>CP073648.1:32837500-35337500 GCA_018223645.1 Jasminum sambac
TGCAATGGTGGAGGTGGTGGGGATAGGTTGGGGCGAGTGTGGTGGCGGCTTGGTGGTAGCGATGGTGGGGATAGGGTTGGGGGTGGTGGCGGCGGCGGCGGCTGGCTCAGTGGAATGGTGGTGGTGATTGAATGGTGGAATGATGGTGGTGGTGGTGGAATGGTGGTGGTGGTGATACTAGTGGTTGTGATGGTGGTAGTGGTGGTGGTGGTGGTGGAATGGCGGTGGGGCGTGGTGGTGGTGGCAATGGTGGTGGTTGTGGGGTATGGGTGGTGGTGGGGTGGTGGCGACGATTTGGTGGTTGTGGTAGTGGCTAGCGGCGGTGGTGGCATTGCTGGAATGATGGTGGAAAAAAGTTGAGGTTTAAAGTGCAAGCTTTAAAAGTTGGATGACCTTTTGTGCAATTTAAAAGATAGAGAACCTCTTGTACAATTTGTAAGTGTGTTTGTTTTATTTTTTATAAATTTTTTTATTATAGTGGCATTTGTTGTAAATTTGTGACTTTCACGATTTTTTTTGGTCTTAATATATAAAATATGAGTTAATGGTCAAAAAATAAGATGTCATGAGTTAGTGGTCAATTTTTCTAGAAATGCATAGTTATTAGGCATTCTCCCATAATATATTGTGTATTTAATATTTGTTTTCAAAATAAGATTTTCTTTTTATAATTTTAAGTAAATGAATGTCAACTTAACACTGTCAATATGGTGTAGTGCCTAATTGGCACTTCTCTTATTATTATATAAATATAAGATAAAATAATTAATTAAATATAATGTGACCTTTTAAACTTGGGTTACCAGAATTTGTTGACTTGAAACACATGGAATCGCATACCTAAAATACTAGAAAATTTTCCATTAAAAGCATACACACAAAAATAAAAAATAAAAAATAAATCTATTTGATGTTTTAGCTATTATGTTGTGATGTTTTCACTATATGAAGATCTTTTTATTCGTTTAATCCTATCATTCTATGATTCTTATAGATTTTATTGATGTTGTGGGTAGATCTTCTAGCTAGAACCTAGTCTTTGGGCTCGATGGCCAACGCTTTTTCAGCCTTCACAATAGAAATTGAGCACCTTGCATGTTTAAAAGTTTTTAATGAAATTGTACCATTTAAGAGAGAATTCAGACTAATATGACCATATTTAAAAGTTTTGAATTAAATTGTAATTCTCGGATCGAGCATATGCATAGCACATGACTAAATAAGGGTTAAAATGAAAATCAACTGAAATTTTTGTTTTGCAAGAAAACTTGAAAATAAGTCATGTTTTGCAATGATCTTTTCAACAGATTCTTGTTTTGCAGGGACCCTAAAGATCACATCTTGATTGCGCCAATTAACAATTTTAGAGTAGCAGTGTCAAACAAAGTCTACATATAAGAGCACGGCGAAAAGAGAATTTCTGATATTTTATTTTATTCATTTCACCAACTCTCTAAGAACAAAGAAACAGATTCAACATGAGAATATCAGTAACAGCAACTTTGCTTTCTTAGCCTGTTAACCATACCATGATGTTATTATAAAATTCAGACTCTTGGGGATGATTATAAGCATCTTAACACTTCCGTCAGACGCCACAAAATTGCTAATACAGGGGCTCTATGAAGTGGCTTTAATCGATTTTAATCTCGTTTGGAAGATGTTAAATAGAAGTTTAGTGAGTTAAGAATGTAGTACAACATTTGCACCATAGTTAAAGCCCAAAATAAGCTCAAAGAAAGTGAGCAGCCTCAGATATAATTAGCTATATAGTATCAAATCATGCACCACGTTGAATATATATGCCATAACATGCCCAAATCTATCCATTTCTCCAGCAACAGTATGGTGGTCAAACTGGTGATACAAAAGCAATCAGTTATGTACAATTCGCAACAATATAGCCGTACAAATTACTCTCTGTGGGGGCCCATTTTTACCAGACGAGATGGAGAACTTCACTTTCTTGAAACCAAAACAGATGATAGTGGCATTTTTCCCGTCAATGGCTAGCAACATTAGTTGGTTAATCCTCAACACAAGCTGGTTCATCGTCAGCAAGAGTTTCTGCAGGATCTTCATCAAGACCGTAATTATGTTCGTCCACATATGCTTGAGAGCTAACCACGTGCCCCATCAAGTTTTTGTGCTTTAGATTTCCTGCCAAATAATCATATAGAACAGGTGTTTTAATCAATAATCACAATATAGTCGTCAATAGTTATATGGATAATTAGAATTTTATAGAGTAATCCAAGGTTTGATTAACAATTACCTATCCAGAAAGTACATCCACTTGAAGTTGTGTAAAGAAGAGCCTTGACGTGAAACAAAAAGCGTTCCATAGACCGCTTTGTTGCAGGAATTTTGCTCGTGATGGCCATACATTTTGAGCCCTTTCATAAAGCAGTTTCCATGCATAATAAGGAGAATAGCTAAAGATACTATTTATTTAAAGAAACAAACAAATTCTCTTTTCATAACAAGAATTGGATTTACAGAGCAAACCTTTGCTTCAGAGCATAGTGTCTGTACGGTTCGTGTTGCCTTCTGAAGTTCTTTAACCTGAGACAACGTAGGTACAGAGGTAAATATTGGTCAATCAACCTATTGAAAATTTGAAATGTCTCACCAGTTGGATTATGAGCTCCTTGTGTGTTTGAAACTGAGCCTGTAGGAAATCAAAAACTGGAGAAAATAGCTCAATTCAGCAACACAAGAAAATCAAAATTTACAAAGCAAATGCTAGAGTTTTCAGTGTGAGACCACTGAGCCAAATGCCATTGTGTATTGATTGCCGTAGAGGAATTTTACTACCAATTGTGTAATACAAACTTATAGCATTGAAACAACTCGGAATCCCACCATGATATGATTTTAGCAAATACCCTTTCCATCTAAAACTAATTAGCACTAAATAGAGCAACCTATTCAGCACATTAATTGTTCTGAATTCCACTCAACCAGTGAGGCGAGTCGGGAATTATATCTTCACCGATAAATACCTTTGAGAAAGGAATCAATGAACTTTCCACCATACTTGACTGCCATTGCATGCACGCTCACCTAATTCACCATTCTTAAATGTCAACAATCCATTTGCATTTGAGCATTAGTGCTTGTTTGGTATCCATGCTGAAAACTACATTTCCAAAAACTTTAAAACCGCACTTCTCGCCAAAAACACAATTTTCCTCATAAAATCTATACCAAACAAGCACTATCACATATTTCACAGAGAGTTTGAGAGGAGAACTACCTTATCATAGGTCTTGCACATGCTAATCAGAGACACAAGCACATTTACTGACTGCAGTAAGTTGTTGAGAAGTCTTCCAACATTTTCCACTTCAATGGAAGCTCTTGGTTTCTTTAGAACAGCAATTTGCTTAACCTACGAAAGGAAAAGAATGAGAACTCCAATTTTCCGGCCAAAATAAGTCAGAAAGCCATCCTTAATCTCAGATGGGGAATGCAACATAACCAGCTGGGGAATGCAACATAACCAGCTGCTCACCAAATTGTTAAGTGTAGCAAGATTCTCTTCATGCTGCACATTGAATGACCTTTTGTTAATAATCCATTAGAAAACATAACATCTCTGGGATAAGAAGGGAGTGCAGCTAGCTAACCATCACATGGTACCAAATGACAAGCGTCGCAGGGCAGAGGGTAGGGAACCTATTGTTATCATCCTCTACTGCATTGCCATTTGATGACACCTGACACAGAACAAAACATCACAAAACACAGACCCAGACAGGCTTTTCAATTTATCGCACGTTAGCTTATACATGTGTTTATTTAGTGAGTTTTAAAAACTAGGTAAATAAGTGTAGTAGTATATTGAGAAATGTGTGGATGACATGTGTGGATAAAAAGTTTGGAAAAATGTGCAGTGTTACGAGATTCTAGTTTATAAACACATCACCAAGCATATGCTAGCCCAAGAGAAATTTCACTGCATATGGAAACGCAACAATAGAGGGGATTGTTTTTGCCACCTATGCTAGAACCAGAAGTAAACTAAAATATAGAGAAGCATGTTACATGTATATTTATTAGAATAGGCCCATTGTATTTATTAGAATATGCCCATTGTAAAATAGAATAGGCCCATTATAAATTAGAAAAGTTAGGGCTATAAGTTGTATTTATAATTCTATTTAAAGGGGGAGAAGAACTCAATGAAAGACATTGAATTTAATTGAGAAAATCAATATATTAATTTATTGTCATGGTATCAGAGCCATGTTCTAGGTGTTGATCGATTTTACGATCGTTACTTGATCAAAAGTTTTATATCGTATATTAGCCATATCCCCGAGTACTATTCATCGCGATTAATGTTCACGGGTTACGGTTCATCACGATTATTGTTCACGGGTTATGTTCATCATGATTACTGTTCATCGCGATTGCTGTTCACTGAGGTACTGTTCATCGGCACTATTCACCCTGTGTTACTGTTCAGGCACATCTTTTGTTTCGGTTTCACATAGTGAGTTTGTCTTTCGATACCATCTCTTGTTTCTGATGTTTTTGGGTGATATTTAAGAGGATTTCACTCATGTATTTGGTCTTGTGGTGTATTCCACTTGTTTCGTTGGTTTTGTGGTTAAGTTCAACAATTAAAGTGTTTAGTTGAATAATGGCTAAAGACAAGATTTCTATTAATTATTTTAACAAAAGAATTATAGCGTTTGGGAATTTCAATTTTCAATATACGTTAAAGGAAAAGATCTGTGGGGTCACTTAGATGGTACTACGAAGGCCCCTACGGATGCTAAGGAGCATGCTCAGTGGGTGACTAAAGATGCACAGATTATAACTTGGTTGCTTGGTTCAATTGAACCTCATATGATAAATGATTTCCGGCCTTTTGCAACATCAAAGGAGAAGTGGGATTATATTCGACTCGTCTATTATTAGGATAACACTGCTAGGAAATATCAGCTGGAGTTAGATATTTCTAGTTATCGACAAGGCAATCTTACTATTCAGCAGTATTATTCTGGATTTCCAAATCTTTGGAGTGAATATTCCGAAATTGTTTCTTCCGCAGTTCCACGGGAGGCATTAGAATCATTAAAGAAAATTCATGATGACAGTCAGAGGGATCAATTTTTGATGAAGCTTCCCCCAGAATTTGAGACTGCACGTGCTGGGTTAATCAATCGCAATCCTATTCCATCCTTAGATACTTGCTTAAGTGAATTATTACGTGAAGAACTGCTTTTAGCAACTCAAATAAGTCTTAATCAAGACTCTGCCCCGACTAAGCTGATGAATGTTGCATATGCGTCTCAAGCAAAAGGAAAAACTAACGCACAAATACAATGCTATAAAGATTGTCGAATTCGGCCCCAAAATAGACAAGGGTAAAATTCTAATTTTGCCATTCAGTCTAATCTTGCAGATGCTACTCCTCTGCATACTCCGAACCAGCCTATTCTACCCAACTCTCCATCTATTTTGACTCTCGAAATGGTCCAACAAATGATTGTCTCCACCTTATCTGCAATTGGTATCCAAGGTACGAATCATTCTCATACTTCTCCTTGGTTGGTTAATTCAACAGCTTCAAATCATATAACCGGAAATCCTACCGTCTTACGTGATATTCGTAAGTTTACGGGCAATCAGCTTATTCAAATAACAAATGGTAGTGCACTTCCTATCACTACTATTGGATTTCTTGGAGACACTTTTGATAATGTTCTCGTTTTCCCAAAGTTATCTTCAAATTTAATTTCTGTTGGACAATTGGTGGATAATAATTGCGAAATTCACTTTGATCGTAATGGTTGTTGTGTGCAGGATCAAACATCGGGGAAGGTGATCGCAAAGGGACCTAAAGTTGGGCGTCTGTTTCCTCTCCAGTTTTCTAATTCTGTTAATTCTACTTTCAATTCAGTAGGTTGTTCTGCTATTATTAGCGATAGTGATGTTTAGCATAAGAAATTAGGCCATCCCAATAAAGTTAGGGTGTGTTTGATTGACACCATTTTCCATGGAAAATGTCCCATCATGGAAAAAATTTTCTCACTTGGTTGTTTGATTGACAAATTTTCCATGGCAAATATTTTCTAGGTACAAAAGTTCAAAGCATGTTTTGGCCATTTTCCATGGAAAAGAAAATCCATCTCCCCCCCAAGAAAAAATTTTCCATGAAAGTGGGAAAATATTTTCTTTTCCACCATGTGCAATCAAACACACCCTTATTTCATCTCATCTTGTCAAAACTGGTTATTTGGGAAATAAAATTTTATTTTCTGATATATATTCTGATTGCACTACTTGTAAATTGGGTAAAAGTGAGTGTTTACCATATCCTACTCATGGGAGTCGTGTTTCTGCATGTTTTGAGGTTGTGCATACAGATGTCTGGGGTATTGGACTTGTTATTTCACATGCTCAATATAAGTATTTTGTTACTTTTATTGATGATTACAGTCGTCTCACTTGGATATATTTTCTTCGCTCTAAATCTGAAGTGTTTTCCAAATTTCAAGAATTTCTTGCACTTGTTCAAACTCAATTTTCTGCTCATATAAAGATCTTACGATCTGATTCCGGAGGGGAATACATGTCTATCGAGTTTCACCAGTTTCTCAAATCTAAGGGAATTTTGTCTCAAAGATCTTGTCCATATTCTCCCCAACAAAAAGGAGTAGCCGAACGTAAGAATCGTCTCCTTTTAGATATGGTTCGTACTCTATTGCTTGAATCTTCAGTCCCTTCAAGTTTCTGGGGGAAGCCCTGTCTACGTCGATCTATTTGATTAATCGATTGCCTTCTCAGGCTCTTCAATTTGACCCTCCATATTATCGTCTTTTTGGTGTCATCCCTGACTATAATTCTCTTCGTATTTTTGGTTGTATCTGCTTCGTTCACTTGTCTCCTATAGAAAGAAACAAACTCACTGCACAAGCGGCAAGGTGTGCTTTTCTCGGGTACAGTCCTTCTCATAAAGGTTATATATGTTATGATTCTACTGCCAATAAACTTCGCATTTTTCGAAATGTTGTTTTTTTTAAAATCAATAAGGGTGATTGGGAATAGATTATAATGATTTTTAAAGGTTTTTAATGTAAAAGAAGAGAGGCAATGAGTGGAGTTAAGTGGTTGAGATTTGTGGATGTGATGAGATATGTGGATGTGATTGATTTAGGAGAGAGGAAAAAGTTGAAAAAAGTTGAAAAATTTGGAAAAATGCGTTCCCAATCAGGCTTAATATTTCTTCCAGTCCTATATTTCTCCACCACGTGAGATTGCTTCGCTTCCTACATTCGATCATGCTACATCCACAGGAGATCATTGGAAAGGAATAGTGTATCAAAGACTCCCTCCTCGAGTACCGACGCCCCTCCCAGATCCTGAACCGATGTCTGATTCTGTTCCACCTGCACCACGGAGGACTTCTCTTATATCCCGACCACCTGATAGGTATGGATTCTCTTACACTACTGATCAGGTTACTACGGATGCCACTGTTATTCCTAAGTCGTATTCACAAACAGTTGATCAAGCTTGTTGGCAACAAGCTATGGATGAGGAACTTTAAGCACTTCTGGAGAACCGTACTTGGGATATTGTACCTCGCCCTAAAGTAGTCAAACTCATTGGTTGTAAGTGGGTATATATGGTTAAACTCCGGTCTTATGGAATTATTGTCAGATACAAAGCTTGGTTGATAGCACTTGGCAATTGTCAAGAATATAGGCTTGACTATGATGAGACTTTCGCTCCAGTTGCCAAAATGACAACTGTTCGGACTGTTATAGCTGTCTCTGCCTCTCAGGGTTGGCCTTTTACACCATGTGGATGTAAAGAATGCCTTTTTACATGGGGATTTGAAGGAGGAGATTTATATGGCCCCACCCTTAATCAATCTACTGTAGTTTGTCATTTGCGACGTTCAGTATACGGGTTAAAACAGGCACCCCGTGCCTGGTTTGAGAAATTTTGTGCCACCTCCTTGGGTTCCACTTCACGTAGAGCCAGTATGATTCATCTCTTTCTTGAGAAGACTGCTACTGGGATTGTGGTTCTGTTGGTCTATGTGGATGATATTGTTATCACTGGATCTAACGCTCAATCGATTAGAGCACTACAACATCATCTTCAGTCTTCTTTCCTCATGAAAGATCTTGGTCCACTCCATTAATTTCTTGGCCTTGAAGTTCTTTCTTCTTCCATTGGTACTCTCTTGCATCAACACAAATACACTCAAGATGTTCGCATATTGGCTGGTCTCCAGTCTGCGAATTCAGTTCTTACACCAATGAAGGTTAAAAGGGTGATTGGGAGTGTTTTTTAATGGTTTTTAATGTAAAGGAGGAGAGAGAATGAGTGGAATTTAATGGTGAAGATTTGTGGATGTGACGTGATGTGTGGATGTGATTGATTTAGAGTAAAGAAAGAATGTATAAAAAAGTGGAAAAAAGTGGAAAAATTTTGAAAAATTAAGTGCCCATCATGCTTTAATTTAAAGCTTTGCCAAGACGATGGTGAATTGTTATCTAATCCGTTGTTATATCGGCAAATTGTTGGGAGTTTGAATTATTTGACAATTACACCCCCAAATATTTCTTTCGCCGTCCAACAAGTCAGTCAATTTATGAAGGCCCCTCGACAGCCACATTTAGCAGCAATTCGACGTATTCTTTGTTATCTTAAGGGCACCTCTGGTCGGGGATTATTTTTCCCTAAGAAGAATCCACTCAGATTGGTGAGCTATAGTGATGCGGATTGGGCTAGTTGTTCGGATACCCGTAGGTCTAAAACAAGGTGGTGCATGTTTCTGGGAGATGCTCGTCTCTTGTAAAAGTAAAAAGTAAGAACGGGTTTTTAGATCCTCTACGGAATCAGAGTAATCAGAGTATCGTGCCATGTCCTTAGCTTGTTCAGAGATTGTGTGGATTCGTGGTTTATTAGGCGAGCTTGGTATTTAAATTGCAGAGAAGAATCCACTCAGATTGGTGAGCTATAGTGATGCAGAGATTGTGTGGATTCATGGTTTATTGGGCGAGCTTGGTATTCCTCTGGTTTCTCCTACTCCACTGCATGCAGATAACACTAATGCTATTCAAATTGCAAAGAATCCTGTTTTCCATGAACATACTAAATATATTGAGACCGACTGTCATTCTATTCGTGAGGCATTCGATCGACGTGTGATCGATCTTCCTCACATTCCCACGGAATTGCAAACAGTCGATGTCTTCACCAAGGCTTTATCTCATCATCGTCATCAGTTCTTGGTAGGCAAATTGATGCTCTCGGAACCTCCCGCATCAATTTGAGGGGGGATGTTACATGTGTATTTATTATAATAGACCCATTGTAAAATAGAATAGACCCATTGTAAATTAGGAAAGTTAGGGTTATAAGTTGTATTTGTAATTCTATTTAAAGGGGAAGAAGAGCTCAATGAAGGGCATTGAATTTAATTGAGAAAATCAGTATATTGATTTATTGTCAAAGCATGAACGAAACAGACAGTCGTAACATACCCTAGGAGAAACAGAGCTAACAAGCTCATGTATGAAATCAGAAGTCGACCGACAATTTTCCAAGTAAATACGGAGCACCTTCTGGATCATTTCCCCCTGCATTGATAACAAGAGAATCCTTATGTCTACATACCATAAGGGTGAAGCTAAACACACCCATAAGTTTACTGAGCACACCCCAAAAATGTCCAATCTCCCCAAAATATCCCTCGTATTTCCGTTAAAAAAAAGAAAAAAAAAAAATTTAACTCGGTTTTGCCGAAGGTGGCCGAACATCTTCAGAGATGTTTGGCCATGGCTGGCCGAACGCCAACCATGTTCGAAGCTGTTCGGCAGCCGAACAGCTTCAAAGCTATTCGGCCATGGTTGGCCAAACACCTCCAACGATGTTTGGCTAGCCATTGCCGAAAAAAAAAAAAAAAAAAAAAAATCCGGTCATCTTCTTCAAAACTCCGACCACCACCATCAATCAATTCAGACTACCATTTCTTTCATCAACCACCACCCGGAGATCTACTCCTTCTTCCTTCTTTTGTTTTTTTTTTTTTTTTGGGATTCTCCACTGGAGAACCAAATCTAGTTCTCCGGTGGAGAACCAGTTTGGTTCTCCATGATGGGAGAACAGAACCCATCACCGATGGGTTCTGTTCTCCATCGTGAGAACCAATTGGCCGGCGCCGGGGGATGGGGGTGGCGGGTTTGCTGCAGAATTTTTTTTTTTTTTTATTTATAATTTAAAGGGTAGTTTGGGGAGATGGAATATTTTGGGGTGTGCTTAGTATTTGAAGGGGTGTGAATAGTCCCACCCATACCATAAACACATTACTATAATAAACGGACACATTTCGCATTTTCATATTTGAATGTTCAAGAACATAAACTCACTTTGGCTTTCAAATTATCGTCAATGTCATCTCTATCAAATTTATGCATCAATAATCTCTGAGCAGAACTCCCCAGTTTGCTATGCAGAAAAGGAAGAAGTTCTTTACAAGCTTGCAAGTGATCTTTGTCATTTCCACTCAGAGATTTATCAAGAAATATTCGGATGGATGTAACCATCAACTCTAATGCTAGTACCACTTCTGATGCCAGTATAAATGAGAAGGTAATTGCTGCCAGGAAAAAAGAAACCAGAGTAATAGAATCTTACGATTTTTCCTGTTAATATCTCGAAAAAGGTACCATGACGCATAAACTGACATACCAACTTCAAATACCCCTTGTAGGAGAGCATAAGCACCAGAATACAGATAGTCTATATTTCCTGGTGAAGGAATCATGTTCATTCCATGAAAAAAGCTACTTGGCATTTCTTTTGGCTGGAAAGCCTGAAGAAGATCTGAGAGGATTGATTTTTCCTTTTGAATATCTGGCAGATTTAGCATCTGGACTTTTAAAGAAAAACAAAAGAGTGAGACACTTAGCAACTGTAGGTTCTGCCCACAATAAAGAGCACAAAAAACAAGAGACATGGTTCAATTCACTGCAAAGTTGGAAAATTAGGAAGGAAAAATAAAAAGAAATGTGGACGATGAGTAATGAGGAGTTACCTTGCCAAAGCATTGAAGTATCTCTTTGAAAACTGAAATAGAAGCTAGAGCTGGTGATGGATAAATAATAATATCGGGAATTTCTGGAATCTCAGCCAGGTTACACTGTGTTTTCCAGTGATCTTGACAAGCTTCAGGACCTGCAGTTTCTTTCTGTTTAGATATAGACAACTATGACGTTCTAGTTCTGCAGCTTCCAGGAGAAAACTGTGTTCAAGTACCTTTTTTAAGAATGTCTACTGCACAATCAAGATGCCTTCTAAGAGATGGAAACAGAGGCCGAATCTTGTTCAAGAATTCAGGTACTTCAAGTCCTGAAAAACAATCCGGAACCCCCAAATGTTCTATATTTTGTTTCCTCGGAGGAGTTGAGAACCCCAGCTTTTTGTGAAGGTCACGCAGAAGATACAGATGAAGAGGTAACTAGTACAAATGGCGGAACAATTATCAAAATATGAACAGGCACTATATTCACAACGGAACATCGTAGCCTGCTCCTGCCCAATGAAGAAAATCAACAACTCAATAATAATGACTCCCATGACATCAAACGCCTATGCGATTCTAGCCGCAAATTTTGAGTTCAGATTTAACTTTCCAAGTGGCTTGGAACCAAATTGGATAAAATCGATGGTAAGGCTTTGTTCTTTTGGGTATAAAGTTGCTGTGTACGGTATTTTGTGTAAAATATATAATTAATATTGTATTGTAAAATATGTGTGTGGTTGAAAATAAGAGAGAGAAAAATTTTGGGTAAATTTGTAGCCAAAAGAACAAGGCCTAAGTTAAATATACTAGCTAACTGCCAAATGAAATTGATATCTTCGTGACTTCGTGATGAAAACCAACCTGGCAATCTATATTTCAATTACCCTTCAAACCATGAACACTTTTTCGTATAAGGCTGGTTGATTCATTAAATACAGCAGCATCAGAATTTTTTCCTGTTTCTCGAGTTCCTATATGTTTTTGCTTGTAATTAATATCTTAATCAGCTTTACTACTTAATCTAAACCCTACTACACCATTAAAGGTTAGTTTAGGCAACACACAGCATAGCTTCACGTTTTGGAAACTGTTGCCTGAATGAACTCCATTATCAAATGATAGAAAACTGTCAATTAAATGACTTTCTTCTTCATAAATAAATTAAAGAAAAAGTTGCATTTTCAGTTCTGAAATAAAGTGAGTTAATTACCGGGGATTAGCTTTTATCGATTCTTATTCTTTGCAGTGATATCTGCTGTAGACCCTGTTCCTAATATCAATACCAACACACACCATATACTCAATACCAACACACAGCATATACTCTTGGTGATTAAAATATTTTTATTTGCTAAGAGAACTTGAGCATTAATGTAATGTACACAAGCTTTATCTTCTGATCCTTCCACAGGGCTCAAGTCCATTATGGTATGCAGATATTATGTGTCAATTTTGATAGTGAGTGCATCCAGATGGAGAGATTTCATATAAATCTGTTACAAGAATATTCTTAATGAAAAGGACTGTCACATTATTCCCTTGCTAAACATATTTGTGTCATTGTAATCTTCTCTTTGATTAGAATTAGATCCATTCCTTTATTTTCCTCCTAGGTATCTCTATTTAATTGATACATTTGTTATGGTTCTAGTGGTGATTTACAGATCAGGTGCTACTTGTCAAGGATTAGGTCCTAGGCTTAAGGGATTTTGTTTTACTGATTGTCCATATGTTGTAAATCTTTGAAACAAAATGACAGAAATTTTCTCAGCTAATAGGTTCATTTTTTGTCAACATCAACCATGACTATGAAACAAAATTATCTTACTTTCAGTTAAGGGAAATGCTACGCAGCAGTAAAAGATAGTACCTCAGCAGCAGAATCGGCACAACAAGAGCGTCGATCATTCTGCACATAGAAAGATATTTGAATCACTGCCACTATCCAGGCATCAAAGTGTCAAGCGATCCGAATATCTTTAGTTAACCCCAAGGGTTGACAAAAGCTTTGGCAAGAAACATTAAATTTTGACCACTGGCCACTTGCTGAAATTTTTTCATGATAAATTGAAAAACAAAATCACTAAATTCATGAGAACCCAAGAAGCTGCTTAGAACATCACTTAAACTTGAAGGGAATAAAAATAAAATAGTTCAAGACTCTTACATCTAAAGAAAGTCCACAGGGAAAAAAAATAACGGAAGCGAAACAAAAAAAAAAAAAGGAATTATTTTAACTGATTGGGGGCAGGTAGACCAGTTAGAGTGGAAGTTAGAAGAAGAAATAAGGGTCCTATAGACTCTTTGATCAAATCTCTCATGGAAGTTTGACTACCAAGAATGCTAATACTTTGTAGTTGTACAAGCCAGGGCAAATCAAGTAGCATTAGTTTAAGACAGTTCATATGATCATCAAAACTTATTGATCGTCAATTTCTGTAGATGGGTCAATAAAATTAAGTAAATCAGGTTTCTTGAGATTATTATAAGTGCATTTATATGTGCTTGATATTTGAAGTTATTAATCTTAGCGTTATACTTTATAGAGAGGCTATATTATTTAATTAGTTCAATTAGACCATTACAGGATTTACTGAAATGGGTTCTGATTATTGACATGAAATATGAAACTGATAAAGTATGTGTTTGTTGAACAAAGAAATTCACTTAAAGATCATCCCACTAAAGGACAAATTATATCCTACTTTAAATATTGTTTATTGATATAATATTTAAGATTTGAACAAGATGTTAAGACCCCCTGAGGCACCATGATTATGTTGTTATGGATTCCTAAGCTTATGATTGCACAACAGACTTCATTTAACTATGTATGACTAAAAGTTCATCGTGGTAATAATGGCATATAACTTCTACAGCAAGGACGTATCACCATTACTGACAGGGAGAACGTTCTATGTGATATGAGAGTGGATACGACTTGGAAAGAAAGTCAAAGACTTCTGGTTTTCCATAAAGTGGTTAGCCCTTACATTACTCATATAATTGAATGGGTAGATTTCACACGCAACTGTAGTCCTCTATCTATCAAGAATATATGACGATAGAAAGCCTAAGATTATGTTAGGTAGAGATGTTTGAGGTTTTGAATAATGTTTGAAATTTATGCCGAAGAAAAATGATTTTTGAGATAATAAGTGTCGAATAGGCTATAAGCAAGTGCTGATTCGTAGAGGAAGTGTTCGTGAAAGCTATAAATCATAACTAATTTAGGCCTTGTTCTGTTCATGAGTTCGCGCATTTCCGTGTAACTTACACACATTTTCCAATACGATACTAACCACACATTTTACACGGAAATGTACGAACCCTTCAAAAGAACAAGGCCTTAGAGAAATATCGAAAGCAAGTTTTTTTTTTTTTTTTTGATAAGAAACAGAATATGTCATTGAATTAATAACTCCGTGGAATATCGAAAGCCAGTTTAGCAAGTTGATTCTCGTTTTTGGAACTTAAGTTATGTTATAGCTGATTAATATCTTAGCTTTAAATGTCTGAAGTGCAGCATGGCAACAAAGAATCATCTGTGACATGAAGGATGCAGCACACATTGAGATGTTCAAAACAATATCAGACATCTGTCCAGAAAGAGCATCATGTCTGAATCAATATCAGAATTCCTTGGCTTGGTCCAGAAGGAGCTTCAAGCATCTAAAGAGAATTAGGCGTCTAAAGTTACACCACTATTTCCGGATTATAGAGGCAGTAAGATATCTATTGTAATGTGAACTTGGATTAAGATATTCAAGCTTGGAGGAGTACAATTCTTAAGTACTCAGCCTAATGCATTGAGTCACAATTATTGCCTGTTTAATGGGATTTAAATATAAAGTGGTCTGCATATGGTTAAAAGTAGTAAGAAGTTAGCGAAAAATGATCTTTTATTTTTTCCCTTTTCTGTTTTCCTTCCTCTTTTTTTTCTTTTTTTTTTTTTTTTTGTCCCCACACCAAATGTATGTTTAAAAATGAATTTGAATATATGACCAACTTTTTAGCAAGTTTTAAGCCCCACCATACAAGAAGTTAATTCACAAGCTGACTGGAGCTATGGTACCACAGAATTACAGAAGAAGAGAAATGGTTTTTTTTTTTTTTCCCTTCTTTTTGTTCCCCGAAAAGGCAAACATGATGTCAAGAGTACAATGACTATTCTGCAGGTATTGAAACATGAAATTAATGATTGTGTAACATGCAAATCAATATGGTCAATAGGGATATCATGAAGAACAAAGTATACAAAATATTTTCTGTGGAAAAATAAACACAGCGACACATTCTAAAAGAGAGACTAGAATGTCCAACATTCGTCAATGTAGTTCATGTTGTAAAGAGAAGCCCCTGCCTTCATATTATATTCAAATGAAACTATGCTGAAAGAGATGCAATAGTAGAATAAGACACACGTGTACCTCT
Source organism: Jasminum sambac (assembly GCA_018223645.1). Classification (NCBI taxonomy): domain Eukaryota; kingdom Viridiplantae; phylum Streptophyta; class Magnoliopsida; order Lamiales; family Oleaceae; genus Jasminum; species Jasminum sambac. The sequence goes on from CP073648.1 coordinate 32,852,994, forward strand.
GAAAATGTCAATATGGAGAAGCAATCAACTGAAATAGGCCTGAATTTGTTTCTTTGGGCTTCTAAAAACTTGGCAGGAGCCGAAACTTCTATGCTCTGTGCTGTGTTTAAGTTGCTACTATCACCTTCAGCAGAGTCTGTCTGTCTGCTCTTCGATGGGATGACAGATACATCCTCATCAAGATTTTCTTGGCTAGGAATAGCACCAACCTTCCTCCACGTATCAATAATTGTTGGCTGCTTGAATTCTTCAACAGTGTCTGAATGGGCAGAATGAGTTGAGGATTTCGTTTTGCGTTTCGTTCCATTTTGGGTAACACTTTCATTCCCCCTACGATGCTGACTCGTCTTTTCCAAATCACATAAATAATTAATTCCATTAACTGGTAAACGTTCCAAATGAGGGTAGAGCTCTGGCAGGAGGACAGTGTGTTTTCCAAGGATATTGTTCAATAAAGACTCAATAAATCTGCATCACCGAGCTCTTGTTAGCCATTCTGTTATCATGTTGTCAAAGCTATAATACTTCACAAAACCAAGGCATCAATTAAATTACAACTGAAAACTTAAAACCAAAACAAGGTTTTCCTCCTTAATACCTGAAAGAAATAGCTGGTGCAGAAATACTTTCAAATAATTTCTGAAAATTATTTTACGTTCTTCTATATAATCGGCTTGTAATAGCAGCCATACAATATATTGCATGTGGAATAGATGCAACATGAAGCAGCCTTCATATTTGGTGTTGATAAGACATGAAATTACTACGAGAAATTCACAACGAAACATGTTTGAGCAGTTTCATTCATTTTACAGCCCCATACATAACTGATGAAAGAGAAGAAAATGAGTTATTTTTTCAAACATCTCAAAAACAACTGCCAGTTTGTTCTAAACTAGATTGAGCGGGTGTTATTCTATACATTTTTACACATTTTTATACATTTTTTTCAACCCCACTTATTCTCTCCTATTTCACATCCACATATCCCGTGGGACCTACCTATACTACACAAATCTCCACCATTCAGTTCCACTCATTCTCTCTTCTATATCACATAAAAACACATAAAAAACTTGTTTTTACACACATTCTAACACCCGCTAAGAGAGTAAGAGAATGTGTCATTAAGTACTTGAAAAGTGTAAAAAATGATAGCTCCCGCAGAAATGTGTCAAAAATTAGTTTGAGAAAAAATGTAGAAAAAGTAGCAAGACAAACTTATTCTGTTAAAGCAAAGAAACCTCGAATTTCATAAGTACTTTTCCTTGAAGTCTGCAGCATGGGGTTGGTCATCTATATTAAATCTGACCACCTCCGATAATATGCTTCCGAAATGTATTTATCACTAATCACTTGATATATTTAAACTATGATTGCCAAATATTAATATGATTTGCAGTGAGACATAATATTCTTGCAAATCAGAGTAATTTGTTGGTTAATATAAGTAAATATACAAGTGGAATATGAATACTTCATTGTTGCTGCATGATGCAAGATATATACATATATAATTTCCCAAAGGCATGATTCCTAGATGAACATAAGGGAAAAACTGTAATAGAAATGGACAAACACAGATTCATGAGAACATACACAAGGTTCCTCAAGCGTTTTAATAGCTTGAGGATTATCTCTTCCTTTGTTGCCTGACTTGTGCAGCTGCATCCCTCAACAACTTGAGTGGAGAAGGTATTGATCTACGAGATTATGGAATAAGCATAAGCTGTTATAAAATGAAGTAAATAATGTGTCTAACTTCAACAAGTAAACCAATGACATCAACTTACCAATTCCCTCATCCAGTTAGCGGCGTAATAGAGTGAAAAAATGACCAACTGTTTCTGCTTTCCTGTCAAAGACTTCCAGGAAGGGCCAGAAAACAGCTGAAAGCCACATAATAGAATGCAACGATCATGACATTACATCTTTTTAACTCGATCTGGACTGAATATACTAAAGCCATCACTAACACAAACTATGATGGGATATGCATATGATAACGCAGTAGGTAAATGTACACTTCCTCTATCATCAGTGCAAGCACTAGAAAGGTTCCTGATTTATATTTTCAGCAAATTATGGTTTAACTATATTGAACTACTTCATCTAAGAGCTTAGGTTGTTCCATCGGGTCAATGTCTAATTGTATATAGTCTACAGCTTGTGTGATAAAAGCATCTTTGAGGAGAAAAGAAACGATGGTTGCTTGGCTTTTGGGGAAGAGCGAGGGAGATTCAAAATGATGTAAGAAAAATTGATTAATTTTTAAGCTTTGTCAAACAAATTCTTATCAGTTATCTTTGACACGGCCCAATGAGCTTTAATTGTTTTCTCATCAAAGCCTAATACATGGACTATTTAGTTAAATAGGTGACGGACGTGGACTATTTAGTTAAATAGGTGACAGAGAGACTTGAACGTAGGACTTTTGTATATTATGATATAATCACATAATCTAAAGACTTATTATTAGATTGGATCATATGTTTATCATTTAAATATTATCTTAACAACCTCTAGGCCATGTGATTTTTAAAAGGCAGTTTGTGGACGCCATGTTAATTCTCCATTCAGTACATCTTTGTGCAATTTGTATGCAATGGATGCAATGGACAACAGAGAAGGAAATAGATGGATCACAAAAATAATTAGACTTAAAAGACCACATGCATATAAAGCATGTACCAAAATACTTTTTCTACTTCAGATGTGAGCAACTCTACAGAAAAGAACAGATCATAGGAAAACATTTGACATATCATGGACTGTGAAGCAGGTAAGTTCCACATTTAAGTGTTAAAGTATAATAAACTTGTCAAGTATTAGAGGATCACTAGCGAGCAGGAACACCTGCCAGAAAAATGTCCAAAAGAATACGAAATTGAAACCCATGTTCTATTTAATTAGGTTCTAGCAGGTTTTGTATCTCTTCGAATTATTATCAATGAGCAACAAAGCATTTGAAGCACTTGTGTAAGTTCTTCAATTCATTAGCCTTCATGTCATTGTATGTCTCCTGACTAGTGTCACGTAACCTGGATGAACAATTCTTTTGTATCAATAACACCAAAATTTAAATGATCTGAGGCTAACTGGTTTCATTATTATCTTCAAACTACGTCTTAGACAGACATAGAGTTAGGTTTTTAGTTTGATACACATTTTTTTTTTTTTGGGGATAAGAAACAGAAAATTGTATGATCAAAGAAGGAATTACAAAAACAACAATAGAGTGGATAAGATATCCACCAAAAATGAGCAAAGAGACCTAGCTGTTACTCAATACTAAGAGTAGAAAGACAGTTATATGGGTCTAAATGAAACAAGAAATCTTCTACAGCACAAAAGATTCCAACTGCTCTCGCCCAAAGTCCTGAAAAAAATAGGATGTTGTCCCAATTGTCGTCAAAGGATCCCTCCAAATCATCAAAAATTCTCTTGTTTCTCTCATTCCAAAGCACCCACGCTACTACCATCACCATTGGTTTGCAAAGCTCCTTTTTTTCCCTTCCCATTACCTCCAAACGTCCATTTAATCAAGATGAGATCTGCCCATCGCCTTGGCAATGCGCCCATAATATCAAATAACTGGAAAATTCTACTCCAAATACCTTTAGCAAACTCACAATGCATCAATATGTGATCAATGGCTTCACCTTCTTTCTTACACATGATACAATATGACGGGGATATGTATAAAGAAGGCCTTCTCAAGTGTAATAAGTCACAAGTATTAACCTTTCCCAAAGTCACCAACCAAGCAAAAACTTTGACTTTAGATGGGACCACACCCTTCCAAATGAATTTGAATTGTGGGAAATTAGGACCACAACGGGGCTGATGATGGCCATTGAGGAAAGATTTGCACGAAAAATAACCCGACAAGTGGCCCTTCCACATTCTTTTGTCTGGAGCCAAGGGATCAATTTTAATGGAATCGAGTAGGCCCGAAAGGCAAATGAAATCATCAAAATCTCTCACTTAGGTTTCAGCCAAATTCAAGGTGCCAAAATGGATTAGAATTGGGTGAGAAATGAATTATATCACTAATAACCGAGTTTTGATGATTAGACAAGCGATAAAGGCGAGGAAACATCTCTTGAAGAGAGTGATTGCCCACCCACTTGTCTAGCCAAAACCGAGTTTTATCACCCTTCCCAACCACCAATTTGGTGCATTCTATAAATTTATCCCATAGCTTTGCAATGGATTTCCACGGTGTCCTAAGAGTGCAACTGACGTCAATGCTAACATCCCAACAATTTGAATGAAGGCCATATCCACTCAAAATAATAGACTGTCAAAGTGAATCTGATTCAATGGGGGAAACGCCAAAGCCACTTCCCTAACAAAGCCATGTTCTTCAGGTGTAAATTACCAATCCCTAAGCCACCATGTTGCTTTGGTTTTGTGACAACCTCCTATTTGACTAAATGATCACCATGGTTCTCGCCTTTATCTTCCTAAAAAAAATCCCTCATTATCTTTTCTATTGTCCTCGCCACCTTTATAGGCATTTTGAAAATTGACATGAAATATGTGGGAATGTTCCCCAGGACTGACTGCAGAAGTATGAATCTCCTGCCTCTGGATAAACATCCTTTGTGCCATCCATCCAACCTTCGGCCAATTCTTTCCACCACCGGTTCCCAAAAGGATAGACTATTTGGATTTCCCCCCAACGGTAGTCCAAGGTAATTAAGTGGCCATGTTCGCTTAACACAGCCCAGCCATCTAGCAATCTCATTCATTCTACCCTCCGTAATGTTGATTCCCGCTACAATGCTCTTAGCCATATTTAGCTAGATACCCAAAAGAGTCCTAATGCTATCGTCATTATTCTCTAAAAAGAAAATGCTATCATCAGCAAATTGAAGATAGGATACTCTGATTTTGTTTCTTCCTATCTTGAAACCTTTCCATTAATTCCCTTTCACATGCCTTATTGACCAACCTACTTAACACATCCCCCACTAGAATGAACAACAAAGGGGAAAGAGGATCCCCTTGTCTCAATCCTCTTGAGGCTCCAAATTTGCCCCTAGGTTTACCATTAATCATCACTGAGAAATTGGCGGATGACAAGCATCCCAAAATCCATCACCTCCATTTTGCCCCAAATCCTTTCTTATCTAATGCAAAGTCTAGGAACTCCCAACTCACATGATCATGCCTTCTCAAACTCAATTTTAAAAACCACACCTTCTATCTTCTTTGTTCTATACTCCTCGACAATCTCATTTGCTATCAAGACTAAGTCCAAGATTTGTCGGACTTTTACAAAGGCGCACTAAGCCACATCAACTCTCACATGATCATAAGCCTTCTCAAATTCAATTTTAAAAACCACACCTTCTTTCTTCTTTCTTCTTTCTTGTTTTGTTTGATACGCATCAAATTTAATTTACCTTTTCTCTCTCATCATTTTCAAGCTTCATATATTAATTTGACAAATTTTTTATATTTTTTAATACCCCTTCTTTACTTCTCTACCACACATCTAAAAATTCAGTTTTCAATAATCCTACCAAACATACCCTTGAAAAGGAGGCGACAAATCTGTCTGGACTGCATAGGCTGCTATAATATTTGTATGGTAAGATTCCCCATAGTTTAAGACTTATACCGTAAGCATTATAAGTATATGGAATAATCACATAAATGACACGCAGTTTAAAAGTAAACAATCTGGCAGAGGACAAAGCATAAGAAAGTATAGCCTAAGTGTATCAGGAGTCAATTACTCAATTTAATGAAAAATAAAATACCCAGTTTGTTCAATCCAAAAAAAATACATAAATAACTGAAAGAATAAATTAGCATATTTTGCTGAACAACCTTAGAGGAAGGAAGGTGAAAAGGACAACCAAGAAGTGCATCTATTCCTCCAAGAGATCCTCGATTAGTTAACCTCTCTACCTGACAAAAAAAAAAAATCAAATCACATAAGATTGCCACCATCAATGGTCTCTTCTTACATGAAGCAACACACTTACTGTGGAAAGGAGAACAAAATTCGCAGGAAGAACTTGTAATGGTGAAGAGGATCTGCAAGAAATGGCATTCACATACTTCAGAAGTAACACACAACTTTGATGAAAAAAATAAAGCAGATCCAGCGATAAGTTAAGTCCATCCAATGAAATACCAATTGAGGGCCAGCTTCAACTAAATATTTGTGATGTCTGGATTTAAGGAGAATTTTGTTGCAAAGACGTACTAGCAAAGATTACAAATAAAGAGAATTTGTTTGTTTGTGATGACAAAAGATATTTAACTTTTAAGCAACACAAACAGAGAGATAATTGCATCAGTGCTGTCATGTTCCCAGAATGACCTTGAAGATAAAGCATTAGGAAGGCAACCATCCAAAAGACACATCTAAATGACAAAATTTACCTAAAAGATGGGAAGACAAGTGGCAAAATGTTTAAGCATACAGGAGACATATTTCCATCAAGGTTCATCCATAGTTCTCCTGCATCAAGCATGGCAGCAGTTTCAACTTTAGCTTAAATTCACTTACTAACTTTATAAAACTATTTAAGTTAGGGAAAGAGCAAAAAATATTTTAAATGTATTACCCTCTATATCACCATAGAAGTCTTGAACGGGTAGACGTTGACCATCAATATCAGAAAAATAGATTGATTCGAATTCTCCTACATGTTTGCTGACCCTACGAGGCAAAACAGCACTTACTTTTTTTTTTCTTTTTTTTTTCAGCTTAACAATTTTAATTTTAGTGTTTGTTTGACGGAGATTTTTGAAAATTGACTTTTGAATATATGATTGGAAAGTAAAGAAAAGTTCGAAAAAATATGAAAAGATGTACATAAATAAACTGGAAAGTTAAAATTGATGTTATAGAAAATTGATTTTCCAAAAAATTTGCATCAAACTCGCTGTGACTAACCATTCTGTTATAGTTGGATGGAGCCTTCTGCCTTTCAGTGTAGAAACAAGCTCTTCATAAAACATGATCAATGATTGAGGCAACTGCTTGCAAGAGTCCAAAGATAATTTTAAGAGCCCCATGGCTTCCTCATGATTTGAGCTCTACAAATGAAGGCTTGTAGAATGAGCAGTGAATCTTAAAACCTTATTGTAGATAATCACTACAAAGCAAGAGGTGATTAATTAACCAATACTTCAGTGCATATCTTCAATTGTGAATTTTATCAAGGAACTGAATAAACGCAGGAATAGCTTTTCTATTTTCCTTCATGCTTATCAAGGCCACATAATTATTGAAATTAATACCTGTCCTGCATTCTATATATATCCCTCAAAATTATTATAGTTTCCAATCTCTCCCCTAATTGCTGTTGAATTGATCACATACTCTCAATTGGGTTCATTTTTAGAGCATATATTTATTCCTTGTGTCATAAGGGATCACGTGTTATCTATATATATATATATATATATACACGCACACATTTCCAATATTTCAACCAAGAGGGTCCAAGAATCTACTGTTGGATCTTTTCACTCTAGCATACTTTGTCCTTTCTGAATTGTAAAAAGGAAAGAAGAAGAAACTCTACACCCAATGACCCCAAAAACAAAATGTGAAACATTATCAAACCAGCCATTTACATATCTTTCAAATTGCCATGGTTTGTCTAGAAAACGGGACGAAACAGCAGGGTTCTTTGTTTGGCAGAAACAATCAGTTCACACTGACAATAAGGAGCAGCCTGCATGCAATCAGTGAATAGGATTGGGAATCAACTTTATAAATATACTAAAACACAATCAAGGATGTTTTTCCCGCCTAAATTGCATTTACGATGTAGAATCTCTCTCCCCCCAAAAAAAAAAATCCTACACACGGCATTGCATTGAGAAGTGCAATTCCGTGGTGCATTGCACAATGTGCAATGGAACATTTTTTTTTTATTCAAGGCAATTCTTTTTTTAAAATTTTTTTATTTTGTTTTATATTGGTATTTCGTTTTCAAGATTTTGATATATATTTTTCATATCAGCTTTAATAAATTTAGATCATGTACTAATTTTTTATTATTATAATTTTTATTTTAATTATATTTGTGTGCATTTGAATACTTTCTAATTAATACTAATTTTTTGAAAACCGTAAATTCTTTGCATAGTTATTAGCAACTCAAACATTTTTATTAGTTTTCAAATATAATACATTAATATTAAAATTAATTTGGCAAATAAATAATACATAATTGTAAACTATGTATTTATTTATATAAGAAATACTCTAGGACCCCATTCTCCTACTCATTTTTACACATTTTTACACATTTTTACACACAAATCTCGTGGGACCTACCTGTACTACACAAATCTCCACCATTCAATTCCACTTTTTCTCTCTCCTATATCACATCAAAACACATAAAAACGCATAAAAACACATACCCTAACACGCGCTAAATTAACTAAGAGATTATAATTTAACATAATTTTCATAATAAACACAATTGTGAAAATGTTATTTTTTTTTGTAATATCTTCTATTGAATTACAATTTTTTGAATGTCCAAATATAATTCTTTCATCAATATCGAATCGATATTTTATTTTACATTAATGCTATTATAACATATTTGTTTATTCTTTTTGTGTGTGTGTGTGTATATATATGTATATATATATATATATATATATATAATTGCAAAATATTAAAAAAAATAAAACAAAAACTCATCTAAAAATATTATTATTTTAATATGTATTAAATGAATTTGAATTCGTTTTTATTCAAGAATCGAGAATTATAACATTTTTATTACAACGTTAGGATTATGGTTTGTGAAAATTATTTTAAATGTTATTTTATGTTCAAAGTTAAAATATAATATCAAATTTTAATTATTTGTGTAATTTGTTTGAGAATTACCAACTTTCTTATTTAAAAAAAAAATATATATATATATATATATATATATACACACACATTATTTTACTGAAATTTTGAATTGGAAGTATGCTATATTATTGGAATAGTGATTATGGTTGGTTACCAACATGGGGTTTTCAACTTAGGCTTCATACCTATTTCTCATCTACCACTGTCTCTAAAATTTCTTCAAATTGTTTGTCTATTCTTTCCTTTTCAATTTCCCCGATTTAGATTAAAGTTTTAAATAATAAAACTATAATTTATACTAATGTTTAAGTTCGTAATTAATTAATTAACTAAGCTATAATTGATTAACTGTTATAGATTTAGCTAAAGCAGTATATTTAATAATTAAAAGATAAATAATTAATGAATATTTTAATAATTTTTTAAACAATGTAACTATTTATTTCACCTTTATGGGTACGTACCGCCAACAATATAACTGAAATTATTTCTAAATTATTTTTATTTCTAAATTATTTTTGGTTTTACTAAAATTAAATTAATATTTATACTGCATATATTTTGTTTTTTATTTTTTGAAAAGAAAATCACATATTACATATATTTTTCAATATAAGCCTTATTTATTAAACAGTGATTCAAATTTCATTTCATTTCATAGATTAAAAAAAATTATTATAGAGATTAAATTGGATTAACTTTTTATTAAGTGATAGATAGGATGCTTATCGATTTTGAAAAAATAAAATATTAAAAAAATATTTGACTTAAAATGTCTTACCTAATTTTTTTTTTTACATGATGTACAATATTTGATCTTAACTGTAGTTCTTATTTAAGTAAATGACCATATATTCTTAATTTATAATGATATAATCTTGTGTTCACTAAAATAATTTTTTTGTTGTAATTTTAGCTAATTATAGATATAGTCAATTTTGTCATAGTCTAAAAAATTGCTTGGTCAAGGTAACATCACCCATTTTTTTAAAATAAATTTTCGGAAAAAATTGCAATTATATTTTTTTTCCAAATATTTAATTTTTAAATAAATTTATGAACTTAAAATTCAGAAATTGGAAAATCTTTGACTAACGATTTTCATCACGATAACTTCATATTAAGCGTTGCATTGCTTTTAATGTTGGGTGGTAGCTTAATGTATTTCCCCAGTTTGTAACAAATGACTATTTCTATTTATATGTTTTTTTAATTATTTATTAAATGAACTATAATCTTGATTGTATTTGGTTGTAAATTGACATGGTTGTTATTTTAAAACATTGAGTTATTATTTGAAGTTCGAATTCAATGTTATAAGTTGAATGTTGCAATATTAGGATTCACGAGTGGCGACAGATTAAAAATATTGACATGTGATAAGCATAAGAACCTAAAAAATACAACTACGATTATTGTACATAAAAAAGTGTCTTAAAATTTGTGATATTTTTATAATAAAAAAAGTGATATTACATTTTTCTTTAGTGCTATTAATTTCATCTAAACTTTGTTATTATTAACAAAATAGAAGCATTGATTGGATCAATGAATACATGGTGTCTATGAATAATTTATAAAGAAAAACTTATTTGAGCTCAAACTCAATACGTAAAGGAAACAGAAGTGCTCGATTTTTTTAAGAACTGCATTCCACAAAATTCCTGAATGGCATAAAGTGTTCCAGCGTACTTAATCACAAGTTGAGTTTGAAAGCAGGTGTTCCGGTTATGTTATTGAGAAATATTCATCATGCGGCTAGATTGCATAATGAGACAATATTGATAATAACGAAATTAGGTTATTATGTCATTGAAGCCCAAATTTTGACGAGAAAAAATTTGGGTCGAAGAGTGTTAACCCTAAAGGTTGACATTGACCCCTTCAGATGCAAGATTGCATTTTAGATTTCCAATGAGGCAATTCCCATTGATGATTTCATTTGGTATGATAATTAACAAGATCCAAAGTCAATCATTGTCTCATGTTGGCTTTTCTTGAAGAAATCGGTATTTAGTTATGGGCAATTATATATCGCAATTTCAAGAGTTGCGAGTCGGAAACGATTAAGAAAATTGATATGTGACAAAGATGGGAATCTAACAATGGAACTTCAAATGTTGTATTTAAATAAGTATTCCAAATTTTGTGAATTTTTCGCAATACAGTGTTAGTGAAACTGTGTTTCTTTATATGATGGTAATGATTCAATACGAAGTTGGTTCGTATTAAATGAAAAAAAAAATTGTGTTTATGAATTTATTTTTTCCAGTGCAACACGCGAGAGCAATTACTATTTATCAATATTTTCAGACCCGGCCGCCAACGACGGAAAAGGGATTGGGTCAAGGGTCGGAGGGTTAACCCGGAGTCGACCCGGTGAGTATAAAAAACCAATTTAAAATATCATAAAAATTTTGAAAAAATAAAACAAAATACCACTTCATAAAATTCATTTTAAACATTGTCTTCAATTCAAAACCTACAACTAGCAATGTAACACCATTCAAAAACAACAAACAACGCATGAGGCAACACAATCCCAAGTCCAAAATATCAACAACATTAAGCACCAATGAGCAACAATTTTACTTTCAACAAAAAAAAAAAAAGGCAACAACTTTGAAAATCAAAATTCATTCTCAAAAACCTAACCCGTGAAACCCGGTAAACCCGGTACTGAGTCAATGGGTCAGCAAAAACCCGGCCGGGTCGGCGGGTTTTTACCTGGGTCCATCACAGCCGGGTTTCTACAGTTTTGCGACCAGACTTTTGACGCGTGTCGCGGGTTTTACGGTTGACCCTGCCGGGCCAGGCCAGGTCTTATAACATTGCTATTTATTGAACTAGAAGGTATTTACCTCGCCATCATTGTTCTTGCTCAACATAGAGTTGCATGAACCAAAAGGCAAAAACTATGAAGTTCCGATTAATGATGGTGAAGAACTTTTGGAACGAATAACATGGGAAATGATTGACCACGATGAAGAATATTAGACCTTGTTTGTTAAGATTCTTATTATTCGACAAATTCATTTCCGTTGATATGACAACTTAGTGATACCTTTTTAAACTTTCTTATAATCCTCAACTCTTTAACCAAATCAGTTTTTCAAAAATCTTTCCCAAGCAAAGACTGAGTAACGGTGATAAGTGCATCCGGAGCATCTCCTCCATGTGGTTGTTTAAGTTGAAATTAAATTACCAGGCAGGTTGTAACTTAGTTAGCTCATTGAACTCTATTTGTGATCCACAAGGACAACAGGATATAGCATCTGGCAACGCTATAATCTTAACTAGCTAATTCTGTTTTGGTGGCCATTAAAATCAACATCACTCCTCAATAAGTATGGAAATTGGAGAATCTGAATGATTAATCAACAACATGGGATCTGAAAAAGAAATCCGTAAATAAATTGAACTGATGAGTTAAACAGTTACCTGTGACAAAGATGGAAGGGAACCGTTATTTGCATCTGCAAGATAGGAAACTACCTTAAGAGTTCCAATCAAGCCCATCTTCTTATACATCAGATCCGGATTATTGATCTGCTCAATTTGTACCCAGCAATTTCCATGAGAGAAACATATGTGTTGTGGGGAAAAGAATAATAATAAAGCACCACACGAGCAAATAAAGAAAGATGGTCCCTTTATGACTTTAAATAGTGAAAGCGAGAACAGTTGAAGTACAATAACATTCAGACTTACCTGTTTTCTCAAAATTATTAGAAGTTCATTTGCAACGGAACACTCAAAAGGCTGGGAGCTAGATCTAGTTGAAAGTGCAAGAAGGGTGAAAACTTCATACACCTGCAACAGAAAATGTTTTTAAGGAATGAATATCTTGAGATAAATGCTGCGAAGTCTTTTTTTTTTGCTCTTTGACAATTCTGTGAAGTCATGTTAATAATTGAAAAAAGATAATACAAAATGGCTACCTTATGAAGGCTTTCAACATTAAAGCCCTCCATGTAATCCAAGATACCTGCAAAATAGGAACCAAGCAGAGAATTAAGATAATACTTGGGCCAAAATGAAAATAAGTTACTGCAAAGGCACCAGAGGTGCACTACCGGTTATGTGAGAATAAAATGGAATCAACTCCTTTGAATTCTTCGCTGCCAGCTGAACCATGGCATCCAAAGAAGCGGTCACTTCACGATTAATGCCAGAGCCAAGATGAGCTATCAATGCTCCTACAACCTTCAGAAAATTGCACAGATTAAGACTACTGAGCATGAAGAAAAGTCTTATGATGTGCGCGTCCTGTCAAATTAACTGTAAATAACCGATGAACTTGTTGAGGAAACAACTTACTTCCTGTCTTGAGTACGAATCACCAAACCCTTCGAATAGACATATATACATGTGGCTGCCAAATTCCCTTGCTCGCTGTTCTTTACAAGCCAATAGATATGCAGATATTGATAGGAATGTTGGAAGATAATCCTGTTCACAGTCAAAATATACTCAGAACTAGCCTGGCAATGAACAGTATTCCTGCAAATGTAACCTAAATCTGGTAACCACCATACCTTCGACAAATCCTTAATACCGTTAATGTATTGCTCAAACATATCTTCTTGTATACAACCTTCCACTATTTTCCTCTTCAACAACTTTTCAATGATCTTTTGCAGCGGTTCGTTGTTCATGTATACGAGTGTAAGCAACCATATATCAATCACCTTATGATCTCCAGCTTCCTCAAGGCTTCTCAGTTCTTTAATTATTTCCTGGCAGAGCATCTGTAAGAAGTATTGTTATAAGGTGTGCATTTCAAAGAAGTGATATAGATTAGGTGAGTAAAACAACAAATATTCAAAGCAAATGTCGAACTCACATTTTTAAATCGAAGACTAGATCTCAGTGCATCGAGAATTGAAGCTTCTGTATTATCTACAACAGACTTTCCTTTGAGTTTAGTGCGTTGAGTTGTTCGTTGGTGGCATGCGCCAATAAATTTTAGCTGTTCCCTTATCTGTGATATTATTCGCCTAGAATTTGATGGTTCCACAGAAAGCAGCAAGAATCTCAGTAGGTATGGCATGTGCTCCACGTCAATCGTCCGAATACAGGACAAAGCTATAGTAACCACCTTCAAATGCAAAATGGAAGACCAAAATAAATTTGATAGTGATAAAAACAAATGTGTGCTGACGAAATATTGCCATAAGACTAAACATGTACTAATTAAAATGGCTACCTGCTCTCGCAAACAATTGTCCAACTTCAGGTTGGAGAAAGAATCAAGCACGTTAACAATAATAGAAGAATCATCTTGGAGCATCTGCTGAAGTGAGCTAACCACAGTCTCATTGTTCTGGTCACCAATGATCTCAGGCAGTGACCCTATAATCTCTTTCTTCAAGGGAAGAGGACATATCGATAAGACTTGCAACAGTTTTTCGGTGAAAGCCTCAGAATCCACCAGGAAGTCAAGCCATCGGAATTGGTTCAGTATCAGCCTAGCTACATCCTCATTAAGACATGCTGACAATGGCCCAGAAACACCACCACAAGGGTACATGTCAAAGTACTCTGGAAGCTTCTCAAGCAACAAGCATAGGAGGTCTTGCTGGACAGAGTGAACTAGTAAAAGTACTCGAACCAGGGTTTCACTTCTCACTGAGCTTGAACCTTCGCGATGGGAAGGTAGTAAGACCCTATAGTTATAAACAGTTCAGAAACGGGTAAGATGGTTAGTAGCAAACTTTTATAGCCATTTTAGTTTCTCTCTCTTTGCACAATAGATGAAATAATGGAATATACAGAGGAGCCAAGATACCTTAAAAATAATGGCAAGCAAAGACTAAAAACAAGAACAAAATAAATATGGCATTTCTTTACGGTGCACAAAGTGGAAAACAGAGTGGGATTGTAACAAAGATCAGTTTTCTTTTTCACTTCAATCTTCTATCAGAATTTGTTTGGCGTAGCTTTTCCGAGAAGAGAAATGGTAGTAACAATGTCAAGAAAGATCCTATTCTATAATGGAACTTATATCTTGCTTGGTATTCCTCATCTTATTTTCACTCATTTCCCCTCGTTTCCCCGAGATGTAGATAACCTTCACTCTTATGCATTTCCTGTGTTCGCTAAGGTTTGGCTGTGTTTCAGCATTTCCCTTTTGCTATAAACCCAAAATTTCGGAAAACATGTTTTTTTTCTGAAAATCGCTGATTGAAAATATCCTGATTACCAGGATGATAAAAGGGGCATCTAGATGTCAAGATAGAACTTTAAAAACTAACGATTACAACTTCACAAATGCAGAGAAGTAACATTAGCTCATATTTGACCTCCATTATCGGACTATGGTCCGTATTTAAGGATGACATGGGAGTGGGATAGGTACGTGAAATATTAATGAATATTTTATTTCAGAATCAGAAACAAGATAAGTGACTACCCGCAAGCATTCTCTTGGTGAACACAGATGAATTTTACAGAAGCGGAATCACCTGAGTGATATTTTACCTATAACAAGTCAGAAGGGGCATTGGCATTCCGTAATTTACCAATTCATTTCAGATACGGAGATAAATGTCTCTCAGCCATAAATATTTTTCCGTTTACGTACTCACCGGCGGAAATTGGTAGGCGAAGCAATATAAGAAGCGAATCCTTTGAGAAATTCTCGACGGAGAGCAGAATCTCCAGAAAATAATCGATTTAAGTGCTTGCGGAGCTTGTGGAGATCGGACGGGATGCACGGTGGTCCGGCTGGGTTGATTAGCGTGCACCCGGCGTCCGCTAGCAACGATAGCATTTTGTCCAATGGGCTCGCTTTCTGCGCTTCAGCTTCTACTGGTGTACCTGATGAATTGGTGTCGTTCTCAGTCTGGAGGTGGCCCTTGGCGTAGGCGGTGGCGGTGTCTGGTTTGAGGAGTTTGTTGGGTTGGGCGAAGGGGGGAACGAAGGCGTTGTTGGGTTTAGAAGGCCGTTTACGGGACTGCATCTTCATTGTGAGCGAAGAGCACTGCTCAGCGATTAATTTTGGCGAGTGTATGTGCGTGAAACACAGGTTTTGGACTTTGGTTCAGGCTTGCTGCGCGGCGAAAACAGGGCGGAAGTAGGGAATAGGCGCCAATTTGCTGATATGATTTTCTTTTCAAATCAAAAAAGTTTTAATGTATTTTTATTTTTATGAGTAGAAAGAGAGAATGAGTGGAGTTGAATGGTGGAGATTTAATGAGTGGGGAGATATATGGATGTGATTTGTTTGATCAAATTTGAAATTTGAAAAAAATGAATTAAAATGCATTTTGATGAAGGTGTTAACACATATCTTTGTAGCCCAAATATTATTTACTTGAATTATGTGTATATATTGCATAGTTAAAAATAAAAAATAATATATTAAAAAATATAATGTAATTGGGTGTCATTGAAAATGAGAGAGAGAAATTTTTTTTTTTAATTAGATTGTGAATCAAACAACACATAAGTAATCTGGTGCAAATGACCTAAAAAAAAGTTGGTTGAGTGCGAGTTTGGTCCGATTTCAAAAAAGGTATCACATTTGGTCCAACAAAAAATATTTGGTGCGCTTTTGGTTTATTTGAATGGAATTGGTCCATTAAACCGTTAGTCAAAGTCAACTTTTGAAAAATTAAGTGCACGTTTGGTTTATTTCACTTGAGATAAATTATACAAAAAGTCCTAACCTTTAAGTATTGTTACAATCAAATCCCGATGTTTGAAAAATATATACTTTAGTCCCAAATTCAATTAAATTGGATAATTTTACATTTTATTTTTTATATGAGTGCTTATTTGATCCATAATTAATTTATTTAAGTTTGTTTTTTGCACCATGTTGAGTGAAAATATAAATTTACTCGAACGACGTGTTAAATATGTGGTTAAAAATTGAGCAAATATATTAAAAAATATAAAATAATTGTATGAGTAATAGAAAATAATGAGAGAGAAAAAATCAGTAGAAGTTAGTGAAAATTTGTTGTGTAAAGAACAAGCCCTGAATTAATTTGATATTGATTAAATAGTTTTTGTCAAAAATTTTCAACGCTGTAGCATTTGTCCGTACTAATATAATAACACCGGCTTTGGAAATTTTCTTTAGCATTAGAGACGTGCACATTTTGATTTTAACCTATTGAACCTCAGTGGATCAGTTGCCACCAAACTCGAAAGAATGCTAAAGCCTTTTTCTGTTTGAAGATCACTTTGACGAAATGTACTTGAATGGAACTCTAATAATACTTGAATTTGATCACGATTCCAATGAGCGTAATCGCTATCCTTAAAACTATTTGTCCCACTTAAAGTATGCACTAGGGATCCAAATAGGCCTCTAAGATACCGTGGAATCGTAAAGTGTTTGGCGTCGAATGTGCACAGTTCCACGCTCAACTAGAACACCAGGAACTTGAGAACTACTAACACAAGATATTCTTGAGTCCAATCTGTACAATAGGATCTCGAGAATATGGTTTAATGCACAGAAGATGAAGGTTTAATCCAAGAGAATATAATGAAAAATGTTGGAAGATTTTCTTAGGCCTTGTTCTATGAGAGATAAAGTTACAAAAAAATTTTCTCTCTCCTCTTTTCAACCATATACATATTTTCAATACAATATTAACCACACATTTTACATGGAATACCATGCAGAGCAAAGTTATTCCCGAAAAACAAGGCCTTAATTTCGAGATAAATCCAAACCATCTAAATGGTTCCTATTTATAGGGAATGATGTACCTTTTCTAAACCATGGTATCTATCCAGAAAAGGTGGCTTTTGGAGCCTAAAGGTGCCAAACCATTTCCAAACATTGCAACCTTTCAAACCAACCAACTTAACCATAACTACCAAATTTAAAAGGGCGCAACTCTTTATTCCAATAGATTCATTATTTCATTATTCCTTTTCTTTTCGTTATTCATTTGGAAAATACCCAACAATTCTCCATCATTTTTCAAATGAATGAGTTTTGAAAATTTCTCTTATGTTAGTATGCCATACTGATGCATACATGGAGGTGTGTTACTAATTGAACCTCTATATAGTGAAAACGTCTCAAATGCTAACCAAATCAACATGGTAGGCATGCTTTGAACTAGTTGACTTATCTGATTAGCCGAGTCACTTCACGCATTCGTATGATAGCCTTTGAGTGTTCAAAAACTGACACGAGGATAGGCCATGTGTCCCATATCTCGGTTTAATTTCATGAATATCTTGAGTAGTTGGCGAACTACTTTGGAAAACGGCACCATCTCCTATATTCATATAGGTAAGCCCAGTGTTAACGTATCTAAACACATTTAGAGCTTATTAATAGTGTGAACTCAACCTTCCCTTACAGATACGCAACCCATCATCTCTACCTAGGATTTAAGCGATGCTTGCCATCACTCATATGATGTACTTTACTCATTGAACCTAAGAGCTTGATGTTTCAAGTATTAGGTCGAGGTTCCATTATTAGTGATTATGTGTTGGCCACAATTCCATTTCCTTTGATGTTTTTGAAACTAAATCCCTTGCAAGGCCTTTCATCGAAGGATCTCCCAAATTTCGACTTGATCTCACAAAGTCCACGTTAATGGTTCCATCTGAAATCATTTGTCAAACCATACTATGCCTTAAACCAATATTTCTAGAGTTACCATTGTATATTTTACTATATGCTTTCGACAATGTCGCCTCACTGTCACAGTGTATGGATACTGAAGGCATAGGTTTGGCCATAACAGAACTTTAGTTAGTAAATTCCTTAACCATTCTGCTTCTTTACTAAATGAAGCCAGAGAGATAAATTTTGCTTCCATGGTTGAGTTAGCAGTGCAAGTTTGTTTCTTAGATCCCCAAGAAATAGCACATCCACTAAGAGTGAATATCCATCTAGACATGGATTCATGATCTGTATGATCGGAGATCCAACTTGCATCCGTAAATCCTTCTAACACCAAAGGATATCCGGTATAATCTATACCATAGTCAATTATATCCTTTAGATATCTTAGAATTCTGTTGACCCCTTGCCAATGTAACTAACTAGGGTTACTCATATACCGACTTATTTTTCCAACCGCATATGTGATGTCAAGTTAGGTGGATGTCATAGCATATTCTAATTAAGAGATAGCTCTGCTAGTATTGGGGTACAACTTAACACTTGCTTCGTATGGCGTAGATACAGGTTTACAGTCCCAATGATCGAACTTTCTCAATACTTTCTCAATATAGTGAGATTGTGTAAGAACAATTCCACTTTTCCGATCTCATGATTTTAATTCCTAAGATCACATCTACCAATCCCATATCCTTCATATCAAAGTTGAACGACATGAGTGCTTTTGTAGAATTTATAACTTCTGTATCGATTTCAAACATTAGCATATCATCGACGTAGAGATAGATGATAATGCCCTTTTTGTCCTTCAAACTTACTGTAGACACATTGATCAGATCATGGATTCGAAATCCATTAGTCACGATAACTTTGTTAAACTTTTCATGCCATTGTTTAGGCACTTGTTTAAGTCTATATAGAGACTTAATTAATTTACACACCTTTTGTTATTCTCCGGGTAGAACGAAACCCTTCGGCTGCTCCATATATATCTCTCCATCCAAATCTTCACTAAGGAATGTTGTCTTAACACCCATTTGATGTATTTCAAGCTTGTGGATGGAATCCAAAGCAGTTAAAGTTTTTATAGTCGCTATCCTAGCAACTGGAGTGATACGATCGCGGCCCGAGCCGGTCGCGCATCGATCCCTCAAGATCGTCCCCCAACGAGAACCCGGCAAAATCGATCGAGAAACTGATGGATCTCCGGCTCTGACGCAGGCAACAACCGGCAGTAGGACTCCGGCCACCTCCTACGGTGCATCAACGAAGAAACAACAGGTTTGAGCGCCACGAAGGATGATCAACTCTTCGATAAGCTCGGGTTCGTGTTTTACAAGCCCAAACACGGAAGGGACGAGGGTGGCGCGAAGGCTCGACCCAACAATGGCTTTCAAGCTCAAAGTTTCATCCAAAGCTCAAAAGTGTTTACAAATGAAGGTTTTAGCCTACATATACAAGTAAAACTCGAAAATACTAATAAAATAATGAAAATATCCGAAAATATCTACATTTTACTCTAAGTCGGCCTAAAGTTACGGCCGTAATTTTAGGATTTACGGCCGTAAATCATCGGGTACGGCCGTATGAAGCAAACGTACGGCCGTAATGAGCTCTCTGCTTCAAAGCTGTCCAAACTCGATTCTTGAGTCACGGCCAGTATGGACATGATTCTGGCCGTAGTAAATATGGATCTGGCCGTATTATGGAAAAGTACGACCAGTAATTTGCTCTGCATATTTTTGGCCCAAAAGTCGATAGCGAAGTTCTGGTAAGGACCAATGTCTGGCCGTAAAAATACTGATACGGCCGTGAGACTTATAATTACGGCCGTAATTATTGCCTGCTGAATTTCCCCAGCTTCACTGCCTGGACAACCTTCATTGTTTTGGCTATAACTTTCGAACCCGATGTCCAAATGAGGTGATTCAAAGCTCCATGTAATCTAGACTCGACGGGCTTCAATTCTTCAAAAGACTCTGTCTTCAAACTCTCGCTCGTTCCAACGATGTACAGCTTTGAACCCGGTCGAACATCCCAAGTTGCGTGAAATCTCTTCATTTCTGCTCCACTTAGCTTGAACTTGATTTCACTTAGCCTAAACAACGCTCCAAGCTTCCTTGTCGCGCATGGGTGCATCCAGGATCATATCATACCCTCACTCTTCAAAAAAGATTCGCCCCGAATCTTCAACCAGTTGGATGAAAATGCACCTGCAATCAAAGCTCGATCCAACTCCGACCCGTACATACTTAGTACATTGATAACCATAAGCTAGTGCAATCTAATGACTAGCACCAACTCAAAAGACTCAACGACAAGTTCACAAGACACTACAAGAAACTCAAGAACTTTTCCCGAATCACTTAAGAACTCCTTAAGGTCATCAAGCTCGTCTCAAGAATCCAAGTCTATCTCAAGAACTCATTGCAACACAACACACAAACTAACATCACAAACGCACACTACAAACGTACTAGGTACTTGAGTAGCTAAAAGAAACTTAAGATTACTTCATGATTCACTCAAGAACGACTTGAGATCGTCAAGAACATCTTTAGAATCCCGAGCACTCTCAAGACACATTACGAGACGTATGACATAGAATCACAACAAGCTCCCATCACTAAACTCATTTGCAACCCAATACAACACACCACGACATTACATACTAGTTTACACATCGAACTCACTGATCCACATTATCCTGTCGACTACCGGCTCACGAAGTGACAACAATAGGCCGAACCTATCACCTTCGACTGTGCGGGAGTGACAACCAACAAGATTGATGCTTCAACTTCAAGCTCAAGTGCAATTCATTGATATAACAGTCACACAACACTAAACAAAACTCACATAACTTATTACATTTGAACTCAAACACAACTTCAAGCTCAAATGCAATACACAACACAACTCCAAAACTAAGTGTAGCCATCATAGTGACCAACACTCGTTCAACTCAAGTAATGTTTTTTTTTAAAAATTTTCGAGCATTCCTCCTCTTCTTTTTCCATTCTTTTGGCTCTAACAACAACAAACACAACAAAACAAACACAAATTCTTGATACAACTACAAGAAACTCAAAATTCCTTCAAGACTCCCTCAAGACCTACCCAAGTTAATCATGAACATTTCGAGAATCCCAAGTTCGACTCAAGAACATAAAAGCACAATAAATTGATTCAAAATCCTAGATTCAACTATTACTTCAAATCTAAGATCATAAATCGAAAATAACACAAATAAGTAACACATATATACCAGATTCACGGAGGACTAGCTCTGATACCAAATGATACGATCGCGGCCCGAGCCGGTCGCGCATCGATCCCTCAAGATCATCCCCCAACGAGAACCCGGCAAAATCGATCGAGAAACTGATGAATCTCACGGCTCGGCTTGAGGCAACAACGTGATGGGACTCGGCCACCTCCTACGGTGCATCAGCGAAGAAACAACAGGTTTGAGCGCCACGAAGGATGATCAACTCTTCGATAAGCTCGGGTTCGTGTTTTACAAGCCCAAACACGGAAGGGACGAGGGTGGCGCGAAGGCTCGACCCAACAATGGCTTTCAAGCTCAAAGTTTCATCCAAAGCTCAAAAGTGTTTACAAATGAAGGTTTTAGCCTACATATACAAGTAAAACTCGAAAATACTAATAAAATAATGAAAATATCCGAAAATATCTACATTTTACTCTAAGTCGGCCTAAAGTTACGGCCGTAATTTTAGGATTTACGGCCGTAAATCATCGGGTACGGCCGTATGAAGCAAACGTACGGCCGTAATGAGCTCTCTGCTTCAAAACTGTCCAAACCTGATTCTTGAGTCACGGCCGTATGGACAACGGTTACGGCCGTAAAATATGGAGTACGGCCGTATTATGGAAAAGTACGACCGTAATTTGCTCTCTGCATATTTTTGGCCCAAAGGCGATAAGCGGAAGTTCTGGTATGGGACCAATGATCTGGCCGTAAAAATCTTGTCTGGTAGTGAGACTTATAATTACGGCCGTAATTATTGCTCTTTAATTTCCCGACTTCCTTTGCCTGGACAACCTTCATTGTTTTGGCTATAACTTTCGAACCCGATGTCCAAATGAGGTGATTCAAAGCTCCATGTAATCTAGACTCGACGGGCTTCAATTCTTCAAAAGACTCTGTCTTCAAACTCTCGCTCGTTCCAATGATGTACAGCTTTGAACCCGGTCGAACATCCCAAGTTGCGTGAAATCTCTTCATTTCTGCTCCACTTAGCTTGAACTTGATTTCACTTAGCCTAAACAACGCTCCAAGCTTCCTTGTCGCGCATGGGTGCGTCCAGGATCATATCATGGAGCATAGGTGGCAAAGAAGTCAAGGCCTTCCTTTTGTGTGAACCCTTTGGCCACTAGTCTTGCCTTGACCTTGTCCATCCACCCTCCTCTTCCTTTTGAAGATCCATTTACATCCAATTGGTTTGTAACCTGGTGGAAGGTCCACTAGTTTCCAAGTTTAATTACGCAGGATAGAAGACATTTCATCATCAATGGCCTCTTTCCAAAATGCAGAGTCATTTGACTTCATCACCTCCTCGTATGTGAGGGGATTTGATTCAATAGACTGTGGAACTGTAGTTTGTTTAATATGCGAGTTCCTAGTCCACTCTACTAGGATGCATGATGAAGTCTGGCCCAAAGGTCTTAGCCTTTCTAACCCTTTTATTATTCCTTATTCCGGGAGGTTCTTCTTCATGTTTTCTTTTATTTCCTTCTTCTATATCTAGCAAAACAATATGCAAACTTGAGTGTTCTTCCCTTATTTATGGCATAACAAGATCCGGTCTAGTAGACTTGGGAATAGTTGTAAAGTGGTTTTCATAGAATATAGCATCTCTAGATTCTATTACGGTATTTATTTCAACCAACTCATTAGGTTTCGTTACTAGAAACCTATACCCTTTACTATGATCTGCATATCCTAAGAATAAGCACTCTTTTCCTTTTTCTCCCAATTTCTTTATCTTAGGTTCGAGTACAGTAACGATAGCCCTATACTTGAAGATAGGAAAGGTTCGGTTTTCGTTTCTTCAATTGTTCATAAGGCGTAACCTTCTTCCTTTTACTTGGTACTCGATTTAGGATATAGCAAGCAGTTAGCAATGCTTCTCCCCAGTACCATTTACTAAGCCCAGAATTACTTAAAAACGCATTAACTATTTCAATTAACTTTTTCAATTAAGCTTAGTAGACATTGAACAATAGCAAGTGGTCATTGTGGATACGATATCTGAACTCAAAATGACATTTTATTACTTTTGTGATATGTACACTTTTGATAATATTTTTGACACAGCAGTTTGTCTTCTTTGTTTCTTATAATAATAGGGTTAAGTGTGATGCCATGGGAATATTGAATCCCATTATTGTGGTAGTGGGTTGACAAACACGTTGCAAAAGTAGATAAAGAAACTGTACTAGTTTTGAGAGAGGAATATGACAAAGAAATTGTTACATAGAATTTGTACATGAGTTAATTATTGATTGACATGCTAGGATCTTCTTTATCAAATGTAGTCTTATATTATATCAATGAGTAGTCACATCAACATTGTATTATTTTCTATGTTTTGTATTTAAGAAAAAAAAAAGAGTCAACAAGTTAGGGGACAAATGCACATTTATCTACTAGACAAGCAAATCTATCTAGATGGATTCAACTACTATGATTTGGTTAGATATAATTCACCTATCTATCGTGATATATCAAAATACTTTGTTTTCTAGATGATGTTGTTGAATGATTAACATTTTATCTGTCTCGACAGCTTAGTTAATGATTGACATTATCAAAAAAATAATAATGAACAAGTTATAGGGACATCTATAGAATTTTTCTAATCAAGACAGATAGATCTGTCTTGTCTAGAGATTCAACTGTCATAATCTGTCTATAGATATTCAAATGTCCACATTGATAGTTCAATTACTTAATTATTACTCCAAAACCACTATGTACCTCCAATCAAATAGTGATGATCATACTAAGGTTAGTAGATGTATAGTATTTAAATGTAGATGTGTATTTGACATGCTAAGATTTTCCTCGGAAGATAAAATAATGTGGCGCAACAATGATTAGTCACATCCACATTTTGATATTGTATATATTTTGTATTTTTTTTGTAGAGAACAAAATTTGTAAAAGTCATGGGCTGATGCATATTTATTTATCTAGTCTGTGTAGATATATTAAAATTTCTTTATCTTTCTAGAAATTAGATCAACATAGTTCACCAAATCAAAATGCTCCATGCTTACAAGTATTTAATGTGAACACATAATCTTCCAATTATGCATAAAATCAAAGTCCATATAGAACATGATTAGTATGTGATACAATAAGCCAGGGCTATTGCGAGTCGTTATGCATAAGCGATTGATGAGAATCACAGAGGTCAAAACATAGTTCGTGTGCTGGAAGGTCCGATTATGAGATCAAAGGCAAACAAGATTCAAGAGGCAATGATGGGGCTAATTCAAAAATTGTAGATTAAGGCTCAAGCGGAAAAGGAGTTCAATTTTGAACTTGAATTAGGCGGTGAGGAGCAATGAGCAATCACATTGATTGAGATTGAAGAGCCATGCCAAAGCGAGTTAAAGAGCACAAATTTCGATCAACAGATTGAAACCCAATTGGCAAATGATGTAGAAGAGGTCTTGACTTAAGGCGAGGGCGCGCCCTGTTTTCACCAGTTTGCAGCAGTTTATTTAAAGACGAAGTCAAGAGCTAAAGTGTGGGCACGCCTTACCACATAGGAATTTCTAGGAAACTTTCCTTATTTTTTTCATATTCTATTTTTGGTAGTTTTGTTACGAATATTTTTATGGTATTTTTTTTCTTTATATTAGTTTGAATTTTAGGCAAATTAGGTTTCTTTCTCTATAAGCAATAGTCTAGGGTTTTTCTATTATCTATTTAAAGGGTTGTTTTTCCATTGTAAAGAACAACTTTGAATCTTAATTGGAGTGAAACTCTTTGTGAGAAAAATTATCTTTTCTTTCGTTGTTCTTCTTGGAACTTTTCGAACTCTACAAGAGATCATCGTTCATGTACGAGTCCAAAAATCAATCGAAAGTTATCGTTTTTGCATCTTATTGGGCTTAGGGTAAATATACCCTAGGTTCTTGAGTTGTTAAGCATGGGTTGGAGATTACCACTTTCTATTCGATTTTAGCCTTTTTGGGATTGTTCCAATCTCGTTGTGGGTTTCGTTCGCATTGCTCCAATGGGGTTCTCATCAACGATAATCACTTGAATTCGACAAACTCTAAAGAACGCCAAAATCAGAAATTGTTTGACCATTAAAAAAATCAAACTCTTTAAACTCCTTCAATGAGTATCACGCTAGAAGAATTTAGTCAAGATTCTTCATAAATGATGATAAGCAATCTCATAAACATACGAGAAATCGAAATGAAAATTAAAATTGTTACAATTCCCTAAAAAATGAAAATAAATAAGCGTTTATTAATTTTTGAAAACCTAACTAATGTTCAACATCATAGATTATAGGCATTCGTAGTATCAGATACACCCAAAAGTCCTAAGAATAAGGAAAATACAAAAAATATGGAAAAGAACTAATAAAACTTGGAAAACATGAAATCTGGATTAAAAGGAAAAATTTCACAAACTGGAAGCTGACTACACTATGTGGTCGAATGGGTTACATGCATACGACCGCATGGTGGTCCCAGTGTGGATGTACTGTGGTGTCATGCTGATGCGTGGTGGATTCTAAATAATTTTCCCAGTTACACCTTTCTCAACTGTGCGATTGTATGGGTCAATTGTGTACAGTCGCATAACCCTCCTTGAAATGCTTAACTTATATTTTTGTCCCCAAACTTTCCTTGGTCACATTTTTGGGCCCTCAAGTGACCTCTTGAAATAAATTGGACTTTTCCTTAGAAACTTAGGCCTCCATTGCCATGAATTAATCCAATCCAACTTTTGAGTCTTCTTCAATTTAGTCCTCGACTTTTGGATTGCAATACTCCCTCTTTCTTTTGGAGGATTCGTCTTCAAATCTTTTGAAATATTATGATGCTCTTTCTTTTGTACATACAAAGGCAAAGACCTAGGGAGAGGTTTTTCATAAAATTATTTTTATTTTTATTCTCTACTCCTTGTCCCATTTTTCCTTCCCTTGGATAAATTAATTTCTTCTTCTCTTTGAAAACATCTTTCGGTTTCAATGGAGTAAGGACAAATCTTTTACCCCTTTATCGAAACTATAGCTATTTTTGAGCTCACTAAATCTCAACCTTCTATAAAATTTCCATGGCCGACCCAGAAGAATTTTAGTGGGCATAGGCAATACATCGCAAAGCACATTATCCCTATAGGACCCCTTGGGAAAAAATTAACCGATGCTTTGTTTGTAACCTTCGTTGTCCCACATTCATTCAACCATTGCAACTTAAATGGTTTTGAATGTCGTAGGCAGTCCCAATTCATCAACAAGAGCAACACTAACAATATTAATACATCTCTCATGATCTATAATCACATCACAAGATTTATTTTCCACTAAGCACTTTATGTGGAACACATTAGTGTGCTGGTCTCAACCACCTTCTCCTTGACATCTGTCTCAGCAAGCTTGTGCGCAACTAATTACTCTATAAGAGCCATCTCCTTATTATCCTTTTCCTTTGTAGGAATTAGTTCGTCACTTCTAATTACTACCACCCCACGCCTTGGACATCGTTGTGTGGCCGCACTACAGCTTGGTGCAATTGTATGGCAGGTTCTGTCCAATCTGACCTTTTATATTTTGCCCAGCTGTGGAATCTCATGGGTTAGTTGCGTGCAGACACACGGCCCTTCCGGAAATGTTTGGCTTGTATTTTGGTCTCCCTAACTTTCCCTGGTCACATGGTTCAATCGTTAAGCAACTTCTTCATATGATTCATACATGTAACCCCCTTCTTGGAGTCTTTCTTAGCAACCTTGGGCCTTTGTTGCCATGAATTGATGACATATAACTTTCGAAACTTCTTCGATTTAGTCCTTGGCTTTTGGGTTGCAGCAGTTTGAATATTAAGATATTACACAATTCGACCAAACTAGGCTTAAGGCAAAATCTACTAGACAAAACATGTGAAACACTAGGATTCATGCTAGTTAATACACAAATACAAAACTTCTATGTAGAGTTGTGATCGGAAAAACTAACTGTCTTTGTCTTCATTGTCTTGGTATGACTCTACGGATCATAATACTTTGTCTTGTCATCATATCAATGAGGTTCCAAGTGGCCACCATACTCTATCTCTTTGTTGTCGTCACCATCTTCATGGGCTTCTATAGGATCACTGGGCTTCAAGGTGCCTACAAGACTACATCTCCATGTCATTGAAGGTTGCTTGCTCATCAAGAGAGTCTTCTTCACTTTAGGAAATTATGATAAGCTCATTCGCTGTGTTACTAACTTTGTGTTGGTCGACAATATTTCATTTGGATTATTGGCAGAGTATATGGGAGAAAGTAAACATCATCATCACCCGAGCATCATATGATAATCTATTTTGTTAGTACTCTTAGATGAAAGCAACTCCATTTATGAAGATATTTCTTAAGCTTTATAAAAGTGGAGAGGATGAGAGGGTTGTATTTAAATATGTTCGCGTATTGTCATGTCTTTACATGAAAAAAGTATGATAATTTTTAAGTATTTACAGTTTAATTCAACTACGAATATTTAAAGTATAAATTAATTTGGCATTATAAAAAACCACCACGCCAAGATCTTTCTTGGTTTCCATGCCCTAGATCAAGTTTAATTGATGAACTATGTAGAGTCTCTAGCAAATAGAGTTTATCAACACAATTATATGTGTCTAAATAGATTTAATCTTCAACAGCAGAAAGCATATAAATTTCTCCATCTGTATAGACTTTCTAGACACTTAGAAATTATCTAGACAATTCCATCTATCGAGGTAGATTCGAACGAGTAAAAAACTAGACCACATAAAATTTCTATTTGTGCACAGTGTCCTAAACTTAAATGTATTTACACAATTCAATTTGGGTAGATGGATTCAATTGTTCGGAAGCTGTAGAACATGTAAATTTATCCATTTATCAAGAATGTCTAGATAGTTTGACTTATCTAGACAATGTTATCTTGCTACATAGAAAAAATGAATAAATAATCAAAGAGTAAAAAAAAAAAGCACTAGAGTAAAGGTACAAGATGTTCGTGAAAAATATCATTTTATAGTTTCTTAAGATATATATATTCAAATCCATTAACACTATAAGTTAGCATTCTTCATATATCTACAACTATGTTCAATTCTCAAAGGTCAATCAAGGAAACTTGCCGTCATAACTTTAACAACTAAGGAGGCTAGAGCTATGAAATGGTAAGTAAAGAAAGAAATGAAGTTTGAAATTGTTTGTAAGAGTTAGGTTGGATCTAAGGAGAGGATTGTTAAAAAAGATTAGTTGCTTCTTTTGAGCAAGATCCACTAAATTATTCTCATTAAATATGGTATTCAACAAATATATGACTCTAAATGAGATTCGTTTTTGTGCTATAATTAGAAATAGAGATATGGTCATTGTAGGTATACATCTATCAAAAATTTAAGGACATGGTAGTAAAAATTTTCGATTGGGGAGAAATTTTCAAAGAAAATGGTTATTTGGGGCAGAAGTTGAAACTCATCTCCAAGTTAGTAAAAATGTTGCATGAAGTGACACATCCGAAATTAAAGAGGGTAATTTGTTGAGAATGAAATTTTAAAATCTTATTGCATTGGTACCAAATTTGTGAGAACCCCTATTACAAAAATGTTTGGGTTATACATGCTAAAAAGACATAATACAGGATATCGATCTCAAAGATGGCATGAAGCATTCTAAACCAAAATTGGTCATCTCGAGAAGGAAAAGTACAAATTCCCATGCACGAATAGTCCTCATAAAATGAATCCTTGAATATAAAAAACTTGCTTGGGTGAAGAAGGTTAACCACAAACTATTGCAACCTTCAAAAACAAGCATACTCATCAAATGAATCCATGAATACAATTGAACAAATTTTATTATGTGATTAAACTAGTGGGCAAAATGATATTCGAGGTCCAGGGTTTAATGAATGGAAGGTATAAATTCTTTAAGCACATATTTTATGATCACAAAGAAGACTAAATCGTAAAGGTTGGAGGATGTGCTTTGAAAGTTCAATGGCACATTCATTCAAAGTTCGTGAAAAAAAATGAGAAATAGTAATATCAATACGACTGCCATGTCTAAGCTGTTGGGTTCTGCCTCAGAATTAGACTTCTATTGCTAAAACGGAAAAAAAAATGATTGCGTTATTTTCCTTATAGCATTAGAAAAGGATTTCATTGTTTTAATTGAATTGGACTTGGTCGCTTTTATGTGATTATTTATTCCTATAAATAGTTCACTTAAATCATTACTTTAGGAGGGTGACCATATCTAGAGGAGAAATTGTAAACCTAATATCTTGAGGGTTTTCTCGTAACTACTAGCTGTTTCACCCGTGCGTTGCACGGGAGATAAATTTTTTAATTGATAACGATATTGATATATGTTAATAATATTAACATAAAATCTAAAAAAATAATTCAAATAAAGAATGAGTTACAACAATAAACTTAAATAACTTAACTTGAAACAATCCTATAAAAATTTCGAAAGAGTTTCTTCGATATTTCGTACTAATCCATCCTACCAGTATATAAGGAATAACTTACGAAAATCCACACAACTTAATTTACTATTCTCCATAAAATAGCAATTTAATTAGCACTTACACCTGTGCTTTGCACGGGATAATAATTTGTAGTAGTGATTGTGATAATATATAATATTTTGCACATTGTAAGATTAATCTACTAATATAAATCCAAAATAAAATAATCTTAAATATTATAGTTATCAAAATAACTCTACTAACATTAGTAGAGCTCATTTTTTTTCTTAAAATTGTTTTATATTTTATTATATGCAATTATAAATTTTGAGAGATATTAATTATACATCAGTATGATGTACGTTATTAACAATTAATATATAAATAATGATTTTTAAGTTTTAATTATGAAATGTAATCGGTATAGAGATATATTATAAAAATAACAATATAGTGAGTAATATCCGACAGACCCTAATACCCCGTTCCTGTCATGCTGGGAAACACTTATCTTTATTCCAACCCATCCTCATTTACTCTAGGGCGAGCGAGGATGATATGAGAATTACAAGCTTCCATTCCCCGTCCATGCCCCGCTAGAAATTTCTCATCCTCGTCCACGCCCCATCGTGATGGTTTAATTGAAGACTTTTATTTCAATATTTTATTTGTTCAATAAATACCTTCTTAATATACTAAACTCGTGTATTAACATATTATGCACAAACTTACTAATTTAACATATTTGGCATATTAAATATTGAATGATTTGGTATAACATTTAAATTAATTTGGATAAGACAAATAAATTGAAATATATATGATTAATACTAAAAATATACAATCTATTTGATGATATTTAAAAATTAAATAAAATCTCAATTGCCGAAATTCGATATAAAATAAATAATTTAAAGTAGGTGGGATTTTTAATATTTATTTAGGAGATAGAAACTTAGATAAATATTTAACATAGTTGACAGTCAGTTAAAATATTCTAATTGAGTCATATAATTCCAATAATTGATTGAGTCGATAACAAATTGTTTAGCAAGAATTGTTAGACTTATTCCCTAGCGAAAGCGACATATTGAACCAAATAATTATTATATAATTGTTGGTTCGAGTAGTACTAAAATAAAGAACAATATTATTTGAAAACCTATTTTTGGAACTTATTACTTTAAAAATGAGCAGATCCTTTGAAACACAATAACGATGCAAAAGAAATATTAATATTTTGTCATCAATCAGAACTCAAAAGAAATATCATAGAAAATACAAAAACACATAAGAATCAAAAGAATGAAAGATGCTTTGAAAAAACCATGATAATCTTGAAAAAGTAAATAAAGTTAATTATGGACTAATGATCAGTCGACTTACTTTGCAATAAGATGTAACACCCCAATTCTAAGAATCCAAAATCTTATAAGGGTTAACTTAACTTTATTTTAAAATACGTAAAAAGATAAATTAATTTCATAAGCATATTTTTCTTCCCCGTAGCAATCTAATTAATTTTAATAATTTTTCATTTTTTGAAATAATTATGTTTCCCCCTTTTTAGTAATTTAATTAATTTTAACTAATTTTCGTCTAATAAAACTCTCTCAATTTTCGTCAAATGAAAATATATCCAATTAAATCTAAGAAATATAATTAATTGTAATATAATTAATTCTAATTAATTCTAGTTTTTAGCTAATTATTTATAAAAATAATTTATTATTTCTAAATAATTTGTTTTTTAACCACAGCTTTAAGAATTGTATGAATCTAATTTTAAAGATATTTTATAATTGAAAAGATATCTTTCATGTCAAAAGATGTCTTTCATTTTTTAAGAAAAATCTAGCTAACCATAGTAATCTAATTAATTTTAATTATTATTTATTTTTTAATTAATGTTATTTTTCTATTTTAACAATACAATTGATTATTTTTCGTCCAACGAAACCATGTCAATTTTCGCCCATTGAAACCAAGTCCAATTAAAGAATAATAGTATTACTAATTTTAATTAATGGTATAAGAATTCATTTTAATTGATTTTCATTTTAGCTAATTATTTATGAAAATAATTAATTATTTCTGAAATTACCATTTTAATATTTACACTTTTAAGAATTGTATAAATCTAATTTTAAAGAAATCTTATAATTTAAAAGATATATTACAATAATTTTTTTTTCGTTTTTTAGGGAAACCCCGCATCAATTTAATGATTTTTTAAAAAATTAGTTATATTTTTTCCTTTAAGAATGTAATTAATTTGGATCAATCCTTATCCACTGAACACGTGTATAGCAAAATATTAGCAACGGAATTTATTATTTTAATTAATTATTGTTTAAATAATTATAGTTAATTTTTTATTTAATTGAATTATTTCTAAAAAATGAATTATTTCCAAAATAATTTGCTTCACAGTTATAATTTTAAAAATTATATGAATCTAATTTTAAAAATATATTATAATTGAAAAGATATCTTGAAATTTAAAAGATATAGATATAAATTCAATTAATTAAAAAATCGATTAATGTTGCAATTGAATGATTAATTAAAAAAAATTGATGTTGCGTGTTTCTTTTAATTTTTATGTAAACATTAAATGAATTATAATTTTTTATCCCACTAAAATTAAATCTTAGCGAAATCGCTAATTTTAATTAATTTTCATATATTAGCTAATTATTATTTTCAAAAATAATAAATTCATTTTAAAATTAATTAAAGGGTCCAAGCTAAGTTTTAAATTTTCATGTTACACATTTATTTTAATTTTTATGTAGAAATTTAATGAATTGTAATTTTTCATCACACAACAATTAAATCTTACAAAAATTGATAATTTTAATGAATTTTGTTCCTTAGCTAATTATTTATAAAAATGATTGATTGTTTCTAAAATTAATTATTGAGTCCAACCTAATTTTTAAATTTTTTAGTACAAGTTCAGAATCATAGTGGTGGGATTTTATCTAAAACTCGGGCCAACTGCCAGTGTGTTTCTTTTTGTTTTTGTGTAAAACTTTAATAAATCTTAATTTTGTATCGCAAAAAAATTGAATCTTAGTTTTAACTCATTTTTGTTTGTTAGCTAGTTATTTATAAATTAATTAATTATTTCTAAAATTAAGTAACGGGTTTGATCTTATTTTTTGACTTTAATGTTAAACCGTTATTTGAATTTTGGTGTAAAAATTTAATCAATGGGAATTTTCTATGGCATAAAAATTAAATCTTAGTCGAAATTGTTAATTTTAAATAATTTTATTCTTTAAATACGAAAATTATGAAAAAACGATCAGTCAAAAATTCATTCTAATTTCTAGAACACCCATATATTGTTCAAGACATAAACTTATAAATTGAAAATTTGAAAGAAAAAATAAGAAAATTTGAAATTTATTGATTCAAAATAAAATTGAAATTTATCAAAAATATATAATATTTTTCGATTTTGCATAATTACACGAGAAATTGTATTTAAGTACTATATCAATATATAAATTATTATTTTGGCAAATTAAATATTTGTTAGGAAAAAATTATCTAGTTTTAAATATAAAATAAAGCTAGCTTTATCATATATTTGCGAGATAAACAAATTAAAGCATTATTTTTCATTTAATTTATTTTTAAAATAAATCAAATATGGAATAGAATTAAAAGTTAAAACAATTTATACATTTCATTATATTTAAATTTTGCACACAAACATCAATTAAGTGTGGTAACAAATTATTAATTTATATTTAAGTGGGACACTAATTTATATATTTGTGGTGAATTTTAATTTCAAAAAACAAAAATTTATATATTAATAGTATACTTATTTTAAAGCTCTCATCAAGTCAAGTAAAATAGAATCACAAATTTTTTTATATATAGAAAATGAAAAAAATGAGAGAAAATGAGAGAGAAAGTATTTAGATGTTATGAGATTGGATAAAATATGGTAGAAATAATAAAATAAAATCTATATATATTAATATTAATATATTAGGGTGGGAAAAAATAAAGAAAGTTGGATATGGATTCGAAAATAAAAAATAAAAAATAAAAAGAGATTTTTTTTTTAAAATGGGAAGATGGATTTAAGACAATAAAAAAAATATAATAAGAAAAAATCATCATTTTCTATATATATAAAAATTATTCTATATATAGATAGAAGATTATATTAGGCAAATTTAATAGGCGGGAAAAATTGAGGATGCATTTAGGCGGGAAAAAAGGTTGCTTTTATATATATATAGATTTGTAGTTTGTGGAAAAAGTAGTAAATTAAGTGTGGTAAGCTTAGGTTATCTTTCCTGTAATCCTTGGATTGTGGATTGGTGAATAAAATTATAGATGATTGTAATCTTTTTCATATAGTGGAAAGGTTTGACAATCCATAAGTTTTGTGATAATTCTTTTATTTTTCTTGTCTCAATTTAATTTTCCAAACAACAAAAGGTGATGTGGGCCAGTTTAAAAAGAAGGGGAATTTTGTCTTTAAATTTTCAACATAAGGATACCAAAACAGTTCTTTTTAAATTATAGAAACTAAATATTGCATTTTATTGAGATTATCTAAAAACAATAAATGAAAAAGTTGTTGACGAACGATTGGAACATCAAACAACTGATAGTAATCATGGTATAGATGAACCACTAACTGGTAAGAGTTTTTCTAAGAGACAAAAGTGATTTGAAAGGATAATAAAATAAAGACTATTAGTCTTAGTTTTTGTTTAATTCATTTGAAACTAATGTGCATTGTTGGTTAAGCTGTATTAGGGCAATTGTCAACTTACAAAACTTGCTACAATGGAAAAAAATTTGTGATAAACCTTTCGAACAAGTAAGTTAGGATTTACATTTGGATGGTAAAGTACAGCAATAAACCACATGGTACCTTGTCACCGATCAGACCAAGTTAGATCAAAATATAGGAAACTAACCTTGTAAGGCAATAAATAAATAAATAAATGAAAGGACATAGGAGCAACATAAAACAATCCAAAATACAACCGAAGCAAAGAACATAGAGAATGCAATCAGGAATCAATTGTTCAAGAGTACCTGTTGCTAGCAAGTTGTCAACAAGATAGTTATCAACTCAATAAGTGGCCCATAGTTATCGAGAAGGTGGACAGAATAGAGTTAGTGGCAATTATGTAGTGGAAAATAGTTACAAAGTATAATACCAAGACATATATTAGAAAGAAAATAGAAATGAATGCATTTACAGGTGTAAGTTATGGTGTACATGGCCAAATAATTGGACTCGGTCAATTAGGTGATGAATAACCAATTAATTAGGTTAATTAATCATATGCAGTAAACGTAGGCTTTAGGAAGCCCACAAGCCCATTAAGTTCAATAGAAGCCTATAAATAACCCACTATAGCCTCATAATTCACAACTTATTGTCCGTCTAATTCTCTCTACAAACTTTGCTAGAATAAGGGTCTAGAGAGGGTATCCCACTACGAAGTTGTTTGTGAAGAGATTCGCCGTGAAATTCGCTTCGATTCCATAATCTTTTATCACGAATCTTATCTAAGAAACGAGTAGATCATTGTTATGGAATTATTTATTTTTCTTTCCTTGTGCTTGTATATTGGGCAATTTCTAACAGTACTATCAGAGTTAACGCGTTTCGTGTCGAGATTTGTTAAATTGTCGTTCAAATAACAATAATTGTTATGGTATCAATTTGATTTGGGTAATTAATAAATATTATTTCTAAAATAATATTTTCAAAAAAAAAATCAAATTAGAGATTTGAGACATGGTTTGAATCTGATTCATGTCCCTTACCCAAACGAATTAAAAAAGAGAAAGAATCAAAACTCGATTCTAACTGTCGTCGAAAATGTTCCGTCGCCATAGAAATAGCGCCGAATAGGTCGCCCCTGTTGCAATTG
The DNA here is from genome assembly GCA_018223645.1 of Jasminum sambac. NCBI lineage: Eukaryota > Viridiplantae > Streptophyta > Magnoliopsida > Lamiales > Oleaceae > Jasminum > Jasminum sambac. Next base: position 32,889,111 of record CP073648.1, read on the forward strand.
TCGACTGAGAGTCACGAAGCCAACTACAGTAGCTGATGCTGGCATTCATTGCTACAGGCTAGGGTTTTAGAAACCTTAACTGAATCCCTTTTGTTGGACACGAGGAATTGGTAATAGAGTTTTATAATGCAATTTTCAAAATCGCATTATAGAACCCTTTGGTTTGGATATGTTATTGGAGACCCACGTAATTTACAAAATTGTAGAGTTGGTCATTATAATTCTTGAAATTATAAATTAAAACATCATCTTTTAAATTTGATGGAACTACACAAACGGCTCTCATTTTTTGGAAATATTGCGTGTGGGTCTTAATTGTGACTGTAATTCACTAAAAGTTAGTAAATTTTAAAGAAAATTTATATTGGTCAATGATTCAACTTGATAAAATTGTTTTGAACAAAATTTTGAGTTTTTATTTAGTTGAAATTTTTTGTCAAATTAAATTCTTACTTACTTTTATCAAGTTGCAAATTTGACCCTCCATAAATTTTAAAAGCTCATATTAAAGTTTGACATTAATATAGCTCACAAAATAAAGAGTTATTTTGAAAACCCTTTTCTTGTGATAAAGTTAAATAATTATTATCGAGATTAATTATATAACTGTATATAATTAATTAGTTCATGTGATTAGCTAATTAAATTTTAACGTAATCAACAAAGTGAGAAGTTATTTTGTGAGTCCTCTTTTTAACAAAATTAATTGATTAATTAGATTAATAATGAAATTTTATTAATATGCAATTAACTAGTTATTGTGATTAAGTAATTAAACTCCAACACGCTTAACAAAATAAAAGTGTTGTTTTGTGGATTCACACCTCACGATAAAATTAAATAAATAATTAGGTTAATTTTGTAAATTTATCGATGTGAAATTAATAAGCTAATTGATTAAATAATTAATGCTCGTTTGTTTTTGTAGCGACTAAGAAAATTTGACATGAATAGTTCGTTATAACGAACTGATCGTTAAAGCCTCGACAATATTAACAACCACGCTCTCGTCATACCTAAATTGATAATCTATAATTCAATTTTAGCTACAATTTCAAAACCCTAACCTTAGATTACTATTCACATTTTTACCTTAGACATGAAATTTTCTTTCCTTATTTCAAGTTATTTACTTTACCTTAAATGGCCTAAAGGATCTATAAATTAAGGAATGTTTTGGACAACAAGATTTTCCTTCTTTATTGATCAAAAGTTCATATTTAAATAGCCCTAGGCTATTCATGTAATTGCCACAATGAACCCTACTACTCTGTTAAAAATTGGCTACCCTCTACCTCTCAGACTTTCTCACGAGCATGCGCAACACAGACCAAGAAAAATACTCAAACACATGCACAGATACACACAAACATAGTAGTTGCTGAAAAGAGAAGAATTAGGAAAAAGGGAGAACAAATCGAGGAATAGTGAAAGGGACCTAATGATTTCCTTCACATCAGCATATACACCTAGCATACTAAAGAACACCCCTCGAAGACCAGAAGTGTTGAGTGCGCGAGACTTGTAGTAATAGTATCTAGTATTGGTAAGTACTTTCAAGCTTTGTCATTTAGTATGTTATCATTCTTTATAACCTCATTGAAATATTTAGGTTGCTATCAATAAATGATTATGGTTTCTTTATCAATAAAAGAATACTAAGATTTCTCTATGAGATTCGAACAAAGGCCTAACAATGGGCCTGCGAAATGGTAGACCCCGAGAGGTAGCTCACCGTGCCCTAGAGGAAAAAGTTCCATAAGAGAGAATGCCTTTAGGGAAACATGGGTAGTTTGCCACAATTGTGATAAGATAGGGCATAATGCATTATAATGCAGATCTGTGGCAATGTTGCTCTAAATCCCACACCGCAAGTCTACGGGTCGCGTAAGTAATGAAGAGGACTTTTAGAGTCCGGATATCATACCCACATAGACTGAACTATTTTCACATTCACTTTAACTAGCTTTAACCAAATCAAATAGATTGGGAATGAATGTTTTTTAAAATTACGAGATTGAAATACTAAATTAAAAGGCGAAATTAAAAGCTAACAATTATTAAAAAAAATTGGAACAAGAACTAAAGAATGATGTGAATAGATGCTTTTTGCAAATTCAACAATAAAAACTAGCATCAAGGCGTCGAATCTACTCCTCATCTAACTATTGCCCTTGATCCCTATTGACGACACAATCTACCATTGAATACCATTTTCCAATTTTATCAAGCAATCTCTATTGAGTAGAGCTTAGCCTATTCACCCATGCAACCCACCTATATCTCTGTGGTGAATCTAAACGCACAAAAATGTATTAGATCGATTTGTGAAAACGTGGGAATATAACATAAAGCACCGGGGTACTCTTGTCCCTGATCGGATCCTATGATTTCTAATATATTGGTCTAACTTGTCAAGGATCTCTCAATTCACAAGATAAGCCACAAGTATTTGATAACTGGTGATCAAGCAATTATGAATGAATAAATCAATATTAAAAACTCAATAGCAAATCCACGCCTTAACATCACTTGAATAATCCAAGACAATAATCAAATTCACATTTCATGTAGCCCCTGATGCTATTAAAAACTTAGCCTAACATACTATGGATAAAAGAACAAAAACAAGAATAAGACGCCATAACCGGGTGATAAACGTTGACGTTCTTGACTTCTATCTTCAATTTCTTGCCCAACAATTCTTGGAAAACTTCAATCTTTGGCTCTTTTTTGCGTAGGACCCCAACAAGTCCCCAATTCATATGGAAAATAATGCCTAAAAATTACCATAACTAGAAGTTGAAACAAAATAGGAAAATTGGGCTCGAGGGGAAACTACACACCTTGTGCCTCAAGTAGGCGAAATATTAGCAGGAAAGTTTTAAATTGGACCCTAGAACAATCACAAAGATTTCACTTAAGTGCTTGACTATGGGGTGTGTGTACTAGTTATCACGTAACACAAGTGCTTGTTCGATCATCACCAGAGATTGCTCAATCTAAAACCATGCCCATGTTCCCAAGTGGTAGAGGTTCTTCGCATCACTCATGAGTCACACCTATGCCTTCATCTCGATCCCCAAGAATTTCAAACTTATGGTTTCTAAAGGTATTCAACACATTTGACATACACAAGATGTTAAGAGAAGTGACTAAATGTTAAAAGAATTGCAGTAATCCATCCCTCGAGGCTTCAAATCTCTTGCCTTCAAATCTCTTCCCAACACTTCAAACCCCGTCAATCTCAACAATTCTCGGATTTTTCTCTTTTTTTTTTTAATTTTGTTCCTAACAATATGCACTGTAGTGCCCCAACAATAGTACTTTCTCAAAGACCTGTGTAGCGAGCTTTAGGTCGATGACTCCCGAGCTCGTCACTTAAGGCACCAAGTTTTGAAATACCCCTTAGACTTAATAACTCGAGGTCAATAAGGCAAGAGAATGGAGCAGATAAAATGAAATGCATGTTTTTTTTAACTACCTTAGAATGATAGCATTGGTCAGTGCTGGTATAGACTCTCTAGTTAAAGTTCTTTCAACTCGAGTAAAAGACTTCAAATAACAATTCCCCCAGTATAGAGTCAATAATCCTACCACCCCCAAACTACGCCTTTTGGCTAGTTTGATTCTAAAGAGCGGTTCGGGGTAACTGCCTTATTCTAAGCATGAAAGTCAATCATAGGTAACCTTATGAGAAATAGCATTTAGGTAAAAATTGAACAAGAACAAGGGTTAAATGATAACAATATGCTCCAATGGGTGAGTCATGCACATATAAGTGAGTAGAAATAAAACGTTCAACATGATGTTCCACTTCCAACTATCAGCACAATTAAATACTCTGTCATCATTAGCGGTGCACAATTCGACCAAAACAACAATTTTTTCTTTTTTTCTTTTTTTGCTAAAGAAAGTGACTCACAATTAACACTAGATTTCATAAACGAAGACGAACTTTATAACAATAACACGACAAACTTTATGACTACTACATGGCTCACCGACTCGTACTAGACAAACTTCAGACAAATGGAGATCACTATAACAATACGGAGCAAAAAATAAAGAAAACATAATAGTCACACAAGACCCCTCCCCACCAAAAGTTGCAACATTGTCCTCAATGTGGACTATTCCAAGTACAATTAAAAGGGAAGATAGGATAAAGAACTCCCCATAGGGCTAAGGGTACATGTGATCGGAATCATCAACAATGTGGGGCTGCCCTTGACGCTGCTCTATTCGTTGCACTGTGGCCCATATGCACTCATTCTACTCGGTCAGTGCTTGCCGGTCAGCTTAGATCGCCCGCTGCTCGTCCTGAATGGCTGTCAACTACGCGTCAAAACCTTGCCATATGTCAAGCATGCAACACTCAAATGGAGTATACTGTGGCTCTGGTGGCATTACTTCCTCTTCGGCAGCTGTATTATTAGCCTCATCGGTTTCCTCCTCACCCCCCAGCCTCTTGACTTTCAACTACTCGTAGTCCCTATTCCAACTTTAGATCATGAAGATGATCGCCATGTAGATAAGTATCTTCAAGCTCTGACGTAGTGACCTTCTGATGGCGGCAAATAGCTGTAACGATGCAGGGGTATGGTAGATTCTGGTGGCGACGCTTATCGCGAGCATATGTGAGGATCTTATCATAAATATATGCCCCAAGGTCTAACTTCCTCCCTCAAATGACAGCATAGTAGGCTTGGAGGTTGCGGATGCTGCACGTGATGAGGCTAGATGAAGGAAAGAGACTACTCGATCCCCAAAGATGCATAAACCATGCAGAATTGTTGTAGAGCCTATTCTTGTAGTTAGGTTGGAAGATAGGATTGTCAACGGGAGGCGGCTTACGAAGGCCCCTGTATAGTACCTTCGTGTCAGGGAACATGAGATTTGGCTCTAAGCTAAAGTGCTGTGCTCCTGTGGCATTCACTTCCAAATATTCCTCAATCGCTTCCTTAGAGAAATGTACTCTTGCCAAGTACTTTGGCAGCATGAACCCCACTAGTGCTCTTGTTGGGGTCGAAGTTGTCATAGAATTCATACATAATAGATGGATTACCAGGGGGTAGCCCATTAACAAATTTGTTCCAGTCGTACTCCACAAACCGGGCCCAAAAGTCGTGTGGTGGGCGGACAAATGATCCCTTGTCAGCACCTTCGAAGTCCAAGGCATGGAAGAGTGGTTCTTTCACACAATTTCGGGTAGGAGGGTGGATATGTGTACTTCCCGAAGATTCGGGAACAACTTGCTTTCCCTTTTCCTTGGATGGCACCATTTGGTTCCTGCAAGAAAATTTTTTAACATTTACCAGCTCAAAGTAGATAGAGGAAGGGAGAGAAATAGAATAGAATGCACATTATAGCTCGGGAAGTTCAAGTTGTATGTAAGATCATTTCAAAACAATGTGGTCAAGTGCATCAATGTGGGTCCCATAAAAATAGTGTAACATGCAAAAGTGAGGGATATACCCATTACGATGTCAAACTATGTAGCTTAAACTACCACATATCCAAAAATCATGCAATTCTAACATTGGATGAGGTGAAACTAGGGTTGGTCAAGTGAGTGACGCGCCTGCAGCGATGTCAGGCAATGACTAAGGTCACGTCACTGGACCAACGTAAAATTCATGTGTTATCTTCGGAAATCATGGAGTTTTTTTTAATCAAAATGATCATAACGAAGTATAGAAACGTGCTTCAATTCAAAACCCCAAGAATAAGCACAAAATATTAGTAAATCATTTCATCACACACGCGGTTGGCGTGAGTTGGCTTGGTGCATTTATAAGCAAGCTTCAAGCAATGGAGCATCCATGATGCATACCAACCACAATGCAATGCATGAATGAAAACAACAAGCAATTTCTCCACATGAAAACACACCCTGTAATGCTCAATCCATGAAACTGGAAGTTTGAATGAAATAAACAATGGAGGCCAAATTTTCGAAGCTTGAAGTGTGCATTCATGGTTAATTTTCGAACATTACCTCATATTTTCAGCCAATAGAGAGAGTAAAGGACCATACCTAATGAATTGAATGAGAAGTATGCAAGAAAAGAAGAAATTCGGCTTCCACAATTGATTCGACCTTCAAAGTGGGGTGAAAGAGTGGAAAATTGGTGGATGATGGGTTGGGAGAGGATTAGGGTTCGAAAAATTTAGGAATTATGAAAGAATTCTAAAGTGAGATTTGGGGTCCCTTGTTTTAAATTCCATAGTTACGGTAGTAACTATGCTGAATTATAGTCATAACTCAACTTCTATAACTTGGCTAGTTTCATGCCGAGTGATGGGTATGGTCGTAACTATCATTTTTTTAATATAGATATATGCATGATGAATGGCATGATTGAAATTTAAAAGAAAGAAAATCCAATGCACGTGCAATATTTGACCCTATACGAGAAATTAAAAGAAAAATTGACAAAGAAATTGAAAGAGGGGATACAGGGATGGGTTGCCTCCCACCAAGCTCGTCGTTTAGAGCCTCAAGCCTGACTTAGCTCTGTTGGTCACAGCGATGTTGAGAGGTAGGCGGCCCAGATTTCTTTCGGGAAACTCCAGTCCCAATATGGCTTCAACCGCTGTCCATTAACTTTGAAAGTACCTTTAGTCTCAAGGTGCACCTCAATAGCTCTATTTGAAAAAATTTTAGTTACTGTGAACGGTCTGGACCATCTGGATCGAAGTTTGCCCTGAAAGAGTTTGAGTCGAGAATTAAATAAAAGAACCTGTTGTCCCTCCATAAACTTCTTCAACTAAACGTGCTTGTCATGCCACTGTTTGGTTTTCTCTTTATATAACTTGGCATTTGCGTATGCATCCAACCAGAACTCATCCATGTCATTCAACTAAAGGAGCCATTTCTCTCCTGCAGCTTGCAAATAAAAGTTCGACTTCTTCACTGCCCAGTAGACTTTGTGTTCCACCTCCACTGGTAAGTGATATGTAGTGACCGCAATTTCTTCGTAAATAAAATATATTTAATTAAAGTAAAATCTCAAACGCGTCGCTACAACTTCACCTAGAGAGTTAAACAGTGTACGCTCGTCTAGTTAAATTTTATACTATTTACTACTATATTAAATTATTTAAAATAATAATTTATAAGATATTTATTTACTTTCAATTTATATTTGAGGACCAAACTTTAGAAATTATTCGTTTTAATCCCTAAAAGTTTAACTTCTTATTCAATCATAACTTTATATATATTTTAAACCTAATTATAGGCCCGTTTAAGGTTCAATTTTATCTCTTATGCTATAAGAAATCCCATTTGGAGGAGTAACCTAGTTTTACCCTATTTATACAGTTAAAGGTTGATTTACAAACCCTAGCCACACTACTTTCCCCTCTTTTCTCATTTGATATCTTCAAGTTCATCCCACTCCCTCTCATTCAATAAATCAAACTTCAAGTGGTAAGATTTTTTGATATTTCCATTTATATCTCCATTTTTATTTTGTTGTTCTAAGTTTTTAATCATCTATTTGTATTTTTCACTTGATTTTCTACACAAAACACGATAAATACACGTATATATATACGAACACCGCCGCACCACCACCTCACCGCCGCACCACCGTACCCACCACCGGCTCACCACCACGAAGTCGCCATCTCTACCATTATCTTGGCTCAAACACACACAATAGCACGCATATACATACACCATCGTATACATACACGCATATACGCATAAACCTCGGCCCAAAAATTTCAACCACGCTCAAAAATCCACTTAACAACGCAAAAATTATACTTACACCTTCCTCTACCTCTATAGAACATCGTAGTATAGTTTAATTTCGAAAATTTTTGAAGAATCGATCGAATTTTGAAAATACCCAAATTTTTTCTTAGAGTTCTAGCTTCAATTTCTCTCCGCACACTCAATATTTCTTCAAATTGACTTCACCACTAGCTTCACCACCTTCAACTCCACATTCGCCACCATTTTGCCGGCCCAAAACTGAGAGAAAGAGAGAAAGCCGTGAGAGAGAGCGAGAACCGAGAGGAGAAAGAGAGAGCGTACGAGAGAGATGCCGGGTGAAGGTGATGATGACCCGGCCCGTTTTCATTTTTTTATTTATTTGGTTTAATTACAAGTTAGTCCTTCAAGTTCCATCATTAGTTTAAGTTGGTCCCTATAATTTATTTAATTTACAAATCCGTAACTTTTAATTGTTACAATTTAATCCCTAAATATTATTTACGGATTTAATCCCCCATCTTATTTATTTTATTTAAATGAGCCCTCAAATTTTATTTAAATTCAAGTCCCTAACTTTCAATTGTTGCAATTTGACCCCTAAACTTTTATTTCACTTTTAAACCTTCAATTTCTTTTTCCTATTTAATTTAACCCCCAAACTTTAATTGCATATTAGTCCCTCATGTTTTAAAAATCTTATAATTGGGCCCAAAATATTTTTAGTTCACTTTTATTGCATAATAGGTCCTCAAACTATTAAATTCTTTCAAATTGACCCCCAAAGTTTTATATTCTTTCCACTTTGGCCCACAAACTTCTATATTACTTATAGATACTTATATTTAAGAGTATTAACATAAATTAAACTCATTACTGACTAGACGAGGCATACGGATAGCTAGAGGACTGATCTCTCACCGTTAGTAAGCTCAATACTCGGCTAAGGGTTAAGGTAGATCCCCTTTTCTTAAAAGTTTCTTCCAAATGTGTGCATTTACAATTAATATTATTATAAATACTGCATATAAATGTTATGTGATGATAGGCTTTCATAGCCTACTTATGACGTGCCTCCTCGGCACTATGATGATAGGCTCTTAGCCTACTCATGACGTGCTTCCTCGGCACTATGACGATAGGCTCTTAGCCTACTTACGACGTGTTTCAATAGCATTATGATGATAGGCTTTTAGCCTAATATTTTACAACGACGTGCTATTAAACACTATGATGACGTGCACGATTTAGAGGGATGATGAACGAACTTGTATTTCATACCTGTTTGTATTTTATGTTAAATAATGATTATGTGTTGTTAATTTGTAATATATATTAATTGTTGTGCGCGGGATCTATTGAGTATTTTAAATACTCACGTCTTCTCTATTTAATGAACAAATTGCAGATTAGGGAGTTGGAAGCTTGGCGAGGCATGGAGATTCTTTAGGGTTTATTTAATAAGAAACTTCGTTTCCATCGTTATTTCTTTTGTGAACTCGAGATGTCTAAGTATGTCACTCGAGTGTTTTAAATGTTTGAAACTATGAGAGATTGAACAGCTGTGACATAATTCTAAAATGTTATGCTATTTTAAAATAATTTCCGAATTTTAGTTATTTGTTATCTTTCCGCATTTATTGGTATTATCAAAAAAAAAAAATTTGTGGTTAAAGAATTTAAGTGTTTTTTTTAAAGAAAGAATTAACGTTCCGGGTTCTTAGAACTCGGGGCGTTACATGATACTCCTTGCCAAACACAAGGAGATATGGTGCATGCCTATAGGGGTCTTGAAAGCTGTCCTGTAAGCCCATAGCGCATCATCTAACTTTCTGGACCAATCTTTTCGAGAATTGCTCATTGTCACCTGAGGATCCTCTTCAACTCCCAATTAGATATTTCTACTTTCCCGCTCATTGAGGATGATATGGGATAGCAACTTGGTATCGAACATCGTACTTGGCCAATAGATATTTGAATTGCTTATTGCTAAAGTGCTTACTCCAATCGCTTATAATGACCTACGGTGTAACATATCGAGCGAAAATAAACTTGTCGAGGAAATCTACCACCACACGTCCATCATTGGTGGCTAAAGCGATGGCTTCGACCTATTTTGAGATGTAGTCTACTGCGAACAAGATGTATTAGTTTGAAAATGGCGTGGGGGATGGACCCATGAAGTCAATGCCCCAAACATTGAAGAGCTCAAATTCAAGAATTCTCTTAAGTGGCATTTCATCTCTTCTCAAAATATTCCCTATCTGCTGGCATTGATCACATGTCTACACAAATTGACAAGCGTCTCTAAAGAGCATAAGCCGATAAAAGCCCAATTGTAGGATCTTAGTGGAGGTTTTAGAAGGACCAAAATGCCCTCCATAAGCAGATGAGTGGAAAGACTCGAGAATCAGTGGTATTTCTTCCTCTGGTAATCATCGGTGAATAATCTGATTAGGTCCACGATGGTATAAGACTGGATCTTACCAAAAATAATGTTTCAAGTCGGCAAAGAATTTCTTCTTTTGATGGCTTGAAAACTCTGGTGGTAGAATTGATCTAGCCAGATAGTTCACATAATTTGCATACCATGGTGTGGAATTAAGAGTAAAAATTTGCTCATCGGGAAAAATCTCATTGATCTCTACTTCCTCATTTTCTTTCTGTGGCTCAAGTCAAGATAAATGATCAACAACCACATTTTCACTCTCCCTCTTATCTCGGATCTCCAAATCAAACTCTTAGAATAGAAGCACCCATCTCATCAACCTAGACCTTGCATCCTTCTTCTCCATTAGATACTTCAAAGCAAAAGGGTCAATGTATACAATCACTTTTGATCCGATGAGATAGGACAAAGACAATAGCTAAAAGCTCCTTTTCCGTTGTTGTATAATTCAACTGAGCATTTGTCAGAGTTTTGCTAGCATAATATATGGCTTGGAAGATTTTATCCTTTCATTGTCCCAATACTGCTCCAACTGCATAGTCCCTAGCTTCACACATGAGCTCAAATGGAAAACTCCAATTTGGTGCGACAATGACCGGTGCTGAACTTAATTTTTCCTTGAGAGTATTGAAAGCTCGTAGGGCATTTTTTGAGAAGTCAAATGGGACATCTTTGACCAGTAAATTGCACAATGGCTTGGTGATCTTAGAGAAATCCTTAACAAAGAGTCGATAGAAGCCGCTTGACCAAGAAAGTTGTAGATTCCTTTGATTGAAGTTGGAAGTGGCAATTTCTCAATTACCTGGATTTTTTCCTTATCCACCTCAATGCCGTTGGATGAGATGCGATGCCCCAACACAATGCCCTATTGTGCCATAAAATGGCATTTCTCCAAATTTAGCACCAAATTCGTTTCTCGGCATTGTTGGAGAACAAGCTCCAAATGTTTAAACACTTATCAAATGAGGATCCAAATACTGAGAAATCGTCCATAAAAATTTGGATGAATTTCTCCACCATATCAGAGAAGATGGCCAGCATGCAACGTTGGAATATAGTAGGTGCGTTGCAAAGGCCAAATGGCATCTTACTGTAAGTAAACGAACCGTAGGGGCAGGTAATGTGGTCTTCTCTTGGTCCTCTAGGGCAATCGATATCTGATTGTAACCGGAGTAACATCAAGAAAGCAATAGTGAGAAAATCAGGCTAACCTTTCTAGCATCTGGTGAATAAACGACAATAGAAAGTGATCCTTCCCGGTAGCTGCGTTGAGTTTGTAGTAGTCAATGCAAACTCTCCGCCCTGTGACTGTTCGAGTGGGAATTAGCTCATTATTCTCATTCTTCTCTACTGTAATACCCCGTTTCTTTGGCATAACTTGTACTGGGCTCATCCAAGCACTATCTAAAATGGGATATATCAGCCCTATATCTCGAAACTTTAACACCTCTTTTCCAACTACCTCCTTCATGTTTGGGTTTAATCGGCGTTGAACATCAAATGTTGGTTTGTAATTGTCACTCCATTAGGATTTTATGCATACAGATGGTGGGATTGATTCCCTTGATGTCTGCTAGACTCCACCCAGTAGCTGCTTTTTACTCTCTAAGCACCCGTAGTAATTTCTCTTCCTCAAGCTTGCTTAAAGAGGTGGAGATGACGACTGGAAGCGTAGAATATTCCCTAAGGTAGGCATACCGCATACGTGAAGGTAATGGCCTAAGCTCGAGTGTAGGCGGCTGCTCCATTGATAGTGGCTGCGGTGGAGGCCCAACCCCAAACTCTCACGGCGGAATCGTCACTTGTATTGCTCCTATGCTTCCAAATACCTCTTGTATTCCTCAATTTCTTCATGACTGAGAGAGTTTATAGAGTTGGAGTGGGTAAGAGATGCTTCCAATGGGTCGATAGGGCAGTCCAACTGAAATTTTTCACTAAATGCTTGATCAACTGTGTCTACAATAAAGCATGCATCCGACTGAGCGAGATACTTGATAGCCTTGAACACGTTGAATGTGATGTGCTCATCATTTACACGGAGGAAAAGTTGTCCTTTTGCCACATCAATAATCGCTCCTCCAGTAGCCAAGAACGGTTGACCCAAGATGAGTGGCATATTCCAATGTTCTTCCATGTCCAGTATGACAAAATCTATAGGGAATATGAATTTCTCCACTTTTACTAGAATATGTTCGATAATCCCTCTTGGGATTGAAGTAGGTTTTGGCTTTCCCAATCCCAATTTCCTACGAATAGAAAATGGCATCAAATTAAGGCGTTGTTCTTTGCACAACAAAATTTATCAACTTATACTTATCTTTTTCTCTATCATCCTTTTCAACCACACAAATATTGATTTGATAATTTATTTATATTTTTTAATACATCTTCTCAAATTGTCAACCACACATCCAATACAAAATTCGAGTAAACTACAAATATTGTGAAAAGAACAAGGCCTAATACTTGCACCTAAATCACAAAGAGCTTTATCAAAATAAGAATCTCCAATAGTGCAAGGTATGGTGAAACTCCCTGGATCTTTTAGTTTGGGTGGGAGCTTGTTCTGGAGGATAGCACTGCATTCCTCTGTCAACATTACAGTCTCATTTTCTTCGAGCTTCCTTTTATTGGTAAAAATCTCCTTCATGAACTTTGCATAGCGAGACATTTAATCTAGAGCTTCTACAAATGGAATATTGATATGCAATTTTTTAAAAACTTTGAGGCATCGAGAGAACTACTTGTCCAACTTTTTTTTTGAGGCCTCTGAGCAAACGGTATAGGTGGCCGATAGGGTTTCACCGGCGTTATTGGTTTTTCTGATGAATTTGCCATATTTTCTTCAACTTGTGACTCAACTGGTACCTTTTGCCTTTCTTCGGGCTTTCTCTTCTCAATTGCCTCATTCCCTTGCTCTTTAGAAGGCCTCTTGACATGGATCTCGGGAAGTTGCACTCCACTTTTAGTAGGATAGCCTGTACTTGATCTTGTGGGTTCACCTCTATATTGCTAGGCAAAGTTCCTTGCGGTCGACCTGAGATAGTGCTAGCCAATTGCCCAACTTTTGTTCCCAGATTGCGTATAGAGGCTTGCTAATTCTGAAGAGTGGTGCTGGCTTTCTTTATAAACTAATCAGTGCGGTCCATTTATTTTTCAGTCCTCTCCATAAACTGTCCCAAAGCCTCTTCAAGTGAGCTCTTCTTCTCTGGTTGTTGGTATTGTGGTCCTTGGAATCCTCAATTGTTTTGATTTTCTCGCCAGCCAAAGTAAGGGTGATTATGCCAACCTTGGTTATAAGTATTGGAACATGGGTTATTGGGTTGACGTTGACCTCCTTGAATGTAGTCAACCTGAGTAGTGAAGTAAGCAACAATAGGGCACTCATTAGTGCTATGGTTAGCTTAACACTCCTCGCAAGTGGGTGGCGGAGGTGCTTTTGAATTACCTATCTTCACAATGCTCTCCACTCTATGAGCTAATGCGTCAATTTTTGTGGTCTCAGCAGTGAAATTATCAACTTTATAGACTCCAGATGCTCTACCATGATTTCTTCTATTGGACACCCACATAGCCGTAGTATTTGCAATCCTTTCGAATAGCTCAAGTGCTTCAGAATTGTCTTGTTGTGGAGTGATCCATTTGATGAAGAGTTCACCAAGCTTTTGCATGAAGGAAGCAATCCAGCGTAGAAAAACTGTACTTGATACCCATTACTGATCCCATGATGTGGGCACTTCCTCAATAAGCGCTTAAATCTCTGCCAAGCTTCATCAAATGACTCTGATTCATGTTGTTGAAAGATGGAGGTGTCATGCTTCAACTTGACAATCTTCATTGGGGGGAAAAATTTGGTGCGAAACTTTTGAGCTAGGTCATTTTTGTGATACTGATGATAGGTTGAGAGTCAAGCCATTCGATAGCCTTATCGCCTAGTGTATAGGGGAACAGCCCCAGTCTAATAGGACCATCTGAGATGCCTTGATATTTGAAGTGTTCACACATCTCTAAGAAACGAGAGACGTGCGTGTGAGGGTCTTCATCTGGTAATCCATAGAATTGGTGCCCATTTTGGAAAAGGTGGATTACGTCCGTCTTTAGCTGGAAGTTGTTCTACCAAAATGGAGGGTATACGATGCTAGATTAGCTTTGAATGATTTGTGGTATCATGAAATCACCAACTACCATATTGTCTTCATCCACGACCTCTTCGACTCATTCTCCACAATTGTTAATGTGTGGAATTTGATCATTGGCCACCATTTCTTTCTTTTTTTGATTTTTTTGTTTATTTGTTTCTCTAGCTTCTCTAAATTTGCGATGAAAAGTGTGCTCAATTTCCGGGTTGAATTCCAGGCATTTGACAACCTTTGCTCTTCGCATAAACCTAAGAGGAGGGAACAAGGAATAGTGTGAAAGAAAAAGCAATAAAAAAATAAATAAAGCAGGTAAAGTTCGAATTAGTGGTAGTGAAACTAAAGGCAAAATAACTATATCCCCCAGCAACGACGCCAAAAACTTGTTGTGATAAATCCCACACCGCAAGTGTACAGGTTGCATAAGTAATGAAGAGAACTTTTAGAGTCCGGATACCATAGGGATTGAACTATTTTCACGTTCACTTTAACTAGCCTTAACTAAATCAAATAGGTTGGAAATGAATGTTTGCTAATATTACGAGATTGAAATACTAAATTAAAAGGCGAAATTAAAAGCTAACAGTGATAAAAGAAATTGGAACAAGAACTAAAGAATGATGTGAATCGATGCTTTTTTCAAATTCAATAACTAAAAACTAGCATCAAGGCGTCGAATTCACTCCTCATCTAACTATTGCCCGGATCCCCTATTGATAGTGCAATCTACCATTGAATACCGTTTTCCAATTTTATTAAGCAGTCTCTCTCGAGTAGAGCTCAACCTATTCATGCATGCAACCCACCTATATCTTTATGGTGAATCTAAACACACACAAACGCATTAGATCTATTTGTGAAAACGTGGGAATATAACATAAAGCACTGGGGTAGTCTTATCCTTGATCAGACCCTGTGGTTTCTAATATTGGTCTAACTTGTCAAGGATCTCTCAATTCACAAGACAAGCCACAAGTATTCGATAACTGGTAGTCAACCAATTACGGATGAATAAATCAATATTAAAAACTCAATAGCAAATCCACGTCATAACATCACTTGAATAATCCAAGATAATAATCAAATTCGGAGTTTCATGTAGCCCTAATGATATTAAAAACTTAGCCTAACATACTATGGATAAAAGAACAAAAGCAGGAATAAGAAGCCATAACTGGGTGATAAACATTGACGTTCTTGACTTCTATCTTCAATTTCTTGCCCAACAATTCTTGAAAAACTTCAATCTTTGGCTTTTTTCTTGTGTAGGATATTGAATCCATTTTGTGTGCTCTTAACCCTTTTAAATAGCCCTCCAAAGGTCCCCAACAAGTGCCCAATTCGTATGGAAAATAATGCCCAAAAATTACTATAACAAGAAGTTGAAACAAAATAGGAAAATTGGGCTCGAGGGAGTTACGGCCGTAACCTACTTAAGTTATGGCCGTAACTCAGCCACAGGCTTGGGGTTCACGCAGGTGGCATGGGGGTTACATCCGTAACCCCTGTGGTTACAGCCGTAACTCAGATTGGCCCTCCATGTTTTCCTTTTTCGTTCATTTGGTGGTCCCAATCTTCGAAATTCTTGATTCCTTTGGTCCTTTTTACTTCTTTTGAGTCTGTTCTCGCTCCATCTCCTTCATTCTTCATTTTTATCCTAAAATAACAACAATTGACTCGATTTAGGCATGAAATTAACATAAAATAACTATAAACACAAGTTTGAAAGGCATCAATAAGTACGCAAAATGCATTTATCATATAGCTACAAATCCTGAGTCGGCTAAACATTTTAGCAAACTCAATAGCTAGATGAGGTTGAGAAAGGAAATGTCGGGGTATTTGCGATGACATAGAAGGATCCCGACAAAAAATTCAGACGTTATTGCATGAGAGAAATTGCTAGTATACTTCATGTTAGTTTGCCATAAGGAGGGATGATTGATACTAATGTTATATTTAGAGTTATACAGATAGATTTTGTTGGTTTAGTTTTGAGAGCACACCTACATCTAAACAAGATAAAATATTTTGATGTAATCTTTGGTATGGACTGGTTGAGTGGTAGTCACATAACCATTATGTGTCATGAGATGGAAGTTATCTTCTGAAGAAATGGACAAAAAGACATTCTAACTAGATAGCCAGGCTTCAATCATCAAATAAGTTAAATTTCGAGGACGAAATAATTATAGATAGGGGAGGTTCTACCAACCAAGGTTATAACGAGCTAATCATTACAACCCAGCCAATATTAATAACAAAGCTCTCATCTAGCCCTAAATTTATTGACACTAATTCAATTTTAGCCCAAATTTTCAAAACCCTAACTTGATATTACTGTTCACATTTTTACCTTGCATAGGAAATTTTCTTTCCTTATTTCAATTTATTTACTTTACCTTAATTAGCTTAGACGATATGCAAATTAAGGAACATTTTGGCCAACAAGATTTCCCTCATCTACTGATCAAAAGTTCTTATTTAAATAGCCACAGGCCATTAATTTAATCACCACAACCAACCCTACTACTCGTAAAAATTCTCCACCTTCTACCTCTCAGACTCTCTCACGAGCATACACAGCACAAACCAAGAAAAATACTCAAACACATGCATAGATACACAAAACATAGTAGTTAGCGAGAAGAAGAGGAGAATTAGGAAAGTGGGAGAATAAATTGAACAGTAGTGAAAAGGACCTACTAAATTCATTCACCAATGTCACAACCGTCACCGCATCCACCACCAACTCATTCTCTCTCGATATCTCTATCTCTTTTGCAACCTCTCTCTGTCCTGTGCCATTCCCTGTATCGCATCTCTCTACTGGTTGGAAAACTACTGTGTCACCGACGAGAGGTAGACAATGTCGGCGATTGAATGTTAAACATCGGCCGGACCTCGCTCTTCTTATGTTCTCTGCGTGTCGATCATATTTGAGAAGAAAGGAGATGAAATTTGATTTTAATCAATTAATTTATGCCCTGAGTCCTTGAAGTTGTAGCCTTCTTTTTATCTTAATCCCGATCTATTATTTTAATTTATTTAATACCCAAAGATTTTTAATTTTTTTACTTTTAGGCCTTGGTTTATTGTTTTTAATTATTTAAAAATCCAGAAGTTTCAAAGTTGTTTGATTTTATCTTTAAGTTTATTTTGAAATCTGATTTAGTCTCTAACGTTTTAATTTCTTTTCTTTTCACCCATATTCATTAGTTTTATTACTTGAAATCCATGGTTTTAAGATTTCTACAAATGAGTCATAGGTTTATTTATTTTGGTATATTTAGCTCCCAAAGCTTTAGAAACTCTCTCACTTTACTCCAACTTTCACACTTTAGCACTTTAGGCCCTATTTATCATTTATTTCTTTTATTTTAAGACTTTATCAGCCATGGATCTAATTAGAGTTTATTTTAACTATTTTTAGGACCAAATGAGACACTAGAATACTAGAGATCTTCCAATTTATCATTCAAACTCCAAGATTAAGGTAGATCTCTACTTACAAACCTTTTATTTTCAAAAGATGCACTTATATATCATTATTTCTTGTTGTATGTTGCATGTTTATTTGTATTCAATGAGACTACTTGCTTTACTAAGCATAAATTAAGAGATTCGCTTGTTATTCAAGCCCAGACATCAGAACTTACATGCTTTAATGCGTCAGACTAGACTCGAACTCGTATTTTTGCTTGCTCATCAGATTACTTGGCTTACGTGATTGCATGTTAATGTGTAACATAGAAAAATTATTTAATACTTGAGATCTATAGAGTATTTCTATGAAATACGTATACTTTTCTTTCAACTAATAATTGTAGATTAAGGAGTTGGCGATATGGCAAAACAGCAGTGCATAGTAAGAAGTCTTCCATTATTAATTCAATCTTAGGCTTAGTTTATTTATTTAATATCTTAAATTTTTTCGGCTCAGTTTATTTTAAATTTATGAATCATTAACATTTGAAATTTAATAATATTCCATGAAGTTTAAATTTCAGTTAGTTATCTTTTCTTTAAGTTCAAAAGTCAGTTTTGATAGGTGATGTGGCGGTCCGGGTGGTTAGAACTTTGGGTGTTACATGTTTATTTCTTTATTTGCCTCAACTATTTATACAAATAACATTATTACCCAAATATAGAAATTGATTGTAACGCCCTCCCTAGTACGTTGCGCAATATAATGTAAATAATGGTACTAGAGACGGAATTACACATACAGAAACTTCCCCAAGTATTAGTTCATTTCAAAAGATAACCATTCCATTGAAGTACGGGTAGTTTGAACATTCAAATACACCAAAGTAGTCTTATTACAAACTATTACAAAAGGAGGTTTCCAATCATATTTTCCCAAAATCTTTGATTTCCCTTTCTCCAGCACACCGACCGAGCTCAAACACGAGAGGATTCCCCGCCATCTCCAGGGTGCATCCTACTACCGGCATCATCTAAAACACAGGAACGAACACAAAATAAGTCACGAACACTCAATAGGCGATAGATGCATATGCGATACCTATCACATTCTCACTTAGGGCCGTTGCGAATCATGTGTTTGCATTGGTGCTGTCGTATAACATTTGACTGGGCCTATTATTGTAGTTGGGGGTTAGATCCCCCATTAGGCCAACACATCATAAATGCGGCTTAGATCTCCCATATGGGCCATTCGAAACTTTCACATACATGCAACACATGATAGGCAACCCTCAATCACGCACATATGTCATAGATATGCAAGCTATATTTCATATGCCTTTGCCCCAGTAACGTTTCTGGCATATCAAATTGGCATTTCAACCACGTCACATATAGCAGATACACAACATCATATATATCATGTTATGATGCTAAGAGTTATATAACCTACCACAAGCTCCCTTGATAGCAATACAAGTGAAGAAAACTGAGAGTTCATGCATAAATCATATACTTAAAACTTACCCAAGCATGTTATTACCCTGTACTTAATAAATACATCTAAAACCTACCTCAAGGTGGAACAACCAAGTTAAGAAATGGATGGTTATCTTCCCTTTTCTCCTCTTCTTCTTCCGTTGGAAATCAAATACGGGTACACTCGATGATATGATCGGGTCTCCAATCCACAAGCACTTAGAAACTCTCAGGAAGGGTTTTGGGAGGTCAGTTGGGTGTTTAGGAGTAGCTTGGGTCAAAAAATGAAGGACGAACCAAGTCCAAAAAGTTAAAAACTTATCCCAATAGTTCTCCCGACTTAAATTTACGGCCGTAACTCTTAAATTTACAGCCGTAACTTATACTTTCACGGCCGTAACCATACCATTTACGGCCGTACAAAAGTCTCTGTAAATCTGCTATCTTTTCCCTTGATCTTATGGCCGTAACATAACACATATGGCCATATCTCATGAACTTACGAGTGTATAACTCAATTGTACGGCCGTATAAAACTCTCGTAAACTTTTTGCACCTTCCCTTCAAATGATGGTCTATGGCCGTATCAATCATTTTTACGGCCGTAACTTCATTCCTACGACCGTAACCAACAAGTGTACGGCCGTATAAAACTCTTTGTAAATTTTGGATCCTCATCATAACTTGTTACGGCCGTACCATAAAATCTTATGGCCATATCCTGAAATTTATGGCCGTATATCTGAAAATTACTGCCGGAACCTCCAATCTGCAGAATTTTGTTCTTTTTGATACTAGGTTTTTAAGGCCGTATCGATTCCCAACACGTCCCACACCACAAGAAAGGAATCATAAACATATCAAACACATCTAAGTCATGACCAATCTCATCATATAAGCATAAAGCACGTATGAAAATGAAAGGGGTATTACAATCTACCCCTAAATAAATTTCATCCTTGAAATTTTACCTGAAAAGAGTTTGTGATATTGGTGCCTCATATCTTCCTCTTGTTCCCAGGTCTCTTCTTCAATGGTTGCACTTCTCCATAGGACCCGAACTAGAGTTATTTGTTTACCCCTCAATTGTTTCTTGCTGCATGCAATAATTTGAATCATCTTTTCTTCGAATGACAGGTCCGGTTGAATGTCAAGTGGAGGAGTTGGTAATATATGTGAAGGATCAGAGACATACTTCCTCAAGGTAGAAACATGAAAAACATTGTGAATTCGATCCATATGTGTAGGTAATTGTAGTCGATAAGCAACTTTCCCAATCCTTTCGACAATCTCATACGGACCAATGTATCGGGAGTTAACTTCCCATGTTTGCTGAACCGAAGTATCCTTTTAATAGGCGATATGCGAATAAAACTTTGTTGCCAAGTTCAAATTCAAGTAGACGATGTCGTTTATCTGCATAACCCTTCTGGCAATCCTAGGCAGCTTTCATTCTTAACTTAATCTTCTCGACTGCCGAAAGCATATCCTATATTATTTCGGCTCGCAGCTCCTTTCTTTCTCCTACTTCATCCTAGTGTAATTGCGACCTGCATTTACACTCGTATAACACTTCGTACAATGGCATCCCAATTGAAACGTGATGACTATTGTTATAGGCAAACTCTATCAAAGGAAGATACCAATCCCAACTTTGTGAAAACTCCAAAACACAAGCATGTAACATATCTTCCAAAGTTTGGATCATTCTTTTCTTTTGCCCATCTGCTTGGGGATGTAAGGTTTCTTGAACTGAAGTTTGGTCCCTCCAGAAGTCAGAAAAATATCCGGGTTCGGAAGTAATTGTAATGGGCACACCATGCAACTGAACAATCTCCTGCACCTAAAGTTGTACTAATTGCTCCATCCTAAATGTCATCTTCATTGGCAAAAAGTGAGGAGACTTTGTGAGCCGATCAACTACAACCCATATAGCATCAAAACCTTTACTCGTCCGAGGCAAAACACTTACAAAGTCCATGGTAATATCATTTGATTTCCACTCGGGAATTGGGAGCGGTTGGAGGGTTCCCGCCGATCTCTGGTGTTTGTCCTTAACTTGTTGACAAACTAAACATTTTGCTACATACTCCACTATTTCCTGTTTCATTCCTAGCCACCAATAAAGCACCCGAATCTCTCGGTACACCTTATTTGAGCTAGGGTGGAGAGTATACGGCATCGCATGTGCTTCATAACAAATTTCTTGCCGAATACCTGCTGTCACCGGAATATAATATCAATCCTCATATTTGAGAATCCCGTGCTGCACTTGGTATTCCAGGTTGAGCTTCTCAATCAATTGCTTCTTAATCTTATTTGCCCGTTATCACCTTCTTGTGTTTCTTGAATCCGATTGATCGACATCGATTGAATAGACATAACCGCCAATTGTGCTTCATCCCACTCCAAAATTTCCAAATCAAACTTTTCAACCTCCCGTTGCAACTCACGAGGTCTCAACTTCGATACTTTGCGGCTCAAAGCATTAGCAACCACATTCACCTTCCCAGGATGATATTGGATCGTATAATCATAATCCTTTACCAATTCCAACAACCGACGTTGGTGCACATTGAGATCCTTTTGGGTGAAGAAATACTTCAAACTCTTATAGTTCGTATAAATCTCACACTTTACTCCATAAAGATAATGCCGCCAAATCTTCAATGCAAATACAATAGCTGCAAGCTCCAAATCATGTGTCGCATAATTTCATTCGTAACTTTTCAATTGGTGAGAGGCATATGCTATTAGCTTATCATTCTGCATCAGAACACAACCGAGTCCCTAATAAGAAGCGTCACTATAAATGGTGAATACACTAATGCCGCTGGGAATGGTCAAAACTGGTGCCATGGTGAGGTGAGTCTTCAACTCTTGAAAACTGTGCTCACATTCATTAGTCCATCGGAAAGGCACATTCTTCCGAGTTAAATGTGTGAGTGGTATAGCTACCTTGGCAAATTCCTTCACAAAACGGCGATAATATCCCGCTAAACCCACAAAACTCCATACTTCGATAGGAGTAGTTGGTTATGGCCACTTCAACACAACTTCTATCTTACTGGGATCAACCGACATGCCTTCTTTCTTTACAATATACCGAGAAACACCACTTGGCTCCAACTAAAATTCACACTTTGAAAACTTAGCATACAACTTCTCCTCCCGAAGTGTTTGCAAGGTAATGCGGAGATGCTGCTCATGCTCTTTCCGGATTTTCAAATAGATCAGAATATTATCGATAAACACAATCACAAACTTATCCAAATACAGTTTGAAAACTCGGTTCATCAAATCCATAAACACCACCGGGGCATTCGTTAGTCCAAATGGCATAATAAGAAACTCAAAATGCCCGTATCGAGTACTAAAAGCCGATTTTGGAATATCTTCTTCTCTAACCTCAATTGATGATAAGCCGGGATGTAGATCCTCGAGTAAACTGTCGACCCTTGAAGTTGACCCAACAACTCATCAATACGGGGTAAAGGATATTTATTCTTGATTGTCTCCTTATTCAACTCTCGGTAGTCAATACAAAGCTGCATGGATCCGTCTTTCTTCTTTACAAATAAAACCGGAGCACCCCAGGGTGAAGTGCTCTGTTGAGTGAAACCTTTCTGTAATAGGTCATCCAATTGAGTTTGAAGTTTCTTAAGTTCAGCTGGTGCCATTTGATAAGGAGTATTCGATACTGGATGTGTACCCAGCATAACTTCAATAATGAAATCAACCTCTTGAGATGGGGGTAACCCGTGGAGATCATCGGGAAATACATCAAAAAACTCACAAACTACTGGAACCGAGGGTGGAGTAATTGACTCAGTCACTATAATGCTACACAAACTCACCAAATAGGCACAGTACCCTTGGCTAATTAACTTCTTCGCTTTCATTGCCGAAATAATTACCCTAGTTGGTTGTTCCAATTTAGGAAATGTAATAAGATCACCAATTGGAAATTTCAAGGCACGTCTAGGGCAATCCAAAATTACTTAACGTTGTGCTAACCAATCCATACCAAGAATAACATCAAAATCCCCGGTTTCAAGAGCAATAAGATTGACTAATGTGTCAAAACCTTGAACTTGAATTGGAACGGATGAATAATACCACACAGCACATCGATTCAATCCCGAAAGGACAATAACATCAATAGGAGACCATAAGGGTTTCGAAGTAATAGGCAACCGATGTGCATATGAAGGAGATATAAACGAATGCGTAGCTCTAGAATCAAATAATGCATAAGCTGCCGAAGTAGAGATATAAACAATACTTGCAATAACATTGGTCTTCTGAGGAGCTTCAGGCTGAACCAAAGCCAAAACCTGTCCGACTTGTCGAGTTTGTGGTTGTTGATTCTTCATCTCAAGACAATCTAAAATCATGTGTCCTTGTTTCCCACATTTGTAACACCGGCAGGTAGCGTAATAACATTGGCCACCGTGATTCTTTCCACATGTCAGACATGGTGGAAATGACTAAGAGGCCGGTGCCTTCTTTGCCGGAGGTCGGGATAAAGAGGTATTCCCCGAAGGCCTCTTGTAATTTCCTCTTTGGCCTCAAAAATTGGAACCTCGACCTTGATTACTAAACGAAGATCGTTGTGAAGATTAGTTCGAAATTTGACTGGACTGAGCTAGCAGAATTGGTTGGGCATTACCTTGACGAGCTTTGGAAATTCTAGCCCCTGCTCGTTTGGCTCCATAAGCTCATTCCATAGTCTCAGCATAACTTGTGGTAGAAACACTAGCCAACTGAACATCATGGGCCAATTCCGGTTTCAACCCCGCAACAAACCTAGCTATCTTGCGGCCAGAAAAATCTACCATATGGGTGGAAGACCGTGCAAGCTCCTCAAACTTCTTACTATAGTCACTTATCGACATATCTCATTGTCACAACCAATGTTCAGAAAATCGAACCGGTCAGTGAACCGGAGAAGCCAACGGTTCAAGGGTCAAACGGTCGAACCGGGTCAAACCGGGGTCGAGCCGTTTTTAATTAAAAAATATAAAAAATAAATTAAAACTAATAAATTTATAAAAATAATTTTAAAAAATTAGAAAAACCGGTTTAACCGGTTCAACCGGCCGGTTCAACCGCCGGTTCAACACCGGTTCAACCGGTTGAACTGGTCGGTTGATCAATTTTTGACCGGTTTTTCTAAAAGCGGATTTTTACAATAACCGGACCGGTTTCCTGACCGGTTCACGGTTGAACCGGTCGAACCGGCCGGTCTGGTCCGGTTTCCTAAACATTGGTCACAACCGAATAAACTCATTAAGCTTCTCATTCTTAACGGCTTCAGAGAAATAGTTGGCGTGAAACCTAGTACAGAAATCCGCCCAAGTAGCAACATTTGCATTCTCTTTCCTGTTCACTAAATCCCACCAAAACCCGGCAGGAACCACGAGCATGAACGTAGCACAATTAACTTGCTCGAACTCGGGGATATGAGTATATTTGAACATTCTCTCCATAGTTTGAATCAAATTCTCCGTGTCAATAGGATCTTTGGCATCCTCAAAGACTGGTGGATTCAACCGTCGAAACCGATCCATTGCCATATCCTTTACCATCTCTTCCCTTCCCTTATCTACTCTCGAAGCACTCACTAAATTACCACCACTTATTGCGCTATGATTTGTGTTGGTATTATTCATCATCTGTTGCATCTACTGTGATTGCTGCTCAACTAATCGCATAAGCCTCTCAATAATTGCCGTCTCATCCTCTGCCATCTATTCATCATGCAAAAGGAATAATAAAGGAAGGAAGAGATACCTTACAATTCAAATTCATCATCCAACCCTCACGTCCTCTGCACATGTTGCCACACACCGAACATACCCTAATGTATATTACACTTCTATCGCATATAATATAAAACGCTTGATACCTTAGAGTGGCGGAGAAAATCCTTCGGTGCGTGGAGAAATAGGGAAATCTTGCTCTGATACCACCCTGTAACGCCCTCCCTAGTACGTCGCTCAATATCATGTAAATAACGATACTAGAGGCGGAATTACACAACTAGAAACTTCCCCAAGTATTAGTTCATTTCAAAAGATAGCCATTCCATTTCAAAAGATGCCCGGGCCTATTATCGTAGTTGGGTCTTAGATCCCCCATTAGGCCAACACATCATAAATGGAGCTTAGATCCCCCATATAGGCTATTTGAAACTTTCACATGTATGCAACACATGATAAGCAACCCTCAATCACGCACATATGTCATAGATATGCAAGCTATATCTCATAAGCCTTAGCCCAAATAACATTCATGGCATATCAAATTGGCATTTCAACCACGTCACATGTAGCATATTATGGTATTAAGAAATACACAACATCACATGTATCATGTTATGATGCTAAGAGTTACATAACCTACCACACGCTCCCTTGATAGCAATATAAGTAAAGAAAATCGAGAGTTCATGCATAAATCATATACTTAAGGCTTACCCATGCATGTTCTTACCTTTTACTTAATAAATACATCTAAAACCTACCTCACGGTGGAACAACCAAGTTAAGAAATGGATGGTTATCTTCCATTTTCTCCTCCTCTTCTTTCCTTGGAAATCAAATATGTGTACACTCGATGATATGATAGGGTCTCCAATCCACAAGCACTTATAAACTCTTAGAAAGGGTTTTGGGAGGTCAGTTGGGTTTTTAGGAGTAGCTTGGGTAGAAAAATGAGGGAAGAACCAAGTCTAAATGTTTAAAAACTTATCCCAACAGTTCTCCCGACTTAAATTTACGGCCGTAACTCTATAATTTACACCATAACTCATACTTTTACAGCCATAACCATACCATTTATGACCGTACAAAAGTCTCTGTAAATCTGCTATCTTTCCCCTTGATTTTACGGCCGTATCTCATGAACTTACAATGGTATAACTCAATTCTAGAACCGTATAAAACTCTCTTAAACTTTTTGTGTAGCACCCATTTGACATTCTTCTATGAATATTAAATTAAGTGAATATTTATAATAACATACGTGTAGTTCTTTTGTTTTGACTCATAATATATGACTTTAATGGTTGCGTTATTGATCTCGTGTTGCAGTGGGAGGACTTGGATGTTGTCACGGTCAAAGTACCAATTAGAATGTTTCATTTCACGAAAATGAGTTTATGCGTTTTGTTCTTATGTTTGCGTTTAATTTATTTGGAATTTAAAACCCCTTTCCGTATTTGCTAATAATTTGTTTGCTTATTGTTTATGAATTGGGTATTTTAGTTTTGGGATAACTTGTGAAAGTCTATTATTGAAACTAAAACCTTAAAACCCAACATTTTACCTCTTACTCTTAGCCAAAAAAAAAAATTGCTTAGGGAATTGAAGAGAACAAGCCCAACTTCAGTCCACCCAATAAAACCCAATCAAGACAACCCAAAAACCATATACTTCATACACAAGCCGGCTCTCTCTCCATCTTCACGTACGATTTCTCTCTCTCTCTCGTGTGTCTCTCTCGCTATTCCTCTCTACGACAATCCAAGCAAGGAAGAAGAGGTAAAATTTGATAATTGTTCTTGTTATACACTCTCACACACACCAATCGAGATTCACACAATTACTTTTCCATGTTCTTTTGCTAGTGTTTTCTTTGATTTTGATTAGGGCACATTATAAGCGTTCGATATAATGCTTGAAGGGAGTTACCCATAATTTAGGAGATTAGAATTGGTTAACTGCAATCTGCCCCTATCTTTGTAATGCCATAACTTTTAGCATACGTTGAATTTCTTGATGATTCAAATTGGAGAACAACCCCATGTGAGTTATCTATCATCTAGAGTTGGTTTGGCATCATTCGGAGTCCTGTAGGAGTTTTTATTTCACTATTTATGAACTTGGGCAGACTGCACCCGAGAACAGATTGGTGTCCTGTAGGAAAAATTTTTTGGTGACCCAAACGTGCTTGTCATGAGCTAATCCTTAAGTATGTTAGATTTCCATGAGTTTTATGCCTCGGGGTATGAATTTCATGATTTTATGACTTCGTTTCCTATTTTAATATGATTTTACAAAGTGTGCTGCATACACAGAAATTTCAGCCGTGAGTTTCTCGTGCATTATTCATAGCCAAATTCATTTGGGTGCGTTTGGCAATTCCATGCTTCACTTAAGTATATGCATAATTGTGTTACTTTATATATGATATGGTTATATGAAATTTCTTATTGAATTATGAAAGTGAAAATGGCCTTGAGTTGATTATGGGAAATTGCCTTGGATGTATATATTGGATACTGATTTTTACATGATTTCATCTACTAAGGGTTCATATAGTTCAATTAGTATATGGGTGTTCATGTGGGAAATTGATAAATTCAGCCTTCTTGTGAATTAAGTGTGCCTTAAAGGTGTTTGATGAAATTCTTGAATGAAATTTCCAACCAAACTAGTTGCTGGGTATTTGGGCAGATTGCTTTTCTCAACTTCAAACATCATAACGGATTGTGTAGGCTGTATTTCTGCGTGATTCCAATAAGAAAATGACCATTTATGAGTTAGGTATCATTTAAAATTGATTTCATGCCATTTGGGGACTTGTGGAGGTTCTTATCACACTTTTCGTGAGCTTGGTCGGGGTATACCCGAGAGCAGTTCTTCGGCCGGAAGAAAAATGTTTTGGCTATCCAAACATGATCCTTATGAGCTAATTTTTGAATATGATGGACTTATATGAGTTTTATACTTTTTTTAAAAATTTCATGATTTTATTCCACCGTTTCCTGTGTTAAATAATATTTTGAAAGTCCCCTACCCAAACTGTATGTTGGAGTTAAAAATGTATCATGGCATCTATAGTTGAGCTTTTGGTGTGATTTTAAATTATAACATAGAAAGGCAAGTTAGTTAGACAACCAACTTGGGTTCACCTGGTTTCGTGCCCCAAGTTTGGAGTTATGCCCTTCTTAGTAAAAGCCGACGTTTTGAAAATGAGAATTTAGGTTAAGTGCATGTTAATTGACTATTTGTAAGTGCCTAAACATTGGATAAGTATGGTTAACTTGGGACTTTATGGCTGCTTATGTTAATGGCGGATTTAGGATCTATTGGCCGTTGACACCGTGACAACCAAGGCTCCCCCACTCGCAAATTGGTAAAAGAAAGCAAGCTAAGGACCCCAGACAAGTAAACTTTACTTAGTTGCATGTAAGATGAATGGGTTAAGGTAAGTTGATGTGTTTATTTGGCCTTTCTGCAATGATGAATGATTTTAGCACTGTTTATCTTATGTTGTATAAGCACTATACATGCTAAGTAATGATCAAACATGCATAAACATGAAACCATTGCATCCATGAGCACGTTTGGTCAATGGTTTGAAAGAATAACGTTTCGGTTGAAAAGTGCAAGTTTTGAAATAAAGATATCTCAAGTTTTAAGAAAGAATGGGTGTACCTCTACATCATGAAAGGGGTGAGTGGGAAATGGGGCGCGGGGGACCGGCGTACCCGACCGAAAGTAATGTGAAAGCGAAAGAAATGTGAAAGTGAAAGTAATGGAAGTTTTACCGCTTTGCGGTACCTACCGGTAGAATGTTTTCTGGTTCCAACTAAGAATGGCCCACTACGTCTGATTGTGATATGATACGGGCCGCGCTCGACTCGAATCGATCCTCGCGGAATGAATACAACGCCAGAAAAGCCCAAATATCCGGTAGAACGATCGGAAAACCCGGAAATCCCTCGACCGACGACGTAGCAACAAAGGGTATATCGAACCCTTCACCTCAAACGGTGCGCAAATCGAAGAAGGAACGGGGTTGAAGCGCCACGCAAGTCGATCACACTCACGATAAGTTCGGGGTTGTGTTTAACGAGCCCAAACACGGGGGACGAGGTGGGGAGAAAGCTCGACCCGAACAATGGCTTTCAAGCTCATCATCTTCATACAAGCTCAAAAGTTCCTTTTACAAATGGTAGAGATGAGGTTGATATACTTCATCTTCAAGTTACAAAGCCACTTGGCAAGTTTACAAGCTATACATGTGGTAAAAATAATGATAAAAAACTAAAATATCAGGCCAAAAGGTCAAAACTTGTCTTCTGCCGACCTTTGATACGGCCGTATGGGATATTTGATACGCCCGTATCAAGCATTCTGCCCCAAAACTGCAAAAACGCTGATTTTGGGTCATACGGCCGTATCAAATTGTCGTACGGGCGTACGGCACATTCTGCTCGAATTTTCAGGACTGGCAGTCTTCAGTGTTTTGGTCATATCTTTTGATCCCGATGTCGGATTGGGTCGATTCAAATTGAATTGGACCCTAGACTCAATGACCTACAAATCTTCAGAAGACTTCAACTTCAAAATCCCGGTCATATCAAAGTTGTGTAGCTTTGAACCCGGTCGAACATCCCAATTTGAGTGAAATCTCTTCATTTCTGCGCCAATTAGCTTGAAGTTGATTTTCACTTGGCCTAAACAATGCTCCAAGCTTCCGTGTCGTGCATGGGGCACCCAGGGGCCATCTAGGATCATATCATCCCCTCCCTCTTCAAGATGATTCGTCTCGAATCAACATTGGCATACTTGACAAAGGCGTCCTGGGGTGGTACAATACTTCAATGCTTAGGTTTTGTTGCTTGAATTTCCATTCCATTTCTCTCCCGGGTCGAATGGGAAAGAATGGTCAACTTCAAGGATGAAGCACGTGACCGTCTTGTGGAGTGAAGGAAATTCTTCAAGAAGTAGGTGACACCCAAACTTGGCAAAGATGAAGGAAAATAGAATTCTTCTCGTTCGGCCGGCATCAACCTGAAAAAGAAAGATAATAAAATTGGGGTAGGGTATGTTAGAGGTCTGAGATACAAGGAATGGATCCTCATACTCACGTTCGATAGTCTCCTCGACCACCCCCTTCTCAATTGGCAGCCCACTTTCTTTCACTTCAATTTCATTATTCATTCCTCCACTCTCTATTTTTTCTTTCTTCGAGACAACATTATGGATTTCAACAAGTTCATCCACAACTACAACCTCTAGCTCCTCTTCGACTTGCTCCACCGAGCACTCCACTCTTTTATGCTCCTCAAGATCAATTGGATGTTGAGGTTCAACAACCAATTCCAATGACTTCCTTTCAATGGATTCCCTAGTCTCCTTCTCAACTACCTTTGGACAATGTGGACAAGGAGAATCAACAACCAATTCCACATTTGCATTGCTCTTTCCCAATACAATTCGTGCCTTCTTCCGTTCACCTACTTTCTTTCTCTCATCTCTTCTCACATCGGCCTCATCCTTTAGCTTCATTTGATCTATATGTACTTGTTCCGGAGATAACGGATCAAGTATAATAGTTTTTCCGTTCAACTTGAAACTAAAACGGTTTCTATAGCCATCATGCAATACCTTCTTATCATGTTGCCACGGTCTTCCCAACCAAACATGGGTAATATGCATAGGTACTACATCACAAAGCAACTCATCCTTATAAGATCCGATCGAGAATGGCACTAGTACTTGCTTGTTAACCTTAACATTTCCCGA
The DNA here is from genome assembly GCA_018223645.1 of Jasminum sambac. Classification (NCBI taxonomy): domain Eukaryota; kingdom Viridiplantae; phylum Streptophyta; class Magnoliopsida; order Lamiales; family Oleaceae; genus Jasminum; species Jasminum sambac. The sequence goes on from CP073648.1 coordinate 32,919,876, forward strand.
ATCATTAAACCATTTCATGTGATATGGTTTCGGGTGTTTACTCATATGCAATCCCAACTTCTCAACAAGCACAAGACTAGCTAAATTTCTACAACTTCCCCCATCGATAATAACACTAGAAGGCGTACCTTTCACCAAGCAACGGGTATAGAATAGATTCTCTCGTTGTGAGTTTGACTCATTCTCCTTTGCTTGAGTACCAATGGCATGCCTTACTATCAACGCTTTGGGAATTGTCGTAGAACTTTTGTCAACAACCGCCAACTCGTCTTCCTCCTTGGTTGAAGACTCCTCTTTCACCATCTCCTTCTCGGGAACCATTTCTTCATTCTCCCGTATCACCTTTGGTTTAGGGCATTCGGATGAAATAGAATCAACCCCGTGACATTTAGAATATAGCTTGTCTCGGGTTCGACTTGTCACTTCGCCAACTTTTCCTTTGCCCTTAGCACTAAGCTCTTGTGATACTTGTGATGGTTCTCTCTCACTCTTCCAAGCCTTTCGATCAATCTCGGCGCCGGTCAATGTAGCTTGATCAAAGCCACTATGATTCTTTGTTTGGAATAGATTTGAACTTCTTTCCTTAATTTGCTTCTCCACCTCCACTGCTTTGCAAACTAATTCCTCAAGATTAGAATAGTCTAGCAATTCAATGAAGTCGGCAATATCTCGGTTCAATCCCGCCAAAAACCTAACCATAATAGCTTCTTCATCTTCAACAATATCGGCACGAGTCATCAATCTTTCCATTTCTTGGAAGTACTTCTCCACGGTTCGTCCACCTTGAGTTAGGTTTTGTACACTCCGATACAAATCCCTATAAAAATGCGATGGGACGAATCTCTTTCTCATCAACTTTCGCGAAGCAATCCCAAGTGTCAACGGGTTCCTCTAAATTTCTTCGCCTAGCAAGGTGGTTTGCTTCCCACCAACATAGGGCTTGATCCGTGAACTCCTTGACCAACAATGGGACCTTCTTCATCTCCCGGATTTTATGAGTTTGAACATGAGATCCACTCGGCTTTCCCAATCTAGGTAGACATCCGGATTGGCTCTTCCTCGAAATGAAGGTACGTCAATGTCCGCATTCTTGCATCCCCTTCATTTCTCACTTTGCCTCCGTTGTTCCCTCTTTCTACCCCTTCGAATCTCTCTATTCCCATCCTCATATTTTCCACCTCCAACACTATTACCCCGAAGAATTGTCTTACTATACACGGGCGCAACGAATCGTTGAACACATTCCGTCAACTTTTGACTCAAACGATACTCCAGTGTGATCTTAGAATTGTGAAAGTCTTCCAAAGTCATAGCTTTTGGACGATGTCTATCATTGACTTCCATTTCCAGCATTGTGTTCTCAATTCAAAGTAAGAATCTAAACTATAAATTACAACTCAAACACAATGACACTACTACGAAACAAACTCAACAACAAATTAACGCAACTTAACTAACACCTACAACTCACACTACTAGGATAACAACACAAACAATTAAAACTAAGTGTAGTCAAGAAACTCAACTAACACTCGTTCACACAACATTGGAGCCATAATTTTTCTTTTCTTTTTTTTTTGTATTTTCAGCCCTCTTTTTTTTTTTTTTTGTCACAACATATACTCACAAACACGACAACAACACAATACTAGAAAATAAATGGATTCTAAGCACAAAATTAATTTGCACCAAGAACACCAAGAACACACACTAAATCCTACAATTCTAAAAACCGAAAATCGATAATCTAAACCGATAAAAACAACAACAACAACAATCTAAGAACTATTAACAAAGGATAGATACCAGATAATTGGATTAGAGCTCTGATACCAGATGATACGATACGGGCCGCGCTCGACTCGAATCGATCCTCGCGGAATGAATACAACACCAGAAAAGCCCAAATATCCGGTGGAACGATCGGAAAACCCGGAAATCCCTCGACCGACGACGTAGCAACAAAGGGTATATCGAACCCTTCGCCTCAAATGGTGCGCAAATCGAAGAAGGAACGGGGTTGAGCGCCACGCGAGTCGATCACACTCACGATAAGCTCGGGGTTGTGTTTAACGAGCCCAAACACGGGGGACGAGGTGGGGAGAAAGCTCGACGCGAACAATGGCTTTCAAGCTCATCATCTTCATACAAGCTCAAAAGTTCCTTTTACAAATGGTAGAGATGAGGTTGATATACTTCATCTCCAAGTTACAAAGCCACTTGGCAATTTTACAAGCTATACATGTGGTAAAAATAATGATAAAAAACTAAAATATCAGGCCAAAAGGTCAAAACTTGTCTTCTGCCGACCTTTGATACGGCCGTATGGCATATCTGATACGCCCGTATCAAGCATTCTGCCCCAAAACTACAAAAACGCTGATTTTGGGTCATACGGCCGTATCAAATTGTCGTACGGCCGTACGGCACATTCTGCTCGAATTTTCAGCACTGGCAGTCTTCAGTGTTTTGGTCATATCTTTTGATCCAGATGTTGGATTGGGTTGATTCAAATTGCATTGGACCCTAGACTCAATGATCTAGAAAGCTTCAGAAGGCTTCAACTTCAAAATCCCGGTCGTATCAAAGTTGTGTAGCTTTGAACCCGGTCGAACATCCCAATTTGAGTGAAATCTCTTCATTTCTGCGCCAATTAGCTTGAAGTTGATTTTCAATTGGCCTAAACAATGCTCCAAGCTTCCGTGTCGTGCATGGGGCACCCAGGGGCCATCTAGGATCATATCAGATTGGCTAGGGGATACACCAAGTGAGCTCGCGAATGAAAGAAAATATTTTGAGAGAAAGGAAATCGAAAGGTCAACGTAAATGGGAACGCATAAATCCAAGTTTTGAGTAGTACATCTCAATCGCATGCATCACTTGCATAAACGTTTACTTGCTGAGCTTTAGCTCACCCCTCTAATTTCCCTATGTTTCAGGTGATGAGAATTGATGCGTTGAGGAGATCGCTTGGAGGCAAGCTCACCCAATGCCCATGTCATTATTTTTCGCGCTTTAAAACATGGAAATTGGTTTAGAATTTATTAGTTGATATTCTTTAATTTAATTTCTTTAATTCTTTAAAATGCTGGTTTAATCCTTTGGGGAGGTTGTCATGTTTTCTTTAGAAGTCTGTTATAGATTCGATGGAATTGAAGGTTGGCTATTTTCTAAAAATGCTTTTTGGTTTACTCGAATGGAGAACGCTTAGGGGTTCTAGATAATGTGATGTGGAATGTATATATATGTTTGACTGTTGTGCTCAGGTGGGGCCTCCCTACAGGTTGGTTAAGTCCAATTTATAAGGGATACCCTGCCGAAATTTCTGTAGCCTTTTTATATATATAAAAAAATTTCTTATATATTAAATAGCAACTCTATTTATTTTATTTCCGCATTTAAGTGTAAGAAATGGTGACGCGTCCAAAATCGGGAATTCTTGATTTGGGGTGTTACATTTTGTACCTTCCCTTCAGATGATGGTTTACGGTAGTATCAATCATTTTTACGGCCGTAACCAACAAGTGTACGGCCATATAAAACTCTTTGTAAATTTTGGATCCTCATCATAACTTGTTAAGGTGGTACCATAAAATCTTATGGCCGTATCCCATAATTTATGGCCGTATATCTTAAAATTACTGCCGGAACCTCAATCTGCAGACTTTTTTCCCTTGCCATACTAGGTTTTTAAGGCCGTATCGACTCCCAGCACATCCCGTACCACAAGAAAGGAATCATAAACATATCAAACACATCTAAGTCGTGACCAATGTCATCATATCAACATAAAGCACGTACAAAAATGAACAAGGTATTACATTGATAACTTGCTAATATTAGATAGAAATGGATCATTGTGGACCAGACCAATGTGGTTGGATATTTGTTCGGTTTATTCCATTGCCATTTAAGTTGGAGGCCTACATACCGATTATTAATTTGAGTTTGTGTGCTAATTAAATTTTTATTTAATTCTGAACCTGGGAGTCTATGTTATATTCTGCATGTGCCGACATGTATAGGAAACGAGTTGGAGCAGATGATGGAGATCACCAAACTTGACCAACGGCGAACGAAGACTTTGTCCTGGGAATTGACCGGCTAGTTTTCCTCTTGGCTCGGGAAAACCTGATAGAAATGCATTCATAATCATCAATTAAATGTTATTATCCTTGATGATTCCATGGTTGATATTGATTGTTGTGCATGATATCATTGATGAAACCGATCGCCTCAAAAATATATTAAATGCACTATTAAATGTTAAGGCATGTCTTCCAATGTTACAGTGAAAAATTGGAATTCCACTATCGTAATTAGTTTGTTGAGTACACTCAAGTATGCTCGATCGTAGGAAATGTTCTTCACTGTAGGACATATGATGTCTCTAAACATTGCATCAAATTTAGCTAAATTTTATTTCTTTTTGAGAGTACTTAAGTAAATAAAATTTTAGAGGCATGTCAAGTAAATACATAAGATGTACAAGAAAAATAGTTATTTTCTTGACGATCTAGGAGTCACGTGGAGATGTGATCGACATGTGTATCTAACTGGATGACAATTTAGTTCTTGTTGAATGCACTTAAGGTCCTAGTTGTGTAAACAGAGTCCTAGCTCGCTGATGAGTTGCAAAATTGTTTTTATATCAATGTAGGGGATCATTGATTCCGTGGAGGTATAGTGAATATAATATAAGTCCATGTTTTATTAACTTTTGCATTTAGTAATTGCTATTCTATTATCATAATTTCTATTAGCTATATAATGAGTAATGATTTGAGTTTGAGAAACATACTCGATGCTGAGCAACTTACTGGAACAAAGTTACAAAACAAACATCATAATTTAAGTATCGTGCTCAAAACAATTTGAATGCCAGCAAACTCAATGGACTCAAGCTAACATCATAAGTGTGAGAATTGTTCTCATGTATGATAAAAATTGAAATATTTCATAAATAGATTCTCCAAAAGATCTTACAAAGAGAGTTTCACTAGGACAACATGGATTTACAAAGATTATGTGATGATCATAATGCAATATATATATATATATATATATTCCTTGTTATGAGTTGTAAATATTGGGTGTGGGTATGGACATTTATACTATTATTGATCGTCACCGATGAATATTCATGCACTACAAAATATAAAATCTGAAACGCTATTTGGAGATGTGAAGGAAAAGAAGTTAAACATTGACTTAGTTCCATAATCATTGTCTGATAGCTTATTACAATTGTTGTAAATTAAGATATGAACAGGATTCATAATGCCCACTAATCTATTTGGTATGCCAAAATTTTTAAACTTGTCACCAATGTGATAAGTCTTGATTCCGACACTTCTAATGAGGCTTGGAGTCAATTTTAAAGAAACTTTGAGAAAGATTTTGAGAGGTCAAATTGACAGTTAAAGCATACAAAGACTTATTTAAAGTCAATGATATTTTGTAGAGACAAGACCATTCATATAGAACTGTAAGGTAAGCATAACCATTTGAAGAGAAAAGTTTTGGTGACGATTCTATTTCAAGTCAGAGTTATCAAAACCATTATTTAAGTTTGTTAGGTATCAGTACCAGATGAAGATCCCATATTGGAATACGATTGAGACTTAAATAGAGTAGTTTTGAAAGATAAAATCATAGTACCTATAGTAGGGAATGAAGCAAACATAGTTTCATGGAAGACTTGTTATATATCTTTGCCCTTTTCTTTTGTTTTGGAATGAGAATAGGGACATTATGATCGTGTTCTCTTGAAGAACGTTATTTCTAGTTCATGTTTAGACATGAAGAGTTTTTCTATTAACATTAAGAACAATAGTTGTTCACAATCACATAATAGAGTCAAGTATAGAAATAAGGTCAATAATATTGGTTTTCAAATCCAAAATGTATATTGTCGGAATAGAAAACAAAAAGAGGTATAAAGATGATCTAGATTATATTATATTTTTTTACATTAAAACATGTTGGTCTTAATTCATACTGATGTATTTTTTCTAATGTTTGAGTTAGATAAAAGTTTTCCTACACCGTCAAACTCAAAGATGACTATATCGGACATGGTATTTATACTTGACATACTTCAAGCATGAAAGTTTTGGAATGTTCAAAGAGGGTTCAAGCGAGAATGAAAAGCTATTTAGGATCATATTCTCAGACTAGGATATAATTGAAGTGAAGAATATTTAAGGACATAGTTAGAAAAACCAGATTCTCTTACAATGAATTTGGAAGTATGCGCCATTGAAACAATAGTTTATACATTGAGCAAAATTGTTCATATTAATACGTTACAATTAAATAATGCCTAACAGTTCTCCCAAAATTATTTTGGGAATATATAATAAAAATTGTATGGTACACAATAAATCGTGTTCTTTAAGTTGGCTAATAAAACTCAAAATCGCTTTGAGTAGTAATTAGATGATGCATATAGAAACATCTCTTTGGAGATATTCAAGAAGAAAACTGTTAGGTATCACTACTTTCACTTTTAAGATGAGAGTGATCTTATTGAAGTATGATATGCACTTAGAGAAATTATTTTCCCAAAAGGATAGTGGGAGTAAAACAGATCGTGAAAGAGTTCAAGAAACAACAAAAGAGATTAACCGACTAGGTGACCTAGTTAATAAACTTCATTTGATGAGGTGCAAACTAGAAAAGAGGAATGGTTCCTAAGAACACATCAGCTCCATGTAAAATACATTAGATCATTCATCTACATGAAGATATGGTCTTATGGCTATTAATATGGTATTGCTAGTCGAAGATGACAAACTTGAGGTTTGTACAAAGTAAAAGTCAAAGTGTTGATTTGGAAAGTATAGATTGATATGCTAGAATTAAAAGTGAACTCCACGTACTAAAATCAAAGTTTGGATTTTAGTTGATTGCAAGAATGGGTTGGATCCATAAGCTGTAAATTATTTTACAAGCACTAAACTAACAAGGATGGTAATGCTCATGTGAAGGTGATAAGATTGAAAAAGACAAAGGTTAGCCTTGAGAACAACATTCTTATCTATAATTATGCATTTGTTAATTTGAGTTCTAATTGCCATAGAAAGACGTGCTTACAAATGGATTTCAAACTTGATCTTGATCAGGTTGTTTTAGATGTAACCTGATAGTTTTTTAATCTACGATATCAAAATTAAATGTGTGAGCAAACCTTAGAGGAGCTGGAAATTTAATTTTGATGAGACAATCAAATAGTTTGATTTTATAAAAAATGAAGATCAATGGTGTATACGAGAAGTCAGTGGGAGTCTAATCGTATTTTTGAAACTATATGGAGATACATACTATTATAAAAATGATAGTCCCAAAAAGGTCCAAAGTTTTCTTTGGTACAGATTTGGAATAAGCTAGCATGTATTTTGGGATAAAGATCCATAGAAATCGATCTAGAAAAATCCCTAACCTATCTGAATCCAAGTACATAGATGAAATCTTCAGAAGATTTCTATAAAAGAGTCCAAGAGAGAATGTTGTCCTACAAGGATAGGACTACTCTCTCAAAAGTAGAGTGTTGGAGAACATGGGTTGAGAGAGCTTGCATGGATAAGATTCTCTATACACCTACAAAAGAATTTGTCTTATATGTGATGCTATGTACTAGACCAAAAATTTCCACCTGCTTTCAAGGTGAAAGGTAGTTTCCAAAGCAAACACTAAAAGAAATGTTAAATAATGGTCAAGGAACATTATTAGATGTTTCAAAAGCATTGAATGTATATCCTTATGGAGAAAATGAATTGAGAGTTCATAAATTTATGAATGCTAGTTTTAGTCTGGAAAGAGAATAGAAAATCCTAATACAGATGGCTATTGACTCATGAAAGCAGTATGATTAACTAGAAAAAGTTCCAAATGAATATAACTACTAAGCCCAATACACAATTACTTTAGAAGTATCAAGAAAAGTGATTTAGATCGTTAAGCTCACAATTGAACTTGGACATTTTCATAGCATTGTGATCCAATAGAGATCGTGATAACGATGGAGCCACTGCACAAGTGAAGGAAGCCCAAGTCTCATCAAGGATCTAAAGGTGTATTGAGGCAGTATATTTCCTTAGAAAAGATAATACAGGGAAATGACATAAATCTGGGATGAATCCATATAAAATACAAAAGGTCTTTTGGCATAATGGATGTTACAATATATACACGATGGTCATGATGAGGCTACACGTATTGGATACAATAGCAATTGGATCTATTTGTATAGGATTATGGTGTTGCAATCTATGTTGGACACGGATGTGCGTAAGCACCTAATTAATAGATGCATACGAATAATAGATCTATTATTTTATGTACATTGTTTTATCATAACAACTAAAATAATACAATCCGCACAATAAATATGGAAAAGCTAGTTCATCACAAGGTATGTTGATTGTGAGCGGCAAGTTATTAACATTTATCTTTAAACTATCCCTAGTCGAACAGCAACAAGACACCGATATTATTATAGTGGATAGATTGGCATCTGTCACATCTCCTTTGTAGGAAGAACGTAGCCGATCTCAGAATTTAGAATGTGGAGATATTGAATGGACACATGGCTACTTTGTTAGTAGAACAGGCATCTGGATGACCAACCTACAGAAACCACTTGAATAGTTATTATTGCGTCAATGGATGGTCTCTAATGTGAGGTGGTAGATTGGCCCTATGACTTGAGAATACGATAGAATCTTATGTAAGGATTGCTTTACTTTGGAAGGCATTGAAGGATACTCTAACAATAGATTGACTAGAAATACTATACTGGCATAGTGAGAGATACATGAAGGTTGTGAGTATTCAATAGAGCATTCATGACTCCTAGATAATAGGCGAATATAACCTACACTTTTCCCAATCGTGTTGATTTAAAATTCCTTGGCAAAGGTGGGATTTTGAGATTGAAAAGAGTTTTCAATTACAATCACTAGTTTAATCAATATTGAGTTGAGACCGAACAAGATTATTGGTCGAAATGAGATTGAGGCGAATCCATATCTAAACCATTTAGGCTATATTGATGAAGGGATTATAGTTCCACGGTGACCGCACATGTAAATGTTTCTTCATTACCACATGACTAATCCTGTGACATGGATTACTACGACACATTACTAGATGTCAATCATGGACGGCGACATGGGTCAATCTATCTGGGTGAATCCATGATAAATTGAAATAGAGATCCTAGTCAAATTAGAATAATGACACCATTACTTTGCCATAGCGAGTGGGGTTCTGATGGGTTACATATAAAGTCAAGTACTCGTATCTTGAATTGGATCTTGTCCATGCGGGAGAATGCTAGTTATGGTGTACAAGTCCTAATAGTTGGACCATGTCAATTGGTTTTGATTAACTTGAATAATTAACCGTCTTTAGTAAACTTGGGCTTTAAGAAGCCCAAAAGAAAATTAATTTTATTAGAAGCCTATAAATAATCCACTGTAGCCACATAATTCATAACTTATTGTCTCTCTAATTATCTCTACAAACTTACCTAGCACTAGGGTCTAGAGTGGGTATCCCACTATGAATTTGTTTGGGATTCAAGATGAGTATTGGTGTGTGGATCACCATTAGAGTTCGAACAAATGGACGAAAGTGTGCACGAAAGAACAAATGCAAGATTTGTCATGAAATCTGTTTCGATTGGGTACTTTCTTATCACAAATCTCATCTAAGAACTTATTGTGGAATTGCTTATTTTACTTTCCACTGTGGATGTTTATTGGGCAATTCCTAACAGTAAGGACCAACATCTCAACTATCAAAATGGAAGAATTTAATTTCTTTTTGTCATTTACTTTTTTGAACAATTTAATTTCAACATAATTTACCTTTTTTGAGTAATTTACTACAATCTTGTAATCATTTCTTTTATCATGTTGGAAGATCAATGTCAATTCTTAATTGAATTGCTTTCTGAAGACTATCTCTAAAGAGGTTTATTCATGTATAGATTTGTCGAGAAATCTTATTTTTTTTTTTATATTTGGTTTCGCGATATTCAAAATTGTCAGTCTTGGGTACTGGCCGGCTGGATCTCTGTATCTTGTATGTGTTGTATATGTTCTTTAAAAAATAGGAATAGCTTTGTGATGTGGATAGTCTGTATGCTAGGTTTGTGGTGTTCAGCTTCTGAATTGTGTCCCATGTCGATTATTCAATGGGTGTGTGTGGTATATATTTGGTTCCACGGTACTCAAGATTGCCATAGTTTTGAGTACTTGTGTACTGGGTCTCTGTACCTTGTATGTGTTGCTTGTGTTCTTTAAAAAAAAGAGAATAGCTTTGGGATGTGGATAGGCTATGTACTGTGTTCTTGTGTCCAATTTTTGATTTGTGTCCCACATCGCTCACTCAATGGGTGTGTGTGTAGTATATATCTAGTTTCGCGGCACTCAAAATTGTCATGGTCTTGGGTACTGGCGTGCAGGATCTCTGTAGTGTGTGTGTTCTTTCAAAAAAAGAAAAGAAATCAGATTGTTAAGTATGAAATCTAAGAAAATAAGTAAAAATTAATTTTTAAATAGAGAAAAATTCTAAGCTAGACAGGGTTAGAGCATCTCTAGTGCAATATTCTGTCGTTGTCTTCTACAATGTGAAATAGAATACAAAATGCTTCTCACTTTTCTCCCACTTTTTAATGCTTTTCTCTATTTCTACCTACTCTTTCTCCATTTGTTCTCACACCCCTACCCCCCCTCGGGGGCCTCCCAAAACCTTACGTCCATTCCAAAATCATATATCCAACTTGACATTTTAGCTAATATTTTATTATTACTAGCCTTTCACCAGTGCAGTTCACAAAGAGATGTTTTAAATTTATCTTCTTTTCAATACAAATTTAAAAATTTTATAACCTAACACACACTAGATACAAATACATTTGAACATGTATAATATTGTGAGACAATGAATCTAATACAATTAAACAATAGGAAACATGATATTGAATCCAAATTTTGAAACACTTCTTCAAACGTCATATTTATCGTTGAGTTTCCTGGTTCTCCATCTTTCTTGCAAATTATTATTCTCAATCCACTCCTATTTGTAACTCTTGACTCAATAACATATAATTGTCCACTATTGAATACTGATTTTCTCATATAAAGGCACGTTGGAAAGTGATTGTTCTTTACTCTTGTTGATAGTTATCACATAGGATATAATCAAAGGTAATTGTCTCTATTGAAACTTAAATGGCACTCTTGGATCAAAGAGAGCCAAATTCATTATTGGAATAGATACTACTTTGTGGCCTACCTTGCTTTCAAAAAATTTTTTTGCCTCGCCCAGGTGATTTCCAAGTCTTGTGATATTATCGGGTTCCACTGAACACACCCATAGAATGATCAATGTTTCTCAACAGCATTATAGTAATAAAACCATTGCACAAACACATAGACTTTCTTATCATTATATATATTAAGATTTTTGAAATCATTTCTATCTCTCTTTTTTTTTTCTTTTTAGCTTTTTTTTTCTTGCTTTTCTCTCTCTTCTCAACCATTTAAAATAACAATTGGCTCTCTTTTCCTCACTTTCTCTCTCATATATCACCAAGGACATAAAGCTTGAATTCATGTTCTCAGTCTAAATTATCTAGACAAGATGTTGATCATGTCTAACACAAATTTAAATAAGAAAAATCAAACGGGTACAAAATTGCGTTGTTCACGGCCATGGGTGCATCCTTATTACTAATACATACTTAACATACGTTAAACCTCGAAAACTCCTGAGAGAACGATTTACTTATCCCCTTTCATGACTTTTTTGTGCCACACAAACAAACATCATAGGATGCCCACAATTTAAAGATGACCCAGACCCACCTGTGCGCTTAATTATTTTGAGAAGCTTCGGTGGGGAATGTTAGTTCAGCCAAATTATAAAGGATATATTATATATTATCATCATCATAATTGAAATATGGTGTGGATTCTCACTAGAATTGAAGAATTTTGCGAACTTATTATTTGGAAAATTGTTGGAATATGTGTAGAAATTTCTCTAAAACATGGACAGTATGTGTCATCCATAAAATGATGACATTTTCATCAAGTCAAATGATTTGAAATGAGCTGCGTAGTTTCTTGATTTAACTAAGATATTCAAATTATTTTCCAAATGAAGACATACATAAGAAAACTATGTGAAACAACAAAAATCATTCACATTAATCAATCTATACTAGTTTTCAAGATACAACATTGTGATATCAACAACAAAAAATTTCTCTATATATAACTTATTAAGCGATGCTAGAAGTACAACAAAATTGGTACAATAGTAATACAGCCTCTAATACAGCGTTGGACCCCGCCGTTACAAAAAGCGGTTAAAATGGTATTTTTTCACTCTTCTACCAATTATTGTACTAATTTTATTCTACTTGTACCTTTGGCATTATTCTAACTTATTTTTGTTACATGGTACAAATTGATTGGTAGCGTTTCAACATTCAGTCGTGTTAGAATGAGTTATTAAAATTGTTACTAGTAAGGATTCATCATTGGTTATAAAAAGGCTTTCTCAATAGTCCTCAATAGTAAATGCTAGCTTATTTAATTTAGTCAGACATAATTTAATTATTTATAAGTTTTTTATTGTCATTTCTATTTTTCTATGCATGATATAATTAGCTATTTATTTGATTTAGATTTCATAATGCAGTCTTTTTATCACATGTAGATTCTTCTAGAAATATTTTGGAGATAACTATAGTATGTGATTTATGTGAATCTTGGAATTGTGATGACAAGAGGAATCCTAAGGGGACCACACACCTAGCACACGTCCAAGGCCTTTCTTGGACTCCAAGATTTGGTTCAACTTATTTATTCGGTCACATTTTTGGTCATACTCAAATGGGTAAATCTGTTATGTTGCATGGTAAGTTAATATTTAATTCTTTAATTAATTTTATTTACTTGGCTTATTATTTTATTTTCTCCAATAGTTAATTATTGTGTTTCTATTGTAGGAAAACACTGTGATTCAATGAACCTGAACTGGCTTGGGTTGCAAGATATTAACTTCTATTAAATCACGACAAGAGAAGCCAAATAGGTACACACTAGGATTGAGGAAATTTCCGTCCACTTCATCTCCTATACATGCTTACATCTTTTGACATCTCCATGTGCAAGAAACGAGAGCTTTGTGTGAGCTTTTGAAGACATAATCCTTGCACACCTATTCTACCTTAGAACAACCATTTAAAGGTTCTCTAGGAGGAGTCCCAATCACTATGAGAAGAACCCCAATATAGAGAGATCAACATAGGAGTGAAAATCTGCTGCAGAATCTCCAGAGCTACAAGGAGTTATTGAAGAGCGTGGGAAGGCTGTCTCGTGTTTCATGCCAAGGTGAAAATATTTAGTGTTTTAATTTTATTCTTAGGTGTTGAACATTATATACATATTCATATTGTAACTATTTTGCGCTAATTTAAACTCTGCGTTTACTAGTGGATTGGTATTTTTCCATAGGCTAAGGATGGCTAGTTTTCCACCCTATTGGGTTTTCCATGTTAAATCGTCATGTTCAGTTTATTTATGATGTTATTTTCTACATCACCATTTGATATATCTGTCATGTACTCTTTACATAGATTCATCTGTCATATACAATTAATCCAAATTGTTCTCACAATCTAAAACAGTAAATTGCTTCTGCGATAAATCTGTTAAACCAAACACTGCAAAGATTTATTTGCATCTTTAGACAACTTTTACATCTTCATTTGGTATCAAAGTGGTTCATTTCTAGAAAGTGAGATATGGTTCTCTAATATGGATAGTTCATCATCACTTCAACCTCCCTTATTGATTTTAATTGTACATATTGGAAGATTAGAATGGAAATTTTCATTCAATCTATAGATGAAAGAGCCATTGCTATTACTGATGGTTACATCGGGCTAATATGAAATCTAAAGTGCCTGATGCTAGTGTTTCTTTGGTTGATGCAGGACAGTTCAAGTTGATCTATTCATTCAGAATAGAAAAGGAAGTTTGGGACGCCTTGTATGTTGCTACTGAAAGAAGTAGTGTAGTAAAGACTTCAAAATTGCCAAATGATTGCCCTTGAGTTCTAGCAAATGATCATGGATGAATGTGAGGACTTCATGAATTTCTGCGTAAGACTAAGTGAATTCACAAACTCAGTTGAGTCATTTGAAAAATAATACATCGAATCCTAGATCGTGCTAAAGATTCTTAGATCACTTCCATAAGGATTTCATGCCAAAGTCACCGCTATTGAAGAAAGTAAGAACCTTGCAACAATGACGGTAGAAGAACTATAATGTTGCTTATGAGCTGTGAGTTGAATCTGGTTAGAAAGAAGAAGGACAAAAAGTCAGATATAGCGTTCAAAGAAATAGGTGAGGGGTCAAATGGATATAGAGACACTAACAATGATAAGAACACCATTCTCCTCAAAATCAGTTCAAAAATTTCCTAGAAAACAATCAAATATGGATGAATGGAAAATCTCAAGGAAAGAGCAAAATTCCCAGACGGTGTGGAGCACGTGAAGGATTGGAGCACATCACCCCTGAATGTGCAAATATGCTAAAAAAGGTGAAAGAGAAGAAGGCCAATGATATCACATACAGTGATGAGGAGATAGACGCATCTGAATCAGACTCAGAGAAGAGTAGATATGAAAACCAAGCAACTAATCTTGTTGCTTTGCGTACTCCTGATATTGATTCTGTAAACTGTCTTACAGTAGGTACCAGTTCTGTTAGAGCTCACCCAGAAGCATCTAGCCAGAATTGTGAAATACTAAAGTAGCAACTTGAGAAGAATGAGCAACAGATAGGTTTACTAGAGATCTTGATCAATGATGGTCCAGTTACATAAAAAAAGATGACGAGATTGCTAGACTGAGTGATAAGCTGACTAAAGCTCACGAGAAAATCAAATAGCCTTTTCTTAACATCGCTAAACTAGACAAATTTCTGAGTTTTGGAAGACCTATTGGCCCAAAAAGTGGCCTTGTTTACGAAGACAAAGGTAAAGGAGTTGATGCAGTGAGTAATCACGTTGTCTTTGTCAAAAGAACTAGTAAAGGCCATGAACAGAAAGACCCGGAGCGAAGAAGTAAAGCTACTCCAGTAGGAGATGCGTCTACTGCCTCTACAGCGTGTATGGTCAATATGCCCCTCGTGGTATCAGATACATCCTTCCCGAATCATATTACATTGTGTCTATTCGCAAACGAACTCAAATAGAAGGAAGGATCAAGCTTACCCATGCTATGGCAGATAACATTGGTGTTATCCATCAAACACAGGCATATCCTAACAGAACTATATCAAGGACATGTTTGCAGTACCTACTCCCGGATGTATTTGGCACAACCAAAGCCAGAGCAGATGCATTTGCACAGATGAAAGTTCAAAATCAGAATCATGGACTATCTCTTAAGCTTATCGGTAAACCTGATCGTGCAATTCTCTCTGGTGCAAGAGACATGGAACTGTCAAATCTATAAGGCACGAAGCAGGACGTTCTAAGAAGAAGAATTTAACTCTAATGCACGAGAAAAGCAAAGCTAAAGGTCGTGCACCTCAAAATTTTGATGCACGTACGGCTCCAGGTAAGTATCCTTGTTCTTATACATCCTTTCATTATGGTTAATTTAGTTGTGAAGATTTTGGAACTTCACATTCTTTGAACATGACTAAGAGTTATCATGGCAGGCATAATTTCCATAGACTTGTACCCAGTTTTAGGTCCTTTATTACTAGTGGTGCTAGATCTTTTAAAACAGTAAGGGGTAAAGGTAAAAATAGGAATGGCGATCATTGCATGTTTGTGGAGTTAAAGAACACAAAGATCCTAAATGTCCCAAATTGGCTAAAAAATGCAAAGCAAGTCTTTTTATAAGAACGGTTCCACAACCAAGACCAAATTGGTAGGGATACAAGCATAGGTTAGAAAACACATGTTGAGAACTTATGAAAAGAAGTCTATACCTATGGAGATTGTTTACCAATTACCTATGTGCCCTTCATAAGATGAGATTCTCTTTGTGTTTTATAGTATTTACTTGTTATATGCTTGATCTTTGTTTGCATATTTAATTGCATGTTAAAAGACATGTTTTTTTTTTTATTTGTGTCATGCATTTAGGATCTTATGAAGTTTTTGATGATTATTTGGTCCAGGTTATTTGATGTTTTTTGTCGAATTGTTAATTCTTATGTTCTCTTCGCATGATTGATTTCATGCTCTCCTATCCCCAAGTTTTCGTAATGATTATTGCTACTTGATCTTGGGGTTGTGAATTTGGTATTTTTATGGAAGGCAAGAAGTTGTGGCATACAAAGACTGACCATGCAAGATATAACTCGACTAGTTAAGAACTAAATTTCTCTAGAAGTAGAATTTGGTCCTCATACATCTTAACGGACTAAAAAGGATCAATCCAGTGAATTAGATAGTCAGTCAAAGGATAGCTAGAAACCTGCAAATGCTTAGATTGATCAAATAGCTACAGACAGATGTATTTGGATTTGATCATGATGAGCAAGACTCACTGCCGTCCAAATAGATGTCAATGAACGCAATCCAACACTCAAGAACAAAACACACTATCATCAGACACCATTTCATTAGGAAATTGGTGGAACATTAGATTATCACATTGGAGCACATACAATTGCCTACAGTTTGCAGTTTTGTTTATGAAGGCCGTCGATATTGCCATATGTGAACATCTTAGGAAATAAATCAAAGTCCCATCGGAGTATGATCATGTATTCACGAAAAAAAAATGAGCAAAAAATTGCATTTGTTTTGCATTTTTACTTTCTGCATGTAGTTAGGTGCATCCTATTCCTTGTTCTTGTGAATTTGTGGCTATATATTTAATTGAGGTCATTTCTGTGTACAAGATACACTTCAGTGTTCAGGCCTAACGGAGAAGAGGATACATCTGGTAGAAATCACTCAACCTGCCTCTAGATGAATCTAAAAGCACTTAGCATGGACAATTAAGAAGAAGAATAAGTGACTATTGCTAATGCTATATGGTGTTTCTGATTGAGGCCCTATGTTCTAAGTGTAGATCTATGATTTTCATCTTTCTTTTAGAATTGCACGCATCTGATTGTGCAAAGGCAAGGTCAGTGGAAGAAAAGGCTATGAATCCAAGCAAGGTTCATAACCTAAATCAAAATAAAATTGAAAAATGTGCAAAATTTGAAATAAAAAGGTGGAGAAAAGAATCGACAACTTCTGGGGATTGTACATAGTCGTTTCCACCTCCAAAGATAGTGCTAGTTTGTAGAAAAGGCTGGTAAGCCGAACCTAAAGGTTGGATATTTTATAGAAAAAGATCGGCCTACAATAAAAAGTCAACATGCCAGGGCAACCATAAGGTATGTGGTAATATGTGATTAATTGAACGTCTTTCTAATCACACACAAGTTGTAATGGACTTTTAACAAGGCGTTGTGGATTGTACACTAACCAAATACGTCTAACTCAATGGAGGCTGATAGTACCCAGATGAATCTGCTGGTACCTAGATTCATTTAAATTTAAAATTTTGTTTTTTCACATATTTTCTTGAATATCATATTTTTTGCAGTATAAATTAGTCTAATATGTGCAAATTTTGTAGAAAAAGCCAGTCAGTTGTGGGACCTAAAATTCGTAATTTATTGGTTTCCATATTTTTTTAAAAAATTAATATATTTGTTGAAAACCATAAACGAAAAATACAAAAGACCAATTGAAAGGGGGGCCGAACCTAACCTTCCAATGGCCAAGAAAGGGCAAGTGTCACAACATTAACCACACAATACTTCACCATACAATATTGGTTTCCATATTCTTTAATGATTGTTTCCTAACTGCCAAACCATTTTTTGAGGAAACAAAATTTGGCTCCTTTTAGAATCCTAAACTTTCCATGTCTTGTATTTTCATCTGAATGGAATACTAAAGGTAATGGGTCTCTTGATTTCTTACTGTACAAGATTTCAAACTCATTCTCTCTCTCTGATACATATATACACTGTTACACATACCTTTATCTTTTACCTATCTTGGCCGTCTCTAAATCTAAACCTACCTATAGTAATCTAAAGAAGGGTACTAACAGACTAGATCTAGAGAAGAAATCAAGGAATTTGCACACAAAAAGTGTTGAAACTCCACCACCACACATGGCCGCTGCCACTACACTTGGAGTGCCGCCATTGCAGCCAATTGCAGCCATCACCTCCATCGGACCTAAGGTTCCACTGCCATCGAGCACTACAACTTTTGTTATCAACAATGTCTATTTTCTCAAGGGTACTATATCATCACACTTGTTTGGTAGACCCCATTTATCTAATTTTTATATTAGAAGTGAAATTCTTGGTATAAAGGACAAAATTGATCTTCTAAGTGACAAGGAATTTGTTAGATTGTTGGGTGGTAGTGATGTTAGTGATATTGGTGTTTCCACTAGTAATATTGATAATGCTGTTGTTGATGCTTTAGCAAATGATTTTGGCCTATTGTCAAGGGGAAATCTATTGTTGCGGTGGAGGGTGTTTATAACGAAACCCTAGCTGATGATGTTGAAGATGGGAATGATGATGAAGGTGGGGACATTAAATTTGGCGAAGCTGAGGTAGATGAATTTTCTTAGAATGTTGTCGTGGAGGATAAACCTCTGAAATCTGGCTCTGATTTTGAAGATAAAGGAAAGCCAGATGAGTCCGACGAGGTGAATAATTTGAAGAGCCAAAACTTGAAGAAAAGTAGCAGCCAGCAAAAGGTACGAAATAAAAGGTAGAGACAGGTAAAGTTGCAATCCTATCAAAGCCAATACACCCAGATAAATCTAGGGTAACTGATCCTAGGCAGTTTGATCTACAAGGGCTCGATATTTTGATCTTTCTCTGTCCTTACTTTTATGCGTTGTCGACACTATCTTTATGCTTTGTTTAGGATCTATAATCCAATATTTCCGTACTTCATGATTTTTTTTTTACTTTTGAAGTTTTTGGCAGGTTGTAGACGATGTTTGGCTTCCCTATTTGTCAAAGAAAGGTGAGGAGTAGTAATGTCATTTATCTTGTTTTAGGGAATGAAGCATTTTTTTTTTCATTTAAGACTTTTGTTAATCGCTCTGATATATCTATTGATTTGCTTTTGTTATATTTCCTTGTTTCATGGTTAACTTGTGCTTACATTGAGGGGTTCACACATAGGAGAGAAAATACTTTTTAAATAAAATAATGTATTTTTAAGATGGCATGTTTTTAGAAGAATAAAAAAGCTAAAGGGGGCATTGTTAACTATTTTAATTAAGTTAGGCGTAACATAATTAATTATAAGTCTTTTATTTGTCATTTCTATTTTCCATTTATATGATATAATTAGGGATTTAGTTTATTATAATTTGATTTAGATTTTATCGTGCAATCTTTTATCACATGTGGACTCTTCAAGAGTAATTTTAGAGATACTCATAAAATGTGATTTATGTAAATCTTGGAATTATTATTACAAGAGTAGTCCCAAGTAGACCGCACATTTAAAACACGTCCAAGGGCTTTCTTGGACTCCAAGATTTGCTTCAACTTATATATTGGGTAACATTTTTTGTTCTTCTCAAATAGGTAAGTCTTTTATATTGCATGGTAAGTTAATATTTAATTCTTCAATTAATTTTATTTACTTACCTTATCATTTTATTTTCTCCTATAATTAATTATTGTGCTTGTATTGTTGGAAAACACTTTGATTCAATGAACCTAAACTTTCTTGGGTACCAAGATATTAAGTTCCTCTTAAATAACAAAAGAGAATCCAAAAAGGCACACGCAGGACTGATGAAATTTCCGTCCACTTCATCTCCTATATATGCTTTCATCTTTTGACATCTCTATGTGCAAGAAACCATAGCTTTGTGTGAGCTTTTCAAGACTTAATCCTTGCACACTCGTTCTACCTTAAAACAATAGTTCAAAGGTTCTCCAAGAAGAGTCCCAATCACTACGAGAAGAACCCCAATGTGAAGAGATCAAAAGAGGAGTGGAGATCTATTGGAGGATAGCTAGAGGTAGAAGGAGTTATTAAAAAGTAGTGGGACGCTGGATCGTATTGCACGCCGAGGAGAAAATGGGTAGTGTTTTCATTTAATTCTTGGGTGTTGAATGTGATATGCATGTATTCCATAACTTTCTTGTACTAACATAAATTCTTCGTTGACTAGTGGATTGGTTTTTGTATATAGGCTACTGACTCGTGGTTTTTAATCCTATGGGGTTTTCCACGTTAAATCATTGTGTTTAGTTTATTTATACTTTTTATTTTTTGCATTGCGATTAGATAAATCTATCATGTACTCTTTATGTAGACTCATTTGTCGTATACGATTAACCCAGATTGATCTCGTAATCTAAAAATAGTAAATTGCTTTTGGGATAAATCTGTTAACTAAACATTGCATAGATCTATCTGCATCTTTGGACGACTTTTAAATTTTCGGTAAATATCAAAAGAAATGTTATAATTATATATACACACATACTTAAATTCCTAATTTTGCATCTCATTTTGTGATTTGACATGAAAAATGGGGGATAAAATTGGGAATTTAAGTGCGTTTCACAAGTAGAAAAGAAAAAGGGAGAGAAGAGGAGACGGAAAACCATTTTTGAATCTAAAATATGTGGCATCAACTTGTATGTACTTATCGCATTACTCCAATATCAATTCTTCTCTATGTGACAATTAAATAGAAGGCTATGCAATTCAAGTGGCGTCATGTGCAACGAACAGACATTCAAGTAAAGTCATATAAAATGGCTCTATTTACGCTCCACATCACTAACTTAAAAAAATCAATATACATTATTTAATATTAAACCACTTCAATTCCTATAACATTAGGTAATCATAAAGCCATAGCATTTCCCAATTAATTTTAAGAACTCACATTATTTACAGGAAATGCTTTGACATTAATTGATTATTCTATGAAGGTTTGCACTTGACTGACAAATATATAAATTATTATCAATTTACTGTCACATCACCAATTATGATAAAATAGCATTATTCAATTTCAAATGATTGTGGATAAAGGTGATTTCCTCATAAAGCTCAACAGAACAAGGGTTTGTTGTGACCAAAAATTTCTCTTAAATAAAAATATTTAATTAGATAAATCTCAAGGATGCCGCTATGACTTCACCTATTGAATTTAATAGCGTACACTCGTCGATTCGAATTTTATAATATTTATTACTATATTTAATTATTATGAGAAAATAATTTATAAAAATTTATTTATTTTTAAATTTACTTTTGAGGATAAAACTTTTAAATTTATTCATTTTAGTCCCCAAAGGTTATGACTTCAACCTTAAGGCCCATTTGTGTTATAACCCAATAAAAATACCTCCTTACCCTAGTGCACCTTTTAAATACTCATTGGGATTTTCTCAAACCCTAGCGCCATTAACATCCTCATTTTCCTAAATTATCATCCTCAACCTCATTCCGTCCATTCGCATTCAAAAAATAAGCAAGTTTCAAGTGGTAAGATTTCTTAACCTTTTTATTTACATCTCTATGCCAATTCCTTTTACTTAGTATTACACTATCTTGATTTGTTATTAGTTCTTTACACACAAACTCTTAGTCAATTGTTTAACTTGGATTTCCACACCAGCATATAGTAGCAACAACAGCCACACAACCACCATCAACCGCCACAACCTCCACCATCACCTCCAGTTCACCCTCTGTAGTGACCGCGAATTTCCTTAAATTAAAATATTTAATTAAAGTAAAATCTCAAATGTGTCGCTACAATTTCACCTATAGAGTTAAATAGCGTACGCTCGTGTAGTGAAAATTTTATAATATTTACTATTATATTGAATTATTTAAAATAAAAACAAAAATAATAATTTATAACATATTTATTTATTTATTTATTTTCAATTTACATTTGAGGGCCAAACTTTAGAAATTATTCGTTTTAACTCCAAAAATTTAACTTTTTATATATTTTAAAAACCCATTTATAGGCCCGTTTAAGGTCCAATTCTATCTCTTATACTATAAGAAAGCCCATTTGGAGGATTAACCTAGTTTTTGCGCTATTTATACAAGTTAAAGTTTATTTTAAAGCCCTAGCCTCACTACCTTCCCCTCTTTCCCCAATTGGAGTACTCTAGATCATCCCACTCAATCCCTTTCAACAAACCAACTATCCTCAAGAGGTAAGATTTCTTGATATCTTATTCATATCTCCATTTTTCTATTTTGTTGTTTTAAGTTTTTAATCATCTATTTGTATTTTTCACTTGAGTTTTACACACAAAACATACATACACGTATATATATTCATCACGCCACCATCACCGCCAAGCGCCACCACCTCACCACCACCGCCACCGCCGCTTGACCACCACCACCACAACATGAAGTCACCATCATCACCGTAAACACGCCCACACACACGCATATACATACACAATACACATACACCATACATACTCGCGCATAACAAGCTCGGCCCAAACATCGACCACGCCCAAAACTCAACTTCAAAACATAAAAATTATACCTACACCTTCCTCTATCTCCCTAGAACATCGTAGTATAGTTTAATTTCGAAAATTATTAGAGATTTGATCCAATTTTGAAAATACCCAAATATTTGCCTTTAGTGTTCTAGCTTCAATTTCTTCCCAAATACTCAATATCTCTCTAATCAAAAACCACCACCAGCTTCACCAGCATCAACTCCACCTTCGCCGCCATTTTCGCCGGCCAAAAACGGCCGGCAATCGCCGGAAAGAGAGAGAATCCGAGAGAGTAGCCGAGCGTGAGAGTGCCGAGTGAGGATGAAGATGATGACCTGAGTTCAAGCCCAATCCATGTTTAAAAATTTGGATTTTGCAAACAAGTCCCTCTATTTTATTATTTGTTTTAAGTTGGTCCCTATAATTTATTTAATTTATAAGTCCTCAACTTTTAATTGTTACGATTCAATCCCTCAATATTATTTATAGATTTAATCCCCCATCTTATTTATTTTATTTAAATGAGCCCTCAAATTTTATTTAAATTCAAGTCCCTAACTTTCAATTGTTGCAATTTGACCCCTAAACTTTTATTTCACTTTTAAACCTTCAATTTCTTTTTCCTATTTAATTTACCCCAAACTTTAATTGCATATTAGTCCCTCATGTTTTAAAAAATCTTCTAATTGAGCCCAAAATAATTTTAGTTCACTTTTATTGCATAATAGGTCCTCGAACTATTAAATTCTTTCAAATTGACCCCTAAAGTTTTATATTCTTTCTATTTTGGTCCACAAACTTCTATATTACTTATAGATACTTAATATTTAAGATTATTAACACAAATTAAACTCATTATTGACTAGACGAAGCGTACGGATAGCTAGAGGACTGATTTCTCACCGTTAGTAAGCTCAATACTTGGCTAAGGGTTAAGGTAGATCCCATTTTCTTAAAAGTTTCTTCCAAATGTTTGCATTTAAAATTAATATTGTTATAAATACTGCATGTAAATGTTATGTGATGATAGGCTTTCATAGCCTACTTATGACGTGCTTCCTCGGCACTATGAAGATAGGCTCTTAGCCTACTTATGACGTGCTTCCTCGGCACTATGACTATAGGATCTTAGCCTACTTACGACGTGTTTTAATAGCATTATGATGATAGGCTTTTAGCCTAATATTTTACAACGACGTGCTATTAAACACTATGATGACGTCTACGATTTAGAGGGATAATGAACGAACTTGTATTTCATACCTGTTCGTATTTTATGATTATGTGCTGTTAATTTGTAATATATATTAATTATTGTGCGCGGGATCTACTGAGTATTTTAAATACTCACGTTTTCTCTATTTAATGAACAAATTGCAGATTAGGGAGTTGGAGGCTTGACGAGGCATGGAGACTCTTTAGGGTTTATTTAATAAGAAACTTCGTTTCGGTCGTTATTTCTTTTGTGAACTCAAGTTGTCTAAGTATGTCACTCGAATGTTTTAAATGTTTGAAACTATTAGAGATTGAACAGATGTGAGATAATTCTAAAATGTTATGCTATTTTAAAATTATTTCCGCATTTTAGTTATTTGTTATCTTTCCATATTTATTGGTATTGTAAAAAAAATGTGGTTTAAAGAATTTAAGTGTTTTTAAAGAAAGAACTAACATTCCGGGTTCTTAGAACTCGGGGCGTTACACCCTCTCCACTCACGCTTCAATACAGAGTGCAACACACACACATGCATAGATACACGCATATATAGTGGCATATACATACGCCACCCACACCCAGACTCAACTTCACAACCAAAAAAATTACACGTACACCTTCCTCTAGTTCAATAGAATATCATAGAACTACTTAATTTCAAAAATGGCAAGCGATTAGGTCGAATTTTGAAAATCCCCAAAAAATTTTCCCTCAAGCTTCCACCACCGATTTCGCACCCAAATCTTCACCAAAACCCTCAATCAAAGCTACCTAGAGGACTACCTCCACCATCCCAAGGTTAACCGCCAGTCGCCGCCCCGTCACCGACGGCCAATTTCTAGTTTTCCCTCAGTAAGAAGTGGATAAGAGACGAGAATAGAAAGAAGCCAGGTATAACCGAGTCATTTTGGGCCTTTTTCCTGATTTATATAGGAATTTACAACTGAAGCCCCTGGGCTTTTATATTCCTTTTAAGTTGGTCCTTATATTTTATTTAATTTGTAAATCCTCGACTTTAATTCATATAATTTGACCCCTGAACATTTCTTTCACTTTTAATCCTTCAATTTCTTATTACTATTTAAGTTAGCCCCCAAAATTTAATTGCACCTAAGGCCCCCATGTTTTGAAAATATTATAATTTAGTCTAAAGTATTTTAAGTTTAATTTTATTGCATATTAAGCCCTCAAACTATTCAATTCTTTCAATTTGACTGCCCAAAATTTTATAATCTTTCAATTTTGGTCCATGATTTCAATGTTACCTATAAATACTTAATATGTAAGTATATTAACATAAATTAAACTCATTATTTGACTAGAAGAGCCATACAGACAGTTGGAGGACCGACTTTTCACCGTTAGTAAGCTTAATACTCGACCAAAGGTTTAAGGTAGACTCCTTTCCTAAAATTTTTTTTCAAATGTGGGCATTTACAGTTAATATTATTATAAATACTTACATATAAATGTTATGTGACGATAGGCTTCATGCCTACTTATGATGTGCTTCTTCGGCGCTATGACGATAGATTCTTAGCCTACTTACGATGTGTTTAATAGCACTATGATGGCATGCTTTTAGCCTAATAAATAATAACGACCTGCTTTTAAATACTATGATGACATGCACGATTGAGAGGGATGATGAACTAACCTGTATTCATACTTGTTCGTATTTTATGGTGAATGATGATCATATGTATTTAATTTATAATATATATTAATTGTTGTGGGCGCGATCTACTAAGTATTTAAAATACTCACGTTTTCTCTATTAATGAACAAATTACAGATTGAGGAGATCAGAGGCGTGGTAAGTCGTGGGAGCTCTCTAGGGTTTATTAAATAAGAATTTTGTTCTCCTTTGTTATTTTAAGCAAACTTGATGTGTTGAAGTACGTTGTTCTAAATATTTTGAACTTTTAAATATTTAATGTTGAATGTTTGAAGCTATTGGAGAACGAACATATGTAAGATACTCTAAATGAGTTCGTTATTATAAGAGAATTATTGTATCTTAATTGTTTGTTATTTTTTTGCATTTATTATTATCATTATTATTGAAATAATAATAATAATAATAAATACATAAAAAATGAAATATTTTAAAGAAAGAACTAACGTTCGGGTTCTTAGAACTCGGACGTTCAGGCTTAGTATTTGAGCCGGTCTCCAGTTCTGTAAACTTGCAAGTTATTTAAAGTATTTTTTCATAAAAATTTTGAAAATTTTGAGAGTTCTAATTCCCGAGAGCTATAACGACCATCGTCTCTCCGCCGATTCAAAGGTAAAGAATTATTTTATGGAGATTTTATTGTTCATTTTCTGGAGACATGAGATGAAATATTTTATGTAAGATAGAATGATTTACGTGAGTTACAAATGAAGTACTTGTATCTGAATAGAGAGAAGGGAAACCAAGTTTGAGCTTAAGGTGAAATTTTCATGTGATGAATGAAGTATGACTTTAAGTATATTTCATGATATTTCTAGTCCTCAAAATTCCCTTCATGATTTAAAGAACATATTGAGTATTATGTAAGGGTATTAATCCTTCATTACCTATGAGAATGATGATTTGTAATTACTGGTGATTGGGGCTATGGTTCAATGTAATGCATTGAGATGAGGTTGTAATGGATTGTGATTGATTGTAATGGGATTATAACTTGGCCTAATGTTGTGTGGCCTTTATTTTCTATAGGAAGAAGATGGTTCGACCACGCTGGACTGCCACGAGTGGGACGGATCCTAATCAGATTGAGTTGGCCACTTTCATGAGGAATTTCATGCAGTTCGTCCAGAATTTGGTGTAAGCTCCTCTTTCGCTTGGTCCAGTTGCCCCCTCGTATCACCGATTGTATAGTTTAGGAAGTACAGTCCACCTATATTAGACGGTGAGAGCGGTCCCCTAGCTGTTGAGGAGTGGATTTAGGAGATCGAGAGGATTTTTAGACATATCTTATGCCCTGACTATTTGAAAATCCTATGTGCTGAGTTTATGTTGAAGGGTAATGACGGCCATTGGTGGGCATAGGATACCTGGACTAGGAGTGTGAGCAACAATGTCCTTCACTTGGGAGCAGTTTAAAGAGAGACTGAGGAAGAGGTACTTCCCACAGGGCCTTCATGACAAGAAGGAGAGGGAATTCTTGGATTTTAAGTAGGGCGACACGGATATCATTGACTATGAGAGGAAGTTCGAGACGTTATCCTAATTTGCGGCCCTGTTTGTTGATTCAAAGGAGAAGAATGCATGTCGCTTTGAGATGGGCGTACGTCCCGAGATCCGATAGTTTGTGAGTGTTCTTGGCTCCCCACTTATAGGGAAGTTGTTAGCAAAGCTCGGACTGTGGCTTATGTTATGGAGGAAGGCAATGACAAGGGGAATCAAAGTAGCCAAAAGTTCTAAGGAAAGGGGAAATGCCAAGGCCTACGTCAGAATTAGAACAATAACAAGAATCAGATGCCAAACAAAAAGCCTAAATATAGATCGACTAAGGGTCAGACTTCAAAAGACGTCCCCAGTGCCCGGGGTGAAAGAAGCATCATGGAAAAGAGTGGCTTTGGGTTACCGGAGTTTGCTTCAAGTGTGGGAAGCAGGCCATATTGCACTAGATTGCCATTCCACGCAAGCTAGGAACAATGAAAGACTATCTAAGTAGACAGAGCAAGTAAGGACCGGGAAGGCTAGAGTTTTTGCTATGGACGGGCGACACTGAAGTGATTGAAGGTATATCATTTACTCAAAGTACACTCTAATATGTCATAGTAAATTGCTTATCACTCGTCCCTAAAAGTGTGTTTTGAATACAACCACTGGCGTGCTATCTATATCTGGTATTCCTATTTATGTGTTGATAGATTCGGGTTGTAACGCCCGGAGTTCAAGAACTTGGAACGCTAGATCTTTCTTTAAAACTAACTATTTTTTTATTTTTATTTTATTTTTATATCAAATGCGAAATATAACGAATAATTAAAATGCGGAAGTTCATTTAATAAAACAACCATATAAAGTATTTTTAAAATTATTTGATCACCAAACGATCAAAACATTTAACACGAGTTACTAAATAGTTCAAAAACTTTAATATGACATGATCAAATACATCAATTACCAAAATGATAGCGGAAATGAAATCTTTTATTTAATAAGCCTAAGTAGAACTCCCATGTCTCGCCACGCCTCCATACTCCTCAATCTATAAAAGAATGGAAGGCGTGAGTATTTAAACAATACTCAGTAGGCTCTGCGCAAGTTAATCATCTATACAAGTATATAAGGCAAATAGTCATGTAAACTCTGTAATATAATACCCGAAGGTAACTCTGGGCCCGAAGGCAGCTCTAGGCCCGAAGGCAAGTAATTTGCCCAAAAGCAACTCTGGGCCCGAAGGAAATTCTCTTACCCGAAGGTAACTCGGGCCTAAGGCAATTCTTACGCTGAAGGTAACTTCAGTCTCAAGGCAAGCAAATACATCAATTACATACATTTGCACACTCATATAGTATGGATAATTAACAATAATTGCGAATAAGTAAAAATGAGTCTTTTGAGCCTACTCCAAATATCTCTCGAGTTTTGAGCTTACTAAGCGGTGAAAATCATCCTCTAGTTGTTGGTACGCCTGCCTAGTCAATAACGAGTTTAATTTATGTTAATATTCTTAAAATATAAGTATCTATAAGTAATATAGAAGTTTGTGGACCAAAATAGAAAGAATATAAAACTTTGGGGGTCAATTTGAAGGTATTTAATAGTTTGAGGACCTATTATGCAATAAAAGTGAACTAAAAATATTTTGGGCTCAATTATAGGATTTTTAAAACATGAGGGACTAATATGCAATTAAATTTTGGGGGTTAAAGTAAATATGAAAAATAAATTGAAGGATTAAAGTGAAATAAAAGTTGAGGGGTCAAATTGCAACAATTGAAAGTTAGAGACTTGAAATTAAATAAAATTTGAGGGCTTATTTAAATAAAATAAATAAAATGGGGGATTAAATCTGTAAATAATATTGAGGGATTAAATTGTAACAATTGAAAGTTGAGGACTTATAAATTAAATAAATTATATGGACCAACTTAAAACAAATAATAAAATAGAGGGACTTGTTTGCAAAATCCGGATTTTAAAAATGAATTGGGCCGGATCTTGGGTCATCATCATCCTCACCGGCTTCTCCCTCTCTCTCGCTCGTACTCCCGCTACTCTCGGTTTTTCTCTCTATTTCCGGCGAGTTTTCGCCGGTAAAAATGGTCGTGAAGGTGGAGTCAAGTGTGGTGAACCTAGTCGTGGTGTTATGGTGGTGTTGGTGGCTGGTGAAGGCGGTGGCGCGGTGGTGGCCGGCCGTTGAGACGGTGGTAGCGTGTATATACGTATATTGTATATGTTTGTATTGTAAAATCAAGTGAAAATACAACTAGATGATTAAAAACTTAAAATAAAAAAAGTAAAAAAAATGGAAATATGAATTAAAACATCAAGGAATCTTACCTCTAGATGATAGTTGGTTTCTTGAATGTGATTGAATAAGATGATTTAGGAGGTACTATTTGGGGAAAAATGGGAGAATAGAGAGGCTAGGTTTTTTGAAAAACAACCTTAACTTATGTATATAGGGTAAGAAACTAGGTTAACTCTAATTGGGCTTTCCTTGTAGCTTAAGAAATATAATTGGGCTACAAATGGGCCTATAGTTGGGTTTTAAAAATATAAATAAAATTATAATTGAACAAGAAGTTAAAGTTTAGGGATTAAAACGAATGATTTCTAAAGTTTGTTCCTCAAACATAAATTAAAAATAAATAAATATTTTATAAATTTTTGTTATTTATTTTTATTTTAAATAATTCAATATAGTAGTAAATATTATAAAATTTTAACTAGACGAGTGTACGCTATTTAATTCTATAGGTAAAATTGTAGCGACACGTTCGGGATTTTACTTTAATTAAATATTTGATTTAAAGAAATTCGCGGTCACTACACGGGTGTTATGCACTCATTTGTTTCTGATGCATGTTTGGATATAATGGATTTATTATTAGAGAAAAATGATAGCATACTTGAGGTTAGCCTACCATCAGGAACGACTATAGAGACTGATAGAATAGCAAAGACAATACGGATAGACTTTGATGGGATGGTGTTAGAGACAAATTCGAATGTGATTTTGATGCAGGATTTTGATATTATCTTGGGCGTGTAGACCCGGCCACTGTCCCGGTTCCAACCGGTGGTTTGGAACCGGTTAAACCCGAACCCGAATCGGCCTTCGGTTCTTTTTTTGTCGGAATCAGAACCGGACAATTTCGGTTTGAACAGCCTAGTTCCGGTTCCAAACTGGAACCGGTCCAAGCCATTAAAAAAAATTAAATCCTAAACGGTCACAAATGCAATCGTTGAATTTCAATGGTCACATTTGTGACCGTTCACCAGTGGTCACAAATGTGACCGTTGGTTGGAGGGTGGGGGTGACCCACCCCACCCCCAAAAGTTAATTTTTTTAAAAAAATTTCTTTTACCTTTTCATTAATTTTTGTTTTACACTATAAATATCCCACATTCTTCCTATTTTTTTTCACACCACAATTCTCAATCTTTCGCTCTCAATCTCTCAAATTTCAAGTCTCAGCTCAAGTTTCTACTTACAAGTTATATTTTTATAAGTTACATTTTTAGCTTATTACTTACAATCTTATAAATTTATACGTACAATATTTATATTTTCAATTCTTATTATTACACTTTCTATTTTCTAGGTTTCTATACTATATTTTTGTTTTATTGTACTAAAATATCTGGCTTTGGTAAAGATGCATCAAACCATATCTTTGGTTTCAGTGATTTTTCAACGGAAGAAAGTGGACATGATAAAAATTCACAAATTGATAGTTCGGACTCGAACTCGAACATGAAGGGGAAGATAAGAAGAATAAGAGAATTTCCAATTCCGATATTTTCAATACCCATTTCAAAAAAGTACCAATAGGCGCTAAGGAATTTCAAGTATTATGCAATTATTGCGACAAGAAGTTCAAATTCGTATCCGGATGGGGTACGGGACTTTCAACAAACATTTGGAAAGATATCATACTAATATCCTTGGTGGACACTAGTCGACACAAACTCAAATTACCGGGTATGGAAATTCTTCTGGGACTTCTCAATTATTTAAATACTCAGATGAAAGAAATAAAACGGAATTAGCGCAAATGATTAGTATGGAACATTTATCTTTTAGTTTTGGTGAAAGAGTTGGTTTTAATAATTATTGCCAAACAGCTTTAAATCCTAGTGCAAAACGTGTACCTAGAAATACTATAAAACGTACACTTTTGAAAATGTTTAAAGATCGAAAAAAAGAATTGACAGAAATTTTTGTCAAAATTAAATAGTTCTGTTTCTATTTGTAGTGATATTTGAAGTGATCATTGGGAAATATATTCCTATATGGGCATAACATGTCAATGGGTTGATAAAAAATGGTGTATCCAAAAAAGAATTATTTCGTTGAGATGTTTTGATGATCGACATAATGCCAATAATTTTTTTAGAATAATTCAAAATATTTCGGAAGAATATGGTCTAGTTAAGAAAATTTTTTCTATTTCTTTTGATAATACAGAGCAAATACTGCTTCAATTAGTAAGTTACAAAGTATTTGCCAACCTAATATTGGCAATAAATTTTTTTATATTCGATGTGCATGTCATGTTTTTAATCTATGTGTACAGGATGGGTTGAAATGTTTAAATGTTGCACTTACACTAATTAAACAGGCAATTTCTTATTTATGGTCACATAGCACAGTAATGAAATGTTGGCAAAAGTATTATAGAGAAAATGGTAAAAGACCAAAAAGATTTCCTAAAGATATTCCGATTCGTTGGAATTCAACATATAAGTTACTAAATAGCTCATTTGCATACAAAGACTTGCTATACTTTTGTTTCACAAAATGTGTCTCAAGTTACTTTATATCCACAAAGTTGGGATATTTGAACTAATCTTTTGGATTTTTTGAAAGTTTTTTATGATGCGACATGTTTTAAGTGGTGTTTATTATCCTATATCACATTTACTTTTAGTTGAATGTATTAATGTGGCTGGTGCATTTGATGAATATTATTATGATATGGTTTTAGGAGAACCAATAATATTGATGAAAAGTAAATGGTTGAAATATTTTACGGAAATTCCTTTAATTAATCTTGTTGCATGTGTTTTTTATCCTAGAACTAAAGTAGAAGGTTTAACTCTTTATTTAACTTATTATTATAATTGTTTGGATATTAGTTTTAATGTTGATATGCAATTGTTTCAAGTTAATAAAGCAATTAGAGAATTATTTGAGGAATATTTAAATCGTTATGGATCACCTTCTTCATCTTCTACCGCTTCTAGTTCTAGTCAAATTCGAGAAGATTTAACTAAATTTGGGGCTGCTGATCGATTATTGAGGCAACAACATAAAAGGCCTAAAGATTCATCCGATGGATCACCCGAACCTGATATTTATCTAACAACTACTTTTGAGTTTGGTGATAGCAAAGTAGGTAAAGATTTTCTGGTACCTGAATGGTGGAAACATCATCGAAATACTTATCCTATACTATCACAAATTACAAAAGATATATTTGCAAGCCCAGTGTCAACCGTTTCCGTAGAACAAGCTTTTAGCACAGGAGGACTGATTTTGGATCCGAAACGATCGACCTTGCATCCTGATTCATTAGAAGCGCAAACATGTTTTGACGATTGGTGCAAAGCAGATGAAAGAGCCCAACAATGTCAGAATGATTCCGATGACGACTATGATCTAACTACCGAAGGAAGTGGAACCACAACTTCGGGTGTAGGAAGTGGCTAAATTAAAGAGGTGAGAGAACTACGTTGGCTTTGATTCCTCGCGAGAGGATACGTACGTAGCTTAAAAAAAATTTAAGTTCAAGCCTTATATTATTTTAAATTTATTTTTCTTAATTTTGTTTGAACTTTTGAGTTAATTGGTCAAGCCTTGGGTGGAGGTAAGAAGGACAAAAAAAAGGGAGAACTGGAACCGTCGGTTCGAGAACTGAACCGGAACCGTATTGTATATGGTTTCGGTTCGGTTCTTTAAATCCAAAACTACGAACTGGCGGTTCTAAAACCGGAACCGCCGGTTCGCAAACCGTGGCCAGGTCTATGGGCATGGACTTGCTAAGTGCCAACCGTGCCACTATTATGTGCCATGAGAAAGAAGTTATCTTTCGAAAGGATGGGAAAAAGGTGTTTAGATTCTGTCGGTCGAAGATTAAGGCACTTCCCAGTCTTATCTCAACTTTCCAAGCGGAGAAACTTTTGGTGATGGGAAATAGTATGGGATATCTTATTCGAAAGCGAATCTTTGGAAAAAGTTATGTTGGATTTCGTGCCAGTAGTGCGTGAGTATGAAGATGTTCTTCCAGATGATTTGCCAGGTGTCCCAACTGATATGCAAGTAGAATTTGCTATCGATCTTGCACCGGGAGCTGCATTCATATCTAAAGCCTCATATCAAATGGCACCGAAGGAGTTGCAAAAGTTGAAAGTTCAATTGGAAGAATTTATTGAGAAAGGTTTTAACCGGCTAGGTATCTCTTCGTGGGGAGCACTTGTTTTGTTTGTTAAGAAGAAGGATGACAGTATGAGGATGTGCACTGACTATAGAGAGCTCAACAAATTGACTATAAAGAATAAGTACCCTCTACCAGGAATTGAAGATTTGTTTGATCAGTTGAAGGGTGCTTAGGTATTCTGGAAAGATTGATTTGAAGTCGGGATACCACCGGTTGAAGACCAAGTCGACAGATATACCAAAGACAGCAATTCAGACGCGATATGGGCATTATGAGGTCACAGTGATGCCCTTCGGGCTCACGAATGCACCGCCGTGTTCATGGATTTGATGAATCGAGTCTTTCATCAGTATTTGGATAAATTTATCATTGTGTTTATCGATGACATTTTGATCTATTTAGGAGATTCTGATCGGCATGGAGAACATTTTAGGATTGTACTTGATGTGTTGAGGAGAGAGAGGCTATTTCCAAAATTGAAGAAGTGTGAATTTTGGCTCAAGAAAGTTGGATTTTTGTGTGATATTGTAACCGCTAAGAGCATTGAAGTTCACCCTTCCGAAGTTGAAGCTGTGATGAATTGGTCTACTCCTACAAATGCTGGAGAAGTAAAAGGTTTTCTCGGTTTAGCTGGATTCTATCGACGATTCATTGAGGGTTTCTCCAAGATTGCGGGTCCCATGACCCAATCGACTAAGAAGGGTGTTAAGTTGGATTGGATAGATCGATGTGAGAAAATTTTTGAGTTAAGGAGTCGATTGGTTTCGGCACCAGTGTTGACTATACCCGACGGTAGCTAAGGCTTTGTCATTTATAGTAATACTTCTAAGCATGGATTGGGATGTGCATTGATGTAGAAAGGGAAAGTGATTGCCTATGCGTTGAGACAGTTGAAGCTATATGAGCAGAATTGCCTAACGCATGATTAGAAATTCACAATGGTAGTGTACATTTTGAAGATTTGGCGTCATTACTTGTACGGGAGTAAGTGTGAGGTCTACACTGGTCACAGGAGCCTCAAGTACTTCTTCACTAAAAAAGAATTGAATATGAGATAAGACCATTGGCTAGAGCTTGTGAAAGACTATGACTGTACCATTATCTGTCATCGTAGTAAGGCCAATAGGGCTATAGATGCGCTGAGTAGAAAGAGTAATGGATAGTTATCTGCATTAGGTACTATGCAAGATCAGATCATTTGTGATTTGCAGAATTTGAGGATTGAAGTACAAGCTCCATCGAGTTGGCGATCGAGCAAGCTAGCAAGCTTAACTATCAAGCCATACTGGAGAAGTCGAATTGTAATGGCCCAAAGAAGGGATAAGTTTCTTGAAAATATTAGATCGGACGTTAGGACTGGTAAGAGAGTAGGATTTGAAATTGCCTCAAATGAAGTACTTGTGTTTAGAGGGCACTTATGTGTGCCAAAAGATGAGCAGATAAGGGATGAGATTATGACAGAGGCTCACTCAACACCTTATATAGCATATCCTGGTGGAACAAAGATGTACCATGACTTACGGAATACCTTTTGGTTGAGAAATATTAAAGGTTGCATTGCAAGATTTGTGGCTAAATGCTTAGTTTGCCAACAAGTTGAAGCTGAAACATCAAAGGCCTTCGGGATTGTTGAATCCCTTAGAGATATCAGAGTGGAAGTGGGAGAA
This sequence comes from Jasminum sambac, assembly GCA_018223645.1. NCBI lineage: Eukaryota > Viridiplantae > Streptophyta > Magnoliopsida > Lamiales > Oleaceae > Jasminum > Jasminum sambac. The sequence goes on from CP073648.1 coordinate 32,954,977, forward strand.
GATTGCTATGGATTTTGTGATAGGTCTATCGAGATCACCGAGAGGACATGATGCTGTATGGGTGATTATGTATTGACTTACCAAATCTAAACACTTTTTACATGTTAAGATGACTCTCAGTGTCCACCAGTTGGCACAGTTGTATGTTAGAGAGATTGTTCGACTTCATGGGGTACCCGTGTCCATTCTTTCAGATCGAGATCTGAGGTATACCTCAAGGTTTTGGGAGAACTTACAAACGGCTATGGGCACGAAATTCAATTTGAGTACCTCCTATCACCCCCAGAGAGATGATCAATCAATCTCAGCATACCATTCAGATATGGGAAGATATGTTTTGAGCATATGTTTTGGACTTCGCTAGGAGTTGGAAACTCATTTCCACTTGTAGAGTTTGCCTACAATAATTGTTTTCAAGTTACGATCGGGATGGCACCCTATGAGGCACTGTATGGCCAACGCTGTCGATCGCCAATCTATTGGAATAAAGTCGGAATGAGAAAAATGTTCGGACTAGAGATGGTTCAGAGAACTGTTGAGGCTATAGAGAAGATCCGAGTAAGGATCAAGGTTATACACGATAGACAAAAGAGCTACGCCGATCAAAGAAGAAAGGATTTGAAATTTGAGGTTGGAGAGAAAGTGTTTCTTAAAGTACCTCCAATGAAGGGTACCATACGCTTTGGAAAGAAAGCAAAGTTGAGGCGACGGTTTGTTGGACCGCTCGAGATATTGGAAAAAGTTGGGATAATAGCTTATCATTTGGCTTTGCCACCTGAGCTTTCATCTGTGTGTAATGTATTTCATGTCTCATAGGTGAGAAAGTATGTCCACGATCCAAGGCATGTGGCGAACTTTCAATCTTTTGATATTCAGAAAGATTTGTCATATCAAGAGACACCTATGACCACCATAGATTGAAATGTTCACGTTTTGAGAAATAGAAAAATTCCTCTAGTCAAGATCCAGTGGAATAGTCATGGCAAGGATGATGCAACATGGCAGAAAGAAGAAGAAATTTTATCCAAATACCCAAACCTTATAGATCAAGTAAGTTTAAATTTCGAGGACGAAATTATTTTAAGAAGGTAAGGTTGTAGTGACCGCAAATTTCTCTTAAATAAAAATATTTAATTAGATAAAATCTCAAGTGTGTCGGTATGACTTCACCTATTGAATTTAATAGCGTACGCTCATCTAGTCTAATTTTATAATATTTATTATTATATTTAATTATTATAAGAAAATAATTTGCAAAAATTTATTCATTTTTCAAATTTATTGTTGAAGACCAAACTTTTAAATTTATTCGTTTTAGTCCCCAAAAGTTCTTATTTTATTCATTGAAGTTCAATTTGTAGTTCGATTTGAGTGTAGAGTCTATTTAATCTAATTAGTAGCTCATTAAAGGCCCATTTGTGTTCTAACCTAATAAGAATACCTCCTTAACCCAGTGTATCCTTTAACTATTCATTATTGGGATTTTCTCAAACCCTAGTGCCATTAACATCCTCATTTTCCTCCATTATCATCCTCAATCTCATTCCATCCATCCTCATTCAACAAATCAAGCAAGTTTCAAGTGGTAAGATTTCTTAATCTTTTTATTTACATCTCTATTCCAATTCCTTTTATTTAATATTACACTTTCTTGATTAGTTATTAGTTCTTTACACGCAAACTCTTAATCAATTGTTTCATTTGCATTTCCACAGCAACATATAGTAGCAACAACAGCCCACACAACCACCATCGACCACCACAACCTCCACCATCACCTCCAGTTCACCATCTCCGCTAATGCTTTAATACAGGGTACAACACACGCACGCCAATAGACATACACATCTATAGCGGCATATACATGCACCACCCACACTAAAACTCAACTTCACAACTTAAAAAATTAGACCTATACCTTCCCCCACCTCCATAGAACATCATAGAACCGATTAGTTTCGAAAATGGCTAGAGATTAGGTTGAATTTTAAAAATCCCCAAAAATTTTCCCCTCAAACTTCCACCACCTATTTCATAGCCAAATCTTGGCCGAAACCTTTAATCAAAACTACCTCGAGAACTACCTCAACCATCCTAAGGTTCATCACCTGTCACCGCCGATTGCCGCCACATCATCGGCGGCCAATTTCCATTTTTCCCTCGGTAGACATGGCTAAGACACAAGAATAGAAAGAAGCCTGGTATAACTGAGTCATTTTAGGCCTTTTTCCTGACTTGTATAGGAATTTACAACTCAAGGCCCTAGGCTTTTAGATTCCTTTTAAGTTGGTCCTCATATTTTATTTAATTTATAAATCCTCAACTTTTAATTCCTCTAATTTGACCCATAAACTTTTAGTTCACTTTTAATCCTTTAATTTCTTATTGTTATTTAAGTTAGCCCCCAAACTTTAATTGCACTTAAGCTCCCCATGTTTTAAAAATCTTATAATTTAGTCCAAAGTATTTTAAGTTGCATATTAGGTCCTCAAACTATTCAATTCTTTCAAATCCCAAAGTTTTACAATCTTTCAATTTTGGTCTACGAGTTCAATGTTACTTATAAATACTTAATATGTAAGTGTGTTAACATAAATCAAACTTGTTATTTGGCTTGAAGAGGCCTACAGACAACCATAGGACTAACTTCTCACTGTTAGTAAGCTTAATACTCAGCTAAAGGTTTAAGGTAGACTTATTTCCTAAAGATTTCTTTTCTAATGTGCGCATTTATAGTTAATATTATGATAAATATGTGCATATAAATGTTATATGACGATAGACTTCATGCCTACTTATGACGTGCTTCCTCGGCACTATGACGATAGGCTCTTAGCCTACTTACGACGTGTCTAATAGCAAGTATGATGACATGCTTTTAGCCTTATAAATAATAACGACATACTTTTAAACACTATGATGACGTGAACGATTAAGATGGATGATGGACGAACTTGTATTCAAACTTGTTCGTATTTTATGATGAATGATGATTATATGCATTTAATTTGTAATATATATTACTTATTGTGATGGGGTCTACTAAGTATTTAAAATACTCACGTTTTCTTTATCAATGAACGAATAACAGATTGAGGAGATCGTAGGCGTGGCGAGTCGTGGGAGCTTTCTAGGGTTTATTAAATAAGAATTTTGTTTTCCTCTGTTATTTTAAGTAAACTTGATTTATTGAAGTACGTTGTTCTAAATGTTTTGAACTATTAAGTATTTAATGTTGAATGTTTTAAGCTACTAGAGAACGAACATATGTAAGGTACTCTAAATGAATTTGTTGTTTTAAAAGAATTACTGTGTCTCAATTGTTTGTTATTTTTCCACATTTATTGTTATCATTATTATTAAAAATAATAATAATAATAATAATAATAAACAAATTTAAAAAATGAAATGTTTTAAAGAAAAAACTAACGTTCCGAGTTCTTAGAACGCGGAGAATTATAGGGTTTGGTTAGAAGAATTTTTTTTCAAACGAAGTGTTTTTGAAAACCACATTGCGGGATAGAGGTTCTTTAAAAACCCTTCACCCAAAAAATCTCTTGATCACTTTGTTGCTAATATGTTCAATAGTTTATTTTTATTATACTCATTTATAAGGAAAAAAACATTCATCTATCACATTTCTCCGTGACACATTATCCTAAAAACTACTTTTCTTTATTTAAAAAAAAAAAAAGAAACCACCTTTGTCAAGTATGGTAGGTTAATTATTTGAGAGTTGTAGCTTTTACTTTATTGTCTGATAGTTCATTTCATTTTTATGTAAAATTTAAAAATAAGAGTTATTTATACATGTTAGAGACTGGTTTGAACAGAATTTCCCAAAAAAAAAAAAAAAGATTAACTCGCTTTATATAAATATGCTGGCTGAGGCAAATCTTATAAATTTCAAAAGTTAGTTTTCTTCCGTTCAAGCAGATGCATTCAATCCTGACCAAATATGCCTTAACCACCAAAAGTGACACCAAATCTGGGCTTTTGGCCCATTTAACATTACGATTATTCTTTTTTCATAAAAAAATGCGATTTGTTGAGCAGAAAATCCCTAGTTCAAAAGACATCTTGATGATAAGGCACAAGCATTGTAGTTCTTTCCACTTGCATTATTCGAGAACTGTCTTCTTTTACTTTGTTATAATTCATCCAACTAAATTTACTTTTTCTTTCTCAGTATTTTCAATCTCTCATACTGTAACGCCCCGAATTCGAAGAACTCGAAATTTAAGAAATTTCACGGTCACTACACATACATTGATTTGACAATTATTTAATATTTTTTAATACTTTATCTTTAATTTCCAAACACATCTAAAACTAGCATTATCTTTCTCAAATTTAATGTGCATATATAGAAAAAGCCCCAATGTAATTTAATTTTATTATATTTTTCTTTGGCAACCTTAGTCAATAATACCATAAAATTTAATTTATTTTAATAGAAAATATAAAAAATAAATTCCAACTTGGAAGCCAGAATCTTAATTTGTTTTATTTTTTGAAGTAACGAAATAATAATGATAATAATTTTCATATAACCTTTTGAGATACATACAAAACTAAAAGTTATATTAACAATTGGGGTAGGTCTTGCCCTTAGGCAGGATTAGCGTCCGTCTCAAGAGCCCATTTGAAATAGACCACTTTTTGTCAATTTAAGGTCTGATCAAACAAAAAAAAATTACTTTTAAGTTTGACTTTTTATGTTGGCCATAAAATTATATTGTATGTTAATTTGCTCATTTTTCAAAATTTTTTCCTACATGTGGGGTGTAAGAAAATATTATGCGAATATTGCATTTTATTTAGCTGTCTATTTTTGTCATGCCTCATTCATAAACCAAACCCGGAGAAATACTCTCTTGTTTATAATATTTGTAATCCTTGCACACGTGAAGGGTTTATTATGAAACATGGTGATCACATGGGTAACAAAGAGGTGATCTGATATGTGTCATCACATGAAGTACATGTCATCATTTAAATTATCGTGTGCAAAAGTTTTGCCAATGATCTTATGAAAATTGCAATGCCATCATGATGGCTCTACATGAACGACCCAACCCCCATCATGGCCTCGGGGAGGACCATACGAATTTGGATATAGTCCGTTAATGACCCGATCCACTTTGGCATGATATTGTCCGAGTTGGGCTTGCCCACACGATTTTGTTCTCGGGTTTATCCCAAAAGGCCTCATGCCTAGTTCAAAGGGTCTCTAACTTATAAACTGGACTCCTCTCTTATGCTTAAGCGATGTGGGATTATGGGTGTTACAATCACCCCTCCTAAAGAGGCCCAATGTCCTTGTTGGCCACACTTCCGGTTGGACTCTTGCTCTAATACCATCTATAACGACCCGACCCCTATCATGGCCCACCCGAATCTAGCCTGTTGTGCCTCGAGGAGGACCATACAGATTTGGTTATGGTCCGTTAATGACCCGATCCACTTTGGCATGATATTGTCAGCTTTGGGCTTGGCCCGCACAAAAGACCTCAAAAGACCTCATGCCTAGTTGGAAGGGTCTTTTAACTTATAAACTCGACTCCTCTCTTATACCCAAGCGATGTCGGATTGTAGGTGTTACACTATATATAATTCTTGATTTGAACTTGCTCGTATACTTGATTGAAAAGTGTAATTCAAACATTATCACACAATGTTAATTATGTAAACAAGTCACAATTCAATTAACATTAGATAATTTGTATTTCCGTAGGATAACAACACTTAGGGGAAGAGTACCAGTATTCTGTTGTTTTCTATAAGGTAGAACGACATGATCCAAGGGGGGTCAAAAATTGTTCTCAATTTTTTGACATTTTCCGCACGAAATAATTGAAAATAAGGAACTTGATTGAAATTTGAAGCGATTCAACAAATAAATCCAAGATTGGGTGTCTATCTGATTCAAAGGAAAGCAATTTTTATAGAGACGCAAGTCGAATTTGGAAGTCATTATTTCGTGAAGAATTATAGCTCATTCCATCTAGTTTCCAACTCACTTTGAATTAGCTCAATTAAACATTGGAATCAAACGTTATGCCCAAAACACTAAAGACTAGACGTGCAGAAAATTTGGCTAGGAAGCAAGTTCAGGTGTAACTTTATTAGTTACGGCCGTAACTATGTCCCTGTATGTTTTCTTAAACCTCTTCAGATATTTTTAGTTTTTTTCTTATTTCAATTACTTTTCCACTCTAGCTTCTTGACCAAGTTTAGTGTTTTTTTGGGATTGTATATGTAAGTTTATTCTTCACTTTGTGATACAACTTTGAAGAAATATATGAGAGCTTTTGCTTCTTATGAGTTGAGATTTTCTCCTCCAACTTCGTTCATCATTGAACACTTTGAGCTTATCAAGAGTGTGATCATTTGTATTGGTGTTCACCCCTTTGGTTATTTGTTCCGCATTTGCTGGAGGTGAATGGCTTAATATATGAATTGTTGCTACGTCATGAGTAGAGGGTCGATAGTCTACCAGTCAACTTCATTGGATTTTTGGCTTTTCTGGGGATATTCTAATCTCGTGTGAGTTGCTAGTTCTGTTCTAGCATGGTTTGCATCAGTTGGTATCATAACAAATGCCCTAATCATCTAGTATTCTATTTTTAGTATTCATTTTTAGATCTTGCTACTGTTGTGGTATTGTTGTTGTTCTTGTGTTCTTGTGATATCAAAAAAAAAAGGCAAGAAAAACAAGGGGTCGAATATAAAGATAAATCGTTGTTATTGTTGAGTCTTTGTTCCTCGTTCTTAGCCTTTATTCTTGTGATCTTGTTTTGAGTTTTGTTTTTTAGTCACGAGAGAGAGAGAGAGAATGATCCAATTTGCTGATTTTAGAAAGTTGCTGGAAGAATTGAACACAAAATTTGAAGTAGAGTTTGGAGCGAAAATTAACAATTTGCAAAGAAGGATCGGTGGACTTGAAGAAGAAGAAATGATAGCAAAGTGATATCAAGAGAAGTTTGGTTGGGATTCGAACAATGCTCTAGACAAAGCAAGATATGACTAAGATCTAATGGAATGAAAAGAAAAGAGGAACCGGGATAGGTTATTGAAGATGAGGGAATTAGAACTAAAAGAGAAAGAATGTAAAGAAAGGAAAGGGAAAAAAAGGAGAAAATGTGAGGAAAAATGGGTAAGAGGAGAGGAGAAGAGAGGAAAAGAGAGAATTGAGGTCGAGAATAAGAATGACATTGTGAAGAATAATGGACAAGTGGAAACTGAAGATGAGATAGAAGTTGTGAATACAAGTGAGGGTTAAAAGAAAGTGATGATTGAAGATTTTGTCAGAAAAGAGACGTTGGAGTAGGGAATACGGCTCAGCACCAAGAACCATATCTAGTACTTAGAAAATCTAACAAATCCCACCCTATTTTTGGAGGTTGTGAGATATATTGTGGAAACTTGTCCATCACATTTATTGGCACAAAAATTTGCATCTCCATTCCACTGTGATGCCAAGTTAAAGAGCCTCCATGTCTTGGTCTGTATTGTTAGTGTTCATTGGGTTCCATTCGACCCGGCTGGACATTGTCGTTTACTTGAACCTTATGGTGATTCGAGTACGAATCATCTTGAAGAAGAAGGGAGAGATATGATCCAAGGATGGTCAAAATTTTTAAAGAATTTTAGAGCATGATGCGAGTTGTGATGCACCAAATAATAAAATTATTTTCCTTACTCAAATTAATGTCCTGTATATTTTTCCCATTCATTTGTGAAATATAGGTCATTGCTCAGTCCTGGTTCCAAACTCCCATCTTATAAGCTAAGGACATCCTACTAAAAAGTTCAAACCATAAATACTCACACCGACCTGCTAACATCTAATAGAATCTGGCTACTTCGGATGATTACAAAAGGATCTTTATGTTTTCAGTTTCAATTTGGGTGAACTAAGGCTCAAAATTTTTGAATATACCCAATTTTCACAGCTATTGAGAAATTACCATAAAAATTATCTCTATGTCCTTAATTATATCCAATCATGTAGGTAAAGATCAAAATTTTGAAAAAGTGAGGCTATTTCTTGAACTAACATCACACAAACAAAGAACAAAACAAAACACATACGAAACACATCACATAAAGACAAAAACATGACCAAGACGACAAAGGAGGACAAAGAAATTTCTCCCCCACACTTAATTTTCACATTGTCCTCAGAGTGGAACTGCACCTAGTAGAGCAAAAGAGGGGGATTAAGAACTCCCTGGGGCTTTATGAAGTGCGCCCATCAAATATCTTTAGGATGCCATGCTAGCACCTCTCCAATTCATTGTGCCTCGTATGAAATACCTAAAACAAGACATGTATCAATTCCAAATGCAAATCGCAAATAAAATAAACATGCTAAAAATTAAAAGAAATGCAAATGTAAATGAGATTATAGAGGCTATCCCGCTCTCAGGTTTCCTCCCGACCATGGGATAATAGGGGCTATCCCACTCAATTGTGGTTGGTCTCTGCATGTTAGCTTAGCAAGTTTCTGCACAACAGGGGTTAGAGAAGTAGCCATAGAAATTGGACAAATTTCATTTGGATTGTTAGTAGACTTAAAAATATTAAACTGGACTGACTCCTCATCAAACTCCATACTAAGTTTACCCTCAAACACATCAATTCCAGTCTTAGAGGTATGGAGAAAGGGCCGACCTAGAAGGAGAGATACGTGGGTCGGGGAGTGTTCATCATTCATATCAATAACATAGAAGTCTGTAGAAAATACTAATCCATGCATTTGCACTAACACATCCTCAACTATCCCATCAAGATAAGCGTTAGTTTGGTCTGCTAGTTGTACTCTCACACTAGTTGGTTTTAGTTTACTTAGGTGAAGTGAATTCTATAATGATCATGGCATAACATTTATAGCTGCATCTAAGTCAATGAGAGCTCTACCAAACCTAGTATTCCCTATGGTGCAATGAATGGTAAACATACCTGGGTGCTTATACTTATTGGTGCACAAGTCCTTAAGGAACTTGGCATACTTCAGGATTTGCTTTATCACATCCAAGAGGGAACTGTTTAGCTGCAACTTTCTGAATATGTCTAGAATGTCCTTGTCCTTCTCTTCTTTGTTTACTTTGGCAAGCCTGCTAGGAAAAATGGGAGGCATGGAATTAGTAATCGAAGCAGGGTCAGAGTTTACCTTTGGGGCCATAGGTATTGCCATTATTTCTTTCTTAATGCCCTTTTCTTCCTCCTCAATCTAAGGTACAGGGGGTTTCTTTGGCAGGGTTTCAAGTTCTTTTCCACTCCTCAGCATGATGGCACTCACATTTTCCTTTCGCGGGTTTATCTTTGGCTGAGAGGGCAGTTTTCCTCTAACTTGGGCCTCAAGTTTACTAGTGGCGGCGGCCATTTGGCCGACTTGATTATCCAAGTTTTGAATGCCGATCTTCATATCCTATTAAAATTGTAGAGTATTACCGATCAACGCCTTTAATATGTCTTTCATAGACGTACTTGACGGTTAAGATTTTGATTGAAATTGCCCAGTGTGTGGGAAGGAACCCGGTGGCCTATTTGCATAGCTGAGATTCGGATGATCTCTCTGGCCCTAATTATATGTGGGTGTGAAGGGATCATTTGGTTTCCCTTGAAAAGGGAAGCTTTTTGCAGCATATACCCCTTGAGTATTCCCTTCTTGCAATGTACGACAGGCATCGGTTTGATGCCCTAGCTGCATGCAAATTCCACATGCCTTCACTTGAGATTGACCTAAATAAGCTATTTCAAAAGAGTTGTTAGTTGAAAAACTTGACGTGAAAGGTAAGAATGACTTACCTCATTCACCTGCCAAGCTTGGCCTGTGGAGAAATCTTGAGAAGTATCGGCCGTTTTAGCAATCAGATCCCTTGCTTGCCCTGGTGTTTTGTCCATTATCGAGCCTCTAGCTAATGCATCAATTGGTTTTTTATCCTCTGACTTCATCCCATCGTAAAAATTCTTCATCAGTAGTTGGTCTGGGATTCTATGATGTGGGTAGCTTGCAACTAGCTTCTTAAACCTTTCCTAGTATTCATATAAGCTCTTCCCAGCCTTCTGACAAATACTATTGATCTCTTTCCTGATAATACCGGCCTTGGAAGCCGGAAAATACTTTTCCAAGAATGATCTCTTCATCCCGTTCCATATTGTGATTGATCCTAGTGGTAGACTATACATCCAATCTATAGTGGTGTCTTTTAATGAGAATGGAAAGGCTCTCAGCTTGACCTGCTCCTCAGTAACGTTAGCAGGTCACATGATCTCACAAAGCATGTAGAATGCAATTAGATGTCTGAACGTGTCTTCACTGCCATCCCATGAAATTCTTGGCAAATAATGGATCCGATTTGATTTTGGTGAAAATGTTCGCCCTTCCTCTAGTGCTTCGAACATGATGCGTAATGGTTGTTGGATCCCATCTGGAGAGGCCAACTGTCAGAGTATTCATTCAACTACCATTTCCTTTTGTTGCTCCCTTGCCTTATTCAAATTTTGTTTGATCCTCTCTTATCCTTGTATCCTACGTATTATTCTTTCAATCTCTAGGTCAAATAAAAGAGAAGTTTCATTAGAGGATCTCGTAAAAGTCATAAACTATCAAGCGAATTTTTGGTAAAAATAATAGACACAAAATAATAAAATAAAAAAGTAAAAATTAAAGGTAACACAATTAACTAATTTGACAACACCATTCCCGAGAATGATGCCAAAAATTTGATGCACTTCGCAATGCACCAAATGATAAAAGTATTTTCTTTACTCGAATTTGAAAACAAATGTAGTAGTGGAGTAAGGGTCAAACTCCCAGGGAATGGTACAAATAAGTTGTTTAATTAATTAGACACTAAAGTTAGGGGTTTTGTGATTGGAAAATTAAAAGAAATTATTAACGAACAATTGAAAAACAAATAGAGTTTGGAGTTAACAATAAAAGAGAAATTCCAGTTCAATGGGTTTAGTTATATCGACAATTCAAGTTATGATTTCCTAGGTGAACATGTTCAATCCAATTTGACTCATCAACATAAACAATCAACAAACTTTGATAATCTTGCTTCTTCCTAATGTAGCAAACCAAAATAACCTCTTTGACTTATTATCTAATCGGGGACAACCCTAAATAAGCTCTAGGGATTTAATGCCCAATTAGTCAAAAGGTATAAGAAGAACAGTTTAATGAAGCTATCCAACACTTGAGCTTAGTTAGATTAACTTAAGTTGATTTACTCTGCACGAGAATTGATTGACACTATGATTTAGAGATACAAACAATTACGGATTAATACTCTTAACCTAGCATATATTAATACGTAATAGATCCACAAAATGAATTAGCCAAATTAATTTCACAAATCACAACAACTCGGATTCATAATAAAATCATAGCAAATCAACAAATCAAATGTAGAGGAACTAAATACATATTACTTGAATGTTTGGAAATCAAAACCTCAATTGGAATGATACAACTTCCCCTTCTGAACTAGAGGAGATGTTTAGTTGCTCATGTTGGTGATGAATCCTTGATTTGTAGATCTTGAATTCATCTTCTTGATGTTGAAATCTCCAATTGCTAGCCTCTTTTCGCTCGAATTTTTATGAAGCTTCCCCCTTGTTGTGCAGCTCAAATCCTTATTTATGGGCTCAATTTCGTGCATAAGAAGTCCAAAAATCATTCCCAAAATAAAATTCTATTGAAATTAGGGTTTTTTCAGCGTATAATTGGGGTTATGTTGGTAACTATGCTAGCTACTGCAGTCACTAGCTCTCTGAAGCTTTTTCGGGGCCGAAATTGGGAGTTACAGCGATAACTATGGGAACTTCCCCAGCGTAAAATTTTCAGCACACGCTCTCTTTAGTATTTTTGCCATAACTTTTGATTCTAATGTCCGATTTAGCCGGTTCAAGTTGGGTTGGAAGCTAGATTTAGTTGGATACAAGTCTTTGATAAATAGTGACTTCGAAATTCGACTTTGATCTTTATGAAAATTTGAATCAAATGGACTCCGAAATTTCGTTTCTTCACAATTTTTACCCCGATTCGACTTCTTTCCGCTTTTCTTGGTTCTTTTCCAATTATTTTCATTATTCTTGATCTTTGATGATGAAAACAACAAAAACACATAAAATTCACCTTTATATAAATATAATGCAATTAAAACACGATAAATGGAAGATCATTTAAGTATTTTTCAAGCACTTATCAGAGCACTATTCGGGCGCAAAAGAATGAAAACTAGTCAACTTGGTTCAAATTTCAAGCCATTCTCCAAAAAAATCAAAGATCGAATGTTTGTCTTATCTAAAGGAATGCATTTTTTTCTGGTATACAAGTTGAAATTGGAAATCATTATTTCTTGGATATCTATATCTAATCCAATCTAGTTTCCAATACACTTTGAATTAGCTTAATCAGATATCGAAATGAAAACTTATACCCAAAATACTGAAAACAACGCATGCTTAAAATTTGGGTAGGACCAAGTTGCCGACCTAACTTTATTAGTTGCTTCCGTAACTATGTCCCTGCGTGTTTTTTGAATCTTCTTTAGATAATTTTTGATATTTTCCTTATTTTGATGTATTTTTTCATCCTACCATCTTGACCAAGTTTAGTGTTATTTTGGGATGGTGTAAATGAACTTCTTCTTCACTTTGTAACACACTAAGAGCTTTTGCTTGTTGTGAGTTGAGATTTTCTCCTCCAATTTCATCCTTCATTGAACAATTTGAAGTTATAAAGAGTTTGATTATCTCTTGTGGCTTTAACCCATGTTGGTTGTTTGCTATGCATCACTGGAGGTAATTGTTTTAATATACTAGTTGTTGCCACATCGTAAATAGAGGGACAGTCTACCAATCAAATTCACAGGATATTTGCCTTTTCTGGGAGATTTTAATCTCGTGTGGATTGCGTTAGCTCCGTTCTATCGTGGTTTTTCATCACAGAATGTACTAGTACTTTTATCAAGTATGTTGCGACCCAGCCCTCTTAAACTTGCGGCCAAAATTTAAAATCTAACAATTCATATAACACAATATATATATATATATATATATATATATATATATATATATATATAAGCAAGCCCTCTTTACATCAGTACCAAAGAGAGAGTCACCAAAATATGTTTCCCTTACATAATAAACAATAGAAAAATATAAACTTCAACCCCATGGCCAATTCATATTCAGAGTAGGACATCTATAACGTAACAGGCCTAGCTCTACACTATTAAGACAAAAACATCTTGTTATCGCAACACAAAGAGTAATAAAAGTCACATAGCTTTTGCTAATACATATATAAGGTGATTACATTCGGTTACTTTACTTCATACTTCTACTTTAACGAAGTTTATTTGCAATTAGGGGCCACTAGTTGTATTCATGTTTCTCAACTAAAAGCAACGGAGCGCTTGATGGGAGGCAACCCATCTTTTCCTATTCTTTGGTACTTTCTTTATTCTTTTTTCATATTTTGTATTTTATTTAAAAATTTTTCTCCTTACTAAGCTTCAAAATCAACCTGATGGATGGTCTAAAGCTAACACAGTGGAACCTGTGAGGTTAAACATTCATCACCCTACCTTATAAGGCTCGGTAGGGGAGTATATGCCTCTTTGATCTTTTACTGCAATTATTGTTTTTCTCGTTATAAGCTGGACTGTGTACAATGGGGAGGCAATGTACCTATATGTTGAAGGGGTGGAGCATTATTGCTATGCTAACATGTCTGGTATCTCTATCATGTGCTTGTTTTTATGAGAGTTGGAAGTAGAACATCAAGGTCAATTTTTTTCTATCACTTATGTGTGCATGACTCACTGATTGAGCACATAGTTATCATTTAATCTTCATTCTTGTAAATTTATCTCCTAGATGCTATGTTCCCATTGGTTTCCTGTAAATGATCATCCTATACTTAGAACCAGGTAATTCTTCCCAACCGTACTTTAACGAGCAAAAAGGTCTAGTTTGGGGGTGGTAGAATTAGTAACTCTATATTGGGAGAATTGTGGCTTGATGTCTTTTACTTGAGTTTAAGGAAATTTAGCTAGGGAGTCTAAATGAGCACTGGCCAATGCCCCATTCTAGCTTGGGGGTGCTATCATTCTCTCTGTAAAAAAAAGGACAAATCATACATGCATTTTACTTTTTCCCGCCCCATTCTTTTGCCTCTTTGACCTGAGTGATTAAATCTGAGAGGTGTTTCAAAACTTGGTATGTTGAGTGCTAGAAAAAGGCTTAACGACAAAGGATCTGGAGACTAGGGGGATAGATGACTGCAATTTAACATTTACTCAATCTTCTTGTCATCTTGTGTGGAAAATTGCACAACATATTTTTAGAATCCCACAAGTTAGAAACACAATGGGAATTTAGCTAAAAGCATGAGGAGTGATTCATAAGTGATGTGAGAATTTTCTACTACTTGGGAATATGGGCATGGTTTCACTTTGAACAATTGTTCGGTTGAAAATGTGTTAAAATAAATTCAGCAAGTGTACTGGTCGAACAAGTAGTAAAATAGATTTCGAGTCCAAGAATCGATCCCACAGAGACTTTATTTAACTACCACAGTTACGAATTTTATACTTTATTTGAAAGGGTGAATTGATGGTTGTTTTAGTTTTTTGATAAATACCAAAAAAATTAAAATTTAATTCATAAACTAAATATAATCTTAGTACGAGAATTAAATATTTACGATGACTCACAATTTCACTAACTTTGATTCCTCTAAAATATGTAATTGGATCCAATAGTGATTTTATTTTCCTTAACGACCGAATTTACTAAAATAAATATTTACCTCTCTCGATGATAAATAAATCTATTCTATTAGGCCAATTTATTTATTTCTTAATAAATTTGTTATCAACCCTCTAGAATGCATCTGAACAATAAATCCACATAGGTTATGTCGAAACTTCACTTAAAGATTCCACTAACCATAAGTTTATCTCTGAATCTTATCCAAATTAGTGTCCTATGTTGTTTATTCTAATTTGTATTTTCATTTTTCAAATTCGACACAAATCACTTTGTAATTTATCAATTGATCAAAAAGATAAATTTAAGAACTCAATAACAGAAAATTAATGACAAGTCAATCACATATTACTAGATCCAATAACGTATAAATTAGATTTCACAAAGAGGATTCACTGCTCATCCCAAGTATAAAAACTTAGGTACACATGAATTTAATAACTAGAATTACAGTAGAGAAAATCTAGAGATACATAATCGGGCTCAAAGAGTTGAGATAGATGTTTCGATAAATATTGCAGTTCAATGATCTTGAAGTTCCATCATCATCTCTTCTTTAAACCTTCAGAATGGATTGATCTTTCTCTCAAATTCTCTTTCAAAATTCTCTGATATATATTTTTTTATGTAAGTTTAACTCTCGTGTCTCCCTTCTCTACAAAAACTGTCTGCTTGGCTTAATTCTCCATAAATTAACCATGTTTAGAATCTCCCAAAGCTCAAGTCAAAAAAGGAAAAAGTTGTGTAATGATCTTGTCCCCTTTTTCTTCTCATTTCCTTTAATGATGTGCCATCATTATGTTTTGTTCCCCACACTTTCTTATGAATTATTTCAAATGGAAAAATGGCAAGCTAGAGATGCCATTACAAAGAGCAAACATGCGAAATTGCCAGAAGGTCCTTCATCTTCTGGCAAGTGTGATAGTTAGTCATTTTTACCATTTTTCGCCACTTTGTTACTCCTAATACAAAAACAAAACAAACACAAGTAAAAATATACAAAAATATAATATAAACATACTAGAAATTGGAAATTGAAACTTTAAAAAGACAACCTATTCGCAATCTTTGGTGATAATTGAACAAACACTTAAATTACATGATAAGTAGTGCACATACACTAAACTGTCGAACCTAGAAAGTGAATTTTTTGATTGTTCCATTGTCTAGTGTGTATTTCATTTGCCTGAGGCCTGTGGTGCACAATTTGACTACTAAATCCTATTCGTGGTTAGTGTTTAGTTTGCTTTACGTTTTCTTTGTTTAGTGAGTTTAGTTGCTCGAGGACGAACAATTTTTCCAGTTTGGGGGTATTTCATAAGTGGGTTTCACACACTTATTTTGAGCCTTTGAATTTGTATTTATAGTATTTTCTATATTAATTTATTATCTAAATTGGGTAAAATGTTGTTGCTTTAGGAGGAAAAAAATTGAGAATGGAGGAAATGGAGCTAAAAAGGATGAAAAAAGCGCGAAAATATGAAGCCAGGGTGAAAAAAATGCAAAGAAACAAAGTTTGCAAATTCATTTGATTATAAGGAACGAATTTTCATAAAGATACAAGTCATATTTCGAAATCACTATTTCCTGAGGAATTTTACCCTACTGAATCTAGTTTCCAACGCAATTTCAATCGCCTTAATCGAATATCGGAATCAATAGTTACGCCCAAAATATTGAAGATCACACGTGCTATCTAGTAGGTATACTCCAATTGTTGGTGAAAGGAAGCAATTCCAGTAGGTAGGTTACGGCCGTAACCCACTTGGTCGCGGCTGTAACCCCTAAAACTTGAAACTTTTCTAAATTCATTAGAATTCTATTTTTGTTAGTTTTTGGGGCTTTTTCTACATGAAATTGAGGAGCCATTGAAGATCTGTTAGAACCTATAAATAGAAAAACAAGTCATAAAAGTAGCGGGAGCATGTATATCACATTAAGAGCAAAACTTGGAGCTTTTTGCAAGATTTTTCGACAAAATTGAAGATTGAAGTCAAGACTATCATCACCCTACATTCGGTTATGGCTTCTTCTTCTAATTTTTGTTCTTGTATTGTCAACATGCTAGGCTAGTTTACTTTGAGCGTTAGGGTTGAGATGAAGCTTAGATGTTAGTTGAACTAGGATTATTTTGATATATTGTTAATTTCATGAGAAGACAAGATCTTGGATTTGAGTTTTCAATATAAATATTCTTTCTTTTACAACTTGTGGCAAAAGTTGATATGTGATCTATTTATTGAATTAATAAATCGTGAATAGATTAGACCATTATTGGAAGCCATAAAGTTCGATATGAGATGATAATACCTCTAAGCTTTATGCGATTTATGTGGAAATTCTTGTGACTTATTGCATTTTTACTATTGTTGTTGGTATAGAGATATAGTTTACACCTCGTAGAGATAGGTTGGATTCTGCTTGAGAAAGATTATTCAATAATTTAGTGAATTTGATTGTCGAAACCAATTTCCATTGTCAAATTATTAATCTGGGTGAAACTAACTGATAAGTGGATTCGAAAAATGCTAGCTTCCCCATATTTGATTTTAAAACGCAAAAATCGTTCTTTTAAATTGTTCTTTGTTACTAGTTCTATCATTTGTAATTCGATTTAGCATTTAAATTCCTGTACTCGAATTGAAATTCATTCAATTTGGCTAAGGTTGGTTGATCAAACCTGAAAATAATTCGGTCCTCTTTGGTAAGGTACCGAAACTCTAAAAGTCCACTATATTACTTGCGCGACCCATACACTTGCGGTGTGGGAATTATTGCAACATGTCTCATGAACATATGAAAAACTAGTACAATCATGGGAGATTTTATATCCAATACCCAACAATCTTTGAAAAATTAGTTACCTGAGAATATACAGTGTAGTACTTGACCAGAGATTTGAGGCATAGCTAAGACACTGAATGTGAAAAGTTACATAGCTTTTTCCCCTTTGGTCGCAGTACTCGGCTCGTCGCTACTTTGATTCAAAAGATAACAGACGGTTCCCGACTTTCTCCATTTTCTACAATTGTGACCATTTTTCAATGAGCCACGATATATTAAAAGCCCACTAAGCTACGAAAAACTCTAAAAATCAATTTGTGCAATGATAAGTGCTTGAAAAACACTTTATTAATTCTCTAATGTCATTTGTTTCTATGTGATAATTGTTTTATAAGCTTGTTTTTATGTGTTTTTGTCCATTTTCATGTCTAAGGGCCAAGAAGAGTTGAAAGGAGCTTAAATAGATAAACAAAGCCTGAAAAATGCAAATCAGCAACTTGGATTCACTGGGCAGCCTTTAGTGTTTGGATCATAACTTGAGCTAGAGATGTTTGATTGACCTGATTCACTTTCCGAAAGAAAGATAACTTGATTATCTACAAATGTTATATCTAATCTCTCAATCAAAATCATAGCCAAAATGGACGAAAACTGGAGTTGAAAACAACATCATGAACATTCAAAGCATCCAATGTCAACTTTTGGTGAAAAGGCGATGACTCTGCCTCCAGAGATCCAATTAGTGTGATTCCAGTGCCAAGTGAAGGATAACTCGATGGTGCACAACAGCTATCTCTAGTCTCCAAGGCAAAACCGGTGTAAAAAGCAATCAAAAGGCATGAAAAAGTGGGGTGACAATGGTTAAACGCAAGAGTGAAAAGATCCCTTTGGTACCTATAAAAAGGCAAGGCCATTAACCTCTTGAAGGACATCTCTCTCACTTGCAAAAACACTTTCTTATCCTAAATACCTTGTTTTATAATTCATTCTAGTATTCATCTTTTATATCTAGTTTTCTTTTGTATCTTATTTTGAGTAAAAGTGTGGAGAGTTTAAGTGTGAATAAAGTTTAGGAGATCAGTTAAATCGCCTTTCATATTCTCGGAATTATATTTGAAATGTATATTTCGGCCAAGAATATGGTTGGCTAGGCATCTCAATCTAGTTCAAAGGGGATGTCATAGTTAAATTTTGTTATTCAATTAATCATTCAGTAACGTTATTTTCTATTACAACAACAACAAACTTAGCCTTATTCCCTACAAGTAGGGGTCGGCTTTGTGGAACCATATGAGAAAATCATGTCGGATCGCCAATATGAATTTTTATATGCCATACATTCCTATCTAATGCTAGTCGCTCATCTACCTACATAACACACATATCCTTACGAATAACTTGCATCCATGTTATTAACGGTCTTCCTCTACCTCTCCTTACACTACCTACCCTAATACTGTCACTCTTCCGAACGGGTACACCCTCAGGCCTCTGCAGTGTATGTCCAAACCATCTTAGCCGAGCCTCTCTCATCTTATCCTTAATGGGGGCCAATCCTAATCTACCACGAATATCTTCATTTGTAATTTTATCTTTCCTAGTCTTGCCACACATCCACGTCAGCACACGCATTTCTGCCACACTTAATTTTTTGTTCATCTACCTTCTTAACTGCCCAACACTCACTACCATATAATAACGCTAGTCGTATAGTTGTCCGATAAATTTTTCCTTTTAATCTCAAAGGCATATTACGGTCACATAAAAACCCTGAGCACCTCTCTACTTCATCCATCCAACATTAATTTTTTGATTTACATCACCCTTTATGTCAGCATTGGTTTGAATCACTGATCCTAAATAATGAAAACTATCACTCTTTGGAAAAACCTCACCACCGAACTCAACCATAAGAGGATCGCTCCTGCTCCTACCACTGAATAAGTACTCCATATTTTCTATTTTTGATCTATTTAACTTAAACCACGAGTCTCTAAAGTATGCCTCCAAAGTTCTAACTTATCATTTATACCTACCCTGGTTTCGTCAACTAAAACTATATCATCCGCAAATAACATGAACCATGGTGCCTCATTTTGAATATGCCTCATAAGCTCATCTATTAAGATAGCAAACAAAAAAGGACAAAGTGCAGAGCCTTGGCATAACCCGTATCGTCATCGGGAAACCATCTGTTATTCCATCGCATGTCCCAACATTTGTAATAACCCCTTTATGCATATCCTCGAAAATATTTATGTATTTAAGAGGTATATAAATTCATCAAAACCCACCAGAGCACATCACTGGGTACCCTGTCATAGGTCATCTCGAGGTCGATAAAAACTATATGTAAATCTTTTTTTCCAGCGCTATATTTCTCCATTAATTGTCTAAGTAGATGAATTGCTTCTGAATCGATCGGCCCAAGCATAAACCCAAATTGATTTTCTAAGATTGGGACAATGCGTCTCAACCTAGCTCAATTACTCTCTCCCATAATTTCATAGTATGGCTCAGAAGTTTTATTCCTCTATAATTTGAACAATCTTGTATATCACCCTTATTTTTATATAACGATATCAAAGTACTATTTCTTCATTCATCAGGCATTTTCCCACATCGCCAAATCTTGTTAAAGAGTTTAGTTATCCGCCTTATACCTATCTCTCCCATACACTTCCAGACCTCGATTGGGATACCATCCGGACCTACCGCCTTTTTAACTTTCATTCTTCTTAAAGCCTCTCTAACCCCACATTCACTAATCCCCTAGGTAAACACGCGATTGGTATCCTCCAAGGGGACTGGAATATCACCGAGGTTGCTAGTTCTATCTCCATTAAAAAGTTTATAAAATTAATCCCGCCACATTTGTTTAATCTCCTCGTCTTTTACCAATACCTTACCATACATATCCTTTATGCACTTTATACCATTTAAATCTCGATTCTTCCTTTCCCTCATTTTTGCAATTTTAAAGATTTCATTTTCTCCCTCTTTCGTATCCAATTTCCTATATAGATCCTCGTGAACCTTGGCTCTAGCCTTTCGTATGACTTTCTTAACTTGCCTCTTGGTGTTTTTATATCTATCCTACACCTGATGATCTCTGCATTTCTTAAGTTCTCTACAGCTTTCCCTTTTCCCCTAACTGCTATTTTCACTTCCTCGGTCCACCACCAAGATCGCCCGACCCTTTTGACACCCAAGTACCTCCTTAGCCACCATCTTTACATAATGTGTTATCCTCGCCCATGCTGTATTAGCATCTTCATTACCATCCCAATCGATCCCCTTTGCAAACCTATCCTTAAAAGCTAACGTCTCATCCCCTTTTAACCTCTACCACTTAATCCTTGGCTTATCTACTTTCGCCACCCTCTTTCGGCAATCCTTCATGCGAATGTCTATGATTAAGAGCCTATGTTGGCAACACTCTCTCCCAAGATAACTTTACAATCCTTACAAATGTTTTTATCTTCATTCCGATTCAAGAAATAGTCAATCTGAGCAGCATTTGTTCCACTCCTATATGTCACTAAATGTGTTTCTCTCTTCTCAAACCATGCATTCACTATCCTTAAGTGGTATGTCGGGGTAAAATCTAGGATAATGTCCTCAATGGCATTTCTATCTCTATATCCATAACCCCCATGCACACTTTCAAATCCATCCCAATTTTTACCGATATGTCCAGTAAAGTCCCCACCTATAAATAATTTCTCCCCATTAGGTATGCATTGCACTTCCTTATCCAAGTGTTCCCGAAATTTCGCCTTATTGCTGTCATCTAAGCCTATTTGAGGTGCATAAACACTGAATATATTTATAATCTCCTCTACTAGTATCAGCTTAGTAAGTAGAATCCAGTCACCATTACGCCTCACCTGAACCACATCTTTACCAACTCATTTGATACAACTATTCCCATCCCATTCCTATTCATGTCTTTATTCGTATACCATAGCTTATATCCCTATGGCGCTACCTCTTTGGATTTTTCTCCCACCCACTTAGTCTTTTGCAAACATAAAATGTCTATCTTTCTCCTATTCATCACATCCCCTATTTCCGCTAGTCTACCAGTCAAAGATCCTATGTTCCAAGAAGCTAAGTGAACCTTATCCTTACGGACTAACTTCTTTACTCGTGCCCATCCAAGAAAACGCGAGAAACGTTGCCTATTTTTCGCCATACCCGGGCGCCGATGTGACGCGTCGCTTCGAGGGAATGCCCTAGCTTGCGCCCTTGGCAATTTATCACTACACCCGGTGTCCGATGTAGCACGTTGCTTAGTAGGGGACGCCCCAACGTCTTTCTCATTTGGCTCCATCTCATTGATTTGGAAAAGTTTTACACTGGCTGCCAACCTACCGAAACCCTGATCCTTTATCCGGGCTTAGGACTGGCAATGTGATACACGTTGGCCGAGTTAACGTCGTTTTCTGCTCTTTATTGTTAAATTGGTTTGTTATTCGGATTTGAATGTTAAAGATTTATTGAAGTTTATTTAGAGTTGGCCAGTTTATGTGAATTTCATTAGATCTATTGCTAATATCAGTTTTCAATCCGCAATTGTTAATTTTATGATTTATTGGTAGGAATTAACGATCGTGCATCGTTAGGATTAACAAACCCTAAGTTAAAAAATTCGACCTTGTGTGATTGTTGCTTAGTTTAGCCTATTTTCCTAGTGATAAATGCAACCATTGTCTTAAACTTAGAGAGTTTAATCTAGGTTATTCAATTAGTTAGGATTAATTGAAGAGCTTATCTTAGTTAATTGAATTAGCGAAAATTCAGGTAGTCAGCGCTTTTTGATTGCCTAGGGTTATTAATTTGACGAGAGAGTAGGAACGCTTTATGATTATTTGGGCGTGCAAGTAAATACTTGACTGAACCAGAGGCCTAGGTGGTTTTCTGTTTATTAATTTTCTCCATTAATTGTTCTTTGCGTTGTTATTTCAATTCTAGTTTTTACTTCAATAGCCAACCAATCCCCCCCCCCCAAGTCATTAGATGGGGCATTTTAACTAGCTTTGCACCGTTGTCTTGTGTTCGACCCTCCCTTACCACTACTGTACTTATTTTAAAACTGAGTGAGGAAAATCACATTTATTATTTGATGGTTATGACAACACCAAGTTTTTGGTACCGTTGCCGAGGAACGGTGTTGATTTAGTATATTTGCGTTTATATTTTATTTTATTTCTCTCTTGCCTGTTTGTGTGCAACACTTGATCTTCTGATCAATGTCCTTGGCAGTTTGACTTAGAAATTGAAAGAACTTTAAGCAGGTTCACAAAGTCGGTTAGAACAAATCAAGACAACGAAGAGATGACTGATAACAATCAAACATTGAAGCAATTGGCAGCTCTCGATTTAACCAATCAATCTCTTTGCATTACTTTTCCTACTTTGCCAGACAATGCCACATTTGAACTTAAATCAGGACTAATTCATCAATTACCTTTATTTCATGGCCTTGCAAGTGAAGACCCACACAAACATCTCAATAAATTTGATGTGGTTTGTGCAACCATGAAACCACCAAGTATGACCGAGGAACAAATCAAACTGAGAGCCTTTTTGTTCTCATTAAAGGATTCAGCAAGTGATTGGTTTTACTATATGCCTTCAGGCACCATCACCACATGGAACGAAATGAAGAGGTGATTCTTGGATAAATATTTTCCCACTTCTAAGACTGGAGGCATTAGGAAATAGATATGTGGTGTAAGGCAACAATAAGGAGAATCCTTATATGAATATTGGGAATGGTTCAAAAGATGTGCGCTAGCTGCCCACATCACCAAATCACTGAGCAACTCCTAATCCAATACTTCTACAAAGGATTATCACCAATGGATAGGGGCATGCTCGATGCAGCTAGCGGAGGAGCATTGGTTGACAAAACACGTCGCGCAGCAAGGGATTTAATTGAAAACATGGCCAAGAACTCCCAACAATTCAATTCAACCAGCGACATGCAAGTTCGGCGTGTGAATGAGGTAAGTAGTTCTGGTACTGAAAATCAACTCTCTGAACTAACGATGCTAAAGTGGTTGCAGAGTTTATCAAATCTAATATTTTTAGCAGGTTCAGGATTCCAAGAGCCATGATTAGTGATAGAGGGACTCATTTTTGCAACCTGACTGTTGAAACTCTATTTAAAAAGTAAGGTGTTATGCATAGAGTCTCCACAGAGTACCATCCACAGACAAGAGGCCAAATAGAACTATCCAATTGGGAGGTAAAGTACATTCTTGAGAACACAGTTCGGCCAGACTGAAAGGATTATAGTTTGAAGTTGGACGATGCCTTGTGGGCATACCGTACTACATACAAGACTCCTATCGGGATGTCACCATATCAGATAGTATACGATAAGCCATGCCACTTCCCTGTTGAGCTCGAACACGGGGCTTATTGGGTAATTAAGAAGTGTAACATGGACTATAGAGAAGTAGGAGAGCACAGGAAGCTTCAGTTGAATGAACTTGAAGAGATCAGAAACGAAGCGCATGAGAATGCTATGATTTACAAGGAAAAGATTAAGGCATTCCATGACCAAAGTGTTTCACAAAAAGACTTCAGTATTGGACAGAAAGTACTTTTATATCATTCTCGACTGAAGCTCTTCCCAGGTAAGCTTTGTTCTCGTTGGTTGGACCATTTGTTATTACTGATGTATTTTCCCATGGTGCAATAGAATTCAAGAGTTTGAAGACCAACAAGGTGTTCGAGGTAAATGGCCACCGTAGCAAACCCTATTATGAAGGATTTCAAACTATCAATCTGGAGGTTGTGATGTTAGAAAAATTGGAAAACAAAAATTGAGAAGAGCTGGCAAAGTCAGGCTCGTGACTATAAACAAGTGCTTTTTGGGAGGCAACCCAATTTC
Organism: Jasminum sambac; assembly: GCA_018223645.1. Classification (NCBI taxonomy): domain Eukaryota; kingdom Viridiplantae; phylum Streptophyta; class Magnoliopsida; order Lamiales; family Oleaceae; genus Jasminum; species Jasminum sambac. Next base: position 32,979,464 of record CP073648.1, read on the forward strand.
CTTTCACTAACTTCTTTAGTTTTACATTTGTTAGTTACCTTGATACGAATGAGAGATATTTCATAATGCGATAAGCATGTGCAAATAATCAGATAAAATAAAATAAATGGGAGCCACGGAATTAGCATTCGCCTAATGCTAATTGTTGACGAATTCGGTAGAAAGTTAAAAGTGAAAAAAAGGAGAAAAAGGCAAAAGCAGGAAACAACCAGGCTAACGGGTTTTCCTCGAAGACCGAACGAGCCCACTTTTCCATTGGATACCACTGACAGCTCATTTACTCGGTCTGGTTAGTGGTTGAAACATTAGCCACACGTGGTCGTTAAAGCTAGATAAGGCGATTCAACTCCACACACCACATTCAGAATTAACTTGGTTTTCTCTCTAAGTATCCACTACCTCATAGTTTCTTTAGGTAAACTTTTTCTTCTTTTTACGATACTTTAGCCTGATATGGATGAGTGTTTATGTGTGTATATATTATATATATATATATATATCTTCTACTTGTGATTGTTAAGTGTGTTATTCAGATTTTCATACTTCTTTTCTTTTATTTCTTAAATTTCTTCCACTATACATGGGAACTACACTTTTACATTTGCGGAAATACTACTCATCCTTTCCCTTGAATGATTTGAAAACAATCTACCACTTTAGGATGGAACAGTTAGGAATGTTAACGTATAAGGGGATGCCGAAGGATATGTTGGTTAATTGCAGCCAAGGTCCAACTAGGGGGAGAAATTCCAGCCATCTATACTAGACATTTATCAGGGTTAAGCAAAAGAAGTTTTGCAAAGAAAAGAAGAGTAAAAAGAATGAATGTTTGCTATGAATGTGCTAGACGGACATGTGACATAGGTTGTCGTTCACTCGGATTTACGTCCAAAAAATCGAGAAGATAAAATTTCTTTCATTAAGGATGGCATGAGTAAGGAGTCGTTGGATCATATCCTTCAGACTCTTTAGATACATCTTTATGGAACCGTGCAACATGAACTTCTCAGTTTATCGACTCAGTTCAATGGTGAATGAGAATGCTACAGGCTTAGGAATCTGACTTTAAAAGACCATGTTTGCCAGTTTTTAAGAAAACTAGATGTGAAGCATATCCCCAACTCATAGAAGATGTTTATGCCATTTCTCGACGTAAAACCAGAGGATGATGTGAGCCACAATCACAACTATTTGTTTATCCTGTTGTTTCTAACTTTTGTGTGTTTGTTTCAGATCTTAGCTTTCTTTGGCACATTCGCATCATTATGGCAGCCACTCCCACCATGGAAGGATTTCCCATGTGCAATTAAACACCATTTGTATCTTTGGTGGAACAAATACAACGACAAAGTCCGAGTACATTGCTACAGCAATCGATTTGGGAAGAAAACTCGAGGATCTGAAAATCAACATCGTTTATAGGGGTGCACTCTGTGGGTTTCTAGGATGCACTGTTATAGCTGCTCGAGGGAGAGGATCTAGAATAGTAGGTGTCACTCTAAATCCTTTGTCACAGATATATGGGAGCACAGTCGGTATTGAGGTACAGGCTAAATCATTGCAGGAATGCATGACACTCATGATAGCATATTCTGATGCATTCATTGCACTGCCATGAGGTTTTAAAACATTGGAACAAATATTTAACGTCATCTCTTGGTCCAGTTGAACTCGCATAATAACCACTTGGACTTCTAAATGTGCACAACTTTTTCGATGGTTTATTACCATTTCTGGATTTTGCAACTGCAAACAAGTTAATTTCTCCCGTTTAGAGAAACATGCTTTTAATTGCGTCCTCCATTGAAGATTGTTGGAGAAATTACATGCTTATGTACCATAAATCAATCCAATGTAACCTCAAATCAACCGGAGACAAACTTCAAACAAGCGAAAACAAGACCCTAATGAAATCGGTTTAGAGTTGAGATTATAAATGTGGAATGTTATCCTTTGATTTTTAGCAGCATTTATGCATGATTCAGTTTAGCTTTGGTTGTCAGGATTTTAGTATGAACCCAGTTTGAGCAATAATCAGGTGATATCTCTCTTTCTCCTTATTGGCCATTGAGGACAATGTCAATTTCAGTTCAAGGGGTGAGATTTTATACTGTTATAAAATCATTTGATAAATTTTATTGTGATGGCAGAGTAAGGAGTGGTAGACTCTTGAGACGCCTCACAGTAAAAAAAAACATCATTTGTTCTTCTGCTTTAGTGAAAACAGTTGCTAATTGTTGTGGGGGATTGCAAGTTTTATTTTTGCCTTTTGATTTTGTTAGGTATTCGTATTTTTTAGTATGTTTTCTAGTATGTGTGCATGTTTGTGTGTAACAACCTATGACCTTGAGGTTGTCTTTCCATCATTTTCTGATCATAATTGGATGTTAGGTTGTGTATAAAATTTTGCATCTTTGTAAATCCCGAAACACTAAAGTGAAAATATCATCTCAGCCTTTTTGTCTAGTAACTTGAGAGCATTTGGTGTTAGCAGCATGTGTTAGGGTCTCATGGTTTGAATTTTTGGTAAACTTTTCTTTTGCTGAGAGAGTTAACATTCTAGAATTGAGATTAGCATTGACCTTTGCTGAATAATTGTATGAGATGATTATACATTGTCCACAAATTGTGAGCTTTTGAGCCTTGAAAGAGCATGTTCATTTCGTTAAGCTCTTATTCTTTGAATGTGTGTTGTCATGCATGGTTTTATTCTTCTAGAACTTGCTTTGGTATGCATGTTGTGATGCTCTTGTGTATAAAGGCAATTTCATGTTAAGCCAATGTTCAGCTATCTAAATGCGCCTACCTAGTTATTTATCCTACTTTGGTAGCCCATTTGAGCTTTAAAGCCTTTTTGTTGGAAATTGAACCACAAATTTAGCCATGAAGTTCTCATTCTTTTTTCCCACTTTTGAACCCTACGTGAAGGATTTCATAAGCTACCTAAAAGATCAACAAAAGGTTTGGCAAATAAAAGAAAAGAAAATGATTTGTAGTGAATATTGTATTATATATCCTTTGAGTGAAAACAAGAACAAATGGGAAACCCAATGTCAGTTGATCTTGCTCACAGTTAAAAAAAATAAAGAGGAAAAATTGTATGTGAACAAGTAAGCAAGAAAATTGTACTCAGGTGGATAAGAGAGAAAATTCTTTTGTACGTGAAGGAAAGAAAGTGAGATTGTCTATGTTGTTCTTATAGTTTATGAAATTCTATCACTATTGAGCTTAAAGTGAGCCTCGTCTATCCTACCTGTCCTGAAGCCCATTACAACCCCAAAAAAGACCTTTACTTCTATGCGCACACTGGAATGCTCCAATATGATCGATTGGTAAGCATATGGTAAGACTATTCTATGCATCGACATGAGAGGCTGATGATGCCCCCTTGAAAACATGTCTTGTGTGATTTGGTGAAAATCTGGTGAGGGTACTTGAACTCATTACATGTACCAATTCAGTGGTTTGAAATGCTAGTCTTAAAAAAAATATTGGAGCTGATAACTCTTGAGGCTGGGGAAATTTTCACGAATAAAATTCTTACCATGGCTTCCTAACATGTATTGCTTTTCTTAAATGATTTTTGTTGAAAAAATCATTGCTGCACAGGATCTTCGGGGCCATTTGACAAAATACAGAGTGATCTACGAGGGGTGTAAGAAAAAAATGGCAAGTTGGGAAGGATTTGCAATGCTGAGTTTTGATTTCCGATTTTAGTCAGACAATTCTGGAAAGAATTTCTTGGTTTTTAGATATTCACGGGCTGGTGAACTTGTCTTTTTGAGGGGTATATTTTTTTGTGTTGATCGAGGGTGAACAACAGTAGGTTGGCAGCCAGCGTAAAACTTTGCCAAATCTTTGATTGGAACTGAATGAGAAAAACGTTGGGCGTTCCCTACTGAGCGACGCTCTACACCGGACACCGGGTGTAGTGATAAATTGGCAAGGGTGCAGGCTAGGGCGCCGAGCGTTTATCGCGTCACATCGGCGCCGGTGTGGCGAAAAATAGGCAAGGGTTCTCGCGTTTTCATGGACGGGCGCGGGTAAAGAAGTTAGTCCGTAAAGATAAGGTTCGTTTAGCCTCTTGGAACATAGGATCTTTGACCGGTAGACTAGCAGAGATCGGAGAGGTGATGAATAGGAGAAAAGTTGATATTTTATGTCTACAGAGACTAAATGGGTAGGAGAAAAAGCCGAGAGGTAGTGCCTTGGGGATATAAATTATGGTATCTTGGTATGGATAGGAACAGAACAGGGTGGGCGTCGTTGTTTCTAAGGATTTGGTAAAAGACGTGGTCCAAGTGAGGCGTAATGGCGATAGGATTTTCTTGATTAAAATGGTAGTAGGAGACGAGATTATAAATATATTTAGTGTATACGCACCGCAAATAGGCTTGGATGATGCTACTAAGAAGAAGTGCAGGAAGATTTAGATGAGGAAGTGCACGTATACCTATTGGAGAGAAATTATTTATCGGTGGGGACCTTAATGGACATGTAGGTAAGAGTCGGGATGGATTTGATAGTGTGCATGGGGTTATGGATTTGGGGATAGGAATATCATGGGAGATATTATTTTAGATTTTGCCATGGCGTATGATTTAAGGGTAGTGAATACTTGGTTTGATAAAAGGAAACTCATTTGGTGACATATAGGAGTGGGACATGTGTCACTGATTGACTATTTCTTGACTCAAACGCAGATAAAAATATTTGTAAGGATTGCAAAGTTATTAGGGAGAGAGTGTTGCCACGCAACATAGGCTCCTAGTCTTGGATATTCGAAGCGGGAGGTGCGAAGAGAATGGTGAAAGCCGAGGAGCCAAGAATTAGGTGGTGGAGGTTAAAGGGGGCTGAATTGTCGGTTTTTAAAGATAGGTTGGCTAAGGAGGTCGATTGGGACAGTAACGAAAATGCTAATACAGCATGGGAGTCGATATCACATGGTGTAAAGAGGGTGGCTACAGAGATACTTGGGTGTCAAAAGCGTAGTGCACCCCCGGGAAAGGAATCTTGGTGGTGGACCGAGGAAGTAAAGGTAGCGGTTCGGGCGAAGAGGGAGAGTTATAGAGAGCTACGAAATGCGAGGATAGTCAGGTGTATGATAGGTATAAAGATGCTAAAAGACAAGCGAAGAAAGTCATACGAGATGCTCGAGCCAAGGTCCATGAAGAGTTATATCGAAACGGATACAAAAAGAGGGAGAAAATGCCATTTTTAACATTGCGAAAATGAGGGAGAGAAAGAGTAGAGATTTGAATGGTGTAAGGTGTATTAAGGATATGGATGGGAATGTGTTGGTAAAAGACGGGGAGATTAAACAACGGTGGAGAAATTATTTTGATAAACTGTTTAATGGGGATAATACTAGCAACCTTGGTGATATTACAGCCCCTTACATGATACCAACCGGGTTTTCTCAAGGATCGGTGAAGGCGAGGTTAGAGAGGCTTTAAGAAGAATGAAAGTTAAGAAGGTTTGTCGGTCCGGGATGGTATACCAATTGAGGTTTGGAAGTGTATGGGGGAGTTGGGTATAAGGTGGATAACCAAACTCTTTAACAAGATCTGGCGTAGTGGCCAAATGCCTGAGGAATGGAGGAAAAGTACGGTGATACCATTATATAAGAATAAGGGTGATATCCAAGACTGTTCCAATTATAGAGGAATAAAACTTATGAGTCATACTATGAAGTTATGGGAGAGAGTAATTGAGCGTAGGTTGAGACGCATTGTCCCTATTTGAGATAATCAATTCGGGTTTATGCCGGGTCGATCGACTACAGAAGCAATTCACCTATTGCGACAATTAATGGAGAAGTATAGGGCTAGCAAAAAAGATTTACATATGGTTTTTATCGATCTTGAAAAAGCTTATGATAGAGTACCTAGGGATGTGCTCGGTGGGTTACGATAAAGAAGAATGTACCTCTTAAGTACATAAATATTGTCAAGGATATGCGAGGGAGTTATTACGAATATTAGACAAAGCGATGGGATGACTGATAGCTTTCCAATTACGATAGGATTACATCGTGGCTCTGCACTCAGTCCTTTTTGTTTGCTATAGTTATGGATGAGCTTACGAGACATATTCAAAATGAGGTACCATGGTGTATGTTATTTGCACGATATAGTCTTAGTGGATGAAACGAGGCAAGGTATAAATGATCGATTAGAACTATGGAGACATACTTTAGAGGCTCGTGGTTTCGGTTAAGCAGATCAAAAACAGAATATATGGAGTGTTTGTTTAGTGGTAAGCATAGAGTGGATCCTCTTGTGGTGAAATTAGGTAGTGAGGTAGTGCAAGAGAGATAGCTTTCGTTATTTAGGATCCGTGGTTCAAACCAATGCTGACATAAAAGGTGATGTAAATCACAGGATTAATGTTGGATGGATGAAGTGGAGAGGTGCTACGGGATTTTATGTGATCGTACTATGCCTTTAAAATTAAAAGGGAAAATTTATAGAAACAGTTGTAAGACCGGCATTACTATATGGCGAGTGTTGGGCGATTAAGAAGGTAGATGAACACAAATTGAATGTTGCGAAATGCGTATCCGAGGTGGATGTGTGGTAAGACTAGGAAGGATAAAATTACCAATGAAGATATTCGTGGTAGATTAGAGTCGCCCGATTGAGGATAAGATGAGGGAGAACCGATTGAGATGGTTTGGACACATCTGCGGAGACCTGAGAATGCACCCGTGAGAAAGAGTGAGAGTATTAGGGTAGGAAATATAAGGAAATGTAGAGGAAGACCGTTACAAACGTGGATGCAAGTCATTCGTACAGATATGCTTATTAAACAGGTAGATGGGCAATTAGCTTTGGATAGGAAGGCGTGGTATAGCAAAACTCATACCTACGATCCGACGTAGTTCTCATATGGTTCCATGCAGCCGACCCCTATCTGTAGGGAATAAGGCTTAGTTTGTTGTTGTTGTTGTTGAGGGTGAACAACAGTCTAACTGCGGGGGAGTTTGATAAGTGCTTGAAAAATATTTTATTAATTCCTTAATATCATTTGTTTTTGTGTGACAATTGTTTTATAAGTTTGTTTTTATGTCTTTTTGTCCATTTTCATGTTTAAGGGCCAAGAAGAGTTGAAAGGAGTTTAAATGGATAAATAAAACATGAAAAATGAAAATCAACAACTCGGATTCACTAGGCAGCCTTCAGTGTTTCAATCATAACTTGAGCCAGAGATGTTTGATTGACCTGATTCTTATGCCAAAAGAAAGACAACTTGATTAGCCACAAATGTTATCTCTGGTCTCTTAATCAAAATCAGAGCCAAAATGGATGAAAATTGGATTTGAAGACAGCATCATGAACATTCAAAGCATCCAATGTCAACTTCCGGGGAAAAGGTCATCACTTGGCCTACAAAGATCAAATTAGTGTGATTCTAGGGCCAAATGAAAGATAACTCGATGGTGCACAATAACTATCTCTGGTCCCCAAGGCAAAATCTATGTAAAAGGCGATCAAAAGGCATGAAAAAGTAGGGTCACAATTGCGGAATGCAATAGTGAAAAGATCCCTTTGGTGCTTATTAAAGGGCAAGGTCATTAACCTCTTGAGGGACATATCTCTCACTTGGAAAAACACTATCTTATTCTAAATTCCTAGTTTTATAATTCATTCTAGTATTCATCTTTTATATCCAGTTTTCTTTTGTATCTTATTTTGAGTAAAAGTGTGGAAAGTTTAAATGTGAATATAGTTTGGGAGATCGCTTAAATAGCCTTTCATATTCTTGCGGTATTATATTTGAAATGCATATTTTAGCCGAGAATAGGATCAGCTAGGCGTCTCAATCAGGTTCAAAGGGAATTTCGTAGTTGAAGTTTGTTATTCAATTAATCATTTAGTAACGTTGCTTTCTACTCTTTATTATTAAACTGGTTTGTTATTGGGATTTGAATGTTAAAGATTTATTGAAGTTTATTTAGATCTGGCCAGTTTGTGTGAATTTTATTAGATCTATTGTTAAGATCAGTTTTCAATCTGCAATTGTTGATTTTATGATTCATTGGTAGCAATTAATGATCGTGCATCGTCAGGATTAACAAACCCTAAGTTAAACGATTTAAGCTTGTGTGATTGTTGCTTAGTTTAGCCTATTTTCCTAGTGTTAAATCCAACCATTGTCTTAAACTTAGAGAGCTTAGTCTAGATTATTCAATCGGTTAGGATTAATTGAAGAGTCTATCTCAGTTAATTGAATTATGGAAAATTCAAATAGTGAGAGCTTGTTGATTGCCTAGGGTATTAATTTGACTAGAGAGTAGGAACCCATTATGATTAATTGGACGTCCAAGTAGAGACTCGGCTGAACCAGAGACCTAGGTGGTTTTCTCTTTATTGATTTTTTGAATAATTGTTCTTTGCGTTGTTATTTCAATTCTAGTTTTTACTTCAGTAGCCAACCAACCCCCCTCCCCCGATCATTAGTTGGCGCATTTTAACTAGCTTTACACCGTTCTCTTAGGTTCAATCCTCACTTACCAATACTATATTTATTTTAAAATCAAGTGAGGAAAATCAGATTTATTATTTGATGGTTACGACACCACCATGCAAGATAGAACGTACAAATTTTAGTGACCAAAACATACCTAGTCCTATAATGTCGATCTGAAAGCTTTTCTAAAGCTATTTCCTATAGGGTCTTTCCCATGATTTCGAATTGAAGTATATTCCTATGCAAAGTTATATATATCCATAATATACCTAGTAATCAAAAATATTAATAAATAAATTAAGAAAATTCTGCTAGAAAGGATATTAATCTTGGAAAGCAGAAGGGATTGCAGTCTTTACGTGAAATGAATTATTCCTGAAGATATCCAAATGCAGCCTCATATATATTACAATCAAAATAAGAAATGAATTATTCCTGAAGATATCCAAATGCAGCCTCATATATATTACAATCAAAATAAAATTTGAACATTGGATGGCATTTTTGTTAGGTACTATTATGGTAAGAAGGTTAATGCCTTACGAGAAATATGTTTTGTTTAATAACTAAATGACATGGTCATCATATCACTGGAACTTTTTGTTCAAGAAAATAAATAAGCATCATGAAATTACTTCTTTCCATATCCATAAAACTTGCTAGAAGCCATTGAGTTGTTTCTCAGAAAAGAACTGGTTTGCTATAAATCACAGTTTCTTGATCGGTGCCAAAGGGGTTAATTTATTTATTTATTTTTTATTTTTTTTGCAAGTAATGCTAAAATCTAGCTATATCTTAGTTCTTGCACCCCATTGTCGTTCTCAAATTTTAAATAACTCACTAGCTCACGAATCTATTGAAATATAGATTTAATGAGCAACGAGATCGAACCCACAGGGACTGCGAATTTAAAAAGTATAATTTAACCCAAATTAACTGGTACACCAAACAAATTGAAAAGGTTTGATTTCTATATTTTTAATTAATTAAAAAGACTAGTAGGAAAACTAAAATGCATGATTAAAACAACTATCAAGATGATGAAAATAACCAAAGTTTCGGAATCCACCACTATTCAGCAAGCAGTTTTTTAATCACCATTCAATTCACAAACCGAGTGACAAATCGAAATCAATCTATTGTCTACCCATAAATTTATCAACGAAGCCCAATTAATAAAATCTTATGTTGTTCCTCTTCACCTCTTTCAACAGATTAACAAAGCATTTATCGTAACAATTGGATTAAAGAAAATAAAGAATCTAACAATGACATATCCCAAGTATTCCACATATCCAATCCAATTGTAATCTCACGAGAAATCAAAGATACTCATTTAACATTCAAAGCACAAAGTGTAGATTAATTAAACTATTGCCTAACAATCACTAATACATGATAGAAGTGATGAAAGAAATTAAATTTAATTAATCAATGAAGAACGAACGTAAACGTCAATTGCACATAAACGGAATTAAATAGTCAATAGAGAATCACATGGTCGAATAGGGTTTCATCCTAACCCTTGGTTCGAGAAATTTAGAAGAACATGATAGAATAAAAATTGATAGAAGAGATAAAACCAGCCATGGGTGACAAAAAAATGAATTAAAGGCACGAAATCACATCACGTCTCATCCTTGCGGCTTTCTTGTTTTTTCTCCTCCAATTTCATTCTCTCCTTCTCTCCCTTTTTTCTCTCTTAAAACCTCCTTATATAGAGTACTTTTCTCCTCAAAGTCGCGAGTAAGGCCCGGGTTTTCAAGTCCTAGTCACATTAGGCATTCGTGTGTAAAATAGGATAGCCTAGCAATGTCGACTATTTTAGCCATAACTTCCTCATCCAGTGTCCGATTGAGGTGATTCAAAATCCTGTGGAAACTAGACAACATTATCTGCAATTAATACTGAAAGAGATGTTCCCAAATTTCACATATTTCTTGGTCAAAATTCGTCCTCAATCTTTAGCTAAATTTCATTATCGTCCCCAAACTTGGAAACTTTCCTTATTTTCGTATTTCTTTCATTCTTTTGGCCATCTCCACTCTAATATTGCTCAACTTTCTTCCAAATCTGATTTTTATCCTAAAATAATAATAAATTGCAAAATTTAGACACTAAATAGATAGGAAATAAAATTAATTGGAGTTTAACAATCCTAAATAAAAGCGTAAAACGCACTTATCAACACCCCAGACTTAACTTTTGTTCGCCCTCGAACAAGAAACTCGGGCAACACAATGAAGCAATCACGCACTAAACACTAACCACAAGCAAAAAAAAAAAAAAACAAGTCAAGTAATGTACCATTCACCTCAGGTTAATTAAATACTTACAGAACTCCAGTTGGACCTAATAAACATGCACTAAGCTATTCACTTAACATGCACGTGACGTCGTAATGTATGTGTGCTAGTCATGGCTCTGCTCAAATCCACGTCAAAATCTAATCAAAGAATGCACAATACAATACCATGCTCATTTTCCCGTGTGGTAAGATTATTCTCACCCCACTCGTAGAGTTCCCTCCTTATACTTTTCTCTCAACTCACCGAGGTGTTTCACACGATGTGGTGTTCTAAAAATAAATGTATTTTCCCACACAAGATGTTAAGTAGAAGTGACTGGATGTTAGAAGAATTACCGTTATCCGTCCATCCATCTCTACTTCCAAGTTTCTAAATCTTTAGCTTTTGAGTCTTTTCCTAACACTTCAAACCCCTATCAATCTTTGTTTCCCAATTTTTCTCTCTCCTCTTGTTTTTCTTTTTTTTCCTCTTTTTTTTTGAAATACAAAATGAAATGCAATGCAATGCCCCAACAATAATGCTTTCTCAAGGACTCGTGTAGCGAGTTTTAGGTCGATGACTCCGGAGCTCGTTACTCAAGGCACCAGGTAAAATACCCCTCAGACTTAATCACTCGAGTCAATGAGGCAAGAGAATGGGGCACCGATGGAGTGAATGCAAATGATTTTTCTTTTTTTTTTTAGGAGACTGATAGCATTGGTTAGTGTCAGGGCAAACTCACCAAGTAAAGATTCTTCAACTTAGAGCAAAAACATCAAGGCATCAAATTTTAATTTCCCCAACATAAAATCACTAATCTTACCACCCTCAAACTTGGCCTTTTAGCTAATTTGGTCCTACAGTTTAGTTTGGGGAAATTGCCTATTTCTACTAGTCGAGTTGTGCATTACAGGCAATATGAGGGATACAACATCTAGATCAAATTCAGACTTAAATCCAAGTCAAGCCATGACCATGTACTCATATAAGATTAGTCGTGTACCACTAAGTGACATGAAAAGTTGAAAAGAATTAAGTGATGTTATAAAGGTCCAACTACCTCTCTATTTCAATTTTTGCCCAAAAGAAACAATCATCGGCGATGCGCTACTTGACAATCATATACAAAAAAAAAATTCTTCCCCCTTTTTTTCTTTTTTTTTTTTTGAGGAAAGAAAAAAACGACACAAATATTACGACTCATAAATTAAATACACATGCAAAAATTTAAAATCGCAACCCCAAACTTAAAACCAACATATATAGCTGAAATATAACATATAACATATAATGAAAAGCACACAATAACAAACACTCGAAAAATGCAATTCACACGCCCCCAAACCTATCTTAAACATTGTCCGCAATGTTTGCAACTATAGAGATATAAAGAAAGAGAAAAATAGAGTGCGTATAGTTGGAAGGAGCACACCTGCTTGGCTGGTTTCATGATAGCAGGTTCCATACGATCCTAGAAAGTAAATGGGGGGTAAAAGCAAAAAAACCTAAAATAAAAGAAAATAGAAAATAGAGAAAATTAAAATCAAGTTGGGTGGACTGGCCCACTCAACTCCACCTCTTCCTCCCCATCTCGAGGTTGAAACTCAAAATATGCTTTTAATCGTTGACCATTCACTTTAAAAATATCACCAATTTTGGGGTTTTGAACTTCAATGGCCCCATAATGATAGACAGTATGAACAGTGACCACTTAGATCATAACTTACCTGGAAAGAGATACAACCGCGAATTGTATAAAAGTACTTTCTAACCTGGTTCAAAAGATTTTCTCAAAATGTGGTTGTCATGAAAAACCTTCATACGGCTCTGGTAGATCTTTGCATTCTCGTAGGTATCGTTCCTAAGTTCTTCGAGTTCTGCCAACTGCAACTTTCTGTTCGACCCAGCACTTTGCATATCAAAGTTAAATTTCTTGATAGCCCAATATGCTCTATGTTCCAATTCTACCGGTAAGTGATAGGCTTTCCCATACACGAGCCTATAAAGAGACATCCCAATCGGTGTTCTGAAAGCCGTTCTATATGGTCATAGTGGATCTGTGAGTTTTAATGACCGATCTCTTCTATCCGGTCGAACTGTCTTCTCCAAAATATGCTTAATCTCCCTATTTCAAATTTCCGCTTGCCCACTTGTTTGTGGATGATATGGAGTAGCAACCTTGTGTGTGATCGAATACTTTGCCAAGAGAAAGTTAAATGACCTATTGCAGAAGTGAGACCCTCCATCACTAATTATAGCCCGTGGAGTACCAAAACGAGAGAAAATATTATTCTTTAAGAATGCCACCACAACCTTGTGATTGTTGGTCCTACATGGGATTGCCTCGACCCATTGTAGTGACCGGAACATTCTTCTTAAATAAAATATATTTAATTAAATGAAATTTAGAACGTGTCACTACGACCTTACTTACAAAATTTAAATAGCGTACGCTCATCTAGTCGAAATTCAAATTATTTATTGTTATATTTAATTATTTATAAAAATTTATTTATTTTCAAAATATACTTTTGAGGACCAAACCTTGAAATTTATTTATTTTAGTCCCCAAAGATTTTTAGTTGCTAAAGGCCAAATTTAAAGTCCAAATACAGTCCAATCCAATTTGAAACCCATCTAGAGGCCCATTACAAATGTTATTCTAACTTTTACCCTTAAATGCTCTTTTTGGGTATGCTTAAACCCTAACCCCATTCTCCTCCATTGTCAACCTCAAGATCAATCCATCCATTCTTATCCAACTAATCAAACTTCAAGTGGTAAGATTTCTTGATCTTTCCCATTTTATCTTATTTCTATTTTATTGTTTTAAGTTCTTAATCAAAATTTTTGTAGTGTTTACTTGGTCATTAATGTAAGTAGGATAGATATAAACATACATACACAAAATACGTATATACACTATACACGCACAACCACCGAGTCACCACCGCCGCTCCACCGCCGTTCACCACCATATCATCACCGCAACTCCACCGTCATCACCACTTCACCTCCACACACGTACACACACGCATATATACATACACATAGATACACGCCATTGCACATACACGAACGAGCTCGGCCCAAACATCAACTTCGTCCAAAACTCAACTTTAATACACAAAAATCACACCTACACCTTCCTCTCCATCCCTAGAACATTGTTGTATAGTTTAATTTAAAAAATTGTTAGTGAATCGAACCAATTTTTAAAATACCCAAATTTTCACCTAAGTATTCAAGCTTTGATTTCTCCCTCTATATCCAATATTATATCAATGAAACACTACCACTAGATTCACCACGCCACACTCAACGTTATAGCCATTTTCGCGCCAAAAGTCGCGGAAAGTCGAGAGTGAGAGATGCCGAGAGAGAGAGAGACGAGAGAGGGAGTGATCGGGTGAAAGAGATGAGATCCGGCCCAAATTCATTTTTAAATCCGGATTTTGCAAACAAGTACCTCTATTTTATTAATTAGTTTAAGTTAGTCCCTATGTTTTATTTAATTTACAAATCCTCAACTTTTAATTGTTACGATTTAATCCCTAAATATTATTTACAGATTTAATCCCCCATTTTATTTATTATATTTAAATGAGCCCTCAAATTTTATTTAATTTCAAGTCCCTAACTTTCAATTGTTGCAATTTGACTCCTAAACTTTTATTTCACTTTTAATCCTTCAATTTCTTTTTCCTATTTAATTTAACCCCCAAAATTTAATTGCATATTAGTCCCTCATGTTTTAAAAAATCCTATCATTGAGTCCAAAATATTTTTAGTTCACTTTTATTGCATAATAGGTACTCAAACTATTAAATTCTTTCGAATTGACCCCCAAAGTTTTATGTCCTTTCTATTTTGGTCCACAAACTTCTATATTACTTATAGATACTTATATTTTAAGAATATTAACATAAATTAAACTCGTTATTGACTAGCCGAGGCGTACCAACAGCTAGATGACTGATTTTCACCGCTTAGTAGACTCAAAACTCGAGAGATACTTCAGGTAGACTCAAAGGACTCGTTTTACTTATCGCGCAATTATTTTTAATTATGCGTACTATATGAGTGTGCAAATGTATGTAATTGATGTGACTTATTGCCTTGGGCCCAGAGTTACCTTCGGGTAAGAGAATTGCCTTCGGGCCCAGAGTTGCTTTCGGGCAAATTACTTGCCTTCGGGCCTAGAGCTGCCTTCGGGCCCAGAGTTACCTTCGGGTAAGAGAATTGCCTTCGGACCTAGAGTTGCCTTCGGGCAAATTACTTGCCTTAGGCCTAGAGTCGCCGGACTGAGTTACCTTGGGTATTATATTACTGAGTTTACATGACTATTTGCCTTATATACTTGTATAGATGATTAACTTGCGCAGAGCCTGCTGAGTATTGTTTAAATACTCACGCCTTTCATTCTTTTACAGATTGAGGAGTTCGGGGGCGTGACGAGGCATGGGAGTTCTATTTAGGCTTATTAAATGAATGACTTTACTTCCGTTGTTGTTTTGATAACCCGATGTATGGGATTATGTCGTTTTCAAACCTTTGAACTATTTAGTAACTCGTTTTGGATGTTTTGGATGTTTGGTGTTCAATGATTTTTAAAACACTTTAGATGGTTGTTATATCAAGAGAATTTCCGCTTTTAATTATTTATTATATTTCCGCATTTAATATTAGAAGGGAAAAAAAAAGAAATGGTTAGTTTTAAAGAAAGATCTAGCGTTCCGAGTTCTTCGAACTCGGGGCGTTACAGCTTGGTATCAGAGCAGGTCTACGTTTCTGTAGACTTGCACATTTTTAAAGTATTCTCAAAGTAAATTTTGAAAATTTTAAGAGTTTTAAGCCCTAAGAACTACCGTGATCGTCGTCACTCCACCGACTCCGAGGTAAAGTGTTTATTTGTAAAGATTTTATGTTTATTTCCGATACATGAGATGAAATATTTTATAAGATAGAAATGAAGTACTTGTATCCGGATAGAGAGAGAAAGTAATCGAGTTTGAGCCTAAGCGTGGAATCTCCAAGTGACTAATAGAGTATAATTTTAAACGATTACATGATATTTCTAATCCTCGAAATTGACTTTGTGATTTTCAAAGTATTGACTATTGAGTATGGGTATGGGTATTGTTCCTCTCTCTTGCCTATATTGAATGGTGATTTGTAATTGCTGGTGGATTGGGACTTTAGTTGGTGTTACGCATTGAGATGGGAGTTGTGATGGATTGTGGTCAACTGTAATGAGATTATAATTCAATGCTAGGGGTTAAAATGTGGTTGTAATGGGATGATGGACATGTTTAAGAAGGAATTAGACTCGTGCTATTCTAGATATTCCGAAATTCTTGAGTGTAAAGGATGAAAGACAAGATGAGTAAGGATATTAACGAATATAAGTTAGTGTGTGATATTAATTGATCATGGATATTGTTGATTTGATTTTTGTGCACTCGAGATGAGATTATTGGATTGCATTGTTATGAAGTTTTAACGTAATAGAAGATTTTATCTTATCGCTTATGTTTTGGGTCGTGAATATGCTAATTTATTCTCAAAGTGAAATTTGTGAGTTCTGTACTTGCATGTTATAGTCTCCTCAATGGAAAATCATTTGAGATCAAAGTTTATAAATTGAGGATAAGTGGTGAAAGTTACGTACTGAGGTTATCTTATTACGAGATTACCAATAAATGTTAGGATTCTCGATTTAAACTTATTTTATTATTAGATTTGAAGGGCTTGATCAGTGGTGAATCAGTTCAAATTGTATAAATTGAAGTTAGATGTATCGTTTACGAAATTTGGGTGGCATGTTTATATATTATGACGGGAACTTCTAATGAGAAAGTTTGATGAATTATACTCTAATGAGGTTGAGTGAGATGTTGAAGAACTTATATATAATTTTATGAAAAGAGTTTGCGGATATCAGTTTTTGATTTAGAGGATCAATTATGCTTGGTATTGCATGATGATTTGATTTTAAGAATGTAATGTGATTTTCGGAGGCATGATTTTGATTTTGAGGGTGTGTAATTTGATTTGATTTTGGAATTCGAGGATTTGAAATGTGAGGACAAAAATTGCATGGTTGGAGGAATTGCTTGAGAAATGTTTTATCCGACCGAGTGTGTCTCCGTAGGGAGCACCTATTTTGTTTATTAAGAAAAAGGATGACAGTATGAGGATGTGTATTGATTATAGAAAAACTCAACAAGTTGACGATAAATAATAAGTACCCTCTCCCAAGAATTTAAGATTTGGTTGATCAGTTGAAATGTGCTTCGGTTTTTCTCAAGGGTTGATTTGAAATTGGGATACCACCAGTTGAAGATCAAGCCCCCAAACATACCAAAGATAGCATTCAAGACAGGATATTGGTATTACAAGTTTAAAGTGGGGCCCTTCGATCTCACTAATGCACCTACGGTATTCATGGATATAACGAATCGAGCTTTTCATCAGTATATGGACAAGTTCGTCATTGTGTTTATCGATGGCCTATTGATCTATTTAGGGAGAGATCGGTATGGGGAATATTTGAGGATTGTACTTGATTTATTGATGAGAGAGTCGCTTTTGAGAATACTCGAGCCATACTGAGGATCCCAATGAGAATATTTAATACAAAGTCGACAAAATTATTTATCAAGTTTTCAATCGACCTTCACCATCCTTTGCAAGTTAATTGATCATCCATTTTCAAATTTCTTAAGTTGCGTTTGATTCAAAATACATTTCTTCTTGAGAAAGAAATAGAAATCGATTTCGAAAACCTGGTTAACATTGGAATTATTATTATTATCAGGTTGTGTTAGATCATACTTTTATTTGACTTACTTATTTAATAAGTAAGAACGTTTTGAGCCTAACTGAGGCAACATTATAAAGTTTCCTTTGGCCTTTTATTTGAGGATGAAATTATTTAAATGGTTTTGTGATTTAAATTACGTTCCTCCTTGTGAGAGTTTCTGGAAATTTTATCCATATTTTTAAGCAAAATATGTATTTAAACAGGGACAAGCAATCCTTGTGAAGAAAGAATTTGACAAAATTTCAATTTCTATTTAAACTACTAAGTTGAAATTAATAAATGCTCTGTTTATTTTCAACAAAATTATTTCCACTCCTATCGGAGGATGACTATTGAATTGGGTGAAGATCAAATTTCAGGAGGGGTTATGATAGTGGAAAAAATGTTCAAGAAAATATTTGTGGCTTGAGAGAAAATCTTCGAAGCATGACAAAATTTGTAATAGTTTGTATTCGAGATTTGAAATTTTGGAAAGAAAAGAAAGGTTTACGATTATTCTGTCATTTCCCAATTACCTTGGGTTGTTCTATTTTGAAGTTCAAAGAACTTACATAGATGATAACGAAGTCCTTTCGGTTATTACGGACTAACTATGAGGTATATACTCGATTATTGTTATCTAAGTGATAACATATGCGATATTATTAAGGCTTTGCTCCGAGGAGCACAATACGTTATGATCGAAAGGAGATTGATATTTTCAGTTAGGTAGAAAGGGTCACTCGAGTACAAATCGTAAAGATAAGGTTGTTTTCAAAAGAGAAGATTACTATGGATTTCGTGACGGCTCTACCGAAATCCTCGAGAGGACATGATGCTGTATGGGTGATTGTGGATCGACTCACGAAATCTGTACATTTTCTACCAGTTAGGATGGCTCTCAGCATCGACCAGTTGGCACATTTATATGTTAGAGAGATTGTTCGACTCCATGGGGTACCCGTATCCATCGTTTCAAATCGAGATCCGAGGTTTACTTCGAGATTTTGGAAGAGTTTACAGACGGCTATGGGCACGAAGCTTAGATTCAGTACCGCTTACCACCCTCAGACGAATGGTCAATCTGAGCGTACCATTCAGATATTGGAGGATATGTTGAGAGCATGTGTTTTAGATTTGGCCGGGAGTTGGGAAACTCATTTTGCCACTTGTAGAGTTTGCCTACAACAACAGCTTCCAAGTCACAATTGGGATGGCGCCTTATGAGGCATTGTATGGGCGACGGTGTCGATCGCCAATCTATTGGGATGAAGTTGGAGAGAGGAAGATGTTGGGACCATAAATGGTTGAGAAAACTGTGGAAGCTATAGAAGAGATCAGAGTGAGGATCAAGGCTGCTCAGGATAAACAGAAGAGCTACGCCGATAAGAGGAGAGAGGACTTGAAGTTTGAGATTGGAGAGAAAGTATTTCTCAAGGTGTCTCCAATGAAGGGTACCATACGTTTTGGGAAGAAAGGGAAGTTGAGACCACGGTTCGTTGGACCGTTTGAGATACTAGAAGAAGTTGGGACAGTAGCTTATCGTTTGGCTTTACCACCCGAGCTTTCATCAGTGCATAATGTATTTCACGTCTCACAATTGAGGAAGTATGTCCATGATCCAAGTCATGTGGTGAGTTTTCAGTCTTTGGATATTCAGAAGGATTTGTCATACCAGGAGACACCCGTGACGATCATAGATCGGAAGGTCCATGTCTTGAGGAATAGAAGAGTTCCCCTAGTTAAGGTTCAATGGGGTAGTCATGGCAAGGATGAGGCAACATGGGAGAAAGAAGAAGAGATCCTATCCCAATACCCAAACCTTATAGATCAAGTAAGTTTACGTTTTAAGTGAGCTTAAATTTCGAGGACGAAATTATTTTAAGAGGGTAAGGTTGTAGTGACCGTAACATTCTTCTTAAATAAAATATATTTAATTAAATGAAATTTAGAACGTGTCACTACGACCTTACTTACAAAATTTAAATAGCGTACGCTCGTCTAGTCGAAATTCATATTATTTATTGTTATATTTAATTATTTATAAAAATTTATTTATTTTCAAAATATACTTTTGAGGACCAAACCTTGAAATTTATTTATTTTAGTCCCCAAAGATTTTTAGTTGCTAAAGGCCAAATTTAAAGTCCAAATACAGTCCAATCCAATTTGAAACCCATCTAGAGGCCCATTTACAAATGTTATTCTAACTTTTACCCTTAAATACTCTTTTTGGGTATGCTTAAACCCTAACCCCATTCTCCTCCATTGTCAACCTCAAGATCAATCCATCCATTCTTATCCAACTAATCAAACTTCAAGTGGTAAGATTTCTTGATCTTTCCCATTTTATCTTATTTCTATTTTATTGTTTTAAGTTCTTAATCAAAATTTTTGTAGTGTTTACTTGGTCATTAATGTAAGTAGGATAGATATAAACATACATACACAAAATACGTATATACACTATACACGCACAACCACCGAGTCACCACCGCCGCTCCACCGCCGTTCACCACCATATCATCACCGCAACTCCACCGTCATCACCACTTCACCTCCACACACGTACACACACGCATATATACACGTACACACACGCATATATACATACACATAGATACACGCCATTACACATACACGAACGAGCTCGGCCCAAACATCAACTTCGTCCAAAACTCAACTTTAATACACAAAAATCACACCTACACCTTCCTCTCCATCCCTAGAACATTGTTGTATAGTTTAATTTAAAAAATTGTTAGTGAATCGAACCAATTTTGAAAATACCCAAATTTTCACCTAAGTATTCAAGCTTTGATTTCTCCCTCTATATCCAATATTATATCAATGAAATACTACCACTAGATTCACCACGCCACACTCAACGCTCGCCGCCATTTTCGCCAAAAGTCGTAGGAAAGTCGAGAGTGAGAGATGCCGAGAGAGAGAGACGAGAGAGGGAGTGATCGGGTGAAAGAGATGAGATCCGGCCCAAATTCATTTTTAAATCCGGATTTTGCAAACAAGTACCTCTATTTTATTAATTAGTTTAAGTTAGTCCCTATGTTTTATTTAATTTACAAATCCTCAACTTTTAATTGTTACGATTTAATCCATAAATATTATTTATAGATTTAATCCCCTATTTTATTTATTATATTTAAATGAGCCCTCAAATTTTATTTAATTTCAAGTCCCTAACTTTCAATTGTTGCAATTTGACCCCTAAACTTTTATTTCACTTTTAATCCTTCAATTTCTTTTTCCTATTTAATTTAACCCCCAAAATTTAATTGCATATTAGTCCCTCATGTTTTAAAAAATCCTATCATTGAGTCCAAAATATTTTTAGTTCACTTTTATTGCATAATAGGTACTCAAACTATTAAATTCTTTCGAATTGACCCCCAAAGTTTTATATCCTTTCTATTTTGGTCCACAAACTTCTATATTACTTATAGATACTTATATTTTAAGAATATTAACATAAATTAAACTCGTTATTGACTAGCCGAGGCGTACCAACAGCTAGATGACTGATTTTCACCGCTTAGTAGACTCAAAACTCGAGAGATACTTCAGGTAGACTCAAAGGACTCATTTTTACTTATCGCGCAATTATTTTTAATTGTCTGTACTATATGAGTGTGCAAATGTATGTAATTGATGTGACTTATTGCCTTCGGGCCCAGAGTTACCTTCGGGTAAGAGAATTGCCTTCGGGCCCAGAGTTGCTTTCGGGCAAATTACTTGCCTTCAGGCCTAGAGCTGCCTTCGGGCCCAGAGTTACCTTCGGGTAAGAGAATTGCCTTCGAAGAGAGTTGCCTTGGGCAAATTACTTGCCTTCGGCCTAGAGTCGCTTGGCCCAGAGTTACCTTCGGGTATTATATTACAGAGTTTACATGACTATTTGCCTTATATACTTGTATAGATGATTAACTTGCGCAGAGCCTACTGAGTATTGTTTAAATACTCACGCCTTTCATTCTTTTACAGATTGAGGAGTTCGGGGGCGTGACGAGGCATGGGAGTTCTATTTAGGCTTATTAAATGAATGACTTTATTTCCGTTTTGTTTTGATAACCCGATGTATGGGATTATGTCGTTTTCAAACCTTTGAACTATTTAGTAACTCGTTTTGGATGTTTTGGACGTTTGGTGTTCAATAATTTTTAAAACACTTTAGATGGTTGTTATATCAAGAGAATTTTCGCTTTTAATTATTTATTATATTTCCGCATTTAATATTAGAAGGGAAAAAAAAAGAAATAGTTCGTTTTAAAGAAAGATCTAGCGTTCCGAGTTCTTCGAACTCGGGGCGTTATACCCATTTTGACACATAATCGATTCAAACTAATATATATAGATTGCAAAATGAGGGTGGAAAAGATCCCATAAAATTGATACCCCACACGTCAAATATCTCAACAACAAGGATGGGATTTAGAGGTATCATGTTTCTCCTTGAAATGCTTCCCTTACGTTTGCATCTATCACATGAAGAACAATATGAATGAGTATCACGAAAAAGAGTAGGCCAATAAAAATCACATTGTAAAATCTTTGCCGTAGTCTTCTTAGCACTAAAATGTCCTCCACAAGCCTGATCATGGCAAAAGATATCACACTTTTAATTTCACTTTTTGGGACACATCTCCTGATAATTTGATCAGCATAGTACTTAAACAAATAAGGATCGTCCCAAAAGAAATTTTTCACTTCAACTAAGAACTTATTTTTATTTTGTTTGCACCAATGCTCTGGCATTTTACCTGTAACTAGATAATTAACGATATCAGCATACCAAGGCAAAACATCTTTCATGTTGGGATTTAACCTACGTTGCATCTCTCTAATTGGTCAAGCATTTTCTTCAAGATTAATGCGATGTATGCAATTAGCAGGATTTATACCTTTAATATCAGCAATGGTCCACCCTAGTGCTTCTCTATGCTCAGACAAAACATGTAACAACTTACCTTTTTGCTCACCATCAAGGGAGGAGGATATTATTACCTGTAAAGTTTCTAACTCTCCCAAGAATGCATATTCCAAGTTGTCTGCCAATGCTTTAAGCTCCAATTCTTGTGGTTTTTCGTTGATGAGACATTCTTCTTCTCCGTACTAGGTGGAAATAGCTCAATTTTTCTCTCCAATTATTTGTATCCATAATAGGCGCTGAGTCAAGCAATGCATTCACTTCATCAATTGCACTATCAACATCAAAAGAACAGCCAAAATGAGTTAAACAAATTTCTAGCACATCATCACAATTATTAGAAACGAAGGAATCATCAACTAATGACTCTATCATATCAACATCAACAACTTCCCCATCATCTAATGGTTGCTTGTTAATGTTAAAAACATTGAATTCCAGAGTCATATTGCCAAAAGAAAGCTGCATCACCCCATTCCTGCAATTGATAATAGCATTAGATGTTGCTAGAAAAGGACGTCCTAAAATAATGAGAATCTGCTTCGTAGAATCTTTCACAGGTTGAGTGTCAAGTACAATAAAATCAACAGGAAAATAAAACTTGTCAACCTGTATCAAAACATCCTCTACAATTCCATGAGGAACTTTGACAGATCTATCAGCAAGTTGTAAAACAACAGAAGTGGGTTTCAACTCGCCTAACCCAAGTTCCACATATACAGAATAAGGCAAAAGATTAACACTAGCCCCTAAATCTAATTAAGCCTTCTCAATTTTATGGTTTCTTAGAACACATAAAATTGTAGGACAACCTGGATCTTTAAATTTTGGAGGAGTTTTACTTTGAATGATAGAGCTTATCTATTCAATTAAGAATGCCTTTTTGTGCACATGCAACTGCCTCTTCTTCGTACATAGATCTTTTAAAAATTTAGCATAGGTTGGTACTTGCTTTATTGCATCAAGTAAAGGGATGTTTATACTTACCTGCTTGAAGATTTCCATCATCTCATTGATTGTGCTACCTTTCTTCCCTTTAGGTAACCCCTGTAGAAAAGGAGCTTTCGGAATGTAGGATGGTAGATTGTCTTGCTTTGGCACTTCCTCGGAAGAAACTTCTTTCGAGTTGGGGTCTCTACTTGATTGTCAAATAATTTACCGCGTCGGAGTGTCATGATAGCCTTAGCATCCTCTTGTTGATTCTTAGACGTAGCTCCAATATTGTGTATCCCCTTTGGATTAGGAAGTGGTTGACTAGGGAATTTTCCTTTTTCAATAGTTGTTGCCAAGTGTTGGACAGAGGAAGCTAACTGTCCAATCATTTTCTCCATATTAGACATAGAATTTATTTGAGAATTTTGAAATTCTGCAATTGTCTGATTTTGTTGATCAAGTACTGCTTGTGTGGACTTAGCTAACTTCTCAAATGCCTCTTCCCATGGCTTCGGTTGTGAAAAGTTCTGATTGAACTGTCTCATATTTTGCTGAGGAACTTGACTTGGCATACCATTTTATTGAGAACCTTGTGACCGTGAGAAATTTGGGTGGTCTCTCCATCCTGGGTTATATGTATTAGAATAAGGATTGTAGGATGGTTTTGTCATCATATTAAGGGCATTAGCTTGATCACAGTACTCATCTGGCCAAGACTGATTACCAACAAGTGGCTCACTTGCGGGTGCCGTTGTCAAAGAACCTAGTTGGCGAGAGATTCCTTCAATCATACCTTTGACTTCTCTAATCTCTGAACTTGAGTCATTACTTCGGATCTCATATATTCCTCGTTTCTCTCCTTCAATTCGAGAGGAACGACTCCGCTGTTGAGAATTCTCTGCCTGTTTCTGAAAGAAATCCCAAATTTCAGTTGCATTTTTAGACATTAACTCTCCACCATTGGCAGCCATCAACCATTCTTGAATGTGCAGTAGCAATCCTTCCAAGAAATATTGTCAAATGTGCCATTTTCCATAATCGTGATGTGGACACTTTAATAGCAATCCATTGAACCTCTCCCAAACTTCATAGAATGGCTCATCGTCTCTTTTAACAAATTCTGAGATTTCCCTGTGAAGAGCATTTGTTTTGTGAATAGGAAAATATTTATTCAAAAATTTAGCTACCATTTGCTCCCAAGAAGTAATACTATTATACGGCAAAGTATTAAATCATGATCAAGCCTTACCCTTTAAAGAAAATGGGAATAATCTCAATTTAACATTATCAGGAGTGACATTCTCATATTTAAAAGTTTCACATATAGCATAGAAATCAGTTAAATGATTATAAGGTTGTTCCCTTTCCAAACCATAAAATGATGGGAGACAATTAAGTATACTAGGTTTGAGTTCAAAAGTCCTAGCAGCTACTTGAGGATATTGAATGCATGACGTGCTCAAATTAGATAATAGACTAAAATAATCTTTAAAAAGGCTTCTCTTCAGTTTCATCAGCTATCTCAATTTTTAGTATATTGTCGTGAATTTTATCCGTGGTTACAACTTGTTTTCTTTGATGAAAAGTTCTTTCAATCTCTCTATCAAATGGTTATAACTCAAGATTGAGAGATCTACGACCATGCATGCATCAAAATTTTATTCTCTTTAATTTTTTATATTTATTTTTTTATTTTTTTAACGACAATCACAGAAAAAAAAAATAAAAGAAAAGAAAGATCGCAAACTAACTACTTTACTAAAAAAAATTTCAAAATAAAAGAATAAAATAAAGGAGCAAGAACACCTGATTTTCTGCTTTTGTAGAAATTCTTAGTAACTACGACCAAGTGCTCCTACGATAAAGCTATTCTGCAAAAAGAAAAAGATAAAATAAAATAAAATGGTCAAGACTAAATAATAATAATAATAATATTCTAAGCTAATTAAAAAAATAAAAATAAAAATAAAATGAACGAAATTAGCTAAGGCTAAATCAATTTTCTAATGCAGTCCCCGGCAACGGTGCCAAAAACTCATTGTCAAATTTAAAATAACTCGCAAGCACACGAATCTATTGAAATAAAGATTTAATAAGCAACGAGGTCGAACCCTCAGGGACTGCGAATTTAAAAAGTATAATTTAATCTAAATTAACTCGTACACCAAACAAAGTGAAAAGGTTTGATTTTGATATTTTTAATTAATTAAAAAGACTAGTAGAAAAACTAAGATGAATGATTAAAACAACTATCAAGATGATGAAAATAACCAAGGTTTCGAATCCACCACTGATTCGGCAGTTCTCTAATCACATTCAATTCATAAATTCGAGTGGTAAATCAAAATCAATCTATTGTCTACCCATAAATTTATCAACGAAGCCCAATTAATAAAATCTTATGTTGTTCCTCTTCACCTCTTTCAACAGATTAACAAAGCATTTATCATAACAATTGGATCAAAGAAAATAAAGAATCTAACAATGATATATCCCAAGTATTTCACATATCCAATCCAATTGTAATCTCACGAGAAATCAAAGATACTCATTTGACATTCAAAGCACAAAGTGTAGATTAATTAAACTGTTGCCTAACAATTACTAATACGTGATAGAAGTGATGAAAGAAATTAAATTAAATTAATCAATGAAGAACGAACGTAAACGTCAATCGTGCATAAAAGGAATTAAATAGTCAATAGAGAATCACATGGTCGAATAGGGTTTCATCCTAACCCTTTGTTTGATAAATTTAGAAGAACATGATAGAATAAAAATTGATAGAAGAGATAAAAGCAGCCATGGGTGACAAAAAAAATGAATTAATGGCACGAAATCATGTCTCGTCCTCGCGGCTTTCTTGTTTTTTCTCCTCCAATTTCGTTCTCTCCTTCTCTCCCTTTTTTATCTCTTAAAATCTCCTTATATAGAGTACTTTTCTCCTCAAAGTCGCGAGTAAGGCCCAAGTGTAGTGGGTTTCCAAGTCCTAATCACATTAGGCATTCGCGCGTAAAACAGGACAGCCTGGCAGTGTCGACTATTTTACCCATAACTTCCTCGTCCGGTGTCCGATTGAAGTGATTCAAAATCCTGTGGAAACTAGACAAAATTATCGGCAACTCATATAGAAATAGACGTTCCCAAATTTCACATTTTTCTAGGTCAAAATTCGTCCTAAATATTTAGCTAAATTTCATTATAGTCCCCCAAAGTTGGAAACTTTCCTTACTTTTGTATTTCTTTCATTCTTTTAGCCATCTCCACTCTAATATTGCTCCACTTTCTTCCAAGTCTGATTTTTATCCTAAAATAATAATAAATTGCAAAATTTAGACACTAAATAGATAGAAAATAAAATTAATTGTAGTTTAACGATCCTAAATAAACTCGTAAAACGCACTTATCAATTGTTGATTAAATTAAGAGGCCCAAGAACCCAACCCAGCTATTTTTGCTAGAAGGATCTGAGGGACATGTTTGGCAGATGTAATTTAACCAAGATCTACTTATCAAATAAACACTTTGCGCCTGTTCTCCTACCCATTTTTACACATTTTTACACATTTTTACACACAAATCTCGTGGGACCTACCTGTACTACACAAATCTCCATCATTCAATTCCACTTTTTCTCTCTCCTATATCAATAAAAATACATAAAAACACATACCCTAACACGCGCTTTGATTCCACACGTTGATTATTTAAGAGAAGCATTTTCAGCATTGATCCACTTAATAAATGGCTTCTCAAGCCTCATTTGCAATAGATTTTCAAACCTTTAACCTTCTTTCTTCTTCTCCGGAACTTTATGAATCAATCGTTCATCTTTTCCCTCAAATCTCTTTTGCTCGTGCTTTTCTTTTCGAGGATTTAGTGAATTTAAGATTTGAGTTTATCATATGAAGAAATTAACTAAAGTTCTTAAGGTTGTTCTGTAATATTTACAAAATCCATTCTTAGAAACATTTATCTTTCCATAAATTTCAATTAAAAGTTTTGAGAAGTATCTTGCAGTTCTATTTTAGTGGATTTGTGAGTAAATCTTATGGTGGTGATTAAATCTTATGGTGGTATTAGAGCTGTAAGGTTTTTGGGTTAAAACTTGTTTTCCAAAATTGGTGCCTTTAGATTTGTTTTATTTTTTGAAAATTTTTTATTGCCTCTAGAATCAAAGACATTGATCCATAGATTTCACCTACCATCATAAGGATTTGAACATAATTTAGAGTCTTTAAGGGTTGAAATAAATCTTAACTTGAGATCTTAGCGGCTTTGATTGGCAATTGAGCCCTAATCTTTAATCAAACATAGTTCTTGCTCGATCATCCACTTTTACAGTAATATTCTAGTTTGACCCTTTAGTCCTGTGTTGAAGCCAATTCATTGTCGTTCTGTATGTCTGTGGCTTTTACATATCTGTGGTTTCTACAAGAGCTATAGAAACTTTGCAGATTATGGATCTTGCGGGTTGAGGGAAGGAAACATCGTGTTTTCCTCCTTTTTTATTTTTTCAAAACGCTAAAAAATAATTCTATTAAGTTGTTTTGGAAAACTATTTTTGAAAATGGGTCAAAGATTTGTATAAGAAACAAAAAATGTGCGGGTTTGACGTTTTCTACGCTTTCAAGCAAAATTAGCCCAACTTCAAAAATGCAGAAAACACCACATTTTTTACTTACCAGTCCAATTTTTGATTTAAAAAATAATTAAAAAAAGAAATCCCTACCTCCAACGCCTTTATCTTTAAATCGAAGCTAGTGTCTACTCTTTCCTTAATTCTTCCACCCCGCTCATGATTGTTCCCTGTTGTTGTCCAGCGTTAACGCCCAAAAGTGTAACGCCCTGAATTTTAGAAACCCCGAAACGTTAGTTCTTTCTCCAAAATATTTTGTTAATTTTTTATTCTATATAATAATAATAATGATATTAATAAATGCAGAAAATAGAAAATAATTAAGATGCAGAAATTCATTTGAAATAACAATCACTTAGAGTATCTTACATTTGTTCGATCTCTAGTAACTCAAAACATTCAACATGAAATTCTAAATAGTTGAAAACATTTGAAACGACATACTTCAATACATCATGTTTGCCGAAAATAACAACAAAAATGAAATTTCTTATTTAATAAACCCTAGGGAGCTCCCACACCTCGTCACGCCTCCAATCTCCTCAACCTGTTAATTTGTTAAAATGAAAACGTGAGTATTTCAAGTATACTCAGTAGTCTCTGCGCAAGTTAATCAATTTATACAAGTATGAGGCAAATAAATATGTAACTCTGTAATGTAATACCCGAAGGTCAGTCCTGGCCTGAAGGCAGATAATTTTCCGAAGGCAACTCTAGGCCCAAAGGCAAGTAATTTGCCCTAAAACAACTCTGGCCTCGAAGGCAAGTCAGTTACACACTAAAAGTACTCATATAGTAAAGATTATTAACTAAAATGCACAAAGTAAAAATGAGCTTTGAACCTACCTTAAGTTTTTCCCGAGTTTGAGCTTGATTTGTGGTGAAAATTCAATCCTCTAGCTGTTCGTACACTTAATCTAGTCAATAAGGAGTTTAGTTTATGTTAATACACTTAAATATTAAGTATTTATAGATAATATTGAAGCTGTGGACCAAAATCGAAAGAATATCAAAGTCTGGGGGTCGGTTATGCAGAATTGAATAGTTTGAGGACCTAAAATGCAATAAAATAGAACTAAAAATACTTTGGACTCAATTATAATATTTCTAAGACATGGGGGACTTAGATAAAATTAAAAGTTAAGGACATAAAATAAAAGCTTAGGGACAAAATTGTAAGAATTAAAAGTTAAGGACTTAGAATTAAATAAAATTCTAGGCTCACTAAAATAAAATATATAAATTGGGGACTTAATAGGAAATAATAACTTGAGGGTTAATTTATAGAAATTAAAAGTTAAGGATTTATAAATTAAATAAAACATAAAGACCAACTTAACAAATAAAGAATTCGAGAGACTTGAATTGCAGTTACTTCGAAATATCATTACAAAACCAAGCTTTGTCTCCCTCGTTGGTATACTTAGCGTATAACCGAAAAAAATGAAAAAATTGGAAAAAATTTTGGCCGGCACTCTGGTGGTTGCGCCACTTCCTGCCACCGACGAACATCTAGCAGTGTTTGGTGGTCCTGTTGGCAGTCTTTAATTGAAGAAAAGAGGATTATTATGCACGAAATTGAAGGTTGAAACTTGAGGGAAATTTGGGGGTTTCTTGAAATTCAAAATGTTTTTCTTCGTTTTTCATGTTTCTAATGGTTCTATGTTGTCTTTCGGAGGTTTTGTGAGGTGGAGGAGGTCCGACTGTGGTGGTTTTGTGGTGGGTAAATATATGTATATACGTGTATATATATATATATATATATGTGCATGCATGACTCTGTGTGTGTGTGTGTGTTTGAGCGTGTTGGTGGTGGTGATATGGTGGTGTTGCTATGGTGGTTGTGTGGTGGAGATGGTGGTAGTGAAGAACTAGCTACTATAATGAATAACTAAAAAGAATGTAGTATAATGAATGTGCAGAAGTGTTGTAATATTAAAATAAAAGAATTGAAATAAAGATGGAAATGAAAAGTTAAGAAACTACCTATAGAAAAATTGTTGTTCTTCTTGCTTGATATTGAATGAGAACAGAGGAGTTGAAAGTGATAATGGTGAAGTGTTGAGGATAAAGTTGGGGTTAGGTGTAGAAAGAATCCCAACCACAAGTATTTAAAGGGTATACTAGGGTAAGAACTTGAGGAGAGTATTCTTAATGAGGTAGAGTACAAATGGGCCTATAGTGGGCTTTTATTTAGGATTGGGTTCAAATGAAATAACACTAAGATTTGGGGACTAAAATGAATAAATTTAAAAGTTTGGTCCTCAAAGTAAATTTGAAAAAATAAAAATAAAAATAAAAATAAATTTTTATAAATTATTTTCTTGTAATAATTAAATAAATAATATAAAATTTGACTAAACGAGCTTATGCTATTAAATTCTATGGGTGTAGTCCTAGTGACATGTTTCAAGAATTTTTATTTAATTAAATATTTTTATTTAAGAAAATTCGCTGTCGCTAAAACCTTGCCCTCTTAAAATAATTTCGTGCTCGAAATTTAAACTTACTTGATCTATAAAGTTTGGGTATTTTGATAGAAATTCTTCTTTTTTCTACCATGTTGCCTCCTTCTTGCCATGACTATCCCATTGGATCTTAACTAGAGGAACTCTTCTATTTCTAAAAATATGAACCTATCGATCTATGATGATCACATATGTATTTTGATATGATAAATCTTTTTGAATATCCAATGATTGAAAGTTCATCACATCAATTGGATTGTTGACATAATTCCTCAACTGTGAGACATGAAATACATTATGTACAGATAAAAGCTCAGGTGGCAATGCCAAATGATAAGCTACTTTCCCAATTTCTTCTAAAATCTCAAACGGTCCCAATGAACCGTGGCCTCAACTTTCCTTTCTTGCCAAAACATACTGTACCATTCATTGGAGACATTTTCAGAAATACTTTCTCTTCAACCTCAAATTTCAAATCCTTTTATCTCTGATCGGCATAACTCTTTTGTCTATCTTTTGTAGCCTTGATCCTTACTATGATCTTTTCAATAGCCTCAATAGTTTTCTCTATCATTTCTGGTCCGAACATCTTCCTCTCTCAAACTTCATCCTAATAGATTGGCGATCGACACCATCGGCCATACAATGCCTCATGAGGCGCCATCCCAATTGTAGCCTAGAAACTGTGGATGTAAGCAAACTCTACAAGTGGCAAATGAGTTTCCCAACTCCCAGATAGGTCTAAAACATGTGCTCTCAGCATATCCTATAATATCTAAATTGTATGCTCAGATTGCCCATTTGTCTGGGGTGATAAGCAATAGCACTAAAATTAAGCTTAGTGCCCATAGCCGTCTGTAAACTCTCCCAAAATCTCGAGGTAAATCTCAGATCTTGATCTAATACAATGGACACGGGTACCCCATGAAGCTGACTAATCTTTCTAACATACAATTGTGCCAATTGGTCGACATTGAGAGTTATCCTAACTAGTAGAAAGTGCACAGATTTTGTAAGTCGGTCTACAATTACCCATACAGCACCATGTACTCTCGGTGATCTCGGTAGACCCATCAAGAAATTCATAGTGATCTTCTCCCACTTCCACTTTGGTATTTCTAACGAATTCAGCAATCCCAAAGGCCTTTGATGTCCGTCTTTAACTTGTTGACAAACTAAGCATCTAGCCACAAATCTTGAGATGCAACCTTTCATATTTCTCCACCAAAAGGTATCTCCTAAGTCAAGGTACATCTTCATTCCACCAGGATGTTCTACATAAGGAGTTGAGTGACTCTCTGTCATAATCACATTGCTCATCTGCTCATCTTTCGGTACACATAGCTGTCCTCTAAACATAAATGCTTCATCTAAGGCAATCTCAAAACTGATTCTCTTACCAGTCCCAACTTCTGATTTGATCTTTTCGAGAAACTTATCTCCCTTTTGGGCTATCACAATTCGACTCCTCAAGTTTGGTTTGATAGTTAAGCTTGCTAGCTTGCTTTGTCACCAACTCGGTGAAGCTTGCACTTCAATACTCAAATTTTGCAAATCTTGAATGATCTGATCTTGCATAGTATGCAGTGCAGATAACTATCCAATTCACTTCCTACTCGGTGCATCTGCCACCCTATTGGCCTTACCAGGGTGATAGAGAATGGTACAGTCACAGTCTTTCATAAGCTCTAGCCAATGACACTGCTTCATATTCAATTCTTTCTAAATGAAGAGGTACTTAACGCTCTTGTGATCATTTTAAATCTCACACTTGCTGTTGTACTAGTAATGAAGCCAAACCTTTAAAGCGTGCAGTATTATTGGGAGTTCCAAATCATGTGTCTTGTAATTTTGCTCATATGGCTTCAAATGTCTCGACATGTAGGCAATCAGTTTTCCTTTTTGCATCAATACACATCCTAAGCCATGCTTAGAAGCATCACTATAAATGACAAAACCTTCAGCACTATCAGGTATAGTTAACACTGGCGCCGAAACCAATCGAGTCTTTAGCTCCTCAAAACTTTTCTCACACTGATCAGTGCAATCGAATTTAACACCATTCTTAGTCAACTGAGTTATAGGATCCGCAATCTTGGAGAAACCTTCAATGAATCGCCGAGAATGTCCGGCTAATCAGAGGAAACTCATTACTACTCCGACATTTGTAGGTGTCGACCAATTCATTACTGCTTCAACTTTGGAAGGGTCAACTTCAATACCCTTAGCCATTATGATGTGACCAAAACATCCAATTTTTTCGACCCAAAATTCTCATATCTTGAACTTGGTATATAGCCTCTCTTTCCTCAATAAATCAAACACAATCCTCAAATATTTTCCATGCCGATCAGGATCTCTTGAATAGATCAAAATGTCATCGATAAACACAATGATGAACTTGTCCAAATACTGATGAAAAACTCAATTCATCAAATCTAAAAGCACTGCTTGTGCATTCGTGAGATCGAAGGGCATCATTATAAACTCGGCATCCCTATATTACGTTCTGAATGCTGTCTTGGTATATCTGCCAACCTAATCTTCAACTGATGGTATCCCGATTTCAAATCAATCTTCGAGAATACCGAAGCACCATTCAACTGATCGAACAAATCTTGAATTCTGGGTGGAGGGTATTTATTCTTTGTCGTCAACTTGTTGAGCTCTCTATAGTCGATAGACATCCTCATACTACCATCCCTCTTCTTAACAAACAAGGCCACTGCTCCTCAAAGAGACACATTTGGCTGGATGAAACCTTTCTCAAGCTATTCTTCCAATTGAACTTTCAATTCTTGCAACTCCCTTGGTGCCATTCGATATGGGGCTTTAGCGATGGGATAGCTCCTAGTATAAGATCGATAGCAAATTCCACTTGCTTATTGGGTGGGAGACCTGGCGTATCGTTTGGAAAAACTCCTTATACTTAGATACCACTAGCATGGAATCCAACTCAATTTTTTCTGAAGATTCGAGGCTACCAAGATAACCCATACTTTTTCCCTTCACCAAAAGTTTATCGGCTTGTAGAACCGAGTGAGCGCCTTAATCTTCGACCCGTAGAATCTAAACGCTTCTTCCCCATCCTTTCAAAAGGAAACTTCTTTCTTGTGGCACATAACAATGGCACGGTTGGCACTTAGCTAGTCCATGCCTAAGATAATATCAAAATCCTTCATCGAAATCACATCCAAATCTGCCTCTAGCACCATCCCATCACGGTTTATTTGTATAGTCTTAGGTATTCTATTAGTCTCTATGGTCTTTCCTGATGGTAGGCTAACCTCAAGTATGCTATTAGTTTTCTCTACTAACATATCCATTCTATCCAAACATGCATAAAAAATGAACGAGTGCGTAGCACCCGAATCTATCAGCATATAAACACGAATACCAGATACAGATAGCACACCCGTGGTTCATATTTAGAACATACATTTAGGGATGAGTGATGGGTAGTTAACTATGACATATTAGAGAGCACTAGAGTAAATGATATACATACGATCACATGAGCATCTCCCGCGGCATCTATACCAAAAACTCTAGCCTTTCCCTTCCTTGCGGGCTAAATGCCTTTGACGATCCATCATTCTTGGTTGAGTTAGAGCAACAATCTGGTGCTATATGGCCCAGCTGACCACATTGATAGCAAACTCCCATCCTCCAAAGACATTAACCTCTATGATTCTTCTTATACTTAGGGCATTGTGGAACTTCTCTCGAAGTCCGACCTTTAGTCGGTCCATAGTTAGGCTTCTTGTTTGGCATCTGATTCTTGTTCTTGTTCTCATTCTGACTTCAGCCTTTCCATTTCCTCTTTCCTTGATACCTTTGGCCACTTTGGTTCTCCTTGTCATTTGCTTCGTCTATAATATAGGCCACAGTCTGAGCTTCACTAACAACTTCCCCATAAATGGGGAGCTCAAGAATACTCACAATCTGTTGAATCTCGAGATATCGGCCCATCTCAAAGCGGTGTGCCTTTTTCTCCTTTGAATCAGACAAATTGGGCTGCAAATCGTGATAACTCCTCAAACTTCCTGTCATAGTCGAAGATATCTATGTCACCCTACTTCAAATCGAAGAATTCTCTCTTTTTTTATCACAAAGGGCTCGTGAAAAGTACCTCTTCCTTTGTCTCTCTTTAAACTGCTGCCAAGTAAAGGCCCTTTGTTGTTCTGCACTCTTAGTTCGAGTATCTAACGCCCACCAACAGCCAGCATTGCCCTTTTGCATAAACTCAACACATAACAGCTTTTGATCATCAGGGCATGAGATGTGTCTAAAAATCCTCTCAGTCTCTTGAATCCACTCCTCAATAGCTAGAGGACCGTTCTCATCGTCGAAATTGGGTGGACTGTACTTCCTAAATTGCATGATTGGTGATAAGGTAGGAGCAACTAGATGAAGCAAGGGAGGACCTTGCGCCAAATTTTGAACGTACCATATGAAATTCCTCATGAAAACGGTCGGGTCAATTTAATTAGGATCAACCCCACTCGTGGTATTCCTCCGCAGTCAGGTCATCTCTTTCTCTAGAAAATAAAGACCACACCGCATTATGCCATGTTATAATCCCATTATAGTCAATCACAATCCATTACAACCTCATCTCAATGCATCACATTGAACTTGAGTCCCAATCACTTGCAATTTCAAATCATCATTCATACAGGCAAAGAGGGGTAAAATACCCTTACATAATAGTCAATAGGTTCTTAAAATCATGAAGTCAATTTCGAGGACTAGAAATATCATGAAATATACTTAAAGTCATGCTTTATTCATCACTCGAAAATTTCACGTTTAGGTTCAAACTCGATTTCTTTCTCTCTGTCCGGATATAAGTATTTCATTTCTATCTTACATAAACCATTCAATCTTACATAAATCTGTTTCATCTCAAGTATCTGGAAAATAAATAATAAAATCTTCATAACTAAATTCTTTACCTCGAAGTCGGCAGAGAAACGATGGTTGTGGTAGCTCCTAGGACTTAGAACTCTTAAATTTTAAAAATTTTCTTTTGGAAAATTATTTAAACAATTTGCAAGTCTATAGAATTGTAGACCCACTTTAATACCAAGCTGTAATTCCCCGAATTTTAAGAACCCAAAATGTTAGTTCTTTCTCTAAAATATTTTATATTTTTTTATATAAATAATAATAGTGATACTAATAAATGTGGAAAAATAAAAAATAATTAACATATGGAAATTCATTTTAAATAACAACCACTTAAAGTATCTTATATTTGTTCGATCTCTAGTAACTCAAAACATTCAACATGAAATACTAAATAGTTCAAAACATTTGAAATAATATACTTCAATACATCAAGTTTTCCTAAAATAACAACGAAAATGAAATTTCTTATCTAATAAATCCTAGGGAGCTCGCACACCTCACCACGGCTCCGATCTCCTCAATTTGTAATTTGTTAAAATGAAAGGCATGAGTATTTCAAGAATACTCAGTGGGCTCTGTACAAGTTAATCAATCTGTGCAAGTATGTAAGGCAAATAGATATGCAACTCTCTAGGGTGATACCCCGAAGGTAAGTCTAGGCCCGAAGGCAACTTTAGGCCTGAAGTCAAGTAATTTGCTCGAAGATAACGCCTGGGCTGAAGGCAAGTCTAGGTTTGAAGGAAAATCAATTACATACTAAAAGCACGCATATAGTGCAAATTATTAACTAAAATGTGCAAATTAAAAATGAGTTTTGAGTTTTAAGCCTACCTTAAGTCTTTCTCAAGTTTGAGCTTGATTCGTGGTGAGAATTCAATCCTTTAGCTATTTGTACACCTTTTCAAGTCAATAAGGAGTTTAATTTATGTCAATACACTTAAATATTAGGTATTCAGAGATAATATTGAAGTTATGGATCAAAATCGAAAGAATATAAAAGTTTGGGGGTCAATTTAAAAGAATTGAATAGTTTGAGGACCTAATATGCAATAAAATTGAACTCAAAATACTTTGGACTCAATTATAAGATTTTTAAAATATGGAGGATTTAGATGCAATTAAAGTTTGAGCGTTAACTTAAATAGGAATGACGAATTGAAGGATTTGAATTGAAATAAAAGTTTAGGGACCAAATTGTAAGAATTCAAAGTTGAGGACTTAGAATTAAATAAAATTTTAGGGCTCATTTAAATAAAATAAATAAATTGGGAGACTTAATAGGAAATAATAACTTTAGGGGTTAATTTGTAAAAATTAAAAGTTAAGGATTTATGAATTAAATAAAACATAAGGACCAACTTAAAGAAAATAAAGAATCTGAGGGACTTGACTTGCAATTACTTCAAAATATCATTAAAAAACCAGGCTTTGTCTTCTTCGTTGCTATACTTAGCGTATGACCGGAACAAAGGAAAAAATGGGAAAAAATTTTGACCGATAATCCGGTAGTGGCACCACCTCCAGTCCCCGACGAAGGTCTGGCGGTATTTGGTGGTCCCATTTGGCGGTTTTTAATTGAATAAAATAGGATTATTATGCACGAAATTGAAGGTTGAAGCTTGAGTGAAATTTGGGGATTTCTTGAAATTCAATTCGTTTTTCTTCATTTTTCTTGTTGATAATAGTTCTATGTTCTTTCGAGGAGGTTTTGTGAGGTAGAGGAGGTCCGATTGTTGTCGGCTTGTTTTGGTGAATATATGTATATACGTGCATGTATATGTGTGTCCGTTAGTGTGTGTGTGTGTGTGTTTTGAACGTGTTGGTGGTGGTGAGGTGGTGGTGTTGCTATGGTGGTTGTGTGGTGGAGATGGTGGTAGTGAACAACTAGTTACTATAATGAATAACTAAAAAGAATGTAGTGTAATGAATGTGCAATAGTGATGTAATATTAAAATAAAAGAATTGAAATAAAGATGGAAATGAAAAGTTTAGAAATTTGATGCACTACCACAGTAAACCAAAATTTATTTTATTTCTTTACTCGGTTTCAAAAGTATAAGTTAATGTAGAAATAGTAAGTAAGGGTCGAACCCAAGAGGAACGGTGTTTAATCTTGTTGTTTTTATCAATTAATATAGGAATTCCCGCCGGGGGCATGACAAAATAAAGGAGATAAAATGAAGCAATTGAAGATATATCTAATTTTCGGGTTTGGTTGTATCAATAACTCGGATTAATCTTTCACATGCAACGTGTTACTATTCCTTCTTTAATTTATCAACTCCAATTAATCAAGAAGATCTAATTAGCAAATTATTCCTTAAGTGTATTAAATTAAATTGAGTTCTTTAACTTAACATCTAACTGTTGAAAAACCCTAAACAAGTTCTTAGGATTTAATGCAATGCTAGTGTGAAATGAACGAGAAGAATAAGTTGAATTAGATGAGCAATTACACAAATTTGAATTAATGGATCTAAGTTGATTTGTTAACAAGTATGCACGATATTCATTTGCTACTTTGGATTATAATTTAATGATAATTATGGATCAAAAGTTCCAATCCTAGCATGTAACTTGAATTTAAATATTAATTGATTCAATTGGCCAAAGTGAATGCAATAATCATATAAACTCAAAAACGGGTTTAAAAGCATAACAAATCAACAAATTGAAGTAGGAAAATAAATAAAAGGTCACTACAGAGTTAGAAAAGATAACAACATATTAATTAAACACAACGTCCCCATCGAACTAGATAGAGAAGTTTAACTACTTATATACGCGGGTTAAATACTTTTTAACGACGTAATCGCCATGTATCACCACTACTATATAATAGATTATACTTCACTATCACAATTAATATACAAAAAATATAGAAAACAAGTAAATAAATGCTAAGAAATAAATGGAGAAATTTAATCACTCATATACGCGGGTTAAATACTTTTTAGAGAGTTCGCCTTGTATCACCTCTGCAATATATGGGAACTTAGCTTTCTTATACATAAATAATAAAAGAAAGAAAGAAACTAGTGAAGAAATGGTGCGGTCATCATATTCCCCGCCAAAGTATCATCGATCGATTATTAGTTACTTAATTTAGGTTTTTACTTTCACTTGAATATGAGAAAGTAAGAGCTTTCAAGCTCGAATTAAGAACAAATAAAGAAGAGAATTTTATTGAGCAGAAAGTTGAAGAGAATCACTAGCTAATTCTCTCTACTAAATTATACATTTTAAGCTTGGAAATACCTCTATTTATATTATAGGCAAAATATTACAAAAAAATATTAAAAAATTATAAATGTGACCTTCCATGAGTCTATTGTGGTGTGCTCACGTTGTATTATCTCAAAGATGTCAAAGATTAGGTAAAAATCACATTAAAATCAAGTGGGAGCATTCTAGACGAAAATGCATATAATCTACCAACCTTTCAGAGAGATTCAGTTTGGTCCCCAACAATTTGAGATTTGACGTTTTGAGTCATTTTCTTCAATTGGCTATAACTTTTACTATGAAACTACGATTTGGGATTCGAAAAAAGTGTGAGAATTGTATTTTGATGCTCTTTCACTTTTGCTCAAGAAAAGTTGTAAAAACAACTTTTCAATCATTGCACCGAAGGTCCTCCGTCATTGATTTTATTGCGTTTTAGTCCTTAGTTTCCATTTTCACTCTCTTTTCATCTAGTTTGGCTCTGTTTAATTCTTTATGACCTAAAACATAATAATAAATAAAACACATAAAAAACGAACATCTAACACTAACGCAATATGCAAATACGTAAAATAGAAGAGTTATATAAGTGCTTTTCTAGCACTTATCAAAATTACCTATTGAAAACTTGTTGTTCTCCTTGCTTGATATTGAATGAGAATGGAAGAGTTGAAAGTGATAATGGTGAAGTGTTAAGGATAGAGTTCGGGTTAGGGTTAGAAAGAATCGCAGCTACAACTATTTAAAGGGTACTGATACGAACTCGAATAGCCCTCTAATCTGAATCCGTTATGAACAATTGGTAACCAAGCGTCACTTCTCGGCGAGGAGAAGGATCCCTCGACTCAACTTGACTGCGCCGCTAAATCACGGGGTTTGAACACCACGAAGGTTGATCACGCCTTCGAAAAGTTCGGGGGTTCCTTCGAGCGATGTTTCAATGGAGGAGCACGGCTACAACTCACAAGAAAAGCAATAAGCTCTCTCTTCAATATTAACCAAGCTAAAGTTACAAATGAAGGTTCAAGCATATATATACAAAGCAATAAATGACCAAGACTTACTCACTAAGCTATCATTGGAAAATATAATAAAATAAGAAAAATATCTGAAAATATCCAAAAGTGACCAAAATTCGTGCAAATCTTGAGTTACAACTATATAAATATACGGTACGGCCGTACGTTTGCTTCGGCTCAATTTGGACCCCACTGGCGGTCTTTAGTGTTTCGGCCATATCTTTTGATCCCGATGTCCAAATAAGGTGATTCAAAGCTTTTTTGAAACTAGACTCAATGGGCTACAAATCATAAGAGACTTCAACTTCAAAATCCAACTCATCTCACATATATGCAGCTTTGAACCTCACTAAACTTTCAAATCTTCATGAGTTCACTTCAAATTTGCTCCAATCGGGTGATCTTGATTCCTCGTGGCCTAAACAATGCTCCAAGATTTCAAAATGAGTTCGGAGGGATCCTGAATCATATTAGGTACACCAGGTAAGAACTTGAGTATGGTATTCTTAATGGGTTAGAGCATAAATGGGCCTATAATGGACTTTTAATTAGGGTTAGGCTCAAGTGAAATAACACAAAGGTTTTGGGACCAAAGTGAATAAATTTAAAACTTTGGTCCTCAAAAGTAAATTTGAAAAAAATAAAAATAAAAATGAATTTTAATAAATTATTTTCTTGTAATAAATAAATAAATAAATAATATAAAATTCGACTAGACGAGTGTGCAATGTCAAATTCTATAGGTGAAGTCGTGTGACACGTTTGAGCAATTTTTATTTAATTAAATATGTTTATGTAAGAAAATTCGCGATCACGACAAAGAGGATTTTCCTATATGTTCCAAACCAATAATTCGACATACTATAGTTACTCAAACATCGGAATCAAGTATGCTCCCTCTCTTCTCGTGATCATTGCCTAGGAGATCCTTCATCGGTGACTCTACTTTCCTCTAATTTTAACTTCGCATCATCACAATGTTCTTTATATTTTATGATAACATTGATGATGATTACATGGTATATCATGTTGCGAATCAAGATTGCAATTGAAAAGGATAATTAGGTTTTTCCATCTTCTCTTTATTTTATTTTATTTTTTTCCTTTTTGTTCATTGAGAAAAAATGCTAAATTGTTTGTATATTGCTATCTTATGTTCTTGTAGAAAGATATATGAAAGCAAAAATAATTTTCTTCGATCCAATGATGGCCAAAAGGTTAGTTCTCTTTCTTTTTAATTTTAGTAATTTTATTGTTGGCCTTTTCTGTGGATTTCTCTTTTTAATTTCTTCTTTTTAAGTACTCAAGATGCCTAAAATGAATTTTATGCTTTAACTATTACTATTTGACATTTGTACGTATTTTCATTTTGCTCCTAACTTGTGATGATGTAGCCAAAGGGAAAAGATTGGGCATGCAAAATGTGTGATATTTATGAACAGTATGTGGTAGTAAAGTGATAAAAAGGCACACAATTTAAAAAAGATAATAAGTGAGGTTGGTATGAGACCTAAAAGATTGGTTTTCTTGACGATTCAGGCAACTTGTTCAGATTCTTTGGTTAGAATAGTGATTAGTGGTCATGCAAAAAGTTAAAGAAGCATTGTTTAGAAGGGCTGCACCCCACCTCCATCCTATTTAATTACTACTCATTCAAGAAAGAAAAAATCACATAAAAATGAATAATTCTTATTCAAATGGGTTGTGAATCCTACATCCCTATTATGGTAATATATGGTTGTGGATTTTCTATGCTTATTTTGTTAATTAACTTGTTAACTCTAACATGTAGAATTATTATGTCAAGCATTTGTTATCTAATTTGATTTTGACGACAATTTTCCTAACCTACTCCACTATTGTTTACATAGATTTTGAGGATTTGTACCGACACTAACTCATAGATATGAAACGTTGATAGGTTTCCATTAGTTTCAGAATTTTGAAGTTGGATGTTGTTCAACAAAGCATTCAGTCGAGGTCTTTTGATTTCTCTTATTCTTAGTGGCCAATGGAAAGCAAGATGTTCCCAACACAACAAGAAGCGCATTGGAGGAAGAAACACCTAGTCGACTACTAATTCTTTTTGGCCAAAACACATGTACAGTCAAGATCATATTTATTGATCTTTTAAGATGCTATAATTATGTATACTAGCCAACATTTTTTGAGCTGTAAAGAACTAATTTCATACAATTGTAAATTGACGTTAAATGATTAATTAAATCATTCACTCCAATCGGTCTCATGTGCTAATTTAATCTTGTTGATAGCCATGTTTTGGCTCTTAATTATATCCTTTCATGAAAATATTTTGATACAAGATCTTGGCACCATTCTGGACAATATGACTTTGTAACTTATTTTTGAGAAAAACTCTCTGTGTGACTATTTTGTTTACATGGATGGGGGAAGTAGTTGGGACTTGATGGATTAGACGTGATTTAGACCATTTTGTTGACCCAAACTCTATGTATAACAAATTTGATTCATTTTTCCAACCTTTTTAAAGTCTTTAACATTCATGGTGGGACAAATA
This sequence comes from Jasminum sambac, assembly GCA_018223645.1. Lineage (NCBI taxonomy): Eukaryota > Viridiplantae > Streptophyta > Magnoliopsida > Lamiales > Oleaceae > Jasminum > Jasminum sambac. The sequence continues at coordinate 33,021,708 of CP073648.1, forward strand.
GCTTTATCTATTTTTGTGACATTTTAAAAGCATTATAAACTTAGTCCAACAAAAATTGGATAAGCTATCATATAGAGTAAATTTTAAAACTAAAGCAATTTTATAATTCAATCCACAAGTAAATTAATTACAAATACTCAACATAGTTTTCTGTATAATTTTAATCAGAATGTATTTTCCAATTTTACCATTTTTAGAAAATTTTAAAAAAAATATATGGAAACAAAAAACAAAAAATGTTTTCGAAAATGAAAACAAAAAACTGAAATACAAACAGAGCACATCCTAAATTTTTATAAATTTCGAATGATTTTGATGTTAGGGATGTGTCACTTTATGCTTTTAATGTGAAATATATCTCCTATATATAGATTTCCAAGCTTCCCTTCTAAAGGACACGTCCCAAATTTGAAATGATACAATATTTCTCGAGAGGTCACAAGCTTTCGCAGAAGACTAGTTTTCTAGACTGGTGGCCCATCTGACCGCATGGTTAAAAATAATGCGAATGCATGGTTTTGTTCTTGGGCGTGCAACATAGCATTGCGGTTGCAACGTGCAAGTTTGTGCATTCCCACATAATATTTGAACAATTCGCTACAATCCCTCACGTGTTCAAATATTGTAAAATAAATTAGATTTCAGAATGGTGTCATACATAATAAAATGTATCTTTCCAATTGAGCCTTATGTTAGTGTAAACATCATAATGTGCTGTTGAAATCCCAAGTAGCCTTGGCTTTGAACCTTGATTCCTTGTGACAACATTGGCTCCGTCACACACAACCACATTCTAGTTCTAATAATTCCACCCAATTTTGCTCTATCACGTTAATGGCTGCAATCCAGATTTATGAATTTTTCAGAAAGCAACTCCCGACCTTTCCTAGAAGCAACATCACTTCTAAGTTCATATAGGTGAAATTCTTGTAGTTTCGTGGTTACATTGAAAGACACTCGTATCGTACTAAAATTTCATTAAGAACTTTGAGTTCAACCTTTTTTACTATAACCCCAACACTTTACATCATTAGGGTAGAGTTTAAATATCATTTCAATTTAAAGTGCTGAAAACAATCCACTTATCGAATGATTTGTTTTTACACTTTGAATTGGTGGATGATTCGTTTCCTAATGATAGGCAGTGTTGTTGTCATGGGAAAATTTTAATAGGGGTTCAACCCCAATCCTACTCGATGTTGTTTTTACAATTCTTCTATAAAGTTTTGGCCAACATTTTCCTTGACTTCACCAAGTTATAGAAGCGTATCTCATTCACCTCTTTCTTATCAAGTGATCACAATTGTTATTTTACAAATACAATATGACATAACAACGTTTCCATCTTTTTATCCCGCATTTGTGTATTTTCTTTGGTTGTTTCATCACACTTGGTTTAATTACAATATTTTCAAAGTTCAATGATTTACTAGCAAGTAAATCTATTATAAAGTGATAAATTCAACATGTAATGGAAACAAGTGATAAAAATTAGATACGATCCGACCCTGCAAGAACATATTGTTGTGTGGAAGCAGCGAAAGATTATAGGATCTGACTCCACGAACATCAATATAGGAATTTGCTCGATGAACAAAAGAGATTTGGACATATCAAACGAACTCATATCTTGTTCACACCACAAGAATTCGATCACAATTCCTGATAAGTGAAAATAGTAATTTCTTGCAACTAAGAAATTAGACGAGAAAATTAATTCTCATACAAACACATTCCTGAAGAAATTAAAAAATAAAAATTGATCACAAAATCTATTAAACTCAACTCTAAACTAAATTGAAACTAAAGTTACAAGACAAGATATTTACTGACAAATCTAATCCTACATGACTTGGTGACATGACAACTAATTTAATACTACCTCCGTCCCATAATTATAGTCCACTATTCCTTTTTAGGCCGTCCCAAAATATAGGCCACCTTCCTTTTAAAGATATTGTTAAAATATTAGTTGTCTTATATGCCCCCATTTAATGTACATAGTTATTATCAAAATAACTTAATTGAACTAAAACATCCAATAAATGAAGGGGTATAATAGGAAAATAAGTTTAAATTTTACTTTTCCAACACTATTAATTGCAATTTTCTTAATCTTTGTGAAATTGAAAGTGGACTATAATTATGGGACGGAGGTAGTACTAAATAAAACATTTGACATCCTAAAAGACTAAATATGATGCCTAAATACAAAAAGAATCAACATAAATATGGGAAACACGTAATAATTAATAAAATAACAAACTGCCAGCTTTTTACCGATGCGACCGCTTAGGCTTACACTGTGCAATCGAATGGCGTCTTCGCATGGGTGCACAAAACTAAAATGTAGCCATTGTGTAGCCTCCAAAACTCTTGTGCCGTACTTGTTCAAGATACCATACGAGTGGACTTCTTGCAACCATGTGAGTGCACGATTTCCCCAATTTTTTTCAAAATTCAGATTTGATCCCCTTAACTTTCCTTGGTTGTATTTTTGGGCCGTCATGCGACTTGTTGGCATGATTTGCATTCAGAAACTCCTGCTCGGACCCTTCTTGAGGAGCTTTAGGTCTCTATTGCTTAGTTTCAATGTGATCCAACTTTTCAGGTTTCTTTGGGTTAGCTTGAGAATTTTTTTATCATAACATTCCTCTCTCTTTAGGATGATTTGATCCTCGAATCTTTAAAAGTATCTAGAGGGTCGTTCTTCAGCCGTTGCAAACATAAATATTTGGGGAAGGGATTGTTATGAAAAATTTTATTTTTGTTGTTTCTTCTCCTTCGGTCCATGCCCATTTTTCTCCACATTAGAGCCCTTTAACCTTTTTCTTTTCTTTGCAAACATTTTTTTGGCATCAACGAAGTGAGAACAAATCTTTTTACCTTCACAGTTTAAGCATTGGCAATTTTTGTATCTATTAAATTTAACTCCTCTATCAAATTTCCACAGTCGACCCAAAAGAATTTAGTGGTTTGCCAATGGCATTACATCTCAAAGCACTTTGTCCCTATGCAAGCCGATAGAAAAATTAACAAATGCCTACTTTGTAACCTTCATTATTTCACGTTCATTCAACCACTAAAATTTGAATAAATTTGGGTGTTTCATCATAGGTAGTCCCCATTCTTTAAGAAAAGTGACACTAACAAGAGTAGCACAACCCTACTATCAATAACAACGTCACAAGATTTTTTTTTTTTTGTCACACACTTAGTGTGGAAAACATTGGTGTTTTTATTTTATATAAAACTATGGATTCCATTATAGGCATCTCTATATTTCCTTCTTTTCGAAGGCAGTGATTCTTCACTTTTTGCAACCACCACCTTACAATTTAGACATTGATAAGCTAAGAGGCCAAAACTCTTACATTTAAAGATTTTAAGATCTATAATCCTAGGTGGTTTAACAACTATCTCCTCATTTTTCTTCATCCCATGCCCATTCTCTACTCTCTCCCAATTTCTTCTCACATGCCGTAAAAACTTTTACTAATCCCAATCGTGTTTTTGATAGTACTTTTAAGCTTCAAATTTATCTTCAACATGGTCCATCTTGTTAAGCATTTGTTTCACCTTTTCCAGTAATTATTGTTCACTAGTTATCCCAATTTTAGATTTAGTCCCCAAAATCTTCTCAATTGAATCACCAAAGTCAATTCAAATCACTAACAAATTACACAGCGAAAAATCTAATTTCATTTACCTCTAAAACTCTAAACTAGATCTAACCCAAAGCCAAAGCTGAAAAAGGAAAGATAAAATTCAACTACCCAATTGAGGTTGTGCTCTAATACTAGGTGATATGATCTGTCCCAGCTAGAACATATCATTATTCGGAAACACCTGAGGATTATTAGGTCTTACTTCAAGTATGCCAATATCGAGATTTGTTCGATCAATAATAGAGATTTGACATGTCAAACGAACCCAAATCTTGTTTACGCTATAAGAATTTGATCACAATTCTTGATTAAAAAAAATAACAATTTCTTACAATAAGAAATTAAAAAAAATTCTTAATTCTTACAAAAACACATTTCTGAAGGAAGTAAGAGAGAAAACTCCCTCAAAACTTTCATTAAACTCAACTCTAAACTTATTTGAAACTAAGGTTACGAGACAAGATATTTATAGATAAATCTAATCTTACCCTAACTTGGTAACCAATACAACTAATTTAATACTAAATAAAACATTGGACATGGTAAAAACACTCAATATTATGCCTAAAATAACAAAACAATTAACATAAATATGGAAAACGTGTAAAAATCTATAAAATAGAGATATACCAATTTTTGGCATATGGAATCGCATAGGCTTATGCCATGTCATCATATCGTTTCTTCACGCAAGTGCAACAAATTGAAGAGTACCCTGCCTGAGGCCCCCATATCTCTATTGCCGGACTTGACCCTACGGGCACGGGAGCACATGGCTTCTCCAATTTTTCTAGATGTTGAATTTAACCCTCGAACTTTACTCGATCGCATTTTTGGACCTTGAAGCGACTTATTGGTGTGATTTGGACCTGAGAACTTCTTATTGGACCGCTCTTAAGGAATTTTGGGTCTTCATTGCCAATTCTCAACCAGGTCCAACTTTTGAGTTTTTTTATAATTTTTATTTTTATTTTTTTTTTAATTTAGCCTTAGACTTTTGGATCATAACACAATTCATTTTATTAATATCTCAATGGGAGAAAACAAGTTGATAATGCACTAATATTGTCAACACAATTCACATTGTCTTCGTTTTTATCGTTTCAATGCCAGCCATTATTCGCACAATGTTCGGGCTTTCCACAAAAAAAGCAATCTGCCTTGATTTTATTTCTTTATTTGTAATCGTCATTTGACAAATTTCTCTTATTCGATTAGTTCAATTTCGAATTCTCGACGGAATACACTTTTAAAGTCCTAACATGAGAAATTTTATTCTCATCTCTTGTCCTATATTCTTCCTCAATTTGAAGATGTTTGAGAACTTGTTCTAATGCAACATCTTTGCAGTTGTGAAAGAATTTATTCCTATATCCTTTCCAAGAGGAGACAACTTCACAATGATAGCGACAACTTAGAAAATTTTTGGAAAATCAATTTGTTGATAATAACCTACCACCCATGTACTTGGGATAACAACAATTTATTCTCAATATATTTGAAATGAAAGTATTTAGAAAACAAAAATTTCTTCGTACCTCATCCTTCTTCTTCTTCTTCTTCCAATGCTTCCGAAAATTCCCTGCCGAAGTTGTATTAGTGTAGAGATCATACAACCGGCCGGAAAACGCATTAAGTATCTGACCCCTGCATAACAATTCATCTTCTTGCCTTTTGTTCCTTTCTCCCTTCAAATCTTTAGTATCATCATCTTTCGGTTCTAAAATTGGGAGCAAGCTTAGATCAAGGATGTAGAAGATCTTTGATGTCATCAAAGGAAACTTGAACTTATCTTGCCATTGAATGAAATTCACGCCATCAAAATGATTCAATCGCAGCAAGTCTTGACTCATCATTTTGATTGTAGCCGTCGTAATCTCGACCTCAGATGCCATATCAACAAAGTATTGGTTTTAAATTGTTGGAGATAGAGGTTTGATATGCCAAAGCCAAACACCTCAGCAACATACCATAAACATAGGCATAAAACTCTTGCAAACGTAAATTAAAACTTGGACTTATATCCTGTAGAACACTTTCCTAAAAAAATATTTGTGAATGCTATAACATATAGATATTCTTTTCAAAATACTACCTCCAGTTTGGACATTGATGCTTCTAATTTATTTGTGATTTGGCAAAATAAATCTTCATACTGGTATTTTTAGATTTAAAATCCCGTCCAAATCTGAGTCAAACTTCAAATGGTTGGATGATGGTGATCATGATAATAACAATAATTCAATCGCTTTAATTGGTATGACTTAACAATTGAATACAAACCATTCCAACCAAACCTTACTAACCCCTATACTTTTATCATATGTTTTTCATACTATAGCACTTATACAAGATCATCCTTTTCAATTCCACATGGTTTGACACTTGCTTAAAAATGAAAGTTGGAACCGCCTTTCCCACATTTACAATTTTGTAACTTCAGTTCTACCCTAAAGTTTATTTCTTGGTATTGTTTCCCAAGATACAACGGATTTTGTCCTTGGGAATACAGGTCACATCCCCACTCTAGTTTGTTTCTTAATGGAGGTAGCGATGGATCATGAAACCAACCACAAAACCATAAGAAAACCGAACCGCAAGCCATTTATTTGATTCAGTTCGAGCATCCAACTCGGATAGATTCTCCACTCGAATAGATTCTCAAATCGGTTGGGTACCTGTTTACCCTTTTTTTAAGTCATGCTAATTGTTAGTTGTACATATTTTTATTGTGTACTATAAAATTGTATGTAATATGTAAATTACAAAATTATAGATATCTTACACTAACAAAAACACTTTGTCACAAACAAAATCAAAATTACGATACTACATCACTATTAATTTCGCTTCTCAACATCCAACAAATGTCGTTGGTGCACAATACTAACAAAGTTAACAAAAAAAATCCAATAAATGTTTTTAGCCAACAAATGTCCAATTATGCGGCATGAGTTGCCCTTCAGCGTTTACGGCGACATAAGATACCGCCTTAATTACCCCGGAGTAGAAAAAGATGCCATGGTTCAGAAAGGAGAAGGAAATATTGTTTTTGTGAAGGTAAGTACATGAATAGCAAGAAAATCGGGGAAGAAACTTGCATGGTTTTCTTCAAAATACGATAATGGCGGAAATAATGAAATGAGGAAGAAAGATGCATTTGTAGGAGCAGGGGAATGGAGGGCCACCTTTAGATTTTCCATGTGTAAACATCCCCACAATCCAAGATATCAAAGTATCATTTCAGGGAAAATGAAAGAAACAATGCGTGGGAACACGCGGACTCCCATTGGGGCAGAAGCTGGTGCCAAAACCTAAAAACGACCTATTTACTCATGGGTAATGATCACACCCCCATGGCAGTTAGTTAATCGTGTACTCAACACGATTCCAAACAAAAACTGACTCATGGCATGCCACTTCGGAGAAGAACCCATGTTCAGGGGATAGCTCCTCAGAAACTTGACTTCAAAATTATGTCCTCTTCGAAGGAGGACCAACATTCAGAGGCCAGCTCCTCATCCACATCTCTTCGAACTAGTTGCCTTTTTGTAAAGAAAGTCAATATCCCGGCGTTAGCTCGTCCTGAAATACCAATGCTATTTTTTGGCTCCTCGGCCACGCACAAGCGTCTGCAAACTCGGCCATATCAAGACCCAGAAGCCCACATGAATATTAGGCTCCAAGGCTTGGGGGACTAATGTTGCTAGGATAAATACTAAGTGATAACCAGGGCATTACAATACGCCGAGGCATATTAACGAGGTGTTCTAGAGACAGTCGAATGTGGCCACCACTCCACTCAAGTGAGAAGCTCGGCCACGTGATGACAGCCTTTGGACTCTGGAGGGCGTTGAATGTGTAGATCGGCTGATGGGACATATGGCTTGGAAACGTCACACCTATCCAATAAGCCCATTCCCCCATGGTCTGCCACGCCTACCCCCACATGGGTGCTACTCATACCTACAACAAGATCGAATAACCAGCCAAGGTTCGACACGTGGCCAGCTAAAAAAGGTCAAAAACTATTTCAGGCTGTCCATAAAAGATTTGGTCAGCCAATCTCCAAAGCTCTAAATAGCAAGTTCTCTCTCCAAGGAAAGGTAATAAAAAAAAATATCTAAAGAACACATCACTCTCAAAGCTCTATAACTCTGTTGAGTGAACCGCCTCAAATCGCCTCGGTACATCAGGCCCTTCCCCCACCCACACGCAAATATACATATAAACATGACCATGACTACTTGACCATCAGAGTGCGTGTGATCGCCACCATCCCACTCTCTATAGTGGAGGCGTAAACGCGATCAACCACCTCTAATGCCTTGTTCAAGCGTGCAGGTGAAAACAAAGAGTACGCTAGCCGAGGAGTAATTGTGGGACCATCATTTTCAGAGGTCAACAAAGCATTCACTGATTTGCACACTTTTGCTACAATATCTTACACAATCCTAACTTCAATTGTGTTTGATGATGCTTAAATTCGTGCTTAATGATGTTTAAATTTGTGGCTTTCAATTTAAACTAAATAAAGTAAGCGAAACCATGTCACAAATTTATGCCAATTTACTTGCTGTTATAAAAGAATAGAAAACAATAGAGAGAATTTAGAGAGAATGAATTCGAAGGAATTCTCAGGAATGAATTTCATTAATAACTGAAGCCCTATTTATAGGAAAACTTCGAATGGCACAATCGTAATTACATAATTTCATCAAGGGTATAATAGTCATTCACATATAATAATTACATCTTTTACCAAATTATTCCTCCACCAAATTATTCCTCCACCAAATTATTCCTCATAATTCATAACCACCACATTATTCTCAATTATTCATAACACCTAATAATTATTCTTCAATTATTATTCATAACACTTCTTGAATGACTATTAATACAAATGTCTTCTCGACTCGCTTGGAGAAAAACCTGGGAAAAACTTCCAAACCGATTATGTGATAGTTTGGAGTGGTTATATAACGCTCATCAAAACATTGCTCCCCCCCGATGTCTATCACTGCATATGAGTATTCAATGTCGCCTCTAAAACCTTGTCAAGAAAACCCAAAGTGGGAAAAACTTGATCGAAGGAAAAAGAGTACACCGCCCGCTTGATTTCATATCTTGAGAACTGACATCTTTACTCGTAAATAATTTCAATATCATCATCGCTTGGATCTAAAGCATTAGCTCCATTATAACTTGATCCAATAGATACACCGTATCAATTTCTCCTATCGTTTTCAATATACCATGAATATGCTCTGCTAAAACCTTTATTAGGAAAAACCCAAAGGGGAAAACCCTAATGAAGGAAAAGAGTACATTATTCATGTGAATACGCCCACAAAGTTGCTCATTAAAAACCTTGCTAGAAAACCCAATGGGATAAAACCTCACTAAGGGAAAAAGAGTGCAACGCAGTATTTTATACAAGTATGTCAAGCATTATTTCAAAATCTTTCATACATTTGTATGAGTATCATATACATTGGTTTTATACTCTTTCTGCTCATTTAGAGTGCATCAATTTTTCTTACACAACTACAAAACATTCACCATGAACACATGTCTCCAAACACACAATTTAAAGCATATATAAATTCATAGTAAAAACATGTAAACATATAAGTAAACCTTCATAACTAACTAACACTTAAAATATATCATTTAACATTTAATACTCACTTAATAGGTTATTTCATTCCTGTGGCTTAGCTCACCCTTTAGGGTACTATAAACACTCCAAGTTTAGCCTCATCCGATCATTTAATTTCCTTTTCTGCATTACACACATGATCGGTAATTTAACTTTCACAGCATGCAAACATATAATGACCACCATGCTTATCTTTAAATTTGAGCATTAGTCATCATCATCTCATCATCTCATAAGTTAAGGATTTCACATTCACCATTTATCATCTTCAATATATCTCAATATTTTCATTATCATTGATCATATGTAGCGCTACATTTTCATATCGGTTTATTAATATTTCAATTTTCATTTCTTTCCCATATCGACATAACTTATCGAGATATCTCATTATCAATCCTCTTGTAGGATTACACAATATAGTTATGTCTATATACTCTTCAAGAGCATATGCCTGCTTATTAAGACCATCTTTTATAATTTGCTTTGATATATATGTTTGGGGAAATATCAACGCTCAAGCACTAACTTATCAAAGCATCGAATATATATGTGATTGTTCATAGCCTTTCATGCATCTTTTGAACTTCAAGTTCAGATTTCAATTTTGAGGATATAACATGATGCATTTCACATATTATTTTCAACCTTAATACTCCCCCTCATGCCGAGAAAATTTAGGAACACCAAAACTCATACAGCCAGTATGATTTTAATCATATATGTTCTCATCATTCAAATTTTTAATATGGGAATTTAGGACTGCTTGCATTCTATTCTCGATATCGGCATAATTTATTTGAGGACTTTAAATAATTTGCCATATAATATCCTACTTGTATGCATACTCAAATCCTTCAGGATTTATTCAAGTATTGGGATATACATTTACTAGCTTTATCATTAAATCTAAAATCATGCTCATACTGTGAGCAAATATTTCCGTGAAATTTTAAATTACGAATCATATACACATGTGACTATCTAGTGGATCCATATCATAATATCTAGTAGTCCACATGGAGGATGAGTGGCCCATATTTCTCATCCTTTATTCCGTATATATTTGGGATTTATTTCCAATATTGGCTAGTAATGATTTCATCATTTATCGTAGAACAATCATTGAAGAATTCCTTTAATTCTTTCACTTGAAATATTGATTCATTAATTATTTAAACCGATGGTCAATCCGTTTTGCAAACGAGTATTATTGAACTTCTAGTTCAAGAAATTCTTATATCGATTTCACTAAGTATCTCAGATAGTGCTCAACATGATATCATAGAAACAATTCACCGACATATTCCATCATCTTTTGGTGACATTATTGTCTACTATCTGCTCAAACACTGAGCTACACCATACGCATCACATCCGACTATTATTTAATTCCAAATCGTAGCTCTTACGCCTATATTATTTATTTAAAATCGAGTCTTATTTCATACGCTGCCGATTATTCTATAAATAAATCATCAAAATTATTGCAAAAATTCATCATAACAAGGGTCTATACATTATAATGGATCATATGCTCTCAAATTGAAAATACTATCCATCACTACCGATCAAAATCCTAAAAGAATTTATCGATGTAGCCGGAAAGATTAAGGATGCTAATGAATAAGGGTATCCCACAAGATATCCGATGCTTGATTAGCAAAGGTTCGATTATCCGGTGAGGTTTCAATTCCTTCTAAATACATGCCTCGATGGGTAAAAGTAGTTTTTCAAAGAAACGGAGAGCAAAAAGATTAGGAGGATGCTACAAGTGTGCCTCAGGACATGTGACACTCGATGTAAATCCGGGGTACTTGTCCGTAAATCGAAGATAAAATAGCATTCATTAAGGATGGATTGAGTAAGGAGCCATTGGATGATATTCAATGTGCTCTGAGACACATCCTAGTGGACACGCATAAGGTGAGCTAATGACCTTATGGGCCAAATTCAAAGATCAACAAACGCATGTATGCCTTTGAAAACTTACTTTAGAAGATCCTGCTTGTAAATTTAGTAGAAAAATTTAGCATAATGATTTTCCCATATTAATATAAGGAAGCTCTGTAATAACGTAAGATCAATGTTTTTCTTATAATTGTAAATATTATTTTTCGATTTTAAGATATATATATGTATATATATATTATTTTTCAATCATCGATGATATATGTCATTTTCACTTTAAAAAATTTCAGATTTTTTTTTCTTTCATATTTGCCAAAAAGTAAATAGTGCACTCAATTATTGGTTTTAAAATTTTTCTTAAATAGAGGGATTCATATATCTCTCATGTTCATACATTAAAAGTATAGTGCAAAAAGAGAGATAGGAGAGATGGATATGGAGATTTTAGAATCATCTCACAAGTACCTTTTTACTCTCACGATTAAAAACCGATGTATTCTTGGTGGATCTAACTGCAGGGCCATATCCAATATGTGGATATGGCAAACCGACTTGTAAAAGAGTTAGGGAGACAAGAAATCAATATACTATACTGAGGAACCAACAACAAACTTTTAGCTAGACTTATAATGGCGCACAAATCATGGGGGAATAAGAGTTTCGAGTGTAATACCTTTCCATCTAGTCGATCTAATACCGATCTGGAGCTTCGCCCACCATGGGTCCAAAGCAGGTTGGGGCTACAAGCTAATCCATCCACAATCGCATGATGTATATGATGAATAATAGTGATGCTTTCATTGTCCTTCCAGCGCTACAACACACCGGAGGAAATATTCAATATAGCCTCGCTGCACAAATGAACTTTCATGTCAAACCAATAGGTTTGTTGAATATTAATAATTTCTTTGATGGTTTACTAGCGCTTCTAGATCAAGGTAAATAATAAGTTTATCTCTCATTCAATGAGAAAATACTTATTTCTCGCTTAGTACGTTGATGAACTACTCATCAAATTTCATGCATATGTTCAAGAACTTGAAGCTCAGTCCGTTTGCTGCATCACCGGTGTCAAGCTAAAAAGAAATTCTGATCCTTTAAATATTTCATTATAAATCCTAATGTTGATGGTGGCAGAGTTACTGAGTATTTATACTCTAGACGATCCTCATTTATGGATTCAAGATGTATATTCTTTGCATTTCTATATTTTCGAAAGTGTTTAATGCCATCTTTCGATATTCTCAATATGTTCCACTTCTACATCAAGCTTGGTACTTCTTTTCCTGAGTAATAATAATATCATATTGGCTTTATTCAAATACGTAAATCTAGTGATTATGCTTCTTCAAGAGCATTTTATTCTCATATTAATACAATCTCATATCATCGATAAAGATTACTTCATATAAGCTTTCCATATATATTTTCTTTGATTTATCAACATGGGATCTATTCAAGACTTTACTTTCTGCCTATTTATCCAATGGTAACTTCAAGTACCACTTGCTCAATTTTCTCCATTCATATTCCTGTATATATAAGAAAGTAATTTTATTCTCATCGCTACTTCTTCGAGAGTATGATTAGAATATTTGATCAACTACTTCTTCCTGAGTAGGATTCGTTATAACCAATCGTAGTATAACCCACCACATTGGAAATATGCACACCAATCGTGTGGTATTACCCACCACATTGGAAATATACTCAAACTATAAAGTGCATAAATTTAAATTGCAGAATTAAATTTCCTCCAATAGGTGGTTTAACCTACCTTATGGGAATTATTGCAATAAATATAAATTTACGGAATTTAAATTATAGAATTAAATTGCATAATGTTTAACTACTTCTTCGTGAGTAGATTCGCTAGTAGAAGGTATTACTCCATCTTAGCATATAAAATGCAGAATATATAAAACCTTCCGCTTAGTGATTAGCTTGAACCGATCATCAAGTATGAGGTATTGCAAAGAATTAAATTACACTAAATAAAGTAGAATTAAATATTGAACTGCTTTACGGGAGCAAATTTGTTCTTCAGAACAAATACTCATTACTTCTACAAGAGCACATTTATCCTTTTAGAATAAGTATATTATGTAATTAAACTCTTCTAGAGTTAAAATAATATTCGATCTTTTAACTCAAATGGACTTCAAGCCATTTTATATAATCAATGGATTTAGAATTTCTTCATGAATATTCTATCCCATTTTCACCGCCGCCAAAATTAGGCTCCGCTTAATTCTAAAGGTAAAATTGTCCATTCCAATCCGCAAGCAGCGTAAATTGTCAAAAATATTTTATCAATGTTTTACGATTGGAAAATTATCTCCTTTCTACTTCAATTTGTAAATATAAAATGTTTAAAGACTATTTTGTAACATTTCAAAAGTTGGTGTACTGATTTGTAAATTTTGAAAGTTTGATAATAACATATTTCAAAAAACGAGTTATTACCCTATCAATGTTGGTGTCAATCAAGCTCTTAAATCGAGTATAATGGAGTCGAAAATTTGATTTTGATAATGTATGCTCCTTATATCTCGATAAAACGAATGTTATAGTTTAATATATTATTATATTATAAAATAATATATAATTATTATATTATAATGGAATATATATACCTTCGCCCTTTTCTGATTCTCTTCCTTTCTTCACACTCAAGACCGACACTTCCATTTGATTACCTGGCACGGTTGTAATGGGACGAAGTGCATCAATCGGAGGATTATCTATCGGCACGATACAAAGTGTTAGTTTCCTCCTCATGTATGCTCTCCAAATTGCTACCACCGCTGTCAGAATTAGGTAGATTAATTTGTGGTTGAGAGAATTATCAAGAAGTGGTGATTAGGTAGTGGAAGGAAGAAGGAAAAGGGCAAGCATATAGTCTTAATCAGTGTTTATAATCATGGAGCGCCAAAGAAATATGAGCCATAATTTTTCAGTAATAATCCGCTTTCGACATGTAAGATCATCTATAAGATGCAACTGTAACATACTTCTTTCATATTACTCAAAGGGTTAGAGACTCGTACCGATAACGTTATAAAAGAATGTAAACAATAGAGAATTAGAGAGAATGAATTCGGAATCTCAGAATGAATTTCATTAATAATCAAGCTCTATTTATGAAAAACTTCGAATTACACAATCAGAATTACATAATTTCATCAAGGGTATAATAGTCATTCACATATAATAATTACATCTTTTACCAAATTATTCCTCCACCAAATTATTCCTCCACCAAATTATTCCTCATAATTCATAACCACCACATTATTCTCAATTATTCATAACACCTAATAATTATTCTTCAATTATTATTCATAACACTTGCAGAATTATATGTACATAAGAATTTTAAAAATTTGTGCAACTACTATAATTTTTAAGAATTTTAAAAATTTATGTCATTTTCAACAACAGTGTTAAGATGTCCAAATAATTGATTATGATTAAGTTACTCCAATTGAAGCAAATTAGTATATTATTTTTACTACTACTATAATTTGCTATTATATTTTAAACTAGAGGAAAAGTGTATATTTGTTGTATGACATGGCTCCAAGATAGTTTAAGCTAGAGGAAAAGTGTATATGAGAGTATAGTGTCTATTATCTATTTGAAAAACTATGAGGATAGACACAGTTTTATAGTGATAGGATGTAATCCCCACATGTGCATATGTTGGAGTAATCCTCCACAAACATGAAAACATTCAAAATAATCCTAACATATATAAAAGAGGAATCCATGGAAATCTCTACGGATTTGGATAGAGTTATTTCAAAATCAATACTTGGTCCCACAAAATAAAATTTGTTACATAAATTTATTGAATTAATGATTGGAAAAATATATTACCACAAGTATATCATTGTTAATGTTTTTTACATGATCGATTGCTAATTGATCAACTCTCTTTGTCACATCACCGTGCACTTGAATCTATTTTATAAAAGAAATTGATACGTGAAATTGTTGAAGTTATGCTTGCAAATAATTACTACTTCAAGAGAGGGGAAAAAAAAAGAAAAAGGAGAAAGAAAAACAGTGCGACATAGTGGAGAACATCAAGTTTCATGATATTTCAAAAAGCAAACTCTTGTTTTTTGTAATTTTTCTTATTAGGAAATTGATTAACATTTACAAATTTTTTTACTATGAAAACAAATGATTATATAACCTCAAAAAAAGGAGATGATATATATATATATATATATATATATATATATATATATATGAAGTGAAAAAGAATGATAGAATTTCTATTTTGATAAAAGTCTTTCAAAATCTTATGGGTGAATGACAGATTTGTTATGACAACTTATGTTTCTGCTTCGTGCTAAAACATTAGTACGTAAATGATTCCATTAAAACCTTTAAAAATCATTGAGAAATTTAGGGGGAATTCTGTTTGTTTTGTATTTTCTGTTTTCTTTTTCGAAAATATTTTGGTGTTTTCTGTTTTCAATTGGCGTTTTGAGAAAATTAAAAATGTGTTTGGTTTATTGTTTTGAAAAATTATTTTTGAAAAGAGAAAATAGAAAACGTGTTTGATTTATACATTTAGAACCACCATAAGTTGGTATAATAAAAATTACAAAAAAATCCTTAACCTTTGAAATTTAACAAAAAGGTCTCCATCTCCATCACCCACCCCACCCTTACCCTCCCACCCACCCACCCACCCCATCTCTCTCTCGCCGGCGAAGTTGGCGGCGAACTGAGGGTGGCGCGAACCACCATGAAAATGGTGGTTCGCACAGCAAGTGGTCGCAACCACCTCTGAGGTGGTTCGAACCACCTCCGAGGTGGTTCGACCACCATTAACCTCCTCTGCTGTTCGACCACCAACACCACCTTCATATGGTGGTCCTAATGGTGGTTGGACCACCACTATTTGTGGTCAAACCACCAGATCTGGTGGTTTGACCATAAGATCCGTTTGTTTGACTTTTTTTCGGTGGTGGTTGGCGGTTGCCGTGGTGGTCGTTGGTGGTTAGGACTGAAATGTACAAAAACGAAAAGTTGGGACTCAAATGTAATAAATATAAAGTTTAAAATCCGAAAACGTGTTTTTCTTGTTTTCGGTATTTAACATAGAAAACGTTAAAAAGATGTTTTCGAGTTTTCTATACAAATCTTGAAAATGTTTTCGAAAATGTGTTTTCGAAAATAATAAACAGAACGCGTTTTCAACATTTTCGAAAATCGAAAACAGAAAAGGACCCGAAAACAACAAAGAGAACCCACCCTTAAATACCTCATAATTTTTCGTATACTTCGTTGTCTTTCATTGTTTGGAGGTCAGGTCTATGCCCCCCTCCTTGCATACTTTCCTTTTTTATGCTAATAAAAAGGTATGGGGATTCCAAACCCTCACTAGCTAAGCTCGGCGGACGCGTAAAACCGACGTACGAGCCTAGTTAGTGCTTTGATTAAAAAAAAAAAGAAAATACCTCATAATTTTAAAGGACTTTCAAAAGCCTTGATTTAATACACATTGATTTTAATAAACTTTTAAAAAGTCTATAACAATCCATATTCAATACCTCAAGATTTTGATTTACTTTTAAAATCCTTAATTGAATACACCCAACTTTTTAAACCCTTAAAATTCCTTCCAAGTCTCTCGTAACTCTTTGAAAATCTCAACTGAATACGACCCCCTTAGTCAGTTTGACATTTTGGATATTTATTTTAACTTATTTTGATTGTAAATTTGTATAAATATTGCTCTTATATCGATATTATACTATAATTTTGCTTATTATCCAATTACAATTCCTCTCAATATGCCTTTTAGTTATGACAAATAATTACTTTGTGTGTCTTATAAATACCAAGTTCGGATTCAATCTTTTCTGAGGAATGAATTTGTTGAGATAATTAAGAGGAAGGATAGTATGTTAATTTTTTTACATAACAAAAAAGAGAAGATACATTTTCTATTCAACTAATGATGAACTAATCCCTTAAATTTAGGAAGTAGACGTTTTCCCTAATTTCGGTTACTCTTTCGTATATTGGTTAAAAGTATATATTTTTAGTGTGTGATTACTTTCGGCCGATTGAATTGAGTTGAGACAATTAATCAATCATACCAATATAATTGGTATTAAAATAGTTTGTTGATATGGTTATTGATGAATTGGCCCGTGAAATGTAGAAATTAATAAGACTTTTCAAAATTATTTAATCATCTAATTGATATCGTAATTTATTTCATTTAAAAAATGTGTAATCCATATATTTAGTTGAGTAATGTGATATCGTTTTATAATATTATTATTACTAGTGTTTTCACCCGCGCGTTGCACGGGGAGACGTATGCCATTTATTATTTTCATTTCTAAGTTGCACGATAGATTTAAATTGGAGAAAGTAAACGATCAATCAAAAACTCTTCTATTCTCTATAGCTCTTCACCCGAGTTTTGGACATATATCTCCCTGCACAACGCAGAATGGGAAATTCTAAATTATGTCTTTTTGGAAAAAAATTTTGAAAAATATCCTTGTTCTCGATTTTTTTGGTTTTTCAAATACGGTTTCCTTTCGATCGCACAACACAACCCTGGGTGATGGTCGAGGCAAAAATCGGGCACACGATCAGCAAACTATCCAATCATAAACTTTTAGTGCTTACAGTGTGCTTAAAAGAATTTTTATGTCCTAATTTTTATACACTTCAAAAAAAAAAAGAGTTTTTATATCATAATTCGCTTATTCTAACCCATCAAGTACATGAAGTTGTCGATGCAATTTATGGGGGTTAGCATGAATGATTGTTTTACACGTTGAGAAATTTATTAATTACAAAAAAGTTGGTTGAGAAATTTTATGGAGTACATAGCTATCAAAACATACTTTTATGTTGCATTGTCGAATAACAACTTCAAAGACAAGTAGATATTTATACTGTGCAATTAAACTTAACACAATATAACACCGTTTATCACGAGACATATTTTATATCAAGAAAAATAAAAATCAAGAATTGTAGAGATGGCCTTATATTAAAATAAAAACACCATTTCATAGCCATATTACATAATGCCAACCAAGACTCTTTCACGCTTAAAAATCTATTTGCCGGGTAGCACTCTTTTTTTATTGATGTATATCCAACCATAACTCATTAATGAATTGAAGCTAGCCGCTAAACCTTTAAAATCTATAGCAAAGGACACCAATCTCCAACCTGGCCGCTCTCCAAAAATGTTGTCTCTGGGTCGGATTTTTTCCATTCTTACCGGATCGCTACTCCATTTACATTGTAATCTGCGGGTTCGCATTATTAAGGATCACACTCCATTCTGGATTGTAATCAGAAGACACGCCAAGAATCTAAATCGTGGAAAGTCCCAACACTAAAAGAATCAAATCTTTAGGTGGAGTAATATTTACATTGGGTAGGTAACCTGATGGAGGCTACTGCATTTGTATCAAATCGATGAGAAAGGCTCAAAGAAAGCTATTACACACTAATATTAAGGTTTAAATCGCTATCTTGGAAACACACATCTTAATAGTTAATAAACCAAAGAATTGTAGCTTTCTACACAAGAGTTTCAATGATTAACAAATTAACAAATTCCTTGGAAGGTCGCTCAAAGTGTTCATCCTCAGAAGAAATTCATGGTAAAACTCATGAGAAGCAAGAAAAAAACCAAGACATATCCTCAGCTCAACTTTTCAAAAAGAACACCTCACAACTTTTTCAAAAGCACACTTCACAACTTTTCAAAAAGCTCACATATCATAACACGCCCACATAGGCAATTAAATTATTAAAATCCAATTATCTATTAAATTCAATAAAAATCAATTTTCCATGAAGCACAAAGTGACAAAACTTCTCAAGGCTCACAATAACCACTTTCGCACATATATCTCATAACACACAAGCACAGTTGTGGATACAAAAATTAACTAACCCCAACCGCCTACATCTATGATTGTTAACTAATGCATACAAACATAATGCATTTTAGTCAAGCTTTGCTTTGTAAATTACAAATAGAACTCTTACCTCACGTCCCATTAAAAATCTTATGCATCTTTATAAGAACCAACTTGTCGTTGCAATGTAATGAAAAGGTTTAAGGCCGAGAAAATGAGAGCAGAGTGAATCGAATTTGCGTATTCAGCATAAGATGCAATATCTCTTCTCAATATTTTGAAGCTATGTATGAGCTTTCAGTAATATGCATCTAGACAAATTATAGGTTCTAATGGTAAAGAAAAGTGTCCCACTATCTGGTTACACATTGGGTATTTCACTTTTTTCATAGCATAAAATGTCAAAAACTATATTATTGGTTTGAATGTATTTCCATGCACATCAATCGATCAAAAGGCAATGTGAAGAGATCAACTATTATGCCAAATTTAGTGATCAAACAAATAAGTAAAGCCACCAAAAAAAATCATTATTATCAAGTGTTCAAGAAACAAAGGCGGTATAAAAGCTAAGAAGTTCGATCCTCCATTTGGAACATGAATTGTTAATATTTGCACTTTATCAACTGCTAATGTCAAAGTCGCAACGCAACCACCACATCTTTCTGGAAAATATGACCTATGTTCACATCCAAATAAAATCTAGGAATTTCAAATTAAAATTCTATCAACTTGCCCCATCAGATAACAATAATTTGAGCAAAATGTGTGAGACACGACATAATTCAACAATTAGCTTAGTTGAACAAAATAATTCACAAATACTATAAATTATTCAAAACTCAAATTTACAGAGATCCAATTATTGATCCGATATTACAAGAAAACCCACCCAGATGTATGGACTTTAACTCTATAAAAATCAAATTAAGGGGAAAAAATGATATGATGACAGAGGAAAGCAAAGAAACTTTAGTACTCGCCATGTCAGAAATTTGACTGCATAGCTCCATTCTCCTTAAAAAAGTTCCAAAATCTAAAAAAATCATAACTTTAAGGAGTCAAGGACACAACAACAAAAAACAACCCACAAATTCTTAATTGAAGTATTGAACCAAATTCTCCTAACATTAACATCTTAATTCTAAGGATAGAAAATGACAACAGAGAAAATGGACTTGAAACCCCAAAAAGTAAAAATTATATAAAAATTTAAGCAAGATCACAAATGTTTGTATAAAGTTAATCCAAGGAACTTTTTGACTTTTAATAGGTACTGCGTGATAAGTCGTAAGATTGGGAGCCACGATTGAAACTAATCAAATACAAACAAAACAATGGATTATACAAACATTACAGAAATCAAGTCCAATAATCAAAGGTTACAAAAAGAGAGCAATCAAATAGGGATGAATGAGAATCGCGACAAGTGAAATTGTTTAA
Source organism: Jasminum sambac (assembly GCA_018223645.1). Taxonomy (NCBI): domain Eukaryota; kingdom Viridiplantae; phylum Streptophyta; class Magnoliopsida; order Lamiales; family Oleaceae; genus Jasminum; species Jasminum sambac. The sequence continues at coordinate 33,042,320 of CP073648.1, forward strand.
CAGCGGCCAAGGCCGATATGTATTTATGCAAAGGAGTCGTTGCAAAAAGAAATCCGAAAGATGATGAGTTTTTGCCATAATTAGACTCTAGCTAATGGAAAATATCAATCAAATATTTTTGTATATATCAATCAATTACAGGACCTAAAATCGTTGATTTTGGGGTAGTTGTTTCAATCGTCAATAAAGTGTGGATGGATAAGTATGGGAGGATTTCGATTGATTTTGTCAAGATTTGAGAGAATTGAAATTGGGACTTCCGACAGAGATGAGGCGCGATGATTGAGTTGAATCGAGAGAAATCCGGATTGAGATATGGGATGGTAGTATATATGAAGGATTGTGATTTCTTTGATTAGGATCCGGGTACGAAAAATGGGGATGTCGCGGCGTGAGCCGGACTTCGGTTGGAGCGCTGTGGGTGTAAATTAAGAATTAAGGATGAAGTCAAGCCTTAATTAATAAAATAATATTTTTTACCCATGAAACGCCGCGGAAGTGTAAATTAGGCATGAAGGATGAAGTCGCTTCAAATTAATTAATAAAATAATATTTTGTACCCATGAAACGCGTGAAGTGTAAATTAGGCATGAAGGATGAAGCTGAAGCATAAATTAATAAAATATTTTTTAATTCTAAAAAAATGTTAAAATGAGCGGGAAATCCTGCTGGGTTTATTTATATATAGATAGATTATGTTTTCATGTGAACTACCAACTAAACTTTTTACAATATTGTTATATAAATTAATATAAACTAATATTTTCTCCCGTGCGTTGCATGGGGAGATTTATGGCCAAGTTATAATTTAAAATATGTTTAAAATAAAAATTATAATAACATATTTTCTTTTTTTATGGTAAAAAGATATGGATTGGAGATTTAAAAAGATCACACATGACAATAATCCGGATTAGAGGGATAAGGAGTGATTCTATCAAACGATCAGGGTGATAATAACGGGAGATTATCCATGGGTTGAAAATTAGGTATTTGTGCTTCAGTGGGAAATATAAATAAAATAGTATTTTTTAATTCTGAAAATTATAAGATTGAGCGGGAAATTGATGTCATTTTATTAATATATATATATATATATATATATATATAGAATATAGATATTATTAGAAATCATTTTATTTTTCTTTTAAAAAATAAGAAAAGAAATCCTTTTATTCTTTTTAGATTTGAAGCATTTTATCTATTATTATACAACCTTATCACAAAATAATTCGAAATTTAGTTTTAGTTGTAGTAGTCTATCTTTTTATATTGTTCTTTTTTGGCAATATATAATACCTGGATTATATTTTCGTTGAGCTGATATTAGCCAAGGAATTTGTCATATTTATCTAAGTTATATGGTTAAATTGCAATACTTAAATACATTTTGGTTGTGTCTTTCATTTTATTTTAAAGTTTGATTTTATCCAATATATGTTTTCCATAAACTATACTAAATTTAACCTAAAGATCCATAATTGTGGTTCACGGACAAATAATATGTGTTCTTAACTAATTAACGTGGTGGATGTTATCTCCATGGTTATTGTTTCCATTTTTTTTGGCAATGTTTGACAAGAAAATCTTGGTTCTTATACCTGTGAATGTTTCGGTCACGTCAATATCTAACTAATATATGAACGGCACATGTAAATATATGTTAATTGTATATGTATTCTGATTATACTTTCCAACTAATTTATCGATGTACTAAATTTCGCTATTTTATATAGACACTTTCATACTTTTTATACAGTTATACTATATTATTTCTTTGATTATAATTGCCTTTTAAATTGTCCACGAAAATAATTCTTTTTGCTTACTTATTGTTAATCTTTATATTAAAAAAACTGGAGTGCCAACTAGGTTCATTGCCATGTTGGCACTCCTTTAGTTAAATTTTTTTTAAAAAAAAAACCTTATCCAGAAACAAACATTAAAGGGCATTTAACAATTTTATTTTCTTATTTAATTTATTTTTATTTCCATATTTGCTATTTTTATTTATTTCCAAGTTGACACTCATTTATTATTATAAATAGAAAAAAACTTGATTTGCAAACAAACATTAAATATACATTTAATAATTTTATTTTTCTTCTTTAATTTATTTTGTTTTTCTTATTTAGTGTAGTTAAATAAAAAAGGAAGACTTTTCTATTTTCATGGCATGCATCTATTTAAAAAAGAATTTTCAATATTTTCATACGAATAATTTTTGTATTAAACAAGTGATTTCATTATTTTAATTTAATTACAAAATTTGTTTATCTTTTTATTATTATTATCTAACTATATATAAAAATAAATGAGCCATGTTGGACATGATTTCATTATTTTAATTTAATTATAAATGTACTTATCTTTTTTTTATTATTATCTAACTATATATAAAAAGAAATGAGGTATGTTGGACAGTTCCAACTTGGTGGAGGTTATTATTTTTAAAAAAAAAATATTATTTCATATTCTATTTTTGAAAACAAAAATCTTTATATTAAAAAAAATTGGAGTGTCAACTATGCACTGTGCCATGTTGGCATGCATTTATTTAAACTAAAAAAAGAAAGTTTTATTTTGAAAACAAACATTAAATATACATTTATTATTTTATTTTCCTTATTTAATTTATTTCACTTTCTTTATTTATTATTTTTTTCCTTATTTTATTTTTATGTTTATTTTAATTTTTTATATAAATTTTAATTTGGGAATTATAAATATAATTTAAAATAAATTATATACAAGCATTAATGAAAATGTGATATTACAAGGTCAAAGTTGTAAATTACAATGGTATTTGAATTATTTTTAAAAATAAAAATTAACTTTTTTATATATATTTTAATTTTTGAAATATATATATATATATATGTATATAAAATTAATTAATAGAAGTTTGAATGTCAACTTGGTACAATGTCACTTTGGCAGTGATTTTTTTGGTTAAAAAAATTATTTCTATTGATTTAAAAATATTAAATAAACAATCTTTTTTATTTATTTTTACCATGTTAAAATGATAGTTTTAAATAACTTTTACGGGTAATATGCATTAAGTGTTCGATGATCAGAAAATAAATTTTTTATTTAGTTCAAACTTTAATACATTTCTGTAGCCATTTTCTAGAACCTCTGCCGGTTATACCCGCACAGTAAACCACACATGATTTACAACAAAAATCACACATATTTATGATAAATTACATGTGATTTTTTTTACAAAAATATGCACGGGGATTGAAATATTTTCATTGTCCAATTCATAGTTTTAAAATTATTTTAATTCATTGTTTTAACACTATTTTAAATTTTAAATAAATTATAATTCCCCCGTGTATCGCACGGGTGTAATACTAGTTATATTGAAAACTCGGAAACAATTTTCCCATTTTGTTATACAACTTTATCACAGAATAATTTAAATATACTTTTACTATAAGGGTTTATCTTCCAATATTTTTATCTCTCGACAAGTAAAATACTTGCCTTATTATTTAATTTTTTTTTTTGAGTACGCAGTAATCAAGGTGATCGATTACCATAGTTATCTAAGTGATATGGATCAATTATAATGCCTTGATACATTTTTCTATAAATTATGAATTATGAATATTATTTTTTTCTAAATGTGATTTTTACCTAATATATGTTTTTCCGTAGTGTCCCAAAATCCACCTCTAAAGACTTCAAATTTACAAAATTACTGATCACATAGACTCTCATATCACTTCGGTTGGAAACAAATTGACCCATTTTTTAACATTACAAGTTTGCTCCAACTATACAATAATAGCTTATCAAACCACAAACCCTATTTCAAACAAGTTTAATCAAATTGAAACAACTATTTTTTACTTTTACCTTGCTGTTGAAATCCAATTCCAAACACGATAGTTCATATTAATAATTAATTAATAATTATGATCTATAAACCAAACCTAGTGTGATTCAGTTAAAGCTTCCATAAACTGCTGCAGCGTCGTTTTCCAAACTGGAAGATCGGTAAATTGCTGCTTCAATCTCTCCTCTGAAGCACTACATAATGCTGCTGCTACATCGCAAAGATTTTAAACGTTTTGAATTATAGCCTGTCGAGCTTCAACCTATGAAAATTCAATAACAAAACGACAATCAATTAAATGAAAATAACGACAAATCGAAATCCTAGAGAGTGTTCCAAGTTAGCTCATAGGAAACTGCCTGAGAGAGGAATGGAGCTCGTCAGTGAATCGTCTCTTAGTTGAAGCCGAGGTCGTTTCGGCCTCATTTTGATTCGAAGTGCTGGCTCCATCAAACAATGACGTCGAATTAACTTCTCGAAACCTCTAGATATGGAAATTAGAGTTTGACTGCATTGCCTTCAAGGTGTTCGATAAAAGTTTCCAATGTTGAATTTCTTTCAAGTACTCGTACTTGAGCTTGAGGAGAGCTACTTTCTTTCTCCTGCGATGGTTCCTCGCTTCCGATACCGCGCCCCCAATGGTGTGGCGGAGGAGGTAGGGTCCATGCGCGGCAGATTCTATCGTGGAAATTGTTTGAATTTGTATGATATAAATATAGGTTAAAAAAAAAAATTAGCAAGTAAAATAATATAATGGAGACAAGGGGTAATTGGCTGGCCTCACTGAGTCGTGACAAGTTATTGTCCCAAAGTCATGTTGCCTCCCCTCGTGCAGGTGCTACTAGTTTGACACGACTCCAAAATAAAACCCTCAGCCCGCATGGTGTGCAGGGAGTGGAGAATGAGCCTTTTTCATATTGCCAAAATAGTATAAACTAGAGGAAGAGTTTATATGATAGTATAGTGTATACATGCTTGCTATGTATTTGAAAGACAATGAGGATGGAAAACCTTTTATAGTGATAGGATGTAACCCCCACATGAATGAATATTGTGATGGTAATTAAGAAATACAAATCTTACAAACTGAAAATCAATGCATTAAAACCAAATAAAATATTTTGAATGTTTTTAAGTTTCAAAAACATATGTTACATGTACATATGTTAAAACAACACTCCACAAACTTGAAAACATTCAAAATAAATCCTAACATATATAAAAGAGGAATCCATGGAAATCTCTATGGATTTGGATAGAGTTTCAATTTAAAAATTTCATGGATTTTGTTAGACTCCGTCCCACAAAATAAAATTCATTACGTAAATTTATTGAATTAGTGATCGGCAAAATATATTACCACAAGTATATCATCATTAATTTTTTTACATCATCGATTGCTAATTGACGAACTCTCTTCGTGCACTTGAATCAATTCTATAAAACCAAATTGATACATGAAATTGTTGCATTTATGCTTGAAACTAATTAATACTTCAACAGAGAAAAAAAGAAAAAGGAGAAAGAAAAATACTGCGACATGGTGAAGAACATCAAGTTTCCTGATATTTCTTAAAGCAAACTCTTATTTTTTTGTAATTTTCTTATTAGGAAGTTGATTAATGTTTACGAACTTTTATTACTACTAGTTCTTGTAAACGTGCAATGCACGTTATTTTAAAATACAATTAAAAATATTTTTAAATTAAATAAATTTAATTAAAATATATTTTACTTATAATATATTTTCTATTTATATATTAATTATTCGATTCAATACATAATTTAATTTGCTAAGAGAACGATTTTAGAAAAGATAAATTTGGTTTGTGAGAAATGTTAAGATGTTTAAAAGAAATCATAGTGTACCAATGCATTTAGAAATTTCAATAAACTTTTTCCGAGTTAAAATTTATTACTTAAAATAGTATGTAATTTCTTTTTAAATGTTATAAATTTTCTTTAATAAACATGGCACAAATTTGATATAGTTATTTGTGTTAAATATCTTAATTATTACATACTATTTGAATTTATTTATACAACTAATATAATGATGAAGCAATCCCTTAAATTTGGGAAGTGAAACGTTTTTCCCAATTTCGATTAGTCTTTTGTATATTGGTTAAGTATACATTTTTAGTGTGTGATTACTTTCGGCTGATTGAATTGAGTTGAGACAATTAACCAATTATACCAATATAATTGGTATTAAAAATAGTTTGTTGATATGGCTATTGATGAACCGGTCCGTGAAATGTAGAAATTAATAAGACTTTTCAAAACTATTTAAGCATCTAATTGATATCGTTATTTGTTTCATTTAAGAAAATGTGCAATTTATATATTTAGTTGAGTAATGTGATATCGTTTGATAATATTATGCTTTCATGTGAACTACCAACTGAACTTTTTGCAATATTGTTATATAAATTAATATTAATATTATTAGAAATCATTTTATTTTTCTTTTCAAAAAAAAAAAAAGAAAAGAAATCCTTTTATTCTTTTTAGATTTGAAAAATTTTATCTATTATTATACAAACTCACTTATGATCTGGTACCCAATTGGGTATGAGTTTATTATGTCCACTTAACACATATCGCCTAAACATTGGATGTATGATGTAATCACTTTTACATTATGTAACATACATCCAATGCTAAGATAATATGTGTTAAGTGAGTACAATAAATTCATATCCAATCGGGCACTAAATCATAATTCTATACAACCTTATCACAAAATAATTCAAAATGTAGTTTTAGTTGTAGTTGTCTATCTTTTTATATTGTTCTTTTTTCAACAATATATATGTAATGTCCTAAGATTTGAGATCCCATAATGCCACATTATTGCTATCATGTTTGATTTTCAAAAGTAAATTGTGTGAAATAATAAAATTTAAACTCTATTACAATCAATTATTTCAGTCACATCAGAGGAAAATCTTGAATGTAAAATTTATAAAATAATGAAGGATCATAATTTATTTAAAACTCTTTATAAATCGGTAGCCATTGCCACTTGTTGCGCCGCTGGCCGGTCAGCCTGCAAAGATGGTTAATAATGGAAAACATGGGTACAAATATACTCAATAGACCCCTTGGGCATATAATAACAGTACACATAATATTCACGTAGCATGTAAGCATTAAACTTTTCATAGTTACGAACAAATAATAGTAAGTTCGTTTACTTCTTTTATTGTGTACGTCATCATAGTGCTTAATAGCACGCCGATTCTCTAAATTAGGCGAAAAGCCTATCATTTCTCATTAGTAGGAAAGCAGCCTATCTTCATCATTTAATGTTACATGCGATTAAATAGTACATTAATAAGATATGCTCACATTTTTAGAAAAAATGAAATATTTATAGTTCGGGAGCCTACCTCTCTTCTTGAGTTCGAGCTTAATTCAGGAGTTCTTTTATATGCTTAGTTCACGCGCGTCGTCTATATATAATTAAGTGAAAATATTATAATTAGATTGAATATTAAGCAAATAAATTAGACATCAAACTATATGGCCTAAAATAACTACTTTTGAAAAGGTTAGGGCTATCTTTAAAAAGGAGTTTAGGACTTACGGATTATTTGTGCAAAGAAATAAAAATTTTGGCGATCAATTCGTGGAAGACATAGGATTTTGGGGATCATTAGTGCAAATATCAACATAGGGATTAACTTAAAATTATTTGAGAAGTTGAGGGACCCAAGTTGCAAAACTTCTTTATTAAAAATCCCAATTCCAAATTCATAACTCCATTCTTGATGTGGGATAATGTTAGAGGAACAACTAAATTTGTATAATTAGGTGTACAACACTCTAATAGAAAGACATGAAAAATACCATTTTTATCCCCCTGTATTGGTGGGTTCCAACCCTTCTATTAGAGACTTATACACCTAATTGTATAAATTAGGTTGTTCCTCTAGCATTGTGCTCATTGATGTTGCGTTTCCAAAATCGGGGAAAGAGAAAGTAAAGGAAAAAGAAAAATTGGCTTTCACCGCCAGCCACTTTCCGACAATTTCCGCTGCAATGGCAGCGCAGGTCAGCGGCGGCCCTTGGAAAACATCTCTGTTCTTCCTACTTCCCTCTCTTTTCTTTTTTTCTTTTTTTTTTGGTTGAAAATTCGGGGATTTAGTGGCGGCAATTGGGCGGACGTTGTAGATAGGTTTCTGGTGGAGATTATGGGCTGTGGGTGTCATGGTGGTTGAGGATGGTGGAGATGGTCATCGAAATAGATGAAGGTGAAAGGAAGAGATGTTTTACCGATTGCTCAACTTGTTGTTGGGGTCGGCGTTTCGGCTTGTGTTGATTTTTTTCTTTTCTGTGAGGGGGGAAAACGTTGCTGAATATATTTGTGTGTATATAGAAGATTGGAGCTTGCTGTGGTGATTACCTAGAGCAAGCAATGGCTGTATTTATTGGGGCTTTTAGGATGAAGTTACATGATGATGTGTAAATCCATTCATATTTTGAAAATAGATGAAGTTGTTTTGTTTGAAAATCAAATGAGGATGGCAATGATCCATTCAACTTAAATTGAAGACATGGATAAAATTAGCTAATAGTACACTTGGTTCTGAAGATCGCGTTTGAAAATGGAGGTGTTACTAAAATCTTCTTTAAATTTGAAGTGAGGATTGAGTGAAGTTGATGATATTTGTTAACATCAAATATTTCCCACGTTTGCTGAAGGAGAGGATTAAATTAGAAAAAAGGATAATAATAATAATAATAATAATAATAATAATAATAATGAGGGTAAAGATTTGGGTGAAAAAAAATAATAATGATAATAATTGATTCCTCATTAGTAGATTTGAGATGGGCAAAATAATTAAATGAGGTTTATGAATGGCAATAATAGTTTTAATAATATTTTAAATTGCCCCTAAATAATCTATTTGATAAATTATACTAATTGTAGACGGTTGGCGAAATTTTAAATAGATTGAGCAATGGCACAACGACTCACTATAAGATATTTAAATTTTGTTTGTGAAAATTTGCACTCCGTACAATATAATAGCTTGATTATATTTTCATTGAGCTAACATTGGTCAAGGAATTTGTCATATTTATCTAAGTGATATTGTTCAATTGCAACACTTAAATACATTTTGGTTGTGTCTTTCATTTTTTTTCAAATTTTGATTAATTTTATCCAATATATGTTTTCCATACACTACACTAAATTTAATCTAAAGATCCATATTTTTGGTTCACGGGCAAATTATGTGTGTTCTTAACTCTAAGTTATTAACGTGATGGATGTTATTAATTTCCATGGGTTTTTTCCAATTTTTTTGGGGTATGTTTGACACGAAAAATCTTGGTTCTTATACCTGTCAATATTTCAGTCACATCAATATCTAAGTATCTAAGTAATAATATATGAATGACACATGCAAATATAAGTTAATTGTATATCTATTCCGCTTATATTATCCAACTAATTTATCGGCGTACTAAATTCCACTATTTCATATAGACACTTTCATACTTTTTATGCAGTTATACTAGATTATTTCTTGGATTATAATTGCCTCTTAAATTATCAATGAAAATAATTCTTTTTTCTTCATTATTTTTTATTTTTTATTATACTGAAAACTTGGAAACAATTTACCCATTTTGTTATACAACTTTATCACAAAATAATTTAAATATACTTTTATTATCGTGGTTTATCTATATCTCAACAAGTAAAATACTTATCTTATTATTTAATTCTTTTGTGTACGTAGTAATCAAGGTTATTGCCATATTTATCAAAGTGATATGGATAAATTATAATGCCTAGATACATTTCTGTGTATATCACAAATACTAGTATTTTAACCCATACGTTGCACGGGAAGATACGTTCATCAAACAATTAAGTTATTTCATCCATATGATTTTTCAAAAATTTCGACAAAGTAACCCCTGTTTTCAAAAAAATCCACCCCATTAATACATATAGTATAAGTGCAAAAATTTCTATACAGTATAATTATATTTTGCCAGCAACCTTATCAATGACAATAATAACACTTCCAATACAATCATATGCATTATTGTCCGTGATAGAAAAAACACATAAAATCATTTTTTGAAAAAACATTGAATCATTTAAAGAAGCAATCCAACTCATTTATGCCTCACATCTCTCATTCATCACTTATTCCATCCTTCCAAAACTTTCATTGATTCGCGCACCATCAATCTACTCTCTCACTTGACTGATCTATATAGAAGGAAAAATATTATTAGAAAATGACGGGCATAAAATCCTAGTGAGTACAAAAATGAGAAAATTACAATCACAACACAGAGAGACTATAATTTTCATATAGCAAACATACGGTTTCCTAGAGATAGGAGCATATCATATGGAATTGAGATGGAGCATACTATAAGTTATTAAAAACTTCTTTGTAAACAACATTTGTAGTGGTTCATCTAAAACAATTAATTTAATAACCATAATTTTAAGAATTGTATTAATTTAACATTTTCACTCATGCGTTATATGAGAGGCCACTTTTTCAGCAAATAGATAAATATTAACGGAATAATGGACTAATTTTGAATTTTTGAAACTTAATTCTATTGATTAAAAAAGAGTAGGATGGCGAGATGCATGAAAGTGCAAAACAACCAAAAGTTTAGGGACATTTCGCATAATTAACCTTTTACATTTTTAAATACAGCAATTTATGGCATTCTTTAATGCAATTTGTAACTCGCCTCATCAATTATCAATTTTTAATGCATTTTCAAATTATCGTATGGAAACTCTAGTATTTTCACCGTGCATTGTGTGGGAAAATATGTTAAACAATGATTTTGATAAATTCTAACAATATAGCATTAATTTTACTTAAAACAACAATGAAAAAATCTTGACAAAATATTTATACTTGTGCGTTGCACGAGATGGCATTTCGTGATAGAAATTGTGATAATATGTTACATTTCACTCATTCATGGTTAAATTCACCAAATATAAAACCAAAATAAAATAATATGGAATGTTATAGTCGTCAAAATAACCACACTAAAAATTTCTACCAACTTTCTTAGGGCCTATGCTTTTTTTTCTTTAAAATTATTCTATATTCTATTATGTGCAATTACAAATTTGGAGATACGAACTAATGAAATCAATTTTCCAAAACCAGTTCGTGAATGAGCAGATCAGTTTATACGCATGAATAGAGAATCAAACTGGGAGCGCATTAGTTTAGAAAATCGTTTATAAGAATCTGCTTTAAGTTTGTTTGGAAAAAATTGGAAACGATATTGCTAAACAGTTTCGTACACGAATATGAAACAACCCATAACATATAGTTACATAATAAAATTGGATATAGATACAAAATCGGTGAGTCGAGGCCTGCGTTTCAAGCAATTTCCTTGAACCAGATTCGCCCTCGCCACACCATCACGAGCGTCTACCTCCCAGGATACAATGATTCGAACTGCGTTTACGTTGCACCCGAACTGAATGCAGTGTTGGAACTTTGTCACCAAAGCAGAACTGGACGAGTGAGAACTTGGATGTAGAGTGAGGAAAGGGATGATAAGAACTTGTCTTCTGTTGTGTTTTGTGACTGTAGGGGACTGCGGTTTTTATGAGAGAATGGAGCTACTACCTTTTAATTCTTTATTAAATTTTGTAATCTCCCACTACCTTTTAATTCTCTATTGAATTTTGCAACCTCCCACTCATTAGCACCATAGGAGTTACAAGATTCAATTAGCTGTTACGAAATTTAATTGATACTTCCTAGCCAAGTTTAGTGTAACATTTGTGTACACTAGTTGCGCTATGCTGTGGAGATCGGTCCATAATTTCCATTGCTACAATTAGTTACACTTTACAAAGTGTTAACCATATTTAAGTTAGACCGATTTCACTTCTTTCCCCAGTGTGGGATTGGACCCACTTCTCAACAATATTTGAATTTTCATTCACCTATTTTCCAACATATGTAGGTTCCATGAGATATGTGGATGTGATTGATTTGATCAAATTCAAAATTTAGAAACTAATTAATGAAAATGTATAAAAATACGTAAAAATTTGGTATATAAAATGCATGTAAGCTTCATACCAGAGAGTCAGATGGATGTATTTCACGACAACGTCAAAATATCAGAATATGATACTAGCATATCTCTTTTCCTCTGTAGAATTCAGTCATAGTGGTTGAAGTAAAAGTTTTCCACTCATCTGTCCTAATACACTTCCCTAGCTTCTGAAGATCCTTTTCGATTCTCATAACGAATCAACTCGTGCAAGATTAAATTGTTTAAATAAAAATAGTGCTTTCTATTTCGCATAGCTACCATTATCATTAACTAAAAAGCATTTGGTAAGATATCCGTTAGTGTGGTTCAGTTGCAATAAAAAAGTGTCTTCTGTTAATCTTCGACAAGTATGCAACTATAACTATTTGAATGCTTAGATATGTTAACTTTATTCTATAAAGTTTATTTGTTGGCATTTTCCATTTTCCATATTTGTAATTAAATTAATTAAATTTTATATTTAGTTAATTTAGTTATGAATTTATTTGTTGGACCTTATTATCACATAGGTTTTTATTATAATTTTTTATTAATTTAATGTGATAATCATTGTTTAATTGTGTTTATAATAAACAAGGAGTCCATTGGACACTAAAAGTTTAGGGAACGAAAATTACCCTAACTTGTGTCCACATTCGATGTATCTGATTTTTTCGTAAGTCTTCTATTCCATATAAACTTGATACAAGATAATGTAAGATTATTATTCTATATTTTATATTTGCCTTATTTTATTTATCCTACAACTAATAGTGTTTTTAGTCCTTGTAGAAGTTGGAGTTTTATGGTAACTTGAAGTCTTGATCAACAAGCACCAGGTCACAATAAAATACCAACACAAGAGGAGGCTAGGGGAACACGTCTGCAGCAAAAAAATTCGTCCCCCACACTTCTCAAGAAACGTGTCCTCCTCGCCCACTTAGTTTATGACTTCTTCTAGTTGATTTCTTGATCCAAGTGCATGAACAACCTTTGATCAATCATAGATCGGGATTCAAATCTCTGGGAGGAGTCCGTTCACTAATAGATCAACCCACAACGCGAGGATATCAACACGGGAGGTGAAGATCTGTTGCGTGATCGCGGTTACAACAAGCTACTGAAGAGCAACGGAGGTTGGCTCGCATTACATGCTAGGAGAGAGTAACAGGGAGTGTTTCTCGCTATTATACTTGATGTTGGTTAATTTATGCGTAAATTACCATTTAGCTTTGTTGTAAAGATTTAAATTGATTAGATTTAGTGGATTAGTTTTGCTCGTAGGCGACGAGTACGCGGTTTTTTCCCAATTGGGTTTCCACGTTAAAAATTATGTGTTCTTCCTGTTTACTTTTCTGCAATCTATTAATTTCCGCAGTCGCGACCCAGATGCATCTGGCATATGTAGACGCATCTAGGCTACGACGATTTACAGACGTACCTCGTATTAAATAGTAAACTGTCACCTGTTAAATCTGAGTAACAGAACATAATGCAGACGTATCTAAATTTAATAATCAGTTACTTAGACAGCTATAAACTTTTAAGATATATGATACATAATAAATAAATTTGGTAAAGATGACAAAACTTCACAGTAAATAGAATAACTTTAAATAAATTTTTCCATATTACCAGCATTTTGAATATTTCAGGTCACTTATGTGAAGGATGTAAGAATATGCAATTTAGATATCATGTTACCTAGGAAAACAAAGATACAAAGATTCGGCTAACCAAAATGATATTATGCTTTGAAGGAATACTATAACACGAATTAATAGTATAAACTAAAATAAAAATCTTTGAAGTTGCTCTATCTATTTAAATAAAACCAACAATAAATACATAAGAGACACATCCTTACACAAAGTATCTTTTCTTGTCAAATTGAATTATATTTGAGAAGGCAACTTAAAGGTTAGCCTGAATCACAATCTACGCAAAATAATAATAATAATAATTAGCATATCCAAAGCTACATGCAAGAACATCTTCTAAGACAAGTTATAAATTAAAGCAACAAATAGAAAATCTATAAATCCAAAAAATCAAAAAAACTTTGCCAAATGTGCCTCCAAATTAACTTGTGCACGATCTCTACAATTAAATAATCAAGTCTTTTCCTCCATTCAATCCCTTCATTGACCATGAAGTAACTAACATATAGATGGACCTATGGGGTAACATAGCATCATCCTTGATACAATCTAACACAGCTAGAATGGATCATTGTACGGAAGCATTTAAACGTTTGAAAGATTTAACTCCACAAACATCAATTTGGAGATTTTTGCTTGATCAAAAAGAGAGATCGGACCTGAAAATGTCAAATTTTCCGGAAAATAAGCTATGCAAGCGCATTCTTTTCTGCATGCGATTGCATATGTGTAACGCGTAACTCCTTGAGTTTTACGTATCCAGAACACGACGTCCTTGTTATCATGTTTAATTTTTCAAGTAATTTGAGCGGAATAATATAAAGATAATAAAATTTGAACTTTATTCATAATTAATAACCTAGTCTCAACATAGGAAAATTTCGAAAAGAAATTATAGAAGCAATAAAAGAAAAACCTATCATTTAAAATTCTTCGAATTGTAGCCACCGCCATCTACTGTGTCACTAGACCCTCAATCTATAAAATAGTTATTTATATGGAAAATGTGAGTACAAAATATACTCAATAGGCCCTTTACGCATATAATATGACCACACATATTATCCACCTCACGTGTAAACATCAAACTTCGCAAAATTATGAACAGATAATCATAAGTTCGTTTTCGTATCATGCACGTTATCATAGTGCTTAATAGCACGTCGGTTCTTTAAATTAGGCTACAAGCCTATTATTTCTCATTAGTAAGCAAGAAATTTATATATCTTCATCATTTAATATTACATGCCATTAAAAAGCACACTAATACGATATGCTCACATTTTTAAAAGAAAAGCGTTTTAGTATAGACGCCGACCTCACCTCTTTAGTTCGAGCTTAAGTTGGGGGAGTTCCTTTAAGTTCCTAGTTCGTGCGCAATATCTACAATTAAATAGAAATATTATAATTAGTCATAATATAAAAGTATATAAATTAGATATAAAACTTTGGGGGCTAAAATAAATACATTTGGAAAGATTGGGCTGTTTTAAAAGAAATTGAGAAATTGGGGATTAATTTGTGCAAAGAAATAAGAACTCTGGGGATCAACTCGTGCATAAAATAGAATTTTGGGGTGACTAGTGAAAAAGGTAAAAATAGGGACCAACATAAAATGATTTGAGAAGTTGGGGACTTGGTTGCAAAATCCTTTTAATTAAAACCCAATTTAGGATTTTAAGCTCCCCATTCTTATGCTTCATCAAGCACAGAGAGATGGACGAGCGAGGGTGGTCTTCATCGGCGGTACTGCGTGCCGTCCCCGGTGTTGGGGTAGCACCACCGCCGGTAGGGACGGCAACGATGGAGAGTCAACGGACGTGAGCCTAACTGATATTTCCCTCCCCACAACCATTTTTTTGAATTTTGAGATTATGGTGGTGGCGATAGTGTGGATGTTTGTGGATGAAATTCTTGCCGAGATTGTGGGTGGTAAAGGTGAATTTTAGGCTATTCCTAAATATGTGTGAATTATGACATCACCATGCTTATATGCATGCGTTTGTGTATGGTGTATGCAGAGGTGGTCCGTTAATGAGGCGGACGAGGCGGTCGCCTCAGGCCCAGCTCTTCGGGGGCCCATTTTAATCCGTTATACTTGATGTCTATTATATATTTTTTCAAATTGAAGGGTCCACTTTTGAATTCAACTAAATTTCAAGGCTCAATTTTAAGAGTAACTGGAGAATAATTCAAGTATTCAATCCAAACTTTTAGGCCTATTTTTTGTTTGACAAATTTAGGCCTATTTTTTAGCAATATCTATTCAAATATTTAGGCCATTTTCAAGTTTAATAAAAAAAATTAAATAGGAGAAAAAAAGGGAACATTTGCAAACCAAAAAAAGGAGAGAGCAGTGACTCGCGGACTCTGCACTCGAGCATCGGCGTTGGTGCTCTGACTAAGTTTTTCATATTCTTTGTTAGTTTATTACTGTGCATTTTACTAATTCTTACTATATAGTTGAGTCTCATGTCTTGCTTTATATTACCTTTACGGAAAAAAATAAATAAATAGAAGGGTCCATTTTTGAATGTTCGCCTCAGGCCAAGCAACTTACAGGACCACCCCTAGGTGTATGCATATGCATGGGCTGAGGAATTATGTGCGTGTGTGTTCGACTGGGTGCTTGTGTTGGTCGTGAAGGGCTAGTCGACTGTGGAGGAAAGTGGTGATAGAGTGGGGGAAGGTGTTTGTTGTTTGTGAAGGGTGCAGAGAACTACCTATTACTGCAAGTTGTTGCCGGGGTCAATAATTCGACCTGAGTTTCCTTTCTAGTTTGTGAATCAAAGGTGAAGGGCTTGAGTTGAAGGCTGATTTCCAGTGGATATTTTTCATACACGGATGTTGGATTAGAAGGCTTTAGATAGCAGTTCGTATGGGGCTGTGCTTAGTCGACTCAATTTCTGGGGCTGTGCTTAGTCGACTCAATTTCTCTACTCGATCTTCACGTTAAAGGTTGAGGGCTCAGAGATTGAGCCGCTAACCGATGATGGAGGTAAATAGAATAGGCCGTGTATTTATAGGGATTTTAGGATGAGATCAGATGATGTTTAATTGCCATTTTGAAATTTGAATTGCAGATTGTATACCCGTTTGAAATCCAGATGAGGGAAGTTAGGTGCTTGCTTAATTTTGATTGAGATATGCCATATTAGGTATGCCATGTTAGTGGGGAGACGAAGATGTTGGCTTGATGAAGTCTTGGAAAGCTGAGAATGTGTTGGTCAGTGGGGAAAACTGGTTGACCACAGCAATGAGATCAGATTTTCGGAGATTTTGAAATTAACAAGTTGAATATTATGAAAATCAGTTTGACAACAAAAATGATACTATAAATATATTATTCTGAGTGTGCGTAAAATTGACAAGTTTGACTAATTTGGGTGATAAAAATAATTGAATTCACTCATTGTAAATTTGCGATGAGTGAAATAATTAAATGAGGTTAAAAAATGATAATAATTCTAATAACATCTTAAATTGCCCCCTTAATAATTTATTTGGGAAATTATTTTAATTGTAGGTGGTCGGCGAAATTTTTAAATAAATTGAGTAATGGCACAGCGACACACCATAAGATAATAAAATTTTATTTGTGAAAATTGCGGTCGCTACAGGTCAATGCTGCTTTAGTGCGGCCATCTTCTGTCCCAAATCCACGTCCCACCCTGCAATGCATAGTGCGAGCGAACACAACAAAAACATGCTAGAGCATGATAGCACAAACTTGCTAAATTTTGCACTTTGGCCGGCAAACGTTTCCCAATTGTGTTTTAGGCCCTGTATTTGACTTTCTTGGACCCTTTTTGATTAACTTTGTGCCTCCACTTCCATGTATCAACCCGATTAAACTTCTAGTTCTTCTTCATTTTAGCTTGTTATTTTCGAATTGTAACATACTAACATTCCCTCCCTCTTTAGGATGATGCATCCTCGAATCTTTTGAAGTTTTTGTAGGTCCTTTTGTACCTATAAACACAAATTTTTGAGATGGGGATTGTCATAAAGAAAATATATATATATATATATATATATATATTTATTTTCTGCTTCACTCTATGCCCATTTTTCTCCACAATCAAATCCTTCAACTTCTTCTCTTCAAGACATCCTCGTCTCGATGAAGTAAGCACACCTTTTATCCTATTTTTTGAAGTTGTAGCAGTTTTTAGATCCATCAAATGTTACCCGCCTATCCAATTGCCACAGTCGACCCAAATGAATGTGATTGGTTTGCATTGGAATAACCTCACTGAGCACTTTATCTTTATACAATCCAATGGAAAAACTAACAAACATTTGCTTTGTAATCTTCATCGTTCTACACTCATTTAACTACTGCAGTTTAAATGAATTTGGGTTAATTATCATAGGCAGTCCCATTTCTTCGACAATAGAAGCACTAATACTATTGGTACAACTTTTGCTATTAGTAACCATGTCACAAGATTTGTGTTCTGCCATGTACTTTGTATTGAAAATGTTAGTAAGTTGGTTTCTACCATCCTTTCCTCCATCCGTTCCTTAACAACTTTGTGTGCAACTAAAGACTCCACTATTGGCATCTCTGTTTATCCTTTTCTTTTGAAGGTAACAACTCTTCAGTTTTTACTACAACCACCTCACAATTCGGACATTGATCAGCTAAGTGACCAAAATGCTGACATATAAAACATTTAAACCTCTTTCTTTTTCTCGCGCACATTCTCTTTTCTCTCTCGGTCTGTTCTAGCATTCTTTAAACATTTATCCCAATCCCAATCATTTTTTTGGGTACTTTCTAGCTAACAAATTATCTTCATAACTATCTGTTTTCTCTAGAACTTGTTTTAATTTTTCTATTATTTTCCATTTTCTAATTTCCTAAGACATAGATTTAATCCACAATGTCTTGTCAATCAAATCAATAATTAATCGCCAATAAAAAAATCCCAACTCAACAATTGACTCCAATAAATCCAAATTCAACAATTTTTTAAAATTCCAAAAACTAGATTTGACGCAATGCGACAACTAACAAAATGAAATATAAAATTGGATTACCCAATTGAAGTTATGCTATAATAGCAAATGATACAATTCGATCTGGATAGAAGAGATTGTTGTTTGAAAGCACTGAAGCCCTTGAAAGTTATAACTCCATAAATGTCAATTAGGGATTTTTGCTTGATCAAAAGGAGAGAGCAAACGAACCCGAATCTACTCGAAAATAAGTTATGTGAGCGCATGCTTTGTCTACATCTGGTTGCATGCATGTAACACTTGCAGGTCTATGTGGCACCAGTGCAGTCGCATAGAGTCTTCTTTCCTAAGTGCACGTCCTGCCCTATTATGAGCTATGCCAACTCGCTCGACAAGAACATGTGAGTGCATGGTAGCACCAACTTGTTGAATTTCATGTTTTGGCCTAAACTTTACTAGGTTGCGTTTTAGAGCCTCTGCTCGATTTTTGAATATAATTTGAGTTTGAGAACTCCTTCTTAGACCATTCTTTATCAACTTCAGGCCTCAATTACCAAGTATCAACCCCGATTAAACTTCTGATAATTCTTCATTTTAGCTCTTGTCATTTCCGAATCATAACAATTCTCCTGAGCGTTTGCATTCTTGAACAACTCTTTCGACTCTCCTCCCCACATGCTTCACCAATTCATCACCATTTGGGATTAGGAAATGACACTGCAAATGTCAAGGCCCCTTTATAACCCAGTCCTCAGAATCATTGTCACTCCACGTCCATAACCCCAATCCCGAACGATATTTTTATAATCAACAAACACTAGTGATATTATCATTAAGTGCTCGTGGTGGTAATTTTTTTTAAATGCCCATATAATGAAGAGAGTGTGCCAACTACAAATAATAGGTCTACAGAGGGGTCTGTTAAACTCGTACTACACATATTGATAACTGCAAATTCATAGGTCGTGTTCAAGTAATAAAGTAGGACTCGGTTAGAGTCTGAATGTTTGACCCACATCGAAAAGGGTATATTGAGCAACTTATTTTAGTCAAACTAAAAGAAAGCAATAAAAATACACAATTTGATAATTTGAAATACAATTACCTAAACTACACTACTAACACGCAGAAGTTGAAAACATGAAAGTGGCATTGAATTGGGAGTTAACTAGGCTAAAGGGATATTCGGGATTGATGATTTCACTCAATACTAGTCATGCTAATCCGTTGATGAACTTAACACATTACTCATCTTCAATGTTAGATCCATTTTCCAATAATATGTAGTTCCTCTCTCCAATGTCAAATTACCCATAATCAATTCATTTGACCTACTACATCTTTGTGTCGATTGGAAATCAAATAATCGCATAATGCTTGGTGAAAACAACTTCATGAATCGCCTAGGGTAAGAGGTATATCTCTATCCTCTATAAGAACCTAGGGTGAAAGCTCTGTGGTTTAACATGCATATTCTTCTCTCGAAGCGTATACACGTCACTAATTGCATATATGTGGTGATCAAGCACATACATGTATTGAACTTAAAAGCAGTCACTCAAGAGATGAATAAGCCATACAAATCAATTCCAAAACATTATTGGATCAACAAAACATATATTAAGCTCAACCAATCATCCCAACTTTACAATATTGACTCATAGTGAAGGAAATCATAGATACAAGACAAGAAACTCCCTTAGAAGTGCTCAATCTTCATCTATCTTCCATCTTCAACCATCATCTCTTGATTTCCTCTTCTTCTGTGTCCAAGCAATCCCCAACTCAAGCCCTTACAACTACTAAACTAAAACGAAAAGAAAATGGAAAAGGGAAAAAAGGAGAAAGAAAGAAAAAGAAGAAGAAAAAAAGGAAGAAAACCATACATAACTCTAATTAAGCAAGAAGTAGAAAGGAAGATGATTGAATTTTGGGATTTAAAGTGTAAATATCAAGCCCTAATTTTGTGCCAAAGTGCCCTCCAAAAGGTCCCCAATTAGTGGCAAAAGTGAGGGCAAAACAAAAAAGAAAAAAAGGGAAAATCGTGTTTTTCTAGTTCCGGTGTAGTTACACAGCCGTAACCATAAGGCTTATGCCTGTACTTCCCCCATTTACAGCAGTACATTCACTTGTTACAGTCGTAAATAACTCTCTACTGAAAATTGCCCCTTTTGTATGATGGGCTTACAGCTGTACAATAAGGATTATTGCCGTAAATGTTGACTTATGGGCCGTATAGGACAATTCTTACGGCCGTCCATTAAATTGCACGCTACATGCCTCCAACTTCTGAAATGTTACAAAATGGTCCTTGATCTTCGTCTGTTTATAATTTTTTATCCAAAACTCAAATTGAGATCCGTAAAAATCGTTGAACTCATCGTTCTGTGTTCTTCCATGTGAGCTCAAGAAACGCGGCTAAGAAGATCTTCACAATTTTGCACCTGAAGTCCTCCAACTTTTGACTTGTGTCATTTTGGTCCTCAACTTCATATTTCTTTGCACTTTTTATCCATTTGGCTCCTTCAACCTCGTTTTCCTCAACATTGAGGAATTTAACCTATAAACACAATAAATACACATAACTATATGTAGAAGTCCGCTCAGTTTAACCAAGTAGAGATATAAATAAGTGCGTAAAATGACCACTTATTAGGGTTGTGAAATGCACATTGTAACTTATCTTGATAAAATTATTCGAAAGTGGAAAATAAACGGATTCGAGATGTGGTTCAAGTTATAATTGAACCGAACCCTATATCCATATTAACATCAAATAGAATTGGAGGTATTCAGGATTACAACCTTCATATTCAAGTTCCCAAGTGACCTCATGAGGCAATTTATGAAAACACTCCCAAAGAAATACAACTAGAACAAAACTTTCAATTTCTGCACAAGGACATGCCATTTTACATGCAGCATCACTCATATGATTAAGGCCAAATACAACAACAAACTCTCCCCACTACAATTAGTTCATGGTCAAAACATTAATGTTTCTCATATTACAATATTTGGTTGTGCAGTATATATACCCATTACTCCTCCACAACCTATAAAGTTTGGATCTCCAAGAAAGCTTGAATCCCAAATAGGTGATATCTTTGCACCATATTTTGCTGGCCATCAAATTGATAAAATAGTATTCCCAATTGTAAAGGTGAAGATAAAGCTAGAAAAGGAAATGAAATGGAATACTCCAAAATTATCCAATTTAGATCCTTGCACTAGGCAATGTAAGCAAGAAATTGAAGAGATGATTCATTTACAAGGGAATAGTAAATCAATTACTAGAAGCATTTACAGATGTCAAAAGAATAACTAAGTCACATATTCTAGCTGAAAATTCTCCTATACAAATTGGTATTCAGCAAAGACAAGTTGAAAAACTATAGCAAATGAATCAAGAATGTGACTATGGCATGCTAGGCCTACTGGTTGGAAAGACAAAAATACTCAAAAAATAAGGGGAACGAAATACTCAAAATGATCAAATTGAGGAGATGGAAGAACTTAGTGAATCATAAGATACAATCCTACAGAAACCTCTTGAAAAGGTTTAGGTACCCGAAAATGATGCAATTGATGTGATCTCTATAAATTATGTCTTCACAAAAAGGAGATGGAATTGACAAAGAACAATTGTCGACAATACATGTCCATATAATGTAGCACTTGCTATCATTAATGAAAGCGAAGATGTTGAACCAAAATCTATTGAAGAATGCCAAAGAAGATATGATTGTCTAAAATGGAAAGATTCCATTCAAGCAGAGCAAGATTCATTAGAAAAATGTAATGTAATGTTTTGAACCTATAGAGCAAATACCAAGAGAAGCCAACCCAGCACGGTACAAATGGGTGTTTGAGCAAAAATGAAATGAGAAAAATAAAATTATAAGGTATAAAGCACGACTGGTGGCATAAGGATTTTCACAAAGTGCCTAACATTAACTATGAAAAAAGTACCCTATAATGGATACAATTACTTTTCGATATCTAGTCAACTTAACTGCACATGAGACTAGTGGATGTGGTTATTGCCTTCTTATCTGGTGTCAATGACAATGGTAGTCTACATGAAAAGCCCTGAAGGACTAAAGTTTCCTAAAGCGTATTATTCAAATGCTTGTGAAATTTATTCGATAAAACTTTAGAGATCATTATATGGATTAAAATAGTTTGGCTGTATGTTGTATAATTGCCTAAATGAATATCTTCTAAAAGAAGGTTACAAAATGATCATATATGCCCATGTATCTTTATAATAAAGTTAGCTTCCGGATTTGTTACAATCATTGCATTTGTCGATGATTTAAATACTATTGGGACGAATGAAGAGTTTTCAAGAGCAATTAATTATTTAAAAGCAAAATTTGAGATCAAAGATCTTGGAAAAACTAAGTTTTGTTGTAGCGTGTAAATCGAACACTTTGAATATAGAATAGTTCGCCAATGAGTGTTCTGTCTGTTGATGTGAAAAAAGGACCCTTTCAGACTGAAGAAGATGATGAATAACTTCTTAGTAATGAAGTAGCTCTACACAAAAAACCGTGAAACTGCAAACTGAATCGAACCGTTGTTTCGGTTCCACGTGGAACCACAAGCATGTTCAAGAGAAACCGAACAGACCATTTTAAAATAGTTAGGTTTAGGTTTCAAATTTTAAAAACCATTCAAACCCAATAGAATTTATTTTAGTTTTCATTTAATTTTTATTTAGTTAGTAATTTTAAGTATTTAAAAGCTACAAATTTAATTATTTCAACCTACGTTTGTGAGTCATATATTAACCCAAATTAAAATTCAAATAGCCCAATTAACGACTAACAAGCGACACAAGTTAATTTCGGGCAAATGCCCAACATGAAAAATAGTTTTAAAACCAAAATATGACCCATGAACTTGTGTCCTCTTTGTACTTTGCTTTCGAAAGCTCCACCTCGTAATTTGGACCGAAAACCCTACTTTTCTATTTAGCAATTTCAAATTCATGTTGGTTCTACTTCTAATATCTTTCACTTAACAATTACTAATTCCTTTAGGTCTCCAAATTCCACTTCAAGGCTTGCTTCATGCTCGGTTTGATTGCGCCTATATTTTAAAGCTCGATTTTGGGTAAAACGATTTGATTCCAATGGTGAGTAAACATTTTTATCATATCTGCTCTGCATATTGTTCTTCAGTTTGACAATCTATTTTGCAATTTTTACTCGTGTCTTCATTTTGACATCTTGTTCATTATCACACTTGTGTTAATTTTTTGTTTTTATTTGGTAAACTACTATTAAATCTTCATTATCCATTAAATGTCAATGTTAGTACATGTTTCCATGACATTAGTATATCAAAAATAGTTATGGATAAAGAATATATATTACACATGTAAGAGATTATACTGACTAATTTTTTCATCTTCAAGTTTAGCTATTAGAATTTCTTGAGGTACGTGTTTAGAAAGTATTTAGTTTTTCTTTTCCAATGACTTGATGGTGCGAGATCTTTTTTCTTTTTTGTCGTTACACGTGTTTTATTTCTTGAATCATGTTTCATTTACAGATGTAACGCCCCAAGTTTTAAGAAGCCGAAACGTTAGTTCTTTCTTTAATTTTTTTATAATAATAATAAACGTAGAAAAATAAACAAATATTTAAAATGCAAAAATTTATTTAAATTAGCAACACATTGAGTATCTCAGACTATTTAATCTCCAACGACTCAAATTATTCAAAATCAAGTACTTAACAGTTTGAAACATTTAAAAAACACACTTTAATGCTTCAAGTTACTTAAGATAGCAACAGAAATAAAAGTTATTTATTGCATATAAGTAGCCACCACCCTCACCATGCCTCCGACTCCTCAATTTGCAATTTGTTCATTAGATAAATAAGACATGATTATTTTGAATACTCAGTAGACCCCGCACACAACAACTAATACATGTTACAAATTAAATGCACATAATCATCAATCATCATAAAAATGTGAACAAGTATACAATACAGCTTCGTTCATCATTCCCTCTATATCGTGCATGTCATCATAGTGCGTAAAAGCATATCGTTATTATTTATTAGGCTAAAAGCTTATCATCGTAGTGCTAATAAATAATTGTTATTTGTAATTGGATCAAAGTATATTATCATAGTGCCACGGAAGCACGTCATCATATAACATTTACATGCAAGTAATTAATATCAATTGTATATGCACACATTTAGAAATAAATGTTTTTACAAAACGAGTCTACCTTAAATCTTTTCCGAGTTTTGGAGCTTAATTCGTAGTGAGAAGTCAGTCCTTTAGCTACTCGTACGCCCTGTCTAGTCAACAAAGAGCTTAATTTACATTAATAAACTTAAATATTAGGTATTTATAGATAATATTGAAACTTATGGATTAAAATTGAAAGATCATAAAAATTTGGGGGTTAATTTAAAATAATTCAAAGTTTGAAGGCTTATAGGCAATAAAATTGAATTAAAAATACTTTAGGCTAAATTATAAGATTTTTAAAACATGGAGAACTTAGGTGCAAATAAAGTTTGAGGGTTAACTTAAATAAGGAAGGAAAGTTGAATGATTTAAATTGAAATAAAAGTTTAGGGGTTAAATTGTAAGAACTAAAAGTGAGGGACCTGGCATTAAATAAAATTTAAGGGTGTAGTTATAGAAAATAATTAAAGTGGGGGACTAGATTTGCAAATATAAGTTAAGGGTTAAGGGTTAAATTACAAAAATTAAAAGTTGAGGACTTATTGTTTAAATAGACTATATGGACCAACTTAAAATAAATCATAAAAATCAGGGATTAAACTGTAAAATCCCCAAATTGAATTCGGAATTGGGATTTAAAATCCCTAAATTCACAATTCAACCGGCTATGGCTCGATTGAGTAAGGGACCGAGGAAAAATTACAGGTGATGCCATTGGCACCGGCGGTGAAAGTGGCGACGAAGGCCAAGGTTGTGGTGGAGATGCTAATGGAGGCTTAAATTGAAGGATTTGGTGAAGAGTAGTTGAGAATTTAGTGGTTGAAGTTCATGAGCAAGTTGGCATTCTTCTTCAATTCTTACTCTTTTCTTCCATTTTCTTCTTCCTCTTGACTCTATTAAGTTTCTAGGACATTTTGTGAGGTGCAGGAGGTCCGACTATGGGGGGTTTGTGTGGGATGTATATATGAACCGTGTATTTCTGTGTGCTTGTGTGTGTTTGCTACGACATGTGTGTGTATTTTGCTGCAAATTGTGTTGTTGTGTATTGTATGCTTGCTGATTGCTTATGTGGCTTGTGGTTGAGGTGGTAGTGGTGCTCAGTGGAGATGGTGGTGGTGATGTGGTGGTGGAAGAAGCTTGGTGACGGTGATAGAAGGGGCACGGTGGAGAAAGGCAGTATGTGGAATTGAAGCACAGTAAATACTTTAAAAAATGCCATGAAATTTTTGCACTCTATTGACTAATGCGATGAATGGTGTATTCTATTGACTATTACATAAATCAAGTGAAAAAATGCAAGTGAAATAGAAATTGATTAAGTACTTCTTTGTGTGATTTTGATGTCAGAACAAGATGGATTGAAATAGGAATTAAAATAAAGAAAATGTTGAGGAAGTACCTATTGAAGTTGGCTTTGTTGCTTCTTGTATAACTCTTTGTAAGAGGAATTGAGGTTGAGAATGATAATGGAGGAAATGAAGATGATAATGGTGCGATGAAGTGATGAAGTTGGGGCTAGGGTTTGAAAAATCTCAATCAAAAGTATTTAAATGAAATACTAGTCCACTTAAAAAAAGATGAAATACTAGGATAAATAACTTGATTAAAGTATTCTTAATGGGTAAGAAATGTGAATGGATTTTAAATGGGCTTCTAATTGGATTGGATTGTCTCTTGACTCACATTGGACTATAATTAAACTTTAAATTGACTTGAAGTTGAAATTAGGCTCTGATGAATAAAAACTAAGATTTTGAGGACTAAATTGAACAAATTTGAAAGCTTGGTCCTCGACTTAAATTTGAAAAATAAATAAATTTTATAAATTATTTCTTGTAATGATTAAATACAATAATAAATAATATAAAATTCAACTAGGTGAGCGTGCGCTATTAAATTCTTTAGGTGAAGTGGAAGCGATATGTTTTGGAAATTTTATTTAATTAAATATTTTTATTTATGAAAAATTCGCGGTCACTACAATCGACATGGAGCCCATTCCGGAAAAAGTTTCCATGAAGTGGATGCAATGCCTAATGTGAGACACAATGATGCAATTCCGATAGAGGATGATGATATGACCATGAAGTTTGTAAAAATGGCAAAGATAAGCAAAAAGTGATAGAAAAGGTTAGAAGTGTGGGATCACTTCTAATTGCACAGAGATGGCAAGATAGAATGTAATTATTGTGGAAAATTATATAAGCATCACTCTAAAATTTGTGGAACTAGTAGATTGTTGTACCATGTTGTTGTCAAAATTTAAATAACTCGCAAGTACATGAATCTATTGAAATATAAATTTAATGAGCAACGAGTTCGAACCCACAACCACTGCGAATTTAAAAAGTATAATTTAGTCCAAATTAACTCGTACACTAAACTAATGAAAAGATTTGATCTTTATACTTTCAATTAATTAAAAAGGCTAGTAGAGAAACTAAGCTAAACAGTTAAAACTAATATCAAGACAATTAAAATAACCGAGGTTCAGATTCCACCACTATATTCAACCAAGCGACTCTCTAATCACCATTTAATTCACAAGTTCAAGTAGCAAGTCGAAATCAATCTATTGTCTACCCATAAATTTATCAATGAAGCCCAATTAATAAAATCTATCATTGGTCCCTCTTCACCTCTTCTAATAGACTCACCGAGCAACTATTGTAGTAATAAGATTAAAGAAAGCAAAGAATATAAAAATCATATGTTCCAAGCATTCCAAGTGTACAATTCAAAGGGTGATAGGGAATAGATTATAATGGTTTTAAAAGATTTTTAATGTAAAAGATGAGAGAGAATGAGTGGAGTTGAGTGGTTGAGATTTATGGACATGATGAGATATGTGGATGTGATTAATTTAAGAGAGTGGAAAAAGTTGAAAAAAGTGTTTAAAACACTTTTAATGGTTAGCCTAACGGGGCATCAATTGTAATCTCATGATAACTCAAAGATAATCATTATGTACTTCAAGCACCCAACATGGATTAATTAAACTATTATCTAGCAATCACCAATACATGATAGAAGTAAATAAAAATATTAAGGAAAGACAGAACCCGCCATCGAGTAAATCACGTGAAAGAAAACAAATCCTTGGCTCGTTCTTGGATCTTCACTTTTTCCCGAAAGCACCTCATGTTGTCTCTAATTCCCACCTCAGCCACAAGTCCAATTCTTTTTTTCCCTCCTCCCCAAGTTTGTTTTTCCTTTTTTTCCAATTGATACAGCCCTTGATTAGGCTAATAGGCTTCAACCCCAATATGCTTTTTTTTTATTTTGTTTCACTGTTTTGTTCTTCTCCTTTTTTATGGTCCTAATAAACAAGTAAAAAGACAAACAAGTAAATATTAATATAAAATGGGATTAAAAGATAAAAATTAATAATGAATTATGGAATAAAAATATGCTCATCAAATGTTCCCAAGCCTAAAGTTTGCTAGTCCTCGAACAAAATAATCTAAAAATAATCCCACAAACATCACATATAAATAAAATGACAATAAAACTTAAACAATAGTCAAATAGATTGCCTTATCGACCTCATATTTGAAAATCCAATGATCGATGAAAAGAATGCAATATTGCCTACATATCAACCTTTGACTCCAACCATGCCAACTTTTTGAATCAAAATACAAATCAATTTCCATCACATGTATTTTGGTTGGTTCATTCCAGGCCCATGATAGTCAATTCTTTTTCCTCACCCTCGCATGGGATTCACACACCCATTGTTAAATAATCCACTTATGGCCAAGGTGATAACTGTAAGTTATACTCAAACAACTCATCCTTTCTGACTCAAGTTTGGTTAGGTCTAACCAATGGTTGTGGCTTTCAAGGTTTGCAATTGTTCTCTTTTTTTTCTATTTTTTTTTAAAGTTCCTCAACCTTCAAGTCTCTACTAGGAACTCAAACTGACTAGCTAATGCCCCAACTGATTTTTTTCTCTTTTTTTCCATCTTATGTGCAAAACCTCTCTCCCTTAAGCTTTCTAGATGACCCTTGTAGCGAGGTTTAGGTCGATGACTCCCAGACCAGATGACCTTAGGACTACGGGTTTTAAGATACCCCTTAGGACTTAATTACTCGAGTAAAAAAGGCTACAAAGAGATGCATAAGATATCCAGCTCAATGAGTAATATTAGTGAACGGGGATTCAATTGCTAGCATTGGTCATTTCCTAGCTTATACTTTCAAGCCAAGAGCACTTCACACAATTTTCAACTCATGCACGAAATAAAAGCATTCCCATCTAGCCACTTTCATGGCTTAACCACTCCCAAACTATCCTCTCTAGGTACGGTTCAAAAGATGTGATTTAGTTTAGGGTCACAAATAATAATAAGTCATAAATTCAACCAAATAACACAATTCCAAAAATCTTTCAGTATTTCAACCCAAAAAGCTAACGTAACAAAAATCATTCGGTTAACGTGTTGCATCATTGCATTCAAGTCATATATCACAACAATTTCCAATAGTTATATCATCAGCCAGCAGTACTGTCCTACCAAAACAAACACACAAGCACATTGGAATTTTTTGTTTAAAAGGCACATATAGCTGAAATATAAAAAATAACGAAAAGCACACAATAACAAACAAGCAAAAATGCAATTCACACACCCCCAAACCTATCCTAAATATTGCCCGCAATGTTTGCAACTATGGAAACCTAAAAGAAAAGAAAAATAGGGGCAAATAGTTGGATGGAGCACACCTGGATGGCTGGTTTCACAATAACAGGTTCCATACAATCCTAGAAAGTAAAGGAAAATAAAAAGACGAAATTACTAACCTAAAAAAATGACAAACAGAAGAAAAAAAAATAAATGAATAAATAAATAATACAAAATTGGAGAAAATTATATTCAAGTTGGGTAGACTGGCCCACTCAACTTCACATCTTCCTCCCCATCTCGAGGTTGAAACTCCAAATATGGTTTTAATCTTTAACCATCAACTTTAAAAATATAATCATTTTTGGGGTTCTAAACTTCAATGACGCCATGAGGATAGACGGTATGAACAATGAAAGGACCAGACCACTTCGAATGTAACTTACCTGGAAAGAGATGCAGCCAAGAATTGTATAAAAGTACTTTGTGACCTGGTTCAAAAGATTTTCTCAAAATATACTTGTCACGAAAAACCTTCATACAGCCCTTGTCGATCTTTGAATTCTCATAAGCATCGTTCCTAAGTTCATCGAGTTCTGCCAAATGCAACTTTCTATTCAACCCAGCACTTTGCATATCAAAATTAAATTTCTTGATAGCCCAATATGCATGATGCTCCAACTCTTCTGGTAAGTGACAAGCTTTCCCAAACACAAGTCTATAAAGGAGACATCCCAATTGGTGTTTTGAAAGCCGTTCGATATGCCCATAATGCATCAATGAGTCTTAACGACCAGTCTTTTCTATCAGGTCGAACTGCCTCCTCCAAAATCTGCTTAATCTCTCTGTTTGAAATTTCCACTTGCCAATTAGTTTGTGGGTGATATGAGTAGCAACCTTGTGTGTGATTGAATAATTTGCCAACAGAAAGTTAAATGGCCTATTCCAGAAGTGAGACCCTCCATCACTAATTATAGCCCCTGGAGTACCAATGTGAGAGAAAATATTGTTCTTCACGAATGTCACCACAACTTTGTGATCATTGGTCCTATATTGATTGCCTCAACCCATTTTGGCACGTAATCAACTCCAACCAATGTGTATAGATAGCAAAACAATGGTGGAAAAGATTCCATAAAATTGATACTCCACATGTCGAATATCTCAACAATAAGAAATAGGATTGAGAAGCATCATGTTTTTAGTAGAAATGCTTCCCCTACGTTGGCATCTGGAACATAAAGAACAATATGCATAAGTGTCAAGAAAAAGAATCGGCCAATAAAAACCACATCGTAAAACCTTTGCTATAGTCTTTTTAGTACTAAAATGGCCTCCACAAGCCTGATCATGGTAAAAAGATATCACACTTTGAATTTCTTTTTCTATGACACATCTCCTTATAATCTGATCAACACAGTACCTAAATAAATAAGCATCATCCCAAAAGAAATTCTTCACTTCAACTAAGAAATTATTCTTATCTTGTTTGCTTCGATGCTCTGGCATTTTACCTGTAACTAGATAATTGACAATGTCAGCATACCAAGGCACAACATCAATACTCATAAGCTGCTCATTAGGAAATAACACATTTACAGGAAAATTCTTTTCCATAGGTTCAAGAACAATGAGAGACAAATGATCAGCAACAACATTTTCACATCCCTTTCTATCCTTAAACTCTATGTCAAATTCTTGTAATAACAACATCCACCTAATTAGCCTAGGCATTGCATCCTTTGTAGTTAACAAGTATTTCGAGGCAACATGATCAGACAAAACAATTACTTTACTCCCTATAAGATAAGATCGAAATTTATCAAGTGCAAAATAACTGCTAGCATCTCTTTTTTAGTAGTACAATAGTTCAACTGTGCATCATTGTGTGTTCTACTAGCATAATAAATAACATAAGGAAAACGACCTACTCTCTGTCCTAAAACTGCTCCTACAGCATAATCAGATGCATCACACATGAGTTCAAATGGCACTTTCCAATCAGGTGGTCGAATGATTGGTGAAGTAGTCACCAAACTTTTCAACTTTTCACAATCCCCTAAACAAGAGTCATCAAACACAAAATGAACATCCTTAACAAGTAAATTGCATAAATGTCTAGAAATTTTATTGAAATCTTTAATGAATCTCCTATAAATACTAGCATGCCGAAGGAAAGATCCTATTTCTTTTTATAGATTTTAGAGGTGGAAGATTGGAAATAAGATCAACCTTTGCCTTGTCAACCTCAATACCCATGCTAGAGATTATGTGACCAAGAACAATACCTTGTTTCACATGAAATGACCTTTTTTCTAATGTAGAACTAACTTCTTCTCAATGCATCTCTATAAAACTAGAGTTAGATTGTCCAAACATTTGTCAAAAGAATCTCCATAAGCAAAAAAATATCCATAGACACTTCAATAAACCTCTACACCATATTAGAGAAAATACTAAGCATGCATCTTTGGAAAGTAGCAGGGGTATTACATAAACCAAATGACATTCTCCTATATGCAAAAGTTCCAAAAGGGAAAATGAAAGTAGTTTTCTCTTGATCTTCTGGAGCAATGAAATTTTGATTATAGCCTGAATAGCCATCTAGAAAGCAATAAAAATCATGTCCTGCTAGCCTATCAAGCATTTGATCAATAAATAGGAGAGGAAAGTGATCTTTTCTAGTTACTAGGTTCAATTTTCTATAAGCAATGCACGCACACCATCCTGTAGTTATTCTAGTTGCAATTAATTCATTGTTAGCATTAGCAACTACAGTTATACCTGACTTTTTTGGAACTACATGCACCGAACTTACCCAACTACTATTGGAAATAGGATAAATAATCCCAGCATCTAAGAATTTAAGCACTTCATTTTTCACAATATCCTTCATGTTGGGATTTAACCTACCTCGCATCTCTCTAGTGGTTCTAGCATTTTCCTCAAGATGAATGTGATGCATGCAATCAACAGTATTTATACCTTTAATATTAGCAGTGGTCCACCCTAACGCCCATTTATGCTCAAACAAAATATTTAATAACTTACCTTTCTACTCAACATCAAGGGAGGAAGATATTATTACCGGAAATTTTCTGACTCTCCCAAGAATGTGTATTCCAAGTTGTTTGGCAATGTCTTGAGCTCCAATTTTTGTGGTTTTTCAGTTGATGGGATACTCTTCTTTTCCTCCCTAGATGGACGTGGCTCAATTTTTCCTCTCCAGTTACTTGTATCCATGATAGGAATTTAGTCAAGCAATGCGTTCACTTCATCAATTGCACTATCAACATCAAAAGAACAACAAAAATGAGTTAAACACACTTCTAGTGCATCATCACAATTATTAGAAATATGGGAATCATCAACTAATGACTCTATCATATCAGCATCAATAACTTTCCCGTCATCTAATTGTTGCTTGTTAATATTAAAAAAAAATCAACTCTAGAGTCATATTGCTGAAGGAAAGCTGCATCACCCCATTCCTGCAATTGATAACAGCATTAGATGTTGCTAGAAAATGACAACCTAAAACAAAATGAATGTGTTTTATAGAATCTTGCACAGGTTGAGAGTCAAGTACAATAAAATCAATAGGAAAATAGAACTTGTCAACCTGTATAAGGACATCTTCTACAATACCGCGAGGAACTTAACTTTAACAGATCTATCAGAAAGTTGCAAAACAATAGTAGTGGGTTTCAACTAACCTAACCCAAGTTACATATATATACAGAATAAGGCAAGAGATTAACACTAGCTCCTAAATCTAATAAAGCTTTCTCAATCTTATGGTTTCCTAGAACATATGAAATTGTAGGACAACCTGGATCTTTAAATTTTGGAGGCATTTTGCTTTGAATGACAGAGCTTACCTCTCATTAACTGTATTACCTTTCTTCCCTTTAGTTAACATACGGAAAATGAGCCTT
Organism: Jasminum sambac; assembly: GCA_018223645.1. Lineage (NCBI taxonomy): Eukaryota > Viridiplantae > Streptophyta > Magnoliopsida > Lamiales > Oleaceae > Jasminum > Jasminum sambac. The sequence continues at coordinate 33,075,657 of CP073648.1, forward strand.
TGGAGTGTAGGATGGTAGATTGTCTTCACCCGAACTCTCCTTTCATAGATCTTGAATTGGCACTTCCTCAGAAGAAACCATATCTTCAGGCTTCTTTCTAGTTAGGGTCTCTACTTGATTGTTGGGCATGTTGTCGCAGTACGCCAAAATTTATTTTATTTCCTTACTCGGTTTCAAAACTATAAATTAATGTAGAAGTGGTAAGTAAGGGTCGAACCCAAGAGGAACGGTGCTTAATCTAGTTGATTTTATCAATTAATATAGAAAAAGGGGGTTTTGTGATATTTGAATAAAAATAGAAAATCGAACGTCAAAATAAAAGATTGAAATAAAACAATTGTACAAAATATCTAGTTCTCGGGTTCGGTTGTGTCAACAACTTATATTTATCTTTCCCATGCAACGTGTTACTATTCCTTCTTCAATTTATCAACTCTCAATTAACCAAGAAGCTCTGATTAACGAATTCTTCCTTAAGTGTATTAAATTAAAGTGAGTTCTTTAACTTAACATCTAGCTATTGGATAAACCTAAACAAATTCTTAGGATTTAATGCAAAGCTAGTGTGAAATGAACGAGAAGAATGAGTTGAATTAGATGAATAATTTCACAAACTCAATTAATACATCTAAGTTGATTTGTTAATAAATATGCACGATATTCATTTGCTACTTTGGATTGGAATCTAGTGATAATTACGGATCAAAAGTTCCAATCCTAGCAAGTAACTTGAATTTAAAGATTGATTGATTCAATTGGCCAAAGTGAATGCAATAATCAAATAAACTCAAAAACGGGTTTACAAGCATAACAAATCAACAAATCGAAGTAGAGGAATAGATAAAACGTTACTAAAGAGTTACAAAAGATAACCACATGTTAGTTGAACACAACGCCCCCTCAACTAGATAGAAAAGTCTAACTACTCATATTTATGGGTTTCATACTTTTAGCCGATGTTCGCTTTGTATCACCACCACTATATGATAGATTATACGCAAAATATAGAAAACAAGTAAATAAATGCTAAGAAATAAATAGAGAAATAGAAGGGAAAAGAGAAACTTATCGAAGAAATGATCCGCTAATCATATTCACAGCCGAAGTATCGTTGATCGATTGAAGCCTTTATTTCTTCCGCCGGAATATGAAAAACTAAGATCTTTCAAGCTAAAACTAAGAACAAATGAAGAAGAGAATTTTATTGAAGAGAAAGTTGGAGAGAACTACTAGCTAATTCTCTTCCACTAAGTTGTGCATTTCCTTCCTTACAAATGCCTCTATTTATAGGCAAAATTTCACAAGAAAACATAATAAAAAATTGTACAACTACTCCATTATGATTCCACTAATTGGTAACCACCAAATCATGATCTTAAATTGCTCCATTAATTCAAATATTGTATCATGGTATAGGTAAGCATCTTGGCTGAATTGTGCAATTGGAATTTCATTTGTTTGATATTTTAATAGAAATTTATGAATTTTCTACCAAAACATGGCCCAAGAAATCCTCCATTCACATCACTCTTGGTTTTGCCCATTTTTGAACATGATATGATCCGAATCATTTGAAGAGGTCAACATCAAAGTTGTAGCCCTCGGAGTGTCCTTTCCAACAATATAAAGTGCAGGTCAATCCAAAGTTTGTAGCAAAAGTTATGGTCATATTACTGAACTGCGGTAGTTACGCTTTGTCCTTTCTCTTCAAATGGCCATAACTTTCACTAGGAAACTCCGATTTGGGATCCGACAAAAATGTACAAATCCTCTTTTGATATTCTTTGATATTGGCACAAGAAAAATTGTAAAAACAACTTTTCATAAAATTGCATCGGAGGCCCTCCATCTTTGATTCGCTTGCATTTTGGTCACGAGTTTCCGTTTTCATTCGATTTTCATCCATTTTGACTCCTTTTGATTCTTTGTGACCCTAAACACCACAATAAAGGAAAAACACATAAAACGGAACATATAACACTAATAAAATACACAAATACATAAAATAGAAGAGTTATTTAAGTGCTTTTCGAGCACTTATCAAACTCTCCCACACTTAGACTGTTGTTCGCCCTCAAACAACAACCCATATGATACCAAACAACACATTGATTTTATATGAGATAAATAACTTTAAACATTGAAATCCAACTCCAGATAATGACTTGCTTAATAAATATTCTCCCGAACCATAAAAATTTCACTTCTTCTCAAAGACACAATGGCTTGTGAGTGTGTGCAATTGAGGTTATCATCCCATCACTAACTAGAACCAAATGAAAGCTTACGATGATCTATCCAAATCCTGACCCGAAATAGTCAAATATTTCCTTTCATCTCTCGTGATCCCACTCTTATTTTACAATGATTCCCATGGATCCTAAAAATTACTTTGTTCACCAAAAATCATCAACTGTTAGCATTACAAAGAAAAAAAAGGGGCATGGCAGGTGTTTTATCGCAAATATGTCTTCAATTTAAAGAGTGTTTAGATTGAGCACTTCAAACCACTGAGGAAATTTATTTATCTAATTTCACACTTGGGTAGCTATCACATTTCTAGCGATTTTATTTTTTCTTTTTTTTTTCTTTTTTTTCTTTTGATGAAGAAGAAAAAGAAGAAGAAGAAAAGTTTTGCAATTTTCTTTTCAGCTTTTACCCCACAGGTAGCTTTCACACTAAACCCCTTTCATTGGAGGCAGCCTTCTTCACCCATTCGAGGTGACGGCTTCACACTCTGAGGTAGGTAGCTCTTTCCTGTGATCCCTCTCCTTATTTCGAACATAAAAGTAAAATTCATTCTCAGCATAGGTCAATGCTTTTTCCAAACTTTTTAAACTCTACCAATAAAAGACACATTCACAAAAAACAGATGCCATGCGATTATAACTCCACCTTGCTAAAAATTGATATTTCCAGGTTACTTTGAGCAGGACGAATGGATAGAAAAAAAGAAAAAGTTAGTTTACTATGGTCTAGAAAGTTAGAAAAAATCAACATTTTCAACCTTCAATTTGTGTTCCAGAGAATGATAGTAAATTACCTATAAATGTGCTCGAGATAAATTTGCCGGTGTGCTTGGAGAAGAACAGAACACATTTTTTTTTCGAGATCTTGTAGTTTCAGCTAAGTCACACAAATTAAGCTCAATCATATTCAAAAGTTGTTATCTCATGCAAAATCGTCGAGACAAATAAAAAAAAAAAATCACCACATTGAGACCATAATATGCCACTCCCCCACACTAAAATTCTACATTGTCCCCAATGTAGAAATATAGAAAGCATGAAAAAGAGAAGAAATAGAAACTCCCCTATGGTAAGCAATGAGTCGTGCTGATTTGGAGATGGTGGTTGCACAATGTAGCACTTCTGAGGAATACTTCGACAATCCAAGAGCAAGAGACCTGCAATCAACATATTTACAGAATAAGAAAAACAACAGCTGAAAATATTTAGGTTTTTTTTTTTGTGATGAAGAGAAATTTATACACAAAGCGACTTTGGAAGTTGACAACCCTCTGAACATCTTGCAGTATTATTCACATCAAACTAATGATATGATTCCATCAAGTCTGATCCACATGGAAACTGTCTGAATCATCATACTCTCTACAAAACAGTTTGACAACCAACCTTAATGAAAAGGTCCTCCATATCGCCACATGACACATAGCTATGTTTACCATTCAATAAAGAACAGCCCCACAAGAACCAACAAATGGGAGAACGTTTAGAGCAGAACGTCCAACTCAGACACTTCTCAAACGAATGAGAAGTAGTTTTACATCTTCGGATGGGTGCTAATGATCACGCTCAAAAATTTGTTGCTCAATGGTTAGGCCATCGAGTTTGGTTTCCAACAGACGTTGTCGTTGTTCCAACAAATTATCAAACTCTCTCACACTGATTGCGGTATTTGTTTTTTCCCGATAGACTTTTATTTTGCACCTAATCGGTCCATCCTTGAAGAAAACAACATGTCTATATTGTGAATAAGTTTGATTTCGAGTACAATGAAGTCCCTCTAATAGCTTTCCACATTTAAAGCAACTTTTAAAGCGCTTAGCACGTCGTTTGCGAGCAGATCGGGATGACCCTGCCCCAAAAGCTATGACGTTCCAAAGGGAACGCTCATACTTGTCAACAAGTCGAACAATCGGAATCTTGATATCAAGAGGCATAGAGAAAGAGTCGAGTACTTGTAGAAGAGCAACAATACGTAGAGGGGATGCCATAGAAAGAAATGAAAATTCAATGTACTTTGAGGTATCTGCAAAAGACTTGAAAGAAGAAGGTTAATAGAAGAGAATACAGTTCTTTAAGGTCTACTGAAAAAGACCAGTTTAACGCCTTTGGGCGGGATATATAAACCAGTATCCAAGGTTTTTTTTATTTTTTATTCCAGAGCGTAACACAGATGTATTTCCAGAGTTAACTCCGTATTCTACCATCTGAAGTTAGCTATTCCACATTCATAACCTTAACTCTAAATCCAATTCATTCGGATCTCTTTTTCTTTCGCTTAATTCCTCTGACCAATTGATGACAGGCACTTCTACATTCATTTGTGGTACATAAGATTCTAATTTTTCCAATAATTCCTCAATTGATGGTGTAATAAATATTATTTTTAAAGTATTAGGAGAAATCAGCTTTTGATGAGCTAAAAATTTGAAAAATGCCAATAAACCATTGAAATGGTTTTGAATGTTTAAAAGACCAATTGGCTTAGAATGTAGATTCAACGTGGCCCAAGAAATTATGCAAAAGATCTGTTCCAAAGTTTCAAAACCCCTGGTAATACAATAAAAGCATCCGAATGCATTATCATCAGTGTTAAGCGTTCAAACAACGATTTAGCCTTTACCTCAAAGCCGATGGTTTTACCATACACCTGTTTTAAAGGTGGCACAGTAATACCAATCACTATTGATCCTCTTACGTACGCAGATTGAACGGCACACCCTATCAGTCCACGGTAACCTCCTCCGTATATTATCTTGCCCTTTCGATCTCCAAGTACTGCTCCAGCTTCTACTACTGGTGCTAGAAGCGTTGGTTGTCCCAGATTCATTCCACCAAAGAGACTTATGACCCTCAATGTCCTCTTTGAACTCCCAGTTCCGGCAGAAGTAGTAGCCTCCATAGGTTGTCGATTTTGCACACTAAAAACTGACACAAGAACACAAAAAAAAAAATTAAAAAATAACAATATATACACGTAGTTGTGATTGTGGCTCACATCTTCTTCTGGTTTTATGTCCAGAAACGGCTTAAATGCCTTCTATGAGTCGGGGATAGGCTTCCCATCAAGTTTTCTTATAGACTGGCAAACGGGGTCTTTTAAAGTCAGATTCCAAAGACTATATCGTTCTTGTTCCTTTTTAAATTCACTCCACAAATTGAGAAGTTCGATTTGCACCATTCCACTAGGGTGCGTCTCAAGAGTTTGATGGATATCATCCAAAGACTCCTTACTCATGCCATCCTTAATGAAACATATTTTATCTTCTCGATTTGTGGACACAAATCCAATGGAACTATTACCTGATTTGCAGGTCCATCGAGTGCATTTATAAGGCCATCTAGCATATTTATAGCACACATTCATTCTTTTTGCTCTTCGTTTCTTGGCAAAATTACTTTTGCCTAACCTAGTGCATATTTAGTACTTAAAGCTTGCATTTCACCTCCTAATCGGACCTTTGCTTCAATCAACCAACGGATATCCTCAGGCATTTCCTTTTCCATCAACATTTTTAACCGTCCTACTCTAGAATAGTAAATCTCTTTCAAAGCATTCAAAGGTAGTGACGGGTAATATTTGTGGATTTGAGAAAATTTGTTATCCATTTTTTTTTAGCTACGTAACACACGAAAGAAAAAGAAACATTGAGAAATAAGATTAAAACCATCAAAATCAATAAGCATAGTAGATTATCAAACTCTCCCATATTTTCAAAGATATTGAAGAAGGAAAAAAAATAAGAAAATTTGAATTACATAATCAATTAATATAAGGAAAAGACATATATATACAAAAATATCACACACATCCATGCTATAAGAAAAACAAATAAGAAGAAAAGATGAAGAATAAGAAAAAAACAAGAAGAGAAGAAAATTACCTAATCACTGCTAGAAAGGAGCACTCACAGAGTAATTGAAATTGTGGTTGTGGTTTCATGTGGAGAATGATCTGGATTTATAGTCAAATGAGCATTGTTTCAACCGACAACCATGTATGTAGAGTGTGCTGGAAAGAGTACGATGGGAGGAGTATCCGAGAAGACGTGTTGACAAATTGTCCATTATCAATAATTAATCCCCACACGTTATCAATAACTATTGCTAATCACCGATTTTTGCGCCATCATGTCTCTTTCCAAACAATTGAATCTCTGGATATCTTCCTTCCACAGTTACAAGGCAACATCTTCTTTAGTACGTTAGATAAAAAAAATGGAGAAATAAAAACAAAAACAACGAAAATTTCAAATGAAAGATAAAAATGAGAGAAAATGCTTGGGTTGCCTCCCAAGAGCGCTTTTGTTTAAAGTCGTTAACTCGACATAGTTCCCATTTGTCAAGTAGGGTTTCTCAAATCCATTGCAGCTCCATTTTGTCTTTGATAGTATCTTCCAAATGTTTTGATTTCTTGACGGTCCACCTTGAATTCTTGTCTAATCTTTTGGTTCTCCATTCCGATGGCTTCCTTCTTTGAGATGAGGTAATTGTGCTTTGACTCCATTTTATGTGGCACGCTAGCTTTGCAATTCAATTTACACATTTCTTGCACAAAAGGGTTAGTCGAATTAATTGCAAAGACAGAACAAGCGTTATTAGGGAGCAATGAACCATTAAAAATATTAAAGTTCGCTTTTTCCTCATCAAATTCCATGGATAGTGTACCCTCATAGACATCAATTTTAGTGCGAGAAGTGTAAAGAAATGGACGTCCGAATATGATAGGTGTAAGGTGAGGTGAATGTTCATCAGCCATATCAAGTACGTAAAAATCAGCAGGGAAAACTAAACCATTTATTTTGACTAGCACATCTTCTATCACTCCATCCGGGTATGCATTGGTACGATCAGCTAGCTGCACAATTACGTGAGTTTCTTTCAGTTTTCCTAAATTAAGTGAAGCATACAAGGATCTAGGCATGACATTTATGGATGCTCCTAAATCTAAAGTGCTTTGTCAATGTGGTGATTGCCTATGGTGCAAGGGACAGTGAACATACCCGGGTCTTTGCATTTTGGAGGCAACTTCTTCTGGAATACCGCTGAAACGGTTTCTCCCATTTTGATTATTTCATTTCCCTTCAATTTCCTCTTATTAGTGCAAAGATCTTTTAAAAACTTAGCATAGCGTGGGATTTGCTTGATTGCATCTAACAATGGAATGTTGATTTCTATTCTCCTAAATGTGTCCAAAATTTCTTTTTCCTTGTCATCTTTGTTGGTTTTCGCTAATCTACTCGGAAAAGGGGGAGGGATCACTTTAGTAATGACAGAGGGGTTAGGACATACCTCATTTTCAAGCTTTTCTTCTTTATCTTCATGTGTGGGAACTTCTTTGTGAGGGTTTTCGATCTCTTTTCCACTCCTTAAGGTTATGGCACTAACATTCTTTTGATTTACCTCAGGTTGGGATGGTAACTTCCCTCCAGATTGTGCTTCCAGTCGATTGATGGCAGTTGCCAATTGGCTCATCTGGTTTTCCAAGTTTTGAATGCTTGCCTTGGAATCCTATTGAAATTTCACAGTGTTAGTTGCTAATGTTTTCACCATATCCTCGAGAGACATACCTGATTGTTGAGGTTTTTGTTGAAATTGCCCTTGGGGTTGAAAATTCCTTGTTGCTGGAATTGGCCTTGAGGTTTGTTAGGGAAGAATCCTGGGGGTTTGTTGGTTCCATAACTCAGATTGGGGTGATCTCGCCATCCTGGATTATAGGTGTTTGAGTATGGATTGTACTATTGCCTTAGGAATGGAAAATTGCTTGCTGAATTCACTTGTTCATTGTTATCCATTTGCAGAACAGGACAAGCATCTGTAGGATGTCCTAGGTTTGTGCATATGCCACATGCTTTGACTTGTGGATTGTTTCCTACAAAAATTTGTTTGAGAAAATAGGTTAGTTCAGAGAGTTGGTTTTCAACATTGGAGTTACTTACCTCATTTACTCTTCGAATGTTCATTTCAGTGCATCTTGAATTGTTGAGTGTTCTCACCATGTTTGAAATCAATGTTCTTGCTTCAGCAGGGGTTTTGTTCATCAGAGCTCCTCCACTAGCAGCATCAACCATGTTTCTGTCTCATTGACATAAGCCTTCATAGAAGTATTGCACTAGGAGGTTTTCACTGATTTGGTGATGCGGGCAGCTTGCAATGAGCTTTTTGAAACGCTCCCAATACTCATAAAGAGTTTCTCCATTGTTTTGGCATACTCCAGAGATATCTTTCACGATATTCTTTGTCTTTGAAGTGGAAGTACTTTTCAGGAAAAGTTGCTTCATTTGATTCTATGTCGTGTTGAACCTGGTGGTAAAGTGTATAACCAATTGTAGCGGCATCTTTTAGTGAAAATGGAAAAGCTCTGAGCTTGATTTGCTCTTCAGTGATGCCTGGGGGTTTCATGCTATCACACACCACATGAAACTCTTTCAAGTGTCGATACGGATCTTCGCCGGATCGTCCATGAAAAGATGGTAGAAGATGTATCAAACCAGATTTCAGCTTGAAAGTTTTACCTTCTTCTACGGTTGGAAAAGTTATACACAATGGTTGTTGAGTAACTTCAGGAGTTGCCATTTGTTTAAGAGTTCTTTCATTGTTGTTATCAGCCATTTCTCGTTCGGTTTGTTTTGCTTGTCTTATTCGTCTTCGAATGGATTTCTCGATTTCTGGATCGAAACTTTCAAGAATTCGATTAGTAGATCGGGTATTATGCATACAAGTGAAGAATAATTTTTTTTTAAAAAAAATTAATTAATTAAAGCAATTAAATTCGTTAACCGTTCCCCGGCAACGGCGCAAAAAAACTTGGGCGTGTTGTCGCAGTACGCCAAAATTTATTTTATTTTCTTACTCGGTTTCAAAACTACCAATTAATGTAGAAGTGGTAAGTAAGGGTCGAACCCAAGAGGAACGGTGCTTAATCTAGTTGATTTTATCAATTAATACAGAAAAATGGGGGTTTTGTGATATTTGAATAAAAATAGAAAATCGAACGTCAAAATAAAAGATTGAAATAAAACAATTGTACAAAATATCTAGTTCTCGGGTTCGGTTGTGTCAACAACTTATATTTATCTTTCCCATGCAACGTGTTACTATTCCTTCTTCAATTTATCAACTCTCAATTAACCAAGAAGCTCTGATTAACGAATTCTTCCTTAAGTGTATTAAATTAAAGTGAGTTCTTTAACTTAACATCTAGCTATTGGATAACCCTAAACAAATTCTTAGGATTTTTAATGCAAAGCTAGTGTGAAATGAACGAGAAGAATGAGTTGAATTAGATGAATAATTTTGCAAACTCGAATTAATACATCTAAGTTGATTTGTTAATAAATATGCACGATATTCATTTGCTACTTTGGATTGGAATCTAGTGATAATTACAGATCAAAAGTTCCAATCCTAGCAAGTAACTTGAATTTAAAGATTGATTGATTCAATTGGCCAAAGTGAATGCAATAATCAAATAAACTCAAAAACGGGTTTACAAGCATAACAAATCAACAAATCGAAGTAGAGGAATGGATAAAACGTTACTAAAGAGTTAGAAAAGATAACCACATGTTAGTTGAACACAACGTCTCCCTCGAACTAGATAGAAAAGTCTAACTACTCATATTTGCGGGGTTTCATACTTTTAGCTGTTAAGCTTTGTATCACCACCACTATATGATAGATTATACGCAAAATATAGAAAACAAGTAAATAAATGCTAAGAAATAAATAGAGAAATAAAAGGGAAAAGAGAAACTTATCGAAGAAATGATCCGCTAATCATATTCACAGCCGAAGTATCGTTGATCGATTGAAGCCTTTATTTCTTCCGCCGGAATATGAAAAACTAAGATCTTTCAAGCTAAAACTAAGAACAAATGAAGAAGAGAATTTTATTGAAGAGAAAGTTGGAGAGAACTACTAGCTAATTCTCTTCCACTAAGTTGTGCATTTCCTTCCTTACAAATGCCTCTATTTATAGGCAAAATTTCACAAGAAAACATAATAAAAAATTGTACAACTACTCCATTATGATTCCACTAATTGGTAACCACCAAATTATGATCTTAAATTGCTCCATTAATTCAAATATTGTATCATGGTATAGGTAAGCATCTTGGCTGAATTGTGCAATTGGAATTTCATTTTTTTGATATTTTAATAGAAATTTATGAATTTTCTACCAAAACATGGCCCAAGAAATCCTCCATTCACATCACTCTCGGTGTTTCCCATTTTTGACCATGATATAATCCGAATCATTTGACGAGGTCAACGTCAAAGTTGTAGCCCTCGGAGTGTCCTTTCCAACAATATAAAGTGCAGGTCAATCCGAATTTTGTAGCAAAAGGTATGGTCAAATTACTGAACTGCGGTAGTAAATTCGAGCTGCTGATTTTTTTACACTTTGTCATTTCTCTTCAAATGGCCATAACTTTCACTAGGAAACTCCGATTTGGGATCCGACAAAAATATGCAAATCCTCTTTTGATATTCTTTGATATTGGCACAATAAAAATTGTAAAAACAACTTTTCATAAAATTGCATCGGAGGCCCTCCATCTTTGATTCGCTTGCATTTTGGTCCCGAGTTTCCGTTTTCATTTGATTTTCATCCATTTTGACTCCTTTTGATTCATTGTGACCCTAAACACCACAATAAAGGAAAAACACATAAAACGGAACATATAACACTAATAAAATACACAAATACATAAAATAGAAGAGTAATTTAAGTGCTTTTCGAGCACTTATCAATTGTCAAATAATTTACCACATCTCAACGTCATGATACCCTTAGCATCCTCTTGTTGATTTTTAGACATAAATCCAATATTGTGCATCCCCTTTAGATTAGGAAGTGGTTGACTAGGCAATTTCCTTTCTCAATAGTTGTTGCCAAGTATTGGATAGAGAAAGCTAACTGTCCAATCATTTTCTCCATATTAGACATAGAATTTGTTTGAGAATTTTCAAATTCTGCAATTGTCTAGTTTTCTTGATCAAGTGCTGCTTGTGTGGACTTAGCTAACTTCTCAAATGTCTCTTCCCACGATTTTGGCTATGAAAAGTTTTGATTGAATTATCTCATTTTTTGCTGAGGAACTTGACTTGGCATGCCATTTTGTTGAGAACCTTATGAACATGAGAAATTTGGGCGGTCTCTCCATCCTGGATTATGTGTTAGAATATGTATTGTAGGATGGTTTTCTCATCATGTGAATGCATTAGCTTGACCAGAGTACTCATTTGGCCTAGACTGATTAGCATGAGACATTTGGGCAGTCTCTGCATCCTGTATTATATGTGTTAGAATATGGATTGTCGGATGGTTTTCTCATCATGTTAAGGTCATTGGCTTGATCAGAGCACTCATCTGGCCTAGACTGATTACCGACAAGTGGCTCATTCGCGGGTGTCGTTGTCAACAAAGCTAGTTGGCGAGAGATGCCTTCAATCATCCCTTTGACTTCTCTAATCTCCAAACTTGAGTCATTACTTCGAATCTCATATAATCCTCGTTTGGTTCCTTCAGTTCGAGAAAAACGACTCCGCTGTTGGGAGTTCTCTACCTATTTCTAAAAGAAATCCCAAATTTCAGTTGTATTTTTGGACATTAGCTCTCCACCACTTGCAGCCATCAACCATTCTTGAATGTGAGGTAGCAATCCTTCCCAGAAATATTGGCAAAGATGCCATTTTTCATAGCTATGATGTGGACACTTTAGTAACAACCCATTGAATCTCTCCCATACTTCATAGAATGGGTCATCGTATCTTTTCACAAATTCTTAAATTTCCCTGCCAAGAGCATTTGTTCTATGAACACGAATATATTTATTCAAAAATTTAGCAACCATTTGTTCGCAAGAAGTAATACTATTAGCAACCAAAGTATTAAACCATGATCGAGCTTTATCATTTAAAGAAAATAGGAACAATCTCAATTTAACATTATCAGGAGTAACATTCTCATACTTAAAAGTCTAACATATAGTATTAAAATCAGTCAAATGATTATAAGGCTCATCCTTTTCAAGACCATAAAATGATGGGAGACAGTTAAGTATACTAGGTTTGAGTTCAAAAGTTCTAGTAGTTACTGGAGGATATTGAATACATGAAAATTAGATAAAGGACTAAAATAGTCCTTGAAAGGTTTACCTCCGATTTCGTTAGCTATCTCAATTTTTAGTATATTATTCTCAATTTTATTAGTGGTTACAACTTGTTTTCTTTGATGAAAGGTTTTTTCAATTTCACTATCAAATGGTTCTAACTCAAGATTCAGAAATCTATGACAATGCATGCAGCAAATTTTTTCTTCTTTTTAAAAAATTAAAAAAAAAAGCTTAATAACAATCAACTAAAATAAAAACAAAAATGAAAATAGCAAACTAACTACTCTACTAACACAAAATTAAAAATAAAAGAATAAAATAAAGCAGCAAGAACATCTAATTTTCTATCACTGTAGAAATTCTTATTGACCACGACCAACCACTCCTACGAACAAGCTATCCTGCAAAAAAGAAAAAAGGAAACCAAGAAAGTTTAAATAATAATTAAAAAAGGTAGAATAAGATTCTAAACTAATTAAAAAATAAATAAATAAATAAATGAAGGAAATTAACTAAGGCTAAATCAACTTTCTAATGCAATCCCAGGCAACAGCACCAAAAACTGGTTGTGAAATTTTAAATAACTCGTAACTGCACGAATCTATTGAAATATAGATTTAATGAGCAACAAGGTCGAATCCACAGGAACTATGAATTTAAAAAGTGTAACTTAGTCCAAATTAAGTCGTACACTAAACTAATGAAAAGATTTGATTTTTATATTTTCAATTAAATAAAAAGACTAGCAGAGAAACTAAGCTAAACAATTCAAACAAATATCAAGGTGATTGAAATAACCAAGGTTTCAGATTCCACCACTATTCAATCAAGCAATTCTCTAATCACAATTTAATTCACAAGCTCGAGTGATAAGTCCTAATCAATCTATTGTCTACCCATAAATTTATCAACGAAGTCCAATTAATAAAATCTAATGTTGGTCCCTCCTCACCTCTTCTAATAGACTCAGCAAACAATTATCGTAGTAATACGATTAAAGAAAGTAGAGAGTCTAAAAATCATATGTTCCAAGCATTCCAAGTATCCAATTAAATTGTAATCTCATGATAACTCAAAGATAATCATTATATACTTCAAGCGCCAAGGTTGGATTAATTAAACTATTGTCTAACAATCACCAAAATATGATCGAAGTGATAGAAGTAACTAATTTTAATCAGCCAATGAAGAACAAACCGTAAGCGTCAATCGCGCATAAAAAGAACCAACTAGCAAATATAAAATCACATGGTCAAATCGGGTTTCATCCTTACCCTTGGTCTAGAAATTTAGAAGAACATAGTTAAATAAAAATATTGAGGAAAGATGGAACCCCCATTGAGTGAATCACGTGAAAGAAAATAATACTTGATTTGTTCTCGGATCTTCACTTTCTTCCGGACCCACCTCGTCCTGTCTCCAGTTCTCACCTCAGCCGCAAGTCCAATTCGCTCTTTTTTCCTCCTCCCCGAGTTTGCTTGTCCATTTCCTTTTTTATTTGAATTGATTGATGCAACCCTTGATTCGGCTAACAGGCTCCAAGCCCATTAAGCCTTTTTTTTTCTTTTTGTTTCACTTCCTTTTCTTCTCCCTTCTTTTATGGTCCTAATAAACAAGTAAAAACACAAACTAGTAAATATTAATATAAAATGGGATTAAAAGATAAAAATTAATAATGAACTATGGAATAAAAATATGCTCATCACACATCACAAATTTGTGCAAAAAGTATCCATTTATGGTCCAAGACAACAGGCAAAAGAACATCAAATGTTATAAGTGCTAGAAAAACACTTAAATAATTCCTCTGTTTTGGTGTATTTTGTATTTTTATTTGTTTTATATGTTCGTTTTTATGTTTTTTTATTGTTGTGTTTAGGGTTATAAAGAGTCCAAAGGAGCCAAACTGGACGAAAAAAGAGCGAAAAATGGCAACTAGGGACTAAAACGCAAGTAGATCAAAGATGGAGGATCTCTAGTTTAATTTGGTGAAAAGTTGTTTTAGCAATTTTTTGGACGAAAGTGAAAGAGCATAAAAAGAGAATTTTCAAACTTTTTGTGGATCTCAAATCAGAGTTTTCGAGTGAAAGTTATGGCCATTTGAAGAAAATAACTAAAAACATCAAATTCCAAACGTTTGGGCACTGAATCGTAACTTTCCAAAAGTTTGGGGACCAAAATGTTACTTTCAAAAAATACGAGCCAAAATGAATAAAAAGTTGAAAGTCGAGAGACTTGGGTTGCAAATATTTGCTATCAAGCATCATGACTTAGGTGACTCGAGTTACAGCAGCCATGACTCAAGTTACCACTACAAGTGATCGAGTCACCGCCGCAAGCATCTGAGCATGACTCGAGTTAGCGCCACAAGCGTATGAGGTGACTCGAGCCAATGCCGCAACGTCCTAGGGCCTTCTCGATCAATGCAAAATGTAACCTAGGCAGCGCGCACCGTTTCAGTCACCCAGGCAGCTGATCCAGATTTTGGCCAAATTCCGGCCAGATTCATCCAACTTAGTTTTATGAAACTTTACCTAATTTTTTACCCCATTGAGATATTATGAGGTAGGCACAAGATAATAGATCCATGAAAGGGTCACATATATAATTTTTTGATTATTTTTTTCGTATAAATCTTTTCCGATAAATAGAAGCAAAAATGAAGAGGAAAGACACACCAATGTAGATAGAATTAGATGGTCTTCTCTTCTACTTTTGTTCTCCAATAAATTCTTTTCTTCATTGTTCTAAATTTTAACGTGAAAGCTCTTAGTTTTTCATATTCTGACAGAAGTAAAAACTAAACTAAATAACTAATAATCAATCAATGATACTCGGCTATGAATATAATTAGCTGAGCATTTTGTTACTAGTTTCTACTATCTAGCATAGAGATGCACCCATTCTTTTGTAAAACTTTGGGATAAGCATATATCATTAAGAAAAAAAGTCACTTTCTAGACTTTATTTTTGAAAACATTTGACTTTTGCACATACATGACTATTGATACTTAATGGATGCAATATGTGTGCTCTAACATAACATTTAACTTGATAAGATAATGGTGCAGGCAATAGACTCAAATAATTGAAGACTAGATACACAAAGCACGATAGCTTTGCCATGAACATTCAATGTCACATAATTCACATTAACTTCACATTAAACATTCAACCTCACTTTGAACTTACAGAGGGAGGAAGTTTACTTACCTGGACTATTTAGTAGCGTTGGGCATGGGTTGGGTTGGGTTGGGTTGGGTTAGGTTGGGTTATGTTGGGGGTCGATCCTAACCCAACCTAACTAAATCGATTTGGTGAAAAATGAACCAAATCCAACACACTCAAAGTGTAAAACCAATCCAATCCAACCCAACTAAAGTCAATTTGGGTTTGGTTGGCGTCATCTGCTTGGAATTTGGCTTCATAATAATTTAATATAATTTTTTAGTATTTAAATTAATGTAAATTCAATTATTGGGCTGATCCAACTTTACATTGTACGTAGATGATCTTGTAAAACGAGTTCCTATTTAAATTTTTTAACTCATTTTCTCACAATTTATTGATTTTTTTTTCAATTTTATTTATATTTATAGTAATTGGTAGGTTGGGTTGGGTATAATTGGGTTATCATGTAGAACCCAAACCCAACCCAGCCCAATTCAAAAACAACTTTTGAAATCCAATCCAACCCAAAATAGTGAAAACCCAATCCAACACAAGTGGGTTGGGTTGGGTGAGTTAAGCGGTTTGGATTAGTTTTTGCCCAGCTCTACTCCTTAGTAATTTACTTTGAGAAGCAAGTGGATGTGTCCTTCGCCACTCACAAGATCAATGTGCCAAAAATCCTAATTCAACATAATTTAGTTTAACTTCATTCATTTCTAGAGCATTACAACTTGTATATAAATTTATCCGTCGATCCCCGACAAGAATGGGCATAACTCCCAAATGAAGGTACAAAATCATGTAATTCCAGTTTTTTAGGATAAATTACTCATTGGATCAAGTCATTGAAGTGAAAACCACCCCTAATTTCCAATTACAGAAGCCATAGCATGTTTCCAACTCCAAAACGCAAAAGCTGTGAAGGGAAAATTCTACTGTGGTAGTACGCTACTATAAAATCATTTAAATAGTAAAAAACATCATAAAATTCAAAAAATTTACAGAAGGTATAAAATTCATGTATATTCATCAAAACAATGTTGCCCTTCTTGTCGATCCCGGACAAGAATGGGCATAACTCCCAAATGAAGGCACAAAATCATGTAATTCCAGTTTTTTAGGATAAATAACTCATTGGATCAAGTCATTGATGAAAACCACCGCTAATTTCCAATTGCAGAAGCCATAGCATGTTTCCAACTCCAAAACGCAAAAGCTATGAAGGGAAAATTCTACTTTGGTAGTACGCTATTATAAAATTATTTAAAATAGCAAACGACATCATAAAATTCAAAAAATTTACAGAAGGTATAAAATTCATGTATATTCATCATACTTACAAATTAGCTAATGGGAATCACATTTAGAGCATAAAAACAATTTTTAATCCTAAAAAATCCTGTTCTCAGGTGGAATCTGCTCAAGCTCACCAGAAGTATCATAAAAACTTCTGCGAGACTCTGAATTATGTCAAACCAATTCTACATTATAGATGACTCATAAAGGATCACTCTCGAATTTGAATCTCCTGAAAATTTCACTGATACTAAAAGTTATGGTATTACAAATCTAAGGATAGAAATTGAAAAATTTTCGTAGTTTGCATAGAACATTGATTTTTCTTTCAAGCAATTCATCATGCACTTTAATGGCATAGTGAATATTGAATAGTCTCAATCTCTCCCATATCAACACATCATGCACAAGAATTTCTAACTATAAGGAAATCAAGTACAAGGCATAAGATCACACAATCCTTAATTATATTCAAAATTGATGATTTCTAAGCCATATATATAACTACCCAACATACTTATATCTAACTCAAAGAATTAAACAGATTACTTTCTCTAATCATTGAAGCCTCAGTTAAACTATAACAACTCAAATTTGTAACAACTCAAATACTTCATCATAGCAAGGTTGTACTAGGGTGGTAGTAGATAAAAAGAAGAGAAGAATTACCTTCTAAATGTATTATCGTGATGTGAGGGAACGAGAAGGAGAGGCTTCAGAGAGAGAGAGAGAGAAAGAGATAGAAAGAGAGAGAGACATAGAGAGAGAGAGAATGAAGAAGGGAACGTGAGGTAGAGAATGGATGTTTGTGTCTTCGGGCTCAATATTGATTGTGTTGGCTTTTTAAGTAGTCAAGAATAAGATTTTGGTTTAGAATTGTGGTGTTTATGTAGTTTATTTTGGGCTAACAAAATAATATAATAGATGTAGTATTTGGTTTTAGAATTTAAGGTCCAAGAATGGGGTCAGATAAATTGGCCTCTAAACTAAATACACAATTCTAACTTATCATCATCATCATTTTCTTTTGTTAAATCATAATCAAGTAAGAAAATGATTTCAATTGTAAATAAATTAAATACAGAAGTAAGGACATCATGCTTAAACTCATTTTTGTGAAATTAAACATGCTATTTTGCACATTGATTGTGATAGTATTCGAGTCCTTCCACTACAAAATAAAACTCGATCATTGTCAATAATAATTATCGATTACAATTTACAAAAAAAAATTAAATAAATATACGTAAGTTGACACGCGGTGTTACATGTTAGGTTCTTGAAGACTTTTTCCCGATATGACTTTGAAAATTAGTGGTTCAAAATATGTCACTTCAAGCACTTTCTTTCAAGAAATATGTGAAATTCATGGGAAGTTAAATGAATTCTCTAATGAGCCAAGTACTTTGATGGGATCCATGGCAATTACTATATGAAACAAGGATGATAAGTATTGGGGCAACCTTGAAAAGTTCAATCAATTGTTGTTCATTGCAATTGTTCTAGACCCAAGATGCAAGTTGGAGATTTTGAAAGTTTGGTCTGAACTTATTTATGATGGGGAAAATGCAAAAATGTTGTTGAAAAAAGTAGAAGACACATTACACAGGTCGTATGTATTCTATGAAAAAATGACAACTCCAACATCTTTATTAAAGGAGGCTAATCATAGTCATAGTTCAAGTCCTTCACATGTTCCTAATGTCACTAAGCCTATTCCTTCTATTTTCAAAGGTAGAGTTATGCAAAATGCTAAATCGGAGAAAAATGGTTTTGTTGATTATTTGTCTAACCATTGTGAAGATACCAATTCGAATTTTGATATTTGATATTTTACTTTGGTGGAAAATAAATGCACACAAGTATAAGATTGTTTCCCAAATTGCCGAAGATGTGTTAGCAATTCAAATATCAAAGGTTGTATCAGAATCTGTATTTTCAACAAACGGTCAAATTATTGAGTGCTTTAGTCGTTCTTTGAGTCCAAAGATGGTAGAAGCATTGATATGCACAGAAAATTGTAGGAATAATAGCAATGAACATATAGCGATTCGTGAGTTTTTGGATGAGGTTGAGGCATTAGATCATTCAGAGAAAGTTGTAGAAGGTAATTCCAATTTTTACCTTAATATTTCAGATTTTGGTGCGCTTTATTTTTTTAATCCATTTGATGACTGAAATGAATTTATCTTTTATTATCAGATGATGAATCACGTGTGACAATTGAGGATTCTATTGCAAATTAATATCAACTGGAAAGTGATCAGTTAGAACCTAATATCTAAATGAATTTTTCTTTCCTATCGTCAAATAATTTTATTGCACCTTAAGGACAATAATGTGGATATGAATATGGTGATATGAGTATGCTTCTAATTCTTTGAGGATGCTTCAGTAGCTGAACCATATGTAAGCTTTTCAAATGATTCCAAATTGCTTTAATTGAATTAAAATGATTAGTATTCACTTTTTCTCAAAATTCTCCATTTTTCAATCTTGTTCTTAATCTTACTTTTCTTTTCTTTTTTTTTTTTGTCATTTTCTTCTTTGTTTTGTTTTATACATGAATATGACTCCACTGCAAGGATATATATATTACCTTCCTTTTTTCTGTGTAATTTCCATGCTATGATGGGAAGGAGTGACACTGATGAAAAAGGAGTAACATTCATACTTTTTTGTCCAGCTCGTTCAAATTGAGGAATAGCTTTAGCCTTTAGCTTGTAAAAGATTTAGCCATTTTAGAACATTGCAATTTGTTCAAGCTTCAAACTTTGGATTTATTTTTTTTATTTTTTTGCTTGTAGATGGTTGACTTAGCCTCATCAATGTATGACAAAATATCGCATTTTGGTAACATCTCATCAATGTCATTTATATATATCCTACCAATGTATGACAAACACTTGTATTTTGATAAAAACCCATCAATGTCATTTATATATAGTTTTTGCACTTATAGTAATTATATTGCTTAGAGTCTTTTTTTTATCTCATTTAATTATATTGATACATAAATAGTGGTTTGAAATTGAATCAAACTACAAACTTTGATTTAGGTTGATTTGGTTTAGAAAAATTTCAAATCGCTCCAAATGGTTTGGTTCGAAAATAGTCGAAAACCGTACAAAACCAAACTTCATTCACCCCTGTCTTGAAGTACCATATCTTAGTGCAATATGTACACTATTATATCTTACCAACAATATATGACCAGATATAACCTTTGCAGTAAACCTATTGACAAGATATAACTCTGTTCCTACACAAAATACTAGAATGGAATCAAACATGTGATTCACTATCTTCGAGGGATAGTAGATATGGACATGTTAACATATGAAGGAAATGCAATATCCTGGAGATCAATGAGGCAAACATTCACAGCCATGTCTTCAATCCTGCAAAACTATTGGCAATACATGAAACAGGTGAGCAAGTAGAGAGTGCATATGGTTGAAGTCAATGATATAACATATTGGCAAAATGTGTGATCTATCATCTGTCAATGTTGATCCAATCACAATATATGAAGACCATGCTGCATGCAAAACTCAACTGAGTGGTAGGTTCATTAAAGGTGGCAGGACAAAACACATTTCACCATTTTTTTTCATTCATGATCTTGATAAAAATGGAAAAATTGATTTGCAACAAATTCGTTTCATTGATAATCTTCTAGGCCTATTAACAAATGCAGTACTCACTGCAACAATTTTAAGATGGGTACAAAACATTCGGATGCGAAGGTTTAGAGATATCAAGTAATATTGCATTGAAAGGAAGTGATATGTGCTATAGTCTTTTTCATACGTCCAGGTATTATCCCACTAGATTTTACTGTCAAGGTTCTAACAAGGGAACGTGATGAGAACCACGTTGGAACAGTGCCAATGCAACCCATACGAGATTAGATCTGCCTAGAAAAGCCAAGGAATTTGGCGAAGTTGATCGGTAAACTATTGACCTTCAGCTCACGATGCGGCAACAAACGACATATTAAATCAAACACCTCCAACAATACGGAACTGACTACCCATAGGTGGTGAACGCCACAAGAGATTATCAAACTCTTGATAAGTTCGGAGTGTTCTTAATAGAATCAAGAATTGGAGAAAACAATCTCTCAATACTCAAATTGAATTAATAATAGCAAGAGGTATCTTTTGCAATGAACTAATAAGGGTATTTATAATGCTAGATACCCTTAATAAACTTGGTAAACAAGAAAACACCTAAAACATCGAATTCTAATCAAACTACACCTAAAATACGAGTTCTAAATGAAAAAGGAAACAAAAATGCGTAGGCATGATTTTTTCCCATGTATGATTGTATGCTTATACAACTTACAGCCATAATTCCTTTGGTCACAGCCATAACATCACTTTGGGTGAAAATTTTCCACAACTTCATTTTTTTACCATGCGGTCGCATGGCTTTACAAAATTTCAACATGCATAATCATCACTGTTTTCCGTGTAACTTTCATTCCTGATTTTTGATTGAGATGATTCAAAGTGCATTGGAAACTAGATTGAACAAGCTATAATTCTTCAAGAAATATCAACTTCCGCATTCAACTTGTATCTCGGTCAAAAATGCATTCTCTTGAATCAAATAGACCTTTAATCTTTGATTTATTTGTAGAGTCACTTCAAATTTAACCCAAATTGATTGATGTCAATTCCTTTGCATCCAAGCAATTGCTCCAATACTTGTAGTTAATTTTTTACCCCCTTGGTTTACATCATAATGCCTTAAGATTTCAAATCTTATCAATTACCTTAATGTAAAATCAATAGTCATTCAAGGGGGAGTGTTGTGAAATATATGTTAATTATTACCTAAAATATTTACCTAGGTGAATGACTATGTAACACCACATCTGAATTCATCCCAAATTCGTACATGTTTCGTATGTGATTTTGTATACAATTTGAAATATAGTTTGAAATGATACGAATGTGTTGTGAGATAATGATTGTGTGTGTGATATTTCTATAGCATGCTTGGAAATGTATTTGATGTATTCGGAACAGGTGCAGTCGTCAAATTCAGGAAGGAAAAATGCAGAAAACGGAGATTTACAACAGTAAATGTTTAGGGTTACTGCAATAATTGTGAAGTTACGACAGCAAGGTTATAGTATACGACCATAATTATGTGAACAGAAGAAAGATAGCAAGTTTTAGAGGGCAAGATACGGTCGTATATATGTGAGATATCGCCGTAAATTCGAAAGATGGAAAAATATGGAAACTTTCAAAACCTGTGGTACGGTCATCTGTCATATTGATATGGCCGTACTTTGTGAGAGTTATGGCCATAATTTTTCGTCGGCAGGAATGAGCTTTTGGCTTTTTCTCTCCATTTCTCTATATATAGCCATCCAACTCGGCTCCGAAGGCTTCAAATCACTCCCAAGACCCCTTTTCACCACTTCTAAGATCCCTTTAAACTTTGTTGGACATTATTTTACCAAGATTCATCTCTATATCTTTATAAGTGAGCTAAGAAGGTGAAGGAGAAAGGAAAAGGAAGTGAACAGGAACCGCCAAACCATCCTTATGCTTGTTTTCTTCACTTAAAAGGTGGGTAATAGATGTTATTATGTATGTGAAGAGGTAAGTGATTCTTATGTGAAGTTATATTGTGATTTGGGAATGATATTATGATTCTATGGTTTAATAGCCTAAGTTCCCTTTTGGTTGGAAGTTATATGTAAAGAAGTTGAGATATTTGCTTTTATAATAGGTCTAGATAATGTTTGGTATTTTATGATGTTATAATATGCTATAGATGATGAATTTAGCATAATGAAACGTTTGGTATAAAGAAAAGGCGTTAGTCGTCTTATAAGAATACGAACGTAAATATATGCATATGTGTGATTTGCTTGCTTTCAAGGATTATGCTACTATGTTTACAAGTATTATGAATCGAGGAAGTATGTGATTGTACGACATGTGCGAATGATTTTATAAGACATTATATGTGATACGTTAGTACGTTGAAAGAAGAATGTTAATGTGTAAGGTATATGATGAGAACATGCTTGGAAAGCCTTGTATATGTGAGATGAACCTTTGATGATGAATTTTGGGTCAAGGCTTGAAGGTAAGGTCTTTGCATATGTACAATCATGTTGTGAAAGCATATGTGTGTAATGGTTTCACATCATGTGTGTATGCCTATGTGAAAGTTAAAAATGGCTTAAACGGGGGACCTAAGCTCCGAATGTGATATGTTGGCCTATTGGGGGATCTAAGCCCCAACTATGATATGAGGCCCGACCATATGTAAAATGTGATAAGTGACGCTAATGTAAGCACATGATTTGCAACGGAACCCAAAGTAAAAACGTGACATGCATGCAATCCGCACTTGCATCAGCATCTATTTCCCACTAAGTCTTTATAACTCATTATGTATTTTTTTTTATGTTTTTAAAAGTGTAGAATATGATAAGTACACGGGAGTTGGAGAGAGTCCTTCAAGAACTTGATGTGTGACGGTGTGTGTGGGGAAAAGAAAAACTTGGGATCCTACGGTATGTTTTGGAATGTAAGTTCAAAATCCCTAGAGTCTTTTCTATACGAATGAAAGATTTGTAACCCAATCAAAATAATTAAGATAACAAGACGTGAACTCGGGATTTCGTATTTGAAACGTATGTGAGTAACATTACCCTAGTTCCATATATGAGAATTGTAACGATGATAATGAATTATTTGTGCACGATATGATTTGCATATGATGATAAGTTAGGTAATATATGTGTGAAACTAGAGGGGGCATTACAGACTATGTTTCCTTTAAAGATATTGTAATTTACATAGTTACCCCATTTTGTAATTCCATAAATATGAGGATTATTTATTCAATTATCACAAAATCATATCTATTATTTTCTCCTCCAAATATGCAGCTATCTGTCTCTATCTCTTTTTAAATCTTAATCTTGTTCCCATAAATCTCTCAACACTGTGTTTTTCATTTTGTTTGTTCTTCTCCATTGTTGTTTTACAACATATAATAATAATAATAATAATAATAATAATAATAATAATAATAATTATTATTATTATTATTATTATTATTATTATTATTATTATTAAGTTTCAACTCAGGCAATTTCTTGTTATTTTGTCTTATGGTATGACTGTGCATAAAAGTTAGAGTCAGTCACTTTCTTATGTTAACTTTTTTGTTTTAAAGATATCACTTTTTAATAAAGAGCAATAGGATGTTGCTGTAACAAATCGCAACAATTGCACTATGCACTAAAGATGGAATTCAAAGTAATTAATTCAACGACAAATATAATTATGTTTATGTTATAAAAGTATAGAAATAATAGAGAGAGTTTAGAGAGAATGAATTCTAAGGAATTCTCAGGAATGGATTTCATTAATAACTGAAGCCCTATTTATAGGAAAATTTCGAGTGGCACAATCATAATTACATAATTTCATCAGAAACGTAATAGTCATTCACATCAATAAAATATAATAAAATAAAAATCCTCGGGTGCCATGCTTAATATATTATAACACTCCCCCTTGAATGACTATTAATACAAATATCTTCTAGATCTGTTTGGAGAAAAACCCAATGGGAAAAAAAACTTCCAAACCGATTGCAGGATAGCTTGGAGTGGTTATATACTGTTTCATCAAAACATTGCTCCCCCTGATGTCTATCAGTGGTATAGGAGTATTCACGTGCTGCCTCGTTAAAACCTTGTCAAGAAAACCCAGTGGGAAAAAACTTGATCGAAGGAAAAAGAGTACAGCTACTCCATCTGATTTCATATCTTGAGGACGGATATCCTTACTTCTGGTAAAGGATTTCAATATCATCATTGTTTGGATCTAAAGCATTATCTCTATTATAACTTGATCCAATAGATACACTGTGTCGATTTCTCTTGTTGTCCTCAATATACCATGAATATGCCTCGTTAAAACCTTATTAGGAAAAACACAGTAGGAAAAACCCTAATGAAGGAAAAAGAGTACAATATTCATGTGAATACGCCATTAAAGTTGCCTCATTAAAAACCTTGCTAGGAAAACCCAGTGGGATAAAACCTCAGTCAAGGGAAAAAGAGTGCAACACGTATTTTATACAAGTATGCTTCAAGCATTTCAAAATCTTTCATGGATTTATATAAGTATCATATACATTAGTTGATATGCTTCATTCATTTCCACGTGAATGAAATTTAGATATTATATAATATCATGTTATATTCAGTGCTTATATGCAATCAACGACTTGATCTCATTTTCTCACTATATCGAGATATATACCTAAATCTCTTCTGGAGATTTCATATTAGTTGAGATTGGGCTGCCTCATTAAAAACCTTGTTTGAGAAAAATCCTTTTGGGACAAAAACATCAATCAAGGAAAAGAGTACAGCATATGAATTTCTCAACAATATTAATGTAGATATTTTGAGCCGTTGCATGCACTGATACAATAATATATTTGAAACCTCTTCAAGAGTTTCATTCTCATTTCTCATTAAGCCCGTGCATGAACACTTTAATCATAAGGGCACATATTTTAGCATCGGTATTTTCTGATGGATTTCAATATCCGCACTATCATATGTAGCGCTTTCTTTTCATACTGTGTCGACACTTTCAATCTTATTTCTTTCCCCATATCGACATAACTTATCGAGATATCTCATTATCAATCCTCTTGTAGGATTACACAATACAGTTATGTCTATATACTCTTCAAGAGCATATGCCTCCGTTATTAAGACCATCTTTTATAATTTGCTTTGATATATATGATTGGGGAAATCTCATAATATCAACGCTTCTGGCGTGCTAACTTATCAAAGCATCTTAACTGATATATGTGATTGTTCATAGCATCTTTTATGCATTTTTGAACTTCAAGTTCATATTTTAATTGTGAGGATATAGTATGATGCATTTCACATATCATTTTCAGCATTTAATACTCCCCCTCATGCTAAGAAAATTTAGAACACTAAAACTCATATATGTTCTCATCATTCAGCTTTAATATGGGAATTTATATAGTTTGCATTCTATTCTCGATATTGGTAATTTATTGGAGGACTTTAAATAATTTGCCACATAATATCCCACTTGTATGCGCATATTCAATCCTTCAGGGATTTATTCAAGTATTGGGATATACATTTACTAGCTTTATCATTAAATCTGGAAATCATGCTCATACCGTGAGCAAATATTTCGTAAATTTCAAATTACGAATCATATACACATGTGACTATCTAGTGGATCCATATCACAATATCTAGTAGTCCACATGGAGGATGAGTGGGCCCATATTTCTCATCCTTTATATATTCCAGATATATTTGGGATTTATTCCCAATATTGGCTAGTAATTATTTCATCATTTATCGAGAACGATCATTAAAGAATTCTTTTAATTCTTCACTTGAAATATTGATTTCAATAATTCTTTACATCAATTGAACCGGGATGGTCAATCAAGTTCTGCAAACGAGTATTATTGAACTTTTAGTTCAGTAAATTCTTATATCGATTTCACTAGTATCTGTATAGTGCTCAACATGATTTATCATAGAAATAATTCACCGACATATTCCATCATCTTTTGGTGACATTATTGTCTACTACTGTACAAACACGGATTTACAGTTCATACGCATCACATCTGGCTTCTGTTCAACTGCGGAGTCTTAGCTCTTACGCTTTACAGAGTCGTACCCCATACGCTTCATGTTACTATTTTAACGCGGAGTCGTATCTCATACGCGTCGTATTATTCTATAAATAGGTCATCAAAATTATTGCAAAATTCATCCTAACAAGGGTCTATACATTATAATGGATCATATGCTCTCAAATCTTCGAAAATACTATCCATCACTACCGATCAAAATCCTAAAAATGATTTATCGAAGTAGGCTTGAAAGGTTGAGGATGCTAATGAATAAGGGTATCCCACAAGACATCCGATGGTTGATTGAAGCAAAGGTTCGATTATCTGGTGAGGTTTCAATTCCTTCTAAATACATGCCTGGTATGGGTAAAAGTAGTTTTTCAAAGAAACGGAGAGCAAAAAGATTACGAGGATGCTACAAGTGTGCTCGGTGGACATGTGACACTCGATGTAAATCTGTGGGGTACGTGTCCAGTAACCGAGAAGATAAGATAGCATTCATTAAGGATGGATTGAGTAAGGAGTCATTGGATGATATTCAACTGACTCTTGAGACACATCCTAGTGGATACGTGCATCGTGAGCTTATGGCCTTATGGGCCCAATTCAAAGATGAACGAGCACGTAATAGTTTAGAAAAACTTATTTCAAAAGATCATGTCTGTAAATTTAGTAGAAAAACTTAGTATAATAATTTTCTCATATTAATATAAGGAAGCTCGGTGTAATAACGAAGATCAATATTTTTCTTGTAATTGTAAATATTGTTTTTCAATTTTTAAGAGATATATATGTATATATATATTATTTTTCAATCACTGACAGGTATATGTCATTTCACTAAAATTTTTCTACCTTTTTCTCTTTCATATTTATCAAAAAGTAAATAGTGCAATCAATTATTGGTTTAAAAATTTTCCTTTAAATAGAGGGATTCATATATCTCTCATTCATTCACTGAAAGAGAGAGATAGAGGTGGAGATGGAGATGGAGATATTAGAATCATCTCATGTAAGTCAATCTTCACCTCGCCAGATAAAAACTATATGTGTTTTTGGTGGCTCCAGACTAGTAGGTCATATCCAATATGTGGTATGGCAGACCAACTTGTAAGAGAGTTAGGGAAACAAAATATCAATATACTATATGGAGGGACTAATAACAAACTATTAAGGAGTCTTACGATGGCCGCACAATCATGGGGGATAAGAGTGTCAAGTGTAATACATTTTCATCGAATTGGAGGCAGTAATCGAATTGGAGTTAGAAATGTCATTAATCCAACTGGATTGATGCTACAAACACAATCCATCCACGACTGCCTGATGTACATGATGAGTAATAGTGATGCTTTTATTGTTCTTCCAGGCGGCTATAACACGCTGGAGGAAAAATTCAATATAGCCTCGTTGGCACAGTGGAACTTTCATGTCAAACCAATAGGTTTGTTGAATATTAATAATTTCTTTGATGGCTTACTAGCATTTGTAGATCAGGGTGTAAATAATAAGTTTATCTCTCATTCAGCGAGAAAAATACTTATCTCTGTTAGTACTGTTGATGAACTACTCATCAAATTTCATGCATATGTTCAAGAATCTGTGGAAGCCCAGGTCCGTCGGTCCGCAGACCACTGGTGTCAGCTTAAAAAGAAATTCGAATCCTTTAAATATCTCATTATGAACCCGATGTTGGGGGTGCCAGAGTTACGGAGTATTTATACTCTCGAAACGCACCCTTCCTTTATAGGTTCAATATGTATTTTCTTTTCGCATTTCTATATTTTCGAGTGTTTATTGCCATCTTTGATATTCTCAATATGTTCCACTTCGGCTGTTTTGTACTTCTTCTGGAGTAATAATAATAATATCATATTGGCTTTATTAAAATACAGAAATCTGGTGATTATGCTTCTTCAAGAGCATTTTATTCTCATATTAATACAATCTCATATCATCGATGAGATTACTTCATATAATCTCTCCATGCGATATATTTTCTTTGATTTATCAACATGGGATCTATTGAGCATTTTACTTTCATCTATTTATCCAATGGTAACTTCAGGTACCACTTACTCAATTTTTCTCCATTAATATTCGGTAAATATGGAGAATAAATTTTATTCTTATTATCTACTTCTTCAAGAGTAGGATTAGAATGTTTGTTCAACTACTTCTTCTGGAGTAGGATTCGTTATAACCAATCGTGTAGTATAACCCACCACATTGGAAATATGCACACCAATCGTGTGGTATTACCCACCACATTGGAAATATACTCAAACTATAAAGTGCATAAATTTAAATTGTAGAAATTAAATTCTCCCCAATAGGTGGTTGAACCTACCACATGGAAATTATCGCAATAAATATAAATTTACGGAATTTAAATTGCGAGAATTAAAATGCATAATGATTAACTACTTCTTCAGGAGTAGGATCTGCTTAGTAGAAGGTATTACCCATCACTTAGCATATAAATTGCATAAATATATAAAACCTTTTGTTTAGTGATGGTTGAACCCATCATTAGGTAGGAGGTGTTGCAGTATTTAAATTGCAGTAAATAAAGTGCGAGAATTAAATATCTATAGAAGCAAATTTGTTCTAACTATTTCTTCAAAATATAATTATCGTCAAAGTAAACGGCCGTAAATCGAAATATCTGCTGTTGCCAACCGCTACCAGTTACCGGCGGCAGTGCCGCCTGGCAGGTGCGTAGCGCTACACATATTTCTTTATAAAACATTAATACATACTCGCTACCAGCACTTCTGATTCTTGACAGTCTTGCTGGAAAGTGCGTGGCGCTACACATATTTCTTTATAAAATTTTAATAGTATAAGGATTGACACGTAAATATTCACAAGTTCAATGACCATCTTTTAATTTTTCAAAGTTTGGATACTACTTTATAAATTTTGATATATTTCAAAATGAACTGTTATATTATCAATATTGGTATCAAATTGAAGATCTCGTTAAATCGAGTATAATGGAGTCGAGAAAATTTGATTTTGATAATGTATGCTCCTTATATCTCGAGAAAACGAATGTTATAGTTTAATATATTATTATATTATAAAATAATATGATTTACCTTTTTCTCTTTCTCTAATCATTCCATATATTCATATCTTCAATGCAGGAGTGATGATAATTGAGCCATCAAAACTAACTAAACCACTTGTTAAATAATAAAATTAGTTACACAATTATCAAAGAACAATCAGGCATTAATCATATCACATAATTCATAATAATGACAATTAACAAATAAAAAAATAAGATAAATAGTGCAAAGATGCCAACTTTGTTGATTACGTGTTGATTTCAAAAGCACTAATTCATTAATTTTTTTTTATTCTTTGAATTAAAGTTCAATTATTATTCTGCTCGGAAATAAAGACTTTAGAAAATACTACACATCATCAAAGTCTGTGCATAGATGGCAACTTGTGTATGTTTTAGAATATTGTTTTTCAAAATAATTTAAGTGATCAATACATAGCATGAGAGGATCAAAGAAAAGATAGATTTAAATATCAAATATATGATAATGCTCTGTTATGCGTTCATGAGTATATGATATGTATATGTATATATCATGAAAACTAGAAAGAGAAGAATAGACCGTTAT
The DNA here is from genome assembly GCA_018223645.1 of Jasminum sambac. NCBI lineage: Eukaryota > Viridiplantae > Streptophyta > Magnoliopsida > Lamiales > Oleaceae > Jasminum > Jasminum sambac. The sequence continues at coordinate 33,105,843 of CP073648.1, forward strand.
GGCAGATCATCCTAGCTTACTTTCCTTTGAAGAAAAAAAAAACTCGTCACAGGGAGTTGCCATGGCTCGCATGTATGGAGATCAATCTCAAACTAAAGTACCTTTAAGAAGTTGTTCATTTGCAATCTTCTTAATGGCAAACAAGCTCTTCATCGCTTGGATAAAACCTAAAACCTAGTGGCAGTGTGTCTCTTTGTGTGTGTGTGTGTGAGAGAGATAGAGAGAGAGAGAGAGAAACAAGGTGAGAGAAAGAGATAGACAAAAGTTAGAGATAGGAAGGAATTATTGCATGTATTATTTGCACGTATTATTTGAGTGTTTGATGGTTATACGACTCTGATGGCAAAATAATTACAGATAGTCTGCTAATAAATTAATTCATTGGTAATAATCTAGTTTCTGATACAGAAGATCATCTATAAGATGCAACTGTAGAGCATACTTCTTTCATATTACTCAAAGGGTTAGAGACTCGTGCTGATAACGTGTTATAAAAGTATAGAAATAATAGAGAGAGTTTAGAGAGAATGAATTCTAAGGAATTCTCAGGAATGAATTTCATTAATAACTGAAGCCCTACTTATAGGAAAATTTCGAATGGCACAATCGTAATTACATAATTTCATCAGGGACATAATAGTCGTTCACATCAATAAAATAATAAAATAAAAATCCTCGGGTGCCATGCTTAATATATTATAACAGTTTATCAATTCTAATGTTATTTTCTATTTTTAGATTATATTTTGTATATAATAATTTTCATACAACGCACAAGTGAAGTCCTGTTCTCCTCCCATATGGGATGAGGATAAAGAAATCCCCCAATCCTACTTGGCATTACATGTGTAATGGGGTTATTAAATGGTATACTCGCTCTCTCTCTCTCTCCCCCAATTACTCATAGTCTCATGTTCTCTCTCCTATATATTTTGTCTTCCACTTTTTTATATTTTAATATTGATTTTTTTATACATATTTTAGCATTTCAATTTGATATGATATGATATGAGATTGGGAGTTAGCTGAAGATCTAATTCGTGTTTCAATTGGCCAATTAAAAAATCAAATAGCAAATTCTTGGATGTTGACAAAAGATTTGAAGCTCGAGAGACGAATAATCTAGATGAAGTCTTTTCTCAAGAGGTAGCCACATTATGCTTTCACTAGTTTATAAAAGAAGAAATCATAAGCTAAGGCGTGGGCACACCTTACCATATAGGCGTTTTTACGAAAATTTCCTTATTTTTCCCATATTCTATTTTTAGTGGTTTTGTTAGGAATCTTTTTATGGTATTTTTTTCTATTCTCTATAATCTTGAGAATTTTAAGCAATTTAGGTTTCTTTCCCGATAAGCTGTAGTCCAGGGTTTACTTTTTATCTATTTAAGGGATTGTTTTTCATTGTAAACAACAATTTTGAATCTCAATTGGAGTGAAACTCTTTCTTGTGAGAATAATTATCATTTCTTCCGTTATTCTTCTTAGAACTTTACTAACTCTATAGGAGATCATAATTCTTGTGCATGTTCAACAACAATCAATCAAGGGTTCTGATTTCCATATCTTATTGGGTTTATATACTGTTGGTTGTGTTGGAGATTAAAACTCTGTATTCCATTTTAGCTTTTTTGGGGTTTGTTCCAATCTTATTGCAGGTTTCATTGTCATCGCTCCAATGGAGTTCTCATCACAATTGTTTTCTAAAGAACCTTGATTTTTATTACACATTTATCTAAATTTTCTACCCTTTTTAACAATTTAAAAAATTCAGTTTTAAGAAAATTTTTAAAAATTGAACAGCATCAGCATTTTTCAAATTTGTTTGTCTTGTAATGTACCCAAAAAAAAAAGAAAAAACTTATTTGACCTTTTTGAACATTTGAAAAAAGGTTAAAAAACTGAATAAACAAAATGATTTAGGCTTATTAGCACAATAAGGGCCTAATTTTTAGATCGCTGAGTTTTTAGGGCCTATTATTTTATTTTTGGCATTTTGGTCCTCAACGTAATGTTTCTTACAAAATTAGTATTTTTTAATTCAAAAGACAATAATATCCTTCTATTTATATTAAATTAAATAAACAATATTTATAATTAGATATATAATATTTCAACCAGAACAAACTAGTCCCTAATGTTCATTTATTATTATAATTCAAACGTTAAAGTTTATATAAATTTTAAAAAATGATAAATTGATACAATAACTTTTAAATTTACAATTTAGTCATTATCTTCAACACAAACACCCCCACCATCACCACCAGCACCACCACTAGGATTCTCCGGCGAGGCTCAAACCACAAGTGCTAGTGGTTCAAACCACAAGCAATTGGTGGTTTGAATCTTGCTGGAGAAGATGGTGGGGTTGGGGGGGTGGTGGTGGTAAGGTATATGTTGAAGATGAGGACTAAAATTTGAAAAGTTGTTGTATCAATTTTTCATTTTTCAATTTATCTAAACTTAAAATTTTGAATTGTAATAATAAAAAAATTTTAAGGACTAATTTGTTTTTATTGAAAATTATGTACTCAGTTCTAAATATTATTTATTTAATTTAATGTCAATAGAATGGTATTATTATCTTTTCTCCTAAAAAGTCCTGATTTTATAAGAAAACTTTAGGTTGAGGATCAAAATGGAAAAAATAAATCCATAGATCTTGAAAGTATAGCGACCAAAAACATCAGGTCCTTATTGCGCTGATAAGCCTGAATGTGTACAATAATTGGGTTCTTAATATTTTTTAACATATAAAATATGAAAAATTGAATAAAGTAATAAAAATTATGTTATTAAATAATTTATGATATTAAATATTACAGAAGAAAAAATAAACTTCAACTTGAAATGTGAAAAATTGGAAGAGAAAAAATATAAAAGAGAGAAAAATTAGAGAAAGTATAAAAAAATTAGAGAAAGTATAGATCGTTTTTATGTTCCTATCCCACGAATAATGGAAGGTGGGATGTGGGTTTTCTTGTGGAGGAATATGACTCCCCTCAGTTCATCTACTAGTTGTAACACCCCAAGTCTATAAGCATAGACTTAAAGAGTGTTATCGTTCATTTCCTTTCCCTTTCCTTTTTAACAAGAAAATATAAGCGGTAATACGAACAAAAATAGAAATTCCATTTATTTAGATAAATAATTTGCGGAATAAGGAATAACATTAAAGAGTACTTGAAAAGATAATTACAACAGTAATAAATTATTCCATAACTATTCTTTGATAAAGTTCAAACGATATTGAGTCAATCCGCCAGGCATTCTCCGTGCACCATCTAACTTTCTTCATCTGAAAAGTAAGGGCAAACATTAATGAGGTAATACCCAGTAAGCAACCTCATGCACGTGATGCATGCTTATATGTTTGTTTGCTTTAAAGAGCACTTTTAGATGTGTATCTCCTTTTGGTTTTATTGTTTCAAAACATTTCATAAATCGTGAGCTCACTAGTACATTGCCTAGCCAATCAGAATGCAGTGGTCAGTTATTATTTGGAATCCGATTCATCCTACCGGTAGTACCGCAAAGCGGTCAACATTAACATTCCGTTCCATTTCAACATATAACGTTCAACTTTGGTTGGGTGTGCTGATTCCCCATGCTCCATTTCCCACTCACACCTTTCATGGCATAGACATGCACCTTTACCTTCTTTAAAATTTTGAGATACATATCTTTAGGAAAAACATACATTTCAAATCTTATTGTGTAAAAGCTTTTCACTTTTTGAGGCAAAAAAACTCGTTGATTCATGTTAATTGATGCAATGGAGATATATGCATGGGCATGTTATGAGGGTATACGATAAATAAAATAAAGCACATGAAACATATCATTGATAATTGTGACCTAAGCACATAGTATAACACGTTGGACAATTTAAGCACATTGATCACAATTCAGTTATAAACATTGAACGTTTAAATCTAAATAAATTTGGCAGATGTTTACTTACCTGAACTTCTTAGCAAATTTAATTCCGACTTGGAAGTGGGGATATCCGTAGCTATCTGCACAAGATCGATGAGCTGGAAATCCTAATCCATGTCCATTTACGTAGGAATTTAAATACAGTTGACTGTAATTTCAACCACCTTAAGTTTGTCCGGTGATGAACTAGAACAAGAGGCAAAATGACGCAGCCACTCGATGTGTAAGTACATGTGAGTTCTATTGTTGGTGTTTAATGATAGGGTTAAATAGTAGGAGTCAAGTTACTAGGGTTTTATTACAACTTGAGGCCCATCTATCCTAGTAAATCCAATAAAGCAGTCCAATTAGTGTATAATTAGATTTCACATTTTCTTTTTTCTTTTTTTATATGCTATAAATAGATTTTCATGGGTTAGTTGATCGGGCAGACGTCTAGGATATCTTCCAATGCAAAACTTTCAAATTACTGACATAACGTTAAAATAAAAATCAAATCAATTAGCAGGACAACACCTACGCTATGCAGATTAAGCACATAATAAAATATGTGTTGTTACAATTCCTACCCGCTTAAAATAAATTTCATTCTCGAAATTAAAACTTACCAAACAAATGTGGGTATTTGGCACGCATCTCGTCCTCACGCTCCCATGTAGCTTCTTCAATGGCGTGGATCTTCCAAAGAACCTTTATTGGTGTTATGTGCTTCCGCCTTAGTTCTTTGTTCACTCTCCAAAGAACCTTTATTGGTGTTATGTGCTTCCGCCTTAGTTCTTTGTTCACTCTCTCCAAGATTTTGATTGGTGCCTCCTCGCATGTCAAATCCTCACGAAGGTCCAAAGATTCATAGCTAAGGACATGTGAGGTGTCTGTAATATAGTTCCTCAACATCGATATATGAAATACGTTGCGCACTCCCGCCAATGCTAGTGGTAAAACAACCTGATGAGCGAGGTCCCCTACCTCTTCTAGTATCTCAAAAGGTTCCACAAAGCGAGGGCTTAACTTTCCCTTCTTTCCAAACCTCATAATTCCTTTCTTGGGAGCCACTTTTAAAAAGACCATGTCCACTTTTAAAAAGACCGATAGAAAATTTTAGAGGCTTTCTCCTTCTATCGGCATAGCTTTTTTGTCTACTCTAAGCGGTTTTCATTCGTTGCCGAATTTTGTCAATAACTTCATGATAAGTGCTCGAAAAGCACTTAAATAACTCTTCTATTTTATGTATTTGTATATTTTATTAGTGTTATATGTTCCTTTTTATGTGTTTTTCCTTTATTGTGGTGTTTAGGGTCACAAAGAATCAAAAGGAGTCAAAATGGATGAAAATCAAATGAAAACGGAAACTCGGGACCAAAATGCAAGCGAATCAAAGATGGAGGGCCTCTGATGCAATTTTATGAAAAGTTGTTTTTGCAATTTTATGAAAAGTTGTTTTTACAATTTTTCTTGTGCCAATATCAAAGAATATCAAAAGAGAATTTCCACATTTTTGTCGGATCCCAAATCGGAGTTTCCTAGTGAAAGTTATGGCCATTTGAAGAGAAAGGACAAAGCGTAAAAAATCAGCAGCTCGAATTTACTGCCGCAGTTCAGTAATTTGACCATAACTTTTGGTACAAAATTCGGATTGACCTGCACTTTATATTGGTGGAAAGGACACGCAGAGGGCTACAACTTTGATGTTGACCTCTTCAAATGATTCGGATCATATCATGGTCAAAAATGGGCAAAATCGAGAGTGATGTGAATGGAGGATTTCTTGGGCCATGTTTTGGTAGAAAATTCATAACTTTCTGTTAAAATATAAAAAAAAAAAAAGAAATTCCAATTGCACAATTCAGCCAAGATGCTTACCTATACCATGATACAATATTTGAACTAATGGAGCAATTTAAGATCATGATTTGGTGGTTACCAATTAGTGGAATCATAATGGAGTAGTTGTACAATTTTTTATTATATTTTCTTGTGAAATTTTTCCTATAAATAGAGGCATTTGTAAGGAAGGAAATACACAACTTAGTGGAAGAGAATTAGCTAGTAGTTCTCTCCAACTTTCTCTTCAATAAAATTCTCTTCTTCATTTGTTCTTAGTTTTAGCTTGAAAGATCTTAGTTTTTCATATTCCGGCGGAAGAAATAAAGGCTTCAATCGATCAACGATACTTCGGCTGTGAATATGATTAGCGGATCATTTATTCGATAAGTTTCTCTTTTCCCTTTTATTTCTCTATTTATTTCTTAGCATTTATTTACTTGTTTTCTATATTTTGCGTATAATCTATCATATAGTGGTGGTGATACAAAGCGAACACTCGCTAAAAAAGTATTAAACACCTCAAATATGAGTAGTTAGACTTTTCTATCTAGTTCGAGGGGGACGTTGTGTTCAACTAACATATGGTTATCTTTTCTAACTCTTTAGTAACGTTTTATCTATTCCTCTACTTCAATTTGTTGATTTGTTATGCTTTTAAACCCGTTTTGAATTTATGTGATTATTGCATTCACTTTGGCCAATTGAATCAATTAATCTTTAAGTTCAAGTTATGTGCTAGGATTGGAACTTTTGATCTGTAATTGTCACTAGATTCCAATTCACAGTAGCAAACGAATATCGTGCATATTTGTTAATAAATCAACTTAAATGTATTAATTCAAGTTTGTGAAATTGATCATCTAATTCAACTCATTCTTCTTGTTCATTTCACACTAGCATTGCATTAAATCCTAAGAACTTGTTTAGGATTATCCAATAGCTAGACGTTAAGTTAAAGAACTCACTTTAATTTAATACACTTAAGGAAGAATTCGTTAATCAGAGCTTCTTGGTTAATTGAGAGTTGATAAATTGAAGAAGGAATAGTAACACGTTGCATGGGAAAGATAAATATAAGTTGTTGACACAACTGAACCCGAGAACTAGATATTTTGTACAATTGTTTTATTTCAATCTTTTATTTTGACGTTCGATTTTCTATTTTTATTCAAATATCACAAAACCCCCCTTTTTTCTATATTAATTGATAAAATCAACTAGATTAAGTTCCGTTCCTCTTGGGTTCGACCCTTACTTACCGCTTCTACATTAATTTGTAGTTTTGAAACCGAGTAAGGAAATAAAATAAATTTTGGCGTACTACGACACCACGCCCAAGTTTTTGGCGCCGTTGCCGGGGAACGATTAACCAATTTAGTTGCTTTTATTAATTAAAATTTTTTTAAAAAAATAAAAAAATTAGAGTCTAGCTAACGACTTTAAACAAAAGCGCTTCTTGGGAGGCAACCCAAGCATTTTCTCTCATTTTTATTTTTCTTTTGAAATTTTTGTTTTTATTTCTCAACTTTTTATCTATCGTACTGCGGAAGATATTATTTTGAAACTGTAGAAAGAAGATATCTTGGGATTCAATCAATTGGGAAGAGACATGATGACGCACAAATCAGTGATTAGCAATAGTTACTGATAACATGTGGGGATTAATTATTGATAATGGACAATTTGTCAACGCGCTTTCTGATACTCCTTCCAACGCATACTCTTTCCAAAGACACTCCACATGCATAATTGTCGGTTGAAACAGTGCTCATTTGACTATAAATTGAGACCATTCTCTACTTGAAGCTACAACCAAAAGTCTCAACCCTCTGTGAGTATTCCTTTCTGACAGTGATTAGGTAATTTTCTTCTCTTCTTGAATTTTTTTATTCTTCATCTCTTCTTCTTATTTGTTTTTCTTATATCATGGATGTGTGTGATATTTTTGTATATATATGTCTTTTCCTCATATTAATTGATTATTTAATTCAAAATTTCTTTTTTTTTCCTTCTTCAATATCTTTGAAAATATGGGAGAGTGTGATAATCTACTATGCTTATTGATTTTGATGGTTTTAATCTTATTTCTTCAGTGTTTCTTTTTCTTTCGTGTGTTACGTAACTAAAAAAAAACCCTTGGATACTAGTTCTTGTATCCCTCCCAAAGGCGTTAAACTGGTCTTTTTCAGTAGACCTTAAAGAATTGTTTTCTTTCTCTTTCCTCTCTCACAAGTTTTTTTGCAGATACATCTTTGTGCACTGAATTTTCATTTCTTTATATGGCATCTCCTCTACGTATTGTTGCTCTTCTACAAGTACTTGACTCATTCTCTATGCCTATTGATATGAAGATTCACATTGTTCGACTTGTTGACAAGTATGAGCGTTCCCTTTGGAATGTCATAGCTTTTGGGGCAGGGTCATCCCGATCTGCTCGCAAACGGCGTGCTAAGCACCTTAAATGTTGCTTTAAATGTGGAAAGCTATTAGAAGGACCTCATTGTACTGGAAATCAAACTTATTCACAATATAGACATGTTGTTTTCTTCAAAGATGGACCGATTAGGTGCAGGGCCGAAAAGTCTATCAGGAGAAACAGCCAGCTCGCAATCAGTATCAGAGAGTTTGATAATTTGTTAGAACAATGACAACGTCTGTTGGAAACCAAACTCGATGGCCTAACCATTGAGCAGCAACTTTTTGAGCGTGATCATTAGCACCCATCCGAAGATGTAAAACTACGTCTCATTCGTTCGAGAAGTGTCTGAGTTGGACGTTCTGCTCTAAACGTTCTCCCATTTGTTGGTTCTTGTGGGGCTGTTCTTTATTGAATGGTAAACATACCTATGTGTCAAACTATTTTGTAGAGAGTATACTGATTCAGATAGTTTCCATACGGATCAGACTTGATGGAATCATATCATTAATTTGATGTGAATACTACTGCAAGATGTTCAGAGGGTTGTCAACTCCCAAAGTCGCTTTGTATATAAATTTCTCTTCAAAACACAAAAAAAAAAAACCAAAATATTTTCAGCTGTTGTTTTTCTTGTTCTGTAAATATGTTGATTGTAGGTCTCTTGCTCTTGGATTGTCGAAGTATTCCTCAGAAGTGCTACATTGTGCAACCACCATCCCCAAATCGGCACGACTCATTGCTTAACATAGGGGAGTTTCTATTTCTTCTCTTTTTCATGCATTCTATATTTCTACATTGGGAACAATATAGAATTTAAGTGTGGGGGAGTGGCATATTGTGGTCTGCGTGTGATTTTTTTTATTTGTGTCGACGATTTTGCATGAGATAGCAACTTTTGAATATGATTGAGCTTAATTTGTGTGACTTAAGTGAAACTACAAGATCTCGAAAAAAATGTGTTCTCGTTCTTCTCCAAGCACAATCGCAAATTTATTCTCGAGCACATTTATAGGTAATTTACTATCATTCTCTGGAACACAAATTGAAGGTTGAAAATGTTGATTTTTTTTCTAACTTTCTAGACCATAGTAAACTAACTTTTTCTTTTCTTTTTTTCTATCCATTCGTCCCGCTCAAAGTAACCTGGAAACATCGATTGTTAGTAAGGTGGAGTTATAATCGCATGGTATCAGTTTTTTGTGAATGTGTCTTTTATTGATAGAGTTTAAAAAGTTTGGAAAAAGCATTGACCTATGCTGAGAATGAATTTTACTTTTATGTTCGAAATAAGGAGAGAGACCACAGGAAAGAGTTACCTACCTCAGAGTGTGAAGCCGTCACCTCGAATGGGTGAAGAAGGCTGCCTCCAATGAAAGGGGTTTAGTGTGAAAGCTACCTGTAGGGTAAAAGCTGAAAAGAAAATTGCAAAACTCTTCTTCTTCTTCTTTTTCTTCTTCATCAAAAAAAAAAATCGCGAGAAATGTGATAGCTACCCAAGTGTGAAGTTAGATAAATAAATTTCCTCAGTGGTTTGAAGTGCTCAATCTAAACACTCTTTAAATTGAAGAAATATTTGCGATAAAACATCTGCCATGCCATTTTTTTTCTTTGCAGTGCTAACAGTTGATGATTTTTGGTGAACAGAGTAATTTTTAGGATCCATGGGAATCATTGTAAAATAAGAGTGGGATCACGAGAGATGAAATGAAATATTTGACTATTTCGGGTCAGGATTTGGATAGATCATCGTAAGCTTTCATTTGGTTCCAGTTAGTGATGGGATGATAACCTCAATTGCACACACTCACAAGCCATTGTGTATTTGAGAAGAAGTGAAATTTTTATGGTTCGGGAGAATATTTATTAAGCAAGTCATTATCTATAGTTGGATTTCAATATTTAAAGTTGTTTATCTCATGTAAAATAAGTGTGTTGTTTGGTATCATATGGGTTGTTGTTCGAGGGCGAACAACAGTTTAAGTGTGGGGGAGTTTGATAAGTGCTCGAAAAGCACTTAAATAACTCTTCTATTTTATGTATTTGTGTATTTTATTAGTGTTATATGTTCCTTTTTATGTGTTTTTCCTTTATTGTGGTGTTTAGGGTCACAAAGAATCAAAAGGAGTCAAAATGGATGAAAATCGAATGAAAACGGAAACTCGGGACCAAAATGCAAGCGAATCAAAGATGGAGGGCCTTCGATGGAATTTTATGAAAAGTTGTTTTTACAATTTTTCTTGTGCCAATATCAAAGAATATCAAAAGAGAATTTCCACATTTTTGTCGGATCCCAAATCGGAGTTTCCTAGTGAAAGTTATGGCCATTTGAAGAGAAAGGACAAAGCGTAAAAAATCGGTTCAATTTACTCCCACAGTAATTTGGCCATAACCTTTGCTACAAAATTCGGATTGACCTGCACTTTATATTGTTGGAAAGGACACTCAGAGAGCTACAACGTTGATGTTGACCTCTTCAAATAATTCGGATCATATCATGGTCAAAAATGGGCAAAACCGAGAGTGATGTGAATGGAGGATTTCTTGGGCCATGTTTTGGTAGAAAATTCATAACTTTCTATTAAAATATAAAAAAAAAGAAATTCCAATTGCACAATTCAGCCAAGATGCTTACCTATACCATGATACAATATTTGAACTAATGGAGCAATTTAAGATCATGATTTGGTGGTTACCAATTAGTGGAATCATAATGTAGTAGTTGTATAATTTTTTATTATGTTTTCTTGTGAAATTTTGCCTATAAATAGAGGCATTTGTAAGGAAGGAAATGCACAACTTAGTGGAAGAGAATTAGCTAGTAGTTCTCTCCAACTTTCTCTTCAATAAAATTCTCTTCTTCATTTGTTCTTAGTTTTAGCTTGAAAGATCTTAGTTTTTCATATTCCGGCGGAAGAAATAAAGGCTTCAACCGATCAACGATACTTCGGCTGTGAATATGATTAGCGAATCATTTATTCGATAAGTTTCTCTTTTCCCTTCTATTTCTCTATTTATTTCTTAGCATTTATTTACTTGTTTTTTATATTTTGCGTATAATCTATCATATAGTGGCGGTGATACAAAGCGAACACTCGCTAAAAAAGTATGAACCCCCTCAAATATGAGTAGTTAGACTTTTCTATCTAGTTCGAGGGGGCCGTTGTGTTCAACTAACATGTGGTTATCTTTTCTAACTCTTTAGTAACGTTTTATCTATTCCTCTACTTCAATTTGTTGATTTGTTATGCTTTTAAACCCGTTTTGAATTTATGTGGTTATTGCATTCACTTTGGCCAATTGAATCAATTAATCTTTAAGTTCAAGTTATGTGCTAGGATTGGAACTTTTGATCCGTAATTGTCACTAGATTCCAATCCACAGTAGTAAACGAATATCGTGCGTATTTGTTAATAAATCAACTTAGATGTATTAATTCAAGTTTGTGAAATTGATCATCTAATTCAACTCATTCTTCTTGTTCATTTCACACTAGCATTGCATTAAATCCTAAGAACTTGTTTAGGATTATCCAATAGCTAGACGTTAAGTTAAAGAACTCACTTTAATTTAATACACTTAAGGAAGAATTCGTTAATCAGAGCTTCTTGGTTAATTGAGAGTTGATAAATTGAAGAAGGAATAGTAACACGTTGCATGGGAAAGATAAATATAAGTTGTTGACACAACCGAACCCGAGAACTAGATATTTTGTACAATTGTTTTATTTCAATCTTTTATTTTGACGTTCGATTTTCTATTTTTATTCAAATATCACAAAACCCTCCTTTTTTCTATATTAATTGATAAAATCAACTAGATTAAGCACCGTTCCTCTTGGGTTCGACCCTTACTTACCGCTTCTACATTAATTTGTAGTTTTGAAACCGAGTAAGGAAATAAAATAAATTTTGGCGTACTACGACACCACGCCCACTTCAGGTGTTTTCAGGACAATGTTTGGGCCTAATAATTTCCTTTCTCCTACCTCGTCCTAATGAATAGGCGATTGACATTTCCTTCCATATAGTGCTTCATAAGGTGCCATGCTATTGTCGGTGAACTCCACCAATGGAAGAAATTCATCCCAAGTTCCCTTAAAGTCAATGATGCATGCTCACAACATATCCTCAAGAGTTTGGATTGTCCTTTCCGATTGTCCATCGGTTTGTCGATGGAATGTTGTACTGAACTTTAGCTGTGTTCCCATCGCCTTATGCAGACTCTCCCAAAATGAAGAGGTAATTTTCGGATCATGGCCCAACACGATGGATAGTGGAACTCCATGTAGTCTAACAATCTCTGCAATGTATAGCTCAGCATACTTTTCCATGTTATATGTCATCTTGACTGGTAGGAAATGTGTTGACTTGGTAAGGCGATCTACAATCACCCAAATGGAATTATAACCTTTCTTGGTTTTGGGCAAACTAATCACAATGTCCATGCAAATTCACTCCCATTTCCATTCTGGAATCATAAGTGGCTGTAACAGGCCTGATGGTCATTGGTGTTCAGCCTTAACTTGTTGGCAAGTAAGGCAATGCCGAGCATAATTAGCCATGTCACGGCTCATGCCAACCCACCAAAAGTGTTCTCTCAAATCTCGAAAAATTTTTGTGCTACCAGGGTGAATTGAATAAGGGGCATTATGAGATTCCCTTAAGATTTCCCTCTTAAGACCGTCATTAGGCACAAGAATTCTACTTCCATTACAGAGGGCACCATCCGCAGTGATCACAAAATCAGAATGTTTCCCATCAGTAACTTCAGTTCACCATTTCAATACACGAGGATCTTCGGCCTGTAAATTTTTAATCCTTTCAGGTAGAGTTGGTTCAAGAGTCAAATTGGCAAGATAGCTAGATTGACCGCATGATAGAATCTCCAATTCAAGTTTTTGGATATCAACTGACAATGGTTTCTGCACAACCTGTAATGAGGCTACTGACCCATGGATTTTCATGCTTAGGGCATCGGTCACCACATTTGCCCTACCAGGATGGTAGTTTATAGCACAGTCATAGTCTTTGACTGCTTCTAGCCACCGACATTACCTCATATTCAATTCTTTTTGGGTGAAAATGTACTTTAAGCTTTTGTGATCAGTGTAGATCTCACACCTGGCTCCATATAAATAATGTCTCCATATTTTTAATGCAAAGACCACATCTGCCAAATTCTAGGTCGTGAGTTGGATACTTTTCCTCATACTCCTTTAGCTGTCTTGAGGCATAAGCAATCACCTTACCATGTTGCATAAGAACACAACCAAGACCCTTCTTTGAAGCATTACTGTAGATAATGAATCCTACACAACTTTGTGGAATTGTCAAGATTGGTATACATGTCAAGCGATTCTTTAATTCTTCAAAACTTCGCTCACAATCTGAATTCCATTGGAACTTTATATTCTTCCTAGTTAGCTGCGTCAATGGTGATGCAATTTTGGAAATTCCCTCGATGAACCTCCGATAATAACCGGCTAAGCCAAGAAAACTACGAACTTCACCAACATTAGCTGGTGTTGGCCAGTCTCGGCCGAATTTATCAAATCCATGAAAGTGGTAGGAGCATTAGTCAAACCAAAGTACATCACTACAAACTCATAATGTCCATCTTGCGTACAAAAGGCAGTCTTAGGAATATCTTCCTTTCTAACTCTCTACTGGTGATAGCCTGAGCGTCAATCAATCTTTGAAAAGTAACTAGCACCTTGTAACTGATCGAAGAAGTCTTCAATTCTTGGCAGTGGATACTTATTCTTGATTGTGACCTTGTTAAGCTCTCTGTAGTCGATCCACAATCTCATTGAGCCATCCTTCTTCTTCACAAATAATACCGGAGCATTCGAGGGGGAGAAGCTTGGTCGGACGAACCCTTTGTCCATCAGTTCTTGGAGTTGTTCTTTGAGCTCCTTAAGTTCAGTAGGAGCCATTCGGTACGGTGCCTTCAATATTAGGGTAGTACCCGACACCAAGTTGATGACAAATTCAATCTCTCTCTCAGGCGGCAAACTAGAGAGGTCATCTAGAAAACGTCTTGATATTCTCTAACAACTAGAATTTGTTCAATTGATAAATCTTTCCTTGGTACCTCCAGCACCGAAGCCAGATAAGCCTGACAACCCTTATCCAATAATTGGTGAGCTTTCATGGATGTTATTATTGGAATAGAGGGGACCGCTTTTTCCCCCACAAAACTAAAGCTAGGCCCATCAGGTTGGTCAAACACCACTTCCTTCCTATGACAGTCAATCGTAGCATGATACTTCGATAGCCCGTCCATGCCAAGAATAACATCAAAGTCGCAGATATCCAACAGTATAAGGTATGTTGGTAGTTCATTCCCATCAACCTTAATCTTGAAATCCCTCAATATATGATTTGAATTCATTTTCACTCCAGATGGTGTGGACACACTAAATCGTGTGTCAGAATGCATAAGTGGAGTTTCTATCTTCTTATCAAAAGTCGAGTTAACAAACGAATGTGTAGCTCCCCGAGTCAATCAAGATCGTTGCTAAGATATTACATACACACATAGTGCCTACGTAATGGGATTCATATACAGCTAAAACACATTACAAATGAATGCATGTTAAAATAACTTATAGTTACCTGTCATCACTGTAGTTGCATCTTCAGCTTCCTTCCTAGACATTGTGTAAACACAAGCCTGTGTAGTCTTCTTTTGTTAATTTCTATTACTGGCTAAAGGCTTTTCCTTACACTCATTATAAAAGTGTTCAGGCTTACCACAGTTGTAAAATATTCCTGTCCCTTTGAGACATTCACCCAAATGTTCTTTGCCGCACTTCGGACAAGTCCTTCTTTGTTTTTTTTTCTGGCTACCCTTATTGCCTTGGTCGTTCTTTCTTTTCTGACCATTGTTCTATCAATCCTTACAAGGTCCATGGCGAAACTTTTGACCACTTGGTTGAGCTTTGATCTCTTCTTTATTCATTATTTGAGCTATTTCCACCAAAAGGGATTTGTTAACTATCTCTCTATAGTTCAAGAGTTCGAACGGGATTACTGCTTGCTTTATCTGGGGCCTAAGTCCCTCATCGAATCGTGTAGCATGCTTATCCTCTATGGCCACCAAGTCCCGTACAAATTTCGCCAAACGAGCAAATTCAGCTTCATATTCTGAGTTAGAGCCCAACCGGAAATATGGCCAACGAGGATGTTGGGCTTCTTTAGGAGGGGTGACTGTAACATCTACAATCCCACATTGCTTGGGTATAAGAGGATAGTCTAGTTTATAAGCTAATAGACCTCTGTAACGACCCGACCCCCCATCATGACCCACTCGTATCTAGCTTGCTGTGCCCCGAGGTGGACCATACAGATTTAGGTTGGTCCGCTGGCGACCCGATCCACTTTGACATGATATTGTGCGCTATGGGTCTAGCCCACACGGGTTTGTTCCTGAGCTTACCCCAAAAGGCATCATGCCTAGTTAGAAGGGTCTCTTAACTTATAAACTGGACTACCCTATTATGCCCGAGCGATGTGGGACTGTGGGTATTACAATTACCCCTCCTAAAAGGCTCAACGTCTCCATTTGCCACATATCCGGTTGAGCTCTAATTCTAATACCATATGTAACGACCTGACTCCGGTCATGACCCACCCAAATCTGGCCTGCTGTGCCTGGGGGTGGACCATACAGATTTGGGTTTGGTTCGCTAGTAACCTGATCCACTTTGGCAGGATATTATGCGCTATGGGCCTAGCCCGCACGAGTTTGTTCTTGGGCTTACCCCAAAAGGCTTTATGTGTAGTTGGAATAGTCTTTTAACTTGTAAACTGGACTATCGTCTTATGCCTAAGTGATGTGGGATTGTGGGTGTTATACTAATTTATGTGTATAGGCGACCATGTTATACCCTTCAAACAAGATTGAGCGAAAAAGCTTAATTTCAATTTTTATTTTTATTTTTAAAAATTTTAAAGATGAAAGGGCTGTGTTTTCTTGTCTTACTTCTAAAATTTGAAAAGATTCCAATTTTTAGCTATAGTAATTAAATTAAATTATTTTATTTTAAGTACAAAGATAAAATTAAAAGTTAAAAAGGCAAACTGAAAAGGAGAAATATAAATTAGCAGCAGTCCGCCATTAACGGTTTCGAGATTGGAGACTAGCCAAAGAGCACAAAAAGGGGAAATTGCGGTAAGAAATGCACAAAAACAGTCGCTTGTTTTAGAGAGAGAGAAAAGAGGAGAGAGAAAGAGAGACTTGGGTTCACGTTGTACTGTAGGTGGAGGTCGTGCACGGAGATCTTGTCCGCCAGATCGGAAGCAGACAGAAGAAGAAAACGCAATTCAATTGTAAGATTTGTTTTTGTAATTAATTAGTTATTAGCGCTTTTAATTCTCAACCACTTCATGCATTGTCTTGTGTTATTTGGTTCGATCTGCTTGTTGCCTTGTCAATTGAAACCTTTCTCCATCTCTCTCTTGCTGTTGAGCTACTCTTCTTTGGGTCCCTCTCTCTCACTCCCTCTGTGTGTATATATATGTTTTCTTGTGGGAACTTGTGTATCGTTGTACCTTTTGTTGTTTCGAAGCGGAAAAAAACAGAGATTTTAGGCTTTTGTTTCTGATGTACAATTTTTTTTTAATTTTTAATTTATTTGGATTCTATGTTTTTCTCGTTGAATATTTATGATAATCTTGGTATGCGAGAGTCGAATTGAGAAACGGGGAAATTGATAAGCAGCTTTGAATGATAATTCATCAGATTTAAACATGTTTTTGCTCTGTTCATCGGTTGTGAATCGATTGGGTCTTATTATTGTTTCATATTTGGTTTAGCTTTTGAGTGTATTTCTTTGGTGTGATGGTGCTAGTTTCTGTTGCTTGATGCTCTTGTTAAACTGGTCAATTAGCAATAATAATTTGGAATTTCAGTTTGTAGTGCTGTTATTTCTGCTAGATGGGGGCTTTATAACTTAATTTCATCTCCTTTTCTTTTAGAGACATGGACTTTCAATAGCTTAAGTTTAAATTAAACAAATTCTGGTTTAGATTGAAATGCTATTACCATTATAAAGAGGGAAGGTGTTTTGAAACGTTGATTTCATTTCTGTTCATATGCAAAACTTTTGGGTCAACTTTAGTACGTGAAGAATTGGAAGAGAGAGAAAACCAACATTTCATATGCTTGAAAGGGCTCCAGTTTCTGTAGATGTCAACATATCATTGAGGTTTAAAAGGAACGGACAATGCAACAATTTGATGTTTTCACAAATGGGACATCCCAGATTGATGGCAGTGTGGCTATGCAGTGAGCCAGTGTTTCTCCTGCTCAAAAACGTGTTTCACTAGGTCCCCACAGTATTATTTTTTTAATATATATTGGTGAAGGTTGCGTTGCTATACATTTTCATTACTATAATATAAAATATAATTGATTAAGCTATCATTTAATGATCTTGTAGCAACACTAGTATTGTTTACTTTATACATTCTATCATTCCCTGAGATATAATAAATTATAGGTTTCTTTGAGACATTGAAAATTGGTGGCTTTATATTTTTTATTCTTCATCTGGTGCTATGCATTTTATGTTTTTGTAGTTGGCACAAATTCCATATTCCTGTCTATTATCTCCAATTCAATATTTCAATAGTATCTCTGCTGATTATATGCTAAAGAATGCTTTAACTCCCATTTATCTCATTGACTGAAATTCTTATATATAATCTTATAAAATAATGTTTTACCTTCCAGACAGTGGAAAATCAAGATAAGTAATAATTTTATGCGCTGCCAAAAATTCATGCAGGCTGATGGGGAGGGACGTCGCCGGTCTACGCATTGACAAGAAACCCGGTGCTGTCAATCCAAAGTCAAATGGTACCTTTCATGGTGTAGTTCACGTTGCTCATAAAGTCGTACCAGCAAGAGATGAACCAAAGGACTACAAGCCAGAAGATCATACTGCCAAATGCATGTCCACTGATGGACGTGGCAAGAAGCAAGATGTGCTAGGTGTCAAAAGCATAAATCACGAGCCTGGGGAGAAAATCTCAAAGGCTGAGGCTCAGAACTCAAGTGACAAAAATTTAAGCTCACATCTTAAGCCTGCTTCAGGATCTTCTGTTATTGAGACAGTCAATCCGAATTCTTTGGAGCCACTGACACCTGTTCTTGAGACTGTGAAACAAACTTCAACTTCAAACCATGCCAATGAGGTTGAAATAGTTGATTCTGTTTTAACAAAGATTAGTGATTTACATTCCCACAAAACCATGAAAAATTCACTTATAAGCCTGTCCTTTCAGTATTGTCATACTCGTTCCTCTTTCAAATTTTTTTTGGGCTGGAAATTTGTATTTTCTACTGAGGTTTGCAATTCTGGTCTTATTCAGGTGAACTCTCCCTCCATGTCAAGCAAGACACCGCAAACTGATGATAAGAAATATCACGATGAAGATGATAATTGGTCCTTGGCTTCCTCGTATCCTCGTTCTGTATTTATTATTATTATATTATCACTTCTTTCTTTCATTTTTCATTGTTATTTTTAGCTAGTTTCTCCCTTGTATTACTCATTCGTTTGCAATTGAAGTTCTACTTAACCATTGTAGTACTGCAACATCTGTACGTAGTAAATCCAGAGTAACAGTTCCAGTAGCTCCGACGTTTAAATGTATGGAGCGTTTAGAGCGACGCAAGGAGGTAGCTGTTGTATAACTTAGAGCTTGTTTGCCACAACTTAAGAGAAAAATCATTTCCTCAACTGGCACTTTCAACCACTCATTTAACTGATTTGATGATTATATATTTTTTATATCTATTTTTGTTAACTTTTCACAACACATTCAAAAATCATTTTTATAAACTATCGAACCTGCACTTAATGAAGTTCATCGCGTATTCTTTCCGTTGTTTCTTTTTCTGATAGAATATAATTTTCTCCTGTAGTTTTACACCAAATTGGACGAAAAACATAAAGCTCTGGAGCAAGAGAAACGTGAATATGAATCAAGAACAAAGGTATGCCTCTCCTAGCACGGCACAAATTCTCTGCACCCTTTATATTGTAACTCTCGTAATGCTGGTTGTTTTTTTTTTTGGGAATCTTCTGCTTCAATTTCTTCCTGGTGCGTGTTGGTGTGTGTTTAGTCTTTATTTTCCTCCCCTATGTCTGTCTCAATCTTCTTGGTATCGTAAATGTACCCTAATTTGCAGGAAGAAGAAGCAGCAGCTATAAAGCAGCTTAGGAAGAGCATGGCCTACAAAGCAAATCCAGTTCCTAATTTTTATCGTGAAGGGCCTCCACCAAAGGTTGAGCTTAAGAAGGTAATCACATTTGTTTTCCAGTATCATTGATTATATTTCCTGTTTCTATACACAAAAAAGAAAATTAAATTGAAAAAAAGCCGTTTGGTTGAATTTCAGCTGCCAGTGACCCGTGCAAAATCACCTAATCTCACACGGAGAAAGAGCTGCAGTGATGTAGGAAAATCACCATCTCCAGTTGAAAAGGAAACCTGTCCACGCACAGCTCGACACAGCATTGGCACTTACAAAGAAAGCAAACCCTCCCCTCTAAGTGCAACTCCCAAAAGCAAGAATCGGGCTGGTGTTCGCAAAGTCAAAGATTGTCCACAGCAAACGAAAGCGACCCGCCCCATAGATCAGGTAAATGCTGATATTGGCGTTGAGTCATGAGGACTTTGCCAGTCTTGTGTAGTTTTAGTTTTCCTTGTAGCGCAATTGGTCAGATTGTTACGGCAAGGTAAAATGGCGATCATCTTTTATCCTTTTTTGTTTGTTAAATTTATTCCCAAGAGTAACTTGTTTGAATGATATGCCAAATTCTGAGTTGTATATTTCTCTATAATTTATAATGTTCAATGTGTGACATTTGAGAAATTCAGGGGACACTGGTCGATCGCTTGGAAAATGTTATTTTAGTAACTAGTCTTTGTTGCTTGGTCTCTATGGATATGTTGTGTGGAATGTCAATGGATGGGTGCTTACTTTTCTCTGCCTTTTTTCCAAAAGCAAGTCACTTTTGACTACTTTGTTCGTATATTTAAATTGGTTAACGTTTTCCACTTTAACGAAAAGAAGTTGCGTTTTGGAAATAATACGTCTCACTTTGACTAGGAAAAAGCCACAGCTCTCAAGATACAAGCTTTTGATGGTATTTGGCGCTCGTTTGGTAAAATTCTTTTTGAATGAAAACAGATTCTCAGGAGAATTTTGATAAAATGTAAATAAAATTATGGATAAATGTTACAAGTAATATCCTTTACCTCCTTTTTCTTGTGTGTTTATAATGCACGGAAAAAAATGAGTATATAAAAAAAAAAGAGTATTTCTTTGGAAAATGTTTTGCTAACAACCATAATTTTCCGCATCCAACTTAAGTTTATTTGTGATAGCGCATTAAACACTAAGGACTCTCTCCAATGCAACACTATATTCTACAATTTTTAAAACTCTAAAATACAATTTTTCCCTCTATTTTATAGTTTATTTTCCAACCCAATACTTTAATATTTCACATCAAATGAATACTATTTCTTATTTTACATTATTTTAATTACTTATTGATTTGAATAATAAATTTTAGCATTAATCTAAATATTTCATTACCTATTTTATAAAATTCACCATTAAGTATGTAAAATATTTCATTCATTAAATTAAGATGCAACACACGATTTTACATACAAAAACGTAAAATACTACCATAATTCGAAGAGACGGGATTTTCGTGACGACATGAAACCTAATTAAACATACACCATCGAGAATGCTGGCAACACTTAGACTAGGTTGGATATAATACTTTAATTATTCGAATTAGAGTAATCTTCCCCCAGATGTTCAATTAAGGCATTTCGAAGTGTAAAATGGGCCTATTTGTCCTTAATCTTTTGATGGCGACCAACAAACTCGTTGAAACAAGTATTGTCATCTATAGCCATCTCAACTTGTGGGCTCGGGGCTCCTACCCATTCTCTAATTGGAGCCTCAACATCACATTTACCCTCTTCGGTCATGTTGTGCATGATGATGCATATGGTCATATTATCCCGGAAGACACATTTTTTCAAAAATCATGACACATTAGTGACTATTGCAAACTTAGATTGGCATTGCAGAAGTCTAAATGCACATTCAACGTCTTTTCTACAACTTTATTGTTTTGTTGTTAAATATTGTTCTTTTTGACGTGTCTTATGGATTGTTTGAACGAGAGTGGCCCATTTAGGATATATGCCATCCGCTAGGTAATATCCCATGTTGTATTTGCGTCCTTGTATAATGTAATTAGCAAGTAGTGCAATACATTTAGCAAGGTTTCCAAATAGGTTGGATCTGGCCAACACATTAATGTCATTGTTTGAACCTGACATCCCAAAGTATGCATGGCATATCCAAAGATCATAATCTACGACTGCCTCTAGGATAATTGTCGGCACTCCACTTCTGCTTGAATATTAGTCTGCCTAAGCTGTTGGACAATTTCTGTCTCCAATGCATACAGTCCAAATTGCCGAGCATTCCTGGAAATCCACGTTGTTTATCGATGTGTAGAAGTTGTGTAACATCGTCGGCATTTGGTCATCCCAAATATCGACTCCCAAAAACCGCCACAATTGCACGACAAAATTCTTCAAGCTTTCAATTGCTGTGGACTTACCTATTTTAATATATTCGTTTGTAGCATCTAATGGAACACCATGTGCAAACATTCGAAATGTAGCAATTACCTTTTGTACACATGACAACCATGATAGGCCAAGTGCATCGCTTTTTGTCGAAAGCATGTGTCATGGGATTCCACAACTTCCAAAATGCGTAAAAATAGTGGCCGTGACATGCAGAAACACCTATGAAACATCATGTCGTTATAAAGTGGATTCTCAAAAAAGTATTCATTCCACAGTTGCAAATTAGCCCCCTCACGATCACGATAAACGACCTCCTTCCTGGATGAGATCCCCCAGGTGCACGCGGAACTTCTTGTTGTTCCAACAGGTGCATTAAAAGGAGGTTGTTGTTATCATATATGCGAATGGCGTCATCTTGACGGGCTTCAATAGCTTCAAGCACAGTTGCAAGTTGCTCTTGAAACTCGGTGTTATTGACATTGTAATAGTTGGACGGACCTCCAGTTAGAGCTGGTCAAGAAAACCACCAAACCGACTAAAATCGGCCGCATCGAGCTGGTTCGGTTCTTTGTTTTTGGTGGTCGGTTCGATTTTCGGTTTGGTTTTCACCATACCGAAAAATCGATCGATTTTTATATAAAAAAAAAAGGACAGCAAAAAACCAAAAAAAAACCTTAAAAAACCGAAAAAATCGAAAAGGTTGACCGAACCGACTCGGTTTGGCCTATTTTGGTTTACCAAACCGAGTTGGTTGGTTGGTTCGGTTGGGTTTGAAAAAGAAAATCAACCGTGGTCGGTCGGTTTCGGTTCAAGTGGGAAAACCGACTGTACCTATCGACGCCCACCCCTACCTCCAGTGTTGAACTTCATCTTAATTATCGGTGAGCAAGATTGATAATGATATTGAAATAGATATGAACTTTGAGCAGGGTGCTATGATTGATTGTCTCAACACAACTATCTACCTTGTATAATTGCAAATGGAGATATCACATTGATTTGCATGACATGATCACAACAGTTCTTCTTGATTTACGTGAAGTGACCACAAATGTTCATTAAATCACACCCATTTTTTGATCATTAAATTATAATTTCCTTATCTTATCAAGAGATAAGATATCTCGTTTTGCTTAAAATGATCACAATATTTTATCAAGAGATAAGATATCTAGCCTGCATGAAATGATCACAACCGTTGATAAAATCGAGTCCATTTGTAGCCTTTGGATGAGATTCCCTTTTTCTATCAGGATAAATCTCATCGATTTACGTAACATGACCACAAAGGTTCCTCAAATTACACCATTTTTTTTTACCATTAGATTATGTGCTCTTGTCTTATCATCAAATATCATCAGATAGATATCTTGATTAGCATGGATTATAACAAACATTACTCAAATTGTATCATTTTATAGCCATTGGATGAGAGTCTCTTATCCTATCATGACAAATCTCCTCGATTTACATAAACTGAGCATAAAACTTCATCAAATCACACCAATTTTTTGATCGTCAGATTATATACTCTTACCAGTATCATCAGATAAGATATCTCGATTTTTGTGGAATGATCCTAACCATTTATCACACCGCGTCCATTTATAGCTGCTGGATGAGATTCTCTTATCCTGTCATTGCACACCTCCTCGTTTTACTTAAAGTAACCACAACCATGTATCATATTACATCTATTTTTAGCCGTTAGATGACATTCTATTATCCTATCATCTTTAACCATTTAGTTCTATAAATTGATGTCGACGCGGAGTTACCACATTACGAAACACAAAACTTCCACCATGAGGGCATACTGGGCGCGTGGTTTGTCGCGACACGTCAAAGTTTAATTTTTTTTCCCTTACTCGGTTTCAAAACTACAAATTAATGTAGAAATGGTAAGTAAGGGTCGAACCCAAGAGGAACGGCGTTTAATCTAGTTGTTCTTATCAATTAATATAGAAATGGGGGTTTTGTGAAGTTGAATAAAATTCGAAAATAAAATGACGAAATATAAAAAATGAAAATGAAACAATTGAAGATATATCTAGTTCTCGGGTTCGGTTGTGCCAACAACTTGTGTTTATCTTTCCCATGCAACGTGTTACTTTTCCTTCAATTTATCAACTCCAATTAACCAAGATGATCTGATTAACGAATTCTTCCTTAAGTGTATTAAATTAAAGTGAGTTCTTTAACTTAACATCTAGCTATTGGATAACCCTAAACAAGTTCTTAGGATTTAATGCAAAGCTAGAATGAAATGAACGAGAAGAATGAATTGAATTAGATGAATAATTTCACAAACTCGAATTAATGCATTTAAGTTGATTTGTTAATAAATATGCACGATATTCATTTGCTACTTTGGATTAAAATCTAATGATATTTACGAATCAAGAGTTCCAATCCTAGCATGTAACTTGAATTTCCAGATTAATTGATTCAATTGGCCAAGGTGAATGCAATAATCACATAAACTCAAAAACGGGTTTACAAGCATAACAAACCAACAAATTGAAGTTGAGGAATAGATAAAACGTTACTTAAGCTGTTGTTCGTCCTCGGACAACAAAAGAATCAAAATACACAAAAGCAAGCACACCATCAAATAATTTAAAATTCAAAGTAACTTGACAGACACAAATACAAGTAAAAAAAAATGTAATCAACTCACTGTTCATACTACAAAAATATTTAGCTCGTTCGTCACTTGTACTTCATTTCCCACTGCCTTTTAGATCCAAAAATTGAGTGGTTAGCAACCCAACCCTCAATGGTCAAATATATCATTACCCTCTCGTGGTCACATTTAACTTATTTTCTCTCAATCCCCAATGATCATCTCAAAGGTTGCTCTCAATCACTCTTTTCTTTTTCAACTCTTATGCTGAAGTGAATTTTGACTGGTGGGATCAATATTGTAGTAATGTGATGACTCTCCCTAAATTTGAGTGCTCCAACAAACAAGTTACTCCAAAGTAATTCAAACCAACTAGAATTCCAAGTCAACAATACTCACTTTTTCTTCTCTCTCTTTTTTTTTTATCTTCTTTTTTTTTCCACACTGTTAAAATGTAAACGTGCAATGCAATGCTCCAAACAATAATGCTTTCCCAATGACCCATGTAGTGGGCTTTAGGTCAGCGACTCCCGAGCTCGTCACTCAAGGCACCAGGTTTTGAAATACCCCTAAGAACTTATTCACCCCAGTCAATGAGGCAAGAGAGTGGTAGCACAATGAAATGAATGCTTTTTTCTTATTTTTTTTTATTATTATTTTTTTATTTTTTTATTTTTTATACAACATGGATTGCATTTCTAGTAAACGGTCATTACCTTGTTTCTACTTGTTGATCAAAGACACTCCACACAAGTTATCATGCACGGAATCATCTCAATACTAACTCATCCTCCACCAGTTAATTCACCACTTATCTCACAACGGCAAAGTGTTGCAAAAATGAAGGGTGGTGGGAAGAATTCAAGCACACTTCTTATTCCAACCAACCAACTTCTAAATCGAAAAACACTGAGTCATGACATCCAATGGACGAGCAAGCATGAAAAGAACTTGAGTAGTATATTTCGTGAGTTAAATACACTTTAAATTGGAGAAAAATGAAAATTTTTACACAAAACGATCACACATGCATGCAATACTAGACATATAGCAAGCAACTTATAAATAATAAACACACCAAACACGCACAACAAATCAAAAGGTAAACTCAAACTAGTAACCCCCACACTTGAGAATTACGACCAATTCTACCATTCAAAAATACAAATGACTTGACTAAACGAGAAGCCATGCAATCAGCAACTGTTTTTATTAAAGCATAAGAACACAAAAACAGTTTAAAATGTATAGAACAAACAACAATAAGATGCGTCTCAAGAGCCTACCACTCCTTACTCTGCCATCTCCGGAACAGATAATCAAATTCCACACAAATTTCAACTAATTGCATAACAACACAAAAATTTCACCCCCAAATCCAAAATGGACATTGTCCTCAATGTTCAATAAAAAGGAGAGATAACACCTGAGGACGGCTCAAATTGGGGGTCATACGGAAATCCTGAAAAACAAAACTAAACAGAATCACACAAAGATGCTGCAAAAATCAAAGGCTCAAATTCCACAATTATAATCGCAACTCTAAATCGAGCTCATTCGGATCCCGTTTTCGCTTGTGGGAGATTCGGTTCCAATTGATTGGAGGGTGTGACGGATCAAGTTGTGGTGCATAAGCATGAAATTTCTCCAACAATTCCTCAATGGATGAGGCAACTAAAATCATGTTTCTTGAAATGGGAGAAATTAGTTGCTTTGCAGTAGCAAAATCCAGAAACGCTAATAAACCATCGAAGAAATGATCCACATTTAGCAGGCCAATAGGTTTATTGTGCAAGTTCAATCGGTACCAAGAGATAATGTTAAAAATTTGTTCCAATGTGTAAAAACCTCCTAAGTGCAATCGAATACATCGTAATATGAGATGATGAGTGACAGACGCTCATAAAGGGATCGAACGTTTACCTCAGTCCCCACTGTGAATCCGTATACCTGTGATAAAGGCTCGAGAGTAACTCCAATCACTCGAGATCCTCGTACTCGAGAAGGCGTAACAGCATAGCCTAACAGTCCGCATAGTCCTCCTCCATAGATGATATTGGCTTGAAGTTTCCCTAGTTTTCTGCCTACACCGACTGCTGCAGCAGTGTATTCTGATCTCACCCCCATAGTAGAGCCACCAAAGAGGCCAATGGTTTTTAATTGTACATGTGAAGGTTCTTCTGTGTGGGGAATGGCTTCAATAATCACTCGAGTTCACCCAAAAGCTAAAACTGAAACAAATAGAAAATAAAATCACAAACAACAATATAAACAAGTAGTTGTGATTGTGGCTCACATCTTCCTCTGGTTTTACGTCCAGAAACGGCTGCAACACCTTCTATGAGTTGGGGATATGCTTCCCATCCAGTTTTCTTAAAATTGGCAAACATGGTCTTTAAAGTCGATTCCCAAGATCAGAAGCGTTCACGCTTTTTTGTTGAATTGAGTCCATAAACCAAGAAGTTCATGTTGCCTGACTCCACAAGGATGCGTCTCAAGAGTCAGAGATATCATCGAATGACTCCTTACTCAGGCCATCCTTAATGAAAGCGATATTATCTTCTCGATTTTTAGACATAAATCCAAGTGAACGACAACCTGTATCACATGTCCATCTAGCACACTTATAGCAAACATTCATCCTTTTTGCTTGTCGTTTCTTTGAAAAACTGCTTTTGCCTAAACCTGATAAATGTTTGGTATAGATGGCTGGAATTTCTCCCCCATATTCGAACCTTGGCTTCAATTAACCAACGTATATCCTCAGGCATCCCATAATACATTAACAATCTCAACCGCTCGAGTCGAAAACGGTAGATTCGTTTCAAATCATTCAAAGGAAAAGATGAGTAGTATTTTCGAATTTTCACAAAGGCAGAATCCATGTTTAGTGGAAGAAATTGATGAAATAAAAGAAGAAAAGGATAAAGATTTGAAGTACGCACTCAACAATCACAAGAAGAAGATATATATACAAGCATGCGTCCATATCCGACTAAAGGATCGAAGAAAAGAAGAATTTTACCTAAACAAACTGTAATCGCGTAGAGAAGTAGAGAAAAATCAGGTGAAGACGAAGTGTGGCGTGGAGAAATGAGTCACCTCGTCTGACTTTAAGGATCGTGTGTGACTACTGTGGCAACCACTAACCCGACAAGTGGGTAAACTATCCGCGGAATCCGAGGGAAAAGTAGATAGCGTGGCCGTTGAGAAAACGTGTCTGCCAGCTGTCCACTTGTGTCGGTCCGTGTTTGTTTTTTTTTTTCAACGTACACTTTTCCACCGCACGAAAAAAATCATTAGTATCGACCCCACCTGAAATATCTTATATATACATTAATAGAACAGAATTATGAACAATAAAAATAAAAATTAAATAAAACAAAATAAATAAACACGAAAATAAAAATAAAATGTGAAAAGTAAACACAATTTAAGAAAAATATTAAACTCAAATAAATATAAATAAACGCACTCAGATAAACAAAATAAAATAATATAAAATAATGTAATGCACACACAACACGCATCAAATGAACGAAGTTTGGGTTGCCTCCCAAAAAGCGCTTGTTTATAGTCACGAGCCTGACGGAAAGAATCACTGCAGTTCCAAAATCGATTTTTCTTTGAAGAAAATCGGTTTCAAAGTAGTGCTTTAGTCGTTGACCATTGACTTTGAAGGTCCCTTTGGTAGGGTGAGAGAGCTCGATAGCACCATATGGAGTCACTTGTGAAATAGTGAAGGGCCCTGACCACCTTGACCGAAGTTTTCCTTGGAATAGCTTCAAACGAGAGTTATAGAGTAAAACTCGGTCCCCTACCCTAAATTCTCGCTGTTGAATGTGCCGATCATGCCATTTCTTAGTACGCTCTTTGTAGATTGTCGAAGTTTCATAAGCACCTAACCAAAATTCATCCAATTCATTGAGAGTCAGACATCTCTTCTCGCCTACAGCTTTCATGTCCATGTTCAATTGTTTTACCACCCAGTATGCCTTGTGTTCCAATTCAACAGGTAAGTGACATGACTTCCCAAACACTAATCGAAAAGGAGACATACCAATAGGTGTTTTGAACGCAGTGCGGTATGCCCAAAGTGCATCATCCAATTTCTTTGACCAATCAGTGCGAGATGAGTTAACAGTGGGTTTCTGAATTCTTTTCAACCGTCGATTTGATATCTCAACTTGTCCGCTTGTTTGTGGATGATAAGGTGTGGCCATTCGATGATGAACTCCATATTTGGCCAGAACAGACTTGAAAAGTTTGTTGTTGAAGTGAGTACCACCATCACTAATGATAGCACGAGGTGCTCCAAACCTTGTGAAGATGTTTTTTCTGACAAATTCTACCACCACCTTAGCATCGTTCGTCGGTGAAGCACGTGCTTCAACCTATTTTGACACATAATCAACTGCTACCAAGATATACTGATTGCTGTAGGATGATGGGAATGGTCCCATGAAATCAATGCCTCAAATATCAAAGATTTCGACCACCAAAATGTTGTTCAGTGGCATCTCTTGTCGTGCAGAAATGTTGCCTGTGCGTTGCCAACGGTCACACGCTTTGACAAATGAAAACGCGTCTTTGAATAAAGTGGGCCAGTAGAAACCGCTCTGTAGCACTTTAGCAGCTGTTTTGGTGGGTCCCAGATGGCCACCATAAGGTGATGAATGCACATGTTCTAGAATTCTTGGCATTTCATCATCAGGCACACATCTTCTGATGATTTGATCAGGTCCTAGTCTGTACAGAAATGGCTCCTCCCAGTAGAAGTGACGAAGGTCATGGAAAAACGTTTTCTTCTGTTGATAGGAAAATTCATGTGGAATTACGCCCCCAACTAAGTGGTTGACGTAATCGGCAAACCAAGGAGCTTTGTCAACTAGAAACAATTGCTCGTCCGGAAAATTCTCATTGATGTCACCGTCTGTGGGCTCCAGACCCTGCTGAAGTCTTGACAAATGATCTGCCACTTGATTTTATGTTTCCTTCCTATCCTGAATTTCAATGTCAAACTCTTGTAAGAGCAATACCCATCGAATGAGCCTCGGCTTGGCATCCTTCTTTCCAAACAAGTACTTTAAAGCTGAATGATCTGTGTAAACCACCACTTTCGACCCAATGAGATATGCTCGGAATTTGTCAAATGCATAAACAACTGCAAGTAGTTCTTTTTCAGTGGTAGAATAGTTAACTTGAGCTGTATTAAGAGTCTTGCTAGCATAGTAGATCACTTTGAAAACTTTGTCCTTCCTTTGCCCCAAAGTTGCCCCCACACAGCATAGTCACTAGCATCGCACATGATTTCAAAAGGCAAGTTCCAATCCTGTGATTAGTCTGTGATTTCAAAAGGTGCCGAAATTAGTTTGTCCTTTAGAGTGTTAAAGGCAACACGACATTCCTCCAAAAAATGGAACGGCACATCCTTCTCCAATAGCTTGCACAATGGCTTTGAAATGGCGGAGAAATCCTTGATGAACCATCTGTAAAATCCTGCATGGCCAAGAAAGCTACGAATGCCCTTGATGGATGTGGGTGGGGGTAGTTTCTCAATGACTTGCACCTTAGCTCTATCAACTTCAATCACTACCTCTGATACACGATGGCCCAAGACAATCCCTTCATTCACCATGAAATGACATTTCTCCCAATTGAGTACGAGGTTTGTTTCTTCACATCGTTGTAACACTAAACTCAAATGATGGAGACACTCATCGAAAGATGACCCGAAAACAGAGAAGTCATCCATGAAAATCTCTATAAATCGCTCCACCATATCTGAGAAGATCGCCATCATGCATCGTTGAAAGGTGGCCGGTGCATTGCATAGACCAAACGGCATTCTCCAATAAGCAAATGTCCCATAGGGGCAGGTAAAAGTTGTCTTCTCTTGATCAGAAGGTGCGATGGGAATTTGATTGTATCCCGAATACCCATCCAAAAAGCAGTAGTGAGAGTACCCTGCTAGCCGCTCCAACATTTGGTCTATAAAGGGCAAAGGGAAGTGGTCCTTCCTGGTTGCGTTGTTGAGCTTTCGATAGTCAATGCATACTCTCCATCCAGTGACTGGCCTAGTGGGAATTAGCTCATCGTTGTCATTCTTTATCACAGTTATCCCTCCCTTTTTAGGGACCACATGGATAGGACTGACCCACTCAATGTCTGAGATAGGGTAAATAATGCCTGCATCCGGAAGTTTAACGATCTCGGCTCGAACAACTTCTTTCAACGTGGGATTCAGTCTGCGTTGATTCTCAATGGAAGTTTTCGAATTTTCTTCCAGCAGGATTTTATGCATACATATAGAGGGACTAATCCCTTTTATGTCAGCAATTGTCCATGGTAGTGCAGTTTTGTGTTTTCTCAAGACTCGAAGCAGTTTTTCCTCTTCTAACTCCGTCAAGTGATTAGAGATAATCACAGGTAAAGTTGAAGAAGCTCCCAAATATGCATATCTGAGATGAGTAGGAAGGGATTTCAATTCAAGAGTTGGGGGAGAGTCAATAGATGGCAAGAATTTTTTCGAGGCTTCACCCAAAGGTTCGTAAATCCAATTTCTCCTGTACGTCATGGTGGGTGATGCTTCCAAGTTATGAGCCATCTCAGCTCAGACTTCATTCTCCGTGTCAGTACTCTCCGATATGACAAGACAAGCCTCCAGAGGTTCTGCCGGTAGATTCTCTTCAAAAGTGTCTTTCACTACTTGGTCAATGATGTCGATTTGAAAACAAGCATCTGTGGAAGAAGAGGAAGGATGTTTTAATGCTTTCAAGACATTAAAAGCTACTTCCTCTTTATCCACCCTTAGTGTCATTGTGCCTTCGTAGACATCAATTAAAGCTCTTCCAGTTCGCAAAAATGACCTTCTAAAAATCAAAGAATTTCCTTATCCTCCTCCATATCTAGAATGATGAAATCCACCGGGTAAATGAATTTATCGACCTTGACTACCACATCCTCGATAATTCCTCTAGGGTAGGTAATAGATCGATCTGCCAATTGTAAAGTCACAGTGGTAGGCCTACATTCTCCCAATCCAAGCCTCCTATAAACAGATAGGGGCATGAGATTGATACTCGCACCGAGATCACATAGGGCAAATCCTGAGTAGAATGACCCAATGGTGCATGGAATGTTGAAACTCCCTGGATCTTTTAGTTTGGGAGGTAGTTTCTGTAATGACCCGCCCGAATTCGGCCCGAAAACCGTATGTGAATACGTATGTGATACCGTATATGATCCCGTATATGAGATGAGATGACGTGATGATGTTTCGGCATGTTATATATGTATATGATATCCTCACGATATGAGTTGAAGTACAGGATATGCCTCGGGATGCGAAACGGCCGTCGAAGATGAGAAAATGGGAAAATTCTGCAGAGGCAGAATTACTGCCGTAAATGTAAGGGTTACGGGAAATGTCGGATTCTAGCGTAAAGTCGAAAGTTACGGCCGTAAATGGTGAACAGTGGAAAATGTCCAAAAGTTTCAGAGAGAAAATTATGGGCGTATGATCTGAAGATACGGCCGTATTATTGTAGTTACGGCCGTAAGGCATGGAGTTACGGCCGTAAGTCAAGAAGGTGAAATGCAGGGGATTTACAGAGAGTTTATTACGGCCGTATGATGGTATGATACGGCCGTATGAATCAGGTTACGGCCGTAAGGATATGGGGTTACGACCGTAAGGAATGGGTTACGGCCGTAAATGTGGAAGTTACGGCCGTAATTTTAAGTCGGCAGAATTGGTCTTTAAGAAGATTCTTGTCATTTCTTGGGTACTATTCATGCAAGCTCGACTCCAAGACCCCAAAATACTCCCTAAACCCTTCCAAGACTCCCAAACACCTATGTGATCATCTCCAACTTCATGTATGACCTATGTAATGCTTGTGTAATCCTTGATTACAAGAAGAAAAGGAAGAGGAAAGGGAGAAGAGGAAGAAGATGATCTCCATGCTTGTGTATGCTTCATCTATGGTGGGTAATGGTTGCTTTACATGCTTTATGACGTATTTGCATGATTTATACATGAATTAAACAAGATATGGCATGATTATGATGATTAGAGACCTTAGAAGCATGCTAGGATCTCTTGGCCTTGTATTATGGTTATGACATGATGTGAAGATGATGTGTATATGCTTATGTAGCCTAGGTGACCTTCATGCCAATTTCTATGACTTATGTGGCTATAGGAGGCTATATGTAATGAAGCTATATGTAATGAACAAAGGAAGTAAAGCTATGTATATGCAATGAACAACTAGCATGATGAGTGTGGCATTTATGTATGACTACGTGGTTCAATGTGAAGTATTATGCGTGTCATGTGATAGCAATATGTGACGTATGCTTATATGAACCAACGTGAACCAACGTGAACACTTTGTAATCGTATGCTCTACGTTTGAATGTCGTGGCCTTATGTGAAGTTAACGTTAATGCACGAATATGTAATGTTTTATGCTTGTGTTCACGATGTGATGATGAAGCCTTGTTTATGGGTTACGTATGAATGATGACGATGCGAAAGAAACAAGGCATAATGGTAAGTGCTACCTATGATCATGTCATGAATGCATACGTGTGAATGAAATGCCTATCACGTATTTACAAAATGAAAATGTTTTGGCCTAACGGGGGATCTACGCCCCGCGGGGGACCTACGCCCCGATATTTGGGTCTAACGGGGAACCAATGCCCCAATGGGAGATCGATGTCTCCAATGATGTTATGTTATGTTATGGGACCCGGCCATATGCTTAAAAATGGCGCCAATGTAAGCACGTGATTCGCAAGAGGGCCCAAAATGAACGTGTGAGATGCATTGCATTGCATCTATTATCCACTGAGTCTTTATGACTCATTATGTGCGTATGTCATATGTTTGACGTAGGTGATGTGCGTGGAGAGTGGGCGAAAGGTCACTAGACGCTATGATGTGGTGTGTGGGCGAAGAATCAAAAGATCTTGCGGTACGTAATGAAAACCGAAACCCTAGCCTTACGTTATATGCTTGAAAGAAATGAATTTAGGGTTTCGTGTCTAAATGAATGACGGACGCACGTCTAGTTCCATTATGTTATGAAATGAAAAGAAAACCCGTGTACGGGCCCGAAGGTGGCCATATGTTATGTAACGGCCCGAAGGAGGCTTCCAAAGGTGGCTTTATGTTTATGTTCATGATGCGTGCACGGCGCACTCTGATATGACGTATATGTATGTGGAACTGGACGGGGCGTTACAGTTTCTTTTGGAGAATGGCACTACACTCCTCAGTGAGCATCACTATCTCATGTTCTTCCAGCTTTCTTTTGTTAGAAAGAATTTCCTTCATGAATTTTGCATAGCTGGGCATTTGTGCTAAGGCATCTGCAAAAGGGATGTTGATGTGTAATTTCTTGAAGATTTCAAGAAATTTCCCGAATTGTTTATCCAGTTTGTTCTTTTGTAGCCTTTGAGGAAATGGGATAGGAGGTACGTGTGCTTTCACAGGTTTTGGAATCTCATTTTCCTCCTTTTCGAATTGGGATTTTTCAGAGGATGTTTCACCAACACTTGTTTCCTTTGTCTCTTCCTTTCTTTCATCAGTATCATGGATCTCATTGTTATCCTTTTTCTTCACTTCTCTCTCCGGAAGTTGTAAACCACTTCTTGTTGTAATGGCATTGACTTGTCTAGCGTTTGTCTCAGTATCACTTGGTAATTTACCAGGTGCTCGTCCTGCAACTACCGATGCGATTTGTCCCATTTGAGTCTCCAAATTTTTTATCGCAGCGTTTTGATTTTGGAGAGTGTGTTCGGTTTTCTGCATAAAACTGCTGTTAACCTCCATGTACTTTGCGAATACATCTTCGAGGGAGGTTTTCTTTTCCTGTGGCTAGTGGAATCCAAGTGGTCTCACCGGTACTGGATTATCTTTCCATGAAAAGTTTGGATGCTGTCGCCAGCCTGGATTGTAGGTGGGAGCATAAGGCCCAAATTGTGGCCTTTGATTGCTTCCAACAAACATTGCTTCAGTAGGCCCATTTGAGTGAGTGACAGGACACTCGGTAGTGGCATGATTTGCGCAACAAATTTCGCACCCTCCAGATGATTGAACCATATTGACCGTTGGAACAGTCAATCCTTCAATTTTCTTTGATAGGGCTGCAACTTGAGCAGAGAGTGCAGTGATAGCGTCTATTCCATGAACTCCAGCATGTTTAGGCGTTGCTCGATCTTAATACCATTGATGGATGTTTGCAGCCATTTTCTCCAGAATTGACGATGCTTCGTTGAAAGTTTTGTCCATTAGTGATCCCTCACAATCGGCGTGCTTCTTGTTTTCGTTTCCCAACCCGTTATAGAATGTTTGGACTATGAGCCATTTCGGTATCCCATGATTTGGACAATGTCTCAATAGATCATTGAATCGTTCCCATCCTTCAGAAATAGATTCCCCATGGCGTTGACTAAAAGAGAAAATTTCTGTCCTAATTTTCAGCATTCTACCCGGTGGAAAGAATTTTTCTAAAAATTTTTGGCATAAATTATCCCAACTGGTGACGGAGTTGGCAGGTAAAGCGTAAAACCATGTTTTTGCTTTTCCTGTCAATGAAAATGAAAAAAGTTTCATTTTTATCGCATCTGGCGGCACTCGTTAATTTTGAACATGCCACAAATTTCTAAAAATTTTCTGATGTGTTCGTGTGGGTCTTCATCGGGTAGGCCATGGAATTGAACGGTTTGTTGAACTAATTGAATAGTTTCAGGTTTGATCTCGAAATTGTTTGCGGGAATCGCTGGAGGAACTAAGCAAGTGAAATTATCCCCAATTGTGGGAATAATATAATCCCTCAAAGGACGCTCTGCAACAATCCTTCGATCCTCCGCTTCTTCAGCCATTTTTCGTTCTAACCTTATAGCTCGTAATCTATATCTAAAGGTTCGTTCAATTTCACGATCAAAGGGAATTAATGGACTAAACTTCCTATTACGCATACAAAATAAATAAAATCAAAGCGAGAAACACAATAAATAAATAAAAAAAAAGAAAATCAAATTAAAGTAAAAATTGATTGGAATTGATATTAAACCTAGTCCCCGGCAACGGCGCCAAAAACTTGTTCGTTGTGAAATGTGTCAAATAAATGTCGCAAGTGTACGGGTCGAACAAATAGTAAAATGGATTTTGAGTCCAAATATCGATCTCACAAGGACTTGATTTAACTACCAAAATTATCAATTTAATACTCTATTTGAAAAGACAATTCGAATGCTGTTTTATTTTTCAATGGAAATAAAGTCTTACAAATTAAATATAAAAACTAAATAATATCTAAATAACAAGAAGTAATATTTGCGAAATATAAATAAACAACGATGGGAATTATAAGACTTGGGACTTACAATTTCACCGCCTTTGATCCCTCTAGTATACGTAATTGGATTCAATAATGATCTTATTGTCATTAATGATCGAATTTACTAAGTCAATTATTTACTTCTCTCGATAATAAATAAATCTATTTTATTAGGCCAATTTATTTATCTCTAAATAAATTCGTTATCAACCCTCTAGAATGCATTCAAGGTATAAATTCAAATAGATTACGTCGAAACTTCACCTAAGATCACACTAACCACAAGTTTATCTCTAAATCTTGTCTAAATTAGTGTTCTATGTTGTTTATTCTAATTTGTGTTTTCATTTCTCAAATCCGACACAAACCAATTCATCATTTATCCATTGATCAAAAAGATAAATTTATATAGTTCAACAACATAAAACTAACGACAAATCAATCACGTAATATTAAATCCAATAACAAAATACTAGAGTTCACAAAGAGGATTCATTGTTCGTCCCAAGTATACGAAGTTAGCTACACATGAATTTTGATACGAGAATTACACTAGATAAAATATAGAAATACATAACCAGATGTCAACGAGTTGGTGTCTTTCCTTGGGTATTTTCTGCTTTCCGTTCTTCTTCAACTGTCTCCAATTGCACCTCCTCCTTGAAAGCTATGTATTTCTATAAATTCTCTATAGTATGGGTTTTGTTTTCACTCTTGTAATACATATGTAAATTTCAGTATATGAGTGTAAATCCCTCTGCATGTGCTCTCTATATTCTCGTATTTTTTCTGTAGGAATTTGCATGCATTCTCTCCACTCAGAATAATCTCTCTCGTAACATGGCCTTGCATTCTTTTATAAGAGCTCCACTTTCAATTCTTCCACATGCCCAATTGTTAGTCAACAAAGGAAAAAGGAAGTGATGATTGTGTTCTTACATGATGGGCAATTATGATGTTCCCATTTTCTTTTCTCTTTTGTCCCCACTAACATTTGCCTCCATCATCATCTCCACTCCAATATATTCCCACTAACAACTCTCAAATGATCATCCGGAGATGCCAATATGAGGAGAATTTTCGTAACATTACCATGCGATCTTTCATCTTCAAGAAATACGATTTTTCGTCCGTTTTTATCGTTTTTCCCTCTTTGTAACTCCTAACATAAAAAGTAAATAATAACAAGTAAAAATATACAAAAATATAATAAAACATTATCAAAATACGATAATTAAAACACTAAAAATAAAACTTAACATTACTAAAGAGTTAGAAAAGAAAACAACATGGTAGTTGAACACAATGTTCCACTGAACTAGATAGTGAAGTCTAACTACTCATATTTGTGGGTTTCATACTTTTTAGCGAGTGTTCGCCTTGTATCACCTCCACAGTATAATAGATTATACTTCACTATCACAAATAACATTCAAAAATATAGAAACAAGCAAATAAATGCTAAGAAATAAATAGAGAACTTTAATCACTCATATATGCGGGTTATATACTTTTGAGCGAGTGTTCGCCTTGTATCACCTCCACAATATATGGGAAACTATCTTTCTCAAACATGAAAAATAAGAGGAAGAGAGAAACTAGCTTAGAAATCATCCGCTAATCATATTTACGGCTGAAGTATCGTTGATCGATTATTGATACCTAATTTAGGCTTTTTTTTTCTTCCGCCGGAATATGAGAAACTAAGATCTTTCAAGCTAGAACTAAGAACAAATGAAGAAGAGAATTTTTATTGAGGAGAAAGTTGGAGAGAATAACTAGCTAATTCTCTCTACATTGGTTATATCTTCCTTCCTTACAAATGCCTCTATTTATAGGCAAAATTTGATAAGAAAATATAATAAAAAATTATACAAATGCCCCATTATGAGTCTATTAAATTGTATCCACCAAATCATGATAATGGAATTTCATCATGGTGTAGGAAAACATCTTATCTTGCTTTGGCACTTGGAATTTCATCTTTTGGATATTTTAATAGAAAGTTATGAATTTTCTACCAAAACATGGCCCAAAGAATCCTCCATTCAGAATACTCACGGTTTTACCCATTTTTGACCACCATAATGTCTGAATCATCTGAAGTCATGAACACAAAAGTTGTAGCCCTCTGAGTCTGCTTTCCACAGGAACAAGCATTGGGTCAATTCAGTTTTTGTAGCTCAAGTTATGGTCAAATTACTGCACTACGCCAGTAAATCCGAGTTGCTGATTTTTTGCGATATGACACTCTTAGTCATTTTTCTTCAAACGGCCATAACTTTAACTAGGAAACTCCGATTTGGGATTCGGAAAAAGTTTGGGAATCCTCTTTTGATGTTCTTAAACATTGGCATAAGAAAAATTATAAAAATAACTTTTCATAAAATTGCATCAGAGGCCCTCCATCTTTGATTCGCTTGCATTTTGGTCCCGAGTTTTCGTTTTCATTCGATTTTCATCCATTTTGACTCCTTTTGATTCTTTGTGACCCTAAACACCACAATAAAAGAAAAACACAAAAAACGGAACATGTAACACTAATAAAACACATAAACACGTAAAATAGAAGAGTTATTTGAATGCTTTTCTAGCACTTATCAAACTCCCCCACACTTAGACTGTTGTTCGCCCTCGAACAACAACCATATGACACAAAATCAACACAATAATTTTACATGAGATAAACAACTTTAAATATTGAAATCCTACTACAGATAGTGGCTTGCTTAATAAACATGCTCCCGAACCAAGAAAATTTCACTTCTTCTCAAATACACAATGCCTTGTGAGTGTGTGCAATTGAGGTTATCATCCCATCACTAACTGGAACCAAATAAAAGCTTACGATGTTTATCCAAATCCTGACCCGAAATGGTCAAATATTTCATTTCACCTCTCGTGATCCCACTCTTATTTTACAATGATTCCCATGGATCCAAAAAATTACTCTATTCACAAAAAATCATCAACTGTTAGCACTGCAAAGAAAAAAAAGGGCATGGCAGGTGTTTTATCGCAAATATGTCTTCAATTTAAAGAGTGTTTAGATTGGGCACTTCAAACCACTGAGGGAATTTATATATCTAACTTCACACTTAGGTAGCTATCACATTTGTCGCGATGATTTTTTTTTTTTAAGAAGAAGAAGAACAAGAGTTTTGCAATTTTCTTTTCAGCTTTTACCCCTGATAAGTGCTAGAAAAGGACTTAAATAACTCTTCTATTTTACGTGTTTGTGTGTTTTATTAGTATTATATGTTCCGTTTTATGTGTTTTTCCTTTATTGTGGTGTTTAGGGTCACAAAGAATCAAAAGGAGTCAAAATGGATGAAAATCGAATGAAAACGGAAACTCGGGACCAAAATGCAAGCGAATCAAAGATGGAGGGCCTCCGATGCAATTTTATGAAAAGTTATTTTTATAATTTTTCTTGTGCCAATGTTTATGAACATCAAAAGAGGATTCCCAAACTTTTTCTGAATTCCAAATCGGAGTTTCCTAGTTAAAGTTATGACCGTTTGAAGAAAAATGACTAAAAGTGTCATATCGAAAAAAATCGGCAACTCGGATTTACTGCTGCAGTGCAGTAATTTGACCATAACTTGAGCGACAAAAATTGAATTGACCCGATTCTTGTGCCTGTGGAAAGCAGACTCAGAGGGCTACAACTTTGGTGTTCATGACTTCAGATGATTCGGACATTATGGTGGTAAAAAATGGGTAAAACCGTGACTATTTTGAATGGAGGATTCTTTGGGCCATGTTTTGGTAGAAAATTAATAACTTTCTATTAAAATATCCAAAAGATGAAATTCCAATTGCCAAAGCAAGATAAGATGTTTACCTACGCCATGATGAAATTCCATTATCATGATTTAGTGGATATAATTTAATAAACCCATGATGGTGCATGAGTGTAATTTTTTATTGTATTTTCTTATGAAATTTTGCCTATAAATAGAGGCATTTGTAAGGAAGGAAGACACACATTTGAAGAGAGAATTAGCTTGTGATTCTCTCCAACTTTCTCCTCAATAAAATTCTCTTCATCAATTTTTCTTATTTCTAGCTTGAAAGCTCTTAGTTTCTCATATTTCGGCGGAAGGAAAAACCTAAATTTAGGTTCGAATAATCAATCGACGATACTTCGGCCGTGAATATGATTAGCGGGGCATTTCTTCGCTAGTTTTTCTCTTTCTTTTATTTTTCATATTTGAGAAAGATAATTTCTCATATATTGTGGAGGTGATACAAGGCGAACACTCGCTAAAAAGTATTTAACCCACATATATGAGTGATTAAA
This sequence comes from Jasminum sambac, assembly GCA_018223645.1. Lineage (NCBI taxonomy): Eukaryota > Viridiplantae > Streptophyta > Magnoliopsida > Lamiales > Oleaceae > Jasminum > Jasminum sambac. Next base: position 33,145,960 of record CP073648.1, read on the forward strand.
CTGCTCTATTTATTTCTTAGCATTTATTTTCTTGTTTCTATATTTTTGCATATTATTTGTGATAGTGAAGTGTAATCTATTATATTGTGGAGGTAATACAAGGCGAACACTCGCTAAAAAGTATGAAACCCACAAATATGAGTAGTTAGACTTCACTATCTAGTTCGAGGGGAACGTTGTGTTCAACTAACATGTTGTTATCTTTTCTAACTCTTTAGTAACGTTTCATCTATTGCTCCACTTCAATTTGTTAGTTTGTTATGATTGTAAACCCGTTTTTGAGTTTATGTGATTATTACATTCACCTTGACCAATTGAATCAATTAATCTGTAAATTCAAGTTACATGCTAGGATTGGAATTCTTGATCCGTAAATATCATTAGATTCCAATCCAAAGTGGAAAATGAATATCGTGCATATTTATTAACAAATCAACTTAGATGCATTTATTCGAGTTTGTGAAATTATTCATCTAATTTAACTCATGCTTCTCGTTCATTTCATACTAGCTTTGCATTAAATCCAAAGAGCTTGTTTAGGGATATCCAATAGCTAGATGTTAAGTAAAAAAACTCACTTTAATTTAATACACTTAAGGAAGAATTCGTTAATCAGATCATCTTGGTTAATTGGAGTTGATAAATTGAAGAAGGAATAGTAACACGTTGCATGGGAAAGATAAACACAAGTTGTTGACACAACCGAACCCGAGAAGTAGATATATCTTCAATTGTTTCATTTTCATTTTTTATATTTTGTCATTTTATTTTCGAATTTCATTCAACTTCACAAAACCCCCATTTCTATATTGATTGATAAGAACAACTAGGTTAAACACCGTTCCTCTTGGGTCGACCCTTACTTACCAGTTCTACATTAATTTGTAGTTTTGAAACCGAGTAAGGAAAAAAAATTAAACTTTGGAGTGCCGCGACAACACACGCCCACGTTTTTGGCGCCGTTGCCGGGGAACAGTTAACCAATTTAGTTGCTTTTATTAATTAATATAAAAAAATATTCACTTGTACGCATAATACTCGATCCACTAATCGAATTCTTGAAAATTTTGACCCAGAAATTGAGAAATCCATTCGAAGACGAATAAGACAAGCAAAACAAGAACAAGAAATGGCTGATAACAACAATGAAAGAACTCTTAAAGAAATGGCAACTCCTGAAGTTACTCAACAACCATTGTGTATCACATTTCCAACCGTAGAGGAAGGTAAAACTTTCGAGTCGAAATCCAGTTTGATACATCTTCTACCATCTTTTCATGGACGATCCGGCGAAGATCCGTACCAACACTTGAAGGAGTTTCATGTGGTGTGTGATAGTATGAAACCCCCAGGCATCACTGAAGAGCAAATCAAGCTCAGAGCTTTTCCATTTTCACTAAAAGATGCCGCCACAGATTGGTTATATACTTTACGACCAGGAACAGTCACAACATGGAATCAAATGAAGCAACTTTTCCTCGAAAAATACTTCCCAGCTTCAAAGACCGCAAACATCAGGAAAGATATCTCTGGAGTACGCCAAAACTATGGAGAAAGTCTTTATGAGTATTGGTAGCGTTTCAAAAAGCTCATTGCAAGCTGCCCGCATCACCAAATCAGTGAAAACCTCCTAGTGCAATATTTCTATGAAGGTTTATGTCAATCAGACAGAAACATGGTTGATGCTGCTAGTGGAGGAGCTTTGATGAACAAAACCCCTGCTGAAGCAAGAACATTGATTTCAAACATGGCTGAAAACACTCAACAATTCAGTACAGACCGGGAAACGAACATTCGAAGAGTAAATGAGGTAAGTAACTCCAATGTTGAAAACCAACTCTCTGAACTAACCCATCTTCTCAAACAAATTGTTGTAGGGAACAATCCACAAATCAAGGCATGTGGCATCTGCACAAATCTAGGATATCCTATAGATGTTTGTCCTGTTTTGCAAGTGGATAACAATGAACAAGTGAACTCAGCAAGCAATTTTCCATTCCCAAGGCAACAGTACAATCCATACTCAAACACCTATAGTCCAGGATGGCGAGATCACCCCAATCTCAGTTATGGAACCAACAAGCCCCCAGGTTTCTTTCCTAACAAACCTCAAGGCCAATTCCAGCAACAAGGGAATTTCCAACCTCAAGGGCAATTTCAACAAAAACCTCAATCATCAGGTATGTCTCTCGAGGATATGGTGAAAACATTAGCAACTAACACTGTGAAATTTCAACAGGATTCCAAGCCAAGCATTCAAAACTTGGAAAACCAGATGAGTCAATTGGCAACTGCCATCAATCGACTGGAAGCACAATCTGGAGGGAAGTTACCATCCCAACCTGAGGTAAATCCAAAGAATGTTAGTGCAATAACCTTAAGGAGAGGAAAAGAGATCGAAAACCCTCACAAAGAAGTTCCCACACATGAAGATAAAGAAGAAAAGCTTGAAAAGGAGGTATGTCCTAACCCCTCTGTCATTACTAAAGTGATCGCTCCCCCTTTTCCGAGTAGATTAACAAAAGCTAACAAAGAAGACAAGGAATCAGAAATTTTGAACACATTTAGAAGAGTAGAAATCAACATTCTATTGTTAGATGCAATCAAGAAAATCCCACGCTATGCTAAGTTTTTAAAAGATCTTTGCACTAACAAGAGGAAATTGAAAGGAAATGAAATTATCAAAATGGGAGAAACTGTTTCAGCGGTATTCCAGAAGAAGTTGCCTCCAAAATGCAAAGACCCGAGTATGTTCACTGTGCCTTGCACCATAGGCAATCACCACATTGACAAAGCACTTATAGATTTAGGAGCATCCATAAATGTCATGCCTAGATCCTTGTATGCTTCACTAAATTTAGGAAAACTGAAAGAAACTCACGTAATTGTGCAACTAGTTGATCGTACCAATGCATACCCGGATGGAGTGATAGAAGATGTGCTAGTCAAAATAAATGGTCTAGTTTTCCCTACTGATTTTTACGTGCTTGATATGGCTGATGAACATTCACCTCACCTTACACCTATCATATTGGGACGTCCATTTCTTTACACTTTTCGCACTAAAATTGATGTCTATGAGGGTACACTATCCATGGAATTTGATGAGGAAAAAGCGAACTTTAATATTTTTTATGATTCATTGCGCCCTAATAACGCTTGTTCTGTCTTTGCAATTAATTCGACTAACCCTTTTGTGCAAGAAATGTGTAAATTGAATTGGAAAGCTAGCGTGCCACATAAAATGGAGTCAAAGCACAATTACCTCATCTCAAAGAAGGAAGCCATTGGAACGGAGAACCAAAAAAATTGGACAAGAATTCAAGGTGGACAGCCAAGAAATCAAGACATTAGGAGGAAACTGTCAAAGACAAAATGGAGCTGCAACGGATTTGAGAAACCGTACTTGACAAAGGAGAACTGTGTCGAGCTAACGACTTTAAACAAAAGCGCTCTTGGGAGGCAACCCTAGCACTTTCTCTCATTTTTATCTTTCTTTTGAAATTTTCGTTGTTTTTTTTATTTCTCCGTTTTTTATCTAACGTACTAAGGAAGATGTTGCCTTGTAACTGTAGAAGGAAAGATATCCAGAGATTCAATTATTTGGGAAGAGACATGATGGCGCACAAATCGGTGATTAGCAATAGTTACTGATAACGTGTGTGGATTAATTATTGATAATGGACAATTTGTCAACGCATCTTCTCGGATACTCTCCCTTCGTACTCTTTGCAACACACTCTACATGCATGGTTGTCGGTTGAAACAGTGCTCATTTGACTATAAATCCAGATCATTCTCCACTTGAAACCACAACCACAATTTCAATTACTCTGTGAGTGTTCCTTTCTAGAAGTGATTAGGTAATTTTCTTCTCTTCTAGATTTTTTTTCTCTTATTCTTCCTCTCTTCTTCTTATTTGTTTTTCTTATAGCATGGATGTGTGTGATATTTTTGTATATATATGTCTTTTCCTCATATTAATTGATTATGTAATTCAAATTTTCTTATTTTTTTCCTTCTTCAATATCTTTGAAAATATGGGAGAGTGTGATAATCTACTATGCTTATTGATTTGGATGGTTTTAATCTTATTTCTTCAATGTTTCTTTTTCTTTCGTGTGTTACGTAGCTAAAAAAAATGGATAACAAAATTTCCCAAATCCACAAATATTACCCGTCATTGCCTTTGAATGCTTTGAAAGAGATTTATTATTCTAGAGTAGGACGGTTAAAAATGTTGATGGAAAAGGAATTGCCCGAGGATATCCGTTGGTTGATTGAAGCAAAGGTCCGATTAGGAGGTGAAATGCCAGCTTTGAGCACTAAATATGCACCAGGGTTAGGCAAAAGTAATTTTGCCAAGAAACGAAGAGCAAAAAGAATGAATGTGTGCTATAAATGTGCTAGATGGCCTTATAAATACACTCGATGGACTTGCAAATCAGGTAATCGTTCCATTGGATATGTGTCCACAAATCGAGAAGATAAAATATGTTTCATTAAGGATGGTATGAGTAAGGAGTTTTTGGATGATATCCATCAAACTCTTGAGACGCATCCTAGTGGAATGGTGCAAATCGAACTTCTCAATTTGTGGAGTGAATTTAAAAAGGAACAAGAACGATATAGTCTTGGGAATCTGACTTTAAAAGACCATATTTGCCAGTCTATAAGAAAACTGGATGGGAAGCCTATCCCCGACTCATAGAAGGCGTTTAAGCCGTTTCTGGACGTAAAACCAGAGGAAGATGTGAGCCACAATCACAACTACGTGTACATATTGTTATTTTTAAATTTTTTTTGTGTTCTGGTGTCAGTTTTTAGTGTGCAAAAATCGACAACCTATGGAGGCTACTACTTCTGCTGGAACTGGGAGTTCAAAGAGGACACTGAGGGTCATAAGTCTCTTTGGTGGAATCAATGCAGGACAACCAACGCTTCTAGCATCGATAGTAGAAGCCGAACAAGACTTGGAGATCGAAAGGGCAAGATAATATCTGAGAGGAGGTTACCGTGGACTGATAGGGTGTGCCGTTCAATCTGCGTACCGTCGAGGATCAACAATGATTGGTATTACTGTGCCACCTTTAAAACAGTTGTATGGTAAAACCATCGGCTTTGTGGTAAAGGCTAAGTCGTTGTTTGAACGCTTAACACTGATGATAATGCATTCGGATGCTTTTATTGTATTACGAGGGGGTTTTGAAACTTTGGAACAGATCTTTTGCATAATTTCTTGGGCTATGTTGAATCTACACTCTAAGCCAATTGGCCTTTTAAACATTCAAAACTATTTCAATGGTTTATTGGCATTTCTCGAATTTTTAGTTCATCAAAAGCTGATTTCTCCTAATACTTTAAAAATGATTTTTATTAAACCATCAATTGAGGAATTATTGGAGAAATTAGAAACTTATGTACCACAAATGCATGTAGAAGTGCCTGTCATCAATTGGCCAGAGGAATTAAGCGAAAGAAAAAGAGATCGAATGAATTGGATTTAGAGTTAAGGTTATGAATGTGGAATAGCTAACATCAGATGGTAGAATACGGAGTTAACTCTTGAAACACATCTGTGTTACGCTCTGGAATAAACAAAAAAAAAAAACCTTGGATACTGGTTCTTGTATCCCGCCCAAAGGTGTTAAACTGGTCTTTTTTCAGTAGACCTTAAAGAACTGTCTTCTTTCTCCTTCCTCTCTCACAAGTTTTTCTTTTGTAGATACAGCTTTAAGAATTGAATTCTCACTTCTCTCATGGCATCTCCTCTACGTATTGTTGCTCTTCTACAAGTACTCGGCTCTTTTTCTATGCCTATTGATATCAAGATTCAAATTGTTTGACTTGTTGACAAGTATGACCGTTCCCTTTGGAACGTTATCGCTTTTGGGGCAGGATCATCGCGATCTGCTCGCAAACGACGTGCTAAGCGCCTTAAATGTTGCTTTAAATGTGGAAAGCTATTAGATGAACCTCATTGTACTAGAAATCAAACTTATTCACAATATAAACATGTTGTTTTCTTCAAGGATGGACCGATTGGGTGCAGGGCCGAAAAGTCTATCAGGAGAAACAGCCAGCTCAAAACCAGTGTGAGAGAGTTTGATAATTTGTTGGAACAACGACAACGTCTGTTGGAAACCAAACTCGATGACATAACCATTGAGCAGCAACTTTTTGAGCGTGATCACTAGCACCCATCCGAAGATGTAAAACTACGTCTCATTCATTTGAGAAGTGTTTGAGTTGGACGTTCTGCTCCAAACGTTCTCCCATTTGTTGGTTCTTGTGTTCTTTATTTTATGATAAACATACCTATGTGTCATGTGGCGATATGGAGGACCTTTTCATTAAGGTTGGTTGTCAAACTGTTTTGTAGAGAGTATGCTGATTCAAATAGTTTCCATGCGGATTAGACTCGATGGAATCATGTCATTAATTTGATGTGAATACTACTGCAAGATGTTCAGAGAGGTTGTCAACTCCCATAGTCGCTTTGTATATATTTCTATTCTTAAAAAAAAAAAATTCACAAGTTGTTTTTCTTGTTCTGTAAATATGTTGATTGCAGGTCTCTTGCTCTTGGATTGTCGAAGTGTTCCTAAGAAGTGCTACATTGTGCAACCACCATCCCCAAATCGGCACGACTCATTGCTTACCATAAGGGAGTTTCTATTTCTTCTTTTTTTTTTCATGCTATCTATACTTCTACATTGGGGACAATGTAGAATTTAAGTGTGGGGGAGTGTCATATTGTGGTCTGCATGTGATTTTTTTTTATTTGTGTCGATGATTTTGCATGAGATAGCAACTTTTGAATATGATTGAGTTTAATTTGCGTGACTTAGCTGAAACTACAAGATCTAGAAAAAAAAATGTGTTCTGTTCTTCTCCAAGCACAACTGGCAAATTTATCTGAACACATTTATAGGTAATTTACTATCATTCTTTGGAACACAAATTGAAGGTTGAAAATGTTGATTTTTTTTAGACCATAGTAAACTAACCTTTTCTTTTCTTTTTTTTTTATCCATTCGTCCTGCTCAAAGTAACCTGGAAACATCAATTGTTAGCAAGGTGGAGTTATAATCGCATGGTATCTTTTTTTTGTAAATGTGTCTTTTATTGACAGAGTTTAAAAAGTTTGGAAACAACACTGACCTATGCTGAGAATGAATTTTACTTTTATATTCGAAATAAGGAGAGGGACCACAGGAAAGAGCTACTGGCCTCGGAGAGTGAAAGATCGTCACCTCGAATGGGTGAAGAAGGCTACCTCCAATGAAAGGGGTTAGTGTGAAAGCTACTTGTGGGGTAAAAGCTGAAAAGAAAATTGCAAAACTTTTCTTCTTCTTCTTCTTCTTCATCAAAAAAAAAAGAAAAAAAGAAAAAAAAACATAAAAAAAAAAGTCATCGCGAGAAATGTGATAGCTACCTAAGTGTGAAGTTAGATAAATAAATTCCCTCTGTGGTTTGAAGTGCCCAATCTAAACACTCTTTAAATTGAAGACATATTTGCGATAAAACACCTGCCATGCCCTTTTTTTTCTTTGCAGTGCTAACAGTTGATGATTTTTGGTGAACAAAGTAATTTTTAGGATCCATGGGAATCATTGTAAAATAAGAGTGGGATCACGAGAGGTGAAATGAAATATTTGACCATTTCGGGTAAGGATTTGGATAAACATCGTAAGCTTTTATTTGGTTCCAGTTAGTGATGGGATGATAACCTCAATTGCACACACTCACAAGCCATTGTGTATTTGAGAAGAACTGAAATTTTCATGGTTCGGAAGAATGTTTATTAAGCAAGTCACAATCTGCAGTAGGATTTCAATATTTAAAGTTGTTTATCTCATGTAAAATCATTGTGTTGTTTTGTGTCATATGGTTGTTGTTCGAGGGCGAACAACAGTCTAAGTGTGGGGGAGTTTGATAAGTGCTAGAAAAGCACTTAAATAACTCTTCTATTTTACGTGTTTATGTGTTTTATTAGTGTCATATGTTCCGTTTTATGTGTTTTTCCTTTATTGTGGTGTTTAGGGTCACAAAGAATTAAAAGGAGTCAAAATGGATGAAAATCGAATGAAAACGGAAACTCGGGACCAAAATGCAAGCGAATCAAAGATGGAGGGCCTCCGATGCAATTTTATGAAAAGTTATTTTTATACTTTTTCTTGTGCCAATGTTTAAGAACATCAAAAGAGGATTCCCAAACTTTTTCTGAATTCCAAATCGGAGTCTCCTAGATAAAGTTATGGCCGTTTGAAGAAAAATGACTAAAAGTGTCATATCGAAAAAAATCAGCAACTCGGATTTACTGGCGCAGTGCAGTAATTTGACCATAACGTGAGCGACAAAAATTGAATTGACCCGATTCTTGTTCCTGTGGAAAGAAAACTCAGAGGGCTACAACTTTGGTGTTCATGACTTCAGATGATTCGGACATTATGGTGGTAGAAAATGGGTAAAACCTTGACTATTCTGAATGGAGGATTCTTTGGACCGTCTTTTGGTAGAAAATTCATAACTTTCTATTAAAATATCCAAAAGATGAAATTCCAATTTCCAAAGCAAGATAAGATGTTTACCTACACCATGATGAAATTCCATTATCATGATTCGGTGGATACAATTTAATAAAACCATGATGGTGCATGAGTTAATTTTTTATTGTATTTTCTTATGAAATTTTGCCTATAAATACAGGCATTTGTAAGGAAGGAAGTCACACCTTTGAAGAGAGAATTAGCTTGTGATTCTCTCCAACTTTCTTCTCAATAAAATTATCTTCATCAATTGTTCTTAGTTCTAGCTTGAAAGCTCTTAGTTTCTCATATTCCGGCGGAAGTAAAAACCTAAATATAGGTTCGAATAATCAATCGATGATACTTCGGCCGTGAATATGATTAGCGGAGCATTTCTTCGCTAGTTTTTCTGTTTCTTTTACTTTTCATGTTTGAGAAAGATAATTTCTCATATATTGTGGAGGTGATACAAGCCGAACACTCGCTAAAAAGTATTTAACCCGCATATATGAGTGATTAAACTTATCTATTTATTTTTTAGCATTTATTTTCTTGTTTCTATATTTTTGTATATTATTTGTGATAGTGAAGTATGATCTATTTATATTGTGGAGGTGATACAAGGCGAACACTCGCTAAAAAGTATGAAACCCACAAATATGAGTAGTTAGACTTCACTCTCTGGTTCGAGGGGAACGTTGTGTTCAACTAACATGTTATCTTTTCTAACTCTTTAGTAACGTTTTATCTATTCATCCACTTCAATTTGTTGGTTTGTTATGCTTGTAAACCCGTTTTTGAGTTTATGTGATTATTGCATTCACCTTGGCCAATTGAATCAATTAATCTGTAAATTCAAGTTACATGCTATGATTGGAACTCTTGATCTGTAAATATCATTAGATTCCAATCCAAAGTAGCAAATGAATATCGTGCATATATATTAACAAATCAACTTAGATGCATTAATTCGAGTTTGTGAAATTATTCATCTAATTCAACTCATTCTTCTCGTTCATTTCATACTAGCTTTGCATTAAATCCTAAGAACTTGTTTAGGGACATCCAATAGTTAGATGTTAAGTTAAAGAACTCACTTTAATTTAATACACTTAAGGAAGAATTCGTTAATCAGATCATCTTGGTTAATTGGAGTTGATAAATTGAAGAAGGAATAGTAACACGTTGCATGAGAAAGATAAACACAAGTTGTTGACACAACCGAACCCGAGAAGTAGATATATCTTCAATTGTTTCATTTTCATTTTTTATATTTTGTCATTTTATTTTCGAATTTCATTCAACTTCACAAAATCCCCATTTCTATATTAATTGATAAGAACAACTAGATTAAACACCGTTCTTCTTGGGTTCGACCCTTACTTACCACATCTACATTAATTTGTAGTTTTGAAACCGAGTAAGGGAAAAAAATTAAACTTTGGAGTGCCGCGAAAACACACGCACAACCCCACATGTAGCTTTCACACTAACCCCTTTCATTGGAAGTAGCCTTCTTCACCCATTCGAGGTGACGATCTTTCACTCTCCGAGGCAGGTAGCTCTTTCCTGTGGTCCCTCTCCTTATTTCGAATATAAAAGTAAAATTCATTCTCAGCATAGGTCAGTGCTTTTTCCAAACTTTTTAAACTCTGTCAATAAAAGACATATTCACAAAAAACAGATACCATGCGATTATAACTCCACCTTGCTAACAATTGATGTTTCCAAGTTATTTTGAGCAGGATGAATGGATAGAAAAAAAAGAAACGAAAAAGTTAGTTTACTATGGTCTAGAAAAAAAATCAACATTTTCAACCTTCAATTTGTGTTCAAGAGAATGATAGTAAATTACCTATAAATGTGCTCAGATAAATTTGCCAGCTCTGCTTGGAGAAGAACAAAACACATTTTTTTTTCGAGATTTTGTAGTTTCAGTTAAGTCACGCAAATTAAGCTCAATCATATTCAAAAGTTGCTATCTCATGCAAAATCGTCGACACAAATAAAAAAAAATCACACGCAGACCACAATATGCCACTCCTCCACACTTAAATTCTATATTGTCCCCAATGTAGAAGTATAGATAGCATGAAAAAAAAGAAGAAATAGAAACTCCCCTATGGTAAGCAATGAGTCGTGCCGATTTGGGGATGGTGGTTGCACAATATAGCACTTCTTAGGAACACTTCGACAATCCAAGAGCAAGAGACCTACAATCAACATATTTACAGAACAAGAAAAACAACAGGTGAATTTTTTTTTAAGAATAGAAATATATACAAAGCGACTATGGGAGTTGACAACCCTCTGAACATCTTGCGATAGTATTCACATCAAATTAATGACATGATTTCGTCAAGTCTGATCCGCATGGAAACTATCTGAATCAGCATACTCTCTACAAAACAGTTTGACAACCAACCTTAATGAAAAGGTCCTCCATATTGCCACATGACACATAGGTATGTTTACCATTCAATAAAGAATAGCCCCACAAGAACCAACAAATGGGAGAATGTTTAGAGCAGAACGTCCAACTTAGACACTTCTCAAATGAATGAGACGTAGTTTTACATCTTCGGATGGGTGCTAATGATCACGCTAAAAAAGTTGCTGCTCAATGGTTAGGCCATCAAGTTTGGTTTCCAACAGACGTTGTCGTTGTTCCAACAAATTATCAAACTCTCTCACACTGATTTCGAGCTGGCTGTTTCTCCTAATAGACTTTTCGGCCCTGCACCTAATTGGTCAATCCTTGAAGAAAATAACATGTCTATATTGTGAATAAGTTTGATTTCTAGTACAATGAGGTCCATCTAATAGCTTTCCACATTTAAAACAACATTTAAGGCGCTTAGCACGTCGTTTGCGAGCAGATCGGGATGATCCCGCCCCAAAAGCGATAACGTTCCAAACGGAACACTCATACTTATCAACAAGTGGAACAATTTGAATCTTGATATCAATAGGCATAGAAAAAGAGTCGAGTACTTATAGAAGAGTAACAATACGTAGAGGAGATGCCATATAAAGAAATGAAAATTTAGTGCACAAAGATGTATCTGCAAAAAACTTGTGAGAAAGGAAAGAGAAAGAAAATAGTTCTTCAAGGTCTACTGAAAAAGACCAGTTTAACGCCTTTGGGCGGGATATAAGAACTAGTATCCAAGGTTTTTTTTGTTTATTCCGGTGCGTAACACATATGTGTTTCCAGAATTAACTCCGTATTCTACCATCTGAAGTTAGCTATTCCACATTCATAACCTTAACTATAAATCCAATTCATTCGGATCTCTTTTTCTTTTGCATAATTCTTCTGACCAATTGATGGCAAGCACTTCTACATGCATTTGTGGTACATAAGCTTCTAATTTCTCCAATAATTCCTCAATTGGTGGTGTAATAAAAATCATTTTTAAAGTATCAGGAGAAATCAGCTTTTGATGAACTAAAAATTCGAGAAATGCCAATAAACCATTGAAATGGTTTTGAATGTTTAAAAGACAAATTGGCTTAGAATGTAGATTCAACGTGGCCCAAGAAATTATGCAAAAGATCTGTTCCAAAGTTTCAAAACCCCCTGGTAATACAATAAAAGCATCCGAATGCATTATCATCAGTGTTAAGCGTTCAAACAACGATTTAGCTTTTACCTCAAAGCCGATGGTTTTACCATACAACTGTTTTAAAGGTGGCACAGTAATACCAATCACTGTTGATCCTCGTACGTACGCAGATTGAACGGCACACCCTATCAGTCCATGGTAACCTCCTCCATATATTATCTTGCCATTTCGATCTCCAAGTACTGTTCCAGCTTATACTACTGGTGCTAGAAGCATTGGTTGTCCCAGATTCATTCCACCAAAGAGACTTATGACCCTCAATGTCCTCTTTGAACTCCCAGTTCCGGCAGAAGTAGTAGCCTCCATAGGTTGTCGATTTTGCACACTAAAAACTGACACCAGAACACAAAAAAAATTAAAAATAACAATATGTACACGTAGTTGTGATTGTGGCTCACATCTTCCTCTGGTTTTACGTCCAGAAACGGCTTAAACGCCTTCTATGAGTCGGGGATAGGCTTCTCATCCAGTTTTCTTATAGACTGGCAAACAGGGTCTTTTAAAGTCAGATTCCCAAGACTATATCGTTCTTGTCCCTTTTTAAATTCACTCCACAAATTGAGAAGGTCGATTTGCACCATTCCACTAGGATGCGTCTCAAGAGTTTGATGGATATCATCCAAAGACTCCTTACTCATGCTATCCTTAATGAAACAGATTTTATCTTCTCGATTTGTGGACACAAATCCAATGGAACGATTACCTGAGTTGCAGGTCCATCGGGTGCATTTATAAGGCCATCTAGCACATTTATAGCACACATTCATTCTTTTTGCTCTTCGTTTCTTGGAAAAATTACTTTTGCCTAACCCTGGTGCATATTTAGTGCTCAAAGCTGGCATTTCACCTCCTAATCAGACCTTTGCTACAATCAACGAATGGATATCCTCGGGCAATTCCTTTTCTATCAACATTTTTAGCCGTCCTACTCTAGAATAATAAATCTCTTTCAAAGCATTCAAAGGCAATGACGGGTAATATTTGTGGATTTGGGAAAATTTGTTATCCATTTTTTTTAGCTACGTAACACACGAAAGAAAAAGAAACACTGAAGAAATAAGATTAAAACCATCAAAATCAATAAGCATAGTAGATTATCACACTCTCCCATATTTTTAAAGATATTGAAGAAGGAAAAAAAAGAAAATTTGAATTACATAATCAATTAATATGAGGAAAAGACATATATATACAAAAATATCACACACATCCATGCTATAAGAAAAACAAATAAGAAGAAGAGAGGAAGAATAAGAGAAAAAAATCAAGAAGAGAAGAAAATTACCTAATCACTGCTAGAAAAAAACACTCACAGAGTAATTGAAATTGTGGTTGTGGTTTCAAGTGGAGAATGATTTGGATTTATAGTCAAATGAGCACTGTTTCAACCGACAACCATGCATGTAGAGTGTGCTGGAAAGAGTACGATGGGAGTTGTATCCGAGAAGACGCGTTGACAAATTGTCCATTATCAATAATTAATCCACACACGTTATCAGTAACTATTGCTAATCACCGATTTGTGCGACATCATGTCTCTTCCCAAATAATTGAATCTCTAGATATCTTCCTTCTACAGTTACAAGGCAACATCTTCCTTAGTACGTTAGATAAAAAATGGAGAAATAAAAAAAAAATTAAAATAATAAAAATACGAAAAAAAACTAAAAATGAGAAAAAATGCTTGGGTTGCCTCCCAAGAGCGTTTTTGTTTAAAGTCGTTAGCTCGACACAGTTCCCATTTGTCAAGTAGGGTTTCTCAAATCCATTGCAGCTCCATTTTGTCTTTGACAGTTTCCTCCGAATGTCTTGATGTCTTGGCTGTCCACCTTGAATTCTTGTCCAATCTTTTGGTTCTCTATTCCAATGGCTTTCTTCTTTGAGATGAGGTAATTGTGCTTTGACTCCATTTTATGTAGCACGCTAGCTTTGCAATTCAACTTACACATTTCTTGCACAAAAAGGTTAGTCTAATTAATTGCAAAGACAGAACAAGCGTTATTAGGGCGCAATGAACCATCAAAAATATTAAAGTTTACTTTTTCCTCATCAAATTCCATGGATAGTGTATCCTCATAGGCATCAATTTTAGTGCGAGAAGTGTAAAGAAATGGACGTCCCAATATGATAGGTGTAAGGTGAGGTGAATGTTCATCAGCCATATCAAGCACGTAAAAATCAGCATGGAAAACTAAACCATTTATTTTGACTTGCCCATCTTCTATCACTCCATCCGGGTATGCATTGGTACGATAAGCTAGTTGCACAATTACGTGAGTTTCTTTCAGTTTTCCTAAATTTAGTGAAGCATACAAGGATCTAGGCATGACATTTATGGATGCTCCTAAATCTATAAGTGCTTTGTCAATGTGGTGATTGCCTATGGTGCAAGGGACAGTGAACATACCCGGGTCTTTGCATTTTGGAGGCAACATCTTCTGGAATACCGCTAAAACGGTTTCTCCATTTTTATCATTTCATTTCCTTTCAGTTTCCTCTTATTAGTGCAAAGATCTTTCAAAAACTTAGCATAGCGTGGGATTTGCTTGATTGCATCTAATAATGGAATGTTGATTTCTACTCTTCTAAATGTGTTCAAAATTTCTTATTCCTTGTCTTCTTTGTTAGCTTTTGCTAATCTACTCGGAAAAGGGGAAGGGATCACTTTAGTAATGACAGAGGGGTTTGGACATACCTCTTTTCAAGCTTTTCTTCTTTATCTTCATGTGTGGGAACTTCTTTGTGAGGATTTTCGATCTCTTTTCCACTCCTTAAGGTTATGGCACTAACATTCTTTGGATTTACCTCAGGTTGGGATGGTAACTTCCTTCCAGATTGTGCTTCCAGTCGATTGATGGTAGTCGCCAATTGACTCATTTGGTTTTCCAAGTTTTGAATGCTTGCCTTGGAATCCTGTTGAAATTTCACAGTGTTAGTTGCTAATGTTTTCACCATAGCCTTGAGGGACATACCTGATGATTGAGGTTTTTGTTGAAATTGCCCTTGAGGTTGGAAATTCCCTTGTTGCTGGAATTGGCCTTGCGGTTTGTTAGGAAAGAAACCTGGGGGCTATTTGGTTCCATAACTCAGATTGGGGTGATCTCGCCATCCTGGATTATAGGTGTTTCAGTATGGATTGTACTGTTGCCTTGGGAATGGAAAATTGTTTGCTGAGTTCACTTGTTCATTGTTATCCACTTGCAGAACAGGACAAGCATTTGTAGGATGTCCTAGATTTGTACAGATGCCACATGCCTTGATTTGTGGATTGTTCCCTACAACAATTTGTTTGAGAAGATGGGTTAGTTCAGAGAGTTGGTTTTCAACATTGGAGTTACTTACCTCATTTACTCTTCGAATGTTCGTTTCCCGGTCTGTACTGAATTGTTGAGTGTTTTCAGCCATGTTTGAAATCAATGTTCTTGCTTCAGCAGGGGTTTTGTTCATCAGAGCTCCTCCACTAGCAGCATCAACCATGTTTCTGTCTGATTGACATAAACCTTCATAGAAGTATTGCACTAGGAGGTTTTCACTGATTTGGTGATGCGGCCAGCTTGCAATGAGCTTTTTTTTAAATGCTCCCAATACTCATAAAGAGTTTCTCCATTGTTTTGGCGTACTCCAGAGATATCTTTCCTGATGTTTGTGGTCTTTGATGCTGGGAAGTATTTTTCGAGGAAACGTTGCGTCATTTGATTCCATGTTGTGACTGTTCCTGGTGGTAAAGTATATAACCAATCTGTGGCGGCATCTTTTAGTGAAAATGGAAAAGCTCTGAGCTTGATTTGCTCTTCAGTGATGCCTGGGGGTTTCATGCTATCACACACCACATGAAACTCCTTCAAGTGTCGGTACGGATCTTCGCCGGATCGTCCATGAAAAGATGGTAGAAGATGTATCAAATCGGATTTCAACTCGAAAGTTTTACCTTCTTCTACGGATGGAAAGGTGATACACAATGGTTGTTGAGTAACTTCAGGAGTTGTCATTTCTTTAAGAGTTCTTTCATTGTTGTTATCAGCCATTTCTTGTTCTTATTTTGCTTGTCTTATTCGTCTTCGAATGAATTTCTAAATTTTTGGGCCAAAATTTTCAAGAATTCGATTAGTGGATCGAGTATTATGCATACAAGTGAAGATTTTTTTAAAAAAATTAATTAATAAAAGTAACTAAATTAGTTACCCGGTCCCCGGCAACGGCGCCAAAAACTTGGGCGCGTGGTTTGTCGCGGCACGCCAAAGTTTAATTTTTTTTTCCTTACTCAGTTTCAAAACTACAAATTAATGTAGAAGTGTTAAGTAAGGGTCTAACCCAAGAGGAACGGTGTTTAATCTAGTTGTTCTTACCAATTAATATAGAAATGGGGGTTTTGTGAAGTTGAATGAAATTCGAAAATAAAATGACGAAATATAAAAAATGAAAATGAAACAATTGAAGATATATCTAGTTCTCGGGTTCGGTTGTGTCAACAACTTGTGTTTATCTTTCCCATGCAACGTGTTACTTTTCCTTCTTCAATTTATCAACTCCAATTAACCACGATGATCTGATTAACGAATTATTCCTTAAGTGTATTAAATTAAAGTGAGTTCTTTAACTTAACATCTAGCTATTGGATAACCCTAAGCAAGTTCTTAGGATTTAATGCAAAGCTAGTATGAAATGAACGAGAAGAATGAGTTGAATTAGATGAATAATTTCACAAGCTCGAATTAATGCATCTAAGTTGATTTGTTAACAAATATGCACGATATTCATTTGCTACTTTGGATTGGAATCTAATGATATTTATGAATCAAGAGTTCCAATCCTAGCATGGAACTTGAATTTACAGATTAATTGATTCAATTGGCCAAGGTGAATGCAATAATCACAAAAACTCAAAAACGGGTTTACAAGCATAACAAACCAACAAATTGAAGTGGATGAATAGATAAAATGTTACTAAAGAGTTAGAAAAGATAACAACATGTTAGTTGAACACAACGTTCCCTCGAACTAGATAGTGAAGTCTAACTACTCATATTTGTGGGTTTCATACTTTTTAGCGAGTGTTCGCCTTGTATTACCTCCACAATATAATAGATTATACTTCACTATCACAAATAATATACAAAAATATAGAAACAAGAAAATGAATGCTAAGAAATAAATAGAGAACTTTAATCACTCATATATGCGGGTTAAATACTTTTTAGCGAGTGTTCGCCTTATATCACCTCCACAATATATGGGAAACTATCTTTCTCAAACATGAAAAATAAGAGGAAGAGAGAAACTAGCTTAGAAATCATCCGCTAATCATATTTACGGCCAAAGTATCGTTGATCGATTATTGGTACCTAATTTAGGCTTTTTTTTCTTCCGCCGGAATATGAGAAACTAAGATCTTTCAAGCTAGAACTAAGAACAAATGAAGAAGAGAATTTTTATTGAGGAGAAAGTTGGAGAGAATAACTAGCTAATTCTCTCTACATTGGTTGTGTCTTCCTTCCTTACAAATGCCTCTATTTATAGGCAAAATTTGCTAAGAAAATATAATAAAAAATTATACAAATGCCCCATTATGAGTCTATTAAATTGTATCCACCAAATCATGATAATGGAATTTCATCATGGTGTAGGTAAACATCTTATCTTGCTTTGGCAATTGGAATTTCATCTTTTGGATATTTTAATAGAAAGTTATGAATTTTCTACCAAAACATGGCCCAAAGAATCCTCCATTCAGAATAGTCACAGTTTTACCCATTTTTGACCACCATAATGTCCGAATCATCTGAAGTCATGCACACCAAAGTTGTAGCCCTCTGAGTCTGCTTTCCACAAGAATAAGAATCGGGTCAATTCAATTTTTGTAGCTCACGTTATGGTCAAATTACTGCACTGCACCAGTAAATCCGAGTTGCTGTTTTTTTGCGATATGATACTTTCAGTCATTTTTCTTCAAACGGCATAACTTTAACTAGGAAACTCCGATTTGGGATTCGGAAAAAGTTTGGGAATCCTCTTTGATGTTCTTAAACATTGGCACAAGAAAAATTATAAAAATAACTTTTCATAAAATTACATCGGAGGCCCTCCATCTTTGATTCGCTTGCATTGTGGTCCCGAGTTTCCGTTTTCATTCGATTTTCATCCATTTTTGCTCCTTTTGATTCTTTGTGACCCTAAACACCACAATAAAGGAAAAACACATAAAACGGAACATATAACACTAATAAAACACACAAACACGTAAAATAGAAGAGTTATTTAAATGCTTTTCTAGCACTTATTACATACATGTAGACTCCACTTAAGAATCTCAAACGTCACCTACTGTTGGATTGTCTTCATTTTCTATTAACATTAACAAAGACAATCTAGGTAGTAGTTCAAGCTAACAAAACCGAGGAAGAGTCGTCAAAAGTGATTGCTGAACTCGTTCGAGACCGCAAAAAGTTTGCGACAGCTATTACTAAAGGAAACGAGAATAGGCTGCAAACTATGAGATACAAAAGGCTCTAATTAGGTCAAACATATATGAGTCGGAAAACACATTTCTAGCAATAGATGCAAACAGTATTCCAAATTAGGAACAGCGAGAAGAATTACAAAGGGAACAGCTTCAAATAATTTGTAAACGGCGCCAAGAACGGGAGAAGGAACAACAATACTCTGTAAATCAATATGGAAATTTCTTTGTCGATCTTGGAGGATCCAGAAGTGACCTGCCTCCTTTTTAAGTCCTTGTTTTTCATTGTGTTGATGTTGGTTTTTAATTTCATCTTGTCAAATGTTGTTGTTTGTGTGTCTTACTTGTTTTGTTTTTACAACATTTGTGGGGTTTCATTAATATTGGTTTGTAATTTTCATGTTGTTAGATGTTGTTATTTAGGTTTTATTCTTTTTGTCTTTGTATTAGTACTTCTAAGAGTAATGAAGATTTATGTATTGCTTGGTTGATGTTTTTAAAAAATTTATTAGTCAAATTAAATAATTAATTCGACCACGCTATAGTGACATATCAATTGCCATAAAGAAAGCTATAATGGGATAAAATGACTTTAATAACTTTTATCTCAATTATCAACACAATCGTTCATTAGTGGAAATATAGGAATTTCATTAGTATTATGTCATCAATCATGTCAAATGCAATATCACTCAAGTATTATCCTAATTAATTATATTGAGTGGTCAATCCAATTGAATAATTAATTATATTGAGTGGACCTAACTACATATTTATTATGATCTTTGACAAAGTAAAATATTTTCAAATCACAAAATGAAGATATTTTATTACATTGATTTGTTTAAGCAAAATATTTGACAACCAAACAAGCCATTTCACAAATATTATTATATTAATAAAAATATAAAAAATTACATAATTAATTAATTGAAACAAATAGTAGTACTAATATGATTTGTGGCAGCACAATGCTAATGGATTCACCCCTAGTGAGAATTGACCTATCATAAGATCTCGAGCAAATAAGTTGAAGATTGCAATGACGGGATTGATTGAAGAAATGTTGCAAAATCCATCAAAAGAGGCAACTTATATCTTCGAGTGTGGATTGGGAGCTAGTGGGCTGAAAGAGATCAACTTATTAAGCATTGGGACCCATTCTAAATAAGAAAGGACAATCGGGGGTCGAAATAGCACGAGGAAAGAGCTCGAGGACAGAAATAGTAATTTTGGTAAAAATTTCCAAGGCATCCGATTGCCTGTGTGATCGCATGCATCTTTTTGAAGCTAGAATGAAGAATTGGACCAAGGCTTAGTTACGGCTGTAACCAAGGCCTTCACGGTCGTAACTAGTAAAGGTACACATGGTTCAAAAAGTAGCCAAAGCAGGCGCATGGTTCAAAAAATGAGCCCCAGAGATTTTTAGATATTTTGTTATTTTAATAGTTTAGTTACTATTTTTGGCATGAAGAGTAAGTTTGACTACTATTTTTGGATATTGTACAAATAGCCAATGTATTTCATTTGTAAGATATCTATAAAGAATTTGAGAGCTAAAAGCTTGAGTCGAGTTTTTCTCCTCCATTTCGTGCTTCATTGAACACTATGAACTTATTAAGATTTTGATCAACTCTTGCGGCGTTCAAACCACATTGGTTGTCTACTCCGTATCTTTCGAGGTGATAGGTATGATACACCTATCTTTTTCATGTCGTGAATCAAATGTTGGCAGGTTCACGTAGATCACCTACCAAAGTTTAGCTTTTTTAGGATTGTTCTAATCTCGTGTGGGTTACGTTAACTTAGTTCTAACTTGGTTTGCATCAGTTGGTATCAGGATAAAGGCTCTAATCATCCGGTGTTTCTATCTTTTATTTTATCTGTTATTGTTTTAGTTTTTGATTTTTTAGAACTTGGATTTGAGTAATAGTTGAATCTAGTATTCTTTAGATCCTCTTGTCATTTTCTTTCTTGACTTGTTCTATATCTTATTTTGATTGTTATTGTTGAGTTCTTGTTGTTGTTGATCTAGTGGTCAACTTGTGATATTATTAAGTGTTGTTATATTTTTGGATCAAGAAGAATAAAAAAAAAGATAAACAAAATTCTCATATTAAAAAGAAAAGATGAATCCAATAGCTTGTGAACAAGTGTTAGTCCAAAATTTGTCTACACTTAGTTTTGTTTATCATTTGTATTGTTACTAGATTGGAAAAGTAAAGTGAGTTGATAATAGAATTGATAAAAGGGTTTGGAAAGGAATATGGCATCATCAAAGAAAACACCTAGCTCAGACGATAAGGGCAAAGGAAAAATGGTAGGGACATCGAGCCAAAACCGAGGCATTCAATACTTTAAATTTCAAGGATTGGGTCACATTACATCCGAGTACCTTAATAGGCAAACAATGTTGGTATAGGAGAATGGCAAGGTGGAAATTGAAGATGAGGAAGAAGAGACCTTATTCATTGAAGAAGAAGAGGTGTTAGAGGTGAATGAACAAAATGTTCCAACAATTCCCGAAGCTTTAGTAACGAGGCAAGCTCTTAGCACCCAAACCAGAGTGGATGAGGCAGCAACCGCAAAGGAAAATATCTTTCATACTCGTTGCATGGTAAACGATAAACCTTGTAGTATTATTATTGAAGGGGATAGTTGTACAAATGTGGCTAGCATTACTTTTGTGGAGAAAATGGGATTACCGCTAATTCCATATCCTAAACCCTACCGATTACAATGGTTTAGTGACTCGGGAGAGGTTGGGGTGAATAAGAAAGTGAAAGTTCCTTTAGCCATTGGTTTTTATAAAGATGAAGTGATTTGTGTTGTAGTTCCAATGCAAGTTTCACACATCCTTTTGGGGAGAACTTGGCAGTATGAACGACGAGTGTTGCACGATGGATATAGAGACTGCTATAGCTTCAAGATGAATGGAAAGCTATTGTTGCTGGCTCCATTATCTCCACATTAAGTGTATGAAGTTTAGTTGAAGCTAAAAAGTGAGGTTGAAGAGAGAGAGAAGAGAACAATTGAAAAAGGAGAGTTGACTGGTAAAAAGAAAGAGAGAGTAAAAGGAGTTAAGTGAAAAGAGTCGAGAGGCTAAAAAGAAAGAGTGTTTTTTTGCGAAGAGGAAAGATATCATGAGAGCACTTTCGGAAAACCAACCGCTTGTCTTGTAGGTATACAAGGAATCTCTCCTTGTGGTTGACTCTAACAATGATTCCCTTCCCGTTGTTGTTAATTCTCGCTTATAGGAATTTGAGGACATGCTACCTGAAGAAATGCCAAGTGATTAAGTCCCATTCGAGGCATTGAGCACCAAATCTACTTGGTATTCGGAGCGAAAATTCCAAATCGACCTGCTAATGGGGTACAAGTGGATGAAGAGAAGATAAAAACGATTACACATCGACCTACTCCCCAAAGTGTATCCAAAGTTAGGAGCCTTCATGGTTTAACGAGCTTTTATAGGAGATTTTATGCCTAAGTTTAGTACTTTAACGATACCACTGACTGAAGAAATCACAAAAATTGAAGGGTTTAAATGGGGTATTGAACAAGAGCATGTTTTAAAAATGTTAAAAATGGCGATAGGTTATGAGGGTTGGAGGTACATGGAATGCGAAAAGGGATGCGATGAGCCTATGGCATACTACTGTAACGCCCCAATTTTGGAAATCGAAGCGCTACTAAATTGCTGTAGCTTTGAGTAAAAATATAGAATTTTTGCAGTATAATTTTTTTGGAAAGTTAAACGATAAGCGAACAAGTGAAAATCTTGCTTTCAATAACAATCATCAAAATCCACATTTCTAAAATTTAATAATAGAATCTCGAGTAAGTGTGGAAAATAATTTAAATCTAAAGACCACGTTTAACGACCAAAATTTAAATAAGTAAAAATAATTGCGGAAGAAACCAAGTTGAGTTTAAGTGAGATTTTCGTTCCAATAGTAGTCATGATAATGTTCAAGATTCATGTACTAAAATGAAACACTAGTCAATAAGGGTTTTCTTGAACTTTAGTTCCTAAAAATTGAACCACTACAAAATTATAAAACTAGACGCGGAATTTTAAATAAAATAATTTGCGGTGAATTTAAAGGATTTAACCAACGATAAATTTGAAATTTAACATAACTGAAACTATTAGCAAAAGGTGATGCCCCGCTTGCCGCCGCTTCGCCGAACTCCTCAATCTGTAAAGAGTTTTAAAATAATGGGGTGAGTACAACGAAGTCATACTCAATGGGGAGAACAACACATCAGCTAACCATATCACATGCCATACACGCAGTTACAATCGTGTGCATAGCGAGAAGTAAAGGTGGATGCCCCTAACGACACCCCGTAGAAGATGGAAACTTAGGTCCATCACATAGTTTGGATGCCCCCAACGACATCCCGTAGAAGATGGAAACTTGGATCCATCACGTAGTTTGGATGCCCCCAACGACATCCGTAGGTGATTGCCCCTCACGACAATCCGTAAAAAAAATACAACTAGCATGCATTTCGCAATTATAAAAGCACGTAGAACATATAACATGGTCAACTAAAAATAACACTTTGTAAAAAAGTAATCCCCACCTCAATTAGCAGTACTGTAGAAATCCTTGAACCTTACGGCTGATGTGATGCTTATACCCCAGTGGTCTTGTAGCCTCGTCTAGCAGAACAATTAAACATAGCTTTAGGAAATGGACATTTAAATTGATCTTTAATAATTTATTCGGGTCTTAAGGTGTTTACTTAAAAGTTTTTAGGACCAAATAGCTAACCTTGAAAGTTTCTTTGGGCTTAATTGAAAATGAAATCGTGCTTTGAGGTTTGAAATTGAAGTTATTGGTCAACCATGACCGTTTTAAAACTCAATCAAAACTTTAGGGACTGAAATTGAACTTTTACAATTTGATTGGGACTTAATTGAAAGAAATCAGTGATTTAGGGCTAAATAAGCACTTGGGGACTTTAGTGGTAACTTATATAAATTCAATTGAAGTGGATTGAAGTAAAATAAAAATTTTGAGGACCATTTTAAACTATTTGAAAAATAGATAATAAACCTGGGGACTTAATTGAATAAGAGTTAGGAGTTAAGGGACTTGGGCTGCAAATTTTCGGATATGGGCTTTATACCCGGTTTGGGCCTTCATCTTCTTCATTCGTACATCACGTATGAGAGACGAGAGGGAGAGAAAGAGAAGCCGGGGAAGGAGAAACCATCTGCTGGGAGAAGGAAGCTCGGGGTTGCAGCCGCCGATTGCCGCCGAGGAACCACCGGTGGGCGGCGGTGACGCTGTCACCGGCACGGGGAACAACTGGCCAAGAACCACCACCCAATCGTTTCGATTTTGACATAGGAATATGGTGGATTTCGAGTTAATTCGGCCAAAATTTGTCAATTACAACCAGGTTACAAGTTCTACCATGTTCTACTATCGATTTGGGGGCAAAAATATGGAAGAAAACGAGGTCGAGAGTGGGCAGCCATGGCCGAGACACAGCTTGTAACTATTCATTCGTCCCTCTTATCTCTTTCTCCTTTTTTCTCGAATTAGAGGATGAAGATGATGAATGGATCCTAGGCTACGGTCGTGGATTTGTTGTATAGGAAGATCAGTTGGATAAATTTTGTGTGTGGGCATAAGAACGAGGTCATACCTCGGCTGTATATATACATTGTGCATATATGCGTGTGAGGTTGCGTGCGTGTGTATTGTTTGATCGATTGGTCTCTTTTTTTGTAAAATGTTCGTGTGATTGAGGTAGGGCATAGATTGTGTATATATATTGTGTGTGTATGCTGGATTCGTGGCAGTGAGGGCTTGAACAATAGCAAGAGATGAATTGGGACTATCAAAACAATAGAGAGATTGAAGTTTACCTCACAGATTTGTTGCAAATCGTTTTCTGTGGTGTGCTTTGAGAATCTGGCCGGAGACTTTCTTGCTGGGAGGAGAAACGTGAACGATGGGAATCTTCTCTCCCCCTTTTTTGAGTAGTGAGCCGAGAGGGATGTGCTGCATGTAATATATGAGTATAGGATGGTATGATAGAGTTGGGGTCTTCAAATATACATAGAAGTTGAGAAGGATAGGAAAGGTAGAGTCTTGGGGATGCAGAAGCGTTGTTGAGGAGAAATTCTCCAGATGTGAAACTCATGTATGTTTTTTTTTGTACTGTTGAATTCTCCATTAGTTGGCGTAATAGGAATTTAACTAGGGATTAGATTTAATAAGTCGGCGTAAAGCCCAACGGATGATTTTGTTGGCCCGTAATAAAATTCGACCCGATTAAATTATTAAATTGAATTTTATTCTGTTAGACGAGTGCTAAACGTAAATTCTTTAAATTAAAATGGAGATACCGTAACGACGTCGTATAATACTTTAAATATTAAAATTGAACGTGGTCGTTACAACCTCCCCCACTTAGAGAAATTTCGTCCTCGAAATTTAAACTTGCTTATTTTAGAACGTCGAGGTATTTTGCTATAATCTAGTCTTTTCTTTCCCCAAATGGCCTTCTCGGTTCCATTTTACTCCACTGAACTTTAACCAGTGAGATTACTGGATTCCTCAGTATCTGAACTTTCCTAAGCCTTGTTGATTCTTTTTCTGATCTGATCTTATCCACGGTTCCAACTGCTCATTCAATTACTTCTAAGACCCAATGTCCTCTCTTCAAATTCTCAAAATTGTAACCACATCATACAGAGGTTTACTCCGATTCTTCGAGCCATACAACGTCCTCAATCTAGTGTTCTTTATTAAAACTTTGAAATTTCAATGCTAACTCAAACAACCACTCGAGGGAATTCGAACTTATCCTCTTGAAATCGAATAAGTATATTCATTTACTTTGGTATTAAAAGCTTAATTTGAAACCATTTCTTCACGGAAATTATTCAACATTTTCCTTTCAAACATGAGCATTTGAACAATACAAAATTATAGGTTAAACTCTCAAAGTTCATTTCCAATGGGCAGTTCAAATAAAGCGATTTGAATTCTTTGCGTATCGAACCAAGACTTGAAAAAAGTTTCTCTCCCTTTTTTTTTGAAGAATTGCTCATTCATCTCTAAATAGAAATTTTTTTTGGGTAAAGTATTAGCAAAAATCATAAGACTGATTTCTGAAGCAAGTAACTTAAATTTAAACGGTTTAACACCTGGTTAACATTTTCATGAAAAGCCCAATGTTAGTAGTTTTGAAAATTCAAATTTCCATCATCTTTACAATAAGAAACATAATCAAAATCAAATGCAACTCGCGAAATTTTTGAAAAATAGATCATCTGTCAAACTCGAAAAACATAGTGGGGGTTAATTGAAAACCTTGTAAAAATTTCATAACTTGCCTAAAGTTATCATTTGGATCGTGTATAGCTCGGATCCTCCAAATCAAACTCTCAATCATTCCCAACAAATTCATTTGTAAAAATAGTCTCACCTTTGTCTGTCCAACGGAATTAGCTTAATCGGGTGTGAGTTGACCATACTCACAAGATACCCCCAACAAGTACGTTTCCTCAACACTCTTTACGTTTCCATTGCCGATACGGTTGGGGTAAGGTTTCTGGGTTTCGCCCCAACGAAGTAGAACTCATTTTTTCCCGGGCCTTTGAAAGAGTACCTTTCTTTCACGAAACTTAATAGTAGCGTGGCTACTACTAAGCCAATTCAATCCCAAATAATAATTATTCCACGAATGAACATTCACGAAACTGATCATACCCTCCGCAAAATTATTCCCATAAGTTACACATTATTCCAAAATATCAATATCATTTACTTAATGTGACATGTCTCAAATGTTTCACCTTACCCTCCTTGGAGCTTGCTATCTTCTTTGCTCCCCAAACGCAAGTTAGATTTCAATTCAAGAACATCTATCTGTAACGTTCGAATAGTTCGTCCAATCTACCTATGCACTTGACAATGATAAGCAGCAAAAGAATCAACTTGACACATGAAAGCGCCTGAAGACTCTTCAGAATCTTAACTCCAATTGTCATTCCCTTACAATTCACTCAACCCAATATTATGTAATTATTATCGTAACTACAACTGCTTATTCAATACCTCTTATACGAAAATGGCTTTTCACACACCTTATCCATGAATTCCTCATGATTTCCTTAAAATCATATTCTACTTATCAAGTTACTCGAATTTGTCCATCACTGCACTCTATAGATTTTTAGTCGTAACAAATGATTTGAATATGACCGAATGGAAGGACCAACTCTCTTCAATGGTGGATATGAATTTTCTTGAAAGTAAGTAGGATAAATAGAAAACCAAAATTTTGTCAAAATCTAGAATTTGCCCGCCATTACTTTCTTGCTTTAAAATTTGAGCACAACGTTCAAGAACAGAAATATCTTCATAAATATAACTTTGAAGTTTCAAAATTCTACAAGTATGCTATCGTCTGAATAGCGTACGTAATGTGCTTTTAATAGGTATTTCGAGAGAATTTTTTTTGGGTAGGATTTTTACAAAAATTGAGGATGTGAATAAAGGATTTTAAAAAGGAAGTTTCGTACCATTATGAATCCACATATTTCAAAATAAGAGGATGTAAACATGATAAAATTATATAGCTTGGGCATCGTTTTGCAATTTGACTAGGAATAGAGAAAATAAACATGTGTTTTTTTCCCTACATTGCAAGATTTGGTTTCGATAAAGTTAATTTTTGAAAACCAATATCCACTCATCTTTGACTGCGCATTATTTCAAGAATTAAAACCATATGCCATTTTCAAAAGTCGCTTTCACCCAATCAATCATACACTTCCTTTCCTTGAGTAACATATAAATGTAATTTGTTAACCCCCCGCTCATGCTATCATATTTTCATAGGGTCAACAAAACACCAAATCAAATATTAGGATGTCCACTTATCCAAATCGTTATTGGACAAAAATTCCCAAGCATAGGAGAGTGCATCTTGGAATGCCCAAAGCATAGTTGAGGGATTTTATGCTTAAAGAATTCCCAATATTGATAGGACAAATTTCCGTGTCTCATGGATCACCAAGAAGTATCTACATTAGTTTTTTTTTCCTATCAACAATATCTCAAATGATGGAGTTATCATCAGTTCACCATTGGTAGTTGATAACCTCAACAGATCCTCTCTTGTGACCTTCGTTACAATCTCTCTAACTATAACCTTTGATCTCAACATGTGTCGCCTTAGAAAAACTATAACATGTAATCCATATAATGCATCTTGTAATGACATTCTCACAACTCCAAAAATACAATCACAAGACTCCAAACACCATAACGCCTCCAATATGAATTCCGACGACATATAAACCAACATATAGACCAAAATTTATCCAGCTTGTCGTGTACATTATCACTCACAACCATATGCTAATTATTCACCTCAATACTTGTGGTCGAGCAATTATACTTCCATCATGTCTCATAAGACTATTAAGAACATGCCACAAATTATCGAAGTAAAATTCGTAATTTCATCTCTCTTGAGACCACAAGAAAATATCATTCGCGTTGTCGTCAATCATCACAATAATATGGAATCCAACTCAAAGGACACAAAATAATTAAAATGTCTGTCAATCCTTCATATTTCCCAAGGCTTTAATTATCTGATAAAACTCTCAAGGTACTAAAATGCCGATTATGAGAAAATCCAATCTTATGGTTCAGCATTTCGTAGCTGTAGAGGTTGATTACTGTATCAACATAATTTTCTCATGACTTTTCATATTGTAAATATCGTTGAGATGCAGTCAACTATAAAATTTTCCTTTCTTTCAAAATTTAGTATCCACTAGAATCTCCAGTGCTTAAATAAACATTTTCTGAACATGAATTTTCTTTCTCTTACCTTTACGGAGTCGGTGTAGCGTAGCGGGAACGGGCATCCATCACTTTAAAATATTTCAAACTTTTCAAAACATTTTCAACTTTCCGCAAATTTTCTCTTTTCAATAGATTTTCCAAATATATATATTTTGTTGTGAGTCTAACAGAAAAGTAAACCTGGCTCTGATACAAAACTGCAACAACGCCCCAATTTTGGAAATCGAAGCGCTACTAAATTGCTGTAGCTTTGAGTAAAAATATAGAATTTTTGCAGTATAATTTTTTTGGAAAGTTAAATGATAAGCGAACAAGTGAAAATCTTGCTTTCAATAACAATCATCAAAATCCACATTTCTAAAATTTAATAATAGAATCTCGAATAAGTGTGGAAAATCATTTAAATCTAAAGACCACGTTTAACGACCAAAATTTAAATAAGTAAAAATAATTGCGGAAGAAACCAAGTTGAGTTTAAGTGAGATTTTCGTTCCAATAGTAGTCATGATGATATTCAAGATTCATGTACTAAAATGAAACAGTAGTCAATAAGGGTTTTCTTGAACTTTAGTTCCTAAAAATTGAACCACTAAAAAATTATTAAACTAGACGCGGAATTTTTAATAAAATAGTTTGCGGTGAATTTAAAGGATTTAACCAACGATAAATTTGAAATTTAACATAACTGAAACTATTAGCAAAAGGTGATGCCCCGCTTGCCGCCGCTTCGCCGAACTCCTCAATCTGTAAAGAGTTTTAAAATAATGGGGTGAGTACAACGAAGTCATACTGAGTGGGGAGAACAACAAATCAGCTAACCATATCACATGCCATACACGCAATTACAATCGTGTGCATATCGAGATGTAAAGGTGGATGCCCCTAACGACACCCCGTAGAAGATGGAAACTTGGGTCCATCACATAGTTTGGATGCCCCCAACGACATCCCGTAGAAGATGGAAACTTGGATCCATCACGTAGTTTGGATGCCCCCAACGACATCCCGTAGGTTATTGCCCCTCACGATAATCCGTAAAAAAAATACAACTAGCATGCATTTCGCAATTATAAAAGCACGTAGAACATATAACATGGTCAACTAAAAATAACACTTTGCAAAGTAATCCCCACCTCAATTAGTAGTACTGTAGAAATCCTTGAACCTTACGGCTGATGTGATGCTTATACCCCAGTGGTCTTGTAGCCTCGTCTAGCAGAACAATTAAACATAGCTTTAGGAAATGGACATTTAAATTGATCTTTAAATAATTTATTCGGGTCTTAAGGTGTTTACTTAAAAGTTTTTAGGACCAAATAGCTAACCTTGAAAGTTTCTTTGGGCTTAATTGAAAATGAAATAGTGCTTTGAGGTTTGAAATTGAAGTTATTGGTCAACCATGACCGTTTTAAAACTCAATCAAAACTTTAGGGACTGAAATTGAACTTTTAAAATTTGATTGGGACTTAATTGAAAGAAATCAGTGATTTAGGGACTGTTTTGAGGCTAAATAAGCACTTGGGGACTTCAGTGGTAAATTATATAAGTTCAATTGAAGTGGATTGAAGTAAAATCAAAATTTTGAGGACCATTTTAAACTATTTGAAAAATAGATAATAAACCCGGGGACTTAATTGAATAAGAGTTAGGAGTTAAGGGACTTGGGCTGCAAATTTTCGGATATGGGCTTTATACCCGGTTTGGGCCTTCATATTCTTCATTCGTACATCACGTACGAGAGATGAGAGGGAGAGAAAGAGAAGCCGGGGAAGGAGAAACCATCTGCTGGGAGAAGGAAGCTCGGGGTTGTGCCGATCGCCACGAGGAGCCGCTGGTTAGCGGCGTGACGTGCCACGCAGACGGAACAAGCGGCGAGAACCAACACCCAATCGGTTCGATTTTGACATAGGAATATGGTGGATTTCGAGTTAATTCGGCCAAAATTTGTCAATTACAACCAGGTTACAGGTTCTACCATGTTCTACTATCGATTTAGGGGCAAAAATATGGAAGAAAACGAGGTCGAGAGTGGGCAGCCATGGCCGAGACACAGCGCGTCACTATTCATTCGTCCCTCTTATCTCTTTCTCCTTTTTTCTCGAATTAGAGGATGAAGATGATGAATGTATCCTAGGCTACGGTTGTGGATTTGTTGTATAGGAAGATCGGTTGGATAAATTCTATGTGTGGGCATAAGAACGAGGGCATACCTCGGCTGTATATATACATTGTGCATATATGCATGTGAGGCTGCATGCGTGTGTATTGTTTGATCGATTGGTCTCTTTTTTTGTAAATTGTTCGTGTGATTGAGGTAGGGCATAGATTGTGTATATATATTGTGTGTGTATGCTGGATTCGTGGCAATGAAGGCTTGAACAATAGCAAGAGACGAATTGGGACTATCAAAACAATAGAGAGATTGAAGTTTACCTCACAGATTTGTTGCAAATCGTTTTCTGTGGTGTGCTCTGAGAATCTGGCCGGAGACTTTCTTGCTGGGAGGAGAAACGTGAACGATGGGAATCTTCTCTCCCCTTTTTTTGAGTTGTGAGCCTAGAGGGATGTGTTGCATGTAATATATGAGTAGAGGATGGTACGATAGAGTTGGGGTCTTCAAATATACATAGAAGTTGAGAAGGATAGGAAAGGTAGAGTCTTGGGGATGCAGAAGCGTTGTTGAGGAGAAATTCTCCATATGTAAAACTCATGTATGTTTTTTTTTTGTACTGTTGAATTCTCCATTAGTTGGCTTAATAGGAATTTAACTAGGCATTAGATTTAATAAGTGGGCGCAAAGCCCAACGGATGATTTTGTTGGCTCGTAATAGAATCCGACCCGATTAAATTATTAAATTGAATTTTATTCTATTAGACGAGTGCTAAACGTAAATTCTTTAAATTAAAATGGAGATATGACGACGTCGTATAATACTTTAAATATTAAAATTGAACGTGGTCGTTACAACTACATCCATTGCTTTTGGTGTTTACATTTGGAGGCCAGCAAAACAAGCTACCAAATGAATGATACAGTTTCGATCAGGCACCTGCTGTTGACCTTCATATATGGCAAACGACCCCTCGCTCACCGATTCTACAGGGAAGTACAAAAGCTTTAGGGAGAAGCTGCAAATCTCGGGATTGTCTGTGATGAATTTGTCATGTACTAGGACAGGTTCTTAGCAAATGAGAAGTCAACACAACCTAAACCATGCTTGCCAAGGGACTGGGATAACCTCCTAGAACCACGTCGTACCCCTAGTAGGCCTGGGTGCCAAGGTCAATGCCTGAGGCTGAGTCAGCCACTTACAAGGAGTATAGCCTAGCCAAACCTCCCTACGCACTCAATTGCAACCCAGAGGAACTAGAAGACACTGCCATCTTACCTTACATCGCCGCTGGAGTACTGAGGAAGCCAAACAATTGAGATACTGTGGTTGATAGCAACATCTGCTAGATATGCTAGTTTGATTAAATAACGTAGGATCCCATTCATTTATTCTTTTTAGCATGATTCCATCATAACCTCAACGAAGGATTTTATCTCGAGATTAATAAAGATAATTATTCTTTTCATTCGTCTTCATCCAAGAGTTGATATATTTGTTGCTTGTTTATATTATGGGATAGTGAGAAAAATTTTTTATTTGATGTGTAAAGGATGTCTGCACGTGGACGACCAAGGAACACAGCACACCAGGAAGGAAATACCCCTAATTAGCATAGTCGGATTGTTCTAAAAACCTGGTTCAGGCTATGCAAAATATATGGCAAAATGCGACGCCAACCGCCTGGCAATGTCCGTGGTAGAGCAGTTCAGACAGTACCATCCACCAATCTTCGATGGCGGGAAAAGCCCACTTGACGTGGAAGAATGGCTTGATGAGATTGAGCAGATCTTCACACACATCAACTACCTAGAAAATCAGAAGGTTTTGTGTGTAGAATTTATGCTTAACGGCAGGGCTAGTCATTGGTGGAAATCAGATAATTGCACCCGGACCGCTGACCAGCGGGCAGCTTTCACCTGGGAATAGTTCAAGGGAAAGCTCAAGGACAAATACTTCTCCCAGGCACTCCGCGACCACAAAGAGACAGAGTTTATCAAACTAAAGTAGGAGAACATGGACATAATAGACTACGAGAGGAGGTTCGATGAACTCTCTCGGTATGCACGACGTCTGGTTGATGCGGAAGAGAAGAGAGCTTGATGTTTTGAGAGGGGCCTACACCCTGAGATCAGACAAATAGTTAGTGTCCTCGAGCTACCCACCTACGGTGAAGTGGTGCGGAAGGCACAAGCAGTGACATACTGTGGAGTTACATACGAAGGGAGAGGGAGTCAGAGCAACCCCCAATCACATGGGAAGAAGAAGCGGCAAGGCCCCAACCAAAACAAGAACATGGACCAAGCTCAGAACAAGAGGCCGAACTAAGGCATCGCAAGAGGACAACCCGCTAATTCGACCCGTACGCCTTGCCCAAAATGCCAGAAAACGAACAAAGGAGAGTGTTTGTTGGGTAAGAATGTTTGCTTTCAGTGTGGAATGCCAGGTCATTATGCCAATGAGTGTTGTGCATAACCCGTGCAAAACACCAATCAAGCATGGGGGAAAGAGCCAACCAGGAAGGCCAAGGCTAGGGTTTTCTCGGTGGACGCTGCGGATGACTCTGATATGATAGCATGTACAAGTTTTATCCACTATCCACTTTCAATTTATAGCTATTGTGTGACCTTCTCCTCAATAATAGTAATAATAATAATGGAAAACATGATAACAACAATATTAACCATTTCTGGTATTCCCGTATAGACCCTTATAGACTCAGGCGCTACACATTCCTTCATATTTGATGCCTGCCTAACTAAGGTAAACCTAACAGTAGAACCAACGGATAGTACCCTTGAGGTTAGCCTACCATCTGGAGGAATCATTCATACGAAGTTGATCGCTAAGGAGGTACAAATAGACTTCGATGGAGTAGTTCTAGAGGCTGATTTGAACGTCATCAAGATTTTTGACTTTGACGTGATCCTAGGTATGGATTGGTTGAGCAACAATCGGGCGGCTATCCTCTGTAACGAGAAGGAGGTTGTGTTCCGTAAGAATGAAGAAGAGATATTCAAGTTCTATGGATCGAAAGTCAAGGCGCTTCCTCGCCTTATTTCAGTGATGCAAGCAGAGAAGTTACTAGGTAAGGATAGCTGCCAAGGTTACTTGATTAGCTTCTAGGGGCAACTAACGAAGGAGAAAATGATTGATCTAGTGCCAGTAGCGCGGGAGTATGCCGATGTATTCTTAGATGACCTGCCGGGCATTCCACCTGATAGATGAGTGGAATTGGCCATCAACCTAGTGCCTGTGCCGTGCCGGTATCCAGAGCCCCATACCGTATGGTGCCAAAAGAACTACAAGAGCTGAAAGTCTAATTGGAGGAATTATTAGACAAAGGTTTATTAGGCCGAGCATATCCCTTCGGGGAGCGCCTGTGTTGTTCGTCAAGAAGAAAGATAGCAGCACGAGAATGTGCATCGACTATAGGGAGCTCAATAAGCTAACGATCAAAAATAAGTATTCGCTTCCCAGGATCAAGGATTTGTTTGAGATCCGGCTGCTACCAACTGAAGATTAAACCCGCTAACATTTCGAAAACAATGTTTCGGACCCGATATGGCCATTATGAGTTTATAGTAATGCCATTCGGTCTCACGAACGTGCTCACAGTATTCATGGATCTGATGAATCAGGTGCTCCACCAATTTATAGACAAGGTTGTTATTGTCTTTATCGATGACATACTAGTCTACTCCAGGGATTCTGAACAACACGAAGAACATTCGAGGATCGTGTGGGGAACCTTAAGGACGGAGAAGTTGTATGCCAAGTTCAAGAGATGCAAATTTTGGCTGGAGAGAGTAGGATTCTTGGGCCACATCATCACTGCTAAAGGGATTGAGGTCAACCCAGCTAAGGTCGAGACTGTAACAGACTGGCCCACTCCCTCTAACGTTGGTGAAGTGAAAGTTTCTGAGGCTTAGCTAGCTATTATAGGCGTTGTTTCTCTAAGCTAGAAAGCCCAATGACTCAGCTAACAAGGAAAGGTGTGAAATTTCAGTGGACTTACCAGTGTGAGAATAGCTTCTAAGAATTGAAGAAGAGGCTAGTCTCGGCCACGGTATTGGTCATACCCGATGGCATTGAAGGGTTTGTTATTTGCAGCAATGCTTCCAAACTTTGTCTAGGCTATGTTCTAATGCAAAACGGGAAGGTCATAGCCTACGATCTAGGCAATTGAAACCCTACGAACGGAACTACTCAACCCATGATTTAGAACTTGCAGCGGTCGTATATGCATTGAAGATTTGGAGACACTATTTGTATGGTTGTAAATGCGAAATCTATGCTGACCACAAAACCGTCAAATACTTCTTCACTCAGAAGGAGTTGAACATAAGGTAGCACCGCTGGTTGGAGCTAGTAAAGGATTATGACTATACAATCCACTATCATCCTAGAAAGGCTAATTAATAGGGTTGCCGATGCATTAAGCCAGAAGAGTGTTGGACAATTGGCAGCTTTTGGTATTGAACATGACTAGCTTATATTGGAGTTCCAAAATCTGAAAATTGAAGTTCTTATGCCATCAACTGGAAAGCCAGGCCTGCTAGCTATTAAATCGAATTTGAGAGAACGGATAGTGGAAGCTCAGAAAGATGATAAATTCTTAGCCAAAATCAAGCAGAAGTTGGCATTGGCAAAAGAGCTGGCTTTGAGATTGTGCATGATCCAGCACTAATGTTTAGGGGTAATCTATGTGCACCGAGGAACGAGCATATCAGAAATGAGATCTTGATAGAAGCACATTTGGCTCCCTACGCAACGTGTCCTGGTGGAACTAAGATGTATCGGGACTTGCGTAGCTCTTTCTGGTGAAGGAACATGAATGGATGCATAGCAAGATTCATTGGTCGATGTATGGTTTTCCAAGAAGTCAAAGTAGAGCATTAGAGGCCATCCGG
Source organism: Jasminum sambac (assembly GCA_018223645.1). Lineage (NCBI taxonomy): Eukaryota > Viridiplantae > Streptophyta > Magnoliopsida > Lamiales > Oleaceae > Jasminum > Jasminum sambac. The sequence continues at coordinate 33,181,455 of CP073648.1, forward strand.
ATTGCTGAACCCTTTTGAGATACCCGAATGGAAATGGGAGAAGCTCACAATGGATTTTGTGATCGATTTACCAAGATCGGTGAGGGAACACGATGCTATTTGGGTCGTAGTGGATAGGCTTATGAAATCCTCCCACTTCTTGCTAGTTCGAGCAACCCATAATGCAGATCAATTGGCGCAGTTATGTGTTCGAGAAATTGTTTGACTACACGAGTAACAGTATTGATTGTGTCTGACCGAGATCCGAAATTCACTTCGAGATTTTGGGAAGGCCTACAAAATGCTATGGGAACCAAGTTTAAGTTTAGCATAGCTTACCACCCCCAAATCGATAGATAGCCCGAGCGCACCATTCAAACACTGGAAGATATGTTGATAGCCTGTACTTTGGACGTAAGCAGTAGCTGGGAAACCCACTTGGCACTAGTAGAGTTCACTTATAAAAATAGCTACCAGACCACCATTGGGACGGCGCCGTACGAGGCACTCTACGGTGGGCGTTGTAGATCACCAGTCTACTGGGACGAAGTCGGTGAAAGAAAAGTTTTGGGACCAGAATTGGTGGAAAGAACAATTGCCGCCGTTGGAAAGATTAAGTCACGAATTAAGGCATCACAAGATAGACAAAAGAGTTATGTGGATTCTAGGAGGAGACATTTGAAGTTCCAAGTAGGAGAGAAGGTATTTCTCAAGGTGGCCTCGATCAAGGGGTTGTTGCGATTCGGTAAAAAAGGAAAGCTTAGATCGCGCTATATCGGGCCCGTTTGATATAATAGAAGAGGTTGGAAATGTAGCTTATCGTTTAGCTCTCCCACTGGAGCTCTCAGCCATCCATAGTGTATTCCACATATCACTACTACGAAAATACATACAGACCCTAGCCACACAGTGACCCTGTGGAGGTTCAGAAAGACTTGACATACGAAGAGAACTAGTGTATATAATTGATAAAAAGATCCATGTCTTACGGAATCGAAGTATTCCTCTAGTCAAGGTCCAGTGGGGTAAATGCGGTGCAGACGAAGTCACATGGGAGAAAGAAGAGAAGATTTTGGCCAAATACCCAGGTCCCATAAAAAAAGTAATTACAATTTCGAGGATGAAATTAATTTAAGAGGGAAAGGTTGTAGCAACCCGAACTTTTTATAAGAAAATTTTAATTAAATTAAGTTGTACTAAAAAATTAATATTAAACCGCGTCGCCCGTCTACAGTTGAGCTGAAAAGCAGCAAATTATAAATTTAAACGAATAATTAACCTTTTATATTATTTAGCGCATACATATTTATTAAATTCTCATTAGATTCCTTCCTTTTAAATCATATCCTATAACTTGGGGACTTGTTTTCCAACATTTCCTTGAAAGTCAAGTCAACATTCTCATGATAAGTGCAAATAATTGGAGGCCCTAGTAAACTTAACCTCACATGAGGTGAACCTTCATAAAAATTTTCCTCTAGCCTAGGAATTCTATAGCAATGAGACAACCTTCTCATCGTGGTTTTAAGACTCAGGTTGCTTCACCTTAATTATTGTAACCTTAGTCTTGATATTCTATAAATGACATGCAACAGAAACCCAACGACCACCATAGCCATCATCAATTCACGTTCATCCTTCATCACCCCGTAATCGGCAATCTACAGCCACCATATTTGGTCAAATTCTAGTATGGTACAGTCTCGAACATACATACTCAATCATGCCCAATCTGCTACCCTCTGATTTCAATCCATGGAATTACAGGGGAAAGTTATGATTGAAACAAGTCATTGGAACCAAAATATTGTTGAGTTGACAACTCGACTCGAGAACGATATAGTTACAACCACCTCCATCAACACCACCGCCAATCACCCCCACGATGTGGCTAACCATCAGCACCACCATCATCATCTTCTCTGACCCATAGCCATGAATATACATACACCCAACTCAAGCACGCACATAAGCACACGGGCATACATATATGCATTCATGCTCACGCACACACCCCCAGACATATATATTACATATATATATATATGTATACACACAGACATACACATATATATACACACACAATTCACACCATTAATCCCCTGCAGATCGTGAAAAGAAAGGAAAGTGAGGAAAGATTCAGTTCGAATGACTCGATTGAATCTTGAAAATCCCTTCTCTTCCACGGCATATTCTCCATCTCAACATCACCCCCACCGCCACCGCCGAGTGGCGGCACCTATGCCGCCACTGCCGCGGCTGCACCTTTCCCTTCTCTCCTCCTCTCGGCTATGTAGACACACGGAGTCAACAATGGAGAATAACTGCTACAATTGAATTCAAATTTGGGGGATTTAATTTAGGACTTGACACGTACAGTCCCCTATCCTTCTAGAAAAGTATAAGTTGGCCCCCAACTCCTGGTTTCTATTTAGATCTAGTCCCAGATCCCAAGTTTAACTTTTGTAAAAGCAAGTTCCTATTTTCTGTTTTACTTTTATAAACAGCGACGAGAAGTTTTCCGCTAGTCTGATTGTGTCCCCTATTTTAACTCATTTTACCCGATATTATTTAGTTCCATTGTAAACCTTATTATATTATATTATATTATATTATATTATATTATATTTAGCTTTATTATAATGCTCAATTTATTTCATTTAATTTAACTCTATCTAGTTTTATTATAATGATTATCTAATTTTATTTAAATTAACTCTGCTCAAATTGTAATTCTTATTTTATTTTGTTCTAATTATTTATTTATTTTAAATAACTAAAGCTAAAAATATTCTAAACACTAGTCAAGCCTCAAATCCGCTCATTTATTTTATAAGCCTAACATCTAGCACTCATTTAATAAATTTTCCTCAATTGTAGACGACGCGTGGGATTTAGAGAGTTAAAAACCACCCCCAAGCTACACTCAAACTCAGAACCTAAGGTCAGTCCCCAAACTAAAGCTTTATTTTTCTTATCTGCGCACTTGTTATGAAAATCGTTTGTGTAGTGTACATTGAATATGTAATTTTTATGAATGATGAATGCAATGGAGTCTTCGGGTTCAACAATGCTATGAAGCCTTCGGGCACATGAATGTCAAGGAGCTTATGGGCACAAGAATGTTAAATGTTTATGTGCATGTTTATTTTTCGTCTGGACGCAAGTAATCCATAATATGCATGCATGTAGCTACCATAGTATTACAATTTGACTAACGTGCGCTGTTGACCTACTAGTAATTCATTACTCATGTTTTTCCTACTTTTACAAAATTCTACGTATTAGGGAGGCCGCAGGGAGTAGGCGACAGTGGCAATCAATTGACGCAGTTCTTTAGGTTCTTTTCTTATTTTATTTTAGCGAACAACTAGATATTGCTTATATATTCTAATTTATATCTTTATTTTGCACCATTATTTTTTTAAAGGATAACGTTCATTAGGATTTGTTTACCAACAGTTATTGGTTTGAGATAATATGAATATTCATTTTAAAAATGTTTATTTTCCGCAATATATAAATACATGTAATTTAAGAGCAAGTCTAGTTGCCTGAATCTAGGTAGATTCAGGGATTTACACCATCAGTCGCTTAGAGATAGTACAGGCTAGGTGTTTGCGTAGAGAGGCACAGAAGAAATAGCCTTTATGCTTCGACCGTAAATATTTATCCCACGACCAACTTATAGGGGTTGGCGCCTTATCTTGATTTGAGAGGCCATTGATGTTACCTATTGGGTGGACAACTTGTCTTAACTGTGCCGACAAATCTAGTCAAGGGTGCTGGAATCTACACATGTGACTTTGGTCGCTAGGCCATTGGATGGGACCACAAAAGTATGATTCATTTTTAGTTGTGCCGTTGTTAAAAGAATTAATTGAACTTGACAATCCAGTGGATTACCTTAATCCGATATGGTCTAATGCTTGCTATCCGTGAACCAGAGGCTCTTTGATGGGCTGATTAGTGAGGTCTTGCACAATGGCCAATACTTTGGTGCTTTGCGAGTTGCAGTGAATCTAGTAGTAGGTACTTTATCATACGTAATATGTCGCATTGTCGAGATAAGGTAAGAAGCTGCTTGAGTATTCTTTTGCGATAACATTTTAAAATTTGTGTGCATAGTACTTGGGGACACGCTAGTGATTGTACCATGACGATGTGACGAGAAACAGTTAAAAGGATGATAGTTCAAGTGAGATAATAATTAGACGGACAAAACGATCATTTTGTACCTGATTTAATTATTTGATATCAGACGGGGTAATGCCACTTGGGTGACATGTGAGAGGATGTAAATGTAGGGTGTATGAAATATTATAGCTTTTGTGGTTTTATATGTTCACAAGTTTTTAATTCTCCACCTATAGTGGTATAAGTGGGAGCTTCGTTTATGCTGGGAAGTCAAAGGATCAGGTGGCCAAGCATATTGCATTAGTGTTGAATATATAGGTCCGATCAGGTCCCTTTAGTATCTCTAATGAAAGTTGTGGACTCAATCGTATAGCGATTGACAGGTGCAAACCACATAAGACATAAGGAAGAAGAGAGAGTGAGAGAGATAGAGAGAGAAAGAGAGTTGAATTGACTTAGATCAAATTAAAATAATTTTTTTAAATGTGGAACACAGCCGACCGACCCCAATTCGCTTAGCATCCTAATCATTTGAGGATCCTATCGTGGTCAGTTTTCCACGTTATGCGAATCGACGAGTCGGGAAAATTTCTCTTTGCTCAAATTGAGTATCCTTCGGGTTCGGATCAAATTAGATTTTTTTCATCATTAATGATATTTACCTTTCTCTTTGTACTTTTTTTATAACAGCGATCAATACTTTTTGTGTAGTCAAATATAAAAATGTGTAATAACATATAGTTGGCTATATAAATTGTGCACACCTTTCTCACTTTTCATTTTTTTTATTTTTTAATGAATATTAATATGTCAAAATAGACTTTCAAACTTAGGAACCCTAGAGAACCAAAACAAAGCATAAAATAAGTAATAGATGTAGTTCACACACTTTTAGTCCAACGCCGATCATTCAAAATTTTTTATGAAATCTTTTCCGAATGTAGATAATTTTATAATTAATTAGCTGAATGTTTATTTCACATTTAAATTGTTGATATTTTTATTAAATGTATCTCACAAATTATTTTTTTTAATAATAAGGTACAGTCGATAATTATAATTCGTTCATAAATTTGGTAGGTGATAAACACGAAAGTATCAAAATCATGAAAAATAATGATTTAGAAATCAGTGGTATAATTCTTTTTTGAGAAAACGCCCAATAATTACAGGTCAAAGTCAGTCTTTGCCTACTAAATCAAAACATCTTGTCTCTTAACCGCTCACTGCAACTTATAAAAAGTGATTTTACCAATTCCTCTTTTTAGGTGTTTATGAACATTTTTACCCCATCTTTCTTTTTCCACACTTTCATTTTCCCTCTATCTTTTAAATTGCACAAGAGGTCCTCTAACTTTCAAATTTTACATTTTAGTCCTCACCTTTTTAATTTTTATTTCAAAAATACCCCAATATATTTACACCCAAGGTCCTCTATCTTTCGGATTGTTTCATTTTGGTCCTCAAGCTTTTGGATTTTTGACACTTTTAGTCCTTTTTACTCATTTTTTTCCTTATTTTCTTCTATATTTACGAAATTCACCTATAAATACAATATTTAAGATAACATAAATAAATAAATAAATAAAATATTCCAAGTATAAAGATAACTCTATACTTCATTTAATACTCTTAGCAGTAATTCATGAACATCAATAGACGTACAAATATTACCTTTCCAAGTAACATGGATTACTATACCAAGTAATACACATTGCCTACCCTGGTAATCTCGACAAATATCCAACTTCTTACTTCACTGGGCACTCAATTTCTCTCTCCAGATTACCACCCCAAGTAATCTTGAGAAAAATTCAACTTCTCGTTTCCCTCGTTTCTCACTTTCTCTCTCCACACAGTTTCTCTCTCCACGCGGTTTCTCTCTCCAAATTGCCACCTTAGGTAATAACATTATCCTCGACAAATATTCATCTTCTCGCTTCCCTCACTCCCCACTTTCTCTCCCTACTCACTTGCTCTCTCCGGATTGCCGCCACCAGTAATAACATTATCGGGTAGGTAACAGTATTGTTGGGGTAGGTAATGATATTATCGGGAGCATGTAATTGTATTATTGATGTAGTGGTGGTGGTTGTTTGGTAGGTAATACTATTACCAGAGAAGGTAATATGATTATCAGGGGATGTAATAATATCGATAATAGTATTACTCTGGTAGGTAATACTATTATCAGGGGTAAGAAATGGTTACATAGGTGGCGGCAGCGACGGTGATGGTGGAATGGCGGTAGTGGTGGTGGGGGGGTAGTGGTGGTGGTGGGAAAATTGTAGTGGTGGTTTCGTGGGTAACACTGTTAATAGGGAAGGTAATATGATTATCATGACACGTAATAATATTGATAATAGTATTATTGGAGCAAGTAAAAGTATTATTGTGGTATGTAATGATGGTGATAGTGGAGGTAGAACAGTGATGGTCGTAGTGGTGGTGGTAAGGAAATGGTGGTAGTGGTGAGGGAATGGTGATATGATGTGGTGGAGCGGTGGTGGTGGAGGTGGTGGGGGAATGGTTGTAGTGGTGGAGGAATGTTGGTAGTGGTGGTGGTGGCGGCGGTGGCGGCGGCGGCGGAGGCGAATCGGATGGTGGTGGTGGTGGTGGAATGGTGATGGTGAAGGAGGAATGGTGGTGGTGGTGAAGTTATGGTTGTGGTGGTAATTTAGAGAGAAAGCGGGGGATGAGGAAAGTAAGAGTTGAATGTTAGTCGGGGTACGTCAGATTATTATTTGGGTAGGTAATAAAATTATTGGGGGTAGGTAATATTTTTCTTACGTTACGTAGAGAGAGAAAGTCTAAGACAAGGGAAGAAAGAAGTTGAAATGTGCATACTGTGGAAGATATGACAAATTTATTTATTTATGTTATCTTAAATATAGTGTTTGTAGATTAATTTCCTGAATGTAGAAGAAAACAAGGAAAAAGATGACCAAAAAGGACTAAAAGTGTAAAAAAAATCCAAAAATTTGAGGACTAAAATGAAATAATCCGAAAGATGGAGGACCTTCGATGTAAATATTTTGGGGTATTTTTGAAAGAAAGTTCACAAATTGAGGACTAAAGTGTAAAATTTGAAAGTTAGAGGACCTACTTTGCAATTTCAGAGATAGAAGACCTCTTATGTGGGTGATAATCTAAGTTGTTTGGGTTTTGGGTTTAACTAGTGGTATAGTAGTAAATTAAATGGGATGAATGAGGTGTTTGTATCTTATTAGGAAAAATAGACTTAGTGGTAAAAAAAAATAAGTTGTTATGATTAATTGGGCAATTTTTTAGAAAATGTGTAGTTATTGGACATTTTCCCTTATATTTCTATCAATTTTGATTAATTGTCGAACATTTTTTATTTACGAGAAAGTGAAACGTCAGGTGAATTTCATTAAGAAATAACTATTTCATCATTAAAAAAAAAAATCTAAAATTATCTCATTCGTGCACAAGTATACATACTATTATTTTTTTATATGTTTCAAATTTTTGTTTCTAATCGATCTCTATCTATCTTCTATTATTATTATTATTATTATTATTATTATTATTATTAAAAGTATAGAAAAGATGAGAAACTTTTTTTTTGCACTTATTACCCACGTATATTAAGTTGAATTATATTTGTGTCATGATTCCTTAAAATTATTACACCATTTTACCATTAAGATTGTGGAAAGGATGAAAACCCGTTTTTCCATTTTTACACTCACATATTAAGTTCAATTACATTTGTTTCATGATTTGTTAAAATTATTAAACCATGCACCTTCAATTACATTTGTTTCATGATTCGTTAAAATTATTAAACCATGCACCTTTTCAACTGCCCCTTTAAATTGCAATTGTGAGCAATTTTAATTATTTTAATTTTTGGCACTAACATAAATTTTTTTTTTTTTTTGTTTTCATCATTTTCTTTTAGTTTTTTCCTTCCCGTCATTGTTTGCACTCTTTTTGGTTTATCATCCACTATTTTTCTTATGAGCATTGAGAAAAGTTTCTAGTGATGGACCTAGGGATGGGCAAGGACGAGTTTTGGCTCGTGTTGACCCAAAATGTTTTTGGAATTTTAATTGAAACAATAATTATGCATAATCTTAGTCGAATTAATTTTTTTCACGTACAACACCCCATATCATTAAAATTTTTCCCCAAATTGGTTTCAAATATATGTGTGACATCGTTATTTAATGAAAAAAAAATAAATTTGATAGCACAAGCTAGCTAATTCTATCAAAATCTTAATAAAACAAAGTGTAGAAGTGCATAACTTTAAAGATGTGAATCATTAGAAGACACATCCTAAGAATGGTATCTTTTTATTTTTATCAATATCCAATAGAAGTCTGTTACTATCAATTCGTCCTTGGAGAGTTCGATTGCTGATGAAGTTTGATTACTTATCATGCAATTGAGTTGTATAAGCAAATTCAAGTAATATGTAATCTATAACTATATTAAACGACAATAGTCTACTGGAGTAGCTTTCCACCTAAAGTATTTGGTCCACGTGCGAGTTAATAATTAAGAATACATTTGGTGATAATGTTTTAGGTAAATTTTTTGCCACCTCAAAATCAATTGTGCCCTGATGCATGCGGTAACCCGCTTAGCGATAATGTTGCAAGTAAAAAATAGTGGCAATAATATTGAAAACATTTATACAATAACCCCTACAAGCCAATAGCAGTCCGAATAATAATTAATCTGCTTGCATGGATCTTAAAGCCTATCTACAAGCTAAACAGTCCAACAACAATAAGTCACGTTACTTTTAAAATAACTGTAGTAATATACAGTCATATATAGTAAAAAAAAATGGATTAAGATATTCTTTAAAAATAATACAGGAAAAAACTCATGTCTCTACATAAATTTGCGAAACAATCTGCTTTCGATAAGCTGGCATGCATCTACAAGCCAAACAGTACATTCGCGAGCACCAAGAAATTAAAAATTAAAATATTTCTACAACAACGTAACATAACTCTACAAAACAACCCTATAGCAATAACACTTGATTGTCTGCATGAATTCGAACGAGAACAAATCTCCAAATAGTCGAATGGCAATAAGTTACCTACATGCCAAATGGACAATGAAAACAAGTTGCATTAGTGATAATATACTAGTGATAAAATTTTGAACATGCAACCCATATGATAATTATTACATCAGTAATTATCTGATCAAGTTGTCAATACGCTTCCACCATGAAATTAGAGATGAGAATATCTATACAACAATATTATTCAACCCAACAACCCTATAACGAGATTGGCTTTCATGAATTCGAATAAGAATCAATCTCCTAATAGTCCAATAGCAATAAGTTGCATTACTTTTAGAATTACTACAGCAGTATACAACTTGATTAGAAGAGCCTTTAACAAATGGCGGATCCAGGATTTTTAGTAGGGAGGCTATGTTGGGGAATTTATGCAAATTCCTCTATTTTACGCCGCATGATCTTTTGTTTAAAGAAAAGAAACCGAACAGAAAAATAAGAAGAAGAGAAATTTCGGACTGCCAAAGCTTTCACTATATGATAAATATTACAATCATATAGAATTTCACTCGCCCAACCCCCCAAGTATTACAAGGAAAAATAAATCGAACTTATCCAAACCTAGTTTTCTACCATTTGAATATCACCCAAAGAGTTGCAAGAAAACTCTCTAAATAATAAGCTCTCAATTTTTCCTATACTAGACTGATGATCGATAGAAGAGAATACACGACTCTATTTATAAGAAAATAACAGACCTAAACCTGCCAAAATAAGGAAAACAATTCCTAATTCTAACTGGTTTAGGACTTTGACCAAAAGCTTTTCTTTTTCCTTTTGGATTTAGTTTTGGTAATATCCCAACAGGCTATAATACAGAAAAAAATTTAACTCGACGAAAATTATATATAAAATTTTTTTCTATATAAACTTTGTGAATTTTTTTTTGGATCGGGGGGCTACAACCCTTGTGAACCCGCCTAGATCCGCCCTTGCCTTTAATGTTGCATTACCAAACAATCTTATATATTACTCTGTATCTACTTTAAAGTTAGATTACTCCTATTTTTGAATTTCTACATAAAAGAAATAAATGAACGGGTTTCCCTAAATTGCACAACCATGCCAATGTATTCCCTAGTTTCTGAACTAAACTAATCCAAGAAAACTTGGATTATCAACTTAAGAACGGTCTATGTTTGTGAGGCTCTAGTTTCTAGTAGAAAGGCTACAACATCCGTGAGTATTGGGTTTTTTTCTTTCCATAGCCAGGCCTGTACATCTATTTACAATTGCATGTTTGATTCTTGCATATTAAAATTCTCCATGTAAGAAGCAAAAAGTTCTGATAAATAACATTTTGTCTGTGCACAGGGAAGCAGAATTCATGGTTACGTAAATGAGGCCTTGGTATCAACCTTCAAACGTATTCTAAAAGGCAGCAGCGTGCAAGTCATACAAAACTTTGCCATCCACCCATACAATCCCTCATACGAAACCGTTGATCACAAGTTTAAGATAAATTTTGTGACTGAAACTATCACGGCCCATCCGAGACCATCTTACTAGACCTGAGACCAGGTGTACACCAACGGAAGGTGCCAACTAGATACGGGACCCACCACCAAGGCATCTTGACCATACTATCCTTTAAAAACACTCATATATGCAAATTTAGTCCCTCAAGCTTTCAAAAGAAATTTTGACAGGGTCTCCCTTGTAATATTGACTTAACTAACCTATAATACATTACAAATTCCAAAGCAAAACATACTCAGCTACATTAAGAACTTTCAATACTTCTAAGCATGTTTAACCCAATAGAATCATTCTCAATCACCTCCTGGTCACATTTACATCTCAAAATATGAGGCTTTTAAATGTTTACATACACTTGACAAAGTACATCCCCAAATCTAATCTATATCGTTAAAATATAATATCACTTCCAACGGAATTATCCAAATAAATCATGGAATTGCCTATGTTTATAGCTCGACGAATGCTGCAAAAACCCCTTCCATGATGCTAGAATAACACGACAATAATCCATTATGCTAAAACAAGCTAATTGTAAAGCAATTACTGAAAAATCAAGTTCATCTATAATAGTGTCATAATCAAGGAATTTCTATAAATATTTATAGAGCTTTAAATCCATTTCTAAGGAAACAAGTAACTTTGAAATATCTTTGTAAAAATTTAAGAAACATAAATACTTGATTTTATGTAAAATTCTAAATTTTCAAATAACTAACTCTCCACTCACAAAATAGATAGTCGCCTCTTAGCTCGGGCGATATACTGCACCAATTTCGTTACCTCCTTAGATAAGAGATAATATTGGGATCAACACTAAATTAATAAAATGGCAGAATAATGTCATTATCAAATCAATCGTTACACTTAGTTCTCTTATTATCGTGTTTCCCCTCTTAGTGGAACAATCACTACCTCCTCAAGATTGCAAAGTTCTTAGCGTCACTTTTAATTTTGATTAGAGCCTTAAGCATAATAATCGTCATTTCCATAGGAAGCCAACTTAACAGTTAATTTTTTATCTACTAACATTAATAATCCCACAACTACCAATCATATCAAATTCCAATATTTCTCAACTCAAAATAGACTAAAATATATCTAAACATGCGCATCTATAGCTAAATCTTTAAATTAACCCAATAGCTAAAACCCTAGCTTTTAATACCAAGTATATGCCTCAATCAACATAAATACTTAATACATATCACAAAATTCATCATTTCCTCTTCCACATACTCATATTTAAACTATAAATCAAAAAGCCCTAATTTTTGCACAATGTAGAGTTGCCAAATTATTCACTTACCTAAATAGAATTGGGAGAAAATCTTATAAATGACAAGCCGAAGTAATAGACATCACCAAGTAGGCTAAGCTTCCCAATTTTCCTTCCCTTTTTCCTCATTTCCCTTTTTCTTCTTTCTTTTCCTTTCTTTATCTTTCTTTTCTTTTTCCTAATTTCTTCTTCTACCGTCCCCTTCTCTTGCTTTTTGACAAAATTGGATAATGCCTTGTTTGGTAGTTGCTTTATATAAATTACTTATAAGCTTTTGGAAATTGATCCCTTAACTTTTCTCTTCCATTTAATTTGATCCCCAATTTTTTTATTTTCATATTTTGAACCAAATCCTCAACTTATATAAATTTTAAAAGTAACTCCTATAAATTAATTTAGTCCATTTTAGTCGCAATTGACTTTGACTTGACTGTTTCACATTTGACTTTGATTAATAAAAGTTTGAATTTCAATTTAAAAGTGGGTTATTACAATCTTACCCCTTTCAAAGAATTTCATCCTCGAAATTCAACTGTCAAACATGTGAGGATAGTGGACACGAATCTGCTCCTCGTTCTCCCATGTGGCTTCTTCGGCCGAGTGATTCTCCCATCGAACTTTTACCAGAGAAATCGTCATGTTCTTTTTAGTTAGGTCTTTTCCCCTAAAATTTCAACTAGCTGTTCCTCATAGGACAAATTCTTCTTTAGTTCAATTGGCTAGGAATCCAATACAAGAGATACATCGGGGATATACTTACAAAGCATAGACACATGAAATACATCGTGTATTCTGGACAACTTACTCGGCAAGACAAGTCGATAAGCCACTTGATTGATCTCCTCAACAATCTCATAGGGTCCAATATATCTAGGTCTCAACTTCCCTCTCTTGCCGAACCGTAAAATACCTTTCTATTGCGACAATTTCAAGGAAACTTTATCCCCAGCTTTGAATTTAAGATCCTTTCTACGTGTGTCCGCATAGCTCTTTTGCCTATCTTGAGCTATCTTTAACTTCTCTTTAATGATCTTTACCTTTTTGAAGCTATTTGAATCATCTCAGGACCTTCTAACTTTCTTTCACGAACTTCACCCCAACAAATTGGAGTTCTCCATCTTCTATCATATAGGGCTTCAAAAGGAGTCGTCTCAATGTTGGAATGGTAAATCCAGTGAAAATGTGTATCCCAACAACCTTTGAACTCAAGGGCACAAGCTCATAACATATCCTCCAAGGTCTGAATGGTCTTTTCTGATTGACCATCTGTCTGTGGGTGAAATGCAGTACTCAACATAACCTTTGTACCTAAAGCACTTTGCAATTTCGACCAAAAAGTAGAGGTAACGTGAGGATCTCGATCAGAAAAAATAGTAACTAAAGCACCATACAAACACACTATCTCATCTACATACAATTTTTCCAACTTATCCAACGTAAAATTGGCTTTGATCTGTAAAAATCTCGCAGTCTTGGTTAACTTGTCTACAATCACCCAAACGCCATTATTACCACTCCGAGTGCGAGGAAGCACAAATAAGAAATCCGTAGTAATGTGCTCCCACTTCCACTCTGGAATAGCAAAGGCTGTAAAAGTCTGACGGTTTTCTCGCAGATTGGCTTCGCCTGCTGGCAAAGAAGGCATCTAGATACAAACTCATCTATCTTTCTCTTCATACCGGACCACCAGTAATGTTCTTTCAATGAATGATATATTTTTGTACGGCCTGGGTACAGCGCGTAAGCTGAACTGTGGACTTCTTCTAATATCTCCTTTTTCAACTCGGAATATTTGGAACCAATAGCCTATTTCCCATAACTAGTGTACCATCATCTGTGACAGTGTAATTTGTTGGCATCCCAACTTCAACTCCTGCCTTCAATATTCTCAATGTTAAATCTTTAGATTGAGCTTGTTTAACTCTATCCACCAAACTAGGCCTCACATGGAAGGTAGCTAACATTGCCCTGGATTCGGTGGTTGATAAACGAGCATTCAACTTTCTAAATTCACCAATCAAAGAAGCACATAATGTATTGCTCTGGTTCAAAGAAATACTTGCCTTTCTACTAAGTTTGTTAGCAACCACATTGGCTTTACCTGGATGATAATCAATTTTGCAATCATAGTCCTTGATCAACTCTGGCCATCTCCTTTGCCTCAAGTTCAATTCTTTCTGATAAAAAATATACTTCATGCTCTTGTGATCATTGACCATTTGGCATTTCTCACCATATAAATAGTGCCTCCAAATCTTGAGAGCTAACACCACTGCAGCTGATTCTTAATCATGGATAGGGTAATTCAACTCATGCTTCTTCAATTGTCTAGAGGCATAAACTATAACTTTACCATTCTACATCAAAACACATCCCACCCTGTCTTGAGGCATCACTATAAATCACATACTCTTTACCCTTGTTGGAAGAGTAAGTATAGGAGCAAAAGCCAATAGATTCTTCAATTCTTGGAAACTTTTCTCACATTCCTCAGTCCAAACAAACTTAGCATTCTTTCTAGTCAAACTGATAAAAAAATGGCAATTTTGGAAAACCCCTCCACAAAACAACGATAGTACCCAGCTAGACCAGGAAAGCTTCTCACCTCCGTCACATTAATAGGACGTTCCCATTTCACCGCTACCTCTGTCTTTACAGGATCGGTATATATTCCATCAACTGAGATTACATGCCCGAAAATACAACTTTGTCCAACCAAAACTCACAGTTCGAGAACTTTGCATATAATTGTTGATCTCTCAAAGTCTGCAAAATAATCCTCAAGTGCTCTGCATGCTCATCATGAATGTAAGAATAAATTAGTATATTATCAATGAAAACAATTACGAACCTATCCAACCCTGTTCATCAAGTCCATGAAAGTAGCTGGGGCAATAGTCAAGCCAAACGACATCACTAGGAGCTTATAATGACCATACCGCTACTTGAATGCAGTCTTTGGTACTTCGAGATCTCGAATCTTGAGTTGATGGTAGCCCGAACGCAAATTAATCTTTGAGAATACCTTGGCACCTTGAAGCTGGTCAAATAAGTCATCTGTAGGATGCCAGGGATATTTGTTGCGAATTGTCACCTTATTCAACTGTCTATAATCGATGCACAATCTCATAGTAGCCTCTTTCTTCTTCACAAACAAAACGGTACTCCCCACCAGAGATGCACTAGGCATAATGGAACCCTTATCAACCAATTCCTGCAACTGCACTTTCAATTCTTTCAACTCAGCTGGTGCCATCCTATAAGGTGCTTGAGAAATAAGAATAGTACCAGCCATCACATCAATAGTAAATTCAACTTCCCGGTCCGGTGGTAATCTTGGAAGATTGTCTGGAAATACCTCTTGAAAGTCTCTCACAATAGGTATATCCTCAATTCTCAGCTTACTAACTTCGGTATTGATAACATGGGCTAAATATCCATGACATCCTTTCTTCAAAAGCTTTCTAGCATCAAGAACTGATATCAAGCAAGATGGTAGGATTCTCCTCTCGCCCTTTAGAATTATCTCAGGCTCTCCACGCTTCTTGAATATAACTTCCTTGCAAAAACAATCAATGGAGGCACAATTTGTAGACAAGAAATCCATGCCCAAAATAACATCAAGGTCACAAATATCAAGTGGAATGAGATCTAATCATTCACTCGAACCACACAGTCTTTATACACATCTCTAGCTAAAAACGATTATCCTACTTGAGTAGCTGCCACTAACTCATTATGTAAAGGTACGTACATCTTATCTATATATTTAATAAGTGCATAAGAAAAGAGGGAATAGCTTGCCCAAGAATCAATTAAAGCACGAACGTCTTTACCAAAGATAGATAACATACCAACAACAACATCTAGTGACTCCTCTGCTTGCTGTTGTGTCATCGCAAAGGCTCTACCCTAAAACTTAGGTCGTCCTATCTGCCGTCTCTAACTACTACCACCATGACCTGCCATATGTCAATGCACTCCACTCGATGACCCCATATTATCCTTCCTTTTATGATTTTGTCCCAAACCACTAATCTCAGTTTGAGGAGCTCTCCGTGAAGCACCACTATCTTGGGATCGATTAGGGTAATCTTTCCTCAAATGTCCCATCTGACCACAAGAGAAACAACGCCCAGTACCCTTAAGGCACTCTCTCATATAAAACTTACCACAAGTCCTACACTGTGGATATTTGGGACTACTAGCACAGTCAGTCTGTCCCGGAGTAGAAGACCTCTAAGAAAAACCTTGCATATGAGAACGGCTATGCCCGGGCTACTGTTCAGAACCCTGACTATATCCAGATTCTTTACTAGAACTCGAACCTTGTAACTTAGATTTGACGCTCCATAAATGAGTGACACTTGGCCAATATCCTTTCTTATCCTTCTTACTCTACCTACGAGATGTCCCTATCTAACTACCACTACTTTTAACAGTTATCGGTACTCCCTGATCGTTCCCCTCTAGAATCGCTGTCTCGACTCTCACAGTTGCCTCCACAAGTTTACTGAAATTTTGGTGTGGATGGCCTGTAACCATAGCCCTCACCTCTAGTTTTAATCCTTCCTCAAACCACCTACATTTGTTCTTCTCATCAGTGACAAAGTCTATAGCATACTTAGACAATTTTGTAAACCTTTTTTGATAATCAACTAATGTGAGAGAGCCCTGCGTAAGATCCAAGAATTCCCTTTGCTTGGCCGAACGATAAGACGGTAGATAGTATGTCTCATAAAAGGCTTCCTTGAACATAGCCCAAGTAATAGCACTAGGATCACCATATCAACGCCGATACATAGTCCACCAATCTGCTGCCACTCCTTTTAACAAGTAGCTAAACATACCCTAGTAGCATCTGCGCATACCATAACATCAAAGATACTCTCAAAATCCTTCATCTAAAATTCAGCATCAATAGGATTTCTAGTGTTATCAGAAGGTTTTGCCCTAAGCTTTAGTGCTCTCTAAATACTATCATCTCTAGTTGGATTCTGTAATTGGTTGGGCAAGGGGGAGGCAATAACAGCCGCAATCTTGTCAGCCAAGGGGTCATTCTCCTGATCCTGTTGCCCCCGCGTTTGGTGGACAGATTCTTCATTCTGACTTTGATTTCGAGGTTGTGGATTTCGACGCCCACAAGTCCTATAGCTTGAAGGCATTGTGCACCTCAAAACATATGAGAACAATTCACCATTAGAACAACAATAACATAATTTGCACCATGTCCTGCCCAAAGCCCAGTGACCATGCTTTGACACCAATTGTCACGACCCGTCCCTGACCATCCTCCTAGACCTGAGATGAGGCGTATGCCGATGGCAGGTGCCAACTGGATGCGGGACATACCACCAAGGCATCTTGACCATACTATCCTTTAAAAAGACTCATATGCAAATTTAGTCCCCTCCAAGCTTTCAAAAGAAATTTTGACAGAGTCGCCCCTGTAATATTGACTTAACAAACCTATAATACATTACAAATTGATAAGCAAAACATACTTAGCTAAATTAATAACTTTCAATGCTTCTAAGCATGTTTAACCCAATAGAATCATTCTCAGTTGCCTCTTGGTCACATTTACATCCCAAAATATGTGGCTTTCAAATGTTTACATACACTTGACAAAGTACATCCCCAAATCCAATCTACATGGTTAAAATATAACATCACGTCTAAGGGAATTAATGCAAATAAATCATGGAATTCCGTACGTTTATAGCTTAATGAATGCTGTAAAAGCCCCTTCCAAGATGCACAAAATGCTATCTACTTCCTATAATAATAAGAGCTAGGGAAAATATGAGTATATAACCCAGTGAATGAAAATCTGTAGTAAAGACATCTGTAAATCTTTATTAAAGATAATTCAATTCATAAGCCTTGAAAACTTAACATAAAACATACTTGTCAATAATTTACTCTTAGAGAAATCATCTCATGATCATAAGTATCCTATTTAATAATCCGTAATATATAAGAAAATATAAGAAAATCCATACCAAAAGAGCACCCAATAAATTCATCTATTGAACCTGTAACTTGTATCTAGTCATATGCGCGTAGATAATAGAACACTACCGTACACGGCCTAAAGCCCCTCAGTGCACGAAAGTTGGTATCGAAGACCTCATGTGCATACATACACCCTTATACACAGCTGTAACCCCTCGGTGCATAAGAGTGGGCTACCAATTCTAGCACGCGGCCGAAGCTCCTCAGCGCAGTAGAATGAGAACAGATAACTATATCTATGCTTTTGGTGGTTTTGAAATTCATATCATGATGCTAGAATAACTTGACAATCATCCGTTATGCTAAAACAAGTTAATTATAAATCAATTACTGAAAAATCAAGTTCATCTGTAATAGTATCATAATCAAGGAATTTCTATAAATATTTATAGAGCTTGAAATCCATTTCTAAGGAAACAAGTAACTTTCAAATATCTTTATAAAAATTTAACAAACATAAATACTTGAAATTATGTAAAATTCTAAGTTTTCAAATAACTAATTTTCCACTCAAAAAATAGATGATTGTTTCCTAGCTCGGGCGATACACTGCACCAATTTCCTCGTTACCTCCTGAGATAAGAGATAATATTGCGATGAACACTGAATTAATAAAATGGTAGAATAATGTCATTATCAAATCAATCATTACACTTGGTTCTCTTATTATCGTGTTTCCCCTCTTAGTGGAACAATCACTACCTCCTCAAGACTACAAAGTTCTTAGCGTCTCTTTGAATTTTGATTAGAGCCTTAAACATAATAATCCTCATTTCCATAGGAAGCTAACTTAATAGTTAATTTTTCATCTACAAATATTAATAATCCCACAACTACCAATCATATAAAATTCCAATATTTCTCAACTCACAATAGACTGAAATATATCTACACATGCTTTTCCATAGTAACTCTTTAAAATAAAAAAAGCTAAATCTTTAAATTAACCCAATAGCTAGAACCCTAACTTTTAATACCAAGTATATGCTTCAATCGACCTAGCTAAATACTTAATACATATCACAAAATTCATCATTTCCTCTTCCACATACTCATATTTAAATCATAAATCAAAAAGTCCTAATTTTTACACAATGTAGAGTAACCAAATTATTCACTTACCTAAATAGAATTGGGAAAAAATCTTATAAATGACAAACCCAAACAATAGATAGCATCAAGTAGGCTAAGCTTCCCAATTTTCCTTCCTTTTTTCCTCCTTTCCTTTTTTCTTCTTTTTTTTTTCTTTCTTT
Source organism: Jasminum sambac (assembly GCA_018223645.1). Taxonomy (NCBI): domain Eukaryota; kingdom Viridiplantae; phylum Streptophyta; class Magnoliopsida; order Lamiales; family Oleaceae; genus Jasminum; species Jasminum sambac. The sequence continues at coordinate 33,200,674 of CP073648.1, forward strand.
TTCTTTCTTTTCTTTTACCCGATTTCTTTTTATGCTGTTCGCTTTTCTTGCTTTTTGACAAAACTGGGTGATGCCTTGTTTGGTTGTTGCTTTATATAAATTACTTATAAGCTTTTGGCAATTGATCCCTTAATTTTTCTCTTCCATTTAACTAGATCCCCAATTTTATTCTTTTTATATTTTCAGCCAAATTATCAACTTATATAAATTTTAAAAGCAACTTCTATAAATTAATTTAGTCCATTTTAGTCACAATTGACTTTGACTTGACTATTCCATATTTAATTTTATCTAGTAAAAGTTTGAATTTGAATTTAAAAGTGTGCTATTATCGAAACACGTCGTGAGGAAGTTGATGAACCAGGTTTTCCAACGCAAATGTTTGATGTTAGGAAATTCGCCGAAATTTATTGGGACTCCCACAATCAAACTTTTTTTGTTGGTATGTGTTTACATTTTGTACATAAAAAATATTTTTAGTTATAGATTTTTTTTTCAGATACAACTTTTATGTTTATTTTACAGATGTAATTGGTGAAGTTGTTCGTATTGGTGATCTACAAACAAAGGATTTGAATGGCCATGAAACAAATCGGATTAATTTTGAGCTACAAGACTTAAAGTAAGTTTTCAAAATTTGAATTAATAATATTCTTAGTTGTAATATTTTGATATAAGATACTGCTGCGATAAATTCCCACACTGCAATTGTACAAGTCGTGCAAGTAATAAAATGGACATTTTAGAGTCCTGTTATTGTACCCATAAGGATTGAATTATTTTCACGTTTAATCAACCGATCTTAACCGAATTAAATAATTTTGAATCAAATGCGAGAATCAAAATGTCAAATTAAAATGCAAAACAGAGAAACTAATAGCAAAGAACAAGTAGGAAAGATGAGTGTTTTTATGTTTGAAATCAAGTATAAAGAAACTAGCCTTAAGGTTTCGAATCCACTTTTCAATCAATTTTTACCCGGATTGTTAACTTGACAACAATATTCGATTAAGATGATTGAAATTCCAATACTATTAAATAATTACTCTCGAGTAGAATTTAAGCTATCCCTACGAATGAGATAACTGCATCTTATGATATTAATGCTGCAAGAATGCATTAAAGATGAAGAATTTCACAAAAGATGGCATAGAGTATAGGGGTATTCTCATCCCATATCGAACTATACGGTTTTTAATATAGGTCTAATGTAATTTAGATCTCTCGATTCAAAAATTAAACCACAAACATCATAAAACTGTGCGCATTAACCATAAGAAGAAAACAAAACAATATTAAAAACTCTAGTTGAATACTCTTCATAGATGTCAAATTAATAATCTAGACATAAAATTGATGCCCAAGCTTCATCTCAACGCTAATCCTATAACAAATCTGGCCAAGGATATTGTAAATAAAATAAAAAAAATTAGGACAAGAAGCCATAACCAGATGATAAACGATGATGTTCTTGACTGCAATCTTCAATTTGCCCAAGAAATCTTGTAAAAAGCTTCAATATTTATTCATCTCTTTGCGTAGAAAGTTTGATAGATTTTTTTGCACTCTTACCCTCATCATATAGCTATAAAAAGGCCATAGAGATAACCCAATTTGGTGTGGAAAAATTAGCCCAAAAGATACCATAATTAGAGTACTAATCAAAGTAGGAAAACTATTTGAAGGGGTTACAGCAATAATTATGGGAGTTACGACCATAAATCCCTTGTAGCAAAGCTCGGTTCTGGCCAACATTGGGGGCTACGGCCGTAACTATGGGAGTTACAGCCGTAATGCCCTTTCTGTGGAAAATTTTCTGCACGCCTAGTCTTTAGTATTTTGGCCCTAACTTTTGATCCATGGGCGATCTGGGTGATTCAAATTGGGTTGGAAACTCAACAAAGAGATCTACAACTTTGTGTGAAATAGAAAAATCTAAAGTGCAACTTTATCCTTGTAAAATCCATCCTCAACATTCCGTTGTTCTTCATTTTTACCCCAAAGTTCTTCAAACTTGTGCCAATTCGATTTCTTTTCTTCCAATATTGGTTAAAAAATCATCAATGTTGTTTTTTTAATCTAAAAACAAACGAAATGACGCATATTTGAATAAAATGAAACTAATTAAACGACCATGATACTTAAAATAAGCATAGATTTGATGCTTATCAAACACCCCCAAATTTAAATCCTTGTTCATCCCTGAACAAGAAAACTAAAGCTAAAGAGAGAAAATAAAAGTAAACAAAGGAAATGCTAAACAGCAACCACAAATAGTCAAATTGTGCACCATACACCTCAGGTAAACGAAATAGTGGTGAATCTTCAGGTTGGACAGACAAAACAATCGGCCAAAAAGATTTCACTTAGCCGAGTGCTCGACTATTCAATGTGTGTGTGTGCTAGTCATCATTTAACTCAAGTGCTTGTCAAATTATCACCAAAGATTACTCAATCTAAAACGATGCCTATATTCCCAAGTGATAGAAGATCCTCACCGCGCTCATAGATCACTCATATTGCTTTTCTCTCAATTCCTGAGATATTTCTAACTCGTGGGTTCTAAAATAGGTCATGCATTTTCCCACTCAAAATGTAAAGAATAGTGACCAAATGTTAAGAGAATTGCAGTGATCCATCCCCCAAGTCTCAAGATCCCTCAGCTTTAAGTCTTTTTCCTATACTTCAAACCTCTGTGAACCTCAATATTCCCGAAGTTTTCTCTCTTTTTTTTCTTTTTCTTCATTTTTTTACTATACAAAATGCAATGCAATTCCCAAAATGATCATGCGTTCTCAAGGACCCATGTAGCAATTTTTGGGTCGATGACTCCCAAGCTCGTAACTCAAGGCACCGGATTTTCAAATACCCCTTAGAACTTAATCACTCGGGGTCAATGAGGTACGAGAATGGGGCAAGAGAATGGGGCAGGAAAAGTAAAATGCATGCTTGATTTTTCTCTAACTCTTTTTTTTTGTCAACTGAGAGAACGATAGCATTAGTCAATGCTGGTATAGACTCTCTAGCTAAAGTTCCTTCAGCTCAAGTAAAGGACATCAAACAACAATTCCCCAACATAGAGTCACTAATCCTACCACCCCCAAACTAGGTCTTTTGGCCAGTTGAATTCTAAAGTACGGCTGGGGGAGAACTACCTGGTTCTAAGCATAGAAGGTCAATCATAGGCAATCCTATGGGGGCACAATATCTAGGCGATAAATTATCAAGAAGAAGGATTTAAAGATGACTATGTGTTTTTTCTCAATAAGTTGTGCACAAATAAATGATAGGAAAATTTTGAAAATTTTCTAGTCATGTTTCAAATCCAACTATCCATTTATCAGAAAAATTAGGCACATGTCTTCATCAGCAGTACATAATTTGACCAAAACATTAAAACACAACTTGAAACAATTTGTTTTTGAAAGAATACTACTAATCAAGTAATAGAACACATGGATAATATTAGCATAGAAAAAGTGTCCCAACACCCTCAAAATAAAAGTATATTGCCCCCAATGTACACTATCAGCATCATTAAGAAAGGCACAATAGACGCAGTAAAAGATACAGGAGGTAGATACTCCCCTACTGAGTCTTGTGAGGTGGGATAATGAATGTCTGATCTTGTTGGCTCCACTATACTAGCTTCAGACAATCCATTAGGTTGATTCTGAAGCTTAGAAAGGAAAAAAATTAAATACATTAAAAAATGCGAAAAATAAGGATATAAATATAGGTTGCCTCCTACCAAGTGCTCCGTTTATAGTCTAAAGCCATACTTTTGGGAGGACTTCAGGGTATTCGAAAGAAAGCTTTGGAGCCTCCACTTTGCTGATGCTTATTGAACTTGTGCCAAACATTATATGTGCTCCAAAAGCACATGTGGCTCATCATATTAGTGAATGGTTGAACTTCAAGATTCAATTGGAACTTCAATACGTAAACTTTGACTGTTTCTTCGATCCTCATCGCAAAATTAACTTTGATGCGAACATTGATGTTGAAGTCTTGCTTGCCATCTCAATCTCGCACTCTAAGTGCTCTTCTTCAATTGGAATTTCTTCAAGCTCAATATGTTCAGTGAGATTGTGTGGTGTCTCAACAACAACCGCTTCATCAATTGTTTTCTCCTCTTCAGATGACTCTATTAGATCTTTATTTACTTTCGGTAGTTCTAATAATGAAACTAGTAGATCATCCATCTCAAACATTTGTGCGAAGAACATTGCAACGGGCAAGTAATCTAGGATGAACTATCAATGTCACCTTTTGAACTTAAAGCTCTTAGCCTTTTTCCTAGGATAAAATCTTCCACCAGCACGTTATCCTTATCAATTCCTTCATCTGCTAGCTATTGTTACCTTAGTTTGAAGTCCCTATACAAGCATAAATTCAAAGTCAACCATTGCCATTGCATCTTACTATTTTTGGTATTTTCTGAAATAAAGTAAGGAAAAATTGTATGAATTGAAGAATATAAAGACTAACATAAATTAAAGTTTGAATTAGTGCTAACTAAATTAAACAATAGACTAAAAACAGTCCCTGGCAATAGTGCTAAAAACTTATTGCTATAAATTCCCACACCGCAAATGTACAGGTCGCGCAAGTAATAAAGTGGACTTGTAAGAGTCTGGGTATCTTGTCCATGATGACCGAATTATTTTCACGGTTAATCAACCAACCTTAATTGCATTAAATAATTTTGAATAAAATGCGAGAATCAACATCTCAAATTAAAATGTAAAATAGAGAAACTAATAACAAAGAACAAGGTGCAAAGATGCGTGTTTTTATGTTTAAAATAAAGTATGGAGAAACTAGCCTTTAGGTTTTGAATCCACTTTTCAATCAATTTTTACACGGATTGTTAACTTGACAATAATATTCGATTAAGACGATTGAAATTCTAATACTATTAAATAACCTCTCTCGAGTAGAATTTAACATATTCCTACGAATGAGATAACTATATCTCTGTGATATCAATGCCCCAAGAATGCGTTAAAGATGAGGAATTTCACAAAAGATCGCATAGACCGTAGGGGTATTCTCATCCCGTATCAAACTCTACGGTTTTTAGTATAGGTCTAGTATAATTTAGATTTCTCGATTTAAAAACAAAACCACAAACCTCAAACAACTATGCACATTAACCATATGAAGAAAACAAAACAATATTAAAAACACAAGAATCGAATAATTGTCATAAATGTAAAATTAATAATCTAAAAATAAAAATTGATGTCTAAGTTTCATCTCAAACCTAATGCTAGAAGAAATCTAGCCTAGTATATTGTACATAAAAAAATTTGAAGAAGTCATAACCGGATGATAAACGATGATGTTCTTGACTTCAATCTTCAACTTGCCCATGAAATTTTATAAAAAGCTCCAATCTTTTTTCCTCTCTTTGTGTAGCAAGTCAGATAGATTCTTTTGTGCTTTTAACCTCATTATATAGCAATGTTTAGAAAACCAAACCGATCAGCGAACCGGAGAAGGCAACTGTTCAAGGGTCAAACGGTCGAACCGGGTTCGAACCGTTTTTAATTAAAAAAATAAATTAATTAAAACCAATAAAATTTAAAAAAAAAAAGAAAAAAAGGAAAAAACAGGTTCAACCGGTACCGGGTCACCGGTTGAACCACTACCGCGTCACCGGTTCAACTGGTTGAATTGGCCGGTTGATCGGTTTTTGACCGATTTTCTAATAATCCGGTTTTAGACTATAATCGGATCGGATTTTTGACTGGTTCACGGTTGAACCATCCGGTTCGATCCGATTTTGTAAACATTGTTATATAGCTATCAAAAGTCCCCAAAGAAGTCCCAATTGTGTGTGAAGTAGCCCAAAAGATACCATAATTAAAGTTCTAATCAAATAAGGAAAACTGCCTTGGGTGGTTATGGCCGTAACTATTGGAGTTGTGACTATAATTCCCTTGCAGCAAAGCTCTGCTTCAACGAAAATCCATAATTATGGGAGTTACAGCCGTAACTCTCTTTTTGTGGAAACTTTTCAACACGCGCAGTTTTTAGGATTTTGGCTGTCTCTTTTAACCTCGATGTCCGATTGGACTGATTCAAATGGGGTTGGAAACTAGAGAAAGAGATCTACAACGTTGCGTGAAATAGAAAAATCCAAAATCCAACTTTATCCTTATCAAAATCCATCCTCAATATTCCATTCTTCTTCATTCTTGCCCCAAAGTTCTTCAAACTTGTTCCAATTCAATTTCTTTTCTTTTCTTTCAATATTGATTTAAACTTCATCCATGTAATTTTTGTGTAATCTAAAGAAAAACGAAATGAAGCATATTTGAATAAAATGAAACTAATTAAAAGAGCATGACACTGTAAAATAACTGTAGATTTGATGCTTGTCAGATACCATGTTAACTATCCAAGGGACGTTTCTTATTTAAATTGTAACTATTAATTATTTATTTTTTATTATTATACTTGAATAGTAAGAATAAGATTAATTGCACTTCATGGGATGAAGCGGTGGACTAGCTTTACGAATGCCACTGGAACAAATGTTCAAACCCCCTTACGATTATCTTACCTCTGTTCAAGGCTAAAGCATTTACAGGTATAGCTAGTTTCTTTGTACGTTCCGTTTTTCATATATGTATCATTGTTTACATGAGTTGTAGCTGATATAAAATGGTCTTTTTTAATTTTTATTTTGAAGGTGGACTAGGGGTGTCCAATAACTATTACATTTTGAAGGTTCTTACAGATGCTTTGATTGGATAGATTGATGATTTTTGTGACAAAGGAGTATATATTTATCCTTTTCTCTTAAATTTTTATTGTAAGCATTTGATATGTTTTCTTCTTATTTAGTTGTTATTGTTGATACCTAGGCTTCCGAGTGACAAAGACGCCTGCTCTCAACATATAAGCAGATTGTAATCACAAACCAACTTCACCATAGAACCAACAACTACTTGCAATTTAAAAGATTCACAAATTAAATAGTTGGAATGAAATTAAATAAAAGCCTCGATAATGTCCTACTAAACGCCTCGTTGCCGAGCTCCTCAATCTGAAAAGAGTTTTAAATAATGGGGTGAGTACAACGAAGTCATACTCAGTAGGGAAAATAATGACTAGCAAACCATATCACATGACATATATGCAATCACAATCATGCACATTACCAGAAGTAAAAGGTGGGTGCCCCTTACGATACCTTATAGAATATGGAAATTGACTCCATCACATAGTTTGGATGCCCCTAACGACAACCCGTAGAATGCAACTAGTGTGCATTTCACAATTATAAAGACACGTAAAGCATATAACATGGTCAACTAAAGAACAACACGTTGCAAAATAAACCCCACCTTAAATGGCGGCCCTTGAAGAAATCATTGAGCTAGGGCTGATATGATTGCTAGCGCTTAACGAACCTTGTGAATCTCGCCTAGCAGAACAATTTATTACAATTGCGTATTTTATTCTTGAAATTTGAACTTTAATAATTTATTCGGGTTTTAAAGTATTTATTTAAAAGTTTTAGGGCCTCTTTGGTAACTTTTAAAAGTTTCTTTGGACTTAATTGAAAGGCATAAGAAATTTAGGGACTGATTTGAAGTTTATTCAGAACTTGGGGACTGCAATTGTAAATTATATAATTTTAATTGAAGTTGTTTGAAGTAGAACTGCGATTTGGATGACTATCTCAAACTATTTGGACAAAAGAATATAAAACTAGGCGGCCAACTTGAATAGGAACTAGAAGTTAAGGGATTGAAGGTGCAAACTCTCCATTTAAGGGTCCAAATTGAACCTGACCTCCCCAATCTACATCGTGGATACATTCAGAGAGCTCGGGGAAGAAGCCATCGCATGGGAGGAAGGGTCTCGACGTCGCCACTGCCGGCCGACGCCACCTAACGCCACCGGAGGGCAGTAGGTGCCGTCGAGTGAAAGGAGTTAGAATGGAGTCTAATGACCAAAAACTTGTGCGACTTTTTGGCGGAATTGAAGGTTTTCCGGCTAGAATTCATCAACAAATTTTGAGTATATGGTTCCACTATGTTCTGCTATTGATTTACGAGCGAGATATGGAAGCGATTTTGAGGTCAAACTTGGGCAGCCATGGCCGATTCCCTTTTCCTAGCTGTTCTCAAAATTTTCATCCCTCTTTCTCTTTCTCTCTCTCTTTTTCTGAACACGATGAGGTGATAAGGATGCTGATTGCGAATATATATATATATTTATTTATATATATGTGTTGAGCATTCGGTTGGATGATTTTCTGTACATGAAGCATTGTGAAGGAAGTTGTGCATAGGTTGTATGTGTTGTGCATATATGGGTATATAGGCTATGTGTGTGTACGTTGTTTCTTCATTATGAATTCATTGTAGTAGGTGCAAAGAGAAGAAGATAGTTGTAGAATTTTTTGTTAGGATTTGAGCAGTAGATGATATAGAGACATTACTATCGGTATAGAAGAGTCGGCGGATTACTTGGTTGCTTGCTTGCTCACAACTTAGTTTTGTAGATGAATTTCATTTGGAAAAGCTTTGAGAGAATTTGAGAGACTTGCAGGTGAAGATATAGTCTCTATAGTTTTGGGAGAAATAAGGGGAGAGCAGGGAGACGTGGGAGTCGAGGAGTCTGAGGAAGATACACATGAGATGAGGAAATTTAGCATAGAGAGGGGTTCTCACCAATCAAAGCTCACGTTTAAAAATTTGTCAGAGATTTGATTTGAAGTGGGTGCCCAATAGGAGTTATTATGTGCATTTGAGTATATAAGATGGATCGATCCAGTACAAAATAAGATGGGCATTTAAATCAACAGTGGGGCTTGAAGCCCAATTAGTTATTATGGCCCGTAATAAAAATTTCGACCCGATTAAACTATTTAATTTTATTTTATTTTTGTTCTGCCAAGCTAACTATTAATTGAAATTCTTAAGTTTAAGTGGGAAGCCGTAACGACATCGTAAAGCTTTGAGCATTTAAATTTTTCTATTGTTGTCATTACAACCTCCCCCATTTAAAATAAATTTCATCCTTGAAATTTAGACTTACTTGATTTTTAATGTTTGGATACTTTGCTGGCATCTTGTCTTCTGTTTCCCAAGTGGCCTCACCTTTTTCATGTCTACTCCATTGTACTTGAACAAGTGAAATCTCTCTATTTCTCAGCTTCTGAACTTTCCTCTCGCGGATCACCACAGGGATTTCCTCGTACGTCAGATCTTTGTCGACATCCAACGAAACGTAATTGACAATATTGCTAGGATCATAAACGTTCAGCATCGACATATGAAATACATTATGAACTGCCGAAAGTTATGGAGGTAGGGCCAAATCACCAACCCTTTCAAGAATTTTGAAGGGCTCGATCAAGCTAGGCCTGGGTTTTCCTTTCTTTCCAAATCTTATCATTCCTTTCATAGGCATTACTTTTAGGAAAGCCTTTTATCCAATCTAGAAGTGCAAGTCCTTCATTCTCTTGTCGGCATCGAATTTTTGTCGATCCTGAGCGGCTTTTATTCTATCTCTAATCTTATCCATAACTCCAACAGTTCGTTTCAGGATTTCTGGGCCCAAAATCCTCTTTTCACCAACTTCATCCCAATGAACAGGTGATCTACACTTTTTGCCATATAGAGTTTCATATGGTGCAATTCCGATGGTAGCCTAGAAGTTATTATTGTAGGCGAACTCAACCAACAGTAAATGTGTTTCCCGACTACCACCAAGGTCAAGCACACAAGCTCTCCGCATGTCCTCTAAAATCTATGTTGTTCTTTCTGGTACCCATAGTGACTTATAGGCTCTTCTAGAATTTAGACGTAAACCAACTATCCCTGTCAAATACAGTAGAGACTGGTACCCGATGAAGTTTTACGATCCCTTTAACATATAACTGAGCTAATTGGTCAAGACTAGCTTTCGTCCTTATCGAATCGGAAAAAAATGAGCAGATTTCGTCAAACGGTCAACTATAAGCCGAACGACGTGATTTCCTCTTACCATTTTAGGGAGTTCGACAACGAAATCCATAGCTATATGCTCCCATTTCCATTCTGGAATTTCAAGTGGATTCAGCAACCCTGACGGTCATTGATGTTCAGCTTTCACTTGTTGACATGTCATACATTTTTCAACAAACGAACCGATCGATCTTTTCATATTTCTCCACCAATGCCTTTTCGCAGTTCCTCATACATCATTGTACCTCCTGAATGTGTAGTGTATGGCAAAGAATGGGCTTCTTCGAGGATTTAGTTTCTCAAGGTCTCGTCTTTTGGGACACAGAGCCTCCCCATAAACATGAGGGTGCCATCTGTAGCTATTGCAAAATCCTTTATACTGCCTTCATGTACTCACTCTTTGATCTTGTCTAAGAACTTGTCATCTTTCTGTGCTTCTTTGATTCTGTCTCTCAGCAAAGCCCGTACTACCAGGGTAGCTATAATTGTATTTGTGTGACACGGATGAGCCACAACTTTAATCCTCATATTAGCAAAATCCCTTATCAGCTGTTCTTGGCTTGTCGGCAAGGCAGCCAACTGACTCTCATCTTTCTGCTCAGCATGTCGGCCACGACATTGGCCTTACCCGGGTGGTAGAGGATCTTACATTTGTAGTCCTTAACCAACTCTAACAATATCCTCTGTATCATGTTCAACTCCTTCTAAGTGAAGAAGTACTTGAGGCTCTTATGATATGTGTAGATCTTAAAATTGCTGCTGTAGAGATAGTGTCGCCAAATTTTTAGTGCATGAACTACCGTGGCCAATTCCAAATCATGTGTTAGATAGTTCTACTCATGACTTTTCAACTGTGCAGAGGCATAGGCGATCACTTTCCCAAGTTGCATTAGTACACACCCAATCCTTGTTCCAGATACAGCATTGTAGATCACAAATCCCTCTGATCCTTTTGGAATAGTCAACACTGGAGCTAACATCAGTTTCTTTTTAAGCATCTGAAAGCTTTTCTCACATTTTTCAATCCACTTGAATTCCACTCATTTTCGAGTCAACTGTGTCAAGGGCCCAGCTATTTTAAAAAATCCTTCAATGAATTTTCAATAGTAACCGGCCAAGCTGAAGAAACTGCGAATTTCACCCACATTCATTGGTGTATTCCAATTTGGAACCACCTCGACTTTGGCTGGGTTGACCTCAATACCGTTGGTAGTTACAACGTGACCGAAAAAGCCACTGTGATTGAGCCAAAACTTGCACTTCTTGAACTTAGCGTATAACTTGTCCTTGCGAAGAGTTTGTACTACCATTCTGAGATGATCCTTATGCTGTTTCTTATCCCTTGAGTATACTAATATATCATCAATGAAAATTATAACGAACCGGTCGAGGTACGGAGAGAAAACACGGTTTATTAAGCCTATGAAGATGGCTAGTGCATTAGCCAACCCAAATGGCATTACAGTGAACTAGTAGTGACCATATCAAGTCCGGAATGCGGTCTTGGGTATGTCAACGTCTTTGATCTTGAGCTGGTGATAACCTAATCTCAAATCGATCTTAGAGAATACACTGGAACCTCTCAACTGATCAAATAAATCCTCTATCCATGGCAACGGGTACTTTTTCTTGGCTGTAAGAAGGTTGAATTCTCTGTAGTCGATGTATATCCTCATCGACCCATCTTTCTTCTTCACGAAGAGCACTGGTGCTTCCCAAGGGGATATACTGGGTCGGATGAAACCCTTGTCTAGTAACTCTTGTAATTGTACTTTCAATTCTTGGAGTTCCTTCGGTGCCATCCTATACGATGCTTTGGATACCGGTGTGGCTCTATGCACCAATGCGATTGTGAACTCTATATGTCTATCAGGGGGTATGCCCGGTAGATCTTCCCAAACACATCCACAAAACCCCGCACCACTCGCATGTCCATCGGAGTCAGCTTTGTCGACTGTGTATCAACCATGTTCACCATGTATCCCTGTCAAATACCTTCCTTCAACATCTTTTCCGCCTTCAACGCTTATACAATTCGGGGTATAGTTTCAGCTTTCATCGTAAAGAAAGAGAAATCCCCCTCCCTCGATTTCCGGAAGAGTATCTCTCCCTCGTGGCACTTAATAGTAGTGTAGTTACTACTGGGCCAATCCATTCCTAATATAATGTCAAAACCTTTCATTTCTATCACATATAGATCAGCCTCCAGGGTCTTTCCTTCAAGTTCAAATTTAACGGCCCTAGCTTTCCATTTAACACTAATCGTTACTCCTGAAGGAAAGCTAACTTCTAGATTATCATTCACGTTTTCACATAGATTCCCAAGCTTAGCACGAAAACTAGCGGATATGAATGAATGCGTAGCACCGTAGTCAAACAACATGATATCAAATACTTGTAACATACCCTTGATCACATCTGTACCACGTTCTGCCTCCTGCTGAGTCAGTGCAAACACTCTGGGATTCCCTTTTTTCCTAGTGTCCTTGCTGTTACCATCGAGGCAGTCTCCAACTATGTGACCTAACTTCTTGCACCGATAACACACTCCTGAGCCATGCAGACATTCCCCTCTATGGTGCTTCTTACATTTTGGACACACTAGCTTGTCTGTCATGCCTATATCAGTCTTTCCCATAGAGTCACTTCTGGCTTCCCTATTTTATTCTTGAGACTTACCCTTTCCTTTGTCTTGGCCATTCTACAGTCGTTTCCCTATTGAATCTCCCGTCTGTGAAGGATAGTTGTTCAGCTTCAGTGAAGGAGCGTTGATGAGACTCCCACCCGCATCCTCGGTCAACATAAACTCCGCACATGATACCTTCAGGGAGTCCTCGAGAGGCATGTGCTTCAAAATGCGCCCTAAACCCCGCAACCACTCTTCTGCTGCAGAAGGACCATCTTTGCCATTGAAGGAAGGAGGCTTGTAGCATCAAAATTCACCAATAACCTGACTAGTAGTATTGGCACGGGGGCAGCGGGTTGTTCAAGTTCTAGTTATTGTTGTGCTAATTCTGATTGGCGTTATTGTTATGTTGGTTGATCTCTTGCACGGCTCTCAATAAGTCACGAAGAAGGCCAGCTTGTGTATTCTTGGCGTGCCATTTTCCTAATCAAAATAATAGTTGCTTTAACATTCATCCAACTCGTTACAGAGGAACACCATCTCACGGAATAATGCACAAAAGACACAATGAACAGAAACGATAATTTTACTATTAACTCAAGTTTCGATAAGAAACAAATAATGAAATGCAACAAATGCTGAAGATCCAAAACCACGATCTAAAGAAAACCAACGTGAATCATAATCCTACTGAATAAAATGAATCAATCCTGCTGAACAACTTACTAAACATCCGCCAACGAAATGAATAAAACCCTACTGACTACTGCCAATAGAGAACTCTAATGCTTCCAAAGTTCCTTATAGAAGTCATCATCTGGGTCTTAGTTGGCCTGAGGTGCATCAAAACGCATGGTCCGCTCTGTGGGCCGAGCAGCCCCCATGGAGTCGTCCTCTGACAACGCTTGCTCATCGTCCAGACTCTCGAGCAACCTCTTTGTGAAACAATGACTACTTGCAACTTAAAACATTCACAAATTAATTAGTTCGAATGAAATTAAATAAAAGTCTTGATAATGCCCCACTTAACGCTGCCTTGCCGAGCTCTTCAATCTAAAAAGAGTTTTAAATAATGGCGTAAGTACAACGAAGTCATACTCAGTGGGGAAAATAATGACTAGCAAACCATATCACATGACATACATGAAATCACAATCATGCACATTACCAGAAGTAAAAGGTGGGTGCCCATTTTGATACCCTATAGAAGATGGAAATTGGCTCCATCACATAGTTTGGATGCCCCTAAAAACACCCCGTAGTTGGTTACCCCTAACGGCAACCCATAGAATGCAACTAGCATGCATTTCACAATTATAAAGACACGTAAAGCATATAACATGGCCAACTAAAGAACAACATGTTGCAAAATAAACCCCACCTTAAATGGCGGCCCTTGAAGAAATCATTGAGCTAGGGCTGATGTGATTGCTAGCGCTTAACGAACCTTGTGAATCTCGCCTAGCAGAACAATTTATTACAATTTAGTATTTTATTCTTGAAATTTTAACTTTAATAATTTATTCAGGTCTTAAAGTATTTATTTAAAAGTTTTACAACCTTTTTGATAACTTTTAAAAGTTTCTTTGGGCTTAATTGAAAGACATCAGAAATTTAGGGACTGATTTGAAGTTAATTCAAAAGTTGGGGACTTCTGATTTGAAGTTAATTCAGAACTTGGGGACTTCAATTGTAATTATATAATTTTAATTTAAGTTCTTTGAAGTAGAACCGTGATTTGGAGGACTATCTAAAACTATTTGGAAAAAGAATGTAAAACTAGGGGGCCAACTTTAATAGGAACTAGAAATGAAGGGATTGAAGGTGCAATTTCTCCATTTAAGGGTCCAAATGGAACCTGACTTCCCCAATCGACATAGTGCATACACGTAGAGAGCCTGTGGAAGAAGCCATTGCATGGAGGAGGGGCCTCAACGTTGCCACCGCTGGCCGACGCCACTTAGGGTCTCTAGAGAAATTGTCATTGTGTAGGGCAGTAGGCGCCGTTGAGTGAAGGAAGTTAGAATGAAGTCAATTGGCCAAAACTTGGTGCGACTTTCTAGTGGAACTGAAGGTTTTTTGGCTACAATTCATCCACAAAATTCTAGTATACGGTTCCACTATGTTCTGCTTTCGATTTAGGAGCGAGATATGGAAGGGACTTTGAGGTTTCTTTTTTCTCGACTGCTGTCAAAATTTTCGTCCTTCTTTCTCTCTCTTTTTTTTAAAGACGCTGAGGTGATAAGGATGATGATTATGAATACATATATATATATATATATATATATATATATAGACACACATACATGGATTCCTTATGTTGAGCATTCGGTTGGATGATTTTTGGTAAATGGAGCATTGTGAACGAAGTTGTGCATATGTTGTATGTATTGTGCATATATGCGTGCATCGGCTGTGTGTGTATGTTGTTTTCAAATTATGAATTCATTGTAGTAGGTGCAAATAAAAGAAGACATTGGTAGAATTTTTGGTTAGGATTTGAGCAGTAGATGATATAGATACATTACTATCTGCATGGAAGAGTTGGCGGATTACCTAGTTGCTTGCTTGCTTGGAACTTAGTTTTGTAGATGAATTTCCTTGGGAGAAGCTTTGAGAGAATTTGAGAGACTTGTCGGTGAAGATATAGTCTATGTAGTTTTGAGAGAAATAAGGGGAGATTAGGGAGACGTGGGAGTCGAGGAGTGTGAGGAAAAAAGATGTGAGATGAGTAAATTTAGCAGAGAGAGGGGTTCTCATCAAAACTCACATTTCAAAATTTCTGAGAGATTGGATTTAAAGTGGGTTGGCCCAATAAGAGGTATTATGTGCATTTGATTCTATACGATGGATCGGTCTAGTACAAAATAGGATGGGCTTTTAAATCAGCAGTGGGGCCTGAAGCCCAATTAGTTGTATGGCTCGTAATAAAAATTTCAACCCGATTAAATTATTCAATTTTATTTTATTTTTGTTCTCCCAAGCTAACTATTAATTGAAATTCTTAATTTTAAGCGAAAAGTCGTAATGACATCGTAAAGCTTTGTTTCGATTGCGGCCATTACGGGGTATATTTGATTCAATAATAGAAATTGACTATTGCGTCGCATCACCGTTATAGGATGTTGAAAATCAACATGAGTGGCACTATTTGCCATAAAAAAATGTTTAAAGCAGGTAACTTTGGCTGGTAAAAAGTTTTACTATGAGAAATGTAGAAAGTTTGTGAAAGATGGAGCATTGAGGTGATATTTATAATTTTCCATGCATTTTTATTGATAGCCAAATCAAAGAAGATAAACTAATTAATATAATGCATATGTCGTGTTGTAGGTTTAGAGTTCAACTCCAAGTTGTAGATGATGATCAAAACAGTGTTTCCTTTATACTTCGAGATAAGGACAGTAGAGTGTTGCGGAGTTTATAGATGAGATGGTGAATATAATGATATCCTAAATTTTGACTTAAATCTGAAATATTCTTTGTACTAAATTTTTTTACTTATTATCGTTATTTTTCTTCCTTTTTTGCGCAATAGGGCTCTGATGAAGATGCTATGCTAATTCAGATTGCAAGTTTGGTCAGAAAAAGGATGTTGTTTAAAGATCGTGTGAGCATTGAAAACCTTACAGAGTGTGCTTCTCATGTTTATATAGTTGTGAGGATTAGAGACTAATTGCAAGCACTCCCACATACACACATGCTATTGTTTTTGGATGCTGCAGATAAGTATTCATCTCCAAATGACATCAATTGTATAATATCGACAGAGATACTAGGCACGAACTTATCTTGAATATTATTCCATTTTGAAGGATTTGATCATTTACGGTCCTTGTAGATCGCTTAGGAAAAATTCTCAGTGCATATCAAACAATTGTTCCACAAAAAAATTTCAAAGAAATTTGTTTAATCAACAAAAATTGATGTTGATAGTGGCAAAAGGATGATGGAAGTGTAGTTAGGAAGATCGGTGGTAACCCTGATAATAGACATGTTCCAAACAATCATTGCCTTATGTTGAGGTACTAGGCTCACATGAAGGTAGAATGGCTCAACCAATATAGATCAATCAAATACCTCTTCAATTATATGAACAATGGACATGATCGAGTCATAACAACCTTTTACCAGACAATTAATGGTGATAGTATAGATAAAGTTGCGAATGAGATAAAAATGTACTATGATTATAGATAAATTTCTCCTGTGTGGAAAATATTTGGGGATGAGATTCAGTATAGATGTCCCCAAATGGAGAGGCTAAACTTTCATCTTCCAAATAAGCAGAATGTATTTTTTTTAGATAACAATGAAATCACTTATGCTTTAAATAAACCTACTATTCATGAAACAATGTTTCTGCAATGGATGAAGGCTAATAAAAAGTATGATGCAACGAAAGATGTTACATTTGCTCAGTTTCGTACCAAGTTTGTGTGGAAGCAGTAAACAAGGCAATGGGAGATGAGAAATCGTGGACTATCCATTCGACATATTTTCTATTACACTGCACTCGAATTCGCGAATTATCATGGTTAAAAATAGTGACTCCACCTGTTGGTCATGGTTTTTAACAGTGACAATTCTTACCGTGACCCCAAGTGGTGTGGGTGAAGTTTTATAATCGTGATAACAAGCATTGTGAGCAAGGCTAGGTGGGTCCTGGAGTGGAGAAAATTAAAAAAAAAAATTGTGGTCTTTTTTTACGTTAATATGAATATGTTGAACAGGAAAAACATGTGACTTAGTGATTCACTAACTACAAATACAAATGAAGATATGATATCTTATTAACATGCAAGAGAAAAATAAATAACTAAGTGAACCCCTACTGCTGCGGGAACAGAACGACCTGCTCCAGATCTGCGTGCTGACATTATGCCAATGACTTCCCTGCAAGCAGTTAAAAGAATCAGATCTCTTTTTTCTCCTTTAGTTAAAAATTGAACTGATCCAATTGAAACCTTAACAGTGATTTCATAACATAAGAAAGAATAGCCAAGAATTGGAATAGGATCAATAACCTAGAACCATCAAATCAATAAACTTCCAGATTTCATGAAAAGAAAGGCACTTGTATGTAAATTACTAGGATCACCTTAACAATACTATTTTGGTTGGGAATAACAAAGAGCAAGTCCCTCAGAGAAAAAAGAAAGAGCAACCTACACATTGTATGTAAATTACTAGGATTCATGGCCCAATCAAGACTGTAACTCTTAAGAACACAATTTCCCTTTCTCCCACGAATAAGAGAAGCAAAGGCATAACATTATATTTAAAAGATATTCTAGTCAAGCATCCCATTAAACTTTCAAAACGAGAAAGAAAGAGAAACTCTAGAGCATATTTTATACTTTTAAGTACAATGGAATGAATAGATTTTTATATATTAACATCAAAGAATCTACCATTGATTAAGCACCTGTCCGCTAGCAATGTCATAGAATTCAAACATTGATATGTCAAGCTCTGATGAATAAGGTGATGAAGATGTACAACAACATGAAATTGAAATACAAGCCTAATTGAGTTTCCTTGCACCTGATTAGGGTGACGATCGAGCTGGACAGCTCGTGAATTCGTGTATTCAGCTCGTCAAAAGTTTGGGTTCAGCTAGTGAAAATAAGGACTTAGACTCAAACTGAGCCGAGAAATTGGAAAATGGGCAGTTCGTGTTCGGCTTATAAAGCTAGTAAACCGACTCGTTAGCTCGTAGTTGAAACTCAATTTAACGGTTGAGCAATTTTTTATTACTAAATAAGTAAACAACAAACGTATCATAGTTGCAAACATTGACCCCTATATTTCTATTGCGAACCAAGCCAAGCTGAGCCGACGACCTGGCTAGTGGACTGCTCGGTCGGCTCATGAGTCATAAGAGCCAAGCCGAACCCGAACGCGAACCCTGAGATTGGAACACGAGCAGAGCCAGTTCGGCTCGTTTCATAAACAACCCGAGCTAAACTAAAAAACAAGCCGAACTCATGTGGCATTTTCAGCAGCCGAGCCAGTTGGCTTGACTTGGATCGTTTGCCATCCCTACCCTTGGGAGAAATGAGGTTGTACAAGATTTTCTAGATGCCATGGGAAATGAAAATGAAAAGCGAGTAAGGAAATTCTAGAAACACACAAAGAATGTAAAACTCGGTCAAAGTGCACCAAAGAGTTCTAAACAATGCAATCACGGTCACAGAACCATTGAGACAAGGAATGATACATTCCACATCTTGTTGCTTTTGACTTGTATCTCTTAGATCATATGTCATGCAAGTAAAAGTTGGCCAACTAATGCAACAAATTAGATTACAAATTGGCTTGTAAAAATGTTATTATTTTGTTTTCTTAAAATTTTTATGGAGATTGCAAATCAGAATCTTATAAGATATGCATATTCATAAAGAGGAAAATGAATATATTTTAATGGTTTATAATTTTTCCAAATACCCCTACATTGCATTTAGTCTTGTGAACCGGGAACCATATTTTCAGCAGACCATTTATTTTTTTCCCTAAATATAGAACAAGGAACTTCTTTTTTCTCAGATAGTAGTATGAATGCTAGATACAATTACACTGTTAGATTGAATTACCATGCCAAATAATACGTAGATTTTGAATAGAAAGACCAAAACTTTGAAAACTAAAAGAGAACTTGAATAGCTTACAACCTATCATTGGCTTCTGTGTCTTCCTATTGGAACTGACGAAATTTTAAGCACATTATTTTTAAACTTTGCCCCATAGCTCAATTTTAATCCGCTTCTCCCATTTTTTGAGCCCTTGTGTCCTTCCGATTCTTTGATCTTGTTGTCTTCATCTTCTACTACCTTTTGCACTTGTCTACCATCCATAAAAATTGTTTCCAAATTCTGAAGTTATAATATGCAAAAATTGTTTTCGAGAACAAAGAAAATTAATAGAATTTATCCCTTTAGATGCAATGATATTGATAATACCTGACATTTACTTCCCTATTAAACACTTCTTCGTGCTCCTCCCTACGTCTCCCCACTTGTCCCTTTTCAACTGCCATTTGATCTTCATGAGGCACCTAGAAAAGTTGACATTCATTTATATGAATTAATGTGAGAAAATTAACACATGAAAAGAATCTAAGTTTTCTATTAAGATTTGTGACCATTACCTATTAGCACCTCATCAAAAACTTACATCAAGATTCCAAATCAACAAATTGAATTATAGACCAACATCACAAGTCTTTCTCGTAAAACTCAAGGCTTAAAACATTTTAAAACTCTAACCACAAACTATTTGGAAGTAGCAGTGGTTATGTATCAAACAAAGATCAAATTCAATCCGGTAAAATGGATATACAAAATAAATGTTAGAAATAAAGGAAAGCTAACCCGTTGAAAAGGATGGTGCTTGGTGTTCTCCCCAATTTTTGTTGTAGCACCAATAGCCGGCGGCCATAAAAGGGGCGCTGGTGTTGGTCACCACTAATGGCGTTACCGACGATGGTGGTGATGGCGAATGAGAGGTGGTAGGAGGGAGAGGAAAAAGATGAGATTGAGATTATGGGATGAATTTAGGCAGTGGGCGGCCAAGATTTTTGGGTTCGTGGGGAAAAATTTGGGACTAATATTGGTCGACTCGTGGGCATAGGAGCCCCGGCGAATATTTTTTATAAATATAGGGCGTCATACAGTGCAATTTACTTGCTAAACCTTATTAAAGTACAAAATTTATCCCAAATTAATTTCGATTGAATACGCACATATACAAAGCGTCAGATAGAATATTACATTATAAGGGTATTCCAAATAATTTATTTATTTTCAAAATTAATTTGATACATACTGTTATATCGAATATTGTAATATTTAATTTATTTAATTTAAATTCTAATTTAGTAATATTTTAATAGAAATTGTTTGGTATTAAAAAAATTAAATTACTGAATCCAAATTCAAAAAATAAAAATAACAAGAGTTGGAAAAATACCATTAAATCTTGGTACATGAGAGAGAGACAGATCGAGCGAGAGAGAGGGAGAGATTTCTTTTAAAAATTAAAAAACTTTAAAAATTGTGCACCAAGAGTCGAACCCAAGCAGCCATCCGCAAGATTAATGAATAGCCACCTTACCATCTAAACAAACAAAACCTTTGAAGATAATCTACCAGTTAAATATATATAGTGTATCTAAGCAGAATGACGCTGGGGCTAACGCTAGTACAACTGCTAACGTCACGGGGTGACCACCATCCCCAGCCACCCCTATAGCTCTGTCCCTAAATTTAATCGTGACCACCCTGCTCGCTAATGGCCATGGGTTAAAACCATGACTCACCACCGAAAATTGTGGGTCACGATTTATAATCGTCACAATCAGTGAAAAATGAGTCACAGTTATAAATCGTGACTCCTTTAAAATCCCTTCTGTGACAATTCTCTTATTTTGGTGTAGTGTTATCCACAGGGTCCGATAGATCTACTATTTGAGAACTCTTTTCAATGTAGTCCGAGGACCAACGAGTTATGATGAAATTAAAATCATTAGTAGTGTCATGTGTTCTACATTTAGAGATGCGTACTACACACATGGCCTGTTAGATGATGATAAGGAATACATTAGTGGTATAATTGAGGCAAGTCATTGGGGAAGGGAGCAATCTTTAAGATCTCTCTTTACGACTTTACCACTCTGAATTTGTCCTGACTAGAGTATGTGCGCGAGAAATGTTGGATTTATGTATCTTATGGAATTGTTCGTAGGCAGCAAAGAACCATGCATAACCTAGGGAACCTTTTTTCGTAATTGGATATAGATTTGGAGTTGAGTAAGGAAGATATACACAATTATGCTCTTGTGGAAATTGAACGCATTTTGTACGACATGGGAAAGAGTCTTTGGGATTTTACTTCAATGCGTCATTTGGATTGTGATTATTTTTTGAATCGTGATAACAGGCTCATACAAAATGATATGGGTTACGATAAAAAGGCATTGGCTAAAGAACACAAAACTTTGATCTCCAAGATGACGTGAGAACAATTGGATGTTTATAATACTGTAATACAAGTTGTTCAAGATGAAAATTGGTTGTTTTTCCTGTATAGGTACATTGGCACTGGAAAAATGTTTTTGTGGAAAATGTTGTGTACCACTTTGAGGCCAAATGGAGGAATTGTGTTGTCGATTGTGTCAAGTGGTATAGCATCCCTTCTAATTCCTAGTGGGAGGATTTCTCATTCTAGATTTGCAGTTCCACTCATTCGAATAAAGAGTCCATTGCAACATTAAACAGGAAAGTCCACTTGTAATAATGATAAGGAAAACTAAAATTATCATATGGGATGATGCTCCTATGATGAATAAATATTGCTCTAAAGTTATTTGGATAGAAGCATGAGAGACATTTTGAGATTCGCAATCCTTTAAGTGGTTGAATAACCATTTGGTAGTAAAATTATGGTTGTTGGAGGAGATTTCAAGCAAATATTACTTTTCGTTCCAAAGGGAAATAGAAAGATATTTACTGTTCGTCTATCAATTCTTATTTGTGGGAACATTGTAATGTTTTGAGGTTTTCCAAGAATATGAGACTTCAAAATATGGACTCCGATAGTCAAGCTACTAAGTTGAAGGCCCTTTCTAATTAGATTTCAAGTATCTGCAACCGACCAGTTGGTGGACTAAACGATGGATATGAAGAAATTTAAATTCCAAGTGTTCTTTTGACATATGGATCAGGTGATCCAATCTAAGGAATTGTTAAGAGTACCTTCCAACACTCTCAAATGATGTTCACGATGCGTAATATCAGGGAAGGTCTATTCTTACTCGGACACTTGAGGTCATCCAGATTGTTAGCGACTATATTTTGTCTCTTGATGGAGTTGAGAAAGTTGATTGATTGCAACAAATCTGCACACATGAATTTCTAAATGCCATTAGATGCTCTGGAGTGTGAAATCATGATTGAAATGTAAGATTGGGATTCCTTTCATGCATGTTGTTTAGGAATTTTGACAATTCTACTGGATTGTGTAGTAGAACTAGACTAATAATCACAAGGTTGGGCAACCATGTTTTAGAAGAGAAAATTCTGGGACAGAGCAATGCTAGACATAAGGTGTTTAGTCGTTGAATGTCTTTGACTCCTTTGAACCTGTGATTGCCATTTAAATTTCAGAGGAGATAATATCCTTTAATTTTGTCATACTCGATGTTTGTTAACAAAAGTTAAGGACAATTGCTATCTCATGTTAGGCTTCTTAAAAATCAGTCATTAGTCATAGCCAATTGTATGTTGCTGCCTACAGAGTTATGTCTCAGAATGGTTTCAAAATTCTAATATGTAACGAAGATGGTGATCAAACTAATACCACATAAACAAATGTAGTTACGAGGAGTTTCTCAGAACTTGGATTAGTTGTGGGTTTTTTTTTTGTTTGTTTTCTAACAAATTTATTCACTATTTACATCAAATGCTATATCTTTTAATTTGTTAATGACATACCATTTCTTTTCTGTAAGTTTATTCATGAGTAAATTTATACGAACATATATTGAAACATTGTAAAAGTCTTGCAACGCACCAGAATTGTACTAGTGTATATATATGTGTGCGTATATATATATATCTACATGCGATGCATGAGACGATTAAGGTGATTTATTTACATAAAACAATATTAATACAAAACAAAAATAACAAAGCATATATAATATTATAAATTTCAATAATAATTTATAAATTTTGATCCAAACCATTATTTTGTAAGAAAAAAATATCATATCAGTGATCGTAATTGATAATTTATGGTAATAATAAAATATATGGGATTAAAATTTAGAAAATACTTATTTGAACAAAAAGAAATGCTCCGATTAAAAGTTATGCCAAATTGTTTTTATCATTAATGTCATTCAGGCCTTGTTTTACACAAAATATTTTAGATTTACTCGAACGTCGTATTAGATGTGTGTTTAAAAATATATTAAAAATATAAAGTAATTATATGAGTGGCTGAAACTGGTGAGAGAGTAAAAGTTAGTAGAAGTTAATGAAAATTTATTGTGTATAGAACAAGCCCTCAAGTAGTTAAGCCACGATGGTATTTTTTAGCACTGATTTTTAAATGTTAAGTTCTAGAGAATTAATGAGATGTGGATTGTGTATTGCATGAAATGATAAGATCTCTATACATAGTATTTATAGGTGAAACTCTACATATTGATTTTTCAACAGCAAAATTTGTACAGAATAATTGAGAGAAATTAAATAAAAAACTAATGCATGAGATACTAAATATAAAAAAATTAAAAAAAAAACTAATTTTGACACTTCTAATTTTTTGACAAAAAATGAAGAGATGATTAAATGATAATTTTAACAACTATTTTTTTTAAATAACTTGCAAAATGATGAAATGGGACACGAAAATTATTGTTTTCTATTTCTATTTCTAATTAATTAATTACTCATTATAAATTTAATCATTTAACTACCCATTGTTTGATTTTAAAAAAATACTCACTATTTGAACCCGTTAAATGCACATTACTCATGAAAACTATCTAAAACTACCCTGTTGACATGGTAAAAATAAAAAAGAGATTTTTTACTTAATTTTTTAAATATGTAAAAGGGTTACTGTGCCAAGTTTGCACTTCAATTTTCGCTAATAAGTATAAGAGATTGATAGATATGTATAACTAATTCAAAAATAAATAGTTAAAATGTAGTACCAAAAATTTAAAATATATTTAGAAAACGTTAATTCTTATTTTCAGAATTTATTTCATCAGTAATGTAAGTTGCACCTTTGATATCTTATTTATTCAAAAAAACTTTGATCTCTTATTACATTTTCATTCATGCATGCGTGCAACACTAAATATAAAGAATTATAAAATTATAAAACTAATTCAAAAAGTAGAATATACAAAAACAAACTACACATAAAAAGGAAAAATAAGGGAAAAAATACTAAATAAGGAAAGTAGAATAAATTAAATAATGAAAGCAATTAATCCTTAAAAAATAATACCAAACATGGCACTGCCACCTAGACACTTTGCCTAGGTGGCGGCTATATATATATAAGCCCGGCTTTTTTTCCTCATTTTTAGTCCATTTATTGTTTTTTAATTAATTAATTAATTAATTAGTTGAACATTTTCCCCCTCATAGGCCATTCCTTTATCATCATCATCATCATCATCATCATCATTATTATTATTATTATTATTATTTAATTAGTTAATTAATTAGTTAATAATCTATATCCATTTGAGTAGGATTTTTTTTATTATTATTGTTTTAATTTATTGTTCTTCCTACACCGCTGCAGTTTCTGATTTTCAATCATCAAGTGTTTTAGTTTATATCACCCAATTATCAAGCTTGTGATTATCTCTGCATCCCGAGAGTTGTGTGTGTTTTTTTTTTCGGAATTACCTAAACCCGAAAATCTAAGTCTGCGATAGAGTTTATTAATATCAGAAATTATTACAAAGGAAATGGGGCTTAATATCAAACTTTCCCTCTTAAATTAAAAAAAAAAAAAACCTTCCCAAGAAGTTACATAAAAGAACAAAGCCAAGCTAATAACCTATCACTCCTCTATCCATCTAAAATTTGCTAAACCAAGTCTACCGAGTCTTAGTATACCTTTTATTTTTCCACAATGATCATTAAAATGTAAATCAATAAATTGTTTCTAGTGATGGCAATGGGGCGGGTTCGGGGCGGGTCACCCTGCCCTGTGATCCGTCCCATTTAATTTTTGCATATCTTGACCCGTCCCGTGACCCCGCAAGATGCGGGGCAGATCGGGTTATGGGGCGCGGAAGGGGTACCAGACCCATCCCATTTGTTGACCCCTTTTTAAATTTTTTCTTTTTATATTCCAATTTTAATGTAACAGCGTTTGCATTTCCTGATGTATTTGCCTATTCTACACACAACAACGACTAAAGTCCAATAATAATATAAAAATCGAATTCAACCATGATACATTAATACAAAAAAAAAGGTCCAATCGTAATAAACATTAAAGAAAGTCCAATCCTAGTCAATAAGACAACAATGTCAATACATTTACCCATATTGACGAAGTATGGAATGCATTCAACTATTCATACTCAAGAAACAACGTCTTTTTCTTGATATTTCAATCTACGAATCTTCTCCAATTGTCACTTCGAACTCCGAGAACGAGTCACACATTTCCGACCCCTAGTAATAAATATGAAATTAAGGATTAGCCTAACAATATGATAAAATGTTTCTTATATAAGAAATATATTATCACTTACCTCTTCATCAATATCCTCTTCCTCTTCACTCAACTTAGAAAAAGGTCCATGGTAGGACGAAGGCGTGGAATTTGCTCTAAACAATATAAAATAGTCAGCTATAAAATATTTAAATAAAACATCAAACATGCTAACAATTATAAATTTATATTGTCGTACCGTGAATTTCGGCCCATAACCAATCTTGAGTGCACATCAAAGCTTCCAAAGTTTTTGGATGAAGCCTATTTCTATGTGGACTGACAAATCTACCACTAGTACTAAAATCAGACTCGGATGCCACTGTAGATACTGGGATGGACAATATATCTCTTGCAACTTGAGACGAAATAGGAAATTTAGTTGCATTTACTTGCCACCAAGATAATATGCCAAAATCCCTACATCGAGGTAACAGGGGCTCATCCAAAAATATATCAAGCTCAGTTTTGTCATTCCCAAGTAGAAATAGTGGAGATAAAATCATAAAACTCATCCATTCCATCAGCAAGAGACTTACAAGTCTCTTTCTTAGAAGAAGAGGCAATCGATCTAGAAACATTCACACCACCTCTTTGTCTTATCTTATAGTCTTGCAGTAACTTGTTACAAATTTGTCGAAGTCTTTCAATCTCCTCTTGACCATTGTCTTTGAAGATGCGAGGATAATAATACTCGACTAATCTCATCTTAAACCTTGGGTCTAACACTGTTGCTATTGCCAGAACACCATGAATTTCACTCCAATATTTGTTGAACTTCTCTATCATGTTAGTAGCCATCAATTGAACTTCCACAATAGGAGAATTAAGCCAATCATACAACGACATTTTCATTTTGCAAACATTTGGAAAGAAAAGGTTCGCCGTGGGATACTTGGTCCCCGAAAAAATTTTTGTAACCTCAAAAAAAGCTTCCAACCTTTCACATATTTCTTTTGCAAAAAACCAATCCTCATCACTAGGCAAACATCTATAAAGTCTTTCTCTACCCTTTATAAGAGGAAAAACTTCCTTATACTGCAAAGCAGTATGAAGCATCAAATATGTGGAGTTCCATCTAGTATTACAATCAAGCACTAATTTTTCCTGACATTCTATATTTTCTTGGCGTGCAAAGAGCTCAAATTTTTCTACCCTCTTTGGCGTAGCAGTCCAAAAGGAAACACTATCACTGATTTTCTCAACACTTTTATTAATAACACTCATACCTTCCTTAACAATAAGATTTAATATGTGTGCACAACATCTCATATGAAAAAACTCACCACTTAGCAAAAGATGACGCGAATGAAGTCGATTCAACACGATATTAATCATCGCATCATTTGTCGTACAATTATCTACAATCAAAGTTGATAACTTACGATCAAGATTCCAGTCCACCAAACAACCCACCAATACTTCAGAAAGCACCTCAGCAGTGTGCGGACATGGGACATATATAAACCTACATTTTAAAACTAATAAAATTAATAAGAATAATTTAAATTTGTAAAACAATGAATACATTTTAAATTAATTACCTCAATATTCGGCTCTGAAGTGTCCAAGAATCATCTATGTAATGAGCTGTCACTGCCATAAACCCTTTCTTCTGATTGGACGATGTCCACATGTCTGTAGTGATTGATATTCGACCCTTATACTTCTCCAAGCAAGTGATCAATTTTGATTTCTCGCAGTCATACATTTTCACAACGTCATTCTTAAGAGTGTTACGAGAAGGGACCTTAAATAATGGTTGAACATCACCCATGAATTGTCTAAATCCAACATGATCAACCATCGATAGAGGATACTCATGTAGAATAATCATTTTTGAAAGACTATTCCGACACTTTTCTTGATCAAATGAGTAACTCCCTAGTTTAATCGTACTACTAGTAAAATCCTTGGAGAAATTCCATGTTGTTTGACGAGTATTAGTAATAGTATCTTTACGAAAAGTGCATCTACTCAGATGATTATGCAAATGTGTTGTACCATTTTTCGGATTACCTCCTAGTTTTGCCCTACAATAATTGCATGTTGCCTTCCACTCACCATTAATATTTTCGCGTTTGTAGTGTTCCCAAACTGACGAAGTAAGTTTCCTCTTTCCAAGTGTTGTTGTCAGACTACCATCACGTTCCACCTCCTCTTCACTTAATTCAATTGGAGTGGTTTGTGGTTTTACTACAGTTGCACTTGAAGCATCGTTAGTGTTAATATCATCCATTGCTCCTTATTTAGTACACTACTTCCAACATTTGGTAGCGCCGTGGAATATTGAGCTTCAAATATCTATTACCTATTCAAAATTACAAGTATATAGATGAAAAATGTCAAGAGCTAAGAATTAAAATATTTAGTAACTACAATCGGACAAACTACAATATAAAACTTACATAATCTTTAACTAAATGACAACTTAACCTAGTTTGCTCCAAGAAAATGACAAATTATCCTACTTTTCCAAGAAAATCAACTTCTAGTTTACTTCAAAGTCCCATAAATGAAAACTACTTCAGCAAAATACGAAACAATACTACAATAATCAAAATTGACCAGTCTAATATTCACCGTTTATTAATTATCATGAATCAAGTGGAAAGCTTTCAGTACTTGATAGTAATCATAAAGAAGAACAAAAATTGACCCTAGTAAATTCCTATATTCTCTTGAATTTCACTGGCATAAAAGTCAATTTTGTCTTTAATAGAAAGATTTTAACGTGGTGACATGATTACTATTATATATATATATATATATATAAAATATAGTACTTACAATTTTCAGCTTGATCAGTTTCTTGCGGATGACGACGAGAAGGCAACAACGAGAAGGCAGACAACATGATTAACTGATTACATGAATGTTAGGGTTCTCTCATTTGGCTGGAAAAAGACATACAGTTGGATAATTGCAATTAATGGGTACACATGGTAGTGGGTTAATTGTGTTAGTGGAATTACAAATTATTGGGCTATTTGGTTAAATAAAGAATTGGGTTTTGTTAAGTTGAAAAATACTAAAATATAAATACCTACATTATTAAAGAAAAAATAACATGGCTCGGGCTCGGGTTGGGGCAACGCTGACCCGCCCCGCCCCGCCCCGTGACCCGTGACGGGGTGGGAAATAAACCCCAAATCCGTCCCGCCAACAATCGGCCAGCCTTTTTTTCTTCCCATTAGGGGCGGGGCCTCGTCGGGTTCGGGTCGTAGCGGGCCATTTTGCCATCACGAATTGTTTCGTTACATGTACGAAGGACAAAAAATAGTAAGCAGCCACATTACCTTCACGATGAATGTGAGAGAACTTAGCGGAAATAAATGTTGAGAAATGTTTGATATCCTCCAAGATGTGCTGCACGTTTCAAGGACC
Organism: Jasminum sambac; assembly: GCA_018223645.1. Lineage (NCBI taxonomy): Eukaryota > Viridiplantae > Streptophyta > Magnoliopsida > Lamiales > Oleaceae > Jasminum > Jasminum sambac. The sequence goes on from CP073648.1 coordinate 33,229,918, forward strand.
TATATCTAAAGAAGTGCATAGACGAATAGCAACGTTGGAATTAGGCTCAATCCAAATATGTGTAATACCCTGATCCAAACATAATTTCTGACCAGTTTGAATGACCATAAACTCAACATAAATAATGGCACAGTCTCCGTATGATTCTTGAAAGGCCCAACACAAATTTCCTTTAGCATCCCTTTATAAGCCCCTACCAATAGGATTTTTGTTTATAATAGATCCATTGGTGCTTAACTTAAGCCAACCAGGCATGGATTTATTCCATTTCATAATCTTCAACTGTCCTTCCAATGGTTTGAAAGGGGGCACCAGTTTCAATGATACGCCTAATCATAAAATACGTTTGTTTGATAACAACCCCAGCAGCTGATTTAGTGCCCTCAAACTTGGTTTTATTGCGAGCAAGCCAAATAAGCCAAAAGATTATCAACGGGACACTAAAGATAACATCCCTAGCTGAGCCTTTAAAGGTAGACAACCAACACAATAGTAGTTTCTTAGGATGATAATAACGATGCATAGATAACCCAGATTTTGCGAAAAAAAAAATGCAGCCACACATTGTTAGTAATAGGACCATCAATGAAAACATGAGAAAGAGTTTCAACCTCACGACAGCATTGACAAACAGATGGGAGATGGAAGTGAAGCTTCTTCTATAAAATGTCATCTATAGTCACGCAGTCATTGTATAATCTCCAACAAAAGAAAGTTACTTTATGAGGAATAGAATTATGCAAGATATACCTGAATATAAGCAGCATTGTTTTATGCTTTCTGATTTGCTCCAAACAATCTTTCGTAGAGAAGCTGTCATGAGATTTATTATTCCAAAAGATCATATCTTTGTGAGCTTGTGGCTTGATTTAGCTGGTTTTTGTAACAATATGAGGACGAAGAATCCATTGGAGAGCAGTTGTATTCCAAGTAGTTTCCTACATAAAATCAACGACCTTCAAAGGGCCTGTAATTTTATTAACGGTAGGGGCAATTAATCTTCATGGTAGCCACTCGTCATACAAAAAATCACAATCCCCCTTCCAACTTTCCATCTAATGTATGGTTCAACACGACGTTTAATGGCAAGAAGTCTCTTCCAAACGGGTGAATCTAAATTTCTCAATGATTTGAGTAGGGTGAACATCTTTGTAGTATTTAGCATACAAAACAACACTTCATAAAGACTCGTGTTTTCTGAAGTTCCTTCATAATTTACAATCAAAGGCAGTGCTTTTGTCATGTAAATTTTGGCAATTGATACCCCCTTAAGCATATGGATAGCACAAATTCTCCCAACTAGTCCAATGGATAAGTTTATGTTGGTGGTGTCTTCCCATAAGTAGGCATTAAAAATTCGCGTGACAATCTTTGGAGGCTCAAGAATTCGTAACAAATGAAGAGGCATGGAAGAGAGCATATTTTGACAAGGATTACTCTAGTTGATGAGAGAAGCTTACGTTCCTAACCAATGAGCCTGGTTTTAATTTTCCCGTGCAAGTCATCATATAAATATACCTTTCTATGCTCTTTGCGTAGTGGAACTCCTATATAGAGGAAATTTAAATGGAGAAATGTAGGGTATGGTGCGTAAAACTAGTAATTTGAGCGAGAATTTGTAGTGTCGAGGCAACAAGGTAGTAAAATAACTTTTTGAACAATTAATTGCTATCCAGTTACAAAGTATACAAGCATACAAGCTCGAAAAATGCAGAAGTTTCTCCAAGTTCTTCTTCTAGCCATTAATAAAAACAATGCAATCATCTACAAAGGCCAAGCAGGTAATTGGAACAGGACTGGGAAATTGATAATGCACATTTGGATTATTTATAAGGAGCCTGTTATGTTCCCTAGAAAGAACTTCAGCAAAAATAGCGAAGAGGGCCGCGGATATAGGATCGCCTTGTAGCATTCCCCGAGTAGAATGAAAAATCCATGCTAACCCCCATTAGTCAATACTGAATGCCAGCAGTTAGATATGAGGCAATTGATTTTAGAAATCCATTGATGGTTGAAACCAAATCTGCGAAGAATAGTTAAAAGAGTTATCCAATCAACTCTATCATACACCATCATCATATCTAATGTAAGTATGATGTTGCCCCCATATATTTTGTGTGCAATTTGATAAACAAGCTCTTGGGCCAGAAGGACATTATCACCAATGGATCTTCTGGGTGTAAAACCTGTCTGATTTAAAGAAATAATTGGAGAAAGGAAAGAGTTGATTCTTTTAGAGCAAAGCTTAGAGATGATCTTATAGTAAACATTGCAGAGACTAATCGATCTATACTCATTCCAAGAAATAGCAATAGGGGTTTTGGTTATAAGAGCAATACATGTAGTTGTCATACCACTTGGCAATTCTTTCCCCTCAAAAAAATCAATCACACTATAAGGTAAGTCAGATTTGATGATATCCCTGGTAGCCTAATAAAAGGAAGTAGGGAAACCATCTTGACCAGCCACACTTTGAGTATCAAGTGAACAAATGATTTCTTTCAATTCACCAAGGATGGGTAGAGCATTTAAATAATCATTCTCAGCACCAATTATCATAGTAGGAATCATCCAATAAAGCATCATCAAATGTTGAATGTTCAGTAGATAGTAATTGAGCAAAGAAATCCACAGCAGAATTACATATAAGGTGTTGATCTGAAGTAAACTCACCATTATGAAGAAGCACTTGACGAATATAACTATGCTTTCTTCTCTTATTAACAAAATCATGGAAGTATTTAGTATTCTTACCCCATTCTTTTATCCACTTAACACCTGATTTCTATTTAGTATTAGTAAACTCACCATTATCAAGAAGCACTCGACTAATGTAACTATGCTTTCTTCTCTTATTAACAACAGCATAGAAGCATTTAGTATTCTTACCCCCTTCCTTTATCCACTTAACACCTGATTTCTATTTCCAGAATACCTCCTCTTTAGGGAGTAGAGAGTTCAGCCTAGTATAAGCTAGATGCAAGCTCATCCTATCCTCCACTACTTTAGAAAGATCATACTGCCTTTCAAGTCTTAAAGCCTCTATTTTGGCTTCTTTGATCTGGACAAGGAGCTTGCCAAATAGATTCTTATTCGACTCTTTGAAGAAAAAATTGAGCCTCTTCAGTTTAAAAGAAATTTATACCAATGGTGATTGCTAGTTGGACTGAACAATCTCCAAAACTTGGCATCTTTTACCCACATTTCTTGAAATCTGAAAGTAGACTTGAATTGGGCTTGAGTGGTTTCACACTTAAGAATCAGAGGAGATTGATTAGATGTATCTCTACTAGGGGCTTTAGGGCTGAAATATTTAAAAACACTGACCCATTGATTATTGACCAGACTTCTATAAAGCTTTTCAAAGACTTTTCCATTGGTCCAAGTATGGGCGACGTATAGAATACTGTATTAATCAACAGAACAAGATAATAACATGTCACTGAAGTCAACTATTGCTCTATCAATAGGAGAGATACCTTCATCCTTCTCCCATCTATTTAGAATAGTATTGAAGTCGCCTCCAATGAGCCAAGGGAGATAATTATTAGCTGAGAATTGCTTGAGATTTTCCCGTAGCTTTCTTCTTTCCACAATGGAACATTTTGCGTCAACTTCTGCTATTATGGAAGAGATATTATACCATTGGAGTTGTATAGATATGAGCTGATCTTTTATATCAAAAATGGAAGCATTCATCTCTTGTTGCCAAAAACACTAGAGCTTCCATTGGTATCTTTATATTATAATTTGTGAAGTGCCACGTATGCAGATATGTCAACGTGGAACACATTAAATATTTTAAGAAAACTATAAAATTAGTTTTGAAAATAAACCAACATTAATTAGTAGTAATTAAAAACTTAATTGAAAAGAACCCAATATTTAAAACATACATTTAATAAGAAAAAATTTGTTTTGGAAAGAATTTAAATATAACTTCATTTTTTAAAGTTCTATTTCAAAATATTAAATAATAAATAATTTTTATTTTTTATTTAATTTTATCATGATAAAATTTTAGGTTTTTGATAGTTTTGCTTGGTAACATGAATTGGTCTGTTCAAAAATAGTGGGTATTTTTTTTATTTTTTATTTATTTTTAAAAATCAAATAGTGAGTGGATAAAATTATAGGTGGATTTCTATTGAATATTTGTTTATTTTTAAGTAAAATAATAATTTATTAATCTCTATATTATTATAATTGAAGTGTCATATTTGGAGGACACCCCATTGGCAAGGCCAACGTGACGCACGGTTTCTAATTAAAAGAATTAGTTGACATGTTTTTTTTTTAACACGATTGATGTGATATGCTCACTAATTGGATTTTGTGTTGCACGCGTTTTGCGTTTTCTAAGTATATAAAATTAAAAATAAAAATTTTTTGTTTCTACAATTAACATACATTTTACATAAATGGAAAGAAATCAAATGAATTATGTAGATGCAGAAAATTATCGATATTACTACAAATTTCATTTACATAAAATTAAGTATAATACTTCTTATACAATCGATCTAAAATTAAGTAGCAATTACAGCTGATCAATAAAAGAACACATAAAATCATAAAATTTAGAGTGCGTAATGTCCATTTAAGAAAGAAAAAACGTGCTCAGTATAAATTTGAAATGTATCAACAAGCAAGACACGTTTTAATAATCAAAGATTTTGCATTGACTATAATATACAATATTATAGATTTTATGCAATCTCCTGTGCAAAAATTACATCAATTATGTAATTCACCATTTATATTTATAATTTTATATCAATTATTTATTTTATATAAATTTAATTATTCCCGTGCATCGCACGAGTGCAATGCTAGTTAGAATAGAGTTATCAAATCCCAATCGTACTTTGTATCTCTCTAATTTATGAGCTTCAATTATTGGTTCAGCAATAATCATCACTCCCAAGTAAATAGCTTTTTCAGGCTTTTTAAACTAGCCAAGAAATTGTGAATTCCTCGAGCACTTCGTATGAGAACATTCATCGAAAGGAAGGGTTTTTACGAGCCTACCTCTTCTGCTCCTTTTCTTAGAAGCAATCTTAAAACTTTCATTCACAGAAATGAGGGTATTCTCCTCATCACTGTCTAATGAACCTTTGCTTCTACTTATTTTTATTTTCTAAATTTGATTGATTCTATTGATGGAAACAATAATTTTGATGTTATTTATCATTTACTTTATTTAACATTTCCAAACTAACAATAAAAACCCTCACTATTTGATTTTCTTTTCAACTCAAATGCTTAAAGTAACTAAGTTGTGTTATGGTGTAAATTTTTACAGATTTTGATGTAAATAGGAGAGAAAATGAGTGGAGTTAAAAGATAGAGAATTGTATTATACATGTAGATCCCACGAGATATGTAGATTTGATTGGTGTGACCAATTTGGGAATGGATTAAAATTTGTAAGCTAATTACACACGCTAAAATAAAAACAAAAGTAGTGTGACGGAAATGAGTATTGTTATTCTCTTTTTCGATTTTGTCTATCTTAAATAATCTGTGGAAATTAAATCTAGGAATCTCCTTGGATCTCAATTTTCTTGTTTCTAGCCTTCGAAGAAAATATTTTTTTTGGTCTTCAAATATAATTTTTTTATTTCTAGGGAAAAAGTGATAAAAAAAATCTTAAAACACACAACCTATATAGGTAGCTCTCTATATTTGTCATCTTTTACAGTCCTAATTAGCTCTCTGGCTGAGGGAATTGAATTTTAGTATGTCATATATATAGGGTCACCTTGCTATGAATGAATTGGAAAATGAAAGAAATTAGTCAACTTATCATCATGCCTTTTCGATTTCGATTTTTTCTAAAATAATCTATGGATCGGAAACTAAATCTAGGTGTCTCCTTGGGTCAAATTTTTCTTGTTTATAACCTTCGAGGCAATTTTGTTTTTTCTTGTCTTCAAATATAATTTTTTTTATTTCTAGGTAAACAGTGATAAAAAATAAAAAATAAAATAAAATCTTAAAACACACACACACAACCTATGTAGGTAATATATTTGTCATCTTTCATATTCTTCATTAGCTCTCTAGCTTGGAAAATTGAATTTTAATATGTCATAGACACAAAGTCACGTGTTATGAATGAATTGGAAAGTGAAAGAAATTAGTCAACTTATCATCAAGCCATTTCGATTTCAAAAACTTAAAATTCAATGTTCATGCGCTATATTTATTTATACTACTGTTAAAGGTGTGCTGAAGAGAAGAAACTTTTTTTTTTCCATTTTTACCCTCACAATCTTTATGCACACATATTGCTAAGAAAATGAATATACATTATGAATTAAATTTTCATTTTGTTTGATCATTTAGTCTTTTCGATTTCCAAGACTTAAATTTTAATATAAGCAAATGTATATACATAATGAGTTAATTTTAAGTTTCAATATTAACAATTTCGAAAGGATGCTTTAAGAATCTATAAAAAAAAATTTGTGAGACTATTAATGTCCATAAAAATGATTATCGTACGGTGAAGAGAAGAAATGTTTTTTCCATTTTGCCCTACCAATCTTCTTGCACGCATATTGCTAAGAAAATGTATATACATAACGAATTAATTTTCATTCCAATTGATCATTTAGTCATTTCAATCAAAGATAAATTTTAATATGTAATATGTATCCATAAGAAAATATATATGTATAATGAATTAATTTTAAATTTCAATAATAACAATTTCGAAAGGATACTCTAAGAATCTATTAAAAAAAAACTTTGTTGTGGCATTAACGTCCACAAAATGACTATCTTCCCCCCTCCCCCCGGGCCCCCGTTTTGAGAGAACTAATTCAAATTGAAAATTTAGGCCTGAGATAGAATTTTATTGATACAAAAAATAATTTACGACTGGTTCAAGAATATGCAATGCAAAAACCTATACTAAACACCTATTAATCTAATATTGGTGATAAGTGCTAGAAAAACACTTAAATAACTCTTTTATTTTATGTATTTGCATATTTTATCAGGGTTATGCATTCGGTTTTCTGTATTTTCCTTTATTGTTGTGTTTGGGGTTACAAAGAATCAAAAGGAGCCAAAATGGATGAAAACAGAACGAAAACGGAAACTCGGGATCAAAATATAAGCGAATCAAAGATGGAGGGCCTCCGATGCAATTTTATGAAAAGTTTTTTTGCAATTTTTTCTCGTTTTAGTGTGAAAGAACATCAAAAAGGCATTCCCACACTCTTTTCGAATCCCAAATCGGAGTTTCCTACTGAATGTTATGGACGTTTGAAGAAAATGACTAAAGGTGTCATTTCAGGAACCGTTGGGGACCAAATTGAAACTTTTCACAAGTTTGGGGGCCAAAGTGAAACTTTTCAAAAAGTTGACCGGCCGAAGTGCAATTTTTTGAAGACCAAAATAATAAAAGTTGAAAGTTGAAGGACTCGTGTGCAAATACTGAGTGCTTTGAGTCACAACAGCATTACTCAAGTCAGCGCTGAACATGACTTGAGTCACGCTCGGCCACACCCGAGCACTTCACAAGATGACCCTGATCAGCATCGTAATGTGCCTAGTCCTTCTCATTCTGTGCGCGCGTGACTCAAGTCATGTCAGGCAGAATCGCTCGTGACTCGAGTCATGTCAGGCAGAATTGCCCGGTAACTTGGGTCACAACTGAGTCAGTAGCCCACTTGCTGCAGATTGCGGCCAACTAGCACCAATTTTATTCCAATGTGATTTTTTCAACTTTTTGACTTCTTTGAGATAAAACAACTTGCGGATGCCATAATAGACTCATGCAAGGTCACTTTTATAATTTTATAATTTTTATTGTAATATTTGCCTATAAATAGAGGTATTTTTAAAGAACAAATGTACAACTTAGTAGAGAGAATTAGCTGGTGATTCTCTCCAACTTTCTCTTCAATAAAATTCTGTTTTTCATTTGTTCTTAGTTCAAGCTCGAAAACTTTTAGTTTCTCATATTCCAACGGAAATAAAAACCTAAATTAAGTAACAAATAATCAATCGACGATACCTCGGCCGTGAATATGATTAGTTGAGTATTTCCTCACTCATTTCTCTCTCTCTTTTATTATTTGTGTATGATAAAGATAATTTCTCATATATTGTGGAAGTCATACAAGGCGAACTTGCTAAAAAGTATTTAACCTGCATATATGAGTGATTAAATTTCTCTATTTATTTCTTTACATTTATTTACTTGTTTTCTATACTTTTGTTTATTACTTATGATAGTGGAGTAAATCTATCATATAGCAATGGTGGTACACAGTGAACATTAGCTAAAAAGCATTTAACCCGCGAATATGAGTAGTTAGACTTCTCTATCTAGTTCGAGGGAAATGTCGTGTTCAATTAATATGTTGTTATCTTTTCTAACTCTTTAGTGATATTCTATCTATTCTTCTACTTCGATTGTTGATTTACTATGCTTTTAAACTCATTTTTGAGTTTATATGATTATTGCATTCACTTTGGCCAATTGAATCAATTAATCTTTAAATTCAAGTTACATGCTAGGATTGGAACTTTTAATCCGTAATTATCATTAGATTCTAATCCAAAGTAGCAAATGAATATTGTGCATATTTATTAACAAATCAACTTAGATACATTAATTCAAGTTTGTGAAATTATTCATCTAATTCAACTCATTCTTCTCGTTCGTTTCACACTAGTATTGCATTAAATCCTAAGAACTTGTTTAGAGTAATCCAATAGCTAGATGTTAGGTTAAACAATTCACTTTAATTTAATACACTTAAGAAAGAATTCATTAATCAGATCTTCTTGATTAGCTGGAGTTGATAAATCTAAGAAGGAACAGTAACACTTCGCATGGAAAAGATTAACACGAGTTATTGACACAACCGAACCCGAGAAATAGAGATATATCTTCAATTATTTCATCTTATCTCTTTTATTTTTCCATTTTTCTTCCAAATTTCATTCAAAATTCACAAAAACCCCCCATTGTAACACCCCGCCCGAACTAGTCCCCAAATACGCATATGATTTCGTATATGATGTGTATGTGATTTCGTATACGATGTGAAATGATATGACTATATTTTGACATGATGAATATGTATATGTTATGTTTACGGCATGTTTACAAGTATATGTGGTGCCTCGGAAACTGTTACGGCCTTCAAATTCATGACAAAAGGATCATTTCAGCATAATGGGGTTTATGGCCGTAATTTTAATGGACACTGCCGTAATAGGTAAGTTACGATCGTAAGTTTATATGATGAGACCGTAAAAGTCCAAAAGAGAAGAAGTGAAAAATTTTCAGAGAGTTTTGTAAGTCCAGAAAAGAAGAAGTGAAAAATTTTCAGAGAGTTTTGTACGGCTGTATGTATATGAGGTACGCCCGTAAGATTGTAGTTACGGTTGTAAAGTATTTTGATACGCTCGTAATTCAAGAGATGAGAAGATGTGGAAAATTTCAAAATCTTTGGTATGGCTGTATGTCATATTGATACGGCTGTAAGATGAGATTTACAGCTGTAAATGTAATAGTTACGGCTGTAATTTTAAGTCGGCAGAAGTGATTTTCTGGACTTTTCTTGCCATTTCTTGATATATAACCAACCAAACTCGGTCCCTAACATCATTTCACACCCAAGATCACTTCCAAAGCTCCGAAACTATGATATGAATTATGTAGTACAGTTTACCACCAAATTTCTCTATCTCGCTATGTTATACAAGATGAAAAGAGAAGAAGGAAAAGAAATGGAGGTGATGGAGGAAGCTTGGGACATCTTCTTGCTTGGTTTCTTCATTTCAAAGGTGGGTAATGGATGCATAAAACATGTAAATTGGTGAGTTGATGTATTTATGGGAGGTTTTTGATTTAGCATTGAAAATAGACAAGTTTGAAGAATGTTTACTTAGTATTGCTTACCCTACATGTTTGATAAATAAGTTGAGGGTTTCCATGAATAGGAATATGCTTATGACTACTTACAACTTTATAAGCTAGGTATGTGAAAGAATTCATGAATAAATCAAGAACCAATGTTAAGTATTAGAATGTATGTTAAGAACTAATCGAAGTATTGGATTCTATAACATGTTTGGATGATTTTAATGTTATGATATGTTATAGATGATACCTTCGATATGTTAGAAGAATGAATGTGTTCGTAAGTACATTTTCTTGTTTATCTACGTTTAATGTGAACTAATGAAATTACGTGATTATATGATCTCTTTGAATGGCATCAACATCACGATACGTCATATATAATGTGGTTCATGTAGATAAAGGGAAATGCTTATGAATACGTGATGAGTATATGATTTTGACGCCTAGTGCATAATAAAGGAATGTTGGTGATGATGACTTTGTTTGAATGACGTTAGCATTGCAATACATTATATGTAGAATGCCAATGTATGTAATGTATTGAATTAGCAATACTCTATGTTTAAGATCAATACATGATTGCGAAGCCTTGCATATGTATATGTACAGATGTTGATGAGTTTGTGTAGAAACGATACCAAGGCTTAAAGAGGTAAGATGCTTTCACTATCATGTCATGATAGCATTTGAATGTGACGTTTCTTATCATGTGCTTGCAAATATGTAAAGTAAAAGATGGCCTTTTGGGGAAAAGTTTGTGGCCTGAATGGTGGTCTCAAAGGGGTAACCCCGTAAGAAGATTGGGACCTGGCCAAATATGTTATGTTATGTTATGTAATGGCGCCAATGTAAGCACATGATTCGCAATATGACCCAAAGAAAGAAAGAAAGAAAGAATGTGACATGCACACCATGCATTTGCATCCACATCTATTCCCACTGAGTCTTTATGACTCATTATGTGTTCGTTTTTGTTTTTGAAGGTACGCAATAGGTTATATATGTCCGGAGACGGCGAAAGTCCTCCAAACCTAACGTTTGGATTATGTGTGAGGGAAAAAGGAATCAAACAACCCTGCAAAATGTTTAAATGTAAGTTCGAACCCTTAGAATTATAACTATATAAGAAAGTTTTAAAAGAAAAGTATGAACTCAGGCTTTCGTATACGTAATTTACATGAGTAACGTTGCCATAGTTCCCACTATTTACATTCACAAAGCTATGAGGTATATGAATTATCATGCACATTATGTATGAAATGACGTTAAGATGGCGTATATGAGAGTGGAACTAGAAGAGGCGTTACACCCATTCCTATATTAATTGACAAAAACAACTAGATTAAATATCGTTCCTCCTAGGTTCCACCCTTACTCATCACTTCTACATTAATTTGTAGTTTTGAAGCCGCGTAAGGAAAATAAAATAAATTTTTGTGCTCTGCGACAGCGCACCACGTTTTTGGCACTATTGCTGGGGACCGGTTTACCAATTTAGTTGCTTTGATTAATTAATTTCAAAAAACAAAATTTCTTCACTTGTACTCATAATACTAAATCTACTAATCGAATTCTTGTAAGTTTCGATCGAAAATCGAGAAATCCATTCGAAGACGAATATGACAAGCAAAACAAACAGAATAAGAAATGGCGGAAAACAACAACGAAAGAACTCTTAAACAAATGGCAACTCCCGAAGTTACTTGACAGCCATTGTGTATCACCTTTCCAACTGTAGAAGAAGGTAAAACTTTCGAGTTAAAATCTAGTGTGATACATCTTCTGCCATCTTTTCATGGATGATCCAGGGAAGATCTGTATTGACACTTGAAGGAGTTTCATGTGGTGTGTGATAGCATAAAACCCCCGGGCATCACTAAAGAACAAATAAAGCTCAGAGCTTTTCCATTTTCACTAACAGATGCCGCTACAGATTGGTTATACACCTTACCATTAGGATCTATCGCTACATGGAATGAAATGAAACAACTTTTCCTTGATAATTACTTCCCTACATCAAGGACGTTAAATATCAGGAAAGATATCTCCGGAGTACTCCAAAACAATGGCGAGACTCTTTATGAGCATTGAGAGCATTTCAAAAAGTTCATTGGAAGTTGCCTGCATCACCTAATCAATGAAAACCTCATCGTACAATATTTCTATGAAGGGTTATGTCAATCGAATAGAAACATGGTTGATGCAGCTAGCGGAGGAGCTTTGATGAACAAAACCTTACTGAAGCATGAACATTAATTTCAAACAATGCTGAAAACACTCAATAATTCAGTACAAGACCGGGAGATGAACATTCGAACAGTAAATGAGGTAAGTAGTTCCAATGTTGAAAGCCAATTTTCTGAACTGCTATGTTGAAAGCCAATTTTCTGAACTAACCCATCTTCTCAAACAAATTGCTTCAGGAAACAATCCACAAGCCAAAGCGTGTGGCATATGCACAAATCTGGGACATGGTGCAGATGCTTATCATGTTCTACAAGTGGATAACAATGAACAAGTGAACTTAAAAAGCAATTTCCCATTCCCAAGGCAACAGAACAATCCGTATTAATACACCGGTAATCCAGGATGGAGACATCACCCTAATCTGAGTTATGGAGCCAACAAGCCTCCAGGTTTCTTCCCAAAAAAGTCTCAAGGCCAATTCCGACAGCAAGGGAATTTCCAACCCCAAGGGCAATTTCAACACAAACCTCTATCATCAACTATGTCTCTCAAGTATATGGTGAAGCATTAGCGACTAAAACTGTGAAATTCCAGTCGGTATCCAAATCAAGCATTCAAAACTTGGAGAAACAAATGAGTCAGTTGGCAACTGCCATCAATCGACTCGAAACACAATCTGTAGGAAAGCTACCATCCAAACCTAAGGTAAATCCAAAGAATGTCAATGCTATAACCTTAAGGAGTGGAAAAGAGATAGAAAACCCGCACAGAGAAGTTCCCACACATGAAGATGAAGAAGAAGAGCTTGAAAAGGAGGTAAGTCCTAGCCATCCTATCATTGCTAAATCAATCCCTCCCCCTGTTCCTAGTAGATTAGCAAAGGTTAATAATGAAAACAAGGAAAAATAAATTTTGGGCACTTTTAGGAAAGTAGAAATCAACATCCCCTTGTTAGATGCAATCAAACAAATCCCACGCTATGCTAAGTTTTTTAAAGAACTATGCACCAATAAGAGGAAGTTGATGGGGAATGAAATTTTCAAAATGGGAGAAACTGTTTCGGTAGTATTTCAGAAGAGACTGCCCCCAAAATGCAAAGGCCCTGGTATGTCCACTGTTCCGTGAACCATAGGTAATCACCATATTGATAAAGCACTAACAGATTTAGGAGCATCATAAACATCATGCCTAAATCCTCATATGTTTTATTATATGTAGGAAAACTAACAGAAACTCATGCAATTGTGCAACTAGCTGATCGTACTAATGCATACCCGGATGGAGTATTAGAAGATGTGCTAGTACAAATAAGCACCATAGTTTTTCGTGCCGATTTTTATGTTCTTGATATGGATGATGAAGATTTCCCTCACCCCACACCTATCTTATTAGGATCTCTATTTCTTTACATTTCTCGCACTAAGATAGATGTTCATGAAGGTACACTGTCTATGGAATTTGATGGGGAAACAACAAACTTTAGTATTTTTGAAAGCTCACTGTGCCCTAATAGCACTTGTTCTGTCTTTGCAATTAATTCAATTAATCATTTTGTGCAAGAAATATCTAAATTGGATTGCAAAGCCAGCATACCACATAAAGTTGAGCCAAAGCTCAAAGACTTCATTCCGATGAAGGAAACTATGGGAATTCATAGCCAAAAGTTGGGAGAAAAATTCAAGGTAGACCGCCAAGAAACTAAGACATTCGAAGGAAGCTATCAAAGACAAAATGGAGCTACGATGGATTTGAGGAACTATATTTGACAAATGGAAACTGTGTTGAGCTAACGACTTTAAGCAAAAGAACTTCTTGGGAGGAAAACCAAGCAACTTCTTATTTTTATTTTTCTTTTGATGTTTTCGTTATTTTTGTTTTTATTTCTAAACTTTTTGTCTAACGCACTAAGGAAGATATTGCTTTGTAACTGTAGAAGGCAGATATCTTGGGATTCAATTATTTGGGAAAAGACAAAATGGCGCACAAATCCGTGATTAGCATTAATTTAATGTTAATTATTGATAAAGCATGGTGGGTGATTATTGATAGCGGACAATCTATCAATGCATTTTCTCGGGTACTCTTTCCAGCACACTCTACACCACACTCTACATACATAATTGTTAGTTGGAAGAGTGCAAATTTGGCTATATGTCAAGATCATTCTTGGTTAGAAACCATAACAAAAATCCATTAACCCCTCTATGAGTACTCGTTTCTAGTAGTGATTAGGTAACTTTCTTATTCTTCTTCTTCTTCTTCTTCTTCTTCTTCTTCTTCTTCTTCTTCTTCTTCTTTTTCTTTTTATTATTACATGAATGCGTATGATATTTTTGTATATATATCTATATATATCTTTTTCTAATATTAATTGATTGTGATGTTCAAATTTTGTTACTTTTTCTTCTTCAATATTATGTTTTGAAAATACGGAAGAGTTTGATAATCTATTATACTCAGTAATTTTGATGGTTTTAATCTTCTTGCTCCAGGTAATCTTTTTCTTTCGTGTGTTGCATTAAAAAAAAGTCGAGCTAACAACTATGAACAAATGCACTACTTAGGAGGCAATAAAGAACTCTATTTTCTCCTGCTTCTCCAAAACACTTGAATTTTTAATGGATAGCAAATTTTCCAAAATCCACAAATATTACCCTTCACTAACCTTGAATGCCTTGAACGAGATTTATTATTCAAGGGTAGGACGGTTAAAAATGTTTATGAAAAAGGAAATGCTTGAGGATATCCGATTGAAGTAAACGTCCGATTAGGAGGTGAAATGCCAACTTTTAATACTAAATATGCACCGGGATAGGCAAAAGTAATTTTGCCAAGAAGAAAAAAGAAAAAGAATGAATGTGTGCTATAAATGTGCTAGATGACCTTATAACTACACTTGATAGACCTATAACTTAGGTAACTCTTCCATGGGATTTGTCTCTACAAATCGAGAAGATAAAATATGTTTTATTAAGGATGGCATGAAGTAAGGGTCTTTGGATGATATCCATCAAACTTTTGAGACGCATCCTAGTGGAATGGTGCAAATCCAGGTTCTCAATTTGTGGGTATAGTCTTGGGAATTTGACCTTAAAAGACCATGTTTGCCAGTCTACTAGAAAACTAGATTGGAAGCCTATCCCCAACTCATAGAAGGTGTTTAACCCGTTTCTTGACGTAAAACCAGAGAAAGATATGAGTAACAAGCACAACTACGTGTACATATTGTTATTTTTAACTATTTATGTTCTTATGTCAGTTTTTAGTATGCAAAGTCGACTACCTATTGAGGCTGCTACTACCGTCACAATTGGGAGTTTAAAGTCGAAATTGACAACCATAAGTCTCTTTGGTGGAATCAATTTGGGACAACCGGAGCTTCTAACACCGATAATCAAAGCTCAAACAACACTTGAAGATCGAAAGTTTAAGGTAATATACACAGGAGGTCTTCATGGGCTGATAGGATATGCCATTCAATCTGCGTACATGAGAGGATCAATAGTGGTTGGCATTATCGTACCACCTTTAAAACAGGCTCATGGTAATACTATCGGCTCTGAGGTAAACGCTAGATCAATATTTGAACGTTTAAAACTAATGATAATGCATTCGGATGCTTTCATTGCAATTTCCAAAAGGTTTCAAAACTCTGGAACAAATCTTTTGCATAATATCCTAGGCCGAGTTGAACCTACACTCTAAACCAATTGGCCTTTTAAGCATTCAAAACTATTTCGACGGTCTATGTCTATTGGCATTTTTCGAATTTTTACTTAAGCAAAAGTTGATTTCTCCTAATGCACCAAAAATGATTTTAATTGCACCATCAATTGAGGAATTATTGGAGAAATTAGAGGCTTATGTTCCACAAATGAATGTAGAATTGCTATAATCAATTGGCCATAGGAATTACACAAAAGGAAGAAAGATCTTAATTAATTGGGTTTAGAGTTAAGGTGATGAATGTGAAACAGCTAACTTCAGATGGTAGAATACGGAGTTGACTCTGGAAATACATCTGTGTTATGCTTTGTAATAAAAAAAACCTGGATTATGGTCTATGTGTCCCACCCAAAAGCATTAAATTGGTCTTAGCAGTAGACCTTAAAGAACAGTTTTCTTTTCTTTTCTTTCCCGCTCCTCCCTTCTATCTTTTTCAGATACACCTTAAAGAACTGAATTTTCACTTCTTTCCATGGCATCTCCTCGACGTATCGTTGCTCTTCTGCAAGTGCTTAACTCTTTTTCTATACCTACTGAGATGAGGATGTAAGTTGTTCAACTTGTCGATAAGTATGAATGCGTGCTTTGGAATGTAATCCTTTTTGGGGCAGGATCATCACGTTCTGCTCGCAAATGATGTGCTAAGCGCCTCAATATTTACTTCAATTGTGGAAAGTTATTGGGGGGACCTCATTGTATTAGAAATCAAACTTATTCACAACATCAATATGTTTTTTGTTCAAGGATGGACCAATCAGGTGCAGGACCAAAGAGTCTATGAGGGTAAGCAGCTGACTTGAAATAAGTGCGAGAGAGTTTGATAATTTGTCGGACCAACGGCAACGACTGTTGGAAACCAAACTCGATGGCCTCACTATTGAGCAACAACTTTTTGAGCGTGATCACTGAGCGTCCATCCGAAGATGTAAAACTACGTCTCATTTTATTTGAAAAGTGTTGAGTCGGACATTTTGTTATAAATGTTCTCCTATTTGTCGGCTCTTGTGTGGTTGTTCTTTATTGAATGGTTAATGTGCCTTGGCTTTAGTTGTTGCCTTTCAAACCTATGTGTCATGTTGTGAGAAACGGCTTGAATGGTTTAAATTCAAAGACTCTATCCAAATTCTTCTATGTTGATCTTCAACACTTCACAACTCCTCTTGATGAGCAAGTATGAGGTTTCGGGGTCTTCATTTGTGTAGATTCTTGATGGTCGAACCATTCTTCTTTGTACATTCGACTAGCACATGGAGGACCTTTTCATTAAGGTTGGTCGTCAAACTGTCTTATAGCAAGTATGCTGATTCATTGATAGTTTCCATGTGGGTCGGCCTTGATGGGATCATGTCATTAATTTGACGTGAATACTATTGCAAGATGTTCAGCGGGTTGCCAACAAACAAAGTCCTTTAATATTTCTTAAAAAAAATAAATTTAACTGTCATTTTTCTTGTCCTTAAATATGTTGATTGCAGGGTTTCTTACTCCTAGTTTGTTGAACCGGTTATACAAGGGGCTAAATTGTAGAACAACTACCAAACAACTCAACTCACTGCATACCCAAGGAGAGCTTCTAATTCTTATCTTTTTCATGCTTTCAATAATTCTACATTTAAGGACAATATAGAAATTAAGCGTGGGGGAGTGGCGTATTGTGGCATGTTTTTGAAATTTTTTTTATCTTGTTAAGTTTGCAGTTTTGCATGACAAAGAAACTTTTTAATATGATTAAGCTTAATTTGGATGACTTAGCTTAAAACACAGATTGAGACGACTTAGTTAAGATAGGGGAAGTGTATACTACTCGGTAAAGTCTTTACACGCATTCCCTATCACAGAGAGGCCTTTAAATCTACTATGAACATGCTATGGAAACAAAAAGGGGATCTGTAGGTCAAGTTTATTGATGGAGATGTTTTTATAGTCGAGTGCGAAAACAAAGGAGATAGAAATGCACAACCCTGGAATTTCAATCGGGCGCTGTTGGTCTTCTCAGCTATTGATGATCTATTATATATATCGAAACCTCGGTTTATTGGGGTTCTATTCTGGATCCAAGTTTATAATCTTCCATTAAGCCACATGAGAATAGATATGTCAAAGAGGATTGGTAACCACGTTGGCTCCTTTTTTAAGTGGATTTTGAAAAGGATAATTTGTGTTTGGGCCTTTTTTGCGTATTTGAGTCGAGATTGATGTCAACAAGCCCATACGCCACTTTGTGAACCTAAAATTAGGTAATTCAGAGGTGCTCACACGACTTGATATCTGCTATGAGAAGCTTCCCTTATTTTGCATATTTCTAGGTATATTGAATCACTTTTTCAGTGAATGTGATGTGGAAGCACTGAGCATTCTTTGTAAAGACAAACACCACTGCTTTGGGGAAATCCTTAAGCTGCCAGTGGGAAGTAGAGCAAGATCAAGATGTAGTCAGGAGTCAGACCCAAATAGAAGCGATAATGAGCCTGTAAAGAATATTGATGATGATAATTCACTGCAAGCAACTAGTTCATTACCAACCAAGAAGTGTGACACTGATATCACAAAGGCTGCTAACACTAAAATGACAGGGGCTGCTAATTCACACATGTGGAATTTGAATCCCCCTCACCTATCAGATTACCACTTGATAAGGTATCTAGGAAGGGAGAGATAAAACCACTTGCAGTTATACCTAGGGATGACGAAACTACAGATGCCATTGGAAAAATAGAGATCCAACCTAATGGCATGATAATTATAGAGGGTGATCCAATCAATGCCAAGACTAAAACACAGAAATGGCTCCGTCTTGGTCAGATGACCAAAACTAACCATTCCAGTCGCACGAACCCATCTTCCCCCAACTTGTATGTGATCAAGGTCGCCAAGCGACATGAGTTGCCCACTTTGGAATATGCAGGATACGCCTATCATATTCAATGCCCATCGGAGCCATATCCATGACTTCTCCCCAGACCTTGTTTTTCTCATTGAAACAAGGATGTTTGGACCTTGGGAGACAAACTTCAAATATCAACTTAGTGATCGGTCAAGCTTTGTGGAGGATTGCTAGGGGAAGAGTTATGCTCTTATGCACCTTTGGAAGGATAGTATCACGGTCCATATTCAGTCATACTCTAAAAGGCATATTGATGCACACATTATACTGTTGGAGGAAACTATGTTACGCTTTACGAGATTCTATGGCCACCTAAAACGAGATATGCTGTGGTTGTCATGGGACCTTATGCGGAAGCTTCGACCCACTGCCTCGATTTCATGGCTTATTGGAGGTAAATTTAACAAGATCTCATCATTACTGGAGAAAGAGGGTGGGATAGATCCAAACGAAGGAAAAATTCATGCATTTAACAAGGCTATCCTTGGCTGTAGTCTAACTGAAGTATCGTACTTGGGCTCCCTTTTTATGTAGACCAATAGGCGTCATGGTGAGGAATTCACTCAAGCTAGGCCAGATCGAGTCCTGTTTAATGAACACACACTGGCCAATTTCCCATTAGCTGTGGCAAACCACTTGGACTTTTTGGGTAGTGACCACTGCCCTATCTTTCTCACACTTTCATCTGGCGGTGGAACCTCTCGTATCGCCAAGCGAAGGAAAGGTTTCCGGTTTGAGCCATTCTGGCTTCATGAGGATGAGCATTTCGATGTCCTAATGATAAGTGCTCGAAAAGCACTTAAATAACTCTTCTATTTTATGTATTTGTGTATTTTATTAGTGTTATATGTTCCGTTTTATGTGTTTTTCCTTTATTGTGGTGTTTAGGGTCACAAAGAATCAAAAGGAGTCAAAATGGATGAAAATCGAATGAAAACAGAAACCCGGGACCAAAATGCAAGTGAATCAAAGATGGAGGGCCTCCGATGCAATTTTATGAAAAGTTTTTTTTACAATTTTTCTTGTGCCAATATCAAATAATATCAAAATAGGATTTCCACATTTTTTTCGGATCCCAAATCGGAGTTTCCTAGTGAAAGTTATGGCCATTTGAAGAGAAAGGACAAAGCGTAAAAAATCAGCAGCTCGAATTTACTGCCGCAGTTCAGTAATTGGACCATAACTTTGGCTAAAAAATTCGGATTGACCTGCACTTTATATTGTTGGAAAGGACACGCAGAGGGCTACAACTTTGATGTTGACCTATTCAAATGATTCGGATCATATCATGGTCAAAAATGGGCAAAACCGAGAGTGATGTGAATGGAGGATTTCTTGGGCCATGTTTTGGTAGAAAATTCATAACTTTCTATTAAAATATCAAAAAAAAGGAAATTCCAATTGCCCAATTCAGCCAAGATGCTTACCTATACCATGATACAATATTTGAACTAATGGAGCAATTTAAGATCATGATTTGGTGGTTACCAATTAGTGGAGTCATAATGGAGTGGTTGTACAATTTTTTATTATGTTTTCTTGTGAAATTTTGCCTATAAATAGAGGCATTTGTAAAGAAGGAAATGCACAACTTAGTGGAAGAGAATTAGCTAGTAGTTCTCTCCAACTTTCTCTTCAATAAAATTCTCTTCTTCATTTGTTCTTAGTTTTAGCTTTAAAGATCTTAGTTTTTCATATTCCAGCGGAAGAAATAAAGGCTTCAATCGATCAACGATACTTCGACTTTGAATATGATTAGTGGATCATTTCTTCGATAAGTTTCTCTTTTCCCTTTTATTTCTCTATTTATTTCTTAGCATTTATTTACTTGTTTTCTATATTTTGCGTATAATCTATCATATAGTGGTGGTGATACAAAACGAACACTCGCTAAAAAGTATGAAACCCCGCGAATATGAGTAGTTAGACTTTTCTATCTAGTTCGAGGGGGACGTTGTGTTCAACTAACATGTGGTTATCTTTTCTAACTCTTTAGTAACGTTTTATCTATTCCTCTACTTCAATTTGTTGATTTGTTATGCTTGTAAACCCGTTTTTGAGTTTATTTGATTATTGTATTCACTTTGGCCAATTGAATCAATCAATCTTTAAATTCAAGTTACTTGCTAGGATTGGAACTTTTGATCCGTAATTATCACTAGATTCCAATCCAAAGTAGCAAATGAATATCGTGCATATTTATTAACAAATCAACTTAGACGTATTAATTCGAGTTTGAGAAATTATTCATGTAATTCAACTCATTCTTCTCGTTCATTTCACACTAGCTTTGCATTAAATCCTAAGAATTTGTTTAGGGTTATCCAATAGCTAGATGTTAAGTTAAAGAACTCACTTTAATTTAATACACTTAAGGAAGAATTCGTTAATCAGAGCTTCTTGGTTAATTGAGAGTTGATAAATTAAAGAAGGAATAGTAACACGTTGCATGGGAAAGATAAATATAAGTTGTTGACACAACCGAACCCGAGAACTAGATATGTTGTACAATTGTTTTATTTCAATCTTTTATTTTGACGTTCGATTTTCTATTTTTATTCAAATATCACAAAACCCCCATTTTTCTATATTAATTGATAAAATCAACTAGATTAAGCACCGTTCCTCTTGGGTTCGACCCTTACTTATCACTTCTACATTAATTTGTAGTTTTGAAACCGAGTAAGGAAATAAAAACAAACTTTGGTGCATCGCGACGACGCCCGCCCACCTAACTAACCTATGGCTCTCTAACACTGTGAGTGAGAGTTCCCAATGGATTCTTAATGATTCTCACAAGATTCTTTGGTGATGTGGAGAGGACTTTGCACGTCAAAGCTCTAAAGTGTTTGGCAAATAGCATAAAAAGTTGAGTAAAATGAAGAACAAACTAATGCAACTCTATGATGGGGGTAATGTGGTATGTAACATGGCTATGATTCGGGATTTGGAATCCTAGATTAATCGATTGGAGGAGATGGAAGAGCACTATTGGCGTCAACGGTCGAGAGCAGATTAGCTCAAAGAGGGGTACCATAATACACGGTATTTCCATATGAAGGCCAGCAACCAGAAAAAGAAAAATGCTATCCACAAAGTTTTTTCATTGGATAGGAAGCAAATGGAGGAGCCTGAGGAGACTATGCTACTTTTTCAAGAATATTTTAGCATCCTCTTCACACCCATAAGGCCCACATAGGAATCTTTAATGAACGGAGTTGTGGGTATTAATAGCAAGCTTACTGATGACCAAAGATATGAATTGGGTAGGCCATTTATAGCAGAGGAAATTGAGGGCGCAGCTCAGGCTATGGCTGCTCACAAGGCTCCCGACCTAGATGGGTTTCACGTGCTATTTTATCAAACACGTTGGGACCTTGTAGGTCAGGTTATTACATTGGCATGCATATGATGCCTTAATTAAGGGGAAAGTCTAGCTGATATTACTCAGACAAATCTCGTGCTGATCCCCAAGAAGAGAAATGCGAAGTTAGTGATGGATTATTGACCGATTAGCCTTAGTAATGTCCTGTATAAAATTGTTGCTAAAACCTTGATTGATAAGCTGAAATGGCTATTGCCTTCCCTCATTTTTGAATCTCAAAAGTGCTTTGTTGGAGACCGACACATTATGGATAATGCAGTGGTGGCCTTTGAATGCATGCATACTTTTAAGAAATACGATAATGGGACGAAAGGATTTCTTGCACTCAAACTTAACATGGCTGGAGTCTATGACCGAGTCGGATGGGCGTTTATCTTGGTGGTGACGAAAAAGATGGAATTTTCCTCTAAATGGCGTGATCATTTTTATAATTGTATCTCCTCTTTGAGCTTTGGGCTTAAGGTAAATGGAGTTGTGTAAGGAAATTTCAAACCCACTAGAGGGCTACGGCAAGGTTGTCCGTTCTCGTTGTATCTTTTTTTGTCGGTGGCTGAAGGTTTCTCTAGATTAATGAGACAAGTAGATTGGGATGGTGGGACTGTTTGAATTCAATGCTCACACCACACTTCCCGTATCTCGTATTTATTCTTCACCGATGATGCAATTATTTTTATGCGAGCTAATGAATCGGACCCCATTGCATTACTTTATATTCTTAAAAAGTACAATTTGGCATCTAGACAAAAGGTGAACATGGAGAAATCATCTATTAAATTTAGTACGAATGTTGGTGAGGCAACTAGAGACCATATCAAGCAACAACTTGTGGTTGGGAATGGATCTCTTCTTAATATATAATTGGGATTTCCACTATCTCTTGGGCACAACGAGAAAAGGGATTTCGCATTTGTGCTAGACAAAATCCATAACCGACTAAAAGGTTGGCGCCATGATCTTTCTCGGCTGGTGGGGGAGAAGTTCTTATTAAAGCGGTTGTTCAAACTTTCCCGACATATTATCTAAGTCTATTCAAACTCCAGGCATCAGCTTTCCAGTCGATTTGAAGGTATATTAGCAACTTTTGGTGGGGAGGAATGGAAAACAATCACAAGATCCATTGGCTTAAGTGGGATTGGCGTTGCATGGCTAAGGGAGCGGGTGGACATAGTTTTTGCCACCTCGAACTCTTTAACCAAGCAATGGTGGCTAAGCAAGCCTAGAAGCTCTTTCGAGGACCCCACTCATTCATGGCACGGTTCTTTAAAGGGACATATTATCATGATCAATCTTTCAGCTGGGCACTTGGTGGAAGTGGAAAGTAATATTTATGGCGCAGCATTATTTGGGGGCGAGAAGTCCTTGATAAAGGCTCACGATGGTGGGTTGGCAATGGAGCCTCTGTTCATATATTTTATGACCCTTGGGCCCTCCGGTACGGTTTCATGTCTTTTACCCTGACGGTGGATGGAATTAACAACGTGGTTGAGCTTTTAACCTTCTCTGGTGCCTGGGACAAGCATAAATGACGCTATATTCCTTCCAATTGATAGGAACTCCACCTTGTCACTACGAAAAGGTGATAGGCAGCATGAAGATGAGTTGATTTGACATTTTGAGCAGAGTGGAGCTGACACTGTTAGGAGTGGATGTAGATGGCTTTGTTGAGCGAAATTTGATGATATATGTAGCAGTAAGGGGTAGTAGCTTTGGCGATGGCCAAAGCTGTGGAAGCTTGATATTCAGCGGAAAATTCAGGTTTTTTGGTGGAGGGTGTTTCATGAGGCAATCCCGATGTATGGCAGGTTATATGCTCGAAGTATAGCTTCTGTCGCTTCGTTTGGTGGCTATGGACAAGTTGAGTTAGTTGCACATGCTCCCTTTGAGTGTCCTTTGTCTAGGTCGGTGTGGAAAGAACTTGGTTTGTAGGCTCAATTGGAGGTGTATTGCAGCTGGAGTTCTGTGAAGGATGTTATACACAACATAGTGGCTTCTCTGGCAATGGAAGACATTGCCTTAATAGCAATTGGTGCTTGGTTTTTATGGTTTGAAAGAAACAAGTTTTCACATGGCAGTTCAAGCCGGATCCCCAGAATAATTTTTGGAAGGCCATTGGGACTACCACAATATCTAAGAATCAGGAGGCTACTAGGTCTTTAGTGTTATATTTATGTTTATTTTATAGTTGTATTCGCTTTTGGCATGTTTTATTGTGCTTAAATATGTTTAATTTTGATCATGCTAGGTAAAAACCAACATGGATCAACGGCGTCACAAGAAAAGGATAAAAAGGGAGTGAATTTGTTCAATTTTGACAGTTTTTTTTATCGAAATGAAAAGCGAACGAAAGATAGAGGGCTAAAATTGCAAAAAAAAAGAGGAATTCTATATAGTATAAAAAGTTACACTAGCAAAAATGCCATGTGAGCCCCCAAAATTGAAGGAACTACCCATCGAGTGCTCTGTAGGCCGTAGAAATAAAAGTGTAGTCGCAAAAGGAAAGTTACGATTGCGGGAAAACCATGTGCGGCTGGAAAAGTGGAGTTGCGGCCATAACTTTTAGTTTTCAACAATACACGGATTTTCGGAATTTGTTTCCGAATTGGACTCAACCTTATTCTTGTACGCTATTTTGGCCATCATTTGAAGACCTAATGTGGGCTATAAATAGAGATATTAATACACAAATTAGGGGGCTTTTACACACATCACAATTGAGAGATTTCTGGAGAGCAATTCAACCGTTTTTGAGGAGATTGGAGGACGATGTGGACTCTTGGTGCAAGATCTATAACTTCTACTTAATTATTCCTCAAAATCCGTTGATGAATTCTTTTATTTTTGCAATTAGATTTATTTTTAATATGTGTAACTAAGTTTCTTGTTGCGATGAATGATATAATATAGTTTGAATATTTGATTTCAATTCTCAAATTTTGGAATTTAATTCTTATGTGTTGATTTTAGCTCCATATTTAATGTTGCAATTACTTGACGACTAATTCATTGATTTGTGAATAATAACAAACCGAGAGGTGAGTTATTTATTTAGACCACGTTGTAAGATCCGGCAATTTACAAAAAAGATGGCCATATTATTTTATAGTTGTTGAGATCTTTTATGAATTTCTATGAATGTTAATGCATCTAATTAAGGCTTGATTGTGGTAGTTGACTTGATTATGTAGGATTAATTTGAACTCGAGAGAGGTAAATTAAGTCTCTTTTGCGAATTCGATCTAACACAACTATAGGATAAAATTTGAGAGGCAAAATCAAATAGGATAACTATAGATAAATTGGGATTTTCAACTTCGTTCTTCATTAATTAAACCAATCTTTTCAATTTCGTGATTTGTTTCTTATCCCTTTTAATTTTTAGTTAATAATTGAGGTTCATATTCTTTGATATATTTATCCATTCTTGCTGAGATTAATATTCTTTGATATCTTTATCCGTTCTTGTTGAGATTAATTTAGACAAATTTTAAATAAAATAGTCCCATGGGTATGATGATCCGGATTCAAAAAGTCCAATTTGCTACTTGTTTGGCGATATCATGCACATGCAAGCTGTTTTTCACAAGAAGTTTTTTGGGGCCATTGCTAGGGCTATTTTTATTTAATATTGGCTTACATTGATCTTAGTTTTTATTTTTGATTCGATTTTAATTTCTAGTTATAAAAAAGTTTTGATACTTGTTCTTTTAATTTTTCAGAAAAGGTGTTTGTTGCATGACCCGCCTGCAAGGTAGCAAATTAGAGCAGTTTGATCTTGAGCTTGAATGTACGTTTAGATGTCGACGCAAGGAAAGCACCCAAAAAGGAAGATTTGCAATAACTAACAATGGAATGCGGAGAAGGAGATGATGCTGCATTAGAAAGCGAACGAATAGCAAGAGCTACTTTAGAACGAAGGCATAATCCACTATACGAAGAGGATGAAGAAGATGCTCAGGATGACGATGGTAGAAATCTACCCATGGCGCAATTTTTTACTCCACCGACTGCTCCTATCCGATCAAGCATTGTACATCCTCCGTTTACGAGGAATGAATTCCAATTGAGAGCTGATTTGATCAACCTATTTAGCAATAGCCTCCAATTCTATGGCCTCGCCCAAGAGAACCCACATACTCACCTTGCCAGATTTTTGGGGATGTGCCAAAATTTTTAATTTGACAAAGTCAATGAAGATATCGTATACATTAAGAGATGGTGCATTGCAATGCTTGACTCTAAACCGGATACGAGTATCACTACATGGGATGATTTGGCCCAAAAGTTTCGCAATAAGTATTTTTCACCGGCCAAGGTGACGAAAGTGAAGCTAGACATCGGAACTTTCCAACCATTCGACGGTGAAAGTTTCCATAAAGCTTGGAACATATTTAAGGGCATGCTCAGAAAATGTCCTAATCATAGGACTAACAAGGGAACTCAAGTGCAATATTGCTACTCGGGATTATCTCCTCAGTTCAAATCCATTGTGGACTCTTCATATAATGGGTCCATCACGAATAAGAGGCTGAATGAAGCATGGGACTTACTGGAGTTTATTTCTAAGATACACACACACACCATGTTCCCATCTGATCAAGTAGTTTTTAAGAAAAGACTTGTGGGACATGAGAGTGATTCAATTGTAGCCACTAATGCTCAAATAACAGCGTTGACCAAGCAGATGAAATTACTTGTTAGAGCAGAAATTTAAGGGGTGCATTCAATTCAAGTGAATCCACTATGTGAGACTATGGAGAAAATCATTCTATCTCAGATTGCATGTTGTTGGCAACTCAATGTGATCGGGTGAATTTTGTGAGTAACAACAGCCGATAGCAGTTTAATCCTTATTCATAGACATACAATCCTAGTTCGAGGTTACACCTTAATCTCAGATATGGAGACAACTCAAACACTCCTCCAACAAAGAAACAACCAAGTTTGGGGGAGCCGTTTTAGCAGTACGTGCAAAAGAGAGATAAAATACTAGAATAAATTGATATAAACTATCAAAATCAGCAGGCGTCAATAAAGAAATTGGAGACCCCGATTGGATAGATGGCTTTGCAACTTGCAGAAAGACCTCGTGGGACCTTTCCTAGTAACATAGAAATGAATCCAAGAGAGCAAGTTAATGCCATTTAGAGTGTCACCAGTGAGGAAATTCAAGTTCCACCACTTATGGTAGATACTTATTTATATACTCCAATGAAAGCTTATGTTCATCCAATTCCATTTCCTCAAAGGCTAAGAGCACACTTGAAGAAAGAAGAGGGACAAGCCATAACAACAAGAAGTAGAGTACAATTTGCCAGAAATTCACGTAAAGAGGCCGGGTAAGCAAGATGAAAGTGAGATAAATGAGAAACCCAAAGTAAAAAAGAAGTAACAACACCACCAGTGGGCGAGGAGAATGAGACCAGAATTGAAAAAACTGAGAAAAAGGTCCTGACTTCAATGAAATCATATGTGCCACCTATCCCCTTTCTACAAAGGATACAAAAGCACAAGCTTGACTGATAAGTGCTAGAAAAGCACTTAAATAACTCTTCTATTTTATGTGTTTGTGTGTTTTATTAGTGTTATATGTTCCGTTTTATGTGTTTTTCCTTTATTGTAGTGTTCAGGGTCATAAAGAATCAAAAGGAGTCAAAATGGATGAAAATCGAAGGAAAACGGAAACTCGGGACCAAAATGCAAGCGAATCAAAGATGGAGGGCCTCCGATGCAATTTTATGAAAAGTTATTTTTATAATTTTTTATTGTGCCAATGTGTAAGAACATCAAAAGAGGATTCCCAAAATTTTTCTGAATCCCAAATCGGAGTTTCCTAGTTAAAGTTATGGCCGTTTGAAGAAAAATGACTAAAAGTGTCATATCACAAAAAATCAACAACTCGGATTTACTGGCGCAGTGCAGTAATTTGACCATAACTTGAGCTAAAAATTGGAATTGACCCGATTCTTGTTCCTGTGGAAAGCAGACTCAGAGGGCTACAACTTTGGTGTTCATGACTTTAAATGATTCGGACATTATGGCGGTAAAAAATGGGTAAAACCGTGACTATTCTGAATGGAGGATTCTTTGGGCCATGTTTTGGTAGAAAATTCATAACTTTCTATTAAAATATCCAAAAGATGAAATTCCAATTGCCAAAGCAAGATAAGATGTTTACCTACATCATGATGAAATTCCATTATCATGATTTGGTGGATACAATTTAATAAACCCATGATGGTGCATGAGTGTCATTTTTTATTATATTTTCTTATGAAATTTTGCCTATAAATAGAGGGATTTGTAAGGAAGGAAGACACAGCTTTGAAGAGAGAATTAGCATGTGATTCTCTCCAACTTTCTCCTCAATAAAATTCTCTTCATCAATTGTTCTTAGTTCTAACTTGAAAGCTCTTAGTTTCTCATATTCCGGCCGAAGTAAAAAATTAAAATTTAGGTTCGAATAATCAATCGACGATACTTCGGTCGTGAATATGATTAGCGGAGAATTTCTTCGCCAGTTTTTCTCTTTCTTTTATTTTTCATGTTTGAGAAAGATAATTTCTCATATATTATGGAGATGATACAAGGCGAACACTCGCTAAAAAGTATTTAACCCGCATATATGAGTGATTAAACTTCTCTATTTATTTTTTAGCATTTATTTTCTTGTTTCTACATTTTGTATATATTACTTGTGACAGTGAAGTATAATCTATTATATTGTGGAGGTGATACAAGAAGAACACTCCCTAAAAAGTATGAAACCCACAAATATGAGTAGTTAGACTTCACTATCTAGTTCGAGGAGCGTTGTGTTCAACTAATATATTGTTATCTTTTCTAACTCTTTAGTAACGTTTTATCTATTCCTCCACTTCAATTTGTTGGTTTGTTATGCTTGTAAACCCGTTTTTGAGTTTAAGTGATTATTGCATTCACCTTGGCCAATTGAATCAATTAATCTGTAAATTCAAGTTACATGCTAGGATTGGCACTCTTGATCCGCAAATATCATTAGATTCCAATCCAAAGTAGCAAATGAATATTGTGCATATTTATTAACAAATCAACTTAGATGCATTAATTCGAGTTTGTGAAATTATTCATCTAATTCAACTCATTCTTCTCGTTCATTTCATACTAGCTTTGCATTAAATCCTAAAAACTTGTTTAGGGTTATCCAATAGCTAGATGTTAAGTTAAAGAACTCACTTTAATTTAATACACTTAAGGAAGAATTCCTTAATCAGATCATCTTGGTTAATTGGAGTTGATAAATTGAAGAAGGAATAGTAACACGTTGCATGGGAAAGATAAACACAAGTTGTTGACACAACCGAACCCGAGAACTAGATATTTAGTTCAATTGTTTCATTTCATCTTTTTTATTTTTTCATTTTATTTTCAAATTTCATTCAACTTCACAAAACCCCCCTTCTATATTAATTGATAAAAACAACTACATTAAACACCGTTCCTCTTGGGTTCGACCCTTACTTACCACTTCTACATTAATTTGTAGTTTTGAAACCGAGTAAGGAAAAAAAAATTAAACTTTGGCGTGCCGCGACAAACGCGCCCATTGACACACAATTTGCCAAATTTCTTGACATTAACATCGCATTTGTAGAAGTTTTGGTACAAATGCCATTGTACTTTAAATTCATGAAAGAAATGCTATCGAAGAAAACATGGCTAGAGGAATTTTTGGTAGCGGCGTTAACACAAGAGTACAGTTAAATTTTACAGAATCACTAGTACAAAAAGGGTTTAGGGTAGCGGTTGTTTTTGGTTTAGGGTGGCGGTTCATTGGATGCCACAAAAAATGGCGATACCCAATGTCAGCGTTAGCATGGCGGTTCCAAAAACGCCACCTAAAAAAAAGGGTGGTGGTTTGTTTTAGAAAACAACCGCCACCCTTTCTTTTTTTTATTTTAAATTTCGTGTACTTAGGGTGGCGGTTGTTGAAACAACCGCCACCCTAAATATACTTGGGGTGGTGGTTGTGGCAACAACCGCCACCCTAAGTCACTTTTCAAAAAAAAAAAAATTACGTAGGGTGGCGGTTGTTGAACACAACCGCCACCCCTTGATATATATATATATATATATATATATATATATATATTTTAAATTAGTAATTATTTTGGTGGCGGTTCCCATTTACAACCGCCACCTCATATCAATTTTTTTTTGGCTACCTAATACCCATTACATGTACAAATGTACATGTTAAATTAAATCACCTAGCCCCAACAAAACAACCTGCAATTGAACTAACAGCAATACCGTACCATTCACAAAGAACCTACAATTACACTAATAGCAATACTATTCACAATTACATACCTCAACTTAGGCCTAATGAAACAAGTAGAAAGCAACTCAATCCAACTTATATCATGGATGCAAAGTATTTAGCCACAACACCAACTAATAAACAAATGACGTAAATACAACCTAATGAAACAACTAGAAGAAACTCCAACACAGCTGTACAAATACACGACTCTAGCATAAGTCCATGACTATATAAATGTACATATGACCACAATGCACGAGGACATAGTAAAACTAGAAGGAAAATGAATTTAAACCTATAAATGATCATTTCATAACTTCTCGAAAGAATTCAACCCAAAGTTCTCGTACCACATCGATGTTTTTCCGAGAATACTCTTCGGCTCCATACACATATACGTGAAATGAAAGATAATTAGTTTTATACCCAATAAAGTATTGAATGCTTAAATAATTAACCAATCTATATTCTTCAGTGACATACCTTATGTAGATCATCGCCTTAACCATATCATATCATTATGTCATTCATATTTTTCATGATGCAGTAACCACACTCATCACCTCCTGGTTGTTGTGCACACTATAATTTGTATGTATCAAGAAAATAAAAATGGCCATTAACAAAAAAAATCTATTTTGAAAGAAATTCATATATCTTACAAACAGAAATGAACAAAAGTATTAAAAAATAACTTTTATTGTTAAAAGTTATATATGTACATACCGGAAGTAGTTTCCATTGAACGCTGCTTTGTCGTACACCCATTTTATTCCACATCACTCTGAAAGCTCTAAAAATTTAAAGTATATGCATAATATTAATATATAAGAAGCGATCTAAACTCCAACTTATCATACAAACTAATAAATGAAATGAAAGTCATTGGATATTCTCTTACACGCTTATGAGCGACTTGATAACCAAATATCTCTTCTGATTAGCGAATGAATGCATTGCGTATACCGTATTGGTCGATGGCTCAATGACAAGCAATAACCAGTGATGACTAACAAATGTGATAATTAGCTTTTTAGTAACATATGTATGAACTTCGAACCTATAACATTCACAAATTAAAGTGTGAGTGATCTTACTCTTGGTGGTACGACGCCAAAATATATTTCTTGTCACTTAAATTGCACAACGCATCATTAATGTAGCGTGAAGCCTCCATATGTTGAGATCTAATCATAACTGCAGCTATTAGCGACGGATTCATGAAACCAAATGGTATTTCATATAGCTAGCAGTTCCGATGAATGTACCTATTACATAAAATATGAATTTAGAAGTTTTTTGAAAATCGAAAAGTAAAAAAGTCATGTAATTTCAAACGGGAATTGAAGTCTCACAATTGAAATACTTCCAAAATAGGAGCGCTCAACCATTTCATCGCCATGAATTTGGTGATATCAGTAGCAGTAACAAAGATATCGGTGTAAGATGATCCAGGAAATAAGTCATCGAGCGGGACCTCCAACATATCATTACTAGTAGGCATCATATTGATCAAATCGACCAATAGCTTGCAAGAGTTATGAAGACCCTGGTATGTTGCTTCATCAATGAGATTGCATTGTGCAGTTGCTGACATAGCAAAACTTTGAGGCTTCTTCTGTTTGTTGGCTCGATTCTTCTTCTTACGTACAGCAGGATTCTACAACGATAAAGTAGTCATTACAACGTGATATTAAAGGATTCTAAAGTATTAACTACTATAAATGCTATTACATAATTTTCAAACAAATAAATTAGTAAAAACCTATTAGAAACTGCCTATTAACTTACATTTTCCAACTGAACCTGGTTTTTACACCACTAAACAAAACATCCCATGGCATCCCCTAACACTACTAAGTCGTCTCGAACTGGCATGGGAAGAGGCAACTCGCGATATTGTTCAGGAACCATATCAATCCGTGCCTTGACATTTCCTTACATAAATTGGCAACCATGCACAACTGTGTCTTCTGTAATAGCATAGCAAATCCCTTGTGTGACCTGTTGTATCTGGCCTTCATGTGGCATGCACAGTATACAATCAGTAATTTCCTATCGGTCCCAAAAATTATCAAGCAACAACTATTGTTAGCTCCTACAATGATTGTGAAGCTGATTATCTATACTATTTTTAAAATAAGTAAAATTAATTCATTATTTATAGTATTGTAAAAGTAAATAATTTCAACAAAATACTATAATGGCGATGAATGGATCTGGCACACCCGAGACATGACAAACACTGTTATTACTCGCAGGTCTAGTATTGGCCATCATTAGTCCCATCCCAACAGGTACTTGGATACCTAGTTGAATGAGGGTATCAACAACTCTCTGCTAAACCCTATTATCAAATTCGGCATTCAGTTGACTTTGAACCTCCAGTGTAACCCGGCTGTCTAAATCATCTCGATCCAAGTTGTATTTCATCGATTGTTCAGATGGTTTTCCAAAAACTGCCCTCACACCACCTGCGTATCCACCAAACGTCCTCGGCCAGCCCGAATGATCCTCTTTCCCTAGAGCTGCTGAAAGTATGTCGTGCTGTCTGGTCGGAACAAATGTTCCCTCCTCAACTTCTTTAGATTTATCCACCTGTTCCAATTAAAGGTAAATTAAGTGTTAACAGCTACCATTGGTTAAATTATCAATTATATGCACAATTGGAAAGAAATACTTACAATCTTGTCATAAATATCTATAATACCATGGGGATATATCAAAGTTCCATCCAGGTCAATGTGTAATCTTACCCGTAAGTAATCCCATGAACGATTAAGTGTTAACAGCTACCACTGGTTAAATTATCAATTATATTGCACAATTGTGAAATAACTTTCTTCTTAAGTTTGTCATCTTTCAAATTGCAGGTTGTCTGTAATGTTAAAAAAATTCAACTCTTAACCTTACTAATAAGAAAATAAGTGTTAACCAGAGCACACAATTGCAATTTTCATCTTATTACCTTAATGTCTTCCCAAATGGTATTCTTTAGGCCAACTTCCACAAGTCTCCAATCACTATAATTTATATTTACCTTTGACCGCACAACTACACCAATATAATGTCGGAATCCCGTGCCACGTACCCCCATCGGCTGATCTAGGTCATCAAAATCATCATCTGTCAAATGAATACTCTTTCTCTTCCCCTTTGACATAGTCATCAGTCCTCTCGACCGTCTGGTGCTGCTGTCAGCACACGGTTCTCCTGATGTTGATAAAAATCTAGAATCCGATATATTTGTGTCCTATTAGCGCGTGCCTACACATTCAAAAATATTAATAATCACGACAATAATAAATAAGAAGCTGCAATGAATAAGAATGAAAAATATTTGAACCGATGTAGTTAGAAATAACATATGGCCTGCAAATAAATTTAAATTGTAAATAAATAGTAATGGAATAAAATTTAAATTACCAATAAATAATAACACCGGCCGATCATTCCACGTACTCTCCCTCCTGATAGTCCGAACATAGGTAATTTGTTCCAGTGTTGTGTTCCTAAGGATCTAATATAGGCAATTCAGTTGAAAATGGAGGTGTTTCATCCCAGTGGTCATATTCATCTTCATCAACCACATCACCGATCCCAAAAATGCGTTGCTTCCCTTGGAGGACAACTGACCACTTTGAATCACTCGAATCAGTAATGTAACACACTTGCTTAGCTTGTGATGTAAGTATAAATGGATCATTCCGACTTCCAACCCAAGAAAAATCTACCCTACTGAAACCGAACTTGTCAATCGATACACCCCGCGTGTTGTCAACCCACTTGCATCGAAATACGCACATCTGAAACTTCGTGTAATTAGGTTCCCAAATTTCTTCAATGACGCCGTAGTATGTATCGGCCCTATTATCAGTCGATACCGCCACCTGTCACACTCCACGATTTTGCATCATGCTTTTATTATCTTGACCTTTTGTATAAAATATATACCCGTTAATCTCATATCCCTGGTAAGATGTCACATGCGATGCGTGTCCGTAAGACAACCACTTCACCGTCTCTTCAACCATTTCCGGTGCATGCTTCAACCGGTTCATTACTTTATTTTTGAACCATTTTGGAAAACAACGATTATGTTCACTA
This sequence comes from Jasminum sambac, assembly GCA_018223645.1. NCBI lineage: Eukaryota > Viridiplantae > Streptophyta > Magnoliopsida > Lamiales > Oleaceae > Jasminum > Jasminum sambac. The sequence goes on from CP073648.1 coordinate 33,264,404, forward strand.
ACCTACAACCTTTCTCCCTTCAAAGGATTCTCCGCCGTTAAAACTGCAAGATGATGCAAGACGAGAAGATGAGCTTTGGCTAGGTCTTCAGCAATGGGATCGATCAGCTTGTGCCCAACAATGCCCTTACCGTCAAGCCTTCCCTCGTGTCAAGATATAGGAATACCAATAGGTTGGACTTTTGCTTGGTAATCAGTACCAGATTCAATGACGTCTTCAGTAACATAACCTTTTACGATACTACCCTCTGGTCTAAATCGATTTCTCACATATCCCTTCAGGACACCCATAAATCGTTAAAATGGATACATATTGTGCAAGAATATCGGACCTAACTGCTTAATTTGTCGAACCAAGTGAATAACCAAGTACACCATGACATCAAAAAATTATGGTGGAAAATACATTTCAAGCTGACAGATGGTGACAACAATGTTTGCCTGCAGTCTATCTAACTCATCCGGATCAATAACCTTACTGAATATTGCATTGAAGAAAAAGCAAAGTTGTGTAATTACGCGCCTAACATTTTCAGGCAGTATACCGCGAATAGTAATCGGCAATAGCTACTGGATCATAATATGATAATCATGAGACTTCAATCCAACCAACTTCAAGTCCTTCATCGACACAAACTGTCTGATATTTGATGAATAACCTGATGGAACTTTCACCCCTCTCAGACATTCACAAAAAATTTGTTTTTCTTTCTTAGGCAGAGTGTAGCAAGCCCCTGGTAAGAATGTGCACTTCCCCATCTCTTCAGTAGGTGGTAACTTCGGCCGTATTCCCAAATCCACAATGTCCTTTCTAGCATTGACAGAATCTTTCGTCTTGCCTGGAATGTTTAGCAATGTCCCGATGATATTTTCCCAGACATTCTTTTCTACGTGCATGAAATCGATACAATGTCTCACCTCTAAATACTTCCAATAAGGTAAATCCCAAAAAATCGATCTCTTCTTCCATATACTCTTTTTAGTCTGCTTAAAAGTCTTACCGAACTGACCTGAAATATCTTTAACTTGTTCAAAAAGCTCTTCCCCAGACAATGGCAATCGTCCAACCTGGTTCTTGGCTTTCCCATTGAAATCCTCTTTATTTTTTTGATATCTATGATTTTTTAGAGGAAAAACCCGATGATCCATGTACACATTTTTCTTGCAATTATTCAAATATAGGCTACAAGTGGCATCTTTGCACACGGGACAAACCTTACCACCTTTGATTGTGTAACCTGACAAGTTACCAAAAGCTGGAAGATCATTTATGATGCAAAATAGCATTGCACGCAAATTAAAATTCTCCTGACGATTAGCATTAAACACCTCCACGCCCTCATCCCACAACCTCCTTAGACCATCAACTAGAGGTGCTAAATACACGTCGATATCATTGCCCGGTTGTTTCGGACCTGAGATTAGCAATGACATCATCATGTATTTGCGCTTCATAGATAGCAAAGGAGGGAGATTATAGATCACCAAAAGTACCGGCCAAGTGCTATGCCGACTGCTCATGTCGCCGTGTGGATTCATTCCACTTGTACATAATCCGAGACGAAGATTCCTATCTTTATCCCCAAAATCTCGAAATCTCCGATTGAAATTGCACCATTCAGGGACCGGTATCAGCCGGATGCCTTAGTTTTCCATCTTTTTTCCTCCCTTCTGCATGCCACAACAATTTGGCTGCATCATCTGCATTTGCAAACAAGCGCTTAAACCTTGGAATGACGGGTAAATACCATAATACCGTTGCTGGAGGACCGTTCTTTACCGCGCAATTATCATTGCGGTTATTTCTCTTATACCTTGATACCCCACACTTCGGACACACATGCAAAAACTCTGTACTCAATCTGATACAATATACAATCATTTGGACAAGTGTCTATCTTCTCAATCTCCATACCCAATGGACATAACATCTTCTTTGCCTTGTACGTTAAGTTAGGCAACTCATTATGATCCGGAAGCATATCTACTAAAAGCTCCAATAACGCCGTGAAACTCCGATCACTCCACATACTTTTCTCTTTCAAGCTTAACAAATTGAACACAGTTGATAACTTGTTGTATTTTACACAACCAAGATATAAAGGTTTTTCGGAATCGGCAAACAATTTATCGAACTCATGAGGCCTATCAATGAAGTCATCTTGCACATCACGCAACATTTCATCCAAACGATCATACTCCACATTCATATCTATATTTTCCTCATGACCGTCGTTGTCACTGCCCAACTTATTTTTATTAATATGCCCACCACCGTTGCCACCACTGCTCGTACCAGACACTATTTGCTCACCATGCCAAAACAAATACGTGTAACCGATCTTGAAAGTTTGTAGTTGTCTAAATGATCTGATTTTAGTGATCAGATGAGTCTGTGCTGTGTTCTGTTACTCAGATTCAACTCGTAACAGTTTACTGTTTAATATTAACTGTGTCTGCAAATTGTTGAAACCTAGATGCGTCTACGTAAGCCAGATGCGTCTGGGTCGTGAATACGGAAATAAACAGTAAGCAGTACAGAAACAGTAAAAACACAGAATTTTTAACGTGGAAACCCAATTGGGAAAAAACCACGTGCTCGTCGCCTACGAGCAAAACCAATCCACTAACTTCCGAAGCGTTTAAATATTTACAACAAAGCTAAAGGGTAATTTACGCATAAATTAACCAACATCAAGGATAATAGCGAGAAACACTCCCTGTTACTCTCTCCAAGCATGTAATGCGAGCCAACCTCCCGTTGCTCTTTAGTAGCTTGTTGTAACCCCGATCCCGCAACAGATCTGCACCTCCCGTGTTGATCTCCTCGCATTGTGGGCTCTTCTATTAGTGGTTGGACTCCTCCCGGAGATTTGAGTCCCGCTCTATGTTGATCAAGGGTTGGCGTTCATAAACTTAATCAAGAAATTAACTTGAAGAAGTCAAGAACTTGGATGAGGTGCACGTTTTTCAATATATGATGGGGGACGATTTTTGCTCCAAAAACGTGTCACCTTAATCCTCCCACTTGTGGTGTATTAATATTACTTGGTTGCCTTTTCATGCAAGTAACCTAGTTTGCTTAAGACACCTAATCCTACAAGGAAGATAAGATCTTATTAGTTGTAGGATAAAAATAAATAAGGTAATAAAATAATATCAAATAAAATCTTACCTTATCATGTACCAAGTTAATATGGAATAGAATTCTTACCATAGTATAAGGTACATTGAATTTGGACAAACTTGGAGCCAAAGCAAAGTCCTTTAGACGCATGTTTCCATGTAGAGTCCTTTTGGGACCACAACTCCAAGTCATAATAAATCACATGGTAAAATAATTCAACTACAATTCCTATAACATTCTACATGTGATAAAAAGTTCAATTTAGCATGATAAAAATTTATTAAATAAAATCTAATAAAATAACAATTTATCATGCAGGAAAAATAGAAATGACAACATATTAGCTTAAAAATAAGCTAACAATCTCCCCCTTTGGCTTTTTCTATTTTTCCAAAATACTTGCCTTTGATAAATATAGCATTAAAGTACTCTCCCCCTAAGTGTGTTATCCTCCCCCACAAAGTAAGCACAAAAAGATAATGAATCAAGAGAGTAGATAACAAAATTCTCTCCCCCTAGGTGTGTTATCCTCCCCTTTTTGGTAAAATAGGAAAATCAAATCTGGTGTATACTGCTGTAAACAATAATTCACGAAAAATTGAAACATTTCCCGAAATTTAAGAGCGAGATGCATCTAGTATCGCTAGATTTATCTGGGTACTGTCGGTGTCCACAGCGACAGATGCATCTGGGTAGTGTATAGTTCACTATGCATTAATATAAGTCAATTATGATGTGTGTGTGTGTGTGTGAATCAAACACCTTTGGTCAATCATGCATCACCATCAAATACCTTATGGTTGTCCTAACTTATTGACTTTTCACTGTAGCGTACAAGCAGACCGTGCAAAATCTGTAAAAGTGCGAATTCTCAAGTCCGGCTTGCCGACTTTTTCAATAAAATTGCATTGTCTTTTGGAGGTGGAAATAGCTACGCTCAATCCCCAGAAGTCATCTTTCTCACTTCTCCCCCTTTTTCTTTCAATTTAAGCTCTTTTTTTTTTTTTTTTTGAAAAAGGGGTATGGACTTGGCTTGGATTGGCAGCCTTCTTTTCCACTGACCCTACCCTTGGACAATCGAATCGCGTGTAATGCCAAAAGCAAGATTTTGAACGTAGGTCTACACTCAGATATAGAGCCTCAATCAGAAACAAAACCTTATAGCATTGATGGTAGTGATTTATTCCATTGGATTGTCCGACTGAAGTGCTGTCAGATTAATCTGGAGGCATGTTAACTGTACACCAGATGCGTCTGCCTTAGTGTTAGCTTGCAGCACTCAGATTCATCCTGCAGTAGCCAAACGATCTACAACCCACAAGAATGAGAATCTTCCGATATGCATGTATTAAATGAAAAACAATTGCAGAAAGCAAATTGTAAAATAAAAGCAAATCTTTTTTTTTTTGAAACATGCAATTAAAGCACACAAAAAGTAAATGATAAAGAGGATCTCATTTTGTGAAAGAAGTGGGATCAATGGGATAAACAAGCTCAAAAGGAACAAACTTATTTTCATAAGCTTTCAAATCAACTTTCCTAATCCATACTTGTTTCCCTTTCAAGTTGGTTGTAGAGGTGGAATTTTTCCTATTAGAACACCTGTTCGGTATGCTTTTGGAAAATTTAGGACAACAGGGCTTCTTATGTCCTCTAACCCCACAATATTGACCACTATTTCCATTTTTACCTTTACCCTTCACTTTGTATGATCTTGCATTATTACTAGATGTAAAGGACCTAGAACTAGGTGTAGGTTCATGGGGATTATACCTATCATGATAAGACTCAGTCATGCTCAAAGAATGTGAAGTAACAAATTTATTATGATTAAATTTACCATAGTGAAGGCATGCATGAGAAGAAGAGTACTTACCTGGAGCTTCGGCTCTCATTCGAGTTTGAGTAAACTTTTCTTCTTTCCAATAGGACCTCTCAGTTTCTGAGAATTGATAGATGGTCCTCGCTTTTGATTCTGGATCCTGATCTGCGCAGATGTATCTGCTCTGACTCTTGATGTGCCAGATGTATCTGGCGTATGTTCCTGTAGACATGTCCGGGATACAGTTTTTTTAGGTACCACCTTAGTGTGATGGACAACTCTAGTGTTATCTACAGTAGCTTGAGTCAGTTTGATCATTCCTTCAGTTTGAGTTTGTTTGGGCCTAAGCACCGTCTTATTTGTTCCGATCTGGATGTATCTGATCCCAAGTGGTGCAAATGTAGTAAGTTTACTACAGGAGGGGTTAAATGTATCCTGTCTACTACTGGATGCTGCAGATATAACCGGAGGCAGAATAGCTTCACCACTATCTCTTGTTGCCGTTTGGTTATCATCTCCCTTACCACTTTGTTTCACAAAGACAACATGATCACTTGCAGTGCCTTTTCCTTTTCCTTCATAACAAAGACCTGATTTATCATCTGATGGTCTTCCATAGCTGAGGATTTCATCTAATCTGGCTGTGCCAAGAACAAGTTGTTTGATCTTCTCATGAGCTTTGGTTAGCTCGTCTCTAAGTTTGGCGATCTCATCATCTTTTTCTTTTTGAGATTGAGCAAATGATTGTCTATTAAACTCAAGCATGGTCTCCAATAAATCTATCTGTTCCTCCGCATTTTGAAACTTTTCTTTTAGCTCCTCAGATCTCGGGTCAGATGCATCTGCGTTAACACCTGCAGAAGGCAAATTTAAAGAATCAGCACCAGATGATTCTCGAGCAGTGAAAGTAATTACCTGATTTTCAGATCTACCTTTGTCTGAGTCCGAGTCAGATGCATCTGTATCTTCATCGCGCCAAGTAATATTTTTGGGCTTTTTCAACGTGTTTGCGCATTCAAATGCATTGTGCCCATATCTTTCACACTCCTCGCACTTTATACGTTTTTTGTTCTTTCCTTTGAACGATTTGAGTTGTTTTTGAGGTACTTTTTGAACTTCTTTATAAGGTCAATCATTGTCTCATCATCTACAGTGTTTTCAGATTCGTCTGGATCCTCATTGGAAATGTCAGATTCATTTGGATCCACACAGTTTGCCTTAAACGCAATTCCAGATTTCTTATTATTCTTGCGTCGGCCCAGATACATCTCAAAGGTCATAAGGTTACCTACAAGTTCATCAACTCTCATAGATGAGAGATCCTTGCTATCTTCAATTGCGGTTACCTTTGCTTCGAAGTGGTCCGGTAGAGATTGGAGTATTTTCTTCACGATCTGTTCCTTAGTGAATCCTTGACCGAGGGATTCTGCTGAATTTGTGAGGTCACTTAGCCTTGCATAAAAGCTTCTAAAGTCCTCTTTCTCATCCATGATGAGAACTTCAAATTCATGTGTCATCATCTACAATCTACATGATTTGATAGCAGTGGTACCTTCATTCGCAATCTTTAGGGCATCTCAAGCTTCTTTAGCCGTTCTTAACGAGGAAATCAACTTGAATTGATCTGCATCCACATGAGAAACAATAGCATTTAGGGCTTTAGAATTAAAAGAAGCAGCAGAACGTTGTAGATTAGTAAAAGTAGTTCTGGGTTTAGCAGATACAACTCCATTAATAGTGACAGTGGGTGCAGTGTATCCATCAAGGGTGGTAGTCCAACAACGCTCATCAATGGATTGAATAAAAATTTCCATCATAATTTTCCAATAGGGATAGTTAGATCCATTGAGAATAGGGGGTCTAAGAGTAGTAGACGACTCCATTTAGACAACTAGATCTCACTTTGTAAAAGTGAACCCGCTCTGATACCAATTGAAAGTTTGTAGTTGTCTAAATGATCTGATTTTAGTGATCAGATGAGTCTGTGCTGTGTTCTGTTACTAAGATTCAACTCGTAACAGTTTACTGTTTAATATTAACTGTGTCTGCAAATTGCTGAAACCTAGATTGCGTCTACGTAAGCCAGATGCGTCTGGGTCGTGAATACGGAAATAAACAGTAAGCAGTACAGAAACAGTAAAAACACAGAATTTTTAACGTGGAAACCCAATTGGGAAAAAACCACGTGCTCGTCGCCTACGAGCAAAACCAATCCACTAACTTCCGAAGCGTTTAAATCTTTACAACAAAGCTAAAGGGTAATTTAAGCATAAATTAACCAACATCAAGGATAATAGCGAGAAACACTCCCTGTTACTCTCTCCAAGCATGTAATGCGAGCCAACCTCCCGTTGCTCTTCAGTAGCTTGTTGTAACCGTGATCCCACAACAGATCTGCACCTCCCGTGTTGATCTCCTCGCGTTGTGGGCTCTTCTATTAGTGGTTGGACTCCTCCCGGAGATTTGAGTCCCGATCTATGTTGATCAAGGGTTGGCGTTCATAAACTTAATCAAGAAATTAACTTGAAGAAGTCAAGAACTTGGAGGAGGGGCACGTTTTTCAATATATGATGGGGGACGATTTTTGCTCCAAAAACGTGTCACCTTAATCCTCCCACTTGTGGTGTATTAATATTACTTGGTTTTCTTGTCATCCAAGTAACCTAGTTTCCTTAAGACACCTAATCCTACAAGGAAGATAAGATCTTATTAGTTGTAGGATAAAAATAAATAAGGTAATAAAATAATATCAAATAAAATCTTACCTTATCATGTACCAAGTTAATATGGAATAGAATTCTTACCATAGTACAAGGTACATTAAATTTGGACAAACTTGGAGCCAAAGCAAAGTCCTTTAGACGTGTGTTTCCATGTAAAGTCCTTTTGGGACCACAACTCCAAGCCATAATAAATCACATGGTAAAATCATTCAACTACAATTCCTATAATATTCTACATGTGATAAAAAGTCCAATTTATCATGATAAAAATTTATTAAATAAAATCTAATCAAATAACAATTTATCATGCAGGAAAAATAGAAATGACAACATATTAGCTTAAAAATAAGATAACAGATCTTCAACTTGTTTTTAAACAAATGGCTTCTCACTTCCATAGGGTTGTCATAACCAACAATATTATTACATACTGAACAACGACAAACAATCTTATCCTTCTTATATTTCTTTCTATCATCCTCAGCGCATTTCAAAAACTTAATAACTCCGTTTACATATTGAAGAGAAGTATGATGTCCATACGTCCAACTCTGATCTATTTCGAACGACCTATAGAGTTATGTTTCCACATTTAACCATGTAATAATATCATTACGTATAGTCTCGCTATTTTTCTCTTATTAAGCGTGTAATACAAATGTTCCAAATCTGCCTTATAACTCCGTATCTAATCGAAAGGGTAGGGACCTAAACCATTCGTCATCTATGCACGTAATATCGACCTGTGATTTTTTTGTGTAAAACCAATATAGTATTTTACTGTAAATCTCTGCAGCATCTCCCCTTAGTTCTCCTAAGTGTGCAATTTACGTAAAACGTAATTCACACCCGGAGAACAAAGGACGATACTGCTGAAATTAACGTAAATACATAACCGTCTACACAAAATATTAAATTTATCACAGTTCGATTTACGCAAATAGATGACAAACTCTCCACTGGGAGAATTCAAAGATAATCTTGTACATCTTAAACTGAGCAACAATGCGTGCACAGTTAATGATATACAAGATTATCTTCAAATGGTTTTCTAAGCTCAATGCATATGAAGTACGGTGTAATACAATAAATAAAATCAATTGTAACAAAAAGATGGAAAAGTAATTCGAAAATTTGATTTATTTACACCACAAAACTAATAGAATGATTATATTAATTAAAATGATATTAAATAGTTGTATTCTTAAGCTAATTGCTATAATTGTAATAAATTATAGTCACTCTAATTATATAAATATAATGACTACGAAATTGTTATTACTTTTATTGAAATAATATTATTTTCATGCTCATTTCTAATAAATTATATTTATATAAAATTAATTTTTCTTTATTTATTACATATTGAAATATAGTTCAACATAATTTATAAATATTACATGCATTATTTTTTCATACGTACATAGAATACTAATTGCTATAATTTTAATAAATTATAATCATTCTAATTATATAAATATAATAACTACGAAATTGTTATTACTTTAATTTATTGAAATAATATTATTCCCATGCTCTTTTTTAATAAATTATATCTATATAAATTTAATATTAATTTATTTATTACGTATTAAAATGTAATTCAAGATAATTTATAAGTATTGCATGCATTGTTTTGTCATGCGTAGAATACTAATTAAATTAGGGACATATCAAAAAATTAAAATTAATATTATTTCATAAAATATCAATTTTAATAACTATATTAATAATTCATTTTTCATTTTTTCTTATGAGTTATTTATAATTCCTCAAAAATTATTCAAAAAAATTACTTAACTAAATAATACTGACCAATCTACCTATCATAATACACTAATTCAATAATAATGTATATAAATCCCAAGTATATATCCATTGCAACAAATAATATACGAAAATTTGAACAAAAAACATACGAAAATTTGAACAAAAAACACATCTAATAGCAACAAATTAACAATAGAATTTGGGGATGGTACTTTCTAACCTTCAAAATATGAAAATATGTCACCAATTGATAGGGAGAGGAAGAGCTTTCTTCAAATGTGGCTTCAACAACCGAAAAAATTGGGCCAAATCCGATTTCAAGAAAATACCTACAAGTTCGCATGTTAAATTCCGCAAAATACTCGAAATTTGAAGAAATACATCAAGGGGAAGAATCTTACTTCAAATATAGCTCGAACCCATGACCAATTTGCAACCAAATCCGCATCAATGATGGAATTCCGGTTGTATTTTGCCTACCAGCAGTGGGTTTTTCGCGTGGGAGGATATGCTTGCTGATGCATGTGAATTAGGGATCTGTTTGTTTTTTTTCTTATTTACGTTTAGGTTAGGGTGGCGGTTGTACACGTACAACAGCCACCCAATTAGTTTTATTTTATTTTATTTTTTGGTTTAGGGTGGTAATTCTATGTGTACAACCGCCACCCGATTAATTTTAATTGTTAATTTTTTTAGTTTTTGGCTTAGGGTGGCGGTTGGCGGTTTTCAACACAACCGCCACCCTTTAGCTTGACATTTAAAATAATAATAATAATAATAAAATTAGGGTGGCGGATTATTGCTATAACTGCCACCCTTTCTTGAGTAAGAGTACCACCAGTGGCTTTTCAATGGGTGTCCCCTAAAGCCAATTGTGTACTAGTGAATAAATTTCCACCAAAACTAGAAGATCCAAAGAGTTTTTCTATCCCTTGCAATATTGGTATTGTAAATTTTGATAGATCTTTATGTGACTTTGGTGCCAATGTTAATTTAATGCCACTATCTATTTACAGGAAACTTGGGCAGGGCAAGCTGAAACAAACTGCAGTGACATTACAACTAGCTGATTGGTCGACCAAGCCTCCATTTGGAGTAATTGAAGACGCCTAATAAAAGTGGGAGAGTTTATTTTTCCTACAGATTTTATAATAATGGACATTGAAGAAGATAGTAGAATGCCGCTTATTCTTGGTTGACCATTCATGGCCGCTGTACGAGATTTAATAGATATGGAAAAGGAGAGGTGATTTTAAGGGTTGATGAGGAAAAAGTAACATTTAGCATTCCCCATCAAGAAAATAACATTGTCAACATGAAAGTTTTTTTTTTTTTGAATTGAAGGCAATTAAACAAGATGGCGTTGAACCTCTTAAGCCAGATACAGAAGCTCATAATGGAAATTGAGTAAATCAAATGAGGATGGCTAAAAGAAAGAAAAATAAGCTAGAGATGTACAAGGCAGACGACTTCGAACAATGCAAGGCTTCCCAAGCCCGTGTAATGTCGAGCTCTAGACTATAAATTGAGAGCTTAATGGGAAGCAACCCATTTTTCTTTCCCTTCATTTTTTTACTTTGTTGTTATTATTATTATTATTATTATTATTATTATTATTATTATTATTATTATTATTATTATTATTATTATTATTGTTATTATTATTATTGTTATTATTATAATTATTATTATTATTATTATTATTATTTTGCATATCATATAGTTTTTATTTTTTTCTTATTTTCTAGAAATAAGCCATCATCCCCAATAGATAGATTATGATTGCCACCATTTTGATCCAAAGTCCGAGTCTAATTCCCTGGGAGTACCTAATCTTTTCTTCTCCTTTATTTCTTGCTCTTTTTTGTATCCCTCTTTTACTTTTGCATTGAGGACAATGTTGGTTTTAAGTTTCGGGGTGTGGTTTTAATTTTCGCACTATGTTTAATTTTTTGCTTGCTTGTTGTAGTAATTGTGTGGCCATATATCCATATTTAAAAAGAAAAAAAGGAAAAGAAACATTATTGGTCGTTTATTTGTTTGGTTAAGTAGTGCATTGCTGATGATTGTTTCCTTTTGTGCAAAATTGCACAGAATGACCGTTGGAATTTTGAACATCACTTGATCTTTTTAAAATTTCTTGTCACTTATTGGTGCACAACTAACTTTTTTCAAGCACATGGTCATTGTCTGACTAAGATTTATGTTGGGGCGTAATCTAGATGCTTTGTTCCCTATTATAACCCTTAATTAAGCTTTGGACCCTTAGAAACAGGTAATCCTCCCCAAACTAAATTTTGGGATCGAACTAGCTAAAAGGCTAAGTTTGGGGGTGGTAAGATTTGTGAGTTTATGTTGAGGGAATTGCAATCTTGATGTCTTGATGTTTTAAATTGAAGGATTTTTGGTCGGCAAGTCTGTACTGGCACTGACAAGTGCTATCATTCTCCCATAAAAAATGAATGAAGAAAAGCCGAAAAGAAGTGCTACTTGCATTCAGTTTATTTTTGTCATATTCTCTTGTCTCATTGACTTGAGTGGTAAAGTTTAGAGGGGGTATTTTAAAACATGGTGCCTTGAGTGATGAACTCGAGTGTCATCGACCTAAAGCTCGCTATAAGAGCCCTTGAGAAAGCATGATTGTTGGGGGCATTGCATTTCCTATAATTTGAAAAAGGAAAAAAAACCAGGGCATTGAGATTGATAGGGGTTTGAAGCGCTAATAAAAGACTCAAAGGCTAGAGGTTTCAAAACTTGCAGTAGAGATCGATGGATGGATAATGGCAGTTCCTTTAACATCTAGTCACGTTTTCTTAAGATCTAGTGTGGAAAAAAGTAGTAAAATATTCTTAGAAAACCACATTGAAAGAACACCTCGGGATTTGCGAGAAAAGCGTGAGGAGTGAATCCTACGAGCGAGGTGAGGAAAATCTTGCCACATGGAAATTATATTGGCATGGTGTGATTGAGTATTCTTTGATTACATTCTAACATGGATTTGAGTTGTGCAATGACTTGCACAAACACACCGGATGGTCGAGCACATGGTAAGTGAATAGTTTGGTGGTTGTTCCCCTTGGTCCAGTTGGAGTTTTGTTACTATTTTATTGACCTGAGGTGTATGGCACAATACTTGACTTGTTTTGAGTCGTGTTTGTGGTCAGTCTTTAGTGCGTAATTTTAGCCTATGTCTTATCTTAGTTTTCTTCTTCGGGGACGAACAAGAGCTTAAGTTTGGGGGTGTTTGTTAAGTGTTATATTTATGTTTATTTTACAGTTTAATTCATGTTTGGCAGTTTTTATTGTGCTTAAGCATGTTTAATTTTGATTGTGTTTGGGAAAAATCAACATGGATCAACAGCATCACAAAAAGAAGATGAAAAGGGAGAGAATTTGCTTAATTTTGAAGAGTTTTTGATCAAAATGAAAAGGGGCTAGAAGACAAAGGACTGAAATTGCAAAAAAAAAAAAAGAAGAATTCTATATGGAATAAAAAGTTGCACCCGCAAGCCCCCGTAAAATTGATGGAACGACCCATCTGGTGTACTATAGGTGGCAGAAATGAACATGCAGCCACAAAAAGAAAGTTACAACCACGAGAAAATCATGTGCAGCTCGAAAAGTGGAGTTGCGACCGCAGGAAAAATAGCTGCAGCTGCAACTTTCAGTTTTCGACAATCCGCGAATTTTCGGAATTTCTTTCCTAATTGGACTCAGCCTCATTCCTGTACACGATTTTGGGCATCTTTTGAAGACGGAATGGGGACTATAAATAGAGACATTAAAACACAAATTGGGGAGCTTTTACACACATCATAATTGAGAGATTTCTTAAGAGCAATTCAACCCTTTTTTAGGAGATTGGAGGAAAAAGTGGATTCTTGGTGCAAGATCTGTAACTTCTACTTAATTTTTCCTCAAAATCCGGTGATGAACTCTTTTATTTTTACAATTAGCTTTAGTTTGAATATGTGCAACTAAGTTTCTTGTTGGGATGAACGATGTAATGTAGTTTGAATATTTGATTTCAATTCTTAAATTTTGGGTGTCTAATTCTTATGTGTTGATTTTACATCCACATTTAATGCTTGGATTACTTGGCTAGTAATTCATTGATTTGTGAATAATAACAAACCAAGAGGTGAATTGTTTATTTAGACCGCATTGTAAAATTCGGCAGGTTACATAAAAAGATAGAAATATTCTTTTATAGTTGTTCAGGTCTTTTATGAATTCTGATGAATATTAATGTATTAATTAAGGCTTATTCTGACTACAAATAAAATATGTTAGTTGAGTTGATTAGGTAGGATTAATTTGAACTTGAGAAAGGAAAATTAAGTCATTTTTGCAAATTCGATCTAACACACTAATAGGATAAAATTTGAGAGACGAAATCAAATCGGACAACTATAAATAAATTGGGATTTCCAACTTCGTTATTCATTAATTAAACCAATCTTTTCAATTTTGTGATTTGGTTCTTGTTCGCTTTAAGTTTTAGTTAATAATTGAAATTCATATTCTTTGATATCTTTATCCATTCTTATTGAGATTAATTTAGACCAATTTTAGATAAAATAGTCCTCGTGATTACGATAATTCGGACTCGAAAAGTCTAGTTAACTACTTGTTCGGCAATATCGTGCACTTTGAAAGTTTATAGTTGTCCAAACACTCTATTTATAAAGTTCAGATATGTCTAAGTAGTATTTTATTAGTCAGTTTTAACTGGATACAATTTACTATTTAATGAGAGATGCATCTGTCAATTATCGAAGCCTAGATACTTCTACGTGTGCCAGATACGTCTAGGTCGCAATGCGGAAAATAAACAGCAAATGCAGTAAAATAGTAAGAACAAGTTTTTTTTTTTTTAACATGGATACCCAATTTGGAAAAAACCATGTACTCGTCGCCTATGAGCAAAACTTGTCCAGTAGATCCAATCAGTTTAAATATTTTACAAAGCAACTGCAAGGTAATTTATGCATAAATTAACCAACATCTAAGAAAACAATAGAAAAGCTCCATGTTCTTTGTTTTTAGCATGTAATTTGAGCAAACATCGCATCTCTCACCAGTAGCTCCTTGTAAACCGCAATCCTACAACATATCTGTATTCCCTGCAAAGGTCTCTACACGTTGGGGTTGATCTACTTCGTGGAAGGACTCCTCCCGGAGATTTGAACCGAGATCTTCAAGATTTAAAGTTAGTTGTACATGAAACTCTTCAATTGTTTATTGAAAACTCTATGCATATGGGAGAAGGTGATGCACTTCTCAAGAGTTGTGGGGGCCAAAGTTTGTGCTCCAAACGTGTACCCTAGCTCGACTTGTGTTGGTGTTTTATTGTGACTGTGTTGCTTGTTGGCCAAGGCTCCAAGTTACCATAAAACTCCAACTCCTACAAGGAATAAAAAATATTATTAGTTGTAGTATAAATCAAATAAGGTAATCATAAAATATGCAATAATATTATTACCTTATCTTGTATCAATTTTATATGGAATAAATAACTTACCAAACAACCTGATACAATGAACTTGGACACTCCCCCTTATGGTACAAGCCTAGTAGGGTTTTAGTGCCCCCTGGACTCTCACTTGTTGATCAATTAATAATAACAAGAGAATTATCACATGAGAAAATTTAATTCAAGATAAAATAAGATAATGTGATAACAAGCCCATATCCAATCAAAATACTTATAATTAAATCAATTGAATAAAAATTCAGTCAATTTAATTATAAATGAGGAAAACTAAAAATGCCAATCATTAGCTTTAAATGTTAGTCAGATAAATAAAGCTAACACACTTGCAATATGTCTTTCACTATGCTAGGACCAAAGCACTGTGGAAATGGCCAGCCTTAAACATGTTGAAACTAAATACCGATGATTAGGTCAGCGGTAGGACGGAGTGTATAGAAATTGTGCAGTGATTCAAGATAGCGAAGCAGTGGTCCTCCCATGCTTGGTGGAACGAAGAGTTGGCAACCCACCGGTTGAGTTGGCTAAAGGGATTGCTTTACTAGGGGGTCAGCACTTGGCCAAGAGGAACCAATTACAAATTGAGAAGTTGGAGACTGATTTCCTTATGCTTGCAAATAATCTACATTCCCACCCCTATTTTTCAATCTTCGCCAGTATAAACAAGGTTTTGGCAGGTGCGGGTAATGGTTCATGCAACAATATTAGCCTCGAGGCAAATTTAGTTTCCACTAGCCTTGCCAAGTGGGCGATCTTGCATGGTGTTCATTGCAACTCGATATTTTGCATCCAACGTTGTATTAACACGGTTGTCCATAATGAAATGAAATAAATGCATTTCCCCTTAAAAAAAAGAAAAGCTCTCTCCCTTTCCCTCTCCCCATATATATATATATATATATATATATATATATATATATATATATATGGTTCCAAAAAAAACCCTGTCTCTCTCTAATCTATATGTTATAATAATCTCCCCTCCTTTAAAAGGCACAATAGGTTGTAAAACATTTACTTCCCAAAATGCCCCTAGACAATAGACAATTTCCCGTCGTTAATAATTTTTAGTGGGCTGGCCCAAAATGCCCTCTCAAACAGTACACAATTACCCTGCGTCAATCATTAATCGTGGATTGCTACTTTTTCTTATTTTCCTTCTTGCCTAGCGTAAATGGCATTTTTTCCCTTTATCGTTGCCCTTTTTCCATTGCTCTCCCACATCAAAACCCAGCCTATATCTAACAAGTATTTGCTATCATTCTTATTTTTCGTGAAGATTAAAGTTGAAAGAGTCGATTAATTTGCTCGACCAAAAACATACTATACGTATTTTACGTGAATAATTTATTTCAACTTTTCTCTTTCATGTTGAAATAATGTATTCGTAATTCAGTATAAGCAAGATGATGGGATACCAAATTAGGTTTGTCCATCCCCATACAAAGCAAACAACATCTTCCGATGAGGGAAAATACGTGTGCAACAAACTAGTATAGCTAAAAACTTTCTTCCTCTCTCTGTATAAATATATAGTTTCAAAAATTTCCAACAATTTGCTCTACCCACTACCCTTTCATTTAATCTACACTAAATGTCTTTGCTTTCTTATTGGATGACAAATACAAAACTCCAGTCATTGCTTTCCTCTTAGAAAAAAAGAAACAAAAAGAAAATGGCAGTCACTGCAGGATACAAAACGCCAATCATTGGAGTAAGGAGAGTCATCTACCAAGAGTCTTCTCTCGAGAAAAATGTAATGCCCCGAATTATAAAAACTCAGAACGTTAGTTCTTTCTCTGGAATATTTCATAATAATTTTTTTATAACAATAATATTAATAAATGCGGAAACATCACAAATAATTCGGATGTGGAAATTCCTTTCAAATAGCAAATATACTAGAGTATCTTACATTTGTTGGTTCTCTAATAACTCAAAACACTCAATATACAGTACTAATTAGTTCAAAACATTTGAAATAACACACTACGATACATTAAGTTTACTTAAAGTAAAAAATGAAAACGAAATTTCTTATTTATTAAATCCTAAATAGCCCCCGTGCCTCGATATGCCTGCAACTCCTCAATCTGCAATTTGTTACAATGAAAAGCGTGAATATTTCAAAGAAATACTCAGTAGGCTCTATGCAAGTTAATCAATCTATACAAATATATATGGCAACTAGATATGCAAACTTTGTAATATAATACCCAAAGGCAGCTCTAGGCCCGAAGGCAAGTCTAAGCCCAAAGCTAAGTCTATTACATACTAAAAGCATTCATATAGTACAGATTATTACCTATAAATGCCCAAAAAGTACAGTTGATTTGGGTTTTCAAGCCTACTTTAGGTCTTTCCTGAGTTTTGAGCCTACTAAGTAGTGAAAATCAGTCCTCTAGCCGTTTGTACGCCCCGTTTAGTCAATAAGGAGTTTAATTTATGTTAATACACTTAAATATTCAGTATTTATAGATAATATAGAAATTGTGGAACAAAATTGAATGAATATAAAAGTTTTAAGGTCAATTTGAAAGAATTGAACAGTAGTATCTAATATGCAATAAAATTGAACAAAAAATATTTTGGACTAAATTATAAGATTTTTAAAACATGGAGGACTTAGATGCAAATAAACTTACGGGATTAACCTAAGTAAGAGTAAGAAATTGAGGGATTTAAATTGAAATAAAAGTTTAGGGGTGAAATCGTAAGAATTAAAAGTTAAGGACTTAGGATTAAATAAACATTAAGGGCTAACTTAAAAGTGGATAGAAAAGGCTGGGATCAAAACTAAAAATATAACTAAGAGACTAAATTACGTAAATTGAAAGTTGGAGGTCTAGGGTTTAATTAAATCATGAGGACCTCTTAAATAAAAACTGTAAAGTCTAGGGCTAAATTAAAAATTCCCAAATATTAAATCTGACATGGGGATTAAAATCCCCAAATTGTTCAAACAAGCTCTCGTTCATGGCTCGGTTGGGGGAAAAAGGTCCGAGAATCGTTCAAATTGCCCGCGGCGATGCCACTGCTGGCTAGTACCGAAGTTGAGTACTATGGTGGCGACTCTGATGGAGGTTGTTATTGAAGGAATTGATGGACTTTGTGCAAGAAATCATTGCTTGGAACTTAAGAACAGGATTGGAAATTTTTTAGATTTTTCTTCAAATCCTCACTCTTTTCTTCTCTCCCTCGTTTCCATTAGGTTTCGTGAAGGTTATGGTAGAATAAGAATGGAGGTTTGGTTGTGGTTGTTGAATGTAAGTTGGACCATGTATGCACACATTTGTGAGTGTGTGTATCTGCTGAGTATGTGCATGCCTACTGTGTTGTGTGTTTAAGTTGATGTGGATGGTGTACTAGAAAGCAAGGTGATGGTGATGCTAAAGTGGTGTCACGGTGGAGAAGGTGGCGGTGGATGGTGGAAGTGGTGGCTGTGCAGCTACAGTTGCTGCTATGCGTGCATGATTGTTGCTGTTATACTGGTTGTTGTTGCTACTGTGTATAAAAGAGTGTCAATGAAGTGAGGAGAAGAAGTAGTTGCTATGTGTTTGTGTGATTGCAATCAAGGGCAATGAAATAACAACTGTTCAAGAAATTTTGTTGTGATTAAATCCTAAAACAAGATATTAGAAATCGAGTTTCAAAATGAAGAAAGGTTAAGCATGTACCTTTCAATATACTTGCTTGATGTTGAATGAGATAGAGGGATGAAATGAAGATGAGATGAAACCACTATCACTTTCAAAACTTGTGTTATCTTGACTTGGGACTTAAGGATGGTAGGTATAGGCTTAACTAAAGTATTTAAAGGAGAGGGATTAGGGTAAGAAAGCTATGGTGAAATTTTCTTAATTGATAAGAAATGGAAATGGACTTTAAATGAGCTTATAATTGGATTGGAATGCAAATTGGGCTAAAATTGTAATTGGTTAAAAATAAATTGGGTTTGAATAATTTAAGTGGTAAGAAGTTGGGTTACAACCTAGACTAAAATACATTTGAGTTAAATAACAATCTATTTTGGGCTAATTGGAAACTCTTTCAATTTAAGAGTTGAGAAATTGAAAATTCTTGAAATTATAAATGGAAAAACAAGAATTGAAAATAATTAGGATTTAGGCACTAAAGATCAAAATAAAGTTGAATGCGGTCCAAATTGCAAATTATTGAAAGTTAGGGATTTAGTAGAAAGATCAACTCCTCGAATCCAATGACATAATGACTAAAGTTTTTTTTTTTTTTAAGCAAAGCACCAACTAGACTCGTACGTCGGTTTTACGCGTCCGCCGAGCCTAGCTAGTGGGGGTTTGGAATCCCCCTACCTTTTTATTAATAAATAAAATAATAACAATAGGAGGGGGGCATAAACCTGACCTCCAAACAATGGAAGGGGATGTGCGAAAAGCAGTAAATGAGGAGATACTATCTCCCTGACAATAAGGAATAAAAGAATAATAGAATGATAAATAAGGAGGTACTACCTCCCTGTACAAAAGAATGAACAAGTGAAAATAAAAAATAAAAATAAAAATAAGAATAAACCGGTACCCGCGCTAAAGACCGCGGACCGACGGAAATCCCTGACGATCCATCTGTAGGAGAGCCCGAGCCCGAGCAGGCAACCGAAGTGAGTCGTACTCTGTATAGTGCTGCTGAAGTAGTCCCACTGAAGCTAGTGCGTCAGCAACCTGGTTGCCCTCACGGTAGATATGCGAGACCAAGTCCCGATCTGTGCGGAGGAGATGCCGAATGCGCCGGATAATCACCTGTAAGTACCACGGACCGCCTCCACGAACAATACAATGTACAACCACGGACGAATCAGCCTCCACCCAAACTGTGTCTACTCCAAGAGAGCGCGCAAGCAACAGGCCATCAAGGATAGCAC
Source organism: Jasminum sambac (assembly GCA_018223645.1). Classification (NCBI taxonomy): domain Eukaryota; kingdom Viridiplantae; phylum Streptophyta; class Magnoliopsida; order Lamiales; family Oleaceae; genus Jasminum; species Jasminum sambac. The sequence continues at coordinate 33,284,236 of CP073648.1, forward strand.
GGAGCTCTGCCTCCAAAATAGCGCAGTTGCCGTAGAAGGAGGAAAAGGCCCGAACGCAGCGCCCAAGATGGTCCCGGATCACCCCACCCCCGCCGGCTCTACCATCAACCGCACAGCCGTCCGTGTTGACCTTAACAGATCCCACAGATGGCCGATGCCAGAACACCAACACTGGAAGGGGAGGGGGTGAGGGGGCAATAGTGACCCCTAAAAGGGGCGCCAAGTCATGATCGCCGCGCCAATGAGAAGGACGAAAAACCCCAGCGATGTGCATGAGGGACAGAGCCCGATAGAGACTCCAAATGATCTGCCGAGAATCGACCGGAATGCCCTGCCGATCGATGACGGGCCGTCCACAAGTGCCAAGAGACGAAAATGGGCACGATGATGCGAATGTGGCCCCGCCTGACAAACTGACCTGAATGTCGCCAACGCTGAACACGGTGCCAGATACTGTCAGAGGTGGGAGAGTGGATGTGGAAGATCGCCGCAAAATGCTGCCAAACACGAGATGCCGACCCACTGCTAATGAAAACATGCTCAAGCGTCTCTCACCGAGCAACACCGCAACGGAAGGCATTCGCACATGAATCCATTTGCCTAACCACGTAGTCAGCGGGCACAAGGCCCGCAATAAGCGCCCGGTGGAAAACGAGAGCAGTCACAGGGATAGCCGGGCACCAGAGGTCTCAAACACCGGCCGCACCTCACCGTGCCGCCAACCAGCCTCAGGCGACCGAGCCGCGGAACCGGCCCATCGAGGTATCACGCCACAACAACCGATCGAGGGACCCGGGTGTCCAAAGGGATGGACGAGATCCGAAGGGCCAGGTCGAGGAAACTACACGTAATAAATGCTCAGCGCCAACCCGGTGTCGTTAAAGAATTCACGCACCCGAGCCGAAGAGCGATCAGGCGTGAAATAAATCAAGAAGAGGACGATCACCCATCCAACAATCATGCCGTAAGAAAAGCTTCGGCCATATCCAAGTCGCCAGAAAATGCGGGGCTCAAAGAATGGCTCTGCTCGCTAATAACCGACGCCAACCCCAGAATCAAGATAGGCGGTGAACTCGCATAGGTGGTCGCCCTCGACAATATCGGTCCCGCATATAGAGGGCCCACAAAGACTCCTGAGAACGAAAGCGCCACCAAAGCTTCAGCGAAAAAGAATCGACCATATCACCCAGCCTCCTGAAGCCAAGGCCACCCTCCTCCGGGGGGCGACACAACTCCCCCCAACGCCGCCAATGCATACGATGGGCCCCATCCTGAGAGTCCCACAAGAAGCGAGCGAATAAACTGGATAACCGCTTCAGCATAGCCTTAGGAGGCTGCAAGATCTGAAACAAGTGAAGCGGCATCGAATGAAGAACCGAACGGATGAGCGTAATGCGGGCCCCAGGAGATAGCAGTCGACTAGCCCATCCAGAAATCCGTCCACGGATCTTCTGCACCAAGGCATCAAACAAGAAGATCCGACGTGCGCCCTTAGACAAGGGAACACCGAGATAAGTGACGGGAAGCTGGCCGTGCGAAAAGCCCGTAAAGGTCCGCCATCGATGAAGCTGCGCAGTAGAAGCCCGACGAGGCGCAATAAAAGAACTCTTGCCCCGATTCACCAACTGGCCAGAAGCCCCCTCATAATGCTCAAGACAAGCCAATAACCGCTCAAGACTCCGCTTCTTGCCATTGGCGAATATGATGATATCATCGGCAAAAGAGAGGTGCGAGACAAGAAGAGCGCCCCCATGAAGGAACTGCATATAGGAGTGCTGCTGAAAGCTAGCAGTGAGCAATCGGGAGAAGTAATCAGCAGCAATAACAAACAACGCGGGAGAGAGAGGATCGCCCTGCCGCAGTCCTCGAGACGAAGGAAAGAAACCAGCTGACTGACCGTTGACCAGGACCGAAAAATGACACCCAGAGATACAACGGCGAATCCTGTCAACCCACAACTGGTCAAACCCAAACTCCTCCATCACTGAGAGCAAGAAAGCCCAATCCATCCGATCGTAGGCCTTAGCCATGTCGAGCTTTAGGATAACGCGTTCCCTCTAACCGCCCCGCTGGCCGTGTGAACCATCTCCTGGCAAGCAAAACGTTATCCCCAAGCAAACGCCCCAAGACAAAACCACTCTGTTTGGGCGAGATGATCTGTGACAAGAGCTCACTAAGGCGGGTGTTCAAGACCGTGATGAGCTTGTTGAACACCGTGCAGGCCGATAGGCGAAAATCCGCCCAAGCACAAGCCCCTCCTTCTTGGGCGGAAGGACAATAGAAGTAGCAGAGAAGCCCCGAGGAGCCGACTTCGATAATGACTAAAGTTAAAGTCCAAGGATTAAAATTAAACACCAAGTAAGGTTTAGAATTAGATTGTTGGACTAAAGTTGTGCTTTAAATTGGACTTAAAGTTAAGATTGGGCTCTAATGAAGAAAAACTAAGATCTTGGGGATTACATGGAATAAATTTGAAAGTTTGGTCCTCACATGTAAATTTGAAAGAAAAATAAAAAAATAAATTTTATAAATTGTTTTCAATGAATAAATAAATAATAAACAATTTATAATTTGACTAGACGAGCGTGCGCTATTAACCTCTTTAGGTGAAGTCGTAGCGACACATTAGGAAATTTAATTTAAATAAATATTTTATTGAATAAAATTTGTGGCCACTACAAAAAAAATGCCCAATTTTGGTATTTGGATGTATCGGCTTCATTTTCTCTCACATCAATCGGGCAAAATATAAACCCTTCGCAAGAAATGAAGAACCAAATAGGATTCGATTAATGACAGCTGACCATTGACCATGGATGTCGAAGAGTTGGGGTAAAGCGATTGAGCAATTTGAATGTGGGGGCACTTGAGTTTTGGCTGATTTGAACCTAGCATTTCTTAAGATGTAGAAGTATATACATGTCAAAGTTATTCGCGAATGCATTGCATGCATGGCTGACCAAGTTGTCGATGCATGAGATCCCAAGTCGCCCAATTTCAGTAAAAATTAAATTGGACGCAATAGTACTCCTGGTCAACTTATAGGAAGGTGCATTTTTAGGTATATTTACTTTATCTGTGCACCCAAGTAATACTAATTACCTTCAATTCCTTTCATAATCATTCCAGTTCTTGGTCCGTAACCAATCATTTATTTTTTCCCTAAGATAGTCCATGTCTTTCTAGAAGATTGTTAATATTTGTAGCCAACCTTTACTCGACGTGAAGGGAACCTATGTAATAATTGATGAATTAAATAAAATTGGCCAATTTCTATCCCTTCACAAAATTTGCATTGTATCCTGGATTTGATGAAAATGTATAACATGTGGAACTTTCCTTCGTATAAAGGAAAAAGGCCTAATAACACAAAGAATTTGCTCCACCCATCGGTTATCTACTATGTGCCTTTGTTTTTGTTTGTGTGTTAAGGTTTTCATACGCTAACTGAGGGCCTATTAATGTGTTTACGTTTTTGTGTGTGTGATGGTTTTTTTTTTCAATTACAAATTTATCTCATGCTCAATTTTACAATTTGTTTTATTTAAAAAAAAAACAAACTGATAGAAAACACTTGAGGTATGATAATGTGTTTATTTCAATTTGCGAATGTAGGCAATGTGAATCTTTATAGCGAGTTTGATAAGAAAGTATAACCATCCTAGAGCAATCCGAGAGAACTCAATCAAACACAAAGGTCTGCCAAAGACTAAAAAGAGGAAGTAATCATAACAATGGTAGAAAATACTTTGTTTGTACTAGTTCATTGAAACTGGAGACTAAATTATATAATTGATCAATGACATTGGTGAGATGCAATCAATATATTCTGGTTGCAATGTGTGTTTCTTATTATCTATATGAAACTTTATTGATGCGTTGGAGGGCCGCATTGTGAAGTACTAAACCCAGGAAAGCTATAAATCTAGTATTGATGATCTATAGCTGTTGTATTCTCGACTTTGATGTGGAAACAACTAGTATATGAAACCAGTCACCTCCTAGCAGTGCAAAGTAGATAAACAACAGTGGAGAACACTACAAGAATCGATCACTTTCTTGGTAAGTCCAATATTCAAAGAACAAAGGAAATTGGATGGAGAAATACTTTCAAACTCTCTCAATTTCTTGGTATGTTCAAAGATGCTTACAATGGGGTAAAGCTAAGTATAATATACAAATATATTCTCGAAAGACTAGGTTAAAATATGGGTATGAATTGACATAAAGCTAATCCAAAACAAAGCCCTCAAAATGGGGCAAATCTAACCTAACACACAGTCAAAAATTACGGCAGTGTAACTTAATTTTACTGTCGTAAAACCACCTTTTATGGTCATAAAATTTGATATGGTCGTATGAACAAAAACGACATAGTCGTACGAAACTCCTTGCAAGTTTTGGCCCAAAACTAGGTTTTCACATTACGGTCGTAATAACAAATGATCCGGCTATAAAGACTATGATGCGACCGTATGTTTGAAAGTGTAGCCGTAATAAGCACTCTGCAAAAATCTGCCTTTTCTTCAGCCTCCATGATATGGCCATATGGTAAGAATGGTATGGCCGTACTTGAAAATTACGGCCATAAGTTACATAATTATGGCCGTAATAAGGCCGATTCAGCATCCTTTTTCGCCTTGCTTGATCAGCCGAGTGAGCTCGTCCTAATCTTTGGCTTTCGATCCTCGTTCCGAGTCTCTGGGTGCCTCTTTAACTTGTCATGGGCATCTTCAACTTGTTTGCCCGAGCTCGAGTAATGGGTCCTATCGATGTGGAGCTGCTTTGGATCACATCATCCCCTCCTTAGAGATAATTCGACCACGATTCTGCACCTACATCAAAGGGGACAAGATCAGACACATTAAAGGTAGCCAAAACGCCATACTCACTGGGGAGGTTTATCTTGTAGGCATTATCATTGATTCACTTGATTAGCTGAAAGGGATGGCCCCCTCTCGGTTGTAATTTGGACTTTCGTTGTTGAGGAAATCTCTCATTTCTTAAGTGCAGCCACACCCAATTACTCGGTTCGAGCATCAACTTCTTTCGGCTTTGGTTAGCCTTTCTTGAAACCAATTGATTCCTCTTCTCAATGTTCGACTTCACCTTTTCATGCATTACTCGTACAAACTCCGCCTTTTTCTTTCCGTATAGGCTAACCCTCTCATTCACTGGCAAAGGAATCAAGTCTAACGGAGTTAAGGGGTTAAAACCATAAACAATTTCAAAAGGCGAAAAATCAATAGAAGTATGAGTAGCTCGACTGAAAGCAAACTCAACAATAGGTAAACAGTCTTCCCAAGTCTTAAGATTCTTACCAATTATAGTACGCAACAATTGTGATAGAATTTTGTTAGCCACTTCAGTTTGGCCATTGGTTTGGGAGTGACAAGTAGTAGAGAATAACAGGTTTGTACCCAATTTACCCCACAAAGTTTTCCAAAAGTAGCTAAGGAATTTGACATCACGATCTGACACAATTATTTTAGGGATACCATGTAATCTCACTATGTCCCTAAAGAATAGATCAGCAGCATGAAAGGAGTCATTAGTTTTGTGGAAAGATATGAAATGTGCCATCTTGCAAAACCTATCCACAACCGTATAGATTGAATCTCACCCATTTTTGGACCTAAGGAGCCCTAACGCAAAATCCATGGATATATCTTCCTAAGGTCCTTGTGGCACCGGCAAAGGAGTGTACAATCCATGGGGTAAAATCAGAGACTTGGCTCTTTTACATGTAACACAATTGGCACAAGTCTGCTCAACATCTCGTTTCATTCTAGGCCAAAAAATGCTCTTGCAAGACCTCTAAAGTCTTTAAAACCCAAAAATGACCATCAATCCCCCACTATGAGCTTCCCTAACCAACAACTCTCTAATAGAGCTAGTAGGCACACACAACTTATTCTCCTTAAAAAAATAGCCTTCTAACCTATAGAACTTGTCAAATCTACCATTCTCACAAGGAACAAAGATACTAGAGAAATCAGGGTCATGTTCATACAATTCCTTCATCAATTCAAACCCCATTAATCGAGTATTCAAAGTAGATAATTGAGTATACCTTAATGACAAAGCATCGGCAATGACATTCTCCTTTCCTTGCTTATACTTGATCATGTAAGGAAACATTTCAATAAATTCCATCCACTTTGCATGCTGCTTGTTCAGCTTTCCTTGCCCCTTGAGATGCTTGAGTGATGCTTGATCGGTGTGAATCACGAACTCCTTAGGCCATAGGTAGTGTTGCCAATTCTCCAAGGCACGAACCAATGCATACAACTCCTTGTCAAATGTAGGATACTTGAGGGTGGCTCCACTCAACTTCTCGCTAAAGTACGCAATTGGTTTCCTTTCCTGCATCAAGACAGTAACAATACCTATTCCCGATGCATCACATTGAATCTCAAAAGCCCTATTGAAGTCGAGCAAAGCAAGTATAGGTGAAGAACATAGTTTTTTTTTTTATTGTTTGAAAAGCATGCTCTTGTTCAACACCTCATCTAAATCCCACAGTTTTCTTAACTACTTCAGTTAATGGTGTGGTTAGTGTACTAAAGTTAGGTACAAACCTCCTATAGAAACTAGCCATGCCATGAAAACTCCTAACTTCGGTTATGCTCTTGGGTATAGGCCATTCTTTTATTGCTTTTACTTTTTCTTCTTCTATTTCCACCCCACTAGCACTAACCACATAGCCAATAAACACTACCTGTTCCAAACAAAACTAGCTTTTAGTAAGGTTAGCAAAAAGTTTTTCCCCCCGGAGAACTTCTAAGGCAAGCCTAAGGTGATCTACACGAGCATCTAATCCACTACTACACATTAGAATATCATCAAAATACACCACAACAAATTTACCAATGAAAGCACGTAAGACATGATTCATTAATCTCATAAAAGTGCTTGGTGCATTAGTCAATCCAAAAGGCACAACCATCCATTCATATAACCCGAACTTAATTTTAAAGGTCGTCTTCCACTCATCCCCCTCTTTCATCCGAATTTGCCGATATCCGCTCTTCAAGTCAATTTTACTAAAAATGTTGGAACGATGAAATTCATCTAACATATCATCTAAAAGAGGAATAGGGTGGCGATACTTTACTGTGATGTTGTTCATGGCTCGGCAATCAACGCACATCCTCCAAGATCTATCTTTCTTTGGAACAAGCAAGACCGGCACTGCACATAGACTCATGCTCTCAAGGATATAGCCTTGGTTCAAGAGTCCTTCCATTTGGCGTTGTAGTTCCTTTGTCTCATCGGGATTACTTCCATAAGCGGGATGGTTAGGGATCGCAGCTCCGGGTACCAAATCAATTTGGTGCTCAATTACTGGGATTGGTAGCAACCCACTTGGTAGTTCCTTCGGTGGAATGTCTTCAAATTCCTGCAAAAGAGTTTGAACCGAACTAGGGAGGGATGTAATGTTAGAATCAAGTGCAAGGCAGTTTTCCCCGCACATCAGCAACATGATGTGTTTGTCCTCCAAGATGGCCCTCAAAAAATCTCTCCTCCTTGCAAAGAAACACTCCTTCTTTCTTCCCTCTTTCTTCTTCTCACTCGCTTCTCCTTTTACTTCAACACTCGTTTTTCCACTCAACTCTTTCTTTTCTTTCCCTGTCATCTCGGCCTCACTCTTGAGTTTCATTTGATCCTCAAGGACTTGTTTAGGGGACAATGGTGCAAGAATAACGGGCTTCGCATCCATTTTGAAGCTATATCGGCTCCTATACCCGTCATGTAAAACCCTCCGATCATATTGCCACGGTCCCCCCAAAAAGGATATGAATGGCTTGCATTGGCACCATATCGCAAAGCAATTTATCCTAGTAGTGTCCAATAGTTATTGGCACTAAGACTTGCTTATTCTCCGTAACTTTCTCCTTGTCATTAAACCATTGCAATCCATATGGCTTAGGGTGTCTAGTTAAAGGCAAGCCCAATTTCTCAACGAATAAAGAACTAGCTACGTTAGTGCAACTGCCTCTAGCAATTATAACACTACAAGGCGTACCTCTCACCAAGCATCGAGTATGAAAGATATTCTCTCATTGAGGTGCCCCCTCATCCACCTTCATTTGAACATTGAGCGCTCGCTTTGTAACTAAGGATTGGGGAATCGATTCAACGAACTTCTCATTATCTTCCATGTTATCTTCTTCTCCTACGTAGAAGGTGTTTTCTTCCTCATCCTCGGTTTCTATCTCTCCACTGTCACAAACTGACATAGTTCGTCGATTAGGGCACTCGGATATAATGTGGCCCAATCCTTGTCATTTGAAGCATTTGATCTCCCCGTTTTGAAGTGGTGGTGCTCCAATATGGCCCTTGCCCTAGTCTTTATAACCTGGTGTTGCATTTGGTGGGCTGGCCTTCCCTTTTCAATGTGGCTTATCACTTCAGTTTTCATTCAACTTAGGTTTCCCAATCCCACTACTTCCTCGACTTAGGGTTTGTTGAGGCTCTTCTTCTTTAGTTGTTTCTTTATCTCTACAGCCTTCTGTACCAAGTCTTGCAAATCGAAATAGTCATGGAGCTTGGCAATATTAGCAATCTCTTTATGTAAACCACCTAGAAACCTAGCCATGGTTGCCTTTTCTTCTTCAATCATATTGGCTCGTGTCATAAGTGATTCCATCTCTTGAAAATAGTCTTCATTACTTCGCCCTCCTTGACTTAGGGATTGTAGTTTTTGATACAATTCCTAGGGCTGGGCATCCAAACCACGAACGCCAACCCCGACCCGACCTAAACCGACCCGAGTCGGTTTGGGTCGGTTCGGGTCCAAATTCGGTCGGTTTCGGGTTGGAAAAAATCCAACCCGAAACCGATCGGTTCCGGAAAAAAAAAAAAAAAAAATTGCGGTGCAGGCAGAAAGTCGGTTCGAATTGATTCGAACCCCGAACCGACCGTCGATTGATTCGGTTTGGATTTTCCCAAACCGATTTTTTTATGGTCGGTTTCGGGTCGGGCCCAAACCCGACCCGGACCGACCCGTGCCCGGCCCTAACAATTCCCCATAGTAATGATTTGGAATGAATCTTTTTCTTAGCAAGCTCCTCAAGTCTTCCAATGTTTCCATCGGCTCTTCCAAGTTCCTCCTCGCGGTAGTCAGTTGTTTCCACCAACTCAAGGCATACCCGAGAATTCCTTCGCCGACAAGCGTACTTTCATGCCTTGCAGGATCCGATGAATTTGAAAGACTAGCTCCACTTTACACTCCCAATTAAGATATGTATCGGGGTCGGCCTTCCCTTGGAAGGGAGATATTTCAGTCTTCACATTTCTAACATCACTTTCCTCATCATTCGATCTTCGATGGCGCAGACCTCATCTACCTCCTTCAACTCCTCTATCCCCCCTTACATTTCCTCTACACTCTTCTTCGCCTTCTTCCTCTTCACCCTCATCAATATTCATTCGGGGTCCTCTATTAATATTCAACCAAGCCACCAATCGCTCCACCTCTTCCCTTATTTTTCGGCTCACACTCCCCTCCATTGCTATCACTGATGCTTGAAATTCTTCTATTGACAAAGCTCGTGGATGGGGTCCCTCATTCACACTAGATCACGACATAAGTGCAGGTGTGTGGAATTGTGTCTTCTTGCATATATTTCACTCGTGTTTGTCACTCAATGGCCTTTTACCCTCTATTGAACTCACCATTCAGCCTTTTACCACTCAATCTTCCACAAATCCGTTGAGCAAAGAACAATTGAACTAAATCCGATCAAAATAATCCTTAAGCAATTCAAATCCACAATTGTTGATAACAAGCACTAGGAAGTGAACACACTCTTAACCACAACTCAATCAACACTAGGGGTCAACTCAACCCCCAACAATTTTAGCGGAAACTATGAATTACTTGTAACTAGCACAAGATTATTACTTAACATAACATTGTTGGATCCCCTTACTTCTCTTCTCCCACTTTTTTTGCAAATTTTCGAATTTCCCTTCCTTTCTTTTTTTTTATTAATCGAAACTACTTACACAACACTTCCAAACAACATACTTGGACAAGGTCAATAACTATTCAATAAAACTCTGAAACCACAAACTAACATCGAGACAGCTAAAATAAAAGGATAGTTTACCAAACAAATAGAGTCTGAGCTCTGATACCAAATGATGCATTCCAGGCCCACTGTGAACCCAGAAAAGCTATAAATTCGGTATTGATGGTCTGTAACTGTTGTATTCTCGACTTTAATGTGGCAACAACTGGTATATTAAACCAGTTACCTCCTAGCAGTGCAAAGTAGATAAACAATAGTGAAGAATGCCACAAGAATCGATCACTTTCTTCATAAGCTCAATATTCAAGGAACAAAGGAAATTGGAAGGAGAAATACTCTCGAACTCTCTCAAATTCTTGGTATGTTCAAAGATGCTTACAATGGGGTAAAGCTAAGTATAATATACAAAACCATCGTCCAAAGACTAGGTTAAAAGATAAGTACGAATTGACATAAAGCTAGTCCAAAACAGAGCCCCCAAAATCGGGCAAAATAAAACCTAACATGCAATCAAAAATTATGGCTGCACAACTTAATTTTACTACCGTAAAACCAATTTTTAGTAGATATTTTACTACCGTAAATTTGAGACGATCGTATGAACAAAAATGAAACGGTCATACGAAACTCCCTGCAAATTTTGCCAAAACTAGGTTTTCACATTTACAGCCATAATCACAAATGATACGGCCGTAAGCACTATGATACAGCCGGATGTCAAAACGTACAGCCGTAATAAACACTCCACAAAAATCTTCCTTTTCTTCAGCCTCCATGATACGGCCGTATGGTAAGAATGGCACGGTCTTACCTGAAAATTACGGCCGTAAGTGACAAAATTACGGTTGTAAAATGGTCCCTTATGCAGCCTTTTTTGCCTTGGTTGATCAGCCGAGTGAGCTCGTCCCCGTCTTTGGCTTTCCATCCTCGTTCCAAGTCTTGGGGTGCCTCTGTAGGGCTTTGAAGCGTGATTTCTTCAATCAAACTTGTCATGGCCATCTTCAACTTGTTCACCCAAGCTCGAGTAATGGGTCCTATTGGCATTTGAAGTGGGTCTTGGATCACGTCATTTATAAACATGATCTCTCAAAACTATTACAATTTGAAATTGAACATTTTACGAAAGGGTCAAGTTTTGTGTCATCTATGATTCCTTTCATTTTTCTAGGCATGGAAAATCAAAGGAAAAAAAATTTGGTATTCTACACTCTCAATGAAAGAAATGAGGAAAAAAATAGAGCAATCCAATGAATTAAAAAGACAAACATCATACGATTGAGATAAAGATTGCACGAGTTCAAATGAAAATGCACAAGGTACGAAAAAACCACAGATATTTTTAAATTAAAAAATAGTATTCATCATTTATAATTCAAAATTGTTGCAATATTAATTTAAACAACACATGATACAGTACAATATTTGGCAGGACAAAAATGCTGCGAATCTTTTCATTCTTCACTGCATAAATTAAAAGTGATGCCCCAATGCATCTTTTGCCATGCAAGAAAATTCGAATATGAACCCACCAACGTTTTGTTGCTACAATGGCCAAGTACGAAATACAAAATGCAAAGAATAATAGAAAATCACATCTAAACCATTTAGATGATATAAAGCTCACCTCTCTGTTTTAAATGTCCACGTTCAATTTGCTGAGCCTTATGAGCCTGAAGATTTATATCATATGTTTACTTCACAATCTAACGATCATGTATTGTTTAGGAGAAAGATCAGAGCCCATAATAACATCTTTTTGTTCACTTCATTTGTTGTACAATTAGATTAAAAAAAAAAACTCACAACTTCAATCAAAGGTGTCTACACATTTAGAGCACAAGGATAGATTTACCATGATTTGCCATCATTGTTACCTCAGGATATACCGAAGTTCTTACAACTATATTTCTATGACACAGAAAACCAACTACGAAATCAGAATGGGATACTAGAAGCTACTTGGGCGTGTTGTCACAGTACGCCAAAATTTATTTTATTTCCTTACTCGGTTTCAAAACTACAAATTAATGTAGAAGTGGTAAGTAAGGGTCGAACCCAAGAGGAACGGTGTTTGATCTAGTTGTTTTTATCAATTAATACAGAAAAAGGGGGTTTTGTGGAGTTGAATGCAATTCGAAAATAAAATTATAAAATAAAAGAGATGAAAATGAAACAATTGAAGATATATCTAGTTCTCGGGTTCGGTTGTGTCAACATCTTGTGTTTATCTTTCCCATACAACGTATACTATCCCTTCTTCAATTTATCAACTCTCAATTAACCAAGAAGCTCTGACTAACGAATTCTTCCTTAATTGTATTAAATTAAAGTGAGTTCTTTAACTTAACATCTAGCTATTGGATAATCCTAAACAAGTTCTTAGGATTTAATGCAATGCTAGTGTGAAATGAACAAGAAGAATGAGTTGAATTAGATGATCAATTTCACAAACTTGAATTAATACATCTAAGTTGATTTATTAACAAATATGCACGACATTTGTTTGCTACTGTGGATTGGAATCTAGTGATAATTACGGATCAAAAGTTCCAATCCTAGCACTTAACTTGAACTTAAAGATTATTTGATTCAATTGGCCAAAGTGAATGCAATAATCACATAAATTCAAAACGGGTTTAAAAGCATAACAAATCAACAAATTGAAGTAGAGGAATAGATAAAAGGTTAGCAAAGAGTTAGAAAAGATAACAACATGATAATTGAACACAACGTCCCCCTCGAACTAGATAGAGAAGTCTAACTACTCATATTAGCGGGTATCACCACTACTATATGATAGATTATACTTCACTATCTCAAGTAATATATACAAACTATAGAAATCACGTAAATAGTGCTAAGAATTAAATAGAGAAGTCTAACTACTCATATATGCGGGTTAAATACTTATAACGGCGTAACGCCGTGTATCACCTCTACAATATATGAGAAATTATCTTTCTCAAATATGAAAAATAAAAGAAGAAGATAAATTAGTGAAGAAATGCTCCGCTAATCATATTCACGGCCGAAGTATCTTCGATTGATTAATCGAACCTAAATTTAGGTTTTTACTTCCGCCGGAATATGAAAAACTAAGAGCTTTCAAACTAGAACTAAGAACAAATGATAAAGAGAAATTTATTGAGGAGAAAGTTGGAGAGAATCACAAGCTAATTCTCTCTACAAGTTGTGTGATTCAAGCTTGGAAATGCCTCTATTTATAGGCAAAATATTACACCAAAAAATATTAAAAAATCATAAAAGTCTTCCTTCATGAGTCTATTGTGGTGTGCTCAGGTTGTTTTATCTCTAAGAAGTCAAGAAAATACCAAAAAACACGTTTTATGGTAGGTGGAGTCCGCTGGTCAAAATCTGCTATAGTGTCAGCGTGACTCGAGTCGTGCCGACTTCGATCACATGCGTGATGACTCGAGTCACCCGAGTCACCCGGAAATTGCACACCAAGTCCCTCAACTTTTGAATGTTCTTCATTTTGGTCCTTGACAAATTGCATTTTGGTCCTCCAACTTTTTGAAAAGATTCACTTTGGTCCCCATACTTTTGAAAAGTTGCACTTTGGTCCCCAACAGTTTTGGCTTTGACGCTTTTAGTCCTTTTTCTTCAAATGGCCATAACTTTCACTAGGAAACTCCGATTTGAGATCCGGAAAAAGTTTGGGAATTCTCTTTTGATGTTCTTCGACTTTGGCACAAGAAAAATTGTAAAAACAACTTTTCATAAAATTGCATCGGAGGTCCTCCATCTTTGATTCACTTGCCTTTTTGGTCCCGAGTTTCCGTTTTCATCCGATTTTCATCCATTTTGACTCCTTTTGATTATTTGTGACCCTAAACACCACAATAAAGGAAAAACACATAAAACGGAACATATAACACTAATAAAACACACAAATACATAAAATAGAAGAGTTATTTAAGTGCTTTTCTAGCACTTATCACTATTGATCTTAGTGATTCTATCATTACAAAGTTGATGGACATTCTAAAAACCAATGCGTATGTTAAACTCTTCCAAAGCGTAAAGGATTTGACACCAATTGAAGATATACATATTCATATAGTTAGCAAGGTGGCTTTAGATCAATGAGCATACAATGCTTCGACAGTTGAACAAGTAGGAGCCATTTGGATAGAGGGAACTAATGTCAATATACCAGTTGAAAGAGACATCATTATCCATGCACATTCAGGAAGCTGAAATAGAATTCAACATTATTTCAGCTATTACAATTCGCTACAATATGCTTTGGTTTTTGCTAGAGGTGAGGTTGGATGGCATCAAGATATACAAAGGAAACTAGGACGGCAAAGAAACCAAGCTAATGCAGAGAGTTCATCAACCAATGCCAATCGGCTACCAAATTTCCACTATGCTGGTGACATAATAGCAAATGAACGCCCAGGTATCATATATATACACCTATAAACCCTGCAGTTAACTCTAAATACAATAGAAGCACCATTGCAATTACGAAGTTTAGCATTTTAAATCCCTTTGCCCCAGTTATTAGTACAATGACTCGTCAAAGGTCGCTTGCCGTACATACTACTATTATAAACTCTAGATAAGGCCCAATGTCTAGTTCACACTTCTTTTAGTCGGCTGACTCCTTCAACAATATGTTGTGGATCTGTATATAAAGATTGATAACAACAAGATTGCATTTTTTCAAGAATAACCAACCTCACATAAGATCAGAACTATATCAGGGAATTGTTGACATGTAAATGTAGCAGAAACAAGAGCAGGAAAAGTTGGCAAAAGAATGATTCTACCATCAACTTTCATTGGAGGCCCTAGAGGTAACAAAGTCGTTTTCTTCAGTCCATGGCATCAGTGCAACGGTTAGGTAAACCTGACATTTTCTTGAGTATGACACGCAATCCACAATGGGACGAAATTTAACAAGAACTCAAAGAAGGATAGCGCCCTCAAGATAGGCGTAATCTCATATCAAGAATTTTCAGAGGGAAAATGATGGACTTAAAAGACCAAATATTAAAAAATATATATTTGGTAAAGTTTCTGCTTATGTATATGTCGTTGAGTTTCAGAAAAAGAGGTTTACCACATATCCACATGCTGATCATACTCCAAAGTGGTAACAAGATAACAAATGTTGACCAATATGACAAGTACGTTCATGTTGAGATTCCAAACAAACAAAACGAACCAGCTCCTCAAGATGCAATAGTAAAACATATGCAGCATGGTCCATGTGGAACAAAAAATACAAAAAGTCTTTGTATGAAAAATGGAGTATGCCGCTTTCGATACCTAAGAGTTTTGATCTCAAAGATTATACAAGGAAAGTTACATATCCAATATGTAAAAGACCAAATGATGGCAACGAGATAAACCTCATGCTTAAACCTTGGATCTTTTCCTTATACAAATAAGATTCTAGCACAACAATAATATATTTAACATTATAGGTACAAGTACGGAATTTCGGTTTTGATAACCAATGGGTAGTTCCTTACAATCCATATCTACTGTTGCGATACAACTATAATATAAACATTGAAATATGTTCTAGTCTAAAGGCCGTGAAGCATTTATGTAAACATATCTACAAAGGTTATGATATAGCAGCAATACATATTTCGTGTGATGACGATAATGCTATCATAAATAAAATACAAGCATTTCCAGATGAAAGATGGGTTTCCGTACAACAGACTTTATGGAGAAAATACGAATTCGGATTGAATGAAATGACTCTAGCTGTAATAAACCTTCAGCTCTATCTTCCAAACCAATAGTTTGTTTCATATTAAGCTAAACAAAACTTGGCCCAAGTTGTACATTCAGACCACAGCTCAAAAAAGATGCTGACTAAGTTTTCTAAAATGTGTAGATAGTATCCACATGTCAGAAATCTATTGTATAGAGACTTCCTAGAGCATTATGTGTAGGACAAGAAAGAGCAAAAGTGGTCAAAGAGGAAAAAAGGACATGCCATCTCCAGAATTGCCTCGCCGAATCCTGTGAAGGGGAAAGATACTAGTTGTGATTTTTATTAAACCACATAAAGGGACCAATGTCTTTTGACTACTTACTAACAGTTGATAGAGTATGCTATTCAACATTTAAGGAGGCAGCATAGAAAGGAGGACTCCTTGAATATGATCAAAGCTTTATCGAATGTCTAGCTGAGGCAACAACATTTCAAGTGCCTTTTGAATTTTGCCAACTTTTTGCCACATTATTAGTTTATTGTGACCCAATTGGAGTAAGGAAATTATGGGACACAGATATAGAAGACTTAACAAAAGATTATAGAAGAAGTGACATGGGATCATCCTAATATATCGTTCAACGTACTTTGTGAGACATACAATCTTTCCTCCAATCTACGGGAAAGAATCTTGGTACGGACAATTTGGCTAAGCTCAATGATAGCTTCGACAATACCAATTAATGAACTGCGAAGGGAATTTTAGATGAGCAGGCAATAGAAGTCCCAGACGTGGATATTCTAGTAGCATTACATTAAGATACATATCAAAAACATGGTTTTGATTTTATACTCGAATGAATGAATAGTGGCAATATTGGTGTATGTTTTGTGGATGATCCCACAGGCACAAGAAAAATATTTTTCTACAGTTAATTACTTGCAAAGTTTGATCTCAAAAGAGGATTGCACTACCAACAGCAATTTAAGGGGTTGAAGCATCAATAATGCAAGGAGGAAGAACCGTTCATTCAAGATTCAATATCCCACTACCAAGTAATGAAACAACTATGTGTAATATATCAAAACAAAGGAGTCCTGCAGAATTGATCCGACAAGCTAAACTCATAATATGGGGTGAAGCGCCAATGGCCAACAGATTCACGATAGAAAAAGTTGATAGAACTTTACGGGATATTTTGAATAATGTGGAACAACTAAGGGGAACGATTTTGGAATTCGGAGGACACTTTCGCCAAGTGCTTCCCATCCTGCCACGAGCAACAAGATAACAAACTATAATAAAAAAAACTTGGTTAGATCATACCTATGCCAAAAAATGGAGAAGCTACAGCTATACCATAACATGAGTGCGCATAATGATCATCTATTTGCAAATACTTGCTCCAAATTGGCAATGCAATAGAATCGTGCATCGAAGAAGAGTTCATCACCTTACCAAATGAGATGGTTATTTCATGTGGTGATGATGCAACTTTAGAAGTGCCCTTGATGGAAGCAGAGTACCCATATTTAGAAAGAAATTCAGCTTCATCAGATTATATGACACAACGTGGTATATTGTCCACTAAAAATGAGTATGTCGACTACCTCAATGATAAATTTATAGGCATTTTTTCAAGTGAGAGTGTAGAATATTTGAACTTCGACCAAGCGATCAATAATAACAACCACTTTTATCAAGAAGAGTTCCTCCATACATTGTTACCAAGTGGGATGCTACCACATAGTTAGAGCCTGAAAAAAATTGTCCAATAACGCTCCTAGGGAATTTGGACCCTTCCAAAGGCCTTTGCAACAGAACAAGAATGGTTTGTCGGGATTCCAAGAAACATGTTATCCATGCGAAAATAACAACTGAACAACATGCTGGCGAACAAGTTTTCATTCAAAGAATACCATTAACTGTAGGAAATGATGAAGGCTGCCCGTTTACATTCAATTGAAAAAAATTTCCAATATGTCTTTGCTTCTCAATGATTTTCAATTTCCAATATGTCTTTGCTTCTCAATGACCATTAAGAAGGCTCAAGGACAAACGGTGCCAAATGTTGAAGTCTACCTTCTTGAGCATGCCTTCTCTAATAGCCAATTATATATTGCAATGTCCCATGGAGTTTCAATGAAAACAACAAAAATCTTGGTACAGGCAAAAAACTTACGAAAAAAGATATGGGACATTGACCAAGAACATTGTGTACAAAGAAGTGTTACATGGAATTCCATTCGAGGCTTCACAAATGACACACAAATTTCATATGTTTGTAAGCCTTTAGGACAAGACATGCCAATTACCTTTGAGAATTCTATTCCAATTCATTATTTTAATAACAGAACTCTTTAAGCCCTATATGTTCCATTAATCGGACCATGAAGAGGGTGCACATGATCCACAAATTCTCCACGGATTAATCTCTACGTAGAGACACACTCTACATTATCATCATTCTATTAATATCGAATTCTCTGTAATCTCTACCCACATCAACATTTTGATCGGTAACTCACGAACAACAGTTTACACATTGCGTCGATCAAGGTAGATGCTATGATGCCTACATTATAATTTTTGAAGTATCAGTCTCGGTCGTTCATCAACTTCTATCGGTCGTAAGCCTGTGTTCTTCGATGATTAACAATTTCAAGGTAACTCATCCTAATATATCGTTCAGCATATTTTGCGAGACATATAATCTTTCTTCCTTTCTATGGGAAAGAATCTACGTGCGTACGATTTGCCTAAACTCATTGATAGCTTTGACAATACCAATCGACGAAATGCAAACGAAATTTAAGATGAGCTGCCTGTAGAAGTCCCAAATGTAGATATTCAAGCAGCGTCACATCTAAACACAGATCATTAACAAGCTTTCGATGTTATACTCCAATAAATGGATAGCAGTAGTAGTGGCATATTTGTTTTGGATGGTCTCGGAGGCATAGGAAAAATATTGTGGTACAGAGCATTCTATATAAGAGTTCAATCTCAAAATCTGATTGCACTAGCAATACCAACTTCATGGGTTACAACATCAATAATGCTGGAGGGAAGATGATACGAACTCGGATGCCTCCACGTCGGACGAACCACCCCATTGGCCGATTGGACCGATTACGAGAAGTCGAGCCAAAAGAATGGGACGAGCCTTGCTGACCTGGGTCAAAAAAGTATGTCAACAAGTCCAGAATAGGTCATTTCCACACTTGGACCAGTCCACGGGAGTTCATAAGCTGAAAGAAGTCCTCCAATTACAGGTTGGAGATGTTAGAGATAAAGGGGGAAAAGGCAGACCAAAGTTACGGCCGTAACCGTTTTATTTACGGCCGTAACCCAATTTTTACGGCGGTAACTCCGTTTCCATACGGCCGTAACCCATGGGGTTGAAGAACAGGAATTTACAGGGAGTAAATTACGGCCGTACCCACTGTTCATACGGCCGTATCTTCAACCTTACGGCCGTAACGTCGATTGCCAGCTTTTGGGTCAAATTTATGCAGAGAGCAAATTACGGCCGTACTCTATCATAATACGGCCGTACCCCAAGAATTACGGCCGTAACGTTTGTCCATACGGCCGTAACTCAAGAATCAAGTTTGGACGTTTTTGAGGCAGAGAGTTTATTACGACCGTACTTTTAGGACTTACGGCCGTAACTTCGGAATTTACGGCCATAACCCCAGACCTTACGGCCGTAATTTTGGCTGACTTAGTCATTTTTGTGTCTACTTTTTGGATATTTTATTATTTTATCATTATTTTCAGTTGAGACTTGTATATGTAAGGCAAAACCCCTCATTTGTAAAGGGACCTTGGTTGATATGATATTTGAGAGCTTTAAGCTTGTTGAGAGAAATTATCTTCTCTTGTTGTTCTTTTGAACAAATCGAACTTATCAAGAGCGTGATCAACTCTTGTGGCGTTCACCCCTGCCGGTTGTCTACTACGCACAGTCGAAGGTGATAGGTTTTGGCCTATTGTTGTCACTTCGTGAGTAGAAGGTCGTCAGGTTCTCGATCGTGACCAGTGATTGGCTTTTCTGGGGTCTAATCCAATCTGGATTGGGTTGCGTTGGCATCGAGACCAACGAGGTCCGTATCAGTTGGTATCAGAGCACAGATTCTAATCATCTGGTATCTATCCCTTTGTTTTATGTTTTTAGAGTATAAGTTCTTTGTTATTAAGTCTTAGATAGTTATACTTGTTATTGTTATTGGATTAGAATCTTGAATTTCAACTTTTAAATTTGTAGGATTATAGTGTGCGTTCTTGGTGTTCTTGGTGCAAATTGAGTTTTGTGCTTAGCATTCACCCAATTCTTAGTATTGTGTTGGTATTGTGATTGTAAGTGTATGTAGTGGAAAAAAAAGAGAAGAAACGAAAGTCGAAAAAAAAAAATGAACAATGGCTCCGTTTGTTGTGTTGAACGAGTGATAGCCTACACATTGGCTACACTTAGTATTATTGTTGTATGGTTGTTACGTCGTCTTGTGGTTACATCATCTTGTAGCCGAGTTATATTGTACTATGGTTACATCGAGTTGTAATTTAGTTTGTATTGTGTTGAGTCATCGAGTTGTAATTTAGTTGACCAACTGCTTTGGCATCGTTTTAGCTAACAAGAAGATCTTACCTTGATCAAGTTCGTTGAGTTCGATTGAACAAAAGAGTGTGAGTGCATTATTGAGTGTTGAGTGAGAAAGTGTTGAGTGAAATATACGAGGGATATTCACGAGAGGACACTACAGGTCTTGCACACACTTGCACACAATGTCTGATACAGGTTCAGTCGAGGGCCACGGATCTACGGCTGCCACCTTGGATGATATCCAGTCGGTTCTTCAAGCTTCTATGACCGCAATGGAGCGTCGGTTGAGTCAACAGTTACGAGAGGATGTTGAGCAATCGGTAGCTAGGTTGAATGTTCGTAGGCCGGAGTTTGAAGAAGGTGAAGAGGATGAATATGAGGTGATATATAGAGGTGGTAGAGGTGGTAGAGGCGGCCGAGGAGGTCGAGGAGGTCGAGGTAATGAGAGACCACGAGAGGAGGAAAGTGATGTGAAGAATGTGAAGGTTGAAGTGCCTCCATTCCAAGGTAAAGCCGACCCGGATGCCTATTTGGATTGGGAAAGCCGAGTAGAGTTGGTATTCCAATTTCATCGAATCCCGGAAGAGAAGAAAGTTCCACTTCTAGTGAAAGAATTCACGGGATATGCTCTTAGTTGGTGGAAACAAACGACTACGGCTAGGCGAAGAAATTTGGAAGCTCCGGTGAGTACTTGGAATGAGTTGAGAACGATAATGAGAAAGCGGTTCGTTCCTACCTACTATTATCGGAGTTTGTATAACAAGTTGCAAACGTTAACTCAAGGAGGACGAAGCGTGGAAGAGTATTATCAAGAGATGTATAACAAGTTGCAAACGTTAACTCAAGGAGGACGAAGCGTGGAAGAGTATTATCAAGAGATGGAGTCTCTTATGACTAGGGCCGATATAGGTGAAGAAGAGGAGGCTACCATGGCACGGTTTCTAAGCGGATTGAATCGAGAAATTACCAATCTTGTTGAGTTACATGATTATGCCGATATACAAGAGTTGGTTCATAAAGCCGCCAAAGTTGAGATGCAACTGAAGAAGAAGAGTTTCAACAAATCTCAAGCCGGGGGAAGTAGTAGCTTTGGGAAACCGAAATGGAGTAGTGACAAGACTACAACTCCAAAGCCGGCTTGGAAAGGGCAGAGTGAACCACCTAAGTCTTCTCCGGTGGGAGAGGATAAAGGGAAAAGGCCAATGGGCGCACCACCACCTCGAAACCGAGATATCCAATGTTTCAAATGTCAAGGACGAGGTCACATAGCCTCGGAGTGCCCCAATCGCCGCACAATGGTGGTTAGGGACAATGGTGAGATTGAGACGGAGGATGAGGAAGAAGTCCCTCCAATTGTGGAGGAGGAGAAGGAGGACTCGGATGATCAATATGTGATGACTATCCCCGAGACTTTAGTTACACGGTGAGCGCTTAGCACAAAGGCTAAAGTGGATGACGCGACTCCTCAGCGGGAGAATATCTTCCACACTCGGTGCCTAGTGCAGGGCAAACCATGTAGTTTGATTATTGACGGGGGGAGTTGTTCCAATGTTGCTAGTTATATGTTCGTCGACAGGGTTGGGCTTCCATTGATGAAACACCCGAGACCATATCGGTTACAATGGTTTAGTGATACAGGCGAGGTTCGGGTTACCAAGCAAGTGAAGATCCCTATCTTGATTGGCACATATGAGGATGAAGTGGTATGTGATGTAGTACCCATGCAAGCTACACACATATTGCTAGGCCGACCGTGGCAATTTGATAGACGAGTGACACATGATGGGTATCGGAATAGATATAGCTTCAAGTTCAATGGAAAACAAATTGTGCTTGCTCCTTTGACACCGCAACAAGTGTATGAGGATCAAGTCAAGCTCAAACAAGAAGCTGATGAGAAGGAAAAGGAGAGACGAGAGTCGAGTGGAAAAAGTGAAGAGAGAGTAAAAGGAGAGAAGAGCGAGCATGAGAGAAAAAAGAAAGAGTGTTTCTTCGCAAGGCCGAGAGACATTGTGAGGGCTCTTTCGGCGGACCAACAAGTGCTTTTGTTAGTCTACAAGGAGAGTGGGCGAGTGCTCAATTCTAACCTTGACTCCCTCCCCAATTCTATTGTGTCTCTCTTGCAGGAATTCCATGATATCCTTCCAGAAGAATTACCAAGTGGATTGCCACCAATTCGAGGCATTGAGCATCAAATTGACCTAGTTCCCGGAGCCGCTATTCCCAATCGCCCCGCGTACCGTAGTAACCCCGAGGAAACAAAGGAGTTGCAACGCCAAGTGGAGGACTTGCTCGGTCGAGGATATATCCGGGAGAGTCTAAGTCCATGTGCCGTACCAATCTTGCTCGTGCCCAAGAAAGATGGCTCGTGGAGAATGTGTGCTGACTGTCGAGCTGTCAACAACATTACGGTAAAATATCGCCACCCTATACCTAGACTTGATGACATGCTTGATGAACTGTATGGTGCTAGTATTTTTAGCAAAATTGATTTAAAAAGCGGTTATCACCAAATCCGAATGAAAGAGGGTGACGAATGGAAAACGGCGTTTAAAACCAAACAAGGGTTATATGAATGGTTAGTTATGCCGTTTGGGTTGACAAATGCACCAAGTACATTCATGAGACTAATGAATCACGTGTTACGCGCGTTCATTGGTAAATTTGTAGTGGTGTACTTTGACGACATTTTGATTTATAGTAGGGAGCTCACTGATCATGCAAAGCACCTTAGACTTGTTTTAGAAACTCTAAGGAAAGAAAAACATTTTGCAAACCCTACTAAAAGTCATTTTTGTCTTGAAAGGATTGTTTTTCTTGGTTATGTGGTTAGTGCTAAGGGAGTAGAAGTTGATGAAGAAAAGATTCGAGCAATCCAAGAATGGCCTACTCCATCTAGCATAGCCGATGTTCGTAGTTTTCATGGTTTAGCTAGCTTCTATCGTCGATTTGTGCCTAATTTCAGTACACTAGCTGCACCATTAACTGAAGTAATCAAGAAAACAGTTGGTTTTAAATGGGAGAAAGAGCAAGAACGAGCTTTTCAAATGATTAAAGAAAAACTGTGTTCTTCGCCCGTACTTGCTCTTCCCGACTTTAACAAAGCTTTTGAGATTGAATGTGATGCGTCGGGCATAGGTATTGGTGCCGTGTTGATGCAGGAACGAAGGCCAATTGCATACTTTAGCGAGAAATTGAGTGGTGCCACCCTCAATTATCCTACGTATGACAAGGAGCTCTATGCATTGGTTCGTACGCTAGAGAATTGGCAACGCTATCTTTGGCCAAAAGAATTTGTGATCCACACCGACCACCAATCACTAAGGCATCTCAAAAGCCAAGGCAAGTTGAACAAGCGACATGCTAAGTGGATGGAGTTTATTGAGACATTTCCCTACGTGATCAAGTACAAGCAAGGCAAAGAAAACATTGTTGCAGATGCTTTATCACGCAGGTATACCTTACTTACTCACCGCTCTAGATACTAAATTGTTATGTTTTGAATTAATGAAAGAATTATATGAGAGAGACCCGGACTTTAGTAGTATCTATGTTGCTTGTGAAAAGAGTGGATTTGAGAAGTTCTATAGGCTGGAGGGGTTCTTATTTCGAGAGGGCAAACTTTGTGTTCCTTCTAGTTCTATACGAGAGTTGTTAGTGAGAGAGGCTCATGGAGGAAGCCTCATGGGACATTTCGGGGTAGAAAAGACATTTGAAGTCTCACGTGATCATTTCTATTGGCCTAAGATGAAACGAGACGTAGAGAAAATTTGCATGAATTGCATTACCTGTAAAAAGGCCAAATCTAAGGTATTACCCCAAGGAATTTACACTCCCCTTCCCGTACCTCAATCGCCATGGGAAGATATATCTATGGATTTCATCGTGGGGTTACCTAGGTCTAGAAATGGGAGAGATTCGGTTTTTGTGGTAGTTGATCGGTTTAGTAAAATGGCTCATTTTATACCCTGTCACAAAACCGATGATGCAAGTCATATTTCCGACTTGTGCTTTCGTGACATAGTTCGGCTACATGGAGTGCCGAAAACAATTGTGTCAGATAGAGACGTCAAATTCCTTAGCTACTTTTGGAAGACCTTGTGGGGAAAACTAGGTACCAAACTGCTGTTTTCAACCACGAGTCATCCCCAAACTGATGGTCAAACTGAAGTAGTAAACTGTACGTTGTCACAATTACTTCGGGCTATCATTCGTCGGAATATTAAGACGTGGGAAGAATGTTTACCACATGCTGAATTTGCTTATAATCATGCAAAACATTCTTCAACTGCTTATTCGCCTTTTGAAGTAGTTTATGGTTTTAATCCGCTAACCCCATTAGATTTGATTCCTCTACCTGTGAGTGAAAGGGTTAGCTTGGATGACAAACGAAAAGCCGAGCTTGTTCGATCCATGCATGACAAGGTAAGGCTACAGATTGAAAAAAAAAAATCAACAAGTCTCGACTAGGGTGAACAAAGGGCGAAAGGAAATGATTTTTGAACCGGGAGATTGGGTTTGGCTCCACCTCCGAAAAGAGAGATTCCCGCAACTACGTCGCTCGAAATTGCTACCCCGAAGTGACGGGCCTTTTCAAGTAGTTGAACGAATCAACAACAACGCCTACAAGCTCGATCTGCCAGGTGAGTATAATGTGTCTGCTACATTTAATGTCTCTGATCTTGTTCCGTTTGATGCAGGAACTGATTCGTGGACGAATCAACCTGAAGAAGGGGGGATGATACGAACCCGGATGCCTCCACGTCGGACGAACCACCCCATTGGCCGATTACGAGAAGTCGAGCCAAAAGAATGGGACGAGCCTTGCTGACCTGGGTCGAAAAAGTATGTCAACAAGTCCAGAATAGGTCATTTCCACACTTGGACCAGTCCACGGGAGTTCATAAGCTGAAAGAAGTCCTCCAATTACAGGTTGGAGATGTTAAAGATAAAGGGGGAAAAGGCAGACCAAAGTTACGGCCGTAATCGTTTTATTTACGGCCGTAACCCAATTTTTACGGCCGTAACTCCGTTTCCATACGGCCGTAACCCATGGGGTTGAAGAACAGGAATTTACAGGGAGTAAATTATGGCCGTACCCACTGTTCATACGGCCGTATCTTCAACCTTACGGCCGTAACCTCGATTGCCAGCTTTTGGGTCAAATTTATGCAGAGAGCAAATTACGGCCGTACTCTATCATAATACGGCCGTACCCAAGAATTACGGCCGTAACGTTTGTCCATACGGCCGTAACTCAAGAATCAAGTTTGGACATTTTTGAGGCAGAGAGTTTATTACGGCACTTTTAGGACTTACGGCCGTAACTTCAGAATTTACGGCCGTAACCCCAGACCTTACGGCCGTAATTTTGGCCGACGTAGTCATTTTTGTGTCTACTTTTTGGATATTTTATTATTTTATCATTATTTTCAGTTGAGACTTGTATATGTAAGGCAAAACCCCTTATTTGTAAAGGGACCTTGGTTGATATGATATTTGAGAGCTTTAAGCTTGTTGAGAGAAATTATCTTCTCTTGTTGTTCTTTTGAACAAATCGAACTTATCAAGAGCGTGATCAACTCTTGTGGCGTTCACCCCTACCGGTTGTCTACTACGCACAGTCGAAGGTGATAGGTTTTAGCCTATTGTTGTCACTTCGTGAGTAGAAGGTCGTCAGGTTCTCGATCGTGACCAGTGATTGGCTTTTCTGGGGTCTAATCCAATCTGGATTGGGTTGCGTTGGCATCGAGACCAACGAGGTCCGTATCAGAAGAGCCGCCCATTCAAGAGTCAATATCGCACTGCAAAGTGACGAAACAACCATGTGTAATATATCAAAACAAAGTAGTACTACAGAGTTTATTCAACAAGCGAAAATCATACTATGAGATGAAGCACTAATGACCAACAGATTTATGATAGAAACAGTTGATCGAAGTTTACGGGATATTTTGACTAATGTGGAACAAGTAAGAGGAAAGATTTTTGTATTTGGAGATATTCGCCAAGTACTTCCTATCGTGTAGTGAGCAACGATAAAAAAACTATCATCCAAAACTTAGTTAGATTATACCTTTGGAAAAAAAATGGAGAAGGTACAGCTATGCCAAAACATGCGTGCACATAATGACCATAAATTTGAAGAGTACTTGCTCCAAATTTACAATGGAATAGAATCGTGGATCGAAGAAGAGTTCATTACCTTACCAACTGAGATGGTAACTTAATGTGATGATGATGCAACTTCAAAAGTGCGCTCAATAGAAGTAGTGTACCCAGATTTAGAAAGAACTGCAGCTTCATCTGATTATATGACATAACACGGTATATAGTCCACATGCTGGCAAACAAGTTTTCATTCCAAGAATACGATAAACTGCAACAAATGATGAAGGCTATCCATTTAGATTTGAATGAAAACAATTTACAATACGTCCTCGCTTTGCAATGACCATTAACAAGGCTCTAGGACAAACAATGGCAAATGTTGAGGTCTATCTTCTTGAACATGTCTTCTCCATAATCTCTACCCACATCAATATTTTGATCGGTAACTCAAGAACAATAGTTTACACTCTATGTCGATTCAGATAGATTCTACGATTCCTACCTTATAATTTTTTGGCGCACCACTCTCGGTCATTCTTCTGTTTCTATCGACCATATGACTGTCTTCTTCGACAATTCACAATTTCAAGGTAACGTATCCCAATATATCATCACGGGCATTTTGCGAGACATAAAATCTTTCCTTCGATCTATGGGAAAGAATCTTGGTTCGTATGATTTTCCTAAACTCATTGATAGAGGTGACAATACTAATCAACGAAATGTAAAGGAAATTTCACAGGGGCCTGGCAGTAGAAATCGCAGATGTGGATATTAAAGCAGTGTCACATCTACACACAGATCAAAAACATGCTTTTGACGTTATACTCGAATGAATGGATAGGGGTAGTGGTGGTGTATTTTTTGTGGATGGTCCTGGTGGCACAAGAAAATATTTTTGTACGGAGTATTCTTTGCGAGAGTTCGATCGCAAACTCTAATTGCACTAGTAATAGCAACTTCAGCGGTTGCAGTATCAATAATGCTTGGGGAAAAAACCGCCCATTCAAGATTCAATATCTCACTGTAAAGTAATGAAGCAACTATGCGTAAAACATCAAAACAAAGGAGTATTGCAGAATTGATTCAACAAGTGAAACTCATAATATGTGATCAAACACCAATGGCCAACAAATTCACGATAGAAATAGTTTATGGGAATTTACGGGGCATTTTGAATAATGTGGAACAATTAGGGTGAAATACTTTCATATTCGAAGGAGACACTCGCCGAGTGCTTCCTGTCGTGCCACGAACAATGAGAGAAAAAACTATCAACAAAAATTTGGTTAGATCATGAACCTAACAAAAAATGGAGAACCTACAACTACGCTGAAACATGTGTGCGCATAATAACCATCAATTCGCACAATACTTACTCCAAATTGGCAATGGAATGTAATCTTGCGTCGAAGAAGAGTTCATTAAGTTGCCAAATCAGATGGTTGCTTCATGTGATGATGATGCAACTTCATAAGTGTGCTCGATAGAAGCAGTGTACCCAGATTTAGAAAGAAATGCAGCTCCATTTCTCTATATGACACGAAGCGATATATTGTCCACTAAAAATGAGTATGTTGGCTGCCTCAATGACAAATTTACTAGCATCTTTCTGGGTAAAAGTGTAGGATATTTGAGCTTTGACGAAGCGGTCAATAATAACTACAACTTTTGTCAAAACGAGTTCCTCCATATATTGTTGCTGAATGGGATGAAACCACATGGTTTGAGCCTAAACAAAATTGTCCAATAATGGTCCTAAGGAATTGGGACCCTTCCAACAGGCTTTGCAACTGAACAAGAATGGTTTGTCGGGATTTCAGGACTATCCATGCAGAAATAACAATTGGACAACATGTAGCCAAACAAGTTTTCATTCTAAGAATACCGTTAACGGCAGCAAATGATGAAGGCTACCTATTCAGACTCAAATGAAATAATTTCCAATGCGTCTCTGCTTCGCAGTGACCATTAATAAGGCTCATGGACAAACGATGCCAAATGTTGAAATCTGTCTTCTTGAACATGTCTTATCTCATGACAAACTATATGTTGCGATATCCCGCTGAGTTTCAATAAAAATAGCAAAAATCTTGGTACAGGCCAAAAACTTATTGAAAAAAGATATGGGACATTGACCAAGAACATTGTGTACGAAGAAGTGTTACATTGAATTCCATTCAACGCTTCACACATAACACACAAATTTCATATGTTTGTTAGCCTTTAGGAAAACACATGCCAATTACCTTTGAGAATTCTATTCCAATTCATTATTTGATGAATAGAACTCTTTAAGCCCAATATATGCCATTCATCGGCCCACCAAGAGGGCGTACATGATCCACAAAGTCTAAGAATAATAATCTGTACGTAGAGTCGTACTCTACATTATCATCATTCTATTAATATCAAATTCTAAATTGTCTCATCATTCTATTAATATCGAATTCTAAATTGTCTCTACCCATATAAATATGTTGATCGACAACTCAAGAACAATAGTTTACACACTATGTCGATTCAGGTAGATGCTGCAATGCCTTTCTTATAATTTTTTGCCGCCGTGCATCAGTTTCTATCGGCCGTATACCCGCATTCTTTAACGATTCACAATTTCAAGGTCACTCATCCCTATATATCTTTCAGCATATTTTGTGAGACATGCAATCTTTCCTCCGTTCCATGGGAAAGAATCTGGGTGCGTGCGGTTTGCCTAAACTAATTGATAGCTTTAACAAGACAAATCAACGAAATGCAAAGGAAACGTAAGATGAGCTGACAGTAGAAGCCCTAGATGTGGATATTCGAGCAGCGTCACGTCTAAACACAGCTCAAAAACATGCTTTTGATATTGTACTCGAATAAATGGATAGTAGTAGTGGTGGTGTTTTTTTTTTTTTTTGGATGGTCCTGGAGGCACAGGAAAAATATTTTTGTATAGAGTATTCTTTACAAGAGTTTGATCTCAAAATCTAATCGCACTAGCAATAGCAACAGTAGGGGTTGTAGTATCAATATTGCTGGGGGAAAGAGCCGTCTATTTAAGATTCAATATCCCACTACAATGTAATGAAACAACTGTGCAATACATCAAAACAAAGGAATACTACAGAATTGATTCGACACGCAAAGCTCATAATATGGGACGAAGCGCCAATGGCCAATAGATTCACTATAGAAAAAGTTGATCGAACTTTACGGATATTTTCAATAATGTGGAACAACTAAGCGGAGAGAACAAACTATCATCCAAAACTTGGTTAGATCATACCTCCACCAAAAACATGAGTGCGCATAATGACCATCAATTAGCACAATACTTGCTCCGAATTGGCAATGGAATAGAATCGTGTATCGAAGAAGAGCTCATTGCCTTACCAAATGAGATGCTTATTTCATGAGATGATGATGCAACTTCAGAAGTGAACTTTATAGAAGCAGAGTACCCAATTTAGAAAGAAAAATAGCTTCATCAGATTATATGACACAACGTGGTATATTTTCCAAAAAAAATGACTATGTCGACTGCCTCAATGACAGATTTATTGGCATTTTTTCCATGTAAAAGTGTAGAATATTCAAGCTTTGACAAAGCGGTCAATAATAACAACAACTTTTATCAAGAAGAGTTCCTCCATACATTGTTGTCGAATGGGATGCTCCTAAGGAATTTGGACCCTTCCAACAGGGTTTGCAACAGAACAAGAATGCTTTGTTGGGATTTTAGGAAACATATTATCCATGCGAAAACAATAGTTAGACAACATGCCGGCGAACAAGTTTTCGTTCAAAGAATACCATTAACTGCATCAAATGATGAAGGCTACCCGTTTAAATTCAAATGAAAGAAATTTCCAATATGTCTTTGCTTCACAATGACAATTAACAAGGGTCAAAGACAAATGGTGCCAAACGTTGAAGTCTATCTTCTTGAGCATGCTTTCTCTCATGGCGAACTATATGTTGCAATGTCCCATGGAGTATCAATGAAAACAACAGAATCTTGGTACAGGCCAAAAACTTACTCCAAAAAAAATATAGGACATTTACCAAGAAAATTATGTACAAAGAAGTGTTACCTTGAATTTCATTCGAAGTTTCACAACTGAAACACAAATTTCGTATGTTTTTAAGCCTTTAGGACAACACATGCCAATTACCGTTAAGAATTCTTTCCAATTCATTATTTTGAGAATAGAATTCTTTAAGCCGTATATGTGCCATTCATCAGCCTATGCAGAGGGTATACAGGATCCACAAATTCTCAGGGAATCAATCTCTACATAGAGACACACTCTAAATTATCATCATTCTATTAATATCGAATTCTCCACAATCTCTGCCCACATCAATATTTTGATCGGTAACTCAAGAACAATAGTTTACACCCTATGTCGATTCATGCAGATGCTACGATGCCTACCTTATAATTTTTAGGGCATCACTCTCGGTCGTTCATCAGTTTCTATCGGTCGTATGCCCCGTATTCTTCAACGATTCACAATTTCAAGGTAACTCATCCCAATATATCATTCAGCTTATTTTCCGAGACTTACGATCTTTCCTCCAGTCTATGGGAAATAATCTGGTACGTACGATTTGGCTAAACTCATTGATAGCTTTGACAATACCAATCAACGAAATGCAAAGGAAATTTCTGATGAGCTGGCAGTAGAAGTCCCAGATGTGGATATTCAAGCAACGTCACATGTAAACATCAATCACAAACATGCTTTTGATGTTATGCTTGAATGAATGGATAGTGGTAGTAGTGGTGTATTTTTTGTGGATGGTCCTGGAGGCATAGGCAAACTATTTTTCTGCAGAGCATTTGTTGCAAGAGTTCGATCTCAAAATCTTATGGCGCTAGCAACAGCAACTTCATGGGTTGCAGCATTAATAATGCTGTGGGGAGGAACCGCCCATTAAAGATTCAATATCCCACTACAAAGTGAAGAAACAACTATGTGTAATATATGAAAATAAAGTAGCATTGTAGAGTTGATTCGACAAGCGAAAGTCATAATATAGGATGAAGCACTAATGACCAACTGATTTATGATAGAAACCGTTGCTAGAACTTTACGGGATATTTTGAATTTTGTGGAACAATTAGGGAAAAATATTTTCGTATTGGGAGGAGACTTTCGCCAAGTGCTTCCTGTCATGCCGCGAGCAACGACACATCCAAAACTTAGTTAGATCTTTGCAGAAAATGGAGAAGCTGCAGCTATGGCAAAACATGCCTACACATAATGACCATCAATTTGCAAAATACTTGCTCAAAATTTGCAATGGAATAAAATCATGCATCAAACAAGAGTTCATTACTTTACCAAATGAGATGGTTATTTCATGTGATGATGATACAACTTCAGAAGTGTGTGCTTGATAGAAACAGTGTGCCACGATTTAGAAAGAAATGCCACTTGGTCTGATTATATGACACAACACGGTATATTATGCACAAAAAATCGGTATGTCGACTGCCTCAATGAAAAATTTATTGCAATTTTTGTAGGTGCAAATGTAGAATATTTGAGCTTCGACAAAGCGGTCAATAATAACAATATGTTTTATCAAGAAGAGTTCCTCCGGACGTTGTTGCCGAATGCGATGGCACCACATAGTTTGAGCCTCCAAAAATTGTTCGATAATGCCGATAAGGAATTTGGATCGTTCAAACGGGTTTGCAACAGAACAAAAATTGTTTGTCAGGATTTCAGGAAACTATCCATTCAGAAACAACAATTGGACAACATGCTGGCAAACAAATTTTCATTCAAAGAATACCATTAACTCTAGCAAATGATGAAGGCTACCCATTTACGTTCAAATGAAAACCATTTCCAATACGTCTCGGCTTCACAATGACCATTAACAAGGCTCAAGGGCAAACGTTGCGAAATGATGTGATCTAACTTCTTGAACATGTCTTCTCTTATGGCCTACTATATGTTGCAACGTCCTGTGGAGTTTCAATGAAAACAACAAAAATATTTGTACTGGCCAAAAACTTATGGGACATTTACCAAGAACATTGTCTACAAAGAAGTGTTACATTGAATTCAATTCGAGGCTTCACACATGACACACAAATTTCATGTATTTACAAGCCTTTACGACAAGACATGTCAATTACCTTTGATAATTTTATTCCAATTCATTAGTTTATGAATAGATCTCTTTAAGCCCTACATGTGCCATTCATCAGCCCATGAAGAGGGTGCTCATAATCCACAAATTCTCATTGGATTAATCTCCACTTGGAGACGTACTCTACATTATGATCATTCTATTATTATCGAATTCTCCATAATCTCTACCCACATCAATATTTTTATCGATAACTCAAAAACAACAGCTTACACACTATGTCGATTTAGGTAGACTCTACGATGCCTATCTTATAATTCTTGGCACACCACTCTCTGTCATTCATGAATTTCTGTGTTCTTTGACGATTCACAATTTTAAGGTAACTCATCCCAATATATCGTTCAGTGTATTTTGCGAGACATACGATCTTTCCTTTTTTCTATGGGAAAGAATATGGGTGCATACGATTTCCCTAAACTCATTGTGAGGTTTGACAATACCAATCAGTGAAATGCAAAGGAAATTTCAGATGAGCTGGCAGTAGAGGTCCCAGATGTCCATATTCATGCAGTGTCACATCTAAACACAAATCAAAAACATGCTTTTGATGCTATACTAGAATGAATGGATAGTGGTAGTGCTGGTGTATTTTTTGTGGACGGTCCCCGGAGGCACAGGAAAAATAATTTTGCATAGAGCATTCTTTGCAAGAGTTCGATATCAAAATCTAATTGCACTAGAAATAGCAACTTAAGGGGTTGCAGCATCAATAATGTTAGGGGGAAGACCGCTCATTTAAGATTCAATCTCCCACTAAAAAGTGAAGACACAATTATGTGTAATATATCAAAACAAAGTAGTACTGCAGAATTGATTCGACAAGTGTAACTCATAATATGGGATGAAGCACTAGTGGCTAACAGATTTACAATAGAAACAGTTGATAGAACTTTACGGGGATATTTTGAATAATGTGGAACTATTAGGGGGAAAGATTTTCGTATTCAGAAGAGACTTTCACCAAGTGCTTCCTGTCGTGCCGCGAGCAATGAGAGAACAAACAATCGTCCAAAGCTTTGTCAGATCATACCTCTTGCAAAAAATTGAGAAATTACAGATATGCCAAAATATATGTGCGACTAATGACCATCGATTTGAAGAATACTTGCTCCAAATTGGTAATGGAATAGAATTGTGGATTGAAGAAGAATTCATTACCTTACCAAATGAGATGGTTATTCCATGAGATGATGCGATGTCAGAAGTGCACTTGCTAGAAGCAGTGTACCCAGATTAAGAAACAACTAGAGCTTTATCTGATCATATGACACAACACGGTTTATTATCCACTAGAATTGAGCACGTCGACTGCCTCCGTGACAAATTTATTTGCATTTTTTCAGGAAAAAGTGCAGCATATTTGGGCTTCGACGAAGAGGTCAATAATAACGTCCACTTTTTTCAAAAAGAGTTCCTCTGTACATTGTTGCCGAATGGGATGACACCATATAGTTGGAGCCTAAAAAAGAATACCCAATAATGGTCCTAAGGAATTTGGACCCTTCCAACGGGCTTTGCAACAGAAAAAGAATAGTTTGGCAGGATTTCAAAACATATTATCCATGCAGAAATAACATTTGGACAACATGCTGGTAAACAAGTTTTCATTCCAAGAATACCATTAATTGCAGCAAATGATGAAGGCTACCCATTTAGATTCAAATGAAAGAATTTCCAATACGTCTTTCCTTCGCAATGACTGTTAACAAGGCTCTAGAACAAACGGTTCCAAGTGTTGAAATCTATCTTCTTTAACATGTCTTCTCTCATGGCCAACTATATGTTGCAATGTCCAGTGGAGTTTAAATGAAAACAACAAAAATCTTGGTACAAGCCAAAAACTTACCCAAAAAAAGATATGGGACATTTACCAGGAACATTGTGTCCAAAAAAGTGTTACATTGAATTCCATTCGAGGCTTTACACATGACACACAAATTTCGTATGTTTGCAAGCATTTAGGACAACACTTGCCAATTACCTTTGAGAATTCTTTTCAAATTCATTATTTTAAGAACAGAACTCTTTAAGCCCTATATGTGCCATTTATCGGCCCATGAAGAGGGTGTTCATGATCCACAAATTCTCAGCAGAGTAACATATCCATAGAGACGCACTCTACATTATAATTATTCTATTAATATCGAATCCTCCATAATCTCCACCTACGCGAATATTTTTATCCATAACTCAAGAACAATAGTTTACACACTATATCGATTCAGGCAGATGATATGATGCCTACCTTATCATTTTTGGTGCACCACTCTTGGTCATTCATCAGCTTCTATAGGCCATATGCCCGTATTCTTCGACGATTCACAATTTCAAGGTAACTCATCCCAATATATCATTCAATGTATTCTGCGCGACCTACAATCTATCCTCCGATCTATGGGAAAGAATCTCTGCATACATACGATTCGCTTAAACTCATTGATAGATTTGACAATACCAATCAACGAAATGTAAATGAAATTTCACATGACCTGGCAGTAAAAGTCCCAGATGTGGATATTAGAACAACATCACGTCTAAACACAGATCAAAAACTTGATTTTGTTGTTATACTCGAATGAATGGATAGTGGCAACGGTGGTGTATTTTTTGTGGATGGTCCCGGTGGCACAGAAAAAATATTTTTGTACGGAGCATTCTTTACGAGAATTCGATCTGAAAATCTGATTGCACTAACAACAGCAACTTTAGGGATTGCAGCATCAATAATGCCTGGGGGAAGAACCACCCATTCAAGATTCAATATCCCACTGCAAAGTAATGAAGTAAGTATTTGTAAAACATCAAAACAAAGGAGTACTCCAAAATTGATTCGACAAGCAAAACTCGTAAGATGCGATGAACACCAAAAGCCAGCAGATTCACGATAGAAATAGTTGATGGAACTTTACGGGATATTTTGAATAATGTGGAACAATTAGGGGCAAATATTTTCGCATTCAGAGGAGACTTTTGCCAAGTGCTTCCTATCATGCCACAAGCAACGAGTGAACAAACTATCAACAAAAACTTGATTAGATCATACCTCTTACAAAAAGTGGAGAAGCTACGACAACGCTAAAACATGCGTGTTCATAATAACCATCGATTTGCACATTACTTGCTCCAAATTGGCAATGGAACAGAATCTTACCACGAAGAAGAGTTCATTACATGACCAAATCAGATGGTTGCTTCATGTTGTGATGATATAACTTTAGAAGTGCACTTGATAGGAGTAGTGTAACAAGATTTAGAAAGAAAGGCTGCTTCATTTGATTATATGACACAACGCGGCATATTTTCCACTAAAAATGAGTATGTCAACTGCCTCAATGACAAATTACAGGAATTTTTTCCTATGAACATGTACAATATTTGAGCTTCGATGAAGCAGTCAACAATAACAACGACTTTTATCAAGAAGAATTCCTCCACACATTGTTGCTGAATGGGATGACACCACATAGTTTGAGCCTCAAAAACAAATTCTCCAATAATGGTCCTAAGGAATTTGGACCCTTCCAATAGGCTTTGCAATAGAACACGAATGGTTTGTTGGGATTTCAAGAAATATGTTATCCATGTAGAAATGATATTTGGACAACATGCTGGCAAACAAGTTTTCATTTCAAGAATACCATTAACTTCAGCAGATGATGAAGGCTACCGGTTTAGATTCAAATGAAAACAATTTCCAATACATCTTTGGTTCGCAGTGACCATTAAAAAGGCTCAAGGAAAAACGGTGCCAGATGTTGAAATCCATCTTCTTGAACATGTCTTCTCTCATGGCCAACTATATGTTGTGATACCTCGTGGAGGTTCAATGGAAACATAAAAAATGTTGGTACAGGCCAAAAACTAACCCCAAGAAATATATGGGACATTGACCAAGAACATTGTGTAGAAAGAAGTGTTACATTGAATTCCATTCGAGACTTCACACATAACACACAAACTTCATATGCTTGTAAGCCTTTAGCACAACGCATGCCAATTACCTTTGAAAATTCTATTCCAACTCACTATTTGAATAATAGAACTCTTTAAACCCTACATGTGCCATTCATCGACCCATGAAGGGGGTGTACATGATTCAAAAATTCTTAGCTGATTAATCTCTACACAGAGACGTAATCTATGTTATCATTATTCTATTAATATTGAATTCAAAATTGTCTACCCACATCAATATGTTGATCGGTAACTCAAGAACAATAGTTTATACACTATTTTCATTCGGTTAGATGCCACGATGCGTATTTTATAATTTTTGGTGCACCACTCTCGGTCGTGCATTAGTTTCTATTGGCCTTATGCCTGTATTCTTCGACGATTCACAATTTCAATGTGACTCATCCCTATATATCGTACAGTGCATTTTGCGAGACATACAATCTTTCCTCCAGCCTATGGGAAATAATCATGGCGCATACGATTTGCCTCAACTAATTGATAGAGTTAACAATACAAATCAATGAAATTCAAATGAAATTTCAAATGAGCTGGCAGTAGAAGTCGCAGATGTTGATATTCGAGCAGCGTAACATCTAAACACAGGTCAAAAACAAGCTTTTGATTTTATACTCGAATGAATGGATAGTGGTAGTGGTGGTGTTTTTTTTTCTTTGGATGGTCCCAGTGGCGCAAGAAAAATATTTTTGTACAAAGCATTCTTTTCAAGAGTTCAATCTCAAAAATATGATTGCATTAGCAATAGCAACTTTAGGTGTTGCAGCATCAATAATGCTAGGGGAAAGAACCGCCCATTTAAGATTCAATATCCCACTTCAAAGTAATGAAACAACTATGTGTAATTCATCAAAATAAAAGAGTACTGCAGAATTGATTTGACAAGCGAAACTCATTATATGGGATGAAGCACCAGTTGCGAACAGATTCACGATAGAAACAGTTGATGGAACTTTGCGGGATATTTTGAATAATGTGGAACCATTCGGGCGAAAGATTTTCGTATTCAGACGAGACTCTCGCCAAGTGCTTCTTATCGTGCCGTGAGCAACGATAGAACAAACTATAAACCAAAACCTTGTTAGGTCATACCTCGTACAAAAAATGGAGAAGCTACTACTGCACTAAAACATGCGTGTAGATAATTACCATCTATTTGCATAATACTTGCATCAAATTGGCAATAAAATAGAATCATGCATCAAACAAGAGTTCATTAGCTTACCAAATGAGATGTAACTTTCATGTAATGATGATGTAACTTCAGAAATGCACTTGAA
The DNA here is from genome assembly GCA_018223645.1 of Jasminum sambac. Taxonomy (NCBI): domain Eukaryota; kingdom Viridiplantae; phylum Streptophyta; class Magnoliopsida; order Lamiales; family Oleaceae; genus Jasminum; species Jasminum sambac. The sequence continues at coordinate 33,322,112 of CP073648.1, forward strand.
ATAAGAAGTATACCCAGATTTAGAAATAAATGCAGCTTCATCTGATGATATGACACAACACAGTATATTGTCCACTAAAAATGAATATGTCGACTGCCTGGATGACAAATTTATTGGCATTTTTCCTAGTAAAAATGTAGAATATTTGAGCTTCAACGAAGCGGTCGATAACAACAACCAGTTTTATCAAGAAGAGTTCCTTCATACATTGTCGCCTAATGGGTTTCCACCACATAGTTTGAGCTTAAAAAAAATTTGTCCGATAATGCTCCTAAGGAATTTGGACCCTTCCAGTGGCCTTTGCAAAAGAAAAAGAATGGTTTGTCCGGCTTTCAAGAAGCATATTATCCATGTAGGAATAACAATTGGACAACATGCTTGCAAACAAGTTTTCATTCCAAGAATACCATTAAGGTAGCAAATGATAAAGGCTACCCGTTTAGATTCAAATGAAAACAATTTCTAATACCTCTTTGTTTAGCGATGACCATTGAAAAGTTCAGGGGACAAACGATGCCAAATGTTGAAATCTATCTTCTTGAACATGTTTTCTCTCGTGGCCAGCTAATGTTTCAATGTACCGTGGAGTTTCAATGAAAAAAAACAAAAATCTTGGTATAGGCCAAAAACATACCCAAAAAAAGATATGGCACATTGACCAAGAACATTGTGTACAAAGAAGTATTACATTGAATTCTGTTCAAGGCTTCACACATGACACACAAATTTCATATGTTTGTAAGCCTTTCAAACAACGCATGCCAATTACCTTTGAGAATTCTATTCCAATTCATTATTTGAACAACAAAACTCTTTAAGCTCCATATGTGCCATTCATTGGCCCACGAAGAGGGTATACATGACCCACAAATTCTCATCAGATTAAGCTCTATGTAGAGAAATAATCTATATTATCATCATTCTATTAATATTGAATTCTTCACAAACTCTACCTGCATCAATATTGTGATCGGTAACTCAAGAATAACAGTTTACACACTATGTCAATTCAGGTAGATGCCATGATGCCCACCGTATAATTTTTTATGCATAACGCTCGGTCGTTCATCAGTTTCAATCAGCCGTATGCTCGTATTCTTCGACGATTCACAATTTCAAGGTAAATCATTCCAATATATCGTTCAGCGCATTTTGCCAGACATACAATCTTTCCTTCAATCTATGGACAAGAATCCTGGTGCGTACGATCTGCCTAAACTCATTGATAGCTTTGACAATACCAATAAACAAAATGTAAAGGAAATTTTAGATAAGCTGGTAGTAGAAGTCCCAGATGTGGATATTCAAGCAGCATCACATCTAAACACAAATCAAAAACATGCTTTCAATGTTACACTCGAATGAATGGGCAGTGGTACTAGTGGTGTATTTTTTGTGGATGGTCCTGGAGGCACAGGAAAAATATTTTTGTACAGAGCATTCTTTGCAAAAGTTCGATCTCAAAAAATAATTGCACTAGCAATAGCAATTTCAGCGCTTGTAGCATCAATAATGCTAGGGAGAAGAACCGCCCATTCAAGATTCAATACCCACTACAAAGTAATAAAACAACTATGTGTAGCACATCAAAACAAAGTAGTACTGCAGAATTGATTCGACAAGCAAAGCTCATGATATGGGATGAAACACCAATGGCCAATAGATTCACGATAGAAACTGTTGATAGAACTTTACGGGATATTTTGAATAATGTAGAACCATTCTGGGGTGCTTCCTCTCGTGCGGCGAGCAACAAGAGAACAAACTATCAAGCAAAACTTAGTTAGATCATACCTCTGGCAAAAAATGGAGAAGCTACAACTATGCTAAAATATGCGTGAGCATAATAGCCATCGATTTGCACAATACTTGCTCCGAATTAACAATGGAATAGGATCGTGCATCGAAGAAAAGTTCATTACCTTACAAAAACATATGGATATTTCATGTGATGATGATGCAACTTTAGAAGTGTGCTTGATAGAAGTGGTGTACCTAGATTTAGAAAAAAATCCAGCTGCATTTGATTATTTGACGCAACACAGTAAATGAGTATATCGATTGCCTTAATGATAAATTTATTGGCATTTTTCCGAGTTAAAATGTAGAATATTTTAAGTTTTGACGAAGCGGTCGATAATAACAACCAGCTTTATCAGGAAGAGTTCCTCAATACATTGTTGCCGAATGCGATGACACCACATAGTTTGAGCCTCAAAAAATTGTCCAATAATGCTCCTGAGGAATTTGGACCCGTCCAATGGGCTTTGCAACGGGACCAAGAATTGTTTGTCGGGATTTCAGGAAACATATTATCCATGCAGAAATAACAATTGGACAACATGCTAGCAAACAAGTTTTCATTCCAAGAATACCCTTAATTCTAGCAAATGAGGAAAGCTACCCGTTTAGATTCAAACAAAAACAATTTCCAATGCGTCTTTGCTACGCAATGACTATTGACAAGGCTCAAGGACAAATGGTGCCAAATGTTGGAATCTATCTTCCTTAACATGTCCTCTCTCATGGCCAACTATATATTGCAATGTCTCGTGGAGTTTTAATGAAAACAACAAATATCTTCACGCACGCATATTGCTAAGAAAATATATATACATAATGAATTAAATTTTCATTCCGATTGATCATGTAGTCGTTTCAATTAAAGATAAATTTTTACATGTGATGCATATCCATAAGCAAATATATATGTATAATGAATTAATTTTAAATTTCAATAATAACAATTTCGAAAGGAGACTCTAAGAATCTATTAAAAAAAAACTTTGTTCTGGCATTAAAGTCCACAAAATGACTATCTTCTTCCCCCTTTTTTGAGAGAATTATTTCGACTTGAAAATTTAGGCATAAAACAGAATTTTATTGATGCAAAAAATAATTTACAACCCAAAGGAGGCTTAACACATGACCTTCAAGAATATGCAATGAAAAAACTTATATTAAACACCTACCAATCTAATATTGGTAATAAATGCTAGAAAAGCACTTAAATTTCTATTTTATGTATTTGCATATTTTATAAGTTTTATATGCTCGTTTTATGTGTTTTCCCTTTATTATTGTGTTTAGGGTCACAAAGAATTAAAAGGAGCCAAAATGGATGAAAACATAACGAATAATGAAACTCGAGACCAAAATGTAAATGAATCAACGATGGAGGACCTCTAATACAAAATTTATGATTTTTTTTGAAAGTTCTCTTGTGCTAATATGAAAGAACATTAAAACTGGATTCCCACACTTTTTCTAGATCCCAAATCGGAGCTTTCTAGTGAAAGTTATGGTCGTTTGAAGAAAATGACTTAAAGGGTAATTTCCCAAACTGTTGGAGATCAAATTATAACTTTCAAGAGTTTGGGGAACAAAGTGAAACTTTTCAAAAAGTTGGAGGACTCAAGTGCAATTTTTTAGGGACCAAAATATGTAACGCCCCGAGTTAGAAGAACTCGGAACGCTAGATCTTTCTTTAAAACTAACTATTTTTTTATATCAAATGCGGACATATAACGAATAATTAAAATGCGGAAGTTCATTTAATAAAACAACCATCTAAAGTATTTTTAAAATTATTTGATCACCAAACGATCAAAACATTTAACACGAGTTACTAAATAGTTTTAATATGACATGATCCAATACACCAATTACCAAAATGATAGCGGAAATGAAATCTTTTATTTAATAAGCCTAAGTAGAACTCCCATGTCTCGCCACGCCTCCATACTCCTCAATCTGTAAAAGAATGAAAGGCATGAGTATTTAAACAATACTCAGTAGGCTTTGCGCAAGTTAATCATCTATACAAGTATATAAGGCAAATAGTCATGTAAACTATTTAATATAATACCCGAAGGTAACTCTGGGCCCGAAGGCAGCTCTGGGCCCGAAGGCAAGTAATTTGCCCGAAGGCAACTCTGGGCCCGAAGGCAATTCTCTTACCCAGAAGGTAACTCTGGGCCCAAGGCAATTCTTTTACCCGAAGGTAACTCAGTCAAGGCAAGCAATCACATCAATTACAAATATTTGCACACTCATATAGTACAGATAATTAACAATAATTGCGCGATAAGTAAAAATGATTGTTTCGAGCCTACTTGAACTATCTCTCGAGTTTTGAGCTTACTAAGCGGTGGAAATCAGTCCTCTCGCTGTTCGTACGCCTCGTCTAGTCAATAATGAGTTTAATTTATGTTAATATTCTTAAATATAAAGCATCTATAAGTAATATAAAAGTTTGTGGGCCAAAATGGAAAGAATATAAAACTTTGGGGGTCAATTTGAAAGAATTTTATAGTTTGTGGACCTATTATGCAATAAAACTGAACGAAAAATATTTTGGGCTTAATTATAACATTTTTAAATCATGAGGGACTAATATGCAATTAAATTTTGGGGGTTAGATTAAATATGAAAAATAAATTGAAGGATTAAAAGTGAAATAAAAGTTTAGGGGTCAAATTGCAACAATTGAAAGTTAGGGACTTGAAATTAAATAAACTTTTAGGGCTCATTTAAATAAAATAAATAAAATAGGGGATTGGAGCTGTAAATAATATTTAGGGGTTAAATTTTAACAATTAAAAGTTGAGTACTTGTAAATTAAATAAATCTCAAGGACCAACTTAAATAGAATCAAATAGCTTGGGGACTAAGTTGCAAAATCCGGGCTTTAAATGGGTTTGGGCCGGATCCGGGTCAAGATTATCTTCCTCACCCGACATTTCTCGTTTCTCTCTCGATCTCGCACGCTACTCTTGGCTAATCTCTCTTCTCTCGACTTCCGGCGAGTTTTTGGTCGCGAAAATGGTGGTGTAGGTGGAGATGAACATGGTGAATCTAGTGGTGGTGTTTGATTGAAGAGTTATTGAGTATTGAGGGAGAAATCAAGGCTTGAACACTTAGGTAAAATTTTGGGTATTTTCAAAATTGGTTTGATTCGTTGAAAATTTTTGAAATTAAACTATACTACGATGTTCTAGGGATGGAGAGGAAGGTGTCGGTGTGATTTTTGTGAATTAAAGTTGAGTTTTTTTTTTTTGGATGAGGTGGTGTTTTGTTTTTGGGCCGAGCTTGTGATCGTGTATGTATGGCGTTTATCTATGTGTATGTATATATGCGTGTATGTACGTGTGTTGATGATGGTGGTGTTGTGGTGGTGATATGGTGGTGAGCGGCGGTGGAGCGGCGGTGGTGACTCGGTGGTGCGGTGGTTGTGCGTGTATAGTGTATATACGTATATTGTGTATGTATGTTTTGTGTGTATATGTTCTAATTACCATAGAAATCAAATGGAAAAACACAAGAAATAGATTGTAACAAGATAAATAAAATGGACAATAGTTAAAAATAGAAAATGAAGATGAAAAGTTAAGAATCTTATCACTTGGGGTTTGATTTGTTGGATAAGAATGGATAGATTGATCTTGAGGATGACAATGGAGGAGAATGGGGCTAGGGTTTAAGCATACTCAAAAAGAGTATTTAAGGGTAAAAGTTAGAATAGCATTTGCAAATGGGCCTCTAGATGGGTTTCAAATTGGATTGGACTGTATTTGGACTTTAAATTTGGCCTTTAGCAACTAAAAATCTTTGGGGACTAAAATAAATAAATTTCAAGGTTTGGTACTCAAAAGTATATTTTGAAAATAAATAAATTTTTATAAATAATTAAATATAACAATAAATAATATGAATTTCGACTAGACGAGCGTACACTATTTAAATTTTATAAGTAAGGTCGTAGTGACACGTTCTAAGTTTTATTTAATTAAGTATATTTTATTTAAGAAGAATTTTCCAGTCACTACAACCTTACCCTCTTAAAATAATTTCGTCCTCGAAATTTAAACTCACTTAAAACGTGAACTTACTTGATCTATAAGGTTTGGGTATTGGGATAGGATCTCTTCTTCTTTCTCCCATGTTGCCTCATCCTTGCCATGACTACCCCATTGAACCTTAACTAGGGAAACTCTTCTATTCCTCAAGACATGGACCTTCCGATCTATGATCGTCACGGGTGTCTCCTGGTATGACAAATCCTTCTGAATATCCAAAGACTGAAAGCTCACCACATGACTTGGATCATGGACATACTTCCTCAACTGTGAGACGTGAAATACATTATGCACCGATGAAAGCTCGGGTGGCAAAGCCAAGCGATAAGCTACTGCCCCAACTTCTTCTAGCTAGTATCTCGAATGGTCCAACGAACCGTGGTCTCAACTTCCCTTTCTTCCCAAAGCGTATGGTGCCCTTCATGGGAGACACCTTGAGAAATACTTTCTCTCCAATCTCAAACTTCAAGTCATTTCTCCTCTTATCGGCGTAGCTCTTCTGTCTATCTTGAGCGGCCTTGATCCTCACTCTGATCTTCTCTATAGCTTCCACAGTTTTCTCTACCATTTCTTGGTCCCAACATCTTCCTCTCTCCAACATCATCCCCATAGATCGGTGATCAACACCGTCGCCCATACAATGCCTCATAAGGCGCCATCCCAATCGTGGCCTCGAAACTGTTGTTGTAGGCAAACTCTACAAGTGGCAAATGAGTTTCCCAACCTCCGGCTAAGTCTAAAACATATGCTCTCAACATCTCCTCCAATATCTGAATGGTACGCTCAGATTGACCATCTGTCTGGGGATGGTAAGTGGTACTAAATCTAAACTTCGCGCCCAGAGCCGTCTGTAAACTCTCCAAATATCTCGAAGTAAACCTCGGATCTCGATCTGCAATAATGGACACGGGTACCCCATGGAGTCGAACAATCTCTCTAACATATAACTGTGCCAACTGGTCGATGCTGAGAGTCATCCTAACTGGTAGAAAATGTACAGATTTCGTGAGTCGATCCACAATCACCCATACAGCATCATGTCCTCTCGAGGATCTCGGTAGAGACGTCACGAAATCCATAGTAATCTTCTCCTTCGAGAATAATACTATCTTTATTATTTGTATCCAACTGAACATTTCTACTCAACTGAAATTATCAATTCACTTATGATTATATCATCTTATGCTCCTAATAGCAAAGCCTCAATAATATTGCATATGTTATCACTTAGATAACAATACCCTAGTATATACCCCACAGTTAGTCCATAATAGTCCAAACGACCTTGTTCTCTCATCTATGTAAATTCTTGAATTTCGAAGTAGTACAAACCAACGTAATTTAGCAATAATATCATAGTTGTAAACGTTTCTTCTCTTTCCAAATTTTTCAAATCTCGAATTCAAAACCATTATGACTTTTGTCATGCTCCAGAGATTTTCTCTCGATCCATAAATATTTTCTTGAACAATTCTCCACTATCATAACCGCTCCTGAAATTTGATCGTCACCCAATCCAATAGTCATCTTTCGATAGGAGTGTAAATAATTTTGTCGCAAATAGATGGGACATTCGTTAATTTGAACTCAAGAGTTTCAATAGAAAAGCAACGTTTTGTCATATTCTTTCTTCACAAGAATTTGTTTGTTTGAGTCTAAATAGATAATTTGATTTAAAAAAAAATATCGATCAAAACCTCGAAATTGATTTTTAACAAGTAACAAAAACAAAAAAAAAAATTCAATACTTCAACACATTTCTTTTGCATAACAAGCTAAATGGTTGAAAAGCAAAAATTCCAAAGATTTTTTTTTTCTTCTCACAGTGGGAAACAACGTTTAAAACACAAGACATTTAAATAACATCACATCCTCAATTGAAAGCCAAAGAAAATGTCATAATGTTGCCTTAACTTATGTTCAAAACGTTCTTACTTATCAAATAAGTAAGTCAAATAAAAGTATGATCCAACACAATCTCATAATAATAATAATTCCAATGTTAACCATGTTTTCGAAATTGATTTCTATTTCTTTCGAAACAAGAAATGTATTTTGAATCAAATGCAGCTTAATAAATTCGAAAATGGATGAGCAATCAACTTGGAAAGGATGGTAAAAGTCGATTGAAAACTTGATAAATAATTTCGTCAGTTGGTATTAAAACATTCTCATTGGGATCATGTATGGTTCTAGTATTCTCCAAAGCGACTCTCTCATCAGTACATCAAGTCCAATCCTCAAATATTCCCCATACCGATCTCTCCCTGAATAGATCAATAATCCATTGATAAACACAATGACGAACTTTTCCATATACTAATGAAAAGCTCGATTCATTATATCCATGACTACCGTAGGTGCATTAGTGAGATCGAAGGGCATCACTTTAAACTCGTAATACTCATATCATGTCTTGAATGCTGCCTTTGGCATGTTTGCGGGCTTGATCTTCAACTGGCAGCATCCCGATTTCAAATCAATCTTTGAGAAAATCGAAGCACCCTTCAATTGATCAAACAAATCTTCAATTCTTGGTAGAGGGTACTTACTCTCTATCGTCAACTTGTTGAGTTCTCTATAGCCAATGCACATCCTCATACTGTCATCCTTTTTCTTAACAAACAGATAGATGCTCCTTAAGGAGACACACTCGACCGGATGAAAACCTTTCTCACGCAATCCTTCCAACTGTACAATCTTTGTCCTCATATTTCAAATCCTCAAATTCCAAATCTCAATAAATTTTAAAATCAATCACAACCCCAAAATCAAAATCATCATGCAGTCACCGTCTACATAATTGATCCTCTAATCGAAATCTGATCTCTGCAAACTCATTTCATACAATTATAAATGAATTCTCCAACATCTCACTCAACCTCGTTATAGTATAATTCATCAAGCTTTCTCATTAGAAGTTCCCCATATAATATATAAACAAGCTTCAAAATAAATACATCTTGCAGTCACTTATCAATCAATAGATGTATCTAACTTCAATTCATACGACTTAAACTTCTTCGCCACTATTCAACTTTTTCAAATCTGATAATAAAATAAGTTTAATCGAGAATCTTAACATTTATTGGTAATCCCGTGATAAGATAACCTCAATACATAACTTTCACCACTTGTCCTCCATTTCTAACCTTTGATCCCAAATGGTTTTCCATTGAGCATACTATAACATGCAAGTATAGAACTCACAACTTCACTTTGAGGATGAGATGACATATTCATGACCCAAAACGTAGACGATAAGATATAATTTTCCATTACATTAAAACTTTATAACAATGCAATCCAATAATCTCATCTCGAGTTCACAAAATCAAATCAACAATATCCATGATCAATTAATATCACACACTGGCTTATATTCGTTAATATCCTTACTCATATTGTCTTTCATCCCTTACATTCAAGAATCTCGGAATATCTAGCATAGCACGGGCCTAATTCCTTCTTAATCATGTCCATCATTCCATCACAATCTCATCTCAATGCATAACACCAACTAAAGTCCCAATCCACCAGCAATTACAAATCACCATTCAATATAGGCAAGAGAGAGCAAAAATACCCATACTCAATAGTTAATACTTTAAAAATCACGAAATAAATTTTGAGGACTAAAAATATCATGCAACACATTTAAAATTATACTCTATTAGTCACTTGGAGATTTCACACTTAGGCTCAAACTCGATTTCTTTCTCTCTCTATCCGGATACAAATACTTCATTTCTAAAACATTTCATCTCATGTATCCGAAATAAACATAAAATCTTTATAAATAAACACTTTACCTCGGAGTCGGTGGAGTGACGACGATCATGGTAGTTCTTAGGGCTTAAAACTCTTAAAATTTTCAAAATTTATTTTGAAAACACTTTAAAAATGTGCAAGTCTACAGAAACGTAGAACCGCTCTGATACCAAGCTGTAACGCCCCGAGTTCGAAGAACTCGAAACACTAGATCTTTCTTTAAAACTAACTATTTTTTTTATATCAAATGCGGAAATATAACGAATAATTAAAATGCGGAAGTTCATTTAATAAAACAACCATCTAAAGTATTTTTAAAATTATTTGATCACCAGACGATCAAAACATTTAACACGAGTTACTAAATAGTTCAAAAAATTTAATATGACACGATCCAATACACCAATTACCAAAATGATAGCGGAAATGAAATCTTTTATTTAATAAGCCAAACTAGAACTCCCATGTCTCGCCACCCCTCCATACTCCTCAATCTATAAAAGAATGAAAGGCGTGAGTATTTAAACAATACTCAGTAGGCTCTGCGCAAGTTAATCATCTATACAGGTATATAAGGCAAATAGTCATGTAAACTCTGTAATATAATACCCGAAGGTAACTCAGTCAGAAAGCGACTCTAGGCCGGGCAAGTAATTTGCCCGAAGGCAACTCTGGCCCGAAGGCAATTCTCTTACCCGAAGGTAACTCTGGGCCCGAAGGCAATTCTTTTACCCGAAGGTAACTCTGGGCCCGAAGGCAAGCAATCACATCAATTACATATATTTGCACACTCATATAGTACAGATAATTAACAATAATTGCGCGATAAGTAAAAATGAGTGTTTTGAGCCTACCTGAAATATCTCTCGAGTTTTGAGCTTACTAAGCGGTGGAAATCAGTCCTCTCGCTGTTCGTACGCTTCGTCTAGTCAATAATGAGTTTAATTTATGTTAATATTCTTAAATATAAAGTATCTATAAGTAATATAAAAGTTTGTGGGCCAAAATGGAAAGAATATAAAACTTTGGGGGTCAATTTGAAAGAATTTTATAGTTTGTGGACCTATTATGCAATAAAACTGAACGAAAAATATTTTGGGCTTAATTATAACATTTTTAAATCATGAGGGACTAATATGCAATTAAATTTTGGGGGTTAGATTAAATATGAAAAAGAAATTGAAGGATTAAAAGTGAAATAAAAGTTTAGGGGTCAAATTGCAACAATTGAAAGTTAGGGACTTGAAATTAAATAAACTTTTAGGGCTCATTTAAGTAAAATAAATAAAATAGGGGATTGGAGCTGTAAATAATATTTAGGGATTAAATTTCAATAATTAAAAGTTGAGTACTTGTAAATTAAATAAATCTCAAGGACCAACTTAAATAGAATCAAATAGCTTGGGGACTAAGTTGCAAAATCCGGGTTTTAAATGGGTTTGGGCTGGATCCGGGTCAAGACTATCTTCCTCACCCGACATTTATCGTTTCTCTCTCGATCTTTCACGCTACTCTCGGCTAATCTCTCTTCTCTCGACTTCCGGCGAGTTTTTGGTCGCGAAAATGGTGGCGTAGGTGGAGATGAACATGGTGAATCTAGTGGTGGTGTTTGATTGAAGAGTTATTGAGTATTGAGGGAGAAATCAAGGCTTGAACACTTAGGTAAAATTTTGGGTATTTTCAAAATTGGTTTGATTCGTTGAAAATTTTTGAAATTAAACTATACTACGATGTTCTAGGGATGGAGAGGAAGGTGTGGGTGTGATTTTTGTGAATTAAAGTTGACTTTTTTTTTTTTGGACGAGGTGGTGTTTTTTTTTTGCCGAGCTTTTGATCGTGTATGTATGGCGTTTATCTATGTGTATGTATATATGCGTGTATGTGCGTGTGTTGATAATGGTGGTGTTATGGTGATGATATGGTGGTTAACGGCGGTGGAGCGGCAGTGGTGACTCGGTGGTGCGGTGGTTGTGCGTGTATAGTATATATACGTATATTGTGTATGTATGTTTTTTGTGTATATGTTCTAATTACCATAGAATCAAATGGAAAAACACAAGAAATAGATTGTAACAAGATAAATAAAATGGACAATAGTTAAAAATAGAAAATGAAGATGAAAAGTTAAGAATCTTACCACTTGGGGTTTGATTTGTTGGATAAGAATGGACAGATTGATCTTGAGGATGACAATGGAGGAGAATGGGGCTAGGGTTTAAGCATACTCAAAAAGAGTATTTAAGGGTAAAAGTTAGAATAGCATTTGCAAATGGGTCTCTAGATGGGTTTCAAATTGGATTGGACTATATTTGGACTTTAAATTTGGCCTTTAGCAACTAAAAATCTTTGGGGACTAAAATAAATAAATTTCAAGGTTTGGTCCTCAAAAGTATATTTTGAAAATAAATAAATTTTTATAAATAATTAAATATAACAATAAATAATATGAATTTCGACTAGACGAGCGTACACTATTTAAATTTTATAAGTAAGGTCGTAGTGACACATTCTAAATTTTATTTAATTAAGTATATTTTATTTAAGAAGAATTTTCCGGTCACTACAAAATAAATAAAAATTAAAAGTTGAGGGGCTTTGTCTGCAAATATTGAGTGACTTGAATCACAGCAGCATGACTCGAGTCACTGCTGAACATGACTCGAGTCATGCCCGAAAACTCCCCAGCATGACCTGATCAGTGCAGCAGTGTGCCTAGTCCTTCTCATTCCACGAATGCGTGACACGAGTCATGTCAGGCAGAATCGCGCGTAACTTGAGTCATGTTAGGTAGAATCGCGCGGTGACTAGCGTCATGCTTGAATCAGCAGCTCACTTGCTGTAGATTGCGGCTAGCTTGGACCAACTTGATTTCAGTGTGAACTTTACCTACTTTTTTACTTATTTGAGATAAAACAACTTGAGAACACCATAATAGACTCATGGAATGTCACTTTTATAATTTTCTATTAGTTTTTGTTGTAATATTTTGCCTATAAATAGAGGTATTCCTAAGGAGCAAGAGAATTAGCTAGTGATTCTCTCCAACTTTGTCTTCAATAAAATTCTCTTTTTCATCTGTTCTTAGTTTTAGATTGAAAGCTCTTAGTTTCTCATATTCTGTCGGAAGTAAAAGCCTAAATTAAGTAACTAATAATCAATTGGCGATACTTCATCCGTGAATATGATTAACGAAGTATTTCTTCTCTAGTTTGTCTCTTTCTTTAATTATTTGTGTATGAGAAAGATAATTTCCCATATATTGCAGAGGTGACACAAAGCAACCTCATTAAAAAGTATTTAACCCGCGTATATGAGTGATTAAAATTCTCTATTTATTTCTTAGCATTTATTTAGTTGTTTTCTGTACTTTTTGTATATTACTTGTGATAGTGAAGTGTAATTTATCATATAGCAGTGGTGATACACAGTAAACATTCGCTAAAAATTATTTAACCTATGAATATGATTAGTTAGACTTCTCTATCTAATTCGAGGGGTACGTTGTGTTTTGGGCGCATGTTGTTGCGGCACGCCAAAGTTTATTTTTATTTCCTTACTTGGTTTCAAAACTACAAATTAATGTAGAAGTGGTAAGTAAGGGTCGAACCCAAGAGGAACGGTGTTTAATCTAGTTGTTCTTATCAATTAATATAGAAATGGCGATTTTGTGAAGTTGAATGAAATTCGAAAATAAAATGGCGAAAAATAAAAAAAATGAAAATGAAACAATTGAAGATATATCTAGTTCTCGGGTTCGGTTGTGTCAACAACTTGTGTTTATCTTTCCCATGCAACGTGTTACTATTCCTTCTTCAATTTATCAACTCCAATTAACCAAGATGATCTGATTAACGAATTCTTCCTTAAGTGTATTAAATTAAAGTGAGTTCTTTAACTTAACATCTAGCTATTGGATAACCCTAAACAAGTTCTTAGGATTTAATGCAAAGCTAGTATGAAATGAACGAGAAGAATGAGTTGAATTAGATGAATAATTTCACAAACTCGAATTAATGCATCTAAGTTGATTTGTTAATAAATATGCACGATATTCATTTGCTACTTTGGATTGGAATCTAATGATATTTACGGATCAAGAGTTTCAATCCTAGCATGTAACTTGAATTTAGAGATTAATTGATTCAATTGGCCAAGGTGAATGCAATAATCACATAAACTCAAAAACGGGTTTACAAGCATAACAAACCAACAAATTGAAGTGGAGGAATAGATAAAACGTTACTAAAGTGTTAGAAAAGATAATCACATGTTAGTTGAACACAACGTTCCCCTCGAACTAGATAGTGAAGTCTAACTACTCATATTTGTGGGTTTCATACTTTTTAGCGAGTGTTCGCTTTGTATCACCTCCACAATATAATAGATTATACTTCACTATCACAAATAATATGCAAAAATATAGAAACAAGAAAATAAATGCTAAGAAATAAATAGAGAAGTTTAATCACTCATATATACGGGTTAAATACTTTTTAGCGAGTGTTCGCCTTGTATCACCTCCACAATATATGAGAAATTATCTTTCTCAAACATGAAAAATAAAAGAAAGAGAAAAACTAGCGAAGAAATGCTCCGCTAATCATATTCACAGCCGAAGTATCGTCGATTGATTATTCGAACCTAAATTTACGTTTTTACTTCCGCCGGAATATGAGAAACTAAGAGCTTTCAAGCTAGAACTAAGAACAATTGATGAAGAGAATTTTATTGAGGAGAAATTTGGAGAGAATCACAAGCTAATTCTCTCCTCAAAGTTGTGTCTTCCTTCCTTACAAGTGCCTCTATTTATAGACAAAATTTCATAAGAAAATACAATAAAAAATTACACTCATGCACCATCATGGGTTTATTAAATTGTATCCACCAAATCATGATAATGAAATTTCATCATAGTGTAGGTAAACATCTTATCTTGCTTTGGCAATTGGAATTTCATCTTTTGGATATTTTAATAGAAAGTTATGAATTTTCTACCAAAACATGCCCCAAAGAATCCTCCATTCAGAATAGTCACGGTTTTACCCATTTTGACCACCATAATGTCCGAATCATTTGAAGTCATGAACACCAAAGTTGTAGCCCTCTGAGTCTACTTTCCACAGGAACAAGAATCGGGTCAATTCAATTTTCGTAGCTCAATTTATGGTCAAATTGCTGCACTGCGCCAGTAAATTCGAGTTGCTGATTTTTTGCGATATGACACTTTTAGTCATTTTTCTTCAAACGGCCATAACTTTAACTAGGAAACTCCGATTTGGGATTCAGAAAAAGTTTGAGAATCATCTTTTGATGTTCTTAAACATTGGCACAAGAAAAATTATAAAAATAACTTTTCATAAAATTGCATCGGAAGCCCTCCATCTTTGATTCGCTTGCATTTTGGTCGCGAGTTTCCGTTTTCATTCGATTTTCATCCATTTTGACTCCTTTTGATTCTTTGTGACCCTAAACACTACAATAAAGGAAAAACACATAAAACAGAACATATAACACTAATAAAACACACAAACACGTAAAATAGAAGAGTTATTTAAGTTCTTTTCTGGCACTTATCAAACTCCCCCACACTTAGACTGTTATTCGCCCTCGAACAACAACCATATGACACAAAACAACACAATGATTTTACATGAGATAAACAACTTTAAACATTGAAATCCTACTACAGATAGTGACTTACTTAATAAATATTCTCCCGAACCAAGGAAATTTCACTTCTTCTCAAATACACAATGGCTTGTGAGTGTGTCCAATTGAGGTTATCATCCCGTCACTAACTGGAACCAAATGAAAGCTTACGATGTTCTATCCAAATCCTGACCCGAAATGGTCAAATCTCCTTTCATCTCTCGTGATCCCACTCTTATTTTACAATGATTCCCATGGATCCTAAAAATTACTCTGTTCACCAAAAATCATCAACTGTTAGCACTGCAAAGAAAAAAAAAAGGGCATGACAGGTGTTTTATCGCAAATATGTCTTCCATTGAAAAAGTGTTTAGATTGGGCACTTCAAACCACTGAGGGAATTTATTTATCTAACTTCACACTTAGGTAGCTATCACATTTCTCGCGATGACTTTTTTTTTATGTTTTTTTCTTTTTCTTTTTTTTTTTTTTTGATGAAGAAGAAGAAGAAGAAGAAGAAGAGTTTTGCAATTTTCTTTTTAGCTTTTACCCAATAAGTAGCTTTCACACTAACCCCTTTCATTCGAGGTAGCCTTCTTCACCCATTCGAGGTAGCCTTCTTTCCTGTGGTCCCTCTCCTTAGTTCAAATATAAAAGTAAAATTCATTCTCAGCATAGGTCAGTGCTTTTTCCAAACTTTTTAAAACTCTGTCAATAAAAGACATATTCACAAAAAACAGATACCATGCGATTATAACTCCACCTTGCTAACAATTGATGTTTCCAGGTTACTTTGAGCAGGACGAATGGATAGAAAAAAGAAAAGAAAAAGTTAGTTTACTATGGTCTAGAAAAATAAAAAAAATCAACATTTTCAACCTTCAATTTGTGTTCCAGAGAATGAGAGAATAATAGTAAATTACCTATAAATGTGCTCAGATAAATTTGTCAGCTGTGCTTAGAAAAGAACAGAATGCATTTTTTTTCGAGATCTTGTAGTTTCATCTAAGTCACGCAAATTAAGCTCAATCATATTCAAAAGCTTCTATCTGATGCAAAATCGTCGACACAAATAACAAAAAAATCACACGTAGACCACAATATGCCACTCCCCCACACTTAAATTCTACATTGTCCCCAATGTAGAAATATAAAAAGCATGAAAAAGAGAAGAAATAGAAACTCCCCTTTGGTAAGCAATGAGTCGTGCCAATCGGGGATGGTGGTTGCACAATGGAGCACTTCTTAGGAACACTTCGACAATCCAAGAGCAAGAGACCTGCAATCAACGTATTTACAGAACAAGAAAAAAACAGGTGAATTTTTTTTTTTTTAAGAATAGAAATATATACAAAGCGACTATGGGAGTTGGCAACCCTCTGAACATCTTGCAGTAGTATTCACATCAAATTAATGACATGATTCTATCAAGTCTGATCCGCATGGAAACTATCTGAATCAGCATACTCTCTACAAAACAGTTTGACAACGAACCTTAATGAAAAGGTCCTCCATATCGCCACATGACACATAGGTATGTTTACCATTCAATAAAGAACAGCCCCACAAGAACCAACAAATGGGAGAACGTTTAGAGCAGAACGTCCAACTCAGACACTTCTCAAACGAATGAGACGTAGTTTTACATCTTCGGATGGGTGCTAATGATCACGCTCAAAAAGTTGCTGCTCAATGGTTAGACCATCGAGTTTGGTTTCCAACAGACGTTGTCGTTGTTCTAGCAAATTATCAAACTCTCGACGATTGCGAAATTGTTGCTTTCTCTGATAGACTTTTTCGTGCACCTAATCGGTCCATCCTTGAAGAAAACAACATGTCTATATTGTGAATAAGTTTGATTTCTAGTACAATGAGGTCCATCTAATAACTTTCCACATTTAAAGCAACATTTAAGGCGCTTAGCACGTCGTTTGCGAGCAGATCGCGATGATCCTGTCCCAAAAGCGATAACATTCCAAAGGGAACGCTCATACTTGTCAACAAGTCGAACAATGTGAATCTTGAATCAATAGGCATAGAGAATGAGTCAAGTACTTGTAGAAGAGCAACAATACGTAGAGGAGATGCCATATAAAGAAATGAAAATTCAGTGCACAAAGATGTATCTGCAAAAAAACTTGTGAGAGTGGAAAGAGAAAGAAAACAGTTCTTTAAGGTCTACTGAAAAAGACCAGTTTAACGCCTTTGGGCAGGATACAAGAACCAGCATCCAAGGGTTTTTTTTAGTTACGTAACACACGAAAGAAAAAGAAACACTGAAGAAATAAGATTAAAACCATCAAAATCAATAAGCATAGTAGATTATCACACTCTCCCATATTTTCAAAGATATTGAAGAAGGAAAAAAAAAAGAAAATTTGAATTACATAATCAATTAATATGAGGAAAAGACATATATATACAAAAATATCACACACGTCCATACTATAAGAAAAAAATAAGAAGAAGAGGAGAGGAAGAACAAGAGACGAAAAATCAAGAAGAAGAGGAAAATTACCTAATCACTGCTAGAAAGGAATACTCACAGAGTAATTGAAATTGTGGTTGTGGTTTCAAGTGGAAAATGATCTGGATTTATAGTCAAATGAGCACTGTCTCAACCGGCAACCATGCATGTAGAGTGTGCTGGAAAGAGTACGTTGGGAGGAGTATCCGAGAAGACGCGTTGATAAATTGTCCATTATCAATAATTAATCCCCACACGTTATCAGTAACTATTGCTAATCACCGATTTGTGCACCATCATGTCTCTTCCCAATTGATTGAATCCCGAGATATCTTCTTTCTATAGTTTCAAAGTAATATCTTCCTCAGTACGATAGATAAAAAGAAAATTGAGAAATAAAAAACAAAAACAACGAAAATTTCAAAAGAAAAATAAAAATGAGAGAAAATGCTTGGGTTGCCTCCCAAGAGCGCTTTTATTTAAAGTCGTTAGCTCGACACAGTTCCCATTTTTCAAGTAGGGTTTCTCAAATCCGTTGCAGCTCCATTTTGTCTTTGACAGTTTCCTCCGAATGTCTTGATTTCTTGGCTGTCCACCTTGAATTCTTGTCCAATCTTTTGGTTCTCTGTTCCAATGGCTTCCTTCTTTGAGATGAGGTAATTGTGCTTTGACTCCATTTTATGTGGCACGCTAGCTTTGCAATTCAATTTACACGTTTCTTGCACAAAAGGGTTAGTCGAATTAATTGCAAAGACAGAACAAGCGTTATTAGGGCGCAATGAACCATCAAAAATATTAAAGTTCGCTTTTTCCTCATCAAATTCCATGGACAGTGTACCCTCATACACATCAATTTTAGTGCGGGAAGTGTAAAGAAATGGACGTCCCAATATGATAGGTGTAAGGTGAGGTGAATGTTCATCAACCATATCAAGCACGTAAAAATCAGCAGGGAAAACTAAACCATTTATTTTGACTAGCACATCTTCTATCACTCCATCCGGGTATGCACTGGTACGATCAGCTAGTTGCACAATTACGTGAGTTTCTTTCATTTTCCTAAATTAAGTGAAGCATACAAGGATCTAGGCATGACATTTATGGATGCTCCTAAATCTATAAGTGCTTTGTCAATGTGGTGATTGCCTATGGTGCAAGGGACAGTGAACATACCTGGGTCTTTGCATTTTGGAGGCAACTTCTTCTGGAATACCGCTTAAACGGTTTCTCCCATTTTTATTATTTCATTTCCGTTCAATTTCCTCTTATTAGTGCAAAGATCTTTCAAAAACTTAGCATAGCGTGGGATTTGCTTGATTGCATCTAACAATGGAATGTTGATTTCTACTCTTCTAAATGTGTTCAAAATTTCTGATTCCTTGTCTTCTTTGTTAGCTTTTGCTAATCTACTCGGAAAATGGGGAGGGATCACTTTAGTAATGACAGAGGGGTTAGAACATACCTCCTTTTCAAGCTTTTCTTCTTTATCTTCATGTGTGGGAACTTCTTTGTGAGGGTTTTCGATCTCTTTTCCACTTCTTAAGGTTATGGCACTAACATTCTTTGGATTTACCTCAGGTTGGGATGGTAACTTCCCTCCAGATTGTGCTTCTAGTCGATTGATGGCAATTGCCAATTGACTCATCTTGTTTTCCAAGTTTTGAATGCTTGCCTTGGAATCCTATTGAAATTTCACAGTGTTAGTTGCTAATGTTTTCACCATATCCTCGAGAGACATACCTGATGATTGAGGTTTTTGTTGAAATTGCCCTTGAGGTTGGAAATTCCCTTGTTGCTGGAATTGGCCTTGAGGTTTGTTAGGAAAGAAACCTGGGGGCTTGTTGGTTCCATAACTCAGATTGGGGTGATCTCGCCATCCTGGATTATAGGTGTTTGAATATGGATTGTACTGTTGCCTTGGGAATGGAAAATTGCTTGCTGAGTTTACTTGTTCATTGTTATCCACTTGCAGAACAGGACAAGCATCTGTAGGATGTCCTAGATTTGTGCAGATGCCACATGCCTTGATTTGTGGATTGTTCCCTACAACAATTTGTTTGAGAAGATGATACGGACCTCATTGGTCTCGATGCCAACGCAACCCAATCCAGATTGGATTAGATCCCAGAAAAGCCAATCACTGGTCACGATCGAGAACCTGACGACCTTCTACTCACGAAGTGATAACAATAGGCTAAAACCTATCACCTTCGACTGTGCGTAGTAGACAACCGGTAGGGGTGAACGCCACAAGAGTTGATCACGCTCTTGATAAGTTCGATTTGTTCAAAAGAACAACAAGAGAAGATAAATTCTCTCAACAAGCATAAAGCTCTCAAATGTCATATTTCAACGAAGTTATGTTCTTACAATGAAGGGGTTTTGTACATATACAAGTCTCAATTGGAAATAATGATAAAATAATAAAATATCCAAAAAGTAGACACAAAAATGACTAAGTCGGCCAAAATTACGGCCGTAAGGTCTGGGGTTACGGCCGTAAAATCCAAAGTTACGGCCGTAAGTCCTAAAAATACGGCCGTAATAAACTCTCTGCCTCAAAACCGTCCAAACTGGATTCTTGAGTTACGGCCGTATGTGTGAATGTTACGGCCGTATATCCTTCGTTACGGCCGTATCATGAAATTATACGGGCGTAATTCGCTCTCTGCATATTTTGGGCCAAAAAGTGGGAATTGCCGATACGGCCGTAACTATAATAAGTACGGCCGTAAAAGTTATGTTACGGCCGTATTTCACAAGGTACGGCCGTATTTTACTCTCTGTAAAATACTGTTCTTCAACCCCATGGGTTACGGCCATTTGGAAACGGGGTTACGGCCGTAAAAATTGGGTTGCGGCCGTAAAGTTATGGGGTTACGGCCGTAACTCTAGTATGCCTTTTTCCCTTTGATCTCTAACATCTCCAACCTGTAATTGGAAGACTTCTTTCAACTTATGAACTCCCGTGGATTGGTCCAAGTGTGGAAATGACCTATTCTGGACTTGTTGACATACGTTTTCGACCCAGGTCATCAAGGCTCGTCCCATTCTTTTGGCTCGACTTCTCGTGATCGGTCCAATCGGCCAATGGGGTGGTTCGTCCGACGTGGAGGCATCCGGGTTCGTATCATCCCCCCCTTCTTCAGGTTGATTCGTCCACGAATCAGTTCCTGCATCAAACGGAACAAGATCAGAGACATTAAATGTAGCAGACACATTATACCCACCTGGCAGATCGAGTTTGTAGGCGTTGTTGTTGATGCGTTCAACTACTTGGAAAGGCCCGTCACTTCGGGGTAGCAATTTCGAGCGACGTAGTTGCGGGAATCGGTCTTTTCGAAGGTGGAGCCAAACCCAATCTCCCGGTTCAAAAATCATTTCCTTTCGCCCTTTGTTCACCCTAGTCGAGACTTGTTGATTTCTTTTTTCGATCTGTAGCTTTACCTTGTCATGTATGGATCGAACAAGCTCGGCTTTTCGTTTGCCATCCAAGCTAACCCTTTCACTCACAGGTAGAGGAATCAAATCTAATGGGGTTAGCGGATTAAAACCATAAACTACTTCATAAGGTGAATAAGCAGTTGAAGAATGTTTTGCATGATTATAAGCAAATTCAGCATGTGGTAAACATTCTTCCCATGTCTTAATATTTCGACGAATGATAGCCCGAAGTAATTGTGACAACGTACGGTTTACTACTTCAGTTTGACCATCAGTTTGGGGATGACTCGTGGTTGAAAATAGCAGTTTGGTACCTAGTTTTCCCCACAAGGTCTTCTAGAAGTAGCTAAGGAATTTGACGTCTCTATCTGACACAATTGTCTTCGGCACTCCATGTAGCCGAACTATCTCACGAAAGAACAAGTCGGCAATATGACTTGCGTCATCGGTTTTGTGACAGGGTATAAAATGAGCCATTTTACTAAACCGATCAACTACCACAAAAATCGAATCCCTACCATTTCTAGATCTAGGCAATCCCAAAATGAAATCCATCGATAAATCCTCCCATGGTGAATGAGCTACAGGAAGAGGAGTGTAAAGCCCTTGGGGAACTACCTTAGATTTGGCCTTTCTACAAGTAATGCAATTCATGCAAATTTTCTCTACGTCTCGTTTCATCTTAGGCCAATAGAAATGATCACGCAAGACTTCAAATGTCTTTTCTACGCCGAAATGTCCCATGAGGCTTCCTCCATGAGCCTCCCTCACTAACAACTCTCGTATAGAACTAGAAGGAACACAAAGTTTGCCCTCTCGAAATAAGAACCCTCTAGCCTATAGAACTTCTCAAATCCATTCTTTTCACAAGCAACATAGATACTACTAAAGTCCGGGTCTTTCTCATATAATTCTTTCATTAATTCAAAACCCAACAATTTAGTATCTAGAGTGGTGAGTAAGGTATACTGCGTGATAAAGCATCCGCAACAATGTTTTCTTTGCCTTGTTTGTACTTGATCAATGAGGGAAATGTCTCAATAAATTCCATCCACTTAGCATGTCGCTTGTTTAACTTGCCTTGGCTTCGAGATGTCTTAGTGATTGGTGGTCGGTGTGGATCACAAATTCCTTGACCAAAGATAGTGTTGCCAATTCTCTAGTGTACTGAACCAATGCATAGAGCTCCTTGTCATCGAGGGATAATTGAGGGTGGCACCACTCAATTTCTCGCTAAAGTATGCAATTGGCCTTCGTTCTGCATCAACACAAAGACCAATACCTATGCCCGACGCATCACATTCAATCTCAAAAGCTTTGTTAAAGCTCGGGAAGAGCAAATGCAGGCGAAGAACACAGTTTTCTTTAATCATTTGAAAAGCTCGTTGTTGCTCTTTCTCCCATTTAAAACCAACTGTTTTCTTGATTACTTGATTAATGGTGCAGCTAGTGTCTTGAAATTAGGCACAAATCGACGATAGAAGCTAGCTAAACCATGAAAACTACGAACATCGGCTATGCTAGATGGAGGAGGCCATTCTTGGATTGCTCGAATCTTTTCTTCATCAACTTCTACTCCCTTAGCACTAACCACATAATCAAGAAAAACAATCCTTTCAAGACAGAAATGACTTTTAGTAGGGTTTGCAAACAGTTTTTCTTTCCTTAGAACTTCTAAAACAAGTCTAAGGTGCTTTGCATGATCAGTGAGCTCCCTACTATAAATCAAAATGTCGTCAAAGTACACCACTACAAATTTACCAATGAACGCGCGTAACACGTGATTCATTAGTCTCATGAATGTACTTGGTGCATTTGTCAACCAAAACGGCATAACTAACCATTCATATAACCCTTGTTTGGTTTTAAACGCCGTTTTCCATTCTTCACCCTCTTTCATTCGAATTTGGTGATAACCGCTTTTTAAATCAATTTTGCTAAAGATACTAGCACCATATAGTTCATCAAGCATGTCATCAAGTCTAGGTATAGGGTGGCGATATTTTCAGTAATGTTGTTGTGACCACGACGGTCAACACACATTCTCCACGAGCCATCTTTCTTGGGCACGAGCAAGACTGGTACAGCACATGGACTTAGACTCTCCCGGATATATCCTCGACCGAGCAAGTCCTCCACTTGGCGTTGCAACTCCTTTGTTTCCTCGGGGTTACTACGGTAAGCGGGGCTATTGGGAATAGCGGCTCAGGAACTAGGTCAATTTGATGCTCAATGCCTCGAATTGGTGGCAATCCACTTAGTAATTCTTACGGAAGGATATCATGGAATTCTGCAAGAGAGAAACAATAGAATTGGGGAGGAGTCAAGGTTAGAATTGAGCACTCGCCCACTCTCCTTGTAGACTAACAAAAACATTTGTTGGTCCTCCGAAAGAAACCCTCACAATGTCTCTCGGCCTTGCAAAGAAACACTCTTTCTTTTTGTCTCATGCTCACTCTTCTCTCCTTTTACTCTCTCTTCAATTTTTCCACTCGACTCTCGTCTCTCCTTTTCCTTCTCATCAGCCTCTTGTTTGAGCTTGACTTGATCCTCATACACTTGTTGCGGTGTCAAAGGAGCAAGCACAATTGGTTTCCCATTGAACTTGAAGCTATATCTATTCCGATATCCATCATGTGTCACTCGTCTATCAAATTGCCACGGTCGGCCTAGCAATATGTGTGTAGCTTGCATGGGTACTACATCACATACCACTTCATCCTCATATGTGCCAATCAAGATAGGGATCTTCACTTGCTTGGTAACCAACCTACTTTGTGCCACTAAACCATTGTAACCGATACGGCCTCGGGTGTTTCAACAATGGAAGCCCAACCCTATCGACAAACAGATAACTAGCAACATTGGAACAACTCCCCCCGTCAATAATCAAACTACATGGTTTGCCCTGCACTAGGCACCGAGTGTGGAAGATGTTATCCCGCTGAGGAGTCGCGTCATCCACTTTAGCCTTTGTGCTAAGCGCTCGCCGTGTAACTAAAGTCTCGGGGATAGTCATCACATATTGATCATCCTAGTCCTCCTTCTCCTCCTCCACAATTGGAGGGGCTTCTTCCTCATCCTCCGTCTCAATCTCACCATTGTCCCTCACCACCATTGTGCGGCGATTGGGGCACTCCGAGGCTATGTGACCTCGTCCTTGACATTTGAAACATTGGATATCTCGGTTTCGGGGTGGTGGTGCGCCCATTGGCCTTTTCCCTTTATCCTCCCCCACCGGAGACGACTTAGGTGGCTCACTCCGCCCTTTCCAAGCCGGCTTTGGAGTTGTAGTCTTATCACTACTCGATTTCGGTTTCCCAACGCTACTACTTCCCCCGGCTTGAGGTTTGTTGAAACTCTTCTTCTTCAGTTGCATCTCAACTTTGGCGGCTTTATGAACCAATTCTTGTATATCGGCATAATCATGTAGCTCAACAAGATTGGTAATCTCTCGATTCAATCCGCTTAGAAACCGTGCCATGGTGGCCTCCTCTTCTTCACCTATATCGGCCCTAGTCATAAGAGACTCCATCTCTTGATAATACTCTTCCACGCTTCGTCCCCCTTGAGTTAACGTTTGTAACTTGTTATACAAACTCCGATAATAGTAGGTAGGAACGAACCGCTTTCTCATTATCGTTCTCAACTCATTCCAAGTGCTCACCGGAGCTTCCAAATTTCTTCGCCTAGCCGTGGTCGTTTGTTTCCACCAACTAAGAGCATATCCCGTGAATTCTTTCACTAAGAGTGGAACTTTCTTCTCCTCCGGGATTCGATGAAATTGGAATACCAACTCTACTCGGCTTTCCCAATCCAAATAGGCATCCGGGTCGGCTTTACCTTGGAATGGAGGCACTTCAACCTTCACATTCTTCACATCACTTTCCTCCTCTCGTGGTCTCCCATTACCTCGACCTCCTCGACCTCCTCGGCCGCCTCTACCACCTCTACCACCTCTATATATCACCTCATATTCATCCTCATCGCCTTCTTCAAACTCTGGCCTACGAACATTTAACCTAGCTACCGATTGCTCAACATCTTCTCGTAACTGTTGACTCAACCGACGCTCCATTGCGGTCATAGAAGCCTGAAGAACTGATTGGATATCATCCAAGGTGGCAGCTTTAGATCCGTGGCCCTCGACTGAACCTGTATCAGACATTGTGTGCAAGTGTGTGCAAGACCTATAGTGTCCTCTCGTGAATATCACTCGTATATTTCACTCAACACTCTCTCACTCAACACTCAATAATGTACTCACACTCTTTTGTTCAATCGAACTCAACGAACTTGATCAAGGTAAGATCGTCTTGTTAGTTCCCCAAAACGACGCCAAAGCAGTTGGTTAGCTAAATTACAACTCGATGACTCAACACAATACAAACTAAATTACAACTCGATGTAACCCTATTACGATATAACTCGGCTACAAGATGATGTAACCACAAGACGACGTAACAATCATACGACAATAATACTAAGTGTAGCCAATGTGTAGGCTATCACTCGTTCAACACAACAAACGGAGCCATTGTTCGTTTTTTTTTTTTTTTTTTTTTGACTTTCGTTTTTTTTTTCTTTTTTTTTTTTTTTGTCACTACATACACTTACAACCACAATACCAACACAATACTAAGATTTGGAGGAATTCTAAGCACAAACTCAAATTGCACCAAGAACACCAAGAACACACACTAAAATCCTACACATTTAAAAGTTGAAATTCAAGATTCTAATCCGATAACAATAACAAGTATAACAACCTAAGACTTAATAACAAAGGACTTATACTATAAAAACATAAAACAAAGGGATAGATACCAGATGATTAGAATCTGTGCTCTGATACCAACTGATACGGACCTCGTTGGTCTCCATGCCAACGCAACCCAATCCAGATTGGATTAGATCCCTGAAAAGCCAATCACTGGTCACGATCGAGAACCTGACGACCTTCTACTCACGAAGTGACAACAATAGGCTAAAACCTATCACCTTCGACTGTGCGTAGTAGACAACCGGCAGGGGTGAACGCCACAAGAGTTGATCACGCTCTTGATAAGTTCGATTTGTTCAAAAGAACAACAAGAGAAGATAAATTCTCTCAACAAGCATAAAGCTCTCAAATGTCATATTTCAACCAAGTTATGTTCTTACAATGAAGGGGTTTTGTACATATACAAGTCTCAATTGGAAATAATGATAAAATAATAAAATATCCAAAAAGTAGACACAAAAATGACTAATTCGGCCAAAATTACGGCCGTAAGGTCTGGGGTTACGGCCGTAAAATCCAAAGTTACGGCCGTAAGTCCTAAAAATACGGCCGTAATAAACTCTCTGCCTCAAAACCGTCCAAACTGGATTCTTGAGTTACGGCCGTATGTGTGAATGTTACGGCCGTATATGCTTCGTTATGGCCGTATCATGAAATTATACGGGCGTAATTCGCTCTGCATATTTTGGGCCAAAAAGTGGGAATTGCGTCTGATAACTATAATAAATGCAGTAGTAAAAGTTATGTTCTGCCAGTATTTCATAAGGTACGGCCGTATTTTACTCTCTGTAAAATACTGTTCTTCAACCCCATGGGTTACGGCCGTATGGAAACGGGGTTACGGCCGTAAAAATTGGGTTACGACCGTAAAGTTATGGGGTTACGGCCGTAACTCTAGTATGCCTTTTTCCCTTTGATCTCTAACATCTCCAACCTGTAATTGGAAGACTTCTTTCAACTTATGAACTCCCGTGGACTGGTCCAAGTGTGGAAATGACCTATTCTGGACTTGTTGACATACGTTTTCGACCCAGGTCATCAAGGCTCGTCCCATTCTTTTGGCTCGACTTCTCGTGATCGGTCCAATCGGCCAATGGGGTGGTTCGTCCGACGTGGAGGCATCCGGGTTCGTATCAGAAGATAGGTTAGTTCAGAGAGTTGGTTTTCAACATTGGAGTTACTTACCTCATTTACTCTTCGAATGTTCGTTTCCCGGTCTGTACTGAATTGTTGAGTGTTTTCAGCCATAATTGAAATCAATGTTCTTGCTTCAGCAGGGGTTTTGTTCATCAGAGCTCCTCCACTAGCAGCATCAACCATGTTTCTGTCTGATTGACATAAACCTTCATAGAAGTATTGCACTAGGAGGTTTTCACTGATTTGGTGATGCGGGCAGCTTGCAATGAGCTTTTTGAAATGCTCCCAATACTCATAAAGAGTTTCTCTATTGTTTTGGCGTACTCCAGAGATATCTTTCATGATGTTTGCAGTCTTTGAAGCTGGGAAGTATTTTTCGAGGAAAAGTTGCTTCATTTGATTCCATGTTGTGACTGTTCCTGGTGGTAAAGTATATAACCAATCTGTGGCGGCATCTTTTAGTGAAAATGGAAAAGCTCTGAGCTTGATTTGCTCTTCAGTGATGCCTGGGGGTTTCATACTATCACACACCACATGAAACTCCTTCAAGTGTCGGTACGGATCTTCGCCGGATTGTCCATGAAAAGATGGTAGAAGATGTATCAAACCGCATTTCAACTCGAAAGTTTTACCTTCTTCTACGGTTGGAAAGGTGATACACAATGGTTGTTGAGTAACTTCAAGAGTTGCCATTTCTTTAAGAGTTCTTTCATTGGTTTTATCAGCCATCTCTTGTTCTTTTTTTGCTTGTCTTATTCGCCTTCGAATGGATTTCTCAATTTCTGGGTCAAAATTTTCAAGAATTCGATTAGTGGATCGAGTATTATGCATACAAGTGAAGATTTTTTTTTAAATTA
The DNA here is from genome assembly GCA_018223645.1 of Jasminum sambac. NCBI lineage: Eukaryota > Viridiplantae > Streptophyta > Magnoliopsida > Lamiales > Oleaceae > Jasminum > Jasminum sambac. The sequence continues at coordinate 33,350,078 of CP073648.1, forward strand.
ATTAATAAAAGCAACTAAATTGGTTCACCGTTCCCCGGCAACGGCGCCAAAAACTTGGGCGCGTGTTGTCGCGGCACGCCAAAGTTTATTTTTATTTCCTTACTTGGTTTCAAAACTACAAATTAATGTAGAAGTGGTAAGTAAGGGTCGAACCCAAGAGGAACGGTGTTTAATCTAGTTGTTCTTATCAATTAATATACAAATGGGGATTTTGTGAAGTTGAATGAAATTCGAAAATAAAATGACGAAAAATAAAAAAAAATGAAAATGAAACAATTGAAGATATATCTAGTTCTCGGGTTCGGTTGTGTCAACAACTTGTGTTTATCTTTCCCATGCAACGTGTTACTATTCCTTCTTCAATTTATCAACTCCAACTAACAAAGATGATCTGATTAACGAATTCTTCCTTAAGTGTATTAAATTAAAGTGAGTTCTTTAACTTAACATCTAGCTATTGGATAACCCTAAACAAGTTCTTAGGATTTAATGCAAAGCTAGTATGAAATGAACGAGAAGAATGAGTTGAATTAGATGAATAATTTCACAAACTCGAATTAATGCATCTAAGTTGATTTGTTAATAAATATGCACGATATTCATTTGCTACTTTGGATTGGAATCTAATGATATTTACGGATCAAGAGTTCCAATACTAGCATGTGACTTGAATTTACAGATTAATTGATTCAATTGGCCAAGGTGAATGCAATAATCACATAAACTCAAAAACGGGTTTACAAGCATAACAAACCAACAAATTGAAGTGGAGGAATAGATAAAACGTTACTAAAGTGTTAGAAAAGATAATCACATGTTAGTTGAACACAATGTTCCCCTCGAACTAGATAGTGAAATCTAACTACTCATATTTGTGGGTTTCATACTTTTTAGCTAGTGTTCGCCTTGTATCACCTCCACAATATAATAGATTATACTTCACTATCACAAATAATATACAAAAATATAGAAACAAGAAAATAAATGCTAAGAAATAAATAGAGAAGTTTAATCACTCATATAAACGGGTTAAATACTTTTTAGCGAGTGTTCGCCTTGTATCACCTCCACAATATATGAGAAATTATCTTTCTCAAACATGAAAAATAAAAGAAAGAGAAAAACTGGCGAAGAAATGGTCCGCTAATCATATTCACAGCTGAAGTATCGTCGATTGATTATTCGAACCTAAATTTAGGTTTTTACTTCCGCCAGAATATGAGAAACTAAGAGCTTTCAAGCTAGAACTAAGAACAATTGATGAAGAGAATTTTATTGAGGAGAAAGTTGGAGAGAATCACAAGCTAATTCTCTCTTCAAAGTTGTGTCTTCCTTCCTTACAAGTGCCTCTATTTATAGACAAAATTTCATAAGAAAATACAATAAAAAATTACACTCATGCACCATCATGGGTTTATTAAATTGTATCCACCAAATCATGATATTGAAATTTCATCATGGTGTAGGTAAACATCTTATCTTGCTTTGGCAATTGGAATTTCATCTTTTGGATATTTTAATAGAAAGTTATGAATTTTCTACCAAAACATGGCCCAAAGAATCCTCCATTCAGAATAGTCTCACGGTTTACCCATTTTTGACCACCATAATGTCCGAATCATCTGAAGTCATGAACACCAAAGTTGTAGCCCTCTGAGTCTACTTTCCACAGGAACAAGAATCGGGTCAATTCAATTTTTTTAGCTCATGTTATGGTCAAATTACTGCACTGCGTCAGTAAATCCGAGTTGCTGATTTTTTGCGATATGACACTTTTAGTCATTTTTCTTCAAACGGCCATAACTTTAATTAGGAAACTCCGATTTGGGATTCAGAAAAAGTTTGGGAATCCTCTTTTGATGTCCTTAAACATTGGCACAAGAAAAATTATAAAAATAACTTTTCATAAAATTGCATCGGAGGCCTTCCATCTTTGATTCGCTAGCATTTTAGTCCCGAGTTTCCGTTTTCATTCGATTTTCATCCATTTTAACTCCTTTTGATTCTTTATGACCCTAAACACCACAATGAAAGAAAAACACATAAAACGGAACATATAACACTAATAAAACACACAAACACCTAAAATAGAAGAGTTATTTAAGTGCTTTTCTAGCACTTATCATTTTCAATTAATATCTTGTTATCCTTTCTAACTCTTTAGTGACATTTTATCTATTCCGTTACTTCAATTTGTTGATTTGTTATACTTTTAAGCCAGTTTTTGAGTTTATATGATTATTGCATTCACTTTGGCCAGTTGAACCAATTAATCTTTAAATTGAAGTTACATGCTAGGATCGAAACTTTTGATCTGTAATTATCATTAGATTCTAATCAAAAGTAGCAAATGAATATCATGCATATTTATTTCTTTATTTTTTGAATAAATATCATGCATATTTATTAACAAATCAACTTAGATGTACTAATTCAAGTTTGTGAAATTATTCATCTAATTCAAGTCATTCTTCTCGTTTATTTGACACTAGCATTGTATCAAATCCTAAGAACTTATTTAGGGCTATCCAATAGCTAGATATTAAGTTAACAAACTCACTTTAATTTAATACACTTAAGGAAGAATTCGTTAATCATATCTTCTTAATTAATTGGAGTTGATAAATTGAAGGAGTAGTAACACATTGCATGGAAAAGATTAACACGAGTTATTTACACAACCGAATCCGAGAACTAGATATATGTTCAATCGTTCCATCTTATCTCTGTTATTTTGCCTTTTTGTTTTCAAATTTCATTCAAAATTCACATAAAACCACCATTCCTGTATTAAATGACAAAAGTTGACTAGATTAAACACCGTTCCTCTCGAGTTCGACTGTTACTCGCCACGTCTATATTAATTTGTAGTTTTGAAACCGAGTAAGGAAAATAAAATAAATTTTGGTGTACTGCGACAATGCACCAATTGGCCAACCCCATTTTATCCAATCTCAGAATTCCTCTAATATGCTTGATAATATTATTACTATACAACAGCATGAAGCGTTTATTTGGGTGCGTCAAATTTGCAAAGTAATCAACTGTGAACTTTCCTTCTCCGTAAATATGTGTGAAACATATAGTGAGCTAGAAGGCAATGGCTCTAATATTATGAAGGAGATGCTAGATTTCCCACGGCTCGCATTTGTTAATGTTGCAGAATATTGCCGCTACTTGCGAATCTTCTTCAACCCAAGTTTAGAAATACCCTATTCTTTGCAAAGGCGTAAATTAGTATAAATGGTCTTCAGCTCAGCCATAAAATGACTACCAAATTTATGACTTTTTGATATATTATGGATTTAATTTAATCAGTAAATAACTTTTATTTTGCGAAAAAATCTCAAAATGTAATTCTATAGAATGTGAAAATGATCAAGCACCAATGCCGATTTTGTGATACAAAACAAGCATGCTTTTTGTTTGGATCGTATCTGCTATAGATTATGCAAAGGCGTTTTTGCAAACAAATGCTTTCAATGCCAAACCACTTTTAAAAGGGTGGATGGATTTATTTCTTATTATAATAAATAATGATAAAAATTAACAAAAACAACAACAATAATAATAATAATGGTATTTACCTGTTCCTTTGTATTTTTTCATGCACATAGAGAAGAATCTTTGGATAGTAACGTCGGGGCGTTGCTAAATGTTCCAAGAAAGACGAAATATTCTGTCAGTGCTAGAAAGAACATGGTCGAATCGGGAATCCGGCCGGAGTTAGCACCTATTGAAGAGCCGGGGAGGCACCCATTCCTGTTAGCGGCTTGCTACACCTTGTTTATAAGAGAGAAACAAAAATTTTGTGAATGCTTGAGAGGTGTGAAAGTTCCATCCGGTTATTCATCAAACATCAAACGATTTGTGTTGATGAGCGACTTGAAGTTAGTTGGGATGAAGTATCTCGGCTTTCATATTATGATGCAGTAGCTCTTATCGATTGCTATTCGAGGCATACTGCCAGGAAAACATCAGTGTGTAATTACACAACTTTGCTTTTTCTTCAATACAATATTCAACATGGTTATTGATCTGGACGAGTTAGATAGATTGCAGGCAAAAGTTATTGTAACCCTCTGTCAGCTTGAAATGTATTTCCACCATCTTTTTTCGATGTTATGGTGCACTTGGTTATTCATTTGGCTTGATAAATTAAGCAGTTAACCCGGTATTCTTGCACAATATGTATCCATCTGAATGGTTCATGGGTATCCTGAAAGGACATGAGAGAAATCGATTCAGACTTGAAGGCAGTATTGTAGAAGATTATGTTGCTAAAGAAGTCATTGAGTTTTGCACTAGTTATCGAGCAAAAGTCGAACCCATTGGTATTCCTATATCTCGACATAAGAGAAGGCTCAAAGGTAAAGGTATTGTTGGACGCAAGCCGATCGATCCCAGTGTTGAAGACCTGGCCAAAGCTCATCTTCTCATCTTGCATCATCTTGTCGTGGTTCAACCATACTTCGATGAGCACAAGGATGTTTTAAGGGCAGAGAATCCTTCGAAAAAGGATAGGTGGTTGGTTACTGAACATAATCGTTGTTTCGCAAAATGGTTCAACAATAAAGTAATGAACCAGTTGATGCATATGCCAGAAATGATTAGAGAGACGATCAAGTGGTTGGCTTACGGGCACACGTCGTGTGTTACCTCTTACGAGGTATAGGACATTAACGAATACACATTTTATACAAAAGTTCAAGACGATAAAAGCGTGATGCAGAACAGTGGAGTCGCACAGGTTGCTTTATCCACTGATAATAGTAGCGATGCATACTACGGTGTGATTGAAGAAATTTGGGAACTTGATTACAAGATGTTCCAGATGTGTGTATTTTGAGGCAAATGGGTGGAAAACACATGAGGTATATCGAAAGATAAATTGGGTTTCACTATGGTAGATTTTTCATGGGTTGGAAGTCGTAATGACTCGTTTATACTTGCATCATAGGCTCTACAAGTGTTTTATGTTACTGATCCAGGCGGCGCAAAGTGGTCAGTTGTTCTCCAAGGAAAGAGACTCATTGTTGGTATCGGTGATGTGTTTGATGAAGATGAATATGACCACTGGGATGAAATGCCTCCATTTTCAACCGAACTAACTCTATTAGATCAACAAGAACACAACACTGGAACAAATTACCTGCGTTCATACCATTAGGAAGGAGAGTACATGGAATATAGGCCGGATTGCTATTTTTGTAAGATTTGTTTTATTCCATTACTATTTATTGGTAATTTAAATTCATTTGCATGCCATATCTTATCTTTATTACCAACAGTTGGAATATGTTTCATTCGTCTTTATTGTAGGTTCTTATTTACTATTGTCATTGTTATTAATATTGTTAAATGTGCAGGGACACACTAGAAGGACGCAAACATGTCAGATACTTCATCACCATCATGTCACAGTGGGCTGATATCAGCACCAAACGAAGTAGAAGGCTAACAAAAATGTCGAAGTGGAAGGGAAAGAACATTCAGTTGATGGATGCTGATTTCAATGATCTGTTTCGGCCGAAGGGGCCACATAGTACGGGTTCTGACATTATATTGGGATAGTTGTGCGCTCCAAGGTAAATGTGTATAAATTACGGTGACTAGAGACTTGTTGAACGCAGCCTGAAGGATACCATTTGGGAAGATATTAATGTGATAAAAATGTGAATTGCAATTGTGTTATTAATTAACACCACTTTTCTTAATACTAAAGTTAAGATACGCTTTTGTTTAATACTGCAACCAACGTGCAATTTGAAGGATGACAAACTTAAAAAGAAGATTTTTCACAAGCTGGATTACTAATGAGAAATTTTAAAAATAAACTCGTAAACAAGTGGATTCAAGCAAAGAAAGGAAGAACAGACACCCCAATGGAGACGTATAACTTCATTACCATAGAAGATTTAGAGGAATTCAAACAAACAGTCGCAAGTAAGAAATTTTAGGTATACTCTAGTGATTACAATTAAATATGAAATCATTCATTTCCTTTTTTCTCTACAATAAAATTCGGATATGGGAAGCGTGAGCATCATAACCACTGCAGTGATCACCCCAATTTCATGTTATTAATTTCTCGAAAGACATTAGTGAGAAGGCGAAGCAGAGCTAGCCACATAATAAGTACCCGCATCACATGGGAGCCTATAGTTATATAGGGATGAAGAAGATGTGGGCATAAAACGACCCTCTAGGACACCTATCATCTTCCGGGTCTGTACCTGACACATTTTGGACATTGACCCACCCTGGGATTACTTACAGGCAAGAGTACAAGTGCACCCTGATGAAACTTTGATACATCCCCATGATATTAAAGAGGTTTACGACAAGATTGTGAGTATTGCTTTCCAAATGTGCATAATGTCGATAAATTAACCAATGATAACTACTAACACTTAATTTTCATTTGATTGAAATAGGTGGATAAGTCTAAAGAAGTTGACAAGGGGATATTCATTTCGAATCGGCATCACGACATACTTTCAGCAGCCCTCTGAAAAGCCGGTCATCCAGGTTGGCGGAGGCCATTTTGTGGATATGTAGGCCGCGTGAGGGTAGTTTTTGAAAAACCGTCTAAACAATCAAAGCAACGCACTTCGGACCGGGATGACTTAGACAATAGAGTTGCACAAGAGGTCCAAAGTCAACTGAATGCTGAATTTGATAATAAGGTGCAACATACAGTTGTTGAAACCCTCATTCGATTAGGCATCCAAGTGCCTACTAAGTTGGCAGTAATGACGCCAAATACCAAACCTGCAAGTAATAGCATTGTTTATCATGCCTCACTGTGCTAGATCCACTCATGGCCATTACGGTATTTGAAAAAAAAGTTTAATTACTTTTACAATGTTGGCAATAACCGCAATATTTTACTTAATTATAAAATGCTATTAATAATCAGCTTCATAATTATTCCCAGGAGCCAACATTAATTGTTTCTTGATAATTTTTTTTGGGCGACATGAAACTGCTAATTGTATACTATCCATACTATATGAAGGCCATATACAATAGGTAGCTCAAGGGACTTGGTATCCTATTACAACAGACACCATCGTTCATGGTTGCAAACTCACAAAAGGAAATATCAAGGAATGGATTGATATGGTTCATGAGCAATGTTGTGAGTTGCCTCTTCCCGAGCTAGTTCGAGACGACTTATTTAAGATATGGAATGCCATGGGAAGTTTTGTTTAGTGGCCTAAATACCTGGTTCGCTTGGAAAATGTTAGTTGTTGATAGTTTGGTAATATCTTTTACTTATTTATTTCTTTTAAAGTAGGTAATAGCTTTTATAATTTTTGATCCTATAGAATTATTTAATGTGCCGGTTGTAATGACTACTTTACTATTGTAGGATACTATTGTACGTAATAAGAATAATCGAGTTGGTAAACAGAAGAAGCCTCAAAGTTTTGCTATGTCAACAACTGGACAACACAATATCATTGATGAAGCAACGTACCAGAGTCTTCCTAGCTCTTGCATGCTATTGGTCGATTTGATCAATATGAAACCTGTTGGTAATGACACGTTGGTGGTCCCACTCGACGACTTGTTTTCTGGATCATCTGAAACTGAAGTTTTTGTTATTGCACTGACATGGCGATATTCATGATGATGAGATGGTTGAATGCTCCTGTTTTGGAAGTATTTCAAATGTGAGACCTCAATTCCACTTCAAAATTGGGAGTTTTTAAATTTTCCATTACCAATACATATTCGTCGTATATTGTTTGAAAGGTACATTCATCGGAATTGCAAGCTATATGAAATACCATTCAGCTTCATAAATCCGTCTCGAATATCGGCAATTATGATTAGATCTCAACATCGGCGGACTTCACTCTACATTAATCAGGCACTGGACAGTTTGAAGGACAAGAAATACATTTTGGCCCCATACCACCAAGAGTAAGATCTCTCATACTTTAATACATCTAATATTAGTTCGAAAATTATACATATGTTATTGGAAAAGCTAATTATCTCGTTTGTTAGTCATCACTAGTTATTGGTTCTCATCGAGCCCTCTACCCATACGGTATACCTATTGGATTCATTGGCTAATAAGGAGAGAATTTTGGAGGTCAAATTGCTCATATGCACGTAAGGGAATATCCAATGACTTTCACTTAATTTATTGGTTTTCGTGTGATAAGTTGGAGTTTCGATCATTTCTTATATATTAATATTGTTCATATAATTTAAATTTTTAGGGCTGTTAGAGTGATGTGGGACGGAATGGGTATGAGGCGAAGTAGTGTTGAATGGAAATATCCTCCAGTATGTATATACGCAAAATTTTAACAATAATATTTTTTTTTTCATAATTTGGTTCGTTTCTGATCCGAAGATATATTGATGTCTTTCAAAATTGATTTTTTTATTATTATTTATTTTTTTTAGGCATAAATTTTAGTGTATGCAAAAACCAGGAGGTGATGAATATGGTTACTGCGTCATGAAGAACATGAATGACATAATAATAGACTATGGTCAAGGCCATGAACTAGGAACGGTGTGTTTATTATTGTAAAATGTAGATTGTTAATTTAAGCATTCAGTACTTTATTGAAAATTTATATAACTGATTATCTTTCATTTCACTCGCAGGTGAATGAAGTTGAAGAGTATTCTCAGAACGACATCAATTTGGTATGAGAACTTTGGGTTGAATTCTTTTGAGAGATTATGAGATGATCATTTACAAGCGCAAATTCATTTTACTTCTTGTTTTATTATGTTTTCGTGCATTGAAATTCACTTGAAGTCTTGTGCTTGTGGTCATGTACATATAGCCATGAACTTGATTTCGAGTTGTGTGTAAAGTTCCATTGGAGTTGTATATGCGTTTCGCTAGATAGTTTTACGTTGTTAAGTTAGTTGGAGTTGCGGTTTGCATTCTTTGCATTGTATACATTGGAATTGTGCAATTCAATGTTATATATTTGCCTTAGTTGGTATTGGCTTTTACTTGTGGTGGTTTGAGTTGAATGAAGTGTAATTGCAGAAAATGTAGTGTGATTGCAGGTGTTCCAAGTTTTTTGAGTTGTATAACAATTTTTTACAATAGGTAATAACAAGGGGACAAAAATTTTAAGGGGTGGCAGTTGTTCCAATAAAACCGCCACCAAAGCTTTAAAAATGTATTTAAAAAAAAAAAAGGAGTGGTAGTTCTCCACATGGAAACCGCCACCCAAAGTTTTAAAAATTATATAAAAAAAGGGAATAACGAGTGGCGGTTATACACATGGAACCGCCACCTTAAGTTTTAAATTTAAAAAAAAATAAAAAAGAAAGCGGTTGGCGGTTGTTTTTCAAAAACAACCGCCACTAAAAGTCTTTCGAGTGGCATTTTTTAGACCGCCACTCAAAAGCTGATATTGGGTGTCGCAGCTTTGGTGGCGGTCAAAGAACCACCACTCGATCTCCAAAAAAGCCGCCACCCTTTAGCTAATATGTAATAGTGCTTGCTCCAAATTGGCAATGGAATAGAATCATGCATCGAAGAAGAGTTCATTACCTTACCAAATCAAATGGTTACTTCATATCATGATGAAGTAACTTCAGAAGTGTGCTTGACAGAAGTTGTGAACCCAGATTTAGAAAGAAATGCAGCTTCATCTGATTATATGACACAATGCGGTATATTGTCCACTAAAAATGAGCGTATCGACTACCCCAGTGAACAAATTTATTGGCATTTTTGAGGTGAAAGTGTAGAATATCTTAGCTTCGACTAAATGGCCAACAATAACAAACACTTTTATCAAGAAGAGTTCCTCTATACATTGTTGCCGAATGGGATGCTATCACATAGTTTGAGCCTCAAAAAAATTCTCTGTGGATTAATCTCTATATAGAGATGTACTCTACATTATCATCATTCTATTAATATTGAATTCTCTATAATCTCCACCCACATCAATATTTTGATCGGTAACTCAAGAACAATAGTTTACACACTATGTCGATTCAAATAGATGCTATGATACCTACCTTATAATTTTTGGTGCACCACTCTCGTTCGTTCATCATTTTCTATCGGTTGTATGCCTATATTCTTCGACGATTCACAATTTCAAGGTAACTCATCCCAATATATCGTTCAGCATATTTTGCGAGACATACAATCTTTCCTCCTATCTATGGAAAAGAATCCTGGTGCGTATGATTTGCCTAAACTCATTGATAGCTTTAACAACACCAATCAACGAAATGCGATGTGGATATCAGAGCATTGTCACATCTAAACACGGATCAAAAACATGTTTTTGATAGTGTACTTGAATGAATGTATAGTGGTAGTAGTGGTGTATTTTTTTGTGGATAGTCCCGGAGGCATAGGAAAAATATTTTTGTACAGAACATTTTTTGTAAGAGTTCGATCTCAAAAGATGATTGCACGAGCTATAGCAATTTCAGGGGTTCCAGCATCAATAATGCTAGGGGGAAGAATCACTCATTCAAGATTCAATATCCCACTGCAAAGTAATGAAACAACTATGTCTAATACATCAATATCCCATTGCAAAGTAGTACTGCAAAATTGATTCGACGGGCAAAACTCGTTATATGGGATAAAGCACCAATGGCCAACAGATTCGCTATAGAATCAGTTGATAGAACTTTACAGGATATTTTGAATGATGTGGAACCATTATGGGGAAAGATTTTTGTATTTGGAGGAGATTTTGGCCAAGTGCTTCCGGTCGTGCCGCGAGCTACGAGAGAACAAACTATCAACCGAAACTTGGTTAGATCATACCTCTGGTAAAAAATGGAGAAGCTACAACTATGTTGAAATATGCGGGCGCATAATTACCATCTATTTGCACAATTCTTGCTCCAAATTGGCAATGGAATAGAATCGTACATCGAAGAAGAGTTTATTACCTTACCAAATCAGGTGGCTATTTCATGTGATGATGCTGCAACTTTAGAAGTGCGCTTGACAGAAGCAGTGGACCTAGATTTAGAAAGAAATGCAGCTCCATCTGATTATATAATGCAACGCGGTATAATGTCCACTAAAAATGAGTATGTCGATTGCCTCAATGACAAATTTATTGGCATTTTCCAAGTGAAACTGTAGAATATTTGAGTTTCGACGAAGCAATCGATAATAACAACTAGTCTTATCAAGAAGAGTTCTTCAATACATTGTTGCCGAATGCGATGGCATCACATAGTTTGAGCCTCAAAAAAAATTTCCAATAGTGCTCCTATGGAATATGGACCCTTCCAATGGGCTTTGCAACGGACCTAGAGTTGTTTGTCGGGATTTCAGGAAACATATTATCCATGCAGAAATAACAAGTGGACAATATATTGGCAAACAAGTTTTCATTCCAAGAATACCCTTAACTCTACCAAATGATGAAGGCTGCCCATTTAGATTCAAACGAAAACAATTTCCAATACGCCTTTGCTACGCAATAACTATTAACAAGACTCAAGGACAAATGGTGCCAAATGTTGGAATCTATCTTCCTGAATATATTTTCTCTCATGGCCAACTATATGTTGAAATGTCTGTCGAAGTTTCAATGAAAACAACAAAAATCTTGATACAAGCTAAAAACTTACTGAAAAAATGATATGGAACATTGACAGAGAACATTGTGTACAAAGAAATGTTAATTTGAAATTGGCATTGAATTCCGTTCAATGCTTCACACATGACTCACAAATTTAATATGTTTTGTAAGCCTTTGGGACAACACATGAAGGCCATACTAATCGTCAAGTACATCACCATGGTAACTCACATGCAAACATCGTTAGTCCAAATTGGCATACAAAGATTGCAACACCATGTGCAACGCACATGATATAAATCAGTAAGTAGTAGAAGTACATGTACTTTTAATTTGACATCATACAAAAAAAAATTTTATGAAATCTTTTCGAATGCATTTCGAAAGACTATTTATGATTCATTAATTGAATATTTATTTCCTATTTAAACTATTAATGTTTTTATTAAAAGTATTTCACATAATTATTTATTTTTTAATAATAAAGTGTAGTTGGCAATTATAATTTGTTTATAAATTATGTATGTAATAGAGATGAAAAATATGTATTTTTATTATCTCTTGTTATTTCTTCCATAGCCTACATGGGTATAATATTGTCTTTGTACCATTTTGATGGGCATATTTTCCATTTTGGTATATCCCAAATTATAGACAATTTTCTATAGTGAGAATCTAATTTATATTTTATGTTACTTAAATACTCATATTTATTTGATAGATTGATAGTATATTTATTTTAAAAAATCATTTTTTTTCCTTTAGAAACTCTAAAAGTATACCAACTTTTCTATTATCAATGCATTGGAATACTAAACTCCTAAATGGTGAGCATGCATACTAACTTTTCACAATCTTTGAAGCATTTTATGGCAAATTTATAGGAAGGCATATTAGGATATCTCCAATGGCGCAATGAATTGCACAAGATTGGTAGTAGAGAGAGGTTAGAGAGAAAGGAAGAAAAAATAAATAGGGGTCCCACATGTTTTTAAGTTTTTATTTTTTGAATCACTTTTATCTCAATTATCTCATTTTTCTTTATAGATACCTGTGCCACGTCTATTTCTAGACACTCGTCTAGAATTCTTTCACTATTATTTTATTATTATTTTTGAATTCGTTTCTACCTCTCTCATTCTTTTTACTTTTCTTTCTCTTTTTTCCCTACACCTCCTTTCATTAATCTATAATTAAAATAATCACTTCCTCTCCATCTCTCTCTACTCCACGTCATTTCCATTCCACAACCCCATTGAAGATGGCCCTAGGAAGATTTTAGGAAAAATTTGCATTATCAATTATAATAATTGTGTCTTATTAAATTGTGTTAAAAAGCAAACATGCCTATAAAAAATGGGATGGAGGGAATACTACCTTTCAATAGATAATATTAAATACAATAAATGACCACGGACTCTAATGAGATTTTCTCTCCTACACACATAAAAAAGAAATAGATTGCTAAGAGGTATCCTAGTATAATTTTTTGAGTACACTTTGTTGTTTTTTTCTTTTTTCTTTTATTCTCTTTTCTTTTCTTCTCTTTTTCTTTTCTGTTTTTAAAAAAAGAGATTACAGCAAGAATATTAGAAAATTATTTACAAAATACTAAAAAGTCACTCGAAATTTGTATTTGCAAGACTAGTAAATTTATTTAAACCACATGTCAAAATTACCAAAGTTCCCCACCCACCCTATCCCTCGTTACACCACCGCACCCCCTCAACCATGGTTTTTCCATGCCCGGAGAACCCAGTTCTTCGCAAGAAAACCAAATCTCTGACGAAGATTGCAAATCGTTGGAAACATTTTTTTTTTTTTTTGCTGGAGACAAATTTGGGGTTCATCGGGGAAGACGATCACAATATCGTCGGTGATCAGGGATTGGCCAAAAAAGATGACCGAAGTTTGTCAGAAAAGATGATCGGAGTGCACCATATCGGCGGAGAAGATGATCAGAAAATGAAAGGAGGAAATGAAGTAGAGAGGGAAAATAAATAAATTCACATGTGTTTTGCTCCTACTCTATTTTTTGCTTCTAGTCTTACAAAATGAAATTTTCTTTGACTTTCAAGCAAATCTAAACCTATTATTTACTAATCATGCAATTGCCCCTTAGAAAAGAGTACACATATGTATTCTTATTATCTTTTGTGATTATTTCGGGTGCACATAGCATCTCCATTGCTAATGTGAATTGGGGAGATGATGTGGATGAGACAGGTCGAAATAAGCTAATTATTTTAATTCAAGTGAGATTGAACGATATGTAGAGAAAAAAGAGAAGCAAATGAAAAAATGAAGAGAGAGGTAGAAACAAATTTAAAAATCTAAACTAGACTTCCATTAGGCCGAAGATGCCTCTGACTTAGGGCCAAAATTTTGGCAATTTTCGGCCCCCGAAATCTGCAAAAACTATTTATATATAGACGTGTTTAACAATAATGTTGCAGTGTGAGTTAGTACTTGGGATGGTATTAGATTCTTATTCTTTTGAGACTCAGACTCACATTGCATGAGATTTTCCATTTTTCTTAAATCTTTTGGCTAAAAATTAACTTTTTTGATATTAGAATGGATATGTAGGCGATGGGATTTGAATATTTGATGAAAAGTGTAAAAAAAATTTACTTAAATGCCATTAAACAACATGATTAATTTGTTTCAATTTATATTTTGTAACGACCGCAATAGAAAATTTTTTTTATGTTCAATCCTTTAAGAGTCCTTACGACTTCTCGCTTAAAATGAGAATTTCAATTAATAAATAGCTTAGCAGAACAAAAATAAAATGAAATTTAATAATTCAATGGGGTCAAATTTTGATTACGGGCCAAGGTAGTTAATCGGGCTTCAAGCCCACCATATTTTCTTTTGGTCCAACCCACTTTAAGTCTGGATACGTGAGTTTTTGATCTAAGTGAACCCCTCCATCTGCTGCGTTTCCTCAGCTCACGTCTCTACTCCCTAACTCCCATAAAGTCACGTTTTCTTCCGCTAGCAAACACCAAACTCCATCTCTTAACCTATAATTTCAAGAACCAGAGGAAAATTAGGAAATCATTCACAACTTTCAGCAAACACAGACCAATACCAGGTAATCTGCAACTCTTCCATGCAATAGTTTTGTGCCTATACTGTTTACTGCTTGAATCTTAACAAAAAAAAAATTTTATACAACCAACTTATGATTATTTGCATCTACTGCCATGAATCCGTTATGCTACGATACACTGCCTATACACGCATAGATGCACAATATATACACGACCGATTGCATAACTTCATATGGACACTCACAGAACTTATCCAACCCATTTTTCTTCCTACACAACGAACCCATGTGTATATATAATCGTGGTCGTCATCTGTTCTTCCTCCTCATGATGTTTAGAAAAAAAAATAATCGAGAAAGAGGGGCGAATTTCAGAACAGCCGACGAAGGGGAGTCGGCCATGGCTACCAATAATCTCGAAATTCTTGCACAGTTAGCCGCTAATACCATAGCCGATCCTCGATAACCGAAACTTCGAACTCAATTGATGTTATTTTGGTCGAAAACCTTCGATTTCATCGGATTTTTTTTGGCACCTAGTACTCGATTGAGGCTTGTTTTTCCTCTCTCTTTCCGCCTAATACCCACGCGCGGCCACGGGGCGAGACCGTTGGCACCGGCGACGACTTCTCTGACGGCTGACGATGGTGGTGGTCCCGCTCGGCGTCTCGGTTGGCCTCGGTTCGAGCAGAGCATTTCCCAGAAAATTTCCATCGTGATTAATCTGAGGAATTGTAAGGGTGAGTCAAGTTTTGACTCACACATTGAGTAAATTGCAACTTCAATCCCTTAACTTCTAACTCTTATTTAAATTGGACCTCAAGTTCTATCTTAATTCTAGCTAGCACCTATAATTTATAACCCTTGGATATCCAACTTTTAATTGTTTCAATTCAGCCCCTAAATTTTATTTGCACATCAAAGTCCCTGAATTTATTATTTATATTTATAGCAGCCCAAAACTTTATGTGCATTCTAGTCCTCAAAGTTTTAAAAACTCTCCAATTTAGTCCAAAACCTTATTCATTGGATTTTATTGCTCATTAAGCCGAAGAGATTTTCAAAGTTATCTTGTAGGCCCTAAAACTTCTAAATAAATACTTACTGACCCGAATAAATTATTAAAGTGCAAATTTTGAGGATAAAATATTAAATTATGTTAATTGTTCTTCTAGGCGAGATTTATGAGGCACGCTAAGCGCTAGCTCTCACATCAGCTCTAGCTCAAGGATTCCTACAAGTATTGCTATTTGAGGTGGGGATTACATTGCAACGTGTTATTTTTAATTGACCATGTTGTATGTTCTACGTGCTTTTATAATTGCGAAATGCATGCTAGTTATATTTTTATGGATTGTCGTGAGGGACAATCACCTACGGGATGTCGTTGGGGGCATCCATTCTATGGATTTTCGTAGGGGACAATCACCTACGGGATGTCGTTGGGGGCATCCAAACTATGTGATGGGCCAAATTTCCATCTTCTACGAGGTATCGTTAGGAGCGTCCACCTTTACTTCTCGCTATGCACACGATTGTAACTGCGTGTATGGCATGTGATATGGTCGGCTGATTTTGCTGTTCTCCCCACTGAGTATGACTTCGTTGTACTCACCCCATTATTTAAAACTCTTTTTAGATTAAGGAGCTCGACGCGGCGGCGGCGGCAAGCATGGCATTATCAAGACTTTGAATTCATTTTATTCGAACTATTTAGCTTATGAACATTTTAAACTGCACGTAGTCGTTGGATCTTCATTTTCCACATCGTAGGGATTTCGAATATCGAATTGTTTATTTCCAAGAAACGTATTTATCTATTTGGGAATGTTTCATCTCTATTTTTAAAAAAAAAAAGTTTCTCGAAATCTCGTGTTAAAGTCAAAGCTGTAGAACATTTTGTAGCGCTCCGGCTTCCAAAGTTGGGGTGTTACAGCTTGGTATTAGAGCGAAAGTTTACTTTTTTGTAGACCCGAAAAAAAAAGAAAAAAAAAAGAACTACTTGAGATGGATGCCCGCTTTGCCACGCTACGCCGACTCCGGAAAAGGTACAGAAGAGATTTATTTTTGAAAGAACATTATTTTGTAAATTGAGAGATGAGGGTTGGATACAACATGGGGAGTTAAGCTATGAAACTTTGCTGCACACAAATGTTATGAAATGTGAAAAGTTGTTTAGCGTCGTGCACTACATGAATATATATATATATATATATATATATATATTTCTGTAGTTGTATCCATGGTACCTTATCTCTCTCTATGTTAATTGAGCTTGAGCATTTGATGTTAGTTTATGTACCTTTGAGAAAATCTTGAAACTTAGTCCTCGAATTTAGACTAAAATGAATTAGAAATGTCACCTAACTGGCCTTCTTCCCTAATTGGTACGACAGACATGGCTGCTGGCCAACGGACAGCTAGGAGGTCTGTTCACCGAAGACCCTATGCGCAGGAATTTCGTGATTATGACGGGTATGTGTGGCCGGTGAACTATTCCCTAAAGCAGCATATCCTGGAGATGGAGAGATTGTAGGTTGCTGCAAAGAAGAAGGGACATCCGATTACGCCGCTTAACGCTATCCTTCGTCTCATTCGGACGATGCCTGATGACTGGGACGAGATTGCTGATGACATCTTCACGGAAATGTATGAAACCTTAGGGGATCATCCCCTAGCCTTTTCCTACAGGGAGTTCACAAAGAGGTAGCTCGAGAGGCTCAACGATGAGCAAGCATTGGCAGAGGACGACCCCATGGGGACTGCTCGGCGCACATAGCGGACCAAACGTTCTGATGCACCTCCGGCCGACTCGGACTCAGATGATGACTTCTATAAGAGACTTTGGGAGGATTAGAGTCTCTTTAGGCAGTAGCTAGTAGGATTTTATTCATTTGTTGGATGATGTTTAGTCATGTGTTCAGTAGGCTTGATTCATTTAATTCAGTAGGATTATGATACATGTGGGTTCCTTTGAGATTGGGGCTATGGGTCTTGAACATTTGTTGCAATTTCATTATTTTGTTTCTTGTCGAAACTTGAGTTGATAATAAAAATTGTTGATTGGTTCATTGAGGTTGTTGTCCATTAATCCGTGAGATAGTATTCCTCTGTAACAAGTTGAATGAATGCTAAATCAACTCTTATTTTGGTTGATTAAGGAAATGGCGCGCAGCAATACACAAGCTGGCTTTCTTCGTGACTTGTTGAGAGCCGTACAAGTGCTCAATCAGCAGAACAACAATCAGAACCAGCACAACAATAACCAGAACACAGCCAACCCGCCGCCTCGTGCTAATGCCACCAGTCAGGTTATTGGTGAGTTTCGATGCTATAAGCCTCCTTCCTTCAATGGGAGAGATGGTCCATTGGCAGCGGAAGAGTGGCTACGGGGTTTAGAGCGCATTTTCAAGCACATGACTCTCCAGGATGCCCTAAAGGTGTCGTGTGCGGAGTTTATGCTGACCGAGGATGCCGATCATTGGTGGGAATCTCATCAACGCTCTTTAACTGAGGCTGACCGACGTGCCATGACCTGGGCACGATTAAAGGAGGTAGTGATGGAAAAGTACCTACCCCAAGAGCTCCGTGACGAGAAAGAGGCAGAATTCATCAATCTCAAACAAGGGAAGATGACCCTTGTTGAGTATGAAAGGAAGTTTGAACAGATGTCCCGTTGGGCTCCCAAGTTGGTGGATACTGACATCACTAAGGCCAGAAGGTTTGAGAGAGGCCTACGGCCAGAAAGTGGGGGCATACTATCTGCTCACAGCTTCCCCACCTATGCTTAGGTTGTGAAGTAGGCACACATTGTGGCTTCCCGTCTGAAACTAGATCAAACCGCCCCGCAGACTGGAGATTCATCCGGGAAACGAAAGTGGAATAGCCAAGACAAAGGAAAGGGTGAGTTTCAGAACAAGAGAGGAAAGTCAGGAGGAGACTCTCGGGGAAAGAACGACACTGGCATGATAGACAGGCCAGCATACCCAAAATGTGGGAAGTGCCACGGAGGAGAATGTCTATATGGCTCAGGAGTGTGCTATCGATGCAAAAAGCCAGGGCACATGGTTGGAGCTGCCCCGACGGTAAGAGCGAGGACACTCAAAAGAAGGGGAATGCCAGAGTGTTTGCATTGACTCAGCAGGAGGCTGAGCATGGGACGGACGTGATCACAGGTATGTTACAAGTATTTGATATACCTACTATCATGTTGTTTGACTCTGGCGCTACACATTCATTCATATCCGCTAGTTTTCATGCTAACCTTGGAAGTCTATGTGAAAACGTGAATGATGACCTAGAAGTTAGCAACCCTTCAGGAGTAACGATTAGTGTTAAACGGAAAGCTAGAGCCGTAAAATTTGAACTTGAATGAAAGAACTTAGACGCTTACCTGTATGTGACAAACATGAAAGATTTTGACGTTATATTAGGAATGGACTGGCTTAGCAGTAACTATGCCACTACAAAGTGTCACGAGAGAGAGATACTCTTCTAGAAGCCTGGGGAGAAGGATTTCTCTTTCTTTGGGGCGAAGGTCGGAACCATACCCCGAATTGTATCAGCATTGAAGGCGGAAAGGATGTTGAATAAAGGTACCTGCCAAGGGTACTTGGTAAACATGGTTGATACACAGCCGACATAGCTAACCCCGATGGACGTGCTAGTGGTGCGGGATTTTGTGGACGTGTTCCCTGAAGACTTACCGGGGATACCCCCTGATAGACATGTGGAGTTTGCAATCGAGTTGGTACCTGGAGCAGCACCTGTATCCAAAGCGTCGTATAGGATGGCACCGGAGGAACTCCAAGAATTGAAAGTGCAGCTACAAGAGTTCCTAGACAAAGGTTTCATCCGACCCAGCGTATCCCCTTGGGGAGGCACAGTGCTCTTCGTAAAGAAGAAAGATGGGTCGATGAGGATGTGCATCGACTACAGAGAATTGAACCGTCTTACAGTCAAGAACAAGTACCCGTTGCCACGAATAGAAGATTTATTCGACCAGTTGAGAGGTTCCAATGTATTCTTTAAGATTGATCTGAGGTCAGGTTATCACCAGCTCAAGATCAAAGAAAATGACATACCGAAGACCGCATTCTGGACGCGATATGGTCACTACGAGTTCACTGTAATGTCGTTTGGGTTGACTAATGCACCAGCCGTCTTCATGGACTTAATGAACCGTGTCTTCCATCCGTACCTTGATCAGTTCGTTATAGTTTTCATTGATGATATACTGGTGTACTCAAGGGATAAGACACAGCATGAGGAGCATCTCAGTATGGTATTACAGACTTTTCGCCAAGAGAGGTTATACGCTAAGTTCAAGAAGTGCGAGTTTTGGGTCGATCGCATTGGCTTTTTAGGCACGGTTTGTACCGCCAATGGTATCGAGGTCGACCCAGCCAAGGCTGAGGCGGTTTCAAATTGGAGTACGCCAATGAATGTGGGTGAAATCCGCAATTTCTTGGGCTTGGCTGGTTACTATCGAAGATTCATTGAAGGATTTTCGAAGATAGCTGGTCCCTTGACACAGTTGACTCGGAAGGGAGTGGAGTTCAAGTGGATAGGAAAATGTGAGAAGAGCTTTCAGATGCTTAAACAGAAACTAATATCAGCTCCAGTGTTGGTGATTCCAAAGGGATCCGAGGGATTTGTGATCTACAGTGACGCATCCAAACAAGGATTGGGTTGTGTCTTGGATGCAACACGGGAAAGTGATCGCCTATGCCTCTAGACAGTTGAAAACTCATGAGAAGAACTATCCAACACATGATTTGGAACTGGCCGCAGTAGTTCATGCTTTAAAGATCTGGTGACACTATCTCTATGGCAGCAAGTGTGAGATATACACTAATCATAAGAGCCTCAAGTATTTCTTCACGCAGAAAGAGTTGAACATGAGGCAGAGGAGATGGTAAGAGTTGGTTAAGGACTACGACTGTACGATCCTCTATCATCCGGGTAAGGCTAATGTCATGGCCGACGCTCTGAGCAGAAAGACGAGGAGTTAGTTGGCTGCCTTGCCAACTAGCCAAGAACATCTGATCAGGGATTTTGCTAATATGAGGATTGAAGTTGTGACTCATCCGCGTCGCACAAATACTATTATAGCAGCCCTGGTAGTACAGCCTTACATTGAGGGCAGAATCAAAGAGGCATAGAAGGATGACAAGTTCTTGGACAAGATCAGGGAGCGAGTACAGGCAGGAAGTATTACGGATTTTGCGATAGCTTCAGATGGCACTCTCATGTTTAAAGGGAGGCTCTGTGTCCCAAAGGACGAGACCTTGAGAAATAAAATCCTCGAAGAAGCCCATTCTTCGCCTTACACTGCACATCCGGGAGGTACAAAGATGTACCAGGACCTGCGAAAGGGGTATTGGTGGAGAAATATGAAGAGATCGATTGGTTCATTGTTGAAAGATGTATAACCTGTCAATAGGTGAAATTTGATCATCAACGACCGTCAGGGTTGTTGAATCCACTTGAGATTCCAGAATGGAAATGGGAGCATATCGCGATGGACTTCATTGTGGGACTCCCCAGAACAGTAAGAGGTCATCACGCCATTTGGGTAATAGTTGACCGTTTGACCAAGTCAGCTCATGTCCTCCCAATGAAAATGACCTTTAGCCTCGACCAGTACATTCAATTGTATATCAAAGAGATTGTGAGACTTCATGGGGTACCAGTCTCTATTGTATCCGACAGGGACACTAGATTTACATCTAAATTCTGGAAGAGCCTACAGACAGCTATGGGTACCAGATTGAATTTTAGCACTGGTTATCATCCTCAAACAGATAGTCAGCTGGAGAGAACTATACAAACTTTAGAAGATATGTTAAGAGCGTGTGTGCTAGACCTTGGTGGCAGTTGGGAAACACAATTACCATTGGTTGAGTTCGCCTACAACAATAGCTTCCAAGCTACCATCGGAATGGCACCATATGAAGCGCTCTATGGCAGGAAGTGTAGATCACCAGGCCACTGGGACGAAGTCGGTGAAAAGAGGATTTTGGGGCCAGAAATCGTGGAACGAACTGTTG
Source organism: Jasminum sambac (assembly GCA_018223645.1). Lineage (NCBI taxonomy): Eukaryota > Viridiplantae > Streptophyta > Magnoliopsida > Lamiales > Oleaceae > Jasminum > Jasminum sambac. The sequence goes on from CP073648.1 coordinate 33,371,752, forward strand.
GAGCTGTGGACAAGATCAGAGAACGAATAAAAATCGCTCAGGATAGACAAAAATCGTATGCCGACAAGAGAAGAAAGGACTTACACTTCCAGATGGGAGAGAAGGTTTTCCTTAAGGTAGCGCCTACGAAAGGAATTGTAAGATTTGGAAAGAAAGGAAAACTCAGGCCTAGGTTTATCGGACCTTTCGAAATTCTTCAAAGGATTGGTGATTTGGCCTATCGTTTAGCACTGCCGCCAGAACTTTCAGCAGTTCATAATGTGTTCCATATTTCGATGCTGAGGAAGTATGTTTATGATCCTAGCCATATCGTCAACTACGCTTTGCTGGACGTCAACAAGGATCTAACGTACAAGGAAACCCCAGTAGTGATCCTCGAGAGGAAAGTTCAGAAGCTGAGGAATAGAGAGATTTCACTTGTTAAAGCCCAGTGGAGCACACATGGAGAAGAGGAGGCTACTTGGGAAAGAGAAGACGAGATGTTGGCCAAGTATCCGAATATTCTAAATTAAGTAAGTCTAAATTTCGAGAACGAAATTTATTTTAAGTGGGGGAGATTGTAACGATCGCAATAGAAATTTTTTTTTTATGTTCAACTCTTTACGACGTCGTTATGACTTCTCCCTTAAAATGAGAATTTCAATTAACAAATAGCTTAGCAGAACAAAAATAAAATGAAATTTAATAATTTAATCGGGTTGAATTTTTATTAAGGGCCAAGGTAGTTAATCAGGCTTCAAGCCCACCATATTTTCTTTTGGTCCAACCCACTTTAAGTCTGGGATACGTGAGTTTTGATCTAAGAGAACCCCTCCATCTGCTGCGTTTCCTCAGCTCACGTCTCTCCTCCCTAACTCCCATAAAGTCACGTTTTCTTCCTCTAGCAAACACCAAACTCCATCTCTTAACCTATGATTTCAAGAACCAGAGGAAATCATTCACAACTTTCAGCAAATATAGACCAATACCAGGTAATCTGCAACTCTTCCATGCAATAGTTTTGTGCCTATACTGTTTACTGCTTGAATCTTAACAAAAAAAAATTTTTACAACCAACTTATGATTATTAGCATCCACTGCCATGAATCCGTTATGCTAAGATAACACACACGCACACTGCCTATAAACGCATAGATGCATAATATATACACGACCGATTGCATAACTTCATCCATATGGCCACTCACAGAACTTATCCAACCCATTTTTCTTCCTACACAACGAACCCATGTGTGTATATAATCGTAGTCGTCATCTGTTCTTCCTCCTCATGATGTTTAGAAAAAAAATAAAATAATCGAGAAAGAGGGGCAAATTTCAGAACAGCCGACGAAGGGGAGTCGGCCATGGCTACCAATAATCTCGAAATTCTTGCACAGTCAGCCACTAATACCATAGCCGATCCTCGATAATCCGAAACCCGAACTCAATTGATGTTATTTTGGTCGAAAACCTTCTATTTCATCGGATTTTTTTGGCACCTAGTACTCGATTGAGGCTTGTTTTTCCTCTCTCTTTCCGCCGAATACCCACGTGCGGCCACAGGGCGAGACCGCTGGCACCGGTGACGACTCCTCCAATGGCTGACGATGGTGGTCATCCGGGTCGGCGTCTCGGTTGGCCTCGGTTCGAGCAGAGCATTTCCCAAAAAATTTCCATCGTGATTAATCTGAGGAATTGTAAGGGTGAGTCAAGTTTTGACTCACACATTGAGTAAATTGCAACCTCAATCCCTTAACTTCTATCCCTTATTTAAATTGGACCTCAAGTTCCATCTTAATTCTAGTTAGCACCTATAATTTATAACCTTAGATATCCAACTTTTAATTGTTTCAATTCAGCTCCTAAATTTTATTTGCACATCAAAGTCCGTGAATTTATTATTTATATTTATAGTAGCCCTAAACTTTATGTGCATTCTTGTCCTCAAAGTTTTTAAAACTCTCCAATTTAGTCCAAAACCTTCTTCATTGGATTTTATTGCTCCTTAAGCCGAAGAGATTTTCAAAGTTATCTTGTAGGCCCTAAAACTTCTAAATAAATACTTACTGACCCGAATAAATTATTAAAGTGCAAATTTTGAGGATAAAATATTAAATTATGTTAATTGTTCTGCTAGGCGAGATTTACGCGGCACACTAAGCGCTAGCTCTCACATCAGCTCTAGCTCAGGGATTCCTACAAGTATTGCTATTTGAGGTGGGGATTACATTGCAACGTGTTATTTTTAGTTGACCATGTTGTATGTTCTACGTGCTTTTATAATTGCGAAATGCATGCTAGTTATATTTTTACGGATTGTCGTGAGTGGCAATCACCTACGGGATGTCGTTGGGGGCATCCAAACTATGTGATGGGCCCAAATTTCCATCTTCTACGGGGTGTCGTTAGGAGCGTCCACCTTTACTTCTCGCCATGCACACGATTGTAACTGCGTGTATGGCATGTGATATGGTTGGCTGATTTTGCCGTTCTTCCCACTGAGTATGACTTCGTTGTACTCACCCCATTATTTAAAACTCTTTTTAGATTAAGGAGCTCGACGCGGCGGCAGCGGCGAGCGTGGCATTATCACGGCTTTGAATTCATTTTATTCGAACTATTTAGCTTATGAACATTTTAAACTGCACGTAGTCGTTGGATCTTCATTTTCCACATCGTAGGGATTTCGAATATCGAATTGTTTATTTCCAAGAAACGTATTTATCTATTTGGGAATGTTTCATCTCTATTTTTTTAAAAAAAAAAAGTTTCTCGAAATCTCGTGTTAAAGTCAAAGCTGTAGAACATTTTGTAGCGCTCTGGCTTCTGAAGTTGGGGTGTTACATATTTCTCAATTAAATATATTTGAAAACTGCATTTTTTTATATCAACTTACATCATATCTTAACAAATATTTAATTTATAAATTTATTTTTTTCTTAATTTAATGATTTTAAATCCTTGTTATTAAATTATTTATATAGCATCAATATTTCACGATATTTTTAATTTTCTTTTATTTGAAATTTTTGGTGTTTCAAAAGGATAAATGATATTTATGTTAATAAAAAATTACTAACATTAATAAAAAAAATAAGTGTCATCCAAAATAAGTATTTTTAATGTGATTATTATAATACGGTTATTATTTAGTGTATTTGTTATTTTATTACTAGCTGATAATAATAATAATAATAATAATAATAATAATATTATTATTATTATTATTATTATTATTTTGACGTTTTACGTGAAAAATAAAAAAGCAACGCCACGCACCATTTGTGTTATATAATTCAAAATAAAATTTTAGTCTATACTACAACTTAGGGGTTCTTTTTTTTTTTTTTCCATATTTCGACTCAGGGCTTCAAAATCTAACGTACGGTATTGTAAAAAATAATACTCTCTCCGCCACAAAACAATAGACCCACTTTTTCTTTTTATTTGTGTCAAAATATAGTTCACTTACTAAATCAAAAGTGTTTTTAATTTTCTATATTCCTATTACGCCTTTAATTAATTTGACCAATTTAATGAATAACTTTTAGAATTCTCAACTATTTATATTGAGAGTATAATATATATCTATTTTCACATAAATTAGTTTATAGAAATTTACAATTATATAGGACATATTAGGAATGCTATGTGAATATTTTATTTTTCTAATATCATTAATTGATATTTTTTAAACTATGTGGAAAAAAAGTGGGTCTATTAGTTTGGAATGGAGGGAATAATAAAATAGCATTTGAGGATATGAAATTAGACGTGAGAATACAAAAATGACACTAGAAATTTAGAAAGAAAAAATGAGAAAAAAATAAGATAAACGTGAGAAAGTGATTAAGAAAATAAAATTTAATAAAATATAGAACTCAGTACTCACCTCAATTTCTCTTGTCTACATTTGCTAACATCCAAGCTCGCCAAACTGCCAAATTGATATTTTAAAAAACACACTTTTGACATTTTGGTATTTAAAAAGGTTTCGGTGATATATTGGTATTTAAAACTCGACTTTTGCACACTTAAATATTTTTTTATCGCTGCCGACCAAATCTCAAATGAAATAATAATATTTTCAAAAAAATATTTTTTTAAATACCAATTTGATAATGGGTGAGGCTAAATGCACCCAGTGCATTACTTTATGCATCCAATTTTTGATCCACTTTCCAATTATACCCCTCTCTCTCTCTCCTCTCTTCTCTCCGCTCGTTTACTCCCCTCTCTCTCTCCTCTCTCGTCTCATCTCTCTCTCTCTTCTCTCTCTCTTGTTCTCTGTGTTTCACAACGAACTTAAAAAAAAAATCTTTTTTTAAAAAGTAAATTTTATGGAAAATATTAGACTACCAATAATTTCAACCCCTCCATCACTTTTAAATAGACAGTTATAAAATATGTCATCTACTATTATGCCAACGATTATGACATATATTATGGTATTGTAGCATGATCCAAATTTTGTTTGATTTTTTGTTGATGGATACTATTTTTTCAAATTTGTTGTAACCACTTTTACAAGTAATTTCGAAATTTTTTGCAACCAATTTGACGATGAATTTGACGATGATATAATAATTAGCTTTATTGTCTAATACAGTTATTAAAAAATCAAAATTTTTGCAACTATTTCATCGGGTAATTTCAATTTTTTTTACGTTTTTTGCAATCACTTTAACAATTAATTTCAAAATTTATTTGATAAACTTTATCCGGTTAGTTTCGAATGTAATTATTAAATAAATTTAAAAAAATAATAATACAAAAAAATTTTTTTTTTCTTTTTCACCTGTTCGCCCCCAAATTAAAAAAATAATAATACAAAAAAATTATTTTTTTTTCTTTTTCACCTGTTGCGTTGGGGGCGAACAGCTTTAAAGCAAGGTTGTTCGCCCCCAATGGGGCGAACAACCTTAAATGACTGTTCGGGGGCGAGCTGCCTCATTGCTGTTCGCTCCATTGGGGGCGAATATATATAAAATTAGAAAAAAAAAAAAAAGGAAAATAGTGCGAGGGTATTACGGGAATATGGTAAAATCATTGGTGTATAATGTAAAGGCGCGGGTGTATTTATCCCCACCCCTTTGATAATTTGGCCTTCCAAGCTATATGGAGATGCTCTTATCATCTACCGTAGTTCACTCCTACTCTCAGCATTTCCCTCCAATCCATGGCAACCTTAATCTGTTCCGCGAAGACCCCACAAACAGTGATGTGCATTTACCATCCGACTTGTTTCGCCAAATCCAGAAATCAATTTTACATCAACAATTCCCTCACCCACAATAGTAATAACAGCAGCAGTTCACAGAAGAAAGGCAAATCACTGGTGAATAAGAATTCGAGAAAGAAACCGTCCTATGGAACATCTAGGAGGTCTTCCATCAAGAAAAGCTTTAGCCAAGAGCAGGTGGTGTTCACCGGTCCGGTTTCGGAGGATCCTGTTGTTGGTATTATTGGCGGTGGCATGTCCGGCCTTGCTTGTGCTCTCTATTTGGAGAAGAGGGGGATTAAATCCACTGTATTTGACACGGTTCGTTCGTTTGTATTCTTATCTGGACATTGGGATGCAATTCTAATTTATTTTCTTCCTGTGATTCACTACACGGTTTATGGATATGTGATGTGCCATTAGAGCTTTTTGATGCGACAATACATAGTTTTTCTCTTCATTGTTAGCTACTGTATCCCAGTTTTCCCTCAAGTTTTCCGCATGTTTTTATCTGTTTGTTAAAATGTTTGTGAGAGTTTTCCTTTTTGCTCAAGTGTAAGACAGTGCACAAGTGATAACACAGTAAGTAAAGTTTATTGATTTTCTGATTATGTTAGCCGCATTAGGGACTTCGTGGATTGGGAGGAAGAATGGGAACCAGAAAAATTCATCCACAGGGCTTGATATTCGACCACGCGGCTCAGTTCTTTACAGTGACTGATCCAAAGTTTGCAGAGATGGTTGATCACTGGTCCAAGAAAGGTCTGGTTTGCGAATGGCAGGGAACAATCGGGGAGCTTGAAGCTGGCGGACAGTTTGTTCCTCTTCCCACTTCTCCTCGAAAATATATAGGTGTTAATGGAATGCGCCCTCTTGCAGATTCCATATTGTCTCAGGTCCATATTATATGTTTATGGTGTTCATTTTCAGTGGTATATCCCTGTTTTATATGTTCATTTCGTTTCCTATGCATGTTTATGTTATGAACCAATTGACATTTTCAGTGGTTTTATCCCTTAAAATTTTTATTTCAGAAATTAGCCACATATTGCATAATCTGTTACTAAGGTACAGCCAACTGTCAAAAATGGGCTTTTGGTAGGAAATAATCTTTGACCAAGTTTTATACATGCTTGTTTTGTTGGCCTTGTAATGTACCGTCCATGTGTGGTGATATCTATAGCGTATATATGTATTTATAATTTGAAATTCTGTGTCGCAGACATCTATGGTTGATGTAGCACGCCCTTGCTGGGTAAGCGTACTTGAGCCTTATAATGGGAAGTGGTACTTGAGCGAGAAGGGGAAACCTTGTGGACAGTTTGATGCTATTGTTATTGCACATAATGGTAATTATACATATAGCAGAGTTGTTTAGCTTATCCTTGGCGCAGTGTTTCTCTCACGAAGCATTTGTTTGTAAACATCTACACATTTTTCAAACTACTTTTTATCTACACGAATTTCCCAAACCCCGTCCTTTACCAATGAAACACCCTTATTCATTTGTCTACATTTAGAGCTTGTTTGGTAGGGATTGTTCAAAAAAAACATTTTCCCCTACAATCATATTCGATGACTCAAATAATTGATTTGACAGTATTTTTATATGCTTTGAATTATTTTCTTTACTTCTCAACCGCATCTCACCCTTTGTATGCTCATAATAAATCAATCCCTCCAGATCTTTGGATCCAATTTTAAACTGTTTTTCTAGAAATAAAATTTCAAGTTAAAACTACCCATCCCCAAATTCTGTTAAATATTATTGATAATTTATTAGTAGATTAGCTGTGCATATCTGAGTATACATGTTATGGTCTCAAAATACACATTTAGAGCTTCTCCAGCAAAGCATTTAAAGAGTGACTTTGTTTGGAGGATGTGTTGTTAAAAAGTAACAAAGGTCATAAAGAAACATGAAAAACAATACTTTTTGAAGAGTGTTTGGTTGAAAAGCATGAGATTATGCCTTTGTTTGTTCTAATTTTTTTTCGATCAGCGTTTTTACTTTTTCTACTAATCAAGGTAAAACATTAATATCAATAACGCAACTCACATCATCACCTGTTATTATCCACAAATCTCATAGTCACCCCCCCAATTCAATCCAAAAAGTTAGTTTCCATATGAATAATAGTTTACATGAACACACCATGTATTTTAAGCTTTACCAACAAGCTTTTTATTCTCTTTGTATAAACATTGCTATAAAGGATAAACTGAACCCTCTTACTATTTGTTCAGATGAGTCATCGTTTCATGTTTGTGCTTCTCGGTTAATTTTCTCAACTCGTATTGATTCGGTTTTTTTTACATTTGACTCCCAGATTTGACTTGTGTATATTTTAAAAAACACAACATCATAGTCACCAGAGACTATATACTGTAAAAAATTTAAGAACCATGTTAAATAGCCATAATCTGACTACCCATAATTGCCATAATGAAAAATTTGACATTTATACCCCTACTTACACAATTAGGTATTTTGATTTCATTAATGGAAAACTAGTCTTTTGCTCTTATTATGGTCAATATGTCACTTTAATTATGGTACCCTAGCTTTTTCCAAAATTTAATGGTCTATCAATCTGATTGCATTTTACTGGTTGCCCTGAAATTGTTAGTATTTAAAAATCACTGTAACTATATTTACAACTTTCTGTTTATTTATATTTTTTATTCACTATATATGTGTAGAATATCTCTTTGTTCTGGTGCCAGTCTTATTAATACTTGGGCATGAATTGAATAAATTGAATCATTTATGATTGAGCTGAATGAGATTTCGTAATTCATGGCTCCATTTTATATGTTTTGCTATCATCCTGCAAATTGACACGATTGCTGGAATATAGAAACTTATCGTAAGCTGATTTCCCAATTATGGTGCAGCCAGATGAAAAAGTTAATCAGTTTGAGAAATGGAAAATGCATGATTCATCGATTCTGTTATCACGTGTTACCAGGAAAATGTGCGAATCGCTTGCTTGCTTCTTCAGGCTTGCCATTAATTGCTAGACAAATGAAGGTAATTCTTAGACCTGCAATCCAGCTTCTATTGCCTTTAAAGAAGTACCAATTTCATTTTGTGCCTACTCTGTCACCCTTACGTGCAGCGACTGGATTTGAGTTCTATATGGGCACTTCTTGCAGCATTTGAAGATCCTCTTCCCGTGCCTTCCACGAAATCTACATTCCCTTTTGAAGGAGCATTTGTTAAAGGTATTGATTCTCTGTCGTGGATGGCCAACAACACCAAGAAACTTTTGAGTTCTGAAAGCAGTGGCCCCGAGTGCTGGACTTTTCTCAGTACAGCTGCATTTGGAAAGCAGAATAAAGTTCCTCAAGTCAGTTAAAACGCTTATTCCTTTGCTATCCTCCATTTTTTCTTTTTCATTTTTCTTTTTCATTTTTTAATATATAAATGAAGAATGATTTTAAACCAATTTATCTCTGTTTGTCAGGAAAGTATTCCAGCTGCCACAGCAGAAAAAGTGACGGAGGCCATGCTTGAAGGTGTTGAGAAAGCATTAGGACTACAGAAATGTTCACTCAGAAAACCTTTCTATAGTCGAGTGCAGTTATGGTATGTGACATCATGTATTGGTTTAACTAATTAGATTCATGGTTAGCTAGTAGTATTGCGTCAAACTCTTCTTCCACTCATAGAATTCATGATTAATATAAGAGATACAGAATGAGGACGTGAGCTAATTTCCATATTTTTGTTTGTGTATTTTTAGATATTATGTGGAAGCATTTCATTTGTTTGTATTGGAATGACTCAGATTGATAAGATACAGGGGTGCTGCTCTGCCCACTAATTCTCCGGGCATTCCGTGCATCTTCGATCCTCAAGGAAGAGCTGGCATATGTGGGGACTGGCTACTAGGATCAAGCTTAGAAGCTGCAGCCTTAAGTGGCATTGCTCTTGCTAATCATGCAAGTCGCTTCAACTCAATAATTCCCCTTTCTTTTCTTTTTTTTTTTACTATAAACTGCAAATTTGACAGTGGGCTTTGGAAGATAAACTACCTAGTTTTGCAAATTATGCAGATTGCAGATTACTTCCTAAGTGGTGGAACATGTCCAGATGAGTTTGCAGTTGGATTGCAGAATGAGTTTCACCCACTTAAGGGACACGATATTGGCCAGTTTCCAGGCTTGGCTTCCCAAGAAAAATCACAAGAATTACAACGAGTTACAATATGAAATTTCAATTATGATTACACGCGCTGAAAGTGTAGATGTGGGTGTCTATGTACACCACACCGTGCAAGCTTACCCTCTGGTGTTTGTAAAGAGGTAAACCTCTGCAAAGTTAAATTTTCTTCTAAGTATGATTGTTGCTCTTGCTGTGGACTAATAAACACAATGGTTGAATCGGTGTTACCAACAGGCTGTGCAGTAGCAGAATGCACCACTTATGCAAATTAATATGGATGCATCAAGATCTGGTGAGTGAAATTTGGATCTAACCAGCTGCGATGCTGGAATGAATGGTGATACCATAATTTTTGTTTATGAGTTTGTAGAAAGAATGTTCGTAATTAGTGATAAGTAATGTTTGTTGAGCTGAAAGAGATTTAGAATATTGATATGTATTTGGGGTGTACTGAAATTACACATTGACATGCTTCAATCAAGTAGCTAGGATGCTTTCGTGTGTCTAAATTTTTTGCCATCGCTCAATTGGATGTTGTTTGTGATTTGAACAGAACATTGGTCAAGACTTGTGAAAATGTTCAAATAACCACAACTCGTAGTGTTGGAAGTGCTTTCAAAGCGCTCATAAACATTTGGAAAAAATATGCAAGTTGAGGAGAGAATTTGTGTTGATCAGTTTGAGGAATGGGCTTCTCACAATTGAAGCACCTTGCTTACCTTGTCTTCTCGACTCTCCAAAACCGGTTACAAGTGCTATGTTAAATCAAGGTCGTTCTATATTGGCCAAATTTTTAGTGCATGTTTGAGAGCCACCGTTTTTCAGGGATTAAAATTTATATGATGAGTAGAAAAATTTTTACACTAGACTTACACTCCAAGTAAAACTAGATTTACCCCCAGAGTTGGCTTCTCTCTTGTCCACTTGGCTAGTGAGGAACAAAAAATCCAAAACCTTCTTTTAGTACTTAAAATCCATTGGCTAATTTCTATTCCTGAGTTTCTAGAACTAATTTGAGATGTGAATATCATGAAATGTATAAAATAAGTGGTGAAAATTTCTGCGTGGGAAAGGTGTTTGAAACCGTGGCCTATAATCTTGACAAAGGAAAATTTTTAGTTGATTCTTGGCTAACCCTTTCCTATTAGTTCTAATCTCTACATGATCAACAATTTTAATGAAATAGATTTGCAAGAAATTGAGTTGTTGGAATTGAAAGGGGTAAACCCATGGCATGGTACTTGCATGGCTAGGGTTTTGCGTTTATTTGGCTGCAATCTTTTGGCATGTTGATTTACTTGTAGGTAATTGCTAGAATCAAAGTTTAATTGTTGCTTTAGAAGACCAATTGAATCAAAGCCCCAAATTGTGCCACTGATCAATTTTTGCATTAGTAATTGAAGGTAATTAAGAAATTAAGTTGTAATTTGGTCAATTAGGGAGAGAATAACTCAATTATGTGAAGAAATCAAAAGTCGAAATGTTGATCCCCATGGACCTCCAACCTTGCATGGCTTGGAATTGTTGTCAGTTTTGTTAATATAACTTAATATGATGTTTCTTCTAGCTGAAAAAGTCCATTTATAGAATTTGATTGGAGTTCAAATCATCAAATGAATTTTAGTAAGCACTAAGTTCAAGAATGGAAGGTCACGAAATTACCTTTCAAGGAAGGTCACGGAATTACCTTTCACTGGTTTCAGCTTCACTTTCATTGATCTGCACCATCGGCAAACACTAAGTTTCCAACCCCCAAGCCTTCTTTGATATGGTTACGAAAGCTTGACAACTAGAGGTGAATAGGCACCTCAATAAAGAAGGACTCGAACCAGAAAAGCAAACTTTGAACTAAGAGTGTCGAAGTTAATCAACTCTCTAAAAATATTTCAGAGTAAACTATTTAGGACGACAAACAAGAGAGCCAAGGCGCTTATTTATAATTGTAGGGGATGCTTATTGGTTCACTCAGCAATCCCTACGCATGCTTTCTCAACAACTGAGGCCCATAATTTAAGTTGTAGATGGATCTTAAATTATTTACGAGCTCAAACCGTCAGTTCTTCTTCCTTATAAATTAAGCGGCCTGCAAGTATTAATCGACATATGATTTAGTCCACAACTCTCATTAGAGCTACTAGAGGGACCTAGTCGAACCTATATGTTCAATGCTAACTTGTAAATGCTTAGCCAACTAATCCCATGACTTCCCGGCATAAATGAAGCTCCCACTTATACCACTATAGGTGGAGAACTGAAAACTCCTAAACATATAAAATCATAGAAACTTTAATATTCCATACACCCTAGAAATACATCCTCTGACTGGTTACCCAAATGGCATTACTGTCGTCTGACATAAAATAATTAGATAAGGGATAAAATGATCATTTTTCTTCTAATTATTATCTCACTTGAGCTATCATTCTTTTAGCGGTTCCTTCGTGACCTTGTCACGATACAAACACTCAAGTGTCCCCCGACTACTGTGCACATAGATTTTGAATTGCTATATTAAAAGAATACTGAAGCGGACTTTCAACCTATTTTGATAGGGCTACGGATTCTGTATAAAGTATTTGCTACATGATCCCCTTGCACTCCCAACGTACTGAGGTATTGGCCATTGTACCAGACCTCACTCATTAACAGTGTTCTAAAGGCGCCAAAAGGAGCCGCCTAGGCACGCCTAGGCGTGGAAAAAGGCGGTCAATCTGTGTTGACCAGGAAAAGGGGTGAAAAGGCACGCGCCTAGGCGAGCATAGGCGCGCGCCTTTTATTTGAACGAGCTTTTTTTTTTGGAACAAAGCTATTTTTTTTAATTGGCCAAAAAATTAATATTTATGATAAAATTAAAAAGCTATTAATTATACAAATCCAATACAGGCGTTATATCTCATAATACTTTACCAATCAAATTTATCTTATTATAATTCAAAAATTTGTGAAAGAAGACTCTCGATTCCAAAAAATAAAGAAGATGATGGGTTAAAGAAAGAAGACGGCAGATCATTCTTCTGCGATACAAATAACTCTATTCTTGTCGTTTAATATAGAGGGAGATATATTATTTAAATTTTTTAGTTTGCATCTAATTAGTATCTCGTCAACTATTTGTGTATACAATTTTTTACTGCTAATTGTATGAGACCAAGCGATTGAGGTATTAATAATTTCGAAACTAATATTGTAGAAAAGTTGAAAATATGTTGAAGTTTGTATACAATTTTTAATATGTGTATTTTTTAATATAGTTATCACTCTAAAATAATTAAAATTAAAAAAAATAAAAAACGCCTTTTCACGCCTAGGCGAAGGCTTCCAAGGCTTAAGGCTTGGACATGCCACCTTGCCACGCCTCGCGCCTTTTAGAACCTTGCTCATTAACACATCAAAAAGCCTTCGTTTCACGAATGGCAAACACTTGACAGTATCGGATTAAGGTCATCCACTAGACGATCAAGGTTGATTAATTCTTTTAGCAATGACATAGCTAATAATTAATCAACTTTTTGCGGCCCAGTCCAACATGCCTGCTGCCTAAGTCAAGTGCTTAGATTCCAACACTCCCGATCGGATCAGACAAACCGTCTACCAGAATTGGTAAAGTCTCTGGCCTTTCAAACCCAGATGAGCTGCCAACCCTTATAAGTCGGGTCCTAGGATAAATGTTTACCGTCAAAACACTAAGGCTATTTCTTATGTGTTTCTCTATGCAAACACCTAACCCATATTGTCTTGGGCCGATCGATGGCCTTTAGCTACTACCTCATACTATGCATTTAATATTCAAACAACTTATAAAATATAATACTTTATTTATTCATTTAAATTTGAATGCCAAAATTATAGTAATTTCCTAACACTGTTGGGCACCAAAACCTACAATCTCCCACTTGCCCTAAAGTGTGTGTGATATGTCATGCAGACCCATTCTTTCAATGAGCCCGTTGAAACAAGCAGCTGGTAAGCTCTTGGTAAATGAGCAGTTTGGTTCTTGGCCAAACCAATTTTGCAGATAGTCACATTTCCACAATAGGCAATCTCCCTCAAGAGATGGTGTTTCCATAAGGAATTTCCTAAGCAATACAACTTCTTTAGCTGCCTTATAGGCTGCTATATACTCGAATTCCATTATGGAATCAGCAATATAAGCTTGCTTCCCACTCTACCATACTATAGCTCCACCACCAAGGGTTAGCATGCATCCAGACGTCAACCTCTTTGAGTCTTTGTCTGCCTATAAATAGGAGTCGTGTAAACCACTGGGACCAAGTCTGAATTTGAGTGCACAAGCATATGCCACTTTGTTCTCCTTAGGTACTTGAAGATATGACTGACCACTATCCAGTGTTCTAGTCTGGGTTTGATTGATGTTGACTGAGTATCGCAACAGCATAGCAGATATCTAGCCTTGTGCAAAGCATGGCATACATGAGACTTCCTACTGCAGATGCATAAAAAACCTGTCTCATTTGCTCTACCTTTGCAAGACTTTTAGAAAAGTTCTCTTTTGAAAGGTGAACTCCATGCTTGAAAGGGACGATACCTTTCTTGCATTGCAAACCTAGTCAATTTCTTGTCTATGTATGAAGCTTGGGAAAGAGCTATTCATTTATTCTTCCGATCACTAGTGATCTGGGTGCTAAGAATATAGCTAGCGTCTCCCAAGTCCTCCATTAGGAATTGTCCGACCAACCACTCTTTAACGAATGATAACTCCCCCTCCTCGTTTCCAATGAGGAGTATTTGATCAATGTACAGCACCAAGAAAACTATTTTAACACCTTGTTTCCTTGGAGAGACACATGGCTCATCGAGGTTTTGATCAAAACCGTACATCTTGATCACTTTGTCGAATTTCTTGTTCAAAGATTTAGATGCCTGCTTGAGCCAACAGAGGGACCTTTGTAGTTTCCAGATCTTGCTTTCATGGGCCTTCTCTATGAAAATGCCTAGCTAGATCATGTAGATGCTTTCCTGAAGATTGACGTTTAAAAACATAGTCTTGATGTCCATCTGCCAAATCTCATAATCCATATGAGCTGCTATGAACAAGAGGATTCTAATGGACTTAACCATAGCAACAGGAAGCAAGGTCTCATCATAATCGATGCCTTCTATCTGGGTATAACCCTTTGCCACCCTCCTTGCTTTAAAAGTTTCCATCTTTCTGTGCACCCATCTTTTCCTCTTGCAAACCCACTTGCACCCGATGGGTTTGACTCTTTCAGTTGTATCTACAAGATGCCAGACTTGATTCACAAACATTGAATCAATTTCCACTTTCATAGAGACCTTCCATGCTTCTACGTCCTTATCCTCAATTGCTTCCTTGTAGGAAATGGGGCCATCATTTTGCTCCATGGAGATAGCCTGATATGCCTCTCCCATTAGCAAGTACCTTGTGAGTTTTTTGATGACGCTCTGACCAAGGTTCTAAAAGGCACGAGGCGTGGCAAGGTGGCGTGTCCAAGCCTTAAGCCTTGGAAGCCTATGCTCGCCCAGGCGTGAAAAGGCGTTTTTTATTTTTTTTAATTTTAATTATTTTAAAGTGATAACTATATTAAAAAATACACATTTTAAAAATTGTATACAAACTTCAACATATTTTCAACTTTTCTACAATATTAGTTTCGAAATTATTAATACCTCAATCACTTGATCTTATACAATTAGTAGTAAAAAATTGTATACACAAATAGTTGACGAGATACTAATTAGATGCAAACTAAAAAATTTAAATAATATATCGCCATCTATATTAAACGACAAGAATAGAGTTATTTGTATCGTAGAAGAATGATCCGCCGTCTTCTTTCTTTAACCCATCATCTTCTTTATTTTTTGGAATCGAGAGTCTTCTTTCACAAATTTTTGAATTATAATAAGATAAATTTGATTGGTAAAGTATTATGAGATATAACGCCTTTATTGGATTTGTAGAATTAATGGCTTTTTAATTTTATTATAAATATTAATTTTTTGGCCAATTAAAAAAATAGCTTTATTCCCAAAAAAAGCTCGTTCAAATAACAGGCGCCCCTAGGCGCCTATGCTTGCCTAGGGGCGCCGCGCCATGCATGCCTAGGGCTGCCTAGGTGCGCCCCTTTTAACGCCTTTTCCCGGTCAACAAGATTGACAGCCTTTTTCCACGCCTAGGGGGTATGCGAGGCGTTTCGGAAATGCCTCACGCCTAGGCGTGCCTAGGCGGCGCCTTTTGGCGCCTTTTAGAACACTGCCCTCGACTAAGCATTGGTGGTTCTTGGAGTATTAACCTTGGTGTTTTCCGTTGCTCATGAGTCTTCTTCTGGAGCAACTGAGTTCTCTTCAATGTTGGTCGGTTGTTCCTCATTTGTAGTGATTGTAGCTATCTCATTTTCAGGAATCTGAGCCGTGTTCCCACCACGATGAACATCTGTTCTTCCTTTAATGATGAAGGGTTCGGGTTCATC
Source organism: Jasminum sambac (assembly GCA_018223645.1). Lineage (NCBI taxonomy): Eukaryota > Viridiplantae > Streptophyta > Magnoliopsida > Lamiales > Oleaceae > Jasminum > Jasminum sambac. The sequence continues at coordinate 33,387,578 of CP073648.1, forward strand.
AGGTGTCAAATCACGTTCTGGCTTAGATTGCCTAGGGTTAACACCGCTAATTTATTCCAGAACTATCTTGCTCTTGCAGCGATGTTCTTCTATGTACCTATCCTCAAGGAACGTCACATTCTTGCTAATGAACAGTTTTTTTTTATCTCGAGCACTATGGAAGCAATATCTTTAGGTACCTCTATGGTAGCCCACAAACAAACACACCTCTGATCTGGCCTCCAATTTCTTAGCTTTTCATTTCCGCACATGTGCTGGGCAACCCCAAATGAGGAGATGTTTAATGCTTGGTTTATGTGTATTCGACATTTCAGATGGAGTCTTTGGAATAGGCTTAGAGGGAACGAGTTACGAATAAATGCTATCGTTTTGAGGGCATAACCCCATAATGAGATTGTAGGTGTTGAGAAATTCATCATCGATCTTACCATGTTTAACAAAGTTATATTTCTCCTTTCTGGAACGCCATTATCCTGGGGAGTGCCTGGCATGCTCAATTGGGAGTTGGGACACAATCCCATTTTATCAGGTAACTCCTAAACTCTGTCGAAAGATATTCCTCACCTCGATCCAGCCAAAGGGTCTTGATACATTTCCCCAGATGTTTCTCTACTTCAGCCTATACTGTTTGAACTTGTCAAACATTTCGGACTTTCGATTCATCAGGTAAATATATCAGTACTTGGAATAATCATTAGTGAAAGTGACGAATTACTAGTACCCACCTTTCGCTAGAGTACTTGTAGTACTGCATACATCAGAGTGTACTAACTCCAAAACATCTTGGGCATGCTCGCCATTTGCAGTGAATGGTCTCTTAGTCATCTTGCCTTCCAGACACGATTCACAGGTTGAGACTGTCCCCACCTCTAAGTCTCCTAGATGCCCACTCTTAGCCAACCTTTTAAATTTGTCCAAGCTAACATGATCAAGCCTCAAATGCCAAAGTAAAGTTTTGTTAGTCGGAGAAATGCTTTTTTTATTTGTATTAGTGTTATGTGCTTCATTTACAGTGGAGCTTAATATAAAAGTCCATTCCTCAAATATCCAAGATATATTGGGATTCTATTCCATTCAACATTCATCGAACGAGGCAAAAAGAATATAGAATAGCCATTCGCCAATAATCATGTTACTGATATTAAGTTTAGCTTGATTTGTAGAACACAGTAACGGTCCTTCAAGATTAAATGTCTCCCACTACCAAAATGAAAATAAACATTTCCTATGGCAATAGCTGAAACCTTTTGTCCAGTACCTACGATCATAGGAAATTCTCCATCACTGAGTTTTCTTGTCTCATGTAGTAGTTGCAATGACTTGCATACATGATTGGTGGTCCCATAATTTATCACCGAACAGTGGGAAGATTCAAATACTAAGGAAGACTCAGTGACTAACAACTCGCCAATATGAGATCTCTTCAGATAAGGCTATTGGCAGCCCTACACCTGACGCCATTTCTCGTGGCGTTTGTAGAATTTCCCTGTAGGCTTCTTCTGGAAATGCACTCTACCAATGTGTATGTCGTCCGGGTGCTTTTTTTTTTTAAGCCTTACCGTTCCCAATGGGAATAGGGTCAAGATCATTCCCATGCGGAACTGCTACCATTTGTTGCCCTTTTGCCAACAGAACAACATGTCCCAGACATGTGCTCCAATCAAAGTGTGGTGCACCTCATGGATCTATTGTAGGGTATGAATAACCTCTCCTATGATTTGTGAAGATTGGTGACCGAAGTTACATTTGAGATATCCCACGAGCTCATGAGCGGTTTGTATTGATTCACACTCTCTACAATTTCGCAAGCATTCTGGATAATGTCGCACTATGAAGTGCTGAATCGTCTACCCTAGTCTCGGAGTGCTTGGTTATCTCTTCTTGATCACTAATTGTTGCACCCCAATTTTGAAAATCGAAGTTTTACTAAAATTGCATTGACTTCAATAAAAATATGTAAAATTCGACGATATTTTTTTTGAAGATGATCAATAAACAATTTCAATAATAAGGATAATGATATTTAGAAAGCTGTACAATAATATCAAACAGGCCAAATGGTAGAATAACTGGAAATCATTTCCTAATTAACCAATTGACAATTCCCGAACTAGATGCAAAAATTAAAATATAATAACTCGCCACGAATTAATTGGTTCACTAAATGGAAAGTTGAAAAAAACATAGTGGAATTGAAAATGTTTCTTGATGCCCCACTCAACACCACTTCATTGAGCTTTTTAATTTGAGAGAAAAGTTGAAAATAGTTGAGGTGAGAATAACATGGTTATACTTAGTAGAGAATAGTAGAAAAATTTTACCATATCGCATGCCAGAACAAGAATCACAACCATAGGCATTCAAAACTGGAAATAACAATCGAGTGTTCGAAACTCTCCCCAACGTGGGAGAAGGTCACTATGACTCTCTGACTGGTCGTTACACCATCTTGTAGAAGATGGTACTTAACACCATCACATGCATGCCAACTAGCAAATATGCCACAGTTATAATCACACATAAAGGACATGATATGATGTAAAGTAAACAAGTAGTTTTAAATAAAATCCCACCTCAAAGTCGAAGTTCTCGTAGAATTTCTTGAAACGAGGGGATGATGTGATGCTATTTCCTGCACAGACCTTGTAACATTGTCCAGCAGAACAATTTAAGCATGAATTTAGTATTTTAACCTCAAATTTGAACTCTAATAACTTATTTCGGTCTTAAACTGTTTAATTGAAAGTTTTAGGGCCAAATTGATGACTTTAAAAGTCTAAAAGGGAAATATTGATTTGAAAGTTGAAATTGAAATTAATAGCTGTTGCTCATGAATCCACACCGCAAGTGCACGGGTCGTCAATAAGTAATAAAGTGGAAAGTGGAGTGTCGAACCCATGAGCACCGATAGTAAGTTCGTTTAATTTCCACTAGCCTTAATCGAAACTAATCAAAGATGAGATTTTTATACTAAAGCTAAGCTAAAAATTAAAATAGGCTAAAATTATAAAAAGCGAGAATTAGAAAATAAAATTGAATTAAACAAGATGGAGAAAGTTGGTTTTATAAATATAATGAGAAAAGACGAGCATAAAGGCTTCGAATACACTTCTCTTTTAATTATTGCCTGGATTATCAAATTGACAACGCAATTTACTTTTGAATACCGTTTTTCAATTTTATCGAGCAATCTCTCTCAAGTAGAGCTCAACCTATTCATGCATGCAATCCACCTATATTTCTATGGTGATTATCAACACACAAATGCATTAAAAAACATTAAGAAAACGTGGGAATGTAACATAAAGCACCGGGGTACTCTCGTCCCCGATCGGAGCCTATGGTTTCTAATATATTGGTCTAACTTGCCAAGGATCTCTCGATTCACAAGACAAATCACAAGTATTCAATAACTGGTGATCAAGCAATTATGAATGAATAAATCAATATTAGAAACTCAATAGCAAATCCACGTCTTAACGTCAATTTAATAATCTAAAAACAGCAATCAATCAAAAAGTTTCATCTGGCCTTAATGCTACTGAAAATCTAGCCTAACATACTGTAAAAGAAAGAACAAAAATAATAATGAAAGAAAGCCATAACCCGGTAGAACTTGAGGAGTTGATTTGGACCTTCAATGATGAACTTCCTCCTCAATTCTCCAAGAATTCCCCCAATGTTTGCTCTCAATTTCGTGGCCTCTGTGTTCTCCAGCTTCCCTTTTTCTCTACTCTTAACCTCTTTTTATAGCCCTAAAAAGGTCCCAAGAATACTCCAATTTCGTGTGTAAGGAGGAGCCCAAAAGTATACCATAATTGGAGTCCTAATCCAATTAGGAATCACGCGCGCAAAACTGGACAGCCTGGCAGGATTTACTATTTCGGTCATAACCTCTTCATCTGATGTCCAATTGAGGCGATTCAAATTCTTGTCAAAACTAGACGAAAATATCTACAATTTATTCAGAAATAGCCACGTCCAAATTCCACTTTTATCTAGGTCAAAATTCGTCCTAAATCTTTGCCGTATTCACATTTTCGTCTATGAATTTGGAAACTTTCCTTCTTTTGATATCTCTTTCTTTCTTTTGATTAATTTTCCTTTATTTTTTCTCAAACTCCTTCTTATTCCAAATTTTCTCCTAAAGCACAATAAATACTCAAATTAAGTAGGAATTAGATATAAAAAACATAAATATTACGAGTTTAAAGGTCCTAAATAAGTGCGGTAAGCACACTTATCAAACACCCCCAAACTAGAACCATTGTTCATCCCCGAACAATAAAACTAAACTTAAAGAAAGAAAACAAACAAAGTAGCTAATCACCAACCCCAAATAGGACTCATGGTCAAACCGTGTACCATATGCCTCACGCAAATGAAAGGATGGTGAAAACTCAAGTTGGACAAATAAAACAATCACCAAAAAGAAATTCACTTACCCAAGTGCTCGACTATCCTCTGTGTGTGTGTGCTAGTCATCACCTAACTCAAGTGCTTGTTCAAGTATCTCCATAGAATGTTCAACACAAAACTATGCCCGTACTTCCAAGTGGTTGAATATCCTCATCTCGCTCATGAATCACTCCTGGTGCTTTTCTCTCAACTCCCGAGGTGTTTCTAGCTTGTGCTTTCTAAAAATTTTCTATGCATTTTTCCACACAAGATGTCAAGAGGATTGACTAAATGTTGAAAGGTATTACAGCTATCATTCCATCCACTTCAACGTTAGGTTTCCAGACTGTTAGCTTTTGAGTCATTTCCTGGCACTTTTATAATTTTATTCATCGGAATTTCCTTTCATTTGTTCCTTCACTAATATTGGTTCTCTTTTCTCACTCTCTTTTTTTTTTCTTTTCTTTTTTTTTGCAATGTTTCTTTTCAACTTTTACCTCGCAAGTAGCTTTCGCTCCATTTTTCCCTAGAGGTAGCCTTCTTCACTGGTAGATCGTCCTCTAAACATTGGTTATGAAAAGCACCAGATTACTCAGTGACGATCTTTCACTCTCTAGGGTAGGCAGCTTTTTCCTGCGGTCCCTCTCATCTACTAAACCATCAACTAAATCAATAATTTTATTCTTAACATATGATAGTGGGCGTGTTGTCGCAGTACGCCAAAATTTATTTTATTTCCTTACTCGGTTTCAAAACTACAAATTAATGTAGAAGTGGTAAGTAAGGGTCGAACCCAAGAGGAACGGTGTTTAATCTAGTTGTTCTTATCAATTAATCTAGAAATGGGGGTTTTGTGAAGTTGGATGAAATTCAAAAATAAAATGACAAAATAAAAGAGATGAAAATGAAACAATTGAAGATATATCTAGTTCTCGGGTTCGGTTGTGTCAACATCTTGTGTTTATCTTTCCCATGCAACGTGTACTATCCCTTCTTCAATTTATCAACTCTCAATTAACCAAGAAGCTCTGATTAACGAATTCTTCCTTAAGTGTATTAAATTAAAGTGAGTTCTTTAACTTAACATCTAGCTATTGGATAATCCTAAACAAGTTCTTAGGATTTAATGCAATGCTAGTGTGAAATGAACAAGAAGAATGAGTTGAATTAGATGATCAATTTCACAAACTTGAATTAATACATCTAAATTGATTTATTAACAAATATGCACGACATTTGTTTGCTACTGTGGATTGGAATCTAGTGATAATTACGGATCAAAAGTTCCAATCCTAACACTTAACTTGAACTTAAAGATTAATTGATTCAATTGGCCAAAGTGAATGCAATAATCACATAAATTCAAAACGGGTTTAAAAGCATAACAAATCAACAAATTGAAGTAGAGGAATAGATAAAACGTTAGCAAAGAGTTAGAAAAGATAACAACATGATAATTGAACACAACGTCCCCCTCGAACTAGATAGAGAAGTCTAACTACTCATATATGCGGGTTAAATACTTATAACGGCGTAACCGCCGTGTATCACCTCTGCAATATATGATAGATTATCTTTCTCAAATATGAAAAATAAAATAAGGAAAGAAACTAGAGAAGAAATACTCCGTTAATCATATTCACGGCCGAAGTATCGTCGATTGATTTTTCGAACCTATATTTAGGTTCTTACTTCACTGAATATGAAAAACTAAGAGCTTTCAAGCTACAACTAAGAACAAATGATGAAGAGAAATTTATTGAGGAGAAAGTTGGAGAGAATCACAAGCTAATTCTCTCTACAAGTTGTGTGATTCAAGCTTGGAAATGCCTCTATTTATAGGCAAAATATTACACCAAAAAATATTAAAAAATCATAAAAGTCTTCCTTCATGAGTCTATTGTGGTGTGCTCAGGTTGTTTTATCTCTAAGAAGTCAAGAAAATACCAAAAACACGCTTTATGGTAGGTGGAGTCATTGGTCAAAATCTGCGGTGGTGTCGGGCGTGACTCGAGTCACCGCGTGACTCGAGTCACGCCGCGATTCTACCTAGTCACGCAGCGCGTGAGCGGGAGGCCAGGGACGGTTGCAGGCGTGACTCGATCACTTGCGGCGGTGACTCGAGTCACATGCGGCGCTGACTCGATCACGTGCGGCGGTGACTCGAGTCACCCGAGTCACCCAGAAATTGCACACCAAGTCCCTCAACTTTTGAATGTTGTTCATTTTGGTCCTTGACAAATTGCATTTTGGTCCTCCAAATTTTTGAAAAGTTTCACTTGGGTCCCCAGACTTTTGAAAAGTTGCAGTTTGGTCCCCAACAGTTTGGCTTTGACGCTTTTAGTCCTTTTTCTTCAAATGGCCATAACTTTCACTAGGAAACTCTGATTTGAGATCCGGAAAAAGTTTAGGAATCCTCTTTTGATGTTCTTCGACTTTGGCACAAGAAAAATTGTAAAAACAACTTTTCATAAAATTACTTCGGAGGTCCTCCATCTTTGATTCGCTTGCCTTTTTGGTCCCGAGTTTCCTTTTTCATCCGATTTTCATCCATTTTGACTCCTTTTAATTCTTTGTGACCCTAAACACCACAATAAAGGAAAAACACATAAAACGGAACATATAACACTAATAAAACACACAAACACGTAAAATAGAAGAGTTATTTTAGTGCTTTTCTAGCACTTATCAAACTCCCCCACACTTAGACTGTTGTTCGCCCTCGAACAACAACCATACGACACAAAACAACACAATGATTTTACATGAGATAAACAACTTTAAACATTGAAATCCTTCTAGTGACTTGCTTAATCAACATTCTCCCGAACCATGAAAATTTCACTTCTTCTCAAATACACAATGGCTTGTGAGTGTGTGCATTTAAGGTTATCATCCCATCACTAACTGGAACCAAATGAAAGCTTACGATGTTCTATCCAAATCCTACACCGAAGTAGTCAAATATTTCCTTTCATCTCTACAATAATTCCCATGGATCCTAAAAAATACCCAGTTCACCAAAAATCATCAACCGTTAGCACTGCAAAGAAAAAAAAAGGCATGGCAGGTGTTTTATCGCAAATATGTCTTCAATTTAAAGAGTGTTTAGATTTGAGCACTTCAAACCACTGAGGGAATTTATTTATCAAACTTCACACTTGGGTAACTATCACATTTCTTGCGATTTTCTTTTTTTTCTCTTTTTTTTTTTTGATGAAGAGAAAGAAAAAGAAGAAGAGTTTTGCAATTTTCTTTTCAGCTTTTACCCCAATGGTAGCTTTCACACTACCCCTTTCATTGGAGGCAGCCTTCTTCACCCATTCGAGGTGACGGCTTCACACTCTGAGGTAGGTAGCTCTTTCCTGTGGTCCCTCTCCTTATTTCGAACATAAAAGTAAAATTCATTCTCAGTATAGGTCAGTGCTTTTTCCAAACTTTTTAAACTCTGTCAATAAAAGACACATTCACAAAAAACAGATACCATGCGATTATAACTCCACCTTGCTAATAATTGATGTTTCCAGGTTACTTTGAGCAGGACGAATGGATAGAAAAAAGAAAAGAAAAAATTTAGTTTACTATGGTCTAGAAAGTTAGAAAAAAAATCAACATTTTCAACCTTCAATTTGTATTCCAGAGAATGATAGTAAATTACCTATAAATGTGCTCAGATAAATTTGCCAGCTGTGCTTGGAGAAGAACAGAACACAGTTTTTTTTTTTTCGAGATATTGTAGTTTCAGCTAAGTCACACAAATTAAGCTCAATCATATTCAAAAGTTGCTATCTCATGCAAAATCGTCGACACAAATAAAAAAAAATCACACGCAGACCACAATATGCCACTCCCCCACACTTAAATTCTACATTGTCCCCAATGTAGAAATATAGAAAGCATGTAAAAGAGAAGAAATGGAAACTCCCCTATGGTAAGCCAAGAAGTAGTGGCCGCCATAGGTTGTCGACTTTGCACACTAAAACCTGACACAAGAACAGAAAAAAAAAACAATTAAAAATAATAATATGTACACGTAGTTGTGATTGTGGCTCACATCTTCCTCTGGTTTTACGTCCAGAAACGGCTTAAACGCCTTCTATGAGTCGGGGATAGGCTTCCCATCCAGTTTTCTTATAGACCGGCAAGCAGGGTCTTTAAAGTCGATTCCCAAGACTATATCGTTCTCGTTCCTTTTTAAATTCACTCCACAGATTGAGAAGTTCGATTTGCACCATTCCACTAGGATGCATCTCAAGAATTTGATGGATATCATCCAAAGACTCCTTACTCATGCCATCCTTAATGAAACATATTTTATCTTCTCGATTTGTGGACACAAATCCAATGGAACAGTTACTGAGTTGCAGTCCATCGAAAGTGCATTTATAAGGCCATCTAGCACATTTATAGCACACATTCATTCTTTTTGCCCTTCGTTTCTTGGCAAAATTACTTTTGCCTAACCCTCGTGCATATTTAGTACTTAAAGCTGAAATTTCACCTCCTAATCGGACCTTTGCTTCAATCAACCAACGAATATCCTCAGGCATTTCTTTTTCCATCAACATTTTTAACCGTCCTACTCTAGAATAATAAATCTCTTTCAAAGCATTCAAAGGCAGTGACGGATAATACTTGTGGATTTTGGAAAGTTTGGTATCCATTGAAAATGCAAGAGTTTTGAAGAAGTAGAAGAAAAGAGAATGCGTAGGTTGCCTCCTAAGTAGCGCCTTTGTTTATAGCCGTTGGCTCGACTATAAAATTTTATTTTATTTTTTTTTAGTTATGTAACACACGAAAGAAAAAGAAACACTAAAGTAATAAGATTAAAACCATCAAAATCAATAAGCATAGTAGATTATCATACTCTTCCATATTTTCAAAGATACTGAAGAAGGAAAAAAAATAAGAAAATTTGAATTGCATAATCAATTAATATTAAGAAAAGACATATATATACAAAAATATCACACACGTCCATACTATAAAAAAACAAATAAGAAGAAGAAGAAAGGAAGAACAAGAGAAAAAATCAAGAGGAAGAAGAAAAATTACCTAATCACTGCTAGAAAGAAGTACTCACAGAAAATAAAGATTGTGGTTGTGGTTTCGAGTGGAGAATGATCTCTGATTTATAGTCAAAGTGGGCACTGTTTCAACCGAAAATCGTGCATGCAGAGTGTGTTGTAAAGAGTACGTTGGAGTGGGCATCCGAGAAAACGCGTTTGACGGATTTGTCCGTTATCAATAATTAACCCCCACTCTTTCCGTAATTGCTGCTAATCACCGAATTATGGGCTATCACGTCTCTTCTCAAATAATTGAGTCTCCTTTCTGCAGTTGTAAAATACTATCTTTCTTAGTACGCTAGATAAAAAATTGAGAAATAAAAACAAAAACACGAAAATTCAAAAGAAAAATAAAAATGCGAGAAAATGCTTGGGTTGCCTCCCAAGAAGCGCTTTTGTTTAAAGTCGTTAGCTCGACTAATTTTTTTTTTTTTTTAAGTTAACTAACCCCGGCAACAGCGCCAAAAACTTGGGCGTGTTGTCGCAGTACGCCAAAATTTATTTTATTTCCTTACTCGATTTCAAAACTACAAATTAATGTAGAAGTGGTAAGTAAGGGTCGAACCCAAGAGAAACGGTGTTTAATCTAGTTGTTCTTATCAATTAATCTAGAAATGGGGGTTTTGTGAAGTTGGATGAAATTCGAAAATAAAATGACAAAATAAAAGAGATGGAAATGAAACAATTGAAGATATATCTAGTTCTCGGGTTCGGTTGTGTCAACATCTTGTGTTTATCTTTCCCATGCAACGTGTACTATCCCTTCTTCAATTTATCAACTCTCAATTAACCAAGAAGCTCACGATTAATCTAATTCTTCCTTAAGTGTATTAAATTAAAGTGAGTTCTTTAACTTAACATCTAGCTATTGGATAATCCTAAACAAGTTCTTAGGATTTAATGCAATGCTAGTGTGAAATGAACAAGAGGAATGAGTTGAATTAGATGATCAATTTCACAAACTTGAATTAATACATCTAAATTGATTTATTAACAAATATGCACGACATTTGTTTGCTACTGTGGATTGGAATCTAGTGATAATTACGGATCAAAAGTTCCAATCCTAGCACTTAACTTGAACTTAAAGGTTAATTGATTCAATTGGCCAAAGTGAATGCAATAATAACATAAATTCAAAACGGGTTTAAAAGCATGACAAATCAACAAATTGAAGTAGAGGAATAGATAAAACGTTAGCAAAGAGTTAGAAAAGATAACAACATGATAATTGAACACAACGTCCCCCTCGAACTAGATAGAGAAGTCTAACTACTCATACATGCGGGTTAAATACTTATAACGGCGTAACCGCCGTGTGTCACCTCTGCAATATATGATAGATTATCTTTCTCAAATATGAAAAACAAAATAAGGAAAGAAACTAGAGACGAAATACTCCGTTAATCATATTCACGGCCGAAGTATCGTCGATTGATTTTTCGAACCTATATTTAGGTTCTTACTTCCGCCGGAATATGAAAAACTAAGAGCTTTCAAACTACAACTAAGAACAAATGATGAAGAGAAATTTATTGAGGAGAAAGTTGGAGAGAATCACAAGCTAATTCTCTCTACAAGTTGTGTGATTCAAGCTTGGAAATGCCTCTATTTATAGGCAAAATATTACACCAAAAAATATTAAAAATCATAAAGTCTTCCTTCATGAGTCTATTGTGGTGTGCTCAGGTTGTTTTATCTCTAAGAAGTCAAGAAAATACCAAAAACACGTTTTATGGTAGGTGGAGTCCGCTGGTCAAAATCTGCGGTGGTGTCGGCGTGACTCGAGTCATGTGTGAATCGAGTCACGCGATTCGCTTAGTCACCGGCAGCAGGGAGGCTAGGGGACGGTTGCAGGCGTGACTCGATCACTTGCGGTGACTCGAGTCACTTGCGGCGCTGACTTCGATCATGATCGGGCGTGACTCGAATCACATGCTTTCGACTTCGATCACGTATGCGGTGACTCGAGTCACCCGAGTCACCCGTAAATTGCACACCAAGTCCCTCAACTTTTGAATGTTGTTCATTTTGGTCCTTCACAAATTGCATTTTGGTCCTCCAACTTTTTGAAAAGTTTCACTTGGGTCCCCAGACTTTTGAAAAGTTGCAGTTTGGTCCCCAACAGTTTGGCTTTGACGCTTTTAGTCCTTTTTCTTCAAATGGCCATAACTTTCACTAGGAAACTCTGATTTGAGATCCGGAAAAAGTTTAGGAATCCTCTTTTGATGTTCTTCGACTTTGGCACAAGAAAAATTGTAAAAACAACTTTTCATAAAATTACTTCGGAGGTCCTCCATCTTTGATTCGCTTGCCTTTTTGGTCCCGAGTTTTCTTTTTCATCCGATTTTCATCCATTTTGACTCCTTTTAATTCTTTGTGACCCTAAACACCACAATAAAGGAAAAACACATAAAACGGAACATATAACACTAATAAAACACACAAACACGTAAAATAGAAGAGTTATTTTAGTGCTTTTCTAGCACTTATCAGATAGTGCCAGTATAGACTTGCCAGCCAAAAGTCCTTCAACCCAAAGCAGAAATATCAAGACTTTCAGCAGCAATCCCCTCCAACATAGAGTCACTACATCTTACCACCCCCAAACTAGACTATTTGGGCCAATTCGATCCTAAAATAGTGCTTGGGGAGAACTACCTTATTCTAAGTGTAAAATTGGGTCTCATAGGTAATCCTAAAGGAACACAGCATCTAGGTTATAAGTCTACAAGAACGACAGTTAAACAATGACTATGTGCTCTTTCAGTGAATCGAGCACAGATAAGTGATAAGAAAATTTTGAAAATTTCAAGTGATATTTCAAATCCAACTATAAGTTCATTAGAAAAAATTTAGGCACCTTGTCATCATCGACGGTACACAACTTGACCACAACAGATAAAAGACAAAACGAGTTTTTTTTTTCACTTTTTTTTAATGATCATAACCACTAATAAAACAATGACACACATAGAAGAAAAACCGGATGGAAAAGAAAAACCGGATGGAAGAGTACGAAAAGTTGATAACACCAAAAGTACACAAGAGCACCCCCACCCCCAATAAAATAGAGTACATTGCCCCCAATGTACAACAGTTAAGATCAAAGAGAGAAAAATACAATAAAAGCGAAGACAAAGGGCAAAAGAGGCGGATACTCCCCTACTGGGTCTCGTGAGGTGGAGAGAACATCTGATCATGCTGAATCCCGTGTGTTGACCCTAGACGATCCAACCATCAGTTTCCAAATAGAATAAGAAACCAAGTAGTACCTATAAAGGCACCCCTAAACTATATAGAATTGCATAAGACCAAAGAAGTTCAAATAATTGACTCAATGAAGGTGGGGCCCGCAAAAACAATGCAAAATGGTGCAAAGATGGAACAAGCCCTACACTATCTAAAGTACGTGTCACAAGCAACCACATATCAAAAATTGACGCGATTCTATCAAGTCTAGAATAAAAAATGAGGGGGGTGAACAAAACTGGTAAAGCATGCGATCGCGCATGTGGTCGCATGCATCCCTGCTGCCTGCCCAGTTTTTTTAGATTGGCAAGCCATGCGATCGCGCATGCGGTCGCATGGTTTACCAGCAAACTTCTCTTTTTTTTTTCGAAATGAGGTGACTTGTGGCTTGACAATAATGATTTGAAAGGATATTTTGCAACTGGTTTGAATGTGAAAATCAATGAACCACGGGGTTTGACAGTTTTTGTGGATTTTTTTTAGTTTTAAAAGTATGAAACTACATGAAAAACAACTAAAGATGTGAAAATGCAAACTAAAATGCAAAACTTGACTCTAAACTTAAAGCTAAACTTAAAAATAACAATGAAACTTAAAGAAAGGATACAGGGATGGGTTGCCTCCCACCAAGCGCTCCGTTGAGAGTCTAAAGCTCGACTTTAGTTTGTAATCGCTCAAGGTGGCTCTTTCCGGCCTTTGCATTCTTTGCAATTGCCGCCTTGCATACTTCCACCTTCCCTTTCAATCTAATGAGGCTTTTGTCTTCTTTAGGAGTCTATTCGTATCCCTCTCTCCATTTTGCCTCCTTTTTGTAGCTTAACTCTATCTTGTGTGGTGATTCTTCCATGTTGGAGAAAATTTGGGGATTTTGGGGTGGTGATGCTGATTTTAGGACATTTAAGCTTACTTGATCCTCATCCACCCGTAGAATCACCATCCCGGCCTCTACATCAATCAAAGCTCGGCTCGTGGCTAGGAAAGGTATTCCAAGTATAATTGGGACTCGACTATCTTCCTCCATGTCAATTACGATGAAGTCCGTGGGAAAGATAAACTTGTCCACTTTCACCAAAACATCTTCAACCACACCATATGGATATCGAATGGAGCGATCTGCTAGTTGAAGCGTCACATTGGTGGGTTTTGGCTCTCCTAAACCAAGTTTCCTATAAATGGACAAAGGCATTAGATTAATACTTGCTCCTAGATCACATAAGGAATTCTGAAAACACAAATTGCCAATAGTACAAGGAATAGAGAAACTCCCTGGATCTTTAAGGTTAGGTGGCAACTTGTTGAGCAAGATTGCACTGCACTCTTCATTAAGTGCAACTGTTTCGAAATCCTCAAGCTTCTTCTTCTTTGATAACATTTGCTTCATGAACTTGAGGTAGAGGGCATTTGAGCCAAAGCTTCGGCGAAGGGGATGTTAATATGAAGTTTCTTGAAAATATCAAGAAACTTTGAGAACTGCTGATCCTCCTTATGCTTAATTAGCCTCTGTGGGAATGGAATTGGTGGTTTATAAGTTCTACGGATATCATCTTTTCTTTGAGCTTGATCGGGTGATTTCTCATTCATTTATGATTTTTCCTTCTCCTCCATCACCACAGTTCTTCGAGCTTTTGTTGTTTCTTCCTCAGATCGTTGCTTCACAGGAATTTCTGGCAACTCTTTCCCACTGCGTGTGGTAATAGCCATTACTTGTTCCCTTGGGTTAACTTCAGTATTACTCGGTAAACTCCCAAGTGGCCTACCAGAAATTGCATTTGCCATCTGCCCCATCTGAGTTTCCAAATTTTGAATTGAAGCTTGTTGATTTTGGAGAGTAGTCTCAGTTTTCTTCATAAATTGGTCTGTGCGTTCCATGTACTTCTCAGTTCTCTCCATAAACAGACCCAATGCATCCTCAAGTGAGCTTTCTTTTCAGGTTGCGGGTAGTGTGGCCCTTGAGCTCCTCCGTCATTCTGGTTATCTCTCCAACCAAAGTTTGGGTGATTACGCCATCCTTGGTTATAGGTGTTGGAAAACGGATTATTTGGGTAGCGTGGGCCCCCCTGGACAAGTCAACTTGATAATGTTGCTGTGCTAGGATAAGGCACTCCATTCTACTATGGTTCGCCCCACATTCTTCACAAGCCGATAGTTTAGACTGTACTGCATTCACTGGACGGTTGATGTTGTCTACTTTGAGGGCTAAACTATCCAATTTAGCACATAGAGCAACAATAGGATCTACAGCATGAATTCCAGGAGCTCTATGATTTTGCCGATCAAATGCCCACATAGCAGTGTTACTTGCTATTCTTTCGAACAACTCGATTGCCTCAGGGATAAGCTTTGTTGTGATCGACCCATTGGCCGAAGAATCAACCAGACTCTTATATGACGGAAGCAACCCAGTGTAGAAGTATTGTACCTGCTGTCCATTACTGATCCCATGGTGAGGGCATTTCCTTAGCATACCCTTGAACCTTTGCCATACTTCATCAAATGACTCCGAATCATATTGCTGGAAAATTGATATATCGTGTCTCAACTTAGCAATCTTGACTGGAGCGAAGAATTTAGTGCAAAATTTCTGGGCAAGGTCATTCCAAGTAGTAATACTTCCAATGGGCTACGAATCTAACCAATCTAATGCCCGTTCCCGAAGAGTACGAGGAAATAGCCTGAGTTTGATAGCATCATTTGAGACCCCTTGATATTTGAAGTGCTGGCACATCTCTAAGAACCGAGAAATGTGATGATGAGGGTTTTCCTCTGCTAGACCGTAGAATGGATGCGTGTTTTGAAAGAGGCTGATCACGTCGGTCCTCAATTGGAAGTTAGATTGCCCAAATGGTGGATACACAATGCTTGATTGGCTCTGAATTATTTGTGGCATCATAAAGTCGCCAACTAGCATGTTGTCTTCATCCACAATCTCTTCTACACGGCCTTCACCATTATTGATGCGTGGAATGTCCTCATTACCTGCCATTGCTTTCTGTTTTTGAATTTTTTGTTTTTCTATTTCTCTAGCTTCTCTACGTCTTTGATGAAAAGTACGCTCGATCTCTAGATCTAGTTCGAGATGTTGACCAAGCCTCGCACTTCGCATAAACCTGAGAGAAAAACAAGAGAAACTGTGAATGAAAAATGCAGTTTAATTAATTAAAAATGAATAAAGTTCCAATTAGTGCTAGCTAAGCTAAATGAGAAAATAATTACAGTCCCTGGCAACGGCGCCAAAAACTTGTTGCTTATGAATCCACACCGCAAGTGCACGGGTCGTCAACAAGTAATAAAGTGGAAAGTGGAGTGTCGAACCCACGAGGACTAATAGTAAGTTCGTTTAATTTATACTAGCCTTAATCGAAACTAATCAAAGATGAGATTTTTATACTAAAGCTAAGCCAAAAATTAAAATAGACTAAAATTATAAAAAGCGAGAATTAGAAAATTAAATTGAATTAAACAAGATGGCGAAAGTTGGTTTTATAAATATAATGAGAAAAGATGAGCATCAAGGCTTCAAATCCACTTCTCTTTTAATTATTGTCCGGATTATCAAATTGACAACACAATTTACTTTTGAATACCGTTTTCCAATTTTATCGAGCAATCTCTCTCGAGTAGAGCTCAACCTATTCATGCATGCAATCCACCTATATTTCTATGGTGATTATCAACACACAAATGCATTAAAAAACATTAATAAAATGTGGGAATGTAACATAAAGCACCGGGGTACTCCCGTCCCCGATCGGAGCCTACGGTTTCTAATATATTGGTCTAACTTGCCAAGGATCTCTCGATTCACAAGACAAATCACAAGTATTCAATAACTGGTGATCAAGCAATTATGAATGAATAAATCAATATTAGAAACTCAATAGCAAATCCACGTCTTAACGTCAATTTAATAATCCAAAAACAACAATCAATCAAAAAGTTTCATCTGGCTTTAATCATACTGAAAATCTAGCCTAACATACTGTAAAAGAAAGAACAAAAATAATAATGAAAGAAAGCCATAACCCGGTAGAACTTGAGGAGTTGATTTGGATCTTCAATGATGAACTTCCTCCTCAATTCTCCAAGAATTCCCCCAATGTTTGCTCTCAATTTCGTGGCCTCTGTGTTCTCCAGCCTCCCTTTTTCTCTACTCTTAACCTCCTTTTATAGCTCTAAAAAGGTCCCAAGAATACTCCAATTTTGTGTGTCAGGAGGAGCCCAAGAGTATACCATAATTGGAGTCCTAGTCCAATTAGGAATCACGCGCGCAAAACTGGACAGCCTGGCAGGATTTACTATTACGGTCATAACTTCTTCATCTAATGCTCGATTGAGGCGATTCAAATTTCAGTGGAAACTAGACGAAAATATATACAATTTATTCAGAAATAGCCACGTCCAAATTCCACTTTTATCTAGGTCAAACTTCGTCCTCAATCGTTGCCGTATTCACATTTTTGTCCATGAATTTGGAAACTTTCCTTCTTTTGATATCTCTTTCTTTCTTTTGATCAATTTTCCTTTATTTTTGCTCAAACTCCTTCTTATTCCAAATTTTCTATTAAAACACAATAAATACTCAAATTAAGTAGGAATTAGATATAAAAAACATAAATATTACGAGTTTAAAGGTCCTAAATAAGTGCGGTAAGCACACTTATCAATAGCCAACTAGGACTAATTTAAAACTTAATCAAAACTTTAGGGGCTGAAATTTAACTTTTTAAACCTTGATTGGGGCTTAATTGAAGGAAATCAATGATTTTGAGGTTGATTTTAACTCAGATTGGAACATGGGGACTTCGACTGCAATTTTCTACAAATTCAATTGAACTTAATTGAGTTAAGTACAAGGTTTTTGGAACCGAATCGAAAGACGCCAAAATTCCTAGACTAAATTAAAGGCAAATCAAAAGTTGGGGACTAATGTATTACATAAATCTAATCGAAATCAATTGGATCCTATTTCATGGTATGTAAGTGAGATTTTTTTTAATAGAGAAATGGAGAAGGCAATGTGGGAACTCAGTGATGTGACCATCGCCACGACTACCGCCGCCGTTCATGCATGAGGAACCGCCAGCAGTGGCGACTGTAACCCCGCCGTCTGGTGACTCAAGTCCGATATGAGGAAACAGGAAAAGGGGGCAGTTCATAGCCAATTATTCTACACAAAATCTGGCAAAAATTGAAGTTTCCTAGCCAACATACAATAATTAAACTCCGATTTGTGGTTTCTCTGCCCTTTATTTATTATATGGGAGTAGAAAAACATAAGAATTTCGAGGTTGACATGGAATCGCCATGGCTGACTGCACCACGCAAGTTCTCTACCGACTACCAAAAATTTTCGTCCATTCTTGTCTATTTTTTTTTAAATAGCATAATCACGGGATGATGATGATAGACTGATATTGTATTTGTGTGAGCTTGTATTGAATATTCAATTGACTAAATTTGTGAATGAAGAGTTCTTCCTCTTTTCCTTTTTTTTTTTTAAATTCAAGAATGTAGATAGAATCTTGATGTTGAATATTGAGGCAGGCTTGAGAGTCTTTTTTTGTGTGTTAGTAGATTCAAGTCAATCAGCTCTTGGGGGGGTGTGTGTATGTATGAATTCAAAGTAGTATAACAATAGGTGCTCCGGCATAAACTGTGGATGAGCAAGATGATGGATTACCTAGTCTTCATTTGTGTTTGCTGAGGATTGATAAGTGCAATTTATGCACTTATTTGCGTGTTCTAAACTATGTGTTTTTGTTATTTTTTTTATTAAGTTCGTGCTTAATTTAGTATTATTTGTTTCTATTTCAGTAAAAACCGGGAATTGAAGAAAGATTGCAATTGTGGGCTTTTGAAAGACTCAATTTGAAGCAAACAAAGCTGGGAAAGTGAAGAAAAATCAAATGGAAGCCTAAGTGATGATAAATTAAAGTATGTGGATTCAATTGATAGAAGTTGGAAGTTCAGGACTTGCCCCGCAATTAAACTATGAGGACCAAAGTGAACTCGGGCAAAAGTTGAAATCAGACATAACCATGCGGTCGCACGCTCGACCGCATGCCTTTGCAAAATTATAACCATGCGGTCGCACGCGCGACAGCATGGTTATATCGAGCAGATTCGCAGAAAACTTTCCAAAACTAAGTTGGACTCTGATTTTTGGGCTTTTTGGCTTATTTTAAAACACAAACTCGACCTAATTTCGGGGGAGAACTTCAGAGAACGAAGAGGAACGAAAGTTGGAGCAATCACCTAGGAGAAACTTGGAGAAAGAAGCCACAATTGAAGATCAAAACTCAAGAACTACACATTAACTCGGTTATGGCTTTCTCTTCTTGTTTTTCTTCTGTTTTTTTTAGCATGTTAGGCTAGGTTTCTCATAGTATTAGGGCAGAGATGAAACTTTGATTTTAGTTTGAATCCGGATTATTAATTTGGTGTTTTGTTAATTCTTTTGCTAGGATGAATTTTGGATTTTGAGTTTTCAATATATCATGCTTTCTTTTACAACTTTTGGCCAAAGTTGATCTGTGATCTATTCATTGAATTGAGAAATCGTGAATAGGTTAGACTTTTATTGAAAACCACAAAGTCCGATAGGGGATGAGAATACCTCTATGCTTTGTGCGATGTTTTTATGCAATTCTTGTGTTGTAATGCATTTTTATGGCGTTGTTATCATAGAGATATAGTTAACACGTCATATAAATAGGTTGAATTCTACTTGAGAAAGATTATTCAACAAATTTTGTGAATTGAATCGTCAAAACTAACTTTCATTGCCAAATTAATAATCCGGGGGATGACTAATTGAAAAGTGGATTCGAAACCCTAATGCTAGTTTTCCATATTCGATTTCAAATTATAAAAATTCATTCTTTTAATTTTCTTTCATTTAATTCTTAATTCTTAACTTTAGATTTAGCAAATTCATTTAGCAATTTAATTTTCGCAAAATTAGAATTAATTGATATCAACTTATTTAGTTCGGTTAAGGTTAGTTAAAGTGAGCGTGGGAATAAATCAGTCCTCGTGGGTACGATATCCGGACTTTAAAGGTCCACTTTATTACTTTCGCGACCCGTACACTTGCGGTGTGGGATTTAGCAACAACAAGTTTTTGGCGCCGTTGCCGGGGACTGTAATTATTTTCTCGTTTAGTTTAGCTAGCACTAATTCGAACTTTAATTTATGTTTATCTTTTTATCGTTCGATTCATACAATTTTTCATTAATTTATTTCAGAAAATACCAAAAATAGTGAGATCCAATGGCAAGGGTTGACTTTGACTGTATGCTTGTACGGGACTTCAAGCTAAGGCAACAACAACTAGCAGATGAAGGAATTGATGAGGACCATATGTTGGTGGGAGATTTTATGATAGGAGAGCGGCTAAGGGTTTTAAGAGCAGAATGTGACATTAATGAGTTCGTCCTAGATAACTTGCCCGCCGCAATGTTCTTCGCACCAACATTTGGGATGGTTGATCTACCAGTTGGGTTATTTCAACTGCCGAAAATCAGTGAAGATATAATTGAAGAGTTATCCCAACATGAAGAAATCTTTGTTGAAGAAGCTGTTGTTGAGATGCCACACAATCTCACTGAGGATATTGAGCTCAAAGAAATTCCAATTGAAGAAGAGCATTTAGAGACTGAGATTGAGGTTTGCAAGGGGGATTTCGAAATCAATGATGATATCAAAGTTGATTTTGTGATAAGGATAGAAGAAACAATTGAAGTGTACGTATTGAAATTTCAAGCATTTATGAAGTTCAACCATTTGTTGATGTGAGGAGTCACCTGTATTTCTGGGGCACATATAATGATTGGTGCAAGTTCAATAAGCATCAGCAAAGTCAAGGCTCCAAAGCTTTCTTTCGAATACCCTGAAGTGCTCCCAAAAGTCGGGCTTAAGACTATAAACGGAGCGCTTGGTGGGAGGCAACCCATCCCCGTATCCTTTCTTTAAGTTTCATTGTTATTTTTAAGTTTAACTTTAAGTTTAGAGTCAAGCTTTGCATTTTAGTTTGCATTTTCACATCTTTAGTTGTTTTTCATGTAGTTTCATACTTTAGAACTAAAAAAAAAAAAATCCACAAAACTGCCAAACCAGTGGTTCATTGATTTTCAAGTTCAAACCAGCTTGCAAAATATCATCTCAAATCATTTATCGTCAAGCCCCATCCAATTTAAAAAAAACTTGTTGGTAAACCATGCGATCGCATGCATTACCAGCCTGTTTCACCCCTCATTTTTCTTCCAAATTTGATAGAATTGCATCAATAGTTGATATGTGGTTGCTTTTGACACGCACTCTATGTAGTGGAGGGTCTCTGTTTCCATCTTTGCATAGTATTGCACGTTTTTTTTTGCGAGCCTCACCTTCATTGAGTCAATTAATTGAGCTTCTTTGGTATTATGCAATTCTATATAGTTTGGAGGTGTTTTTATAGGTACTACTTGCTCTCTTATTATATTTGGAAACTGATGGTTGGACCGTCTAGAGTTAGCACACGGATTCAAAGATGATCGATGTTCTCTCCACCTCACGAGACACCGTAGGGGAGTATCTGCCTCCTTTGATCTTTATTCTCGCTTTTATTATACTTTTCTCTCTTTGAACTTACATGTTATATATTGGGGGCAATGTACTCTATTTTGTTGGGGGTGGGGGTACTTTTGTGTACTTTTTATTGTTGTTGACTTCTGTGCTTATGTGGTGAAAGATTGAAGTTGTACTTCAAATCTTTATATATATTTGATGCCCGTTTGTTATTTTAGCATTCTTTCACCCGGTTTTTGCTATTATGCAGTTGCTAGTGGTTAGATATTCTAAAAAAAAAAAAAAAAACTTGTTTTGTCTTTTATTTATTTTGGTCGAGTTGTATACCGCCGATGATGATAAGGCGCCTAAATTTTTCTAATGAACTCATAGTTGGATTTGAAACATCACTTGAAAATTTTCAAAATTTTCTATTCACTTATCTGGTGCCCGATTAATCTGAAAAAGAGCACATAGTCATTGTTTAACTCTCGTTCTTGTTGACTTATCACCTAAATGTTGTGTTCCTTTAGGACTACCTTTGATCCCCAATGTTACACTTAGGACCAGGTAGTCCTCCCAACCACTATTTTAGTATCCAACTAGCCCAAATGGTCTAGTTTGGGGGTGGTAAGATGTAGTGACTCTATGTTGGAGGGGATTGCTACTGGAAGTCTTGATACTTCCGCTTTAAGTTGAAGGATTTTCGGCTGGCGAGTTTATACTGGCACTATCATATGTTAAGTATCGAATTCTGGATTTAGATGATGGTTTAGTAGATGAGAGGGACCGCAGGAAAAAGCTGCCTACCCTAGAGAGTGAGAGTCGTCACTGAGTAATCTGGTGCTTTTCATAACCAATGTTTAGAGGACGATTTACCAAAGTGAAGAAGGCTACCTCTAGGAAATAGAGCGAGAGCTACTGGGGTAAAAGTGAAAAGAAAAATTGCACAAAAAAAAAGAAAAAAGGGAAAAAGAAAAAACAAAGTGAGCGAAGAGAGCCATTATCGATGAAGGAGCAAGTAAAAGGAAAATCCACTGAATAAAATTATAAAGGTGCCAGGAAAGGACTCAAAGGCTGGGAATTTGGAAACTTGAGGTCGAAGTGGATGGACTGATAGTTGTAATACTTTTCAACATTTAGTCACTCTTCTTGACGTCTTGTGTGAAAAAAAAAATGCATAATATATTTTGTAGAAATCACAAGTTAGAAACACCTCGGGAATTGAGAGAAAAGCATCAGGAGTGATTCATGAGCGAGGTGAGGATATTCAACCACTTGGGAGTACAGGCATGGTTTCGTGTTGAACATTCTGTGGTGATACTTGAACAAGCACTTGAGTTAGGTGATGCCTAGCACACACACACTAGATAGTCGAGCATTTGGGTAAGTGAATTTCTTTTTAGTGATTGTTTTGTTTGTCCAACTTGAGTTTTCACTATTATTTTGTTTGCCTGAGGCATATGGTACACAGTTTGACCATGAGTTATATTCGTGGTTGGTGGTTAGCTACTCTACTTGTAGTCTTTCTTTCTTTAATTTAGTTTTGTTGTTCGAGGACGAACAATTGTTCTAGTTTGGGGGTGTTTGATAAGTGCAATTTATGCACTTATTTGCGTGTTCTAAACTATGTGTTTTTGTTATTTTTTTATTAAGTTCGTGCTTAATTTAGTATTATTTGTTTCTATTTCAGTAAAAACCGGGAATTGAAGAAAGATTGCAATTGTGGGCTTTTGAAAGACTCAATTTGAAGCAAACAAAGCTGGGAAAGTGAAGAAAAATCAAATGGAAGCCTAAGTGATGATAAATTAAAGTATGTGGATTCAATTGATAGAAGTTGAAAGTTCAGGACTTGCCCCGCAATTAAACTATGAGGACCAAAGTGAACTCGGGCAAAAGTTGAAATCAGACATAACCATGGTCGCACGCCGATCAAGCATGCCTTTAAATTATAACCATGGTCGCACGCCACGACAAAGATGGTTATATCAGCAGATTCAGTAAAACTTTCCAAAACTAAGTTGGACTCTGATTTTTGGGCTTTTTGGCTTATTTTAAAACACAAACTCGACCTAATTTCGGGGGAGAACTTCAGAGAACGAAGAGGAACGAAAGTTGGAGCAATCACCTAGGAGAAACTTGGAGAAAGAAGCCACAATTGAAGATCAAAACTCAAGAACTACACATTAACTCGGTTATGGCTTTCTTCTTGTTTTTTCTTCTGCTTTTTAGCATGTTAGGCTAGGTTTCTCATAGTATTAGAGGCGTAGATGAAACTTTGATTTTAGTTTGAATCCGGATTATTAATTTGGTGTTTTGTTAATTCTTATGCTAGGATGAATTTTGGATTTGGAGTTTTCAATATATCATGCTTTCTTTTACAACTTGTGGCCAAAGTTGATCTGTGATCTATTCATTGAATTGAGAAATCGTGAATAGGTTAGACTTTTATTGAAAACCACAAAGTCCGATAGGGGATGAGAATACCTCTATGCTTTGTGCGATGTTTTTATGCAATTCTTGTGTTGTAATGCATTTTTATGGCGTTGTTATCATAGAGATATAGTTAACACGTCATATAAATAGGTTGAATTCTACTTGAGAAAGATTATTCAACAAATTTTGTGAATTGAATCGTCAAAACTAACTTTCATTGCCAAATTAATAATCCGGGGGATGACTAATTGAAAAGTGGATTCGAAACCCTAATGCTAGTTTTCCATATTCGATTTCAAATTATAAAAATTCATTCTTTTAATTTTCTTTCATTTAATTCTTAATTCTTAACTTTAGATTTAGCAAATTCATTTAGCAATTTAATTTTCGCAAAATTAGAATTAATTGATATCAACTTATTTAGTTCGGTTAAGGTTAGTTAAAGTGAGCGTGGGAATAAATCAGTCCTCGTGGGTACGATATCCGGACTTTAAAGGTCCACTTTATTACTTTCGCGACCCGTACACTTGCGGTGTGGGATTTAGCAACAACAAGGATTGCGAACGATTGTTGTGGTTCCTTGAAGCCGAGAGTTAAGAAACAGCAACAAAAGGTGTTAACATGAGTAAGCAAGAGTCTATTAAATTGATAGTATTTGCCATTGGGGTAAGTTAAGGGTTAAGAGGAGAAGAGAGACGTGAGAAAGTGGGAGTGAAGTTGAGGAAGGACTCTCAACATGGCAAAACCCACGTTTCAAATAAAATTTGAAAGTTAAAGTAATTTAATTAATTTTTGTAAAACATGCGTATGAGAAAAGTTTTGACTAACTTTAATAACTTATCAATACAATTGATTTATTTAGTTAAAATTTTCCCTAAAATAAATTCGACCCGATTAAATTATTAAATTGAAGTTTCCATTATTCTACCAAATGAACGCCTAAATGTAAACTCTTAAATTTAAACAAGGAAGCCATAACACCGTCATATAATTCTTCAAATATTGAAAATCAAGCGTGGTCGTTACACTAATATGACCAAGTGCTTATTTTCATCAGCTATGACACCGCCCATATTATCTTTCTGATCAGCGCAGTTGTCATGGTAATGCGGCATGATATCCAATACTGATGCAAAACGAATAGGAGACATGATAATTGTAAACAAGACATTCAACAAGTGCACAAGTATATGAGTCGCAACTATTTTGGCGCAACATGCAAATATATAGAATATTAATGTATGCACAATGCAGAATCCTACAACTACGTATACACCTCGGTAACCTAAACCTTTGTAGATCCACCCATACCTCAATGGGAGATTATGACGTGACTTATGGAAAGGCCGGGTCCCACCCACTGATTTCAATTTACCTACAAAAGTTGCTCAACCAGAGCCAGATGGGCGGGTTAACTAAGGACACAAATTCGAGTGTGCAACCTTTATCCAAATCCCCAAGGACTCAAACTCAAACACTAACAAGCACTTGAACTTGTAATTTGGGCTATCCACCAAGTATACGGGGATGCGGTACCTTCTAATGGGGAATGGCAAGCTCAATCCCTACAAAGTGTACGATAAAGGAGATCGCGGGCCAGGACTCAGTAGGCCCTCTCCTACTCAATATTTTTGTGACGCCCCGTTCGTTTTCCGTACGAATATGTGATGTCGATGACGTCATTTTGGGTGTGGCTTGTATGTGCAGTGTTGTTATATGTTGTTGTGTGTGTTCGGATGTGTTTCCAAGTGTGTTTCCAAGTGTGCAAAATGCAGAAAAATAGAAATTATGGTCGTAAGGTATGTATTTACGGCCGTAAGTGGGTCGTTACGGCCGTAAGGGTCGTATGTTACGACCGTAAGTCTGCACAGTGCAAGGTGCTTCAAGATGCAGAGAGTAAATTACGGCCGTATGAAGTCATGATACGGCCGTATCTCAGGAGTTACGGCCGTACGAAGGTGTATTTACGGCCGTAAGTGCCAAAGTGGAAAATGCGCCATATTTACAGAGAGTGAATTACGGTCGTATGTGGTTCGAGTACGGCCGTATTTCTTGGATTACGGCCGTAAGATATATGATACGGTCGTAAAAAGAAACAGAACCAGAATGTGAAATTTACAGAGACTGTGTTACGGCCGTAAGATATATGATACGGCCGTAAAAGAAACAGAACTGTAATGTGAAATTTACAGAGATCGTATACGGCCAGATAAAGGTATGTTACGTAATTTGGATTTTACTACCGTAAGGTAGAAAGTTACTACCAGAATCGTAAGTCGGCCAGAATGGTATTTAGGTCACAGGCCATTTTTGGGGTATTTTCTTCATGAGCTCGACCCTAAACCCCCAAAAGCCATTTTTATCATATCTAAGGTCTTCAACTTGGGAGTAAGCAAGGGCTAGCTAGTGGTCTTGTTGAGTTGGGTGATTGGTGAAGATTGAAGTGAAGAAGTGATCACCTCCTTGGTTCTTTTCCACTCTAGTAAGGTGGGTATTAGATGTATTAATTATACTCATGGTAAGTAGAGGTAGAAAGTTCTCTATGTAGGTAGAAGTTGTAGATGTACATATATACCTCTTGAGATGTATAGTTATGACTTGAGTAGCTATGTATAGCATGATTTAAGTGTCACCCTTCTTACTCATGTCCTAGAGCTTAGGGTCTATATGATGCTTGAGGTGATATATGATGTTGATGTTTGATGTATGTTTATATGTGGATATCACCTGTGTAGCATTACCGGAAGTAGAGGTATCGGAAAGGTTAGCTTCTCATACTTGTTATGTTGGCAAACATGGTCATAAAGTGTGAATGTATCGTTGCTTACCAAGGGATACACCTATGTAAAGTTATGTCTAGTCTCACGGGAAAAGGCCCCGCAAGAGGATTGAGACTATTGGCCGTCTCACGGGCGAAGCCCGCATGAGGATTGAGACAATTAGGCCATATATTTTATGTTATGTTGGCGCCGGTGTATCCACTTGAGAAGCAACTGGGCCCAATACATGAGTGTGACATGCATTGCATTTAACTGTATGCCCACTGAGTCATTGGGACTCATCAGGTTTTCTTTTATGTTCTCACGATAGGTACGTCAGGGCAGACACGTAGCTCGGGTGACGGAAGGGAAACCTCTCGGGATTGACGCGTGAGAGATTGTGGATGGGGAAGAAGAAAGATGCTGAAGATCCTGTACTTATGCTTTTGAAATAAACACGGGCAATGTTTTGATTGAATATTGTAAATGATAAACAGTTTGGGAAAAATGTGAATCACCACCCGTGTTGTTTTGTGAAATGAAATTGTAGCGTCGAGTCTAGTTTCGCAACTCTAATTTCGTGGGGTTTAGATTGGGCGTTACAGGATGGTATCAGAGCAGCATGCTTTCCCCTCTTCCCTAATCACGTGAGGATTTCTCCGCTACCCCGAGCTGTGAGTCGGCTTGTTTATGTGCTTTGATATATCTATTGGTTGTGTGTGTTTTCATGTGAAGTGTACGAGCACTTTTGTGATGAGGATGAGTCTATGAGTTATAGATGTTATTGTGTCTTTAGATGGCGATACTGATCAGGCTGCCGTTATTGAACGATTGACTCGGTTGGTGGAACAACAGTCTCAGATGATGCAACAGGTGATGATGAATCAGAATAGTGGAAGTGGAAGTAATGCAAATGCAAGTAATGCAGTTAGTGGATCGGGGGTTGGTGGCGCGAAAGAGGATAGGGATAAGGAGTTAGCCACGGATCGCTTTCGGCGTTTGAACCCTCCAATCTTTGAGGATGCCAAGGATCCAGTTGATGGGGAAAATTGGATTCAAACAATGGAGCGTATGTTCGAGTATGCTCATATTCCCGAGTCCAAGCAAGTGAACTGTGCTACGTTTATGTTGCGGGGATCGGCTGGCTTTTGGTGGGACACCGTCAGGCAAGGAGAAACAGTCCCCGTTGCCGCTTGGACAAACTTTTGTACACGGTTTCGAAATAAGTATTTCTCTGACGCTGCTAAGAATGAGAAGCTTGATGAGTTTATTCGGTTACAGCAGGGTAACATGTCAGTGAATGAGTACAGTAAGAAATTTGATGAGTATGCTCGGTTTGCCACACATATGGTAGATGTTCCGGCGAGGAAGATTGCACGGTTCATCTCAGGGTTGAAGCCCGAATTGGCTCGAGATGTTCAACTGGCGAGTGTTGCCACGGCAAGTTATGGGGATATTGTCGAGCGCGCATATGTGGCGGAATGGGCAGAGGCTCGGATAGTGCAAGCCCGTTCAGTTGTGAGTTACTCAAGTCAGGCCATGCAATCGACTCAAGGGCAGTCGTATTCCTCACAAAGCTCCTCGGCTAGTAATCGCGGACGAGGCACGAGTTATCGTGGACGAGGGAGAAACAACAAGAGACCGGCCAATAATGCCCCTTCATCTCGTCCACCGGCAAAGAGAGGCTCGAATGTTACAACGCCTCCTCCGACGTGCCAAACTTGTGGGAAGACACATTGGGGGCAGTGTTACTTCGGCACTAACCGATGCTATCGATGTGGTAAAGAGGGACACATGAGCCGGGAATGCCCAGATGCTCGAGATCAAGTGGCTTCACAACTTCCTCCATCCCGACCGGCCGGACGCGTCTTTGCTTTAGGACATTTGGAGGGGTAAGAGAGGGCTGATGTTATTGCAGGTATCGTTTATGTTTCGACTTTACCTGCTTATGCTTTGTTTGATTCCGGTGCTACGCATTCTTTTATATCCACTTCGTATGCTCAACGGAATTGTATGCGTTCGGAGGCCTTGTGGTCTTCGATTGATGTCATTGTGCCCTCGGGACAAAATCAATGTGCCCTGCAATATTTTCCGGCTGTTACTATCCATGTTCAGGGTCACGAAACCGTTATTGATTTGATCGCCTTGGATCTTTGAGATTTTGATGTAATTCTCGGCATGGATTGGTTAACCTGTTTTGGGGTGATATTGGACTGCCCTAAGCGGGCGTTGAAATTCCCCACGAGTGAACCGATTGTATTTCCAAGGTTGGAGAGCTCACGAAGGGTCATTATTTCAGCAATGAAAGCAAGGAGGTTGATTAGTCAAGGATGTCAAGCGTATGTAGTCACATTGTATCACATGAAGACCGAAGAACCGATGATGCCGTCCTCAGTTCCGATTGTTCGGGAATTTCTAGATGTGTTTCCCGAAGATCTCCCCGGATTGCCTCCATCTTGGGAGATTGAGTTTGTGATTGAGCTTGTACCGGGTACCTTACCTATCTCCAAGACTCCTTATCGTATGGCGCCTTCAGAACTGAAAGAGCTTCGAGTCCAGTTGGATGATTTGATCCAAAAAGGGTTTATAAAACCAAGCACTTCACCTTGGGGTGCGCCAGTTTTATTTGTTAAGAAGAAAGATAGCTCGATGCGGTTGTGTATTGACTATCGAGAGTTGAATAAGGTGACGGTGAAGAACAAGTATCCACTACCGCGTATTGATGAGCTTTTGGATCAACTTCGTGGTTCAAAGAATCTATTCAAGATTGATTTACGCTCAGATATCATCAGATGGATTAGAGAAGAGGATATTCCAAAGTCGGCCTTTAGTACTCGATATGGTCATTTTGAATTCCTGGTTATGCCCTTTGGACTTACTAATGCGCCAGCGGCCTTTATGGATTTGATGAATCGTGTGTTCAAGCCGTATCTTGATCAGTTTGTGATTGTATTCATCGATGATATTTTGATTTACTCCAAGACCCGGGAAGAACATGAGAATCACCTCCGTCTTGCCTTGCAAACCCTTCGAGACGAGACGTTATATGCCAAATTCTCGAAGTGTGAGTTTTGGGTCGAACATGTGATGTTCTTGGGACATGTTATCATGAAAGAAGGTATTGCTGTTGATCCTAGTAAGATAGAAGCAGTATTGGGGTGGCCACAGCCAACAACACCCACCGACGTACGGAGTTTTGTAGGATTGGCCGGGTACTATCGTCGGTTTGTTGAGGACTTCGCCAAACTTGCTTCTCCATTGACGCATTTGACACGGAAGAATGTCCCTTTCAGGTGGACGGAGGAGTGTGAGAAGAGCTTCCAAGAATTGAAGACTCGCCTCACCATAGCGCCTATCTTGGCCATTCCCGATAGCTTAGGGGTCTTCACCATCTTCAGTGACGCATCTCATCAAGGGCTTGGGTGTGTCCTGATGCAGAATGAGAGAGTGATCGCCTATGCTTCACGCCAACTGAAGAGCTATGAACAAAAGTATCCCACGCATGATTTGGAGTCGGCGATAGTGTTTGCCTTGAAGATCTGGCGTCATTATCTTTATGGCGTACGATGCGAGATTTATACAGATCACAAGAGTTTGAAGTATTTCTTCTCACAGAAAGACCTTACCATGCGTCAACGTCGTTGGTTAGAGCTGGTGAAAGACTATGATTGTTCTATTCACTACCATCCGGGAAAGGCAAATGTGGTTGCAGATGCATTGAGTCGAAAGGCGCCAAAGCAAAGGTCAAAGGAGTTGCAAGAGGAAATGGAGACTTTCGATTTGGAGATTTTAGCGCCGGACGAGGCCCGATTGGCAGTTATGTCCATTCAATCGACTTTGACTGAGCGTATCAAAGAAGAACAAGGAACCGATGCTTGGGCTTGTAAGGTGAAGAGGAGATTGAATGAGAAGCCAAATCCAGATTTTCAAATACAACAAGGGCTTCTCAAATATAAAGACCGCTATTATGTTCCAGTGGCAAAGGAGTTACGGCAAGAAATCTGTCAAGAAGCTCATATGACACCCTATACTGTTCATCCGGGTTCGACCAAGATGTATAAAGCAGTGAAGGCACTTTATTGGTGGCCTGGCATGAAGTAGGATATAGCCGAATATGTGGCGAGGTGTATAGTGTGCCAACAAGTGAAAGCTGAACATCAAAGGTGATACGACCCCAAGGTCGAGAACCCCTAGACTGGATCCGGTATGATCGAAGACAACCCGAAACTCTCTGGCGAGGAGGAGGATCCCTCGACTCGACTCGACTGCGCCTTCAAATCACGGGGGTGAACGCCACGAAGGTTGATCACGCCTTCGATAAGTTCGGGGGTTCCTTAGACGAGATGGCAATGGAGGAGCACGGCTACAACTCAACAAATTGCAATCAAGATCAAGGAAATAAGGGTGGGGAGCAAGGCTACAACCCAAAGAGGAGCAAAGGCTACACTCAAAGTTAAAGAGCTTTTTTTTGAACAAAAGTTATCCTTACAAATGGCCTAAATTCGTTCATATATCTCTAAGACTAAGAAATACTAGTAAAATAATGAAATATCTAAAAAGTAGACACAAAAAGCTAAAGTCGGTCAAACGTTACGGCCGTAATTCTTGGATTTACGGCCATAAATCCGATGATACGACCGTATGAAGGAAAAATACGGCCGTATAAAACCTTCTGCTTCAAATTGGCCAAAGCTGGATCTTCATGATACGGCCAGTATGACCAACGTTACGGCCAGTATATCTGATTACGGCCGATATTCGGTTACGGCCGTAATTTGCTCTCTCAAGATTTCGCCCAAAATCGTTCTGTGTGTTACGGCCAGACGTGAATCGGGTTACGGCCGTAGAAGGTCGTGGTTACGGCCAGTATGAACAAAAGGTTACGGCCGTAATTTTGCTTCCGCAGATTCTTCACTTGTTTTCCCGAGCTCGACCTCGCTTCGACTTCGCCTTCGCTTTCACGCCCCGGATGAGTCAAAAGTGAGGGTTCTTCCAGGCATATCCAGCTTTTCTTGACATCTTCACCTTATCTTACTTCCGCTCAAGCTCGTTGTCTCGACCGGCTTTCTCACGCGCGTGTTGATGATGTCGACCTAACCCGGATCATATCATCCTCTCCCTCTTCAAAAGGATTCGACCAATCATATGATTCTTCATTGTACCTATACCTCCACCCGGTCGAATGGAAATGTTGTTTCATCAATCCCAATTACGAAAATATGAAGCCCCGGGATTGGCATGAAACCTCCCTCGAGAATTGGAGTGGCTATCACAAGAACTAAAGTTGTGTACGTGGCCATCCACCTGGACATTAACCCGCAAGAAGAAAATAAGAAAATTGGGGCGGGGTTGTTAGCGCTCGAGCCACAAGGAATGGATCCTCATACTCAAGTCGACTTATTTCCTCATCCGCTTCCTGTCAACATGACTCTCCGTTTCTTCTTCAAGTTCAACCTCTACCTCTTCCTTTTCCTTCTTTCTCCACTCCTCGACCTCGTTTTCTAGCTTCAATCGGTCAAGATTTACTTGCTCTGGGGACAAAGGAGCAAGCTCCATAGTTTCGCCTTTCCACGTGAAGCTATAGCAGTTTCTATAACAATCATGTATCACTTTGAGATCAAACTGCCAAGGCTTTCCGAGCACCAAGTGTGCAACTTCCAATGGCACCACATCACACACCACCATATCCATGTATTGCTCAACATGCAAGGGAACTAGCACTTGTGTATCCACCCTAATTTTTCCCGACTCATGCAACCAATGCAATTCATAGGGGTTCAGGTGTGGGAATCTAAGCAATTCCAATTTCTCCACAAGCAATGTGCTAGCTAAATTTGAGCAACTACCTCCATCAATAATCAAAGTGCAAGGATTACCTCTTATAGAACATCGGATATGAGATAGATTCTCACGCTAGACATATCATCGCCACTCCGAGCATGTGTTGGAAATTTCCTTGCAAGTAGGGATTCGGCACTTTGACAACAAATCGATCATCGTCACTTTTGTCCTCTTCATCCACGAATTGGGCTTCTTCCGTTTCGGACTCACTTTCTACCTCCCCATTCGTCTTCACTAAAATGGTCCTTCGATTCGGACACTCAGACGCATAGTGACCTATCCCTTGGCACTTGAAACATTTGATATCTCGGGTTCGGGTGGGTGGTGCTCCCATTTTGCTCTTGCCTTTGTCTTCCACGCTAGGGCTTGCTTTCGGTGTTTCTTTAGGCAGTTCATTCCTTCCTTTCCAGGGTCCTTGGTCTCCCCGAATGTCACCCCACTTCGCCTTTTCATAGTTGCTACCACTACCGGGATGAGGCTTGTTGGATACTCTCCTTTTTTGTTGTGCCTCTACCTTTTCGGCTTTGTGTAACAACTCTTCAAGGTTCGTATACTCTTGTAGTTCGGTGAGGTTGGCAATCTCCCGGTTCAATCCACCAAGGAACCTAGCCATGGTAGCTTCCTCTTCCTCCACAACATCGGCCCGTGTCATTAATGACTCCATCTCTTGGTAATATTCCTCCACGGTTCTTCCCCCTTGATTTAGAGCTTGTAATCGTTGATGTAAACTCCGGTTATAATGTGAAGGAACAAATCTCTTTTTCATTATGAACTTCAAATCTTCCCAAGACTCAACGGGTAGTCATTATTTCTTCTTCGCCGTCCGTAAGTTGTTGCCACCAACTTAACGCATAACCTCGTGAACTCCCTAGCCAACAATAGCACCTTCCTAGCTTCCGGAATTCTATGACATTGGAACAAAATGTCAACTCGTCCTTCCCAATCTAGATAGGCATCCGGATCCGACTTTCCATGGAACGGAGGAATTTCAATCTTCACATTTTTCATTTCCCCTTCGCCCTCATTTCGCCCACGCCGATCTCTTCCCCTATCTCTTCTCACATTTATCCGAGGCTCTTCTTCTTCGCCTTCGAATTCACTATCCCGGCTTTCTTCACTTCCATTTCCTCCTCTAGGCCGTTGTTGCCCAAGTTCTAGTCTATCAATTTGTCTACCAAGTGCGGAGATAGAGCGATCAACTGAAGCTTGTATATCCTGATTGCTTTCTTGTAATAAGGTTCTCAATTGATCCACTGTCACCGAATCTCGACCTTCACCTGTAGTAGAACGAAGACTCGCCATTTTGTGCTTAAGTGTGTGCTAATGTCCTCACGTGTTTCTCACTCGTGTTTGATTCACACAAAAGCTCAATCCCTTCACCAAGCAATATAATCTAATCACAAACTCACACCTAACTACTACAACACTATGACAATCTCAAACAACATAACAACTCAAACACATAGACAATTGGACAATACACTTCACAACTCAAAAATAAAAGATAAAACTAAGTATAGTCAATGACTCACACTGCTCAACATTGAGTTCATTCTTTGTTTGTTTTTTTCTCTACTGCTTTTTTTTTTTTTAACAATAACAACACAAACAACACAATAACACTACTACTACACAATACTAAACAAGTTGATGAATTCTAAGCACAACAATCACTTTGCAAAGCAAGAACACCAAGAACACACTAAAATCCTACAAAGTATAAACTCACAAACAACACTAAATGATCTTGATCAAGCTCCCGCACAAGACAAAGATCAAATAACAACAACAACTACTACTACTCAGATAAAATAATACCAAATCCTTAGAGGCTAGCTCTGATACCAGATGATACCACCCAAAGGTCGAGAACCCCTAGATCGATCCCAGATGATCGAGGACAACCCAAACTCTCCTATGAGGAGGAGGATCCTCGACTGACTCGACCGCGCTTCAAATCACGGGTGAACGCCACGAAGGTTGATCACGCCGATAAGTTCGGGGGTTCCTTAGACGAGATGGCAACGGAGGAGCACGGCTACAACTCAACAAATTGCAATCAAGATCAAGGAAATAAGGGTGGGGAGCAAGGCTACAACCCAAAGAGGAGCAAAGGCTACACTCAAAGCTAAAAAGCTTTTTTTTGAACAAAAGTTATCCTTACAAATGGCCTAAATTCGTTCATATATCTCTAAGACTAAGAAATAATAGTAAAATAATGAAATATCTAAAAAGTAGACACAAAAAGCTAAAGTCGGTCAAACGTTACGGCCGTAATTCTTGGATTTACGGCCGTAAATCCGATGATACGACCGTATGAAGGAAAAATACGGCCGTATAAAACCTTCTGCTTCAAATTGGCCAAAGCTGGATCTTCATGATACGGCCGTATGACCAACGTTACGGCCGTATATCTTGTATTACGGCCGTATATTATGAAGTTACGGCCGTAATTTGCTCTCAAGATTTCGCCAAATCGTTCCCAGTGTTACTACCAGATGAATCAAGTTACGGCCAGAAGGTCGTGGTTACGGCCAGATGAACAAAAGGTTACGGCCGTAATTTTGCTTCTGCAGATTCTTCAGCTTGTTTTCCCGAGCTCGACCCCGTTCTCGACTTCTCATCTTCGTTTCACGTCCCGGGATGAGTCAAAAGTGAGGGTTCTTCCAGGCATATCCGGCTTTTCTTGACATCTTCACCTTATCTTACTTCCGTTCAAGCTCGTTTTCGTCTCGACCGGCTTTCTCACGCGTGTTGATGACGTCGACCTAACCCGGATCATATCAAAAGGCCGGCGGGACCGTTACAACCACTCCCGATACCGGAATGGAAGTGGGATGAAGTAACAATGGATTTTGTAAGTGGTTTACCACGGACAAGTAAAGGAGCGGACGGTATTTGGGTTATTGTTGATCGACTTACTAAGTCAGCGCATTTCCTGCCTGTGAAGATGACGTACCGTATGGAACAATTGGCTCAGTTATATGTGCAGGAAATTGTTCGGCTACACGGCGTACCAGTCACAATTACATCTGATCGTGACCCTCGGTACTTATCTCATTTCTGGAAGGAGTTACAGTCAGTTTTGGGGACAAAACTTCATTTTAGTACTGCTTTTCATCCGCAAACCGATTGGCAGACGGAGCGGACGATCCAAACACTTGAAGATATGCTACGTGCTTGTGTTTTGGAGTTTCCCCAAAGTTGGGATCGTCATCTTCCTCTGGTCGAGTTTGCATACAACAATAGTTACCATTCCTCGATTGGCATGCCACCATATGAAGCGTTGTACGGACGAAAGTGTAGGTCTCCTCTACATTGGGATGACGTTGGGGAGATGAAAGTGTTGGAACGGAGATGATACAAGAGATGCTTGCCGATCGAAAAGATTAAGCAACGCATGAAGGTTGCTCAGGATCGACAGAAGAGTTATGCGGATAATCGACGTCGACCACTGGAATTTGCTATTGGTGAGAAGGTGTTCGTTCGCATCTCACCAATAAAAAGGTTGTTCCGGTTTGGCAAACGCGGAAAACTTACACCACGTTATATTGGACCGTACGAAATCCTTGATCGAGTTGGGGAGGTTGCTTATCGGTTGAAGTTACCGATGCACATGGATCGGATCCACAATGTATTTCATGTCTCCATGTTACGGAAATATGTGCCAGATCCGAATCATATCCTGCCCGACCCTCCATTGGATTTGCAACACGACTTGTCTTACGAGGAAAGACCCGTGCGAATTGTCGGCCGAAGTGTCAAACAGTTACGTGACAAGCACATTCCTCTCGTTGGTGTACTATGGCAGAGCGCAACTATGGAAGAGGAAACGTGGGAACGAGAAGAAACTATGAAGCAAAGCTACCCCGAGCTCTTTACAGGTAAATTT
Organism: Jasminum sambac; assembly: GCA_018223645.1. NCBI lineage: Eukaryota > Viridiplantae > Streptophyta > Magnoliopsida > Lamiales > Oleaceae > Jasminum > Jasminum sambac. The sequence continues at coordinate 33,423,772 of CP073648.1, forward strand.
CGAGGACGAAATTTATTTAATGGGGACGACAGACGCCCGCTCGCTTTCCGCATTTAATATGTGATGTTGATGACGTCATTTTGGGTGTGGCTTGTATGTGCAGTGTTGTTATATGTTGCTGTGTGTGTTCGGATGTGTTTCCAAGTGTGTATGAGGGTATGTATGGTTTTCGGGTCATTAGGTGTAAACCGGGAGCAAAATGCAGAAAAATGGAAATTACGGCCGTAAGGTATGTATTTACGGCCGTAAGGGTCGTATGTTACGACCGTAAGTCTGCACAGTGCAAGGTGCTTCAAGATGCAGAGAGTAAATTACGGTCGTATGAAGTCATGATACGGCCGTATCTCAGGAGTTACGGCCGTAAGAAGGTGTATTTACGGCCGTAAGTGCCAAAGTGGAAAATGCGCCATATTTACAGAGAGTGAATTACGGTCGTATGTGGTTCGAGTACGGCCGTATTTCTTGGGTTACGGCCGTAAGATATATGATACGGCCGTAAAAAGAAACAGAACCAGAATGTGAAATTTACAGAGACTGTGTTACGGCCGTAATTTTGGATTTTACGGCCGTAAGGTAGAAAGTTACGGCCGTAACTGGTAAGTCGGCAGAATGGTATTTAGGTCAGCAGAAGCCATTTTTGGGGTATTTTCTTCATGAGCTCGACCCTAAACCCCCAAAAAGCCATTTTTATCATATCTAAGGTCTTCAACTTGGGAGTAAGCAAGGGCTAGCTTGTGGTCTTGTTGAGTTGGGTGATTGGTGAAGATTGAAGTGAAGAAGTGATCACCTCCTTGGTTCTTTTCCACTCTAGTAAGGTGGGTATTAGATGTATTAATTATACTCATGGTAAGTAGAGGTAGAAAGTTCTCTATGTAGGTAGAAGTTGTAGATGTACATATATACCTCTTGAGATGTATAGTTATGACTTGAGTAGCTATGTATAGCATGATTTAAGTGTCACCCTTCTTACTCATGTCCTAGAGCTTAGGGTCTATATGATGCTTGAGGTGATATATGATGTTGATGTTTGATGTATGTTTATATGTGGATATCACCTGTGTAGCATTACCGGAAGTAGAGGTATCGGAAAGGTTAGCTTCTCATACTTGTTATGTTGGCAAACATGGTCATAAAGTGTGAATGTATCGTTGCTTACCAAGGGATACACCTATGTAAAGTTATGTCTAGTCTCACGGGAAAAGGCCCCGCAAGAGGATTGAGACTATTAGCCGTCTCACGGGCGAAGCCCGTATGAGGATTGAGACAATTAGGCCATATATTTTATGTTATGTTGGCGCCGGTGTATCCACTTGAGAAGCAACTGGGCCCAATACATGAGTGTGACATGCATTGCATTTAACTGTATGCCCACTGAGTCTTTGGGACTCATCAGGTTTTCTTTTATGTTCTCACGATAGGTACGTCAGGGCAGACACGCAGCTCGGGTGACGGAAGGGAAACCTCTCGAGATTGACGCGTGAGAGATTGTGGATGGGGAAGAAGAAAGATGCTGAAGATCCTGTACTTATGCTTTTGAAATAAACACGGGCAATGTTTTGATTGTATTTTGTAAATGATAAACAGTTTGGGAAAAATGTGAATCACCACCCGTGTTGTTTTGTGAAATGAAATTGTAGCGTCGAGTCTAGTTCCGCAACTCTAATTTCGTGGGGTTTAGATTGGGCGTTACAATTTTTGAGTGTGGGTTTTATTTAAAGTGACGATATTGCCTTATCCAACATATAATTGGATCCTCAATACTTACTTAAGGCTACTTGTCTGCTGTTAATCTACAACCCGATAAGGCACAACATACCAAGCCACCTTTAGTTCCAATTCAAAGTTATAATATGTTATCATGCCATTTGAGCAAGTAAATTCATGCAAGCGGTGAATAAAATGGGTCAAATAATTTTCAATGCAAACTCATTAAAATAAATACAATCTATGGTGTCCATTAAGAATTAATTACTTTTTTAAGTATCCACAGGGCCAAACCCAGACTCAAAATTAATTACATGATTCTTAATATTTTATTAAAGCCCCCATTAGGTTAAACCCAATCCAATACTTTAATAAATTAATTAGCTTGTTGAAATATCCAATTATACCCAATCTAATTATTTTAACCCAATTAAGTACTGGGAATTTTTAGTAACATGGTCACTTCACATGGCAGAGTACCAAAATACTATGACAATTATGATTTCTCAGCAATATCCAATATATTATCAAAAGTGGACAAAATTGTTCACTGGCCATATTTGAAACATAATCTATTGTTTTTTTAAATGGAAGAAACGGATAAATAGTGTTAGTTAAATGAATTTACTAAATAATTTGTTGGATACTTATTATCATGATCGGTTAACAAATGGGAATAACTAAGAACATCTCTAGCATGCCCTTTAAACATAAGATTCTTTATAATTTAAAGAGTTAAGTCCTCAAATTTTACTCCAACAAGTTCTTTAAATCAATAATTTAGTTTAGAGAGTGCGTTTGACTCTCCAAATTTAGAGAGTCAAACCCATTCTTTATAATTGAATGACTATAAGTTTCAAGGTCTTACTTCTTAAATAATATAATCCACAATTCATTCTATTGATCATTAATACTTAAAAATATTATTATTAATTAAAATTGAGATAAAACAATAAATTTTTTTGAAAAAGAGTAAAATTAAGAGTTAAAATTAGAGAGCTTGTTGGAGCTTGTTGGAGCATTTAAAAAATTTTCACACTTTAAATTAAAAGATACACCTTATTTATTTAATAGAATATACTTTTTTTAAAACTGAGAGAATATTGGAGATGTTCTAACTAATGCTTATCCTTTAAATGATATCATTAAATCCTAATAATTTCTACCACCCTCATACGTCATTATCCGTAGTTATGTATATCTATATGCAACCCAAAAATGTAGGGATTAATAAACAAAACTGATTTATTTGGATTATATATTATCATTATCAGTTAACAATCATTTATCCTCAACCGCCAAATTCTGTAAAAATAAAAAGAAAAGAAAAAAGAAAAATCTTAACTCAGTGCATGAATCTGGGAATTATCTCTCCAATCAAGTAGCAGTCTTATATTGTATGAACTTTATTCATGCATCCATCCCATTGATAATTATAAAAATTAAATCGTAGTAATACACTAATATGTCTATTATTACGTCTACATGTGACCAATACAATTGAAGCTTTGTAAACCACCATAGGCTTCAAAATTCACTGGTTTTGTCATAGACCCATTAAAATGAGAATAATTCACCGTTAGATTGGGAAAAATTAACGCTTTACTCACCATCACTTTATGAAAACATCAACAAAAGAAATTTCTTAGTAAAATGGAGATCACTTAATAAATCACAATAAATAATTTAAACTTTACTTAAATAATAAATAATGATACTTAAATAATTTTATGAATTTGTGAAGTTGTTGATACATTCCTAATGTGAATATTAATGTTAATGTTACTTGTGTTTCGCTGTTACTAGTGTTTGTGTGCTTTGTAATTGTCAGTACAAAATACTTTAAAGGTGGGCCATTTAATATTGTCGCAGTTTTCATTAGTTTGTGGAAATTAATATGACTGACAATCAACATAATATACAGGACTAACCATAGTGGGTGTAATATTGTATTACGACGGGGAGTAGAATAGTAAACGAAATGGTATTGTAATATTAGTTGCGTGATTTGGACTATTTGATGTCTCAATTCAACCTTATTCAACGTGAGTTATATGAGTTAATTGTCTATATTACTAAAACAAATAATATTGGCATAGTATGAAATGCATACAAAGACGGCCGACATTGCTCATTTTAGGACGTCAAAACTAGCCTAGCTGGAGTGTAGAGTGAACCTTTGTTACTGCTAATTGTTACTCAGCGAATTCTTGTTACTAGTGGTTGTTACTCAATAGCTAGGATTTTCATAACTGTAATAACTGGTTGTTACTTTTACTTGTATTGGCAGTTGTTACTTGTTGTGTTACTACTTCTATTACTAATTGTAAGTAGCTTTTACTAAAAAGGTGGAATTTTCCCATACACAAAAATGGGGCAATGAACAACACATACAAGTAACATAAACATGAGAAGAACAAAATTTGGAAAATTCCTCCAAGTTCTTGAACTTATTTCACATCAAAATCTTTAAAGGATATTGCTGAAAATTCTAAAACAAAACCTCACACTAGAAATTACAATAGCGTGGTTCTTATTCGATCCTTGAGTTTCTGGTCGACTTTTTTTTATTGGATTTTTATTAGATGAAATAGTGCTTCGACTTGAACTTGCATTAGCATTGCTTCGCGATGACCCCATGAATGGTCAACACAAACAAAGGGGAAAATAGTGAGAAAGGAAATTAAAGAATGATCAACCCAACAAGAAAGGTGTTATTTAATTGGAAAAAAATTAAAAAAACCAAGGAATAAATCGTGGAAATTGTCATGATCTGTGTCATGAACAACTTGGAAATGCCATGATTGTGAAATAATTCAGCAACAACACGATCAAGCATCGTGGTGAAATACATCACAATCGAAAACTGCTCATTTAAACAACAAGAAATGTAGAAAAATTGAGCTGATAAAAACAATAAAGTTACCGAAGCTATTGATCAATTTTCTCTTTCGTAGGAATTTGACTGACTTTTAGAAGAAAATTAGAGTTTTATTAGGAAAAAATGGATGTGTTAATGTAAGAATGAAGATCGAAGAGTTTTGCAAAGAATGGAAGACACACAAGATTATACTCAATCTACTAATTCAAGTTTGACAATGTTGGTACTATTTTTAAAATTTTTTATTATAATTTTATCGATGATTGTGAGATTGTGATTAGTTAGTTACAATAGTTATCCATATAAATCAAAATTTAAAATAATAAACTAATATATAATTCAGAAAGAGGAAGTAATCAAAAAAAAAAAAGAAAGAGGAAAAAAGTATAATTTCGACCAAATATTTCAGATATTTGTTCAAAATATTCTTAAAAAATGATGCTACTAAATTAGATAAAGCTTGACCGTTTTCGAAAATATTTTTATATCTAGACATTGTTGCAAATATGTCATAAAAGTTGGTGGTGTGTCTAATTACCTTTTAAGCATTTTGATCCATCAGTGAATCCAATTAAAGTTTATAATTAAATTATCAAAGTCCAATTTTATTGTCGGACCCAATGACAAATCATTGAGTCCAATTAAACTCCCTTGGCCCAATTAAAATTTTAAACTCAATTGTCCGATCAAAAATAATACTCGGGTTTCATTAATTCCAATCTTTTAAAATTGGGTCGAGTGACCAAAAACCAAGATTGCCGAATTGATTATCAACTCAATTCAAACCCATTTTGAAAAACCCAATTTTCCAAAATGATTTGGCCCAAAATTGAAGACTCGGACGAAAAATAACCCAAGGCCACGTTGTCCGCCCCCACGAACTACCCCAATACACCCTAGGTACGTAGCATCACTACACGACTATATTGCCATGTAGAACCCCCGCCCATAATATTTTTTTAAAAAAAATTAAAATTCATTATTCGTTTGTTCATCGTGTTCATGTTGATGGCCATGTTGAAAAAGAGTTCTTCTACTCCAAAATAAATTCTGAAAATATTTTTTTCACATTATAACATGAGCACATAAGATCAAATGAACATAGACAAATTATTTTAACGACATCATCCAAAATATAAATTAACCACATGAACTATATTCAATTAACATGAAATAATTAGCCCAACCTTAAAACATATTGATGCAATTAGCCTACGATTTGATACTAGTTGTTGGAATTAATCCTAAAGTATGTCTAAGTTAAAAAATTAACTGACAGGTAGCCAAGGTCCGACTACTAAATTTATCTAAAGTCCAAAAACTAGAACACGAGAAGGTTGCGGAATTATTGCACCGTGTTTTAGCTTCACCTTCACTAATTTGCACCGCTAGTGAACACTGAGCTTCCAACCCCCAAGCCGTCCCTGGTATGACTCCCGAAAGCCTGACAACCATAGGTGAGTGGGGACCTAAATTAAGAAGAACTCGAACCGAAAAAACAAACTTTGAACTAATAGTGTCAAAGTTAATCAACTCTCTAAAAACAGTTCAAAGTAAATTATTTGAGATGAGAAACAAGAGAACCAGAGCCCCTATTTATAGTTATAGAGGGCGCCTACTAGTTTTCTCAGCAAGCAATGTGGGATTAACAGCTCGTTTGCGTACCACTATTAATGTATTTTATGAGTAGGAAGAGAGAGAATTGATAGAGTTGAATAGTAAAGATTTAATCGTATAAGTGGACCCCATAAGATGTGTGGATATGATTTGTTTGGCTAAATTTGAATTTTAAAAAATAAGAAAAATTATTGGTAGTTGGGAATACGCAAACGTGCATTAAAAATCCTTGCTCGGGCTTTTCTGAAGAGCTTAGGGCCATAACTTAACTTGTAGATGAGTCTTATGTAATTTACAAGCCCAAGCCCCCGGTTTTTCTTCCTTATAAATTAAGTGGCCAACAACTATTAATAGTCATACGATTTAGTCTAAAACTTTCATTAGAGCTCCCAGAGGGACTTGGTCATACCTTTATGTTCAACGCTAACCCATAAACGCTTAGCCAACTGATACAATAACTTCCCGGCATAAACAGAGCTCCCACTTATACCACTATAGGTACAGAATTGAAAACTCGTAAACATATAAAATCACAGAAGCTGTAATATTCTATAAACCCTACAATTACATCCTCGGATACGTCATCCAAATGCCGTTATTCCCATCTAACATCAAATAATTAGATGAAGGATATAATGGCTATTTTTCCCTTCTAATTATTATTCACTTGAGCCATCATTCTTTTAACAGTTCCTTTGTGACTTCATCATTGTACAAACAAGCAGGCGTCCCTGAGTACTGTGCGCATAGATTTTGAACTGCTATCTTAAAAGAAAGCAGACTTTCAGCCTATCTTGACAAGGTGACGGATTCGTATGATCAAATATCTGGCTCACGAATGGAAAACACTAGACCATGTCAGATTGAGGTAATCCACTAGACGGTCAAGGTCGATTAATTAGTTTAGCAATGACACACCATGGCAAACACTAGACCATGTCAGGTTGAGGTAATCAACTAGACGGTCAAGGTTGATTCATGCTTTTAGGAAAAAACATCTAATAATTAATCAACCTTTTGTGGTCTCGTCTAATGGCCTACAACCGAGGTCACACGCGCAGATTCTAGCACTACCGACCAGATTTGTCGAGAAGGTTAAAACAAACCGTCTACAAGAATTGGTAAAGTCACTAGCCTTTTCAATCCTCGATGGGATGCCAACCTCGTAATGTGATCCTAGGACAAATGTTTGCTATTCAAGCACTAAGGCTATTTCTTCTATGCCTCTCTATGCAAACACCTAGCTTGTACTATCTCAGAGCGATTGATGGTCCTTAGGTACTACCTTATACTATGCATTTAATATTCAAACGACTCATAAATTAAAAAAAAAAGTATTTTATTTATTCATTTAACTTTGAAAGTCAAAATTATAGTAATGTCTTGACACTATTGGGCGCCAAGCCCAACAAAGACATGCTCAGATTCAAATCCTATATTTGCTCTTTTCTTCTTTTTAAGTGTTGGACTACAACTTTGAAGTACTATTGTTCGTGAATTTTGTGAGACTAACTCCTGGCCAAGACCTGTGTTAGATCACTCTATCCTCGCCACTCCTCCCGTTATTCCCCAATAAGTTAGTTATGCGATTATATATATACACATGTGTGTGTATTAAATCGATCACTTTTGGCTCACACACTATACAAGATATTTTATACACTTAAGAGGCCAAGATATAGTATAATGTGATCTCTTTCGAAGTAGCTCCTTGAACTTATTGAAGTTTGCAATTGCAAAAGGAGCTTAAAGTTGAAGATGGGGGATGAGGAGGGTTCAGTGATTGAATGTTGTTTTAATTTCTATGTTATGATGTTGTTTATAAACTTTGATGTAATAGAGACGAGACTAAATATTTAGATGGTGTAATGGGTTGTAACCTGCTATGATAAGGCTTGAACTTTTATTTAAGCTTAATTAATGTTAGATGTGCCTAATCATTATGCTATTAATAGCTTTGTCGAATGATAAGTGCAATTTATGCACTTATTTAGGTCTCTTAAACTATGTGTTTTTCTTATTTTTAATTAATTTCGTATCTAATTTAGTGATATTTGTTTCTATTTTAGGAAAAACCGGGAATTGAAGAAAATATTACAACTTTGGACTAAAAGGGACACAAATCAAAGTTTGAAGGGCTCAATTGGAAGAAATAAAAGTTGGGGAGGTGAAGAAAAATCAAATGGGAGCAAAATTGAAGAAATCAAAAGTCTTTGGACTCAATCGATCAAATTTGGAAGTTCAGGACTTCCCTTGCAATTAAACCGTGGGGACTAAATTGGAATCGGGCAAAAGTTGAAACTGGGATAACCATGCGGTCGCGTGCGCTACCATATACCTTTCAAAATTATAACCATGCAACCGCACGCGCGGTAGCATGGTTATATAGGGTAGATTTTCGAAAAACTTTCCAAAATTGAATTGGACTCTGATTTTTTGGGCTTTCTTGCATCTATTAATATCGATTTCGACCTAAAAATTGGGAGGAGGCTAGGGAACGTCAGAGAAGAGGAGAGAACGAAAATTGGAGCAATCAACTTGGAGAAACTTGGAGAAAAAGCCACAATTGAATATCCAAATTCAAGAGCTCAACATTAACTAGGTTATGGCTTTCTCTTCTTGTTTTTCCTCTATTCTTTGCAGCATGTTAGGCTAGATTTCTCATAGCACTAGGGTAGAGATGAAACTTTGATTTTAGTTTGAATCCGGATTGTTAATTTGATGTTTTGTTAATTCTTATGCTGAGATGAATGTTGGGTTTTGAGTTTTCAATATGATTATGCGTTCTTTTACAACTTGGGGCCAAAGTTGATCTGTGATCTATTTATTGCATTGAGAAATCGTGAATGGATTAGACTCTTGTTGAAAACCACAAATTCCGATAGGGGATGAGAATACCCCTATGCTTTGTGCGATGTTTTTATGCAATTCTTGGGTTGTAATGCATTTTTCTGGTGGCGTTATCACAGCGATATAGTTAAAACGTCCTGTAAATAGGTTGAATTCTACTTGAGAAAGATTATTCAACAAATTTTGTGAATTGAATTGTCAAAACTAACTTTCATTGTCAAATTAATAATCCGGGGGATGACTAATTTAAAAGTGGATTCGAAACCTTAATGCTAGTTTTTCCATATTTGATTTAAAACTATAAAAATCATTCTTTTAATTCGTTCCAATTTAATTCTTAATTCTTAATTTTAGATTTAGCAATTTAACTTAATAATTTAATTTTCGCAAGATTGGAAATTAATTGATCTCAACTTATTCATTTTGGTTAAGGCTAGTTAGAGTGAACGTGGGAATAAATTAGTCCTCATGGGTATGACATCCGAACTTTAAAAGTCCTCTTTATTACTTATACGATCCGTACACTTGCGGTGTGGATTCATTCGCAATAAGTTTTTGGCGCTGTTGCCGGGGACTGTAATTATTTTCTCATTTAGTTTAGCTAGCACTAATTCGAAGTTTATTTATTTTTAATTAATTTTATTACATTTTTCCTTTCACAGTTTCTCTTATCTTCTCTCAGGTTTATGCGAAGTGCGAGGCTAGGTCAACCTCTCGAACTTGATCCAGAGATCGAGCATACCTTTCATCAAAGACGTAGAGAAGCTAGAGAAATAGAAAAAAAAATCAAAAAAAGAAAGCAATGGCGGCCAATGATGACATTCTGCGAATTAACAATGGTGGAGAATGAGCAGAAGAGGCCGTGGACGAAGATAACATGCTAGTTGACTATTTTATGACGCCACAAATCATCCAAAGCCAATCTAGCATTGTGTACCCTCCATTTGGGCAGAACAACTTTCAGCTCGCGATAGATGTGATCCACCTCTTCCAGAATGGGCACCAATTTTATGGATTGCCAGATGAGAACCCTCACACACATGTCTCTCGTTTCTTAGAAATGTGTGAACACTTCAAATATCAGGGCATCTCAAATGACGCGATTAGAGTAAGGTTGTTCCCTCGTACTTTGCGCGATAAGGCCCTCGAATGGTTGGATTCTCAACCTATTGCAAGCATCACCACATGGAATGACCTCGCTCAAAAGTTCTGCATCAAGTTCTTTCCGCCAGTTAAGATTGCCAAATTGAAGCACGAGATATCTATTTTTCAGCAACATGACTGGGAGTCATTTGACGAAGCATGGTAGAGATTTAAAGGCTTGCTAAGCAAGTGCCCGCATCATGGGATCAGCAATGAACAGCAAGTACAGTATTTTTATGCAGGGTTATTTCCTTCATGTAAAATTTTGGTAGATTCATCGTCAAATGGATCACTCCGCACCAAAACAATCGCTGAAGCACTTGAGCTATTCGAAAGGATTGTAAACAGTACGGCGATGTGGGCGTCTGATAGAAGAAATCATAGCCGAGCATCTGGAGTCTATGAAGTCGACAATTTCACTGCTTGACTTGCGAAAATTGATGCATTGGCTCACAGGGTTGAGAGTATTGTGAAGATAGGTAGCTCAAAAGCACCTATACCACCCACTTGCGAGGAGTGTGGAGCCAACCATAGCACCAGTGAATGCCCTATTATCGCTCACCACACTGGTCAAGTTGATTATATTCAAGGAGGTCAACGGCAACCTGGCAACCCATTTACCAACACTTATAACCAAGGTTGGCGTAATCATCCAAATTTTGCCTGAAGAGATAATCAGAATAATGGAGGATTCCAAGGGCCTCTTTACCAGCAACCGGAAATGAAAAGCTCAATTGAAGAGGCTTTAGGTCGATTTATGGAGAGAATGGAGAAATATATGGATCGCACCGATCAATTTATGAAGAAAGCCGATACCGCCCTCCAAAATCCAAAGCGTCTATTCGTAATCTGGAAACACAAGTTGGGCAATTGGCTAGCGCCATCTCGGGCCGACCACAAGGTTCTTTGCCTAGCAATACAGAGGTAAATCCAAGGGAACAAGTGATGGCCATTACTACAAGAAGTGGGGTGCAGCTCCCTGAAATTGATTTCAAAAGGCTTTCTAAAGAACGAGAAAATGAGTTGACTGAGGAAATAGTTCAAAAGGAAGAATCAAAGCCACAAGCTGAAGAAAATGTGGGCAGTGCATCTAAAACGATAGCGATACCGCTGAGAGCCTACATCCCACCTATTCCATTCCCACAAAGGCTACGGAAGCCGAAGGAGGATCATCAATTTTAAAAGTTTCTTGATGTTTTCAAGGAGCTTCATATTAACATCCCCTTCGCTGAAGCTTTGGCTCAAATGCCCCTCTACCTCAAGTTTATGAAGAAAATGATATCCAAGAAGAAGAAGCTTGAGGATTTCGAAACAATTGCACTTAATGAAGAGTGCAGCGCAATCTTACCCAACAAGTTGCCACCTAAGCTTAAAGACCCAGGGAGTTTCTCTATTCCTTGTACTATTGGTAATTTGTGTTTTAAGAATTCTTTATGTGATCTAAGAGAAAGTATTAATCTAATGCCTTTGTCCATTTATAGGAAACTTGGTTTACGGGAGCAAAAACTGGGCACGTGATTGTCGCGGCACGCCAAAGTTTAATTTTTTTTCCTTACTCGGTTTCAAAACTACAAATTAATGTAAAAGTGGTAAGTAAGGGTCGAACCCAAGAGGAACGGTGTTTAATGTAGTTGTTTTTATCAATTAATATAGAAGGGGGGTTTTGTGAAGTTGAATGAAATTCGAAAATAAAATGACAAAATAAAAGAGATGAAAATGAAACAATTGAACTAAATATCTAGTTCTCGGGTTCGGTTGTGTCAACAACTTGTGTTTATCTTTCCCATGCAACGTGTTACTATTCCTTCTTCAATTTATCAACTCCCATTAACCAAGATGATCTGATTAACGAATTCTTCCTTAAGTGTATTAAATTAAAGTGAGTTCTTTAACTTAAGATCTAGCTATTGGATAACCCTAAATAAGTTCTTAGGATTTAATGCAAAGCTAGTATGAAATGAACGAGAAGAATGAGTTGAATTAGATGAATAATTTCACAAACTCGAATTAATGCATCTAAGTTGATTTGTTAATAAATATGCACGATATTCATTTGCTACTTTGGATTGGAATCTAATGATATTTACGGATCAAGAGTTCCAATCCTAGCATGTAACTTGAATTTACAGATTAATTGATTCAATTGGCAAAGGTGAATGCAATAATCACATAAACTCAAAAACGGGTTTACAAGCATAACAAACCAACAAATTGAAATGGACATATAGATAAAACGTTATTAAAGAGTTAGAAAAGATAACAACATGTTAGTTGAACACAACAGTCCCCTCGAACTAGATAGTGAAGTCTAACTACTCATATTTGTGGGTTTCATACTTGTTAGCGAGTGTTCGCCTTGTATCACCTCCACAATATAATAGATTATACTTCACTATCACAAATAATATGCAAAAATATAGAAACAAGAAAATAAATGTTAATAAATAAATAGAGAAGTTTAATCACTCATGTATGCGGGTTAAATACTTTTTAGTGAGTGTTCGCCTCGTATCACCTCGACAATATATGAGAAACTATCTTTCTCAAACATGAAAAATAAGAGGAAGAGAGAAACTAGCTTAGAAATACTCCGCTAATCATATTCACGACCGAAGTATCGTCGATTGATTATTCGAACCTAAATTTAGGTTTTTACTTCCGCCGGATGGGCGCATATTGTCGCGGCACGCCAAAGTTTAATTTTTTTTCCTTACTCGGTTTTAAAACTACAAATTAATGTAGAAGTGGTAAGTAAGAGTCGAACCCAAGAGGAACGCTGTTTAATGTAGTTGTTTTTATCAATTAATATAGAAGGGGGGTTTTGTGAAGTTGAATGAAATTCGAAAATAAAATGACAAAATAAAAGAGATAAAAATGAAACAATTGAACTAAATATCTAGTTCTCGGTTGTGTCAACAGCTTGTGTTTATCTTTCCCATGCAACGTATTACTATTCCTTCTTCAATTTATCAACTCCAATTAACCAAGATGATCTGATTAATGAATTCTTCTTTAAGTGTATTAAATTAAAGTGAGTTCTTTAACTTAACATCTAGCTATTGGATAATCCTAAATAAATTCTTAGGATTTAATGCAAAGCTAGTATGAAATGAACGAGAAGAATAAGTTGAATTAGATGAATAATTTCACAAACTCGAATTAATGCATCTAAGTTGATTTGTCAATAAATATGCACGATATTCATTTGCTACTTTGGATTGGAATCTAATGATATTTACGGATCAAGAGTTCCAATCCTAGCATGTAACTTGAATTTACAGATTAATTGATTCAATTGGCCAAAGTGAATGCAATAATCACATAAACTCAAAAACGGGTTTACAAGCATAACAAACCAACAAATTGAAGTGGAGATATAGATAAAACGTTATTAAAGAGTTAGAAAAGATAACAACATGTTAGTTGAACACAACGGTCCCCTCGAACTAGATAGTGAAGTCTAACTACTCTTATTTGTGGGTTTCATACTTGTTAGCGAGTGTTCGCCTTGTATCACCTCCACAATATAATAGATTATACTTCACTATCACAAATAATATACAAAAATATAGAAACAAGAAAATAAATGTTAAGAAATAAATAGAGAAGTTTAATCACTCATGTATGCGGGTTAAATACTTTTTAGCAGTGTTAAGCCTCGTATCACCTCTACAATATATGAGAAACTATCTTTCTCAAACATGAAAAATAAGAGTAAGAGAGAAACTAGCTTAGAAATACTCCGCTAATCATATTCACGACCGAAGTATCGTCGATTGATTATTCAAACCTAAATTTAGGTTTTTACTTCCGGATAGTAGCGTATTGTCATGACACGCCAATGTTTAATTTTTTTTCCTTACTCGGTTTTAAAACTACAAATTAATGTAGAAGTGGTAAGTAGGAGTCGAACCCAAGAGGAACGCTGTTTAATGTAGTTGTTTTTATCAATTAATATAGAAGGGGGAGTTTTGTGAAGTTGAATGAAATTCGAAAATAAAATGACAAAATAAAAGATATAAAAATGAAACAATTGAACTAAATATCTAGTTCTCGGTTGTGTCAACAGCTTGTGTTTATCTTTCCCATGCAACGTATTACTATTCCTTCTTCAATTTATCAACTCCAATTAACCAAAATGATCTGATTAACGAATTCCTCCTTAAGTGTATTAAATTAAAGTGAGTTCTTTAACTTAACATCTAGCTATTGGATAACCCTAAATAAGTTCTTAGGATTTAATGCAAAGCTAGTATGAAATGAACGAGAAGAATGAGTTGAATTAGATGAATAATTTCACAAACTCGAATTAATGCATCTAAGTTGATTTGTAAATAAATAAGCACGATATTCATTTGCTACTTTGGATTGGAATCTAATGATATTTACGGATCAAGAGTTCCAATCCTAGCATGTAACTTGAATTTACAGATTAATTGATTCAATTGGCCAAAGTGAATGCAATTATCACATAAACTCAAAAACGGGTTTACAAACATAACAAACCAACAAATTGAAGTGGAGATATAGATAAAACGTTATTAAAGAGTTAGAAAAGATAACAACATGTTAGTTGAACACAACGGTCTCCTCGAACTAGATAGTGAAGTCTAACTACTCTTATTTGTGGGTTTCATACTTGTTAGCGAGTGTTCGCCTTGTATCACCTCCACAATATAATAGATTATACTTCACTATCACAAATAATATACAAAAATATAGAAACAAGAAAATAAATGTTAAGAAATAAATACAGGAGTTTAATCACTCATGTATGCGGGTTAAATACTTTTTAGCGAGTGTTCGCCTCGTATCACCTCGACAATATATGAGAAACTATCTTTCTCAAACATGAAAAATAAGAGGAACAGAGAAACTAGCTTAGAAATACTCCGCTAATCATATTCACGACCGAAGTATCGTCGATTGATTATTCGAACCTAAATTTAGGTTTTTACTTCCGCCGGATGGGCGCGTATTGTCGCGGCACGCCAAAGTTTAATTTTTTTTCCTTACTCGGTTTTAAAACTACAAATTAATGTAGAAGTGGTAAGTAAGAGTCGAACCCAAGAGGAACGCTGTTTAATGTAGTTGTTTTTATCAATTAATATAGAAGGCGGGTTTTGTGAAGTTGAATGAAATTCGAAAATAAAATGACAAAATAAAAGAGATAAAAATGAAACAATTGAACTAAATATCTAGTTCTCGGTTTTGTCAACAGCTTGTCTTTATCTTTCCCATGCAACGTATTACTATTCCTTCTTCAATTTATCAACTCCAATTAACCAAGATGATCTGATTAACGAATTCTTCTTTAAGTGTATTAAATTAAAGTGAGTTCTTTAACTTAACATCTAGCTATTGGATAATCCTAAATAAATTCTTAGGATTTAATGCAAAGCTAGTATGAAATGAACGAGAAGAATGAGTTGAATTAGATGAATAATTTCACAAACTCGAATTAATGCATCTAAGTTGATTTGTTAATAAATATGCACGATATTCATTTGCTACTTTGGATTGGAATCTAATGATATTTACGGATCAAGAGTTCCAATCCTAGCATGTAACTTGAATTCTGATTAATTGATTCAATTGGCCAAAGTGAATGCAATAATCACATAAACTCAAAACGGGTTTACAAGCATAACAAACCAACAAATTGAAGTGGAGATATAGATAAAACGTTATTAAAGAGTTAGAAAAGATAACAACATGTTAGTTGAACACAACGGTACCCTCGAACTAGATAGTGAAGTCTAACTACTCTTATTTGTGGGTTTGATAGTTGTTAGCGAGTGTTCGCCTTGTATCACCTCCACAATATAATAGATTATACTTCACTATCACAAATAATATACAAAAATATAGAAACAAGAAAATAAATGTTAAGAAATAAATAGAGGAGTTTAATCACTCATGTATGCGGGTTAAATACTTTTTAGCGAGTGTTCGCCTCGTATCACCTCTACAATATATGAGAAACTATCTTTCTCAAACATGAAAAATAAGAGGAAGAGAGAAACTAGCTTAGAAATACTCCGCTAATCATATTCCCGACCGAAGTATCGTCGATTGATTATTCGAACCTAAATTTAGGTTTTTACTTCCGCCGGATGGGCGCGTATTGTCGCGGCACGCCAAAGTTTTATTTTTTTTCCTTACTCGGTTTTAAAACTACAAATTAATGTAGAAGTGGTAAGTAAGAGTCGAACCCAAGAGGAACGCTGTTTAATGTAGTTGTTTTTATCAATTAATATAGAAGGGGGGTTTTGTGAAGTTGAATGAAATTCGAAAATAAAATGACAAAATAAAAGAGATAAAAATGAAACAATTGAACTAAATATCTAGTTCTCGGTTGTGTCAACAGCTTGTGTTTATCTTTCCCATGCAACGTATTACTATTCCTTCTTCAATTTATCAACTCCAATTAACCAAGATGATCTGATTAACGAATTCTTCTTTAAGTGTATTAAATTAAAGTGAGTTCTTTAACTTAACATCTAGCTATTGGATAATCCTAAATAAATTCTTAGGATTTAATGCAAAGCTAGTATGAAATGAACGAGAAGAATGAGTTTAATTAGATGAATAATTTCACAAACTCGAATTAATGCATCTAAGTTGATTTGTTAATAAATATGCACGATATTCATTTGCTACTTTGGATTGGAATCTAATGATATTTACGGATCAAGAGTTCCAATCCTAGCATGTAACTTGAATTTACAGATTAATTGATTCAATTGGCCAAAGTGAATGCAATAATCACATAAACTCAAAACGGGTTTACAAGCATAACAAACCAACAAATTGAAGTGGAGATATAGATAAAACGTTATTAAAGAGTTAGAAAAGATAACAACATGTTAGTTGAACACAACGGTCCTCGAACTAGATAGTGAAGTCTAACTACTCTTATTTGTGGGTTTCATACTTGTTAGCGAGTGTTCGCTTTGTATCACCTCCACAATATAATAGATTATACTTCACTATCACAAATAATATACAAAAATATAGAAACAAGAAAATAATTGTTAAGAAATAAATAGAGGAGTTTAATCACTCGTGTATGCGGGTTAAATACTTTTTAGCGAGTGTTCGCCTCGTATCACCTCTACAATATATGAGAAACTATCTTTCTCAAACATGAAAAATAAGAGGAAGAGAGAAACTAGCTTAGAAATACTCCGCTAATCATATTCACGACCGAAGTATCGTCGATTGATTATTCGAACCTAAATTTAGGTTTTTACTTCCGCCGGATAGGCGCGTATTGTCGCGGCACGCCAAAGTTTAATTTTTTTTCCTTACTAGGTTTTAAAACTACAAATTAATGTAGAAGTGGTGAGTAGGAGTCGAACCCAAGAGGAACTGTTTAATGTAGTTGTTTTTATCAATTAATATAGAAGGGCGAGTTTTGTGAAGTTGAATGAAATTCGAAAATAAAATGACAAAATAAAAGAGATAAAAAAGAAACAATTGAACTAAATATCTAGTTCTCGGTTGTGTCAACAACTTGTGTTTATCTTTCCCATGCAACGTATTACTATTCCTTCTTCAATTTATCAACTCCAATTAACCAAGATGATCTGATTAACGAATTCTTCTTTAAGTGTATTAAATTAAAGTGAGTTCTTTAACTTAACATCTAGCTATTGGATAATCCTAAATAAATTCTTAGGATTTAATGCAAAGCTAGTATGAAATGAACGAGAAGAATAAGTTGAATTAGATGAATAATTTCACAAACTCGAATTAATGCATCTAAGTTGATTTGTCAATAAATATGCACGATATTCATTTGCTACTTTGGATTGGAATCTAATGATATTTACGGATCAAGAGTTCCAATCCTAGCATGTAACTTGAATTCTGATTAATTGATTCAATTGGCCAAAGTGAATGCAATAATCACATAAACTCAAAAACGGGTTTACAAGCATAACAAACCAACAAATTGAAGTGGAGATATAGATAAAACGTTATTAAAGAGTTAGAAAAGATAACAACATGTTAGTTGAACACAACGGTCCCCTCGAACTAGATAGTGAAGTCTAACTACTCCTATTTGTGGGTTTCATACTTGTTAGCGAGTGTTCGCCTTGTATCACCTCCACAATATAATAGATTATACTTCACTATCACAAATAATATACAAAAATATAGAAACAAGAAAATAATTGTTAAGAAATAAATAGAGGAGTTTAATCACTCGTGTATGCGGGTTAAATACTTTTTAGCGAGTGTTCGCCTCGTATCACCTCTACAATATATGAGAAACTATCTTTCTCAAACATGAAAAATAAGAGGAAGAGAGAAACTAGCTTAGAAATACTCCGCTAATCATATTCACGACCGAAGTATCGTCGATTGATTATTCGAACCTAAATTTAGGTTTTTACTTCCGCCGGATAGGCGCGTATTGTCGCGGCACGCCAAAGTTTTATTTTTTTTCCTTACTCGGTTTTAAAACTACAAATTAATGTAGAAGTGGTAAGTAAGAGTCGAACCCAAGAGGAACGCTGTTTAATGTAGTTGTTTTTATCAATTAATATAGAAGGGGGGTTTTGTGAAGTTGAATGAAATTCGAAAATAAAATGACAAAATAAAAGAGATAAAAATGAAACAATTGAACTAAATATCTAGTTCTCGGTTGTGTCAACAGCTTGTGTTTATCTTTCCCATGCAACGTATTACTATTCCTTCTTCAATTTATCAACTCCAATTAACCAAGATGATCTGATTAACGAATTCTTCTTTAAGTGTATTAAATTAAAGTGAGTTCTTTAACTTAACGTCTAGCTATTGGATAATCCTAAATAAATTCTTAGGATTTAATGCAAAGCTAGTATGAAATGAACGAGAAGAATGAGTTTAATTAGATGAATAATTTCACAAACTCGAATTAATGCATCTAAGTTGATTTGTTAATAAATATGCACGATATTCATTTGCTACTTTGGATTGGAATCTAATGATATTTACGGATCAAGAGTTCCAATCCTAGCATGTAACTTGAATTCTGATTAATTGATTCAATTGGCCAAAGTGAATGCAATAATCACATAAACTCAAAAACGGGTTTACAAGCATAACAAACCAACAAATTGAAGTGGAGATATAGATAAAACGTTATTAAAGAGTTAGAAAAGATAACAACATGTTAGTTGAACACAACGGTCCCCTCGAACTAGATAGTGAAGTCTAACTACTCTTATTTGTGGGTTTCATACTTGTTAGCGAGTGTTCGCCTTGTATCACCTCCACAATATAATAGATTATACTTCACTATCACAAATAATATACAAAAATATAGAAACAAGAAAATAATTGTTAAGAAATAAATAGAGGAGTTTAATCACTCGTGTATGCGGGTTAAATACTTTTTAGCGAGTGTTCGCCTCGTATCACCTCTACAATATATGAGAAACTATCTTTCTCAAACATGAAAAATAAGAGGAAGAGAGAAACTAGCTTAGAAATACTCCGCTAATCATATTCACGACCGAAGTATCGTCGATTGATTATTCGAACCTAAATTTAGGTTTTTACTTCCGCCGGATAGGCGCGTATTGTCGCGGCACGCCAAAGTTTAATTTTTTTTCCTTACTCGGTTTTAAAACTACAAATTAATGTAGAAGTGGTGAGTAGGAGTCGAACCCAAGAGGAACGCTGTTTAATGTAGTTGTTTTTATCAATTAATATAGAAGGGCGGTTTTGTGAAGTTGAATGAAATTCGAAAATAAAATGACAAAATAAAAGAGATAAAAAAGAAACAATTGAACTAAATATCTAGTTCTCGGTTGTGTCAACAACTTGTGTTTATCTTTCCCATGCAACGTATTACTATTCCTTCTTCAATTTATCAACTCCAATTAACCAAGATGATCTGATTAACGAATTCTTCCTTAAGTGTATTAAATTAAAGTGAGTTCTTTAACTTAACATCTAGCTATTGGATAATCCTAAATAAATTCTTAGGATTTAATGCAAAGCTAGCATGAAATGAACGAGAAGAATGAGTTGAATTAGATGAATAATTTCACAAACTCGAATTAATGCATCTAAGTTGATTTGTTAATAAATATGCACGATATTCATTTGCTACTTTGGATTGGAATCTGATGATATTTATGGATCAAGAGTTCCAATCCTAACATGTAACTTGAATTTATGATTAATTGATTCAATTGGCCAAGGTGAATGCAATAATCACATAAACTCAAAACGGGTTTACAAGCATAACAAACCAACAAATTGAAGTGGGTGAATAGATAAAATGTTACTAAAGTGTTAGAAAAGATAATCACATGTTAGTTGAACACAACGTTCCCCTCGAACTAGATAGTGAAGTCTAACTACTCATATTTGTGGGTTTCATACTTGTTAGCGAGTGTTCGCCTTGTATCACCTCCACAATATAATAGATTATACTTCACTATCACAAATAATATGCAAAAATATAGAAACAAGAAAATAAATGTTAATAAATAAATAGAGAAGTTTAATCACTCATGTATGCGGGTTAAATACTTTTTAGTGAGTGTTCGCCTCGTATCACCTCGACAATATATGAGAAACTATCTTTCTCAAACATGAAAAATAAGAGGAAGAGAGAAACTAGCTTAGAAATACTCCGCTAATCATATTCCACGACCAAGTATCAATCGATTGATTATTCGAACCTAAATTTAGGTTTTTACTTCCAGCGGATGGGCATATTGTCGCTGACACGTAAAGTTTAATTTTTTTCCTTACTCGGTTTTAAAACTACAAATTAATGTAGAAGTGGTAAGTAAGAGTCGAACCCAAGAGGAACATTTGTTTAATGTAGTTGTTTTTATCAATTAATATAGAAGGGGGGTTTTGTGAAGTTGAATGAAATTCGAAAATAAAATGACAAAATAAAAGAGATAAAAATGAAACAATTGAACTAAATATCTAGTTCTCGGTTGTGTCAACAGCTTGTGTTTATCTTTCCCATGCAACGTATTACTATTCCTTCTTCAATTTATCAACTCCAATTAACCAAGATGATCTGATTAACGAATTCTTCTTTAAGTGTATTAAATTAAAGTGAGTTCTTTAACTTAACATCTAGCTATTGGATAATCCTAAATAAATTCTTAGGATTTAATGCAAAGCTAGTATGAAATGAACGAGAAGAATAAGTTGAATTAGATGAATAATTTCACAAACTCGAATTAATGCATCTAAGTTGATTTGTCAATAAATATGCACGATATTCATTTGCTACTTTGGATTGGAATCTAATGATATTTACGGATCAAGAGTTCCAATCCTAGCATGTAACTTGAATTCTGATTAATTGATTCAATTGGCCAAAGTGAATGCAATAATCACATAAACTCAAAAACGGGTTTACAAGCATAACAAACCAACAAATTGAAGTGGAGATATAGATAAAACGTTATTAAAGAGTTAGAAAAGATAACAACATGTTAGTTGAACACAACGGTCCCCTCGAACTAGATAGTGAAGTCTAACTACTCTTATTTGTGGGTTTGATAGTTGTTAGCAGTGTTCGCCTTGTATCACCTCCACAATATAATAGATTATACTTCACTATCACAAATAATATACAAAAATATAGAAACAAGAAAAATAAATGTTAAGAAATAAATAGAAGTTTAATCACTCATGTATGCGGGTTAAATACTTTTTAGCGAGTGTTAGCCTCGTATCACCTCTACAATATATGAGAAACTATCTTTCTCAAACATGAAAAATAAGAGTAAGAGAGAAACTAGCTTAGAAATACTCCGCTAATCATATTCACGACCGAAGTATCGTCGATTGATTATTCGAACCTAAATTTAGGTTTTTACTTCCGCCGGATGGGCGCATATTGTCGCGGCACGCCAAAGTTTAATTTTTTTTCCTTACTCGGTTTTAAAACTACAAATTAATGTAGAAGTGGTAAGTAAGAGTCGAACCCAAGAGGAGCATTTGTTTAATGTAGTTGTTTTTATCAATTAATATAGAAGGGGGGTTTTGTGAAGTTGAATGAAATTCGAAAATAAAATGACAAAATAAAAGAGATAAAAATGAAACAATTGAACTAAATATCTAGTTCTCGGTTGTGTCAACAGCTTGTGTTTATCTTTCCCATGCAACGTATTACTATTCCTTCTTCAATTTATCAACTCCAATTAACCAAGATGATCTGATTAACTAATTCTTCTTTAAGTGTATTAAATTAAAGTGAGTTCTTTAACTTAACATCTAGCTATTGGATAATCCTAAATAAATTCTTAGGATTTAATGCAAAGCTAGTATGAAATGAACGAGAAGAATGAGTTTAATTAGATGAATAATTTCACAAACTCGAATTAATGCATCTAAGTTGATTTGTTAATAAATATGCACGATATTCATTTTGCTACTTTGGATTGGAATCTAATGATATTTACGGATCAAGAGTTCCAATCCTAGCATGTAACTTGAATTCTGATTAATTGATTCAATTGGCCAAAGTGAATGCAATAATCACATAAACTCAAAAACGGGTTTACAAGCATAACAAACCAACAAATTGAAGTGGAGATATAGATAAAACGTTATTAAAGAGTTAGAAAAGATAACAACATGTTAGTTGAACACAACGGTCCCCTCGAACTAGATAGTGAAGTCTAACTACTCCTATTTGTGGGTTTCATACTTGTTAGCGAGTGTTCGCCTTGTATCACCTCCACAATATAATAGATTATACTTCACTATCACAAATAATATACAAAAATATAGAAACAAGAAAATAATTGTTAAGAAATAAATAGAGGAGTTTAATCACTTTCGTGTATGCGGGTTAAATACTTTTAGCAGTGTTCGCCTCGTATCACCTCTACAATATATGAGAAACTATCTTTCTCAAACATGAAAAATAAGAGGAAGAGAGAAACTAGCTTAGAAATACTCCGCTAATCATATTCACGAATCAAGTATAAATCGATTGATTATTCGAACCTAAATTTAGGTTTTTACTTCCGCCGGATAGGCGCGTATTGTCGCGGCACGCCAAAGTTTAATTTTTTTTCCTTACTCGGTTTTAAAACTACAAATTAATGTAGAAGTGGTGAGTAGGAGTCGAACCCAAGAGGAACTGCTTAATGTAGTTGTTTTTATCAATTAATATAGAAGGCAGTTTTGTGAAGTTGAATGAAATTCAAAATAAAATGACAAAATAAAAGAGATAAAAAGAAACAATTGAACTAAATATCTAGTTCTCGGTTGTGTCAACAACTTGTGTTTATCTTTCCCATGCAACGTATTACTATTCCTTCTTCAATTTATCAACTCCAATTAACCAAGATGATCTGATTAACGAATTCTTCCTTAAGTGTATTAAATTAAAGTGAGTTCTTTAACTTAACATCTAGCTATTGGATAATCCTAAATAAATTCTTAGGATTTAATGCAAAGCTAGCATGAAATGAACGAGAAGAATGAGTTGAATTAGATGAATAATTTCACAAACTCGAATTAATGCATCTAAGTTGATTTGTTAATAAATATGCACGATATTCATTTGCTACTTTGGATTGGAATCTGATGATATTTATGGATCAAGAGTTCCAATCCTAACATGTAACTTGAATTTACAGATTAATTGATTCAATTGGCCAAGGTGAATGCAATAATCACGTAAACTCAAAAACGGGTTTACAAGCATAACAAACCAACAAATTGAAGTGGGTGAATAGATAAAATGTTACTAAAGTGTTAGAAAAGATAATCACATGTTAGTTGAACACAACGTTCCCCTCGAACTAGATAGTGAAGTCTAACTACTCATATTTGTGGGTTTCATACTTGTTAGCGAGTGTTCGCCTTGTATCACCTCCACAATATAATAGATTATACTTCACTATCACAAATAATATGCAAAAATATAGAAACAAGAAAATAAATGTTAATAAATAAATAGAGAAGTTTAATCACTCATGTATGCGGGTTAAATACTTTTTAGTGAGTGTTCGCCTCGTATCACCTCGACAATATATGAGAAACTATCTTTCTCAAACATGAAAAATAAGAGGAAGAGAGAAACTAGCTTAGAAATACTCCGCTAATCATATTCACGACCGAAGTATCGTCGATTGATTATTCGAACCTAAATTTAGGTTTTTACTTCCGCCGGATGGGCGCATATTGTCGCGGCACGCCAAAGTTTAATTTTTTTTCCTTACTCGGTTTTAAAACTACAAATTAATGTAGAAGTGGTAAGTAAGAGTCGAACCCAAGAGGAACGCTGTTTAATGTAGTTGTTTTTATCAATTAATATAGAAGGGGGGTTTTGTGAAGTTGAATGAAATTCAAAATAAAATGACAAAATAAAAGAGATAAAAATGAAACAATTGAACTAAATATCTAGTTCTCAGTTGTGTCAACAGCTTGTGTTTATCTTTCCCATGCAACGTGACATTATTCCTTCTTCAATTTATCAACTCCAATTAACCAAGATGATCTGATTAACGAATTCTTCTTTAAGTGTATTAAATTAAAGTGAGTTCTTTAACTTAACATCTAGCTATTGGATAATCCTAAATAAATTCTTAGGATTTAATGCAAAGCTAGTATGAAATGAACGAGAAGAATAAGTTGAATTAGATGAATAATTTCACAAACTCGAATTAATGCATCTAAGTTGATTTGTCAATAAATATGCACGATATTCATTTGCTACTTTGGATTGGAATCTAATGATATTTACGGATCAAGAGTTCCAATCCTAGCATGTAACTTGAATTTACAGATTAATTGATTCAATTGGCCAAAGTGAATGCAATAATCACATAAACTCAAAAACGGGTTTACAAGCATAACAAACCAACAAATTGAAGTGGAGATATAGATAAAACGTTATTAAAGAGTTAGAAAAGATAACAACATGTTAGTTGAACACAACGGTCCCCTCGAACTAGATAGTGAAGTCTAACTACTCTTATTTGTGGGTTTGATAGTTGTTAGCGAGTGTTCGCCTTGTATCACCTCCACAATATAATAGATTATACTTCACTATCACAAATAATATACAAAAATATAGAAACAAGAAAATAAATGTTAAGAAATAAATAGAGAAGTTTAATCACTCATGTATGCGGGTTAAATACTTTTTAGCGAGTGTTCGCCTCGTATCACCTCTACAATATATGAGAAACTATCTTTCTCAAACATGAAAAATAAGAGTAAGAGAGAAACTAGCTTAGAAATACTCCGCTAATCATATTCACGACCGAAGTATCGTCGATTGATTATTCAAACCTAAATTTAGGTTTTTACTTCCGCCGGATGGGCGCGTATTGTCGCGGCACGCCAATGTTTAATTTTTTTTCCTTACTCGGTTTTAAAACTACAAATTAATGTAGAAGTGGTAAGTAGGAGTCGAACCCAAGAGGAACGCTGTTTAATGTAGTTGTTTTTATCAATTAATATAGAAGGGGGAGTTTTGTGAAGTTGAATGAAATTCGAAAATAAAATGACAAAATAAAAGATATAAAAATGAAACAATTGAACTAAATATCTAGTTCTCGGTTGTGTCAACAGCTTGTGTTTATCTTTCCCATGCAACGTATTACTATTCCTTCTTCAATTTATCAACTCCAATTAACCAAAATGATCTGATTAACGAATTCCTCCTTAAGTGTATTAAATTAAAGTGAGTTCTTTAACTTAACATCTAGCTATTGGATAACCCTAAATAAGTTCTTAGGATTTAATGCAAAGCTAGTATGAAATGAACGAGAAGAATGAGTTGAATTAGATGAATAATTTCACAAACTCGAATTAATGCATCTAAGTTGATTTGTAAATAAATAAGCACGATATTCATTTGCTACTTTGGATTGGAATCTAATGATATTTACGGATCAAGAGTTCCAATCCTAGCATGTAACTTGAATTTACAGATTAATTGATTCAATTGGCCAAAGTGAATGCAATAATCACATAAACTCAAAAACGGCTTTACAAACATAACAAACCAACAAATTGAAGTGGAGATATAGATAAAACGTTATTAAAGAGTTAGAAAAGATAACAACATGTTAGTTGAACACAACGGTCTCCTCGAACTAGATAGTGAAGTCTAACTACTCTTATTTGTGGGTTTCATACTTGTTAGCGAGTGTTCGCCTTGTATCACCTCCACAATATAATAGATTATACTTCACTATCACAAATAATATACAAAAATATAGAAACAAGAAAATAAATGTTAAGAAATAAATAGAGGAGTTTAATCACTCATGTATGCGGGTTAAATACTTTTTAGCGAGTGTTAAGCCTCGTATCACCTCGACAATATATGAGAAACTATCTTTCTCAAACATGAAAAATAAGAGGAACAGAGAAACTAGCTTAGAAATACTCCGCTAATCATATTCACGACCGAAGTATCGTCGATTGATTATTCGAACCTAAATTTAGGTTTTTACTTCACTTGAATGGGCGCCAGTATTGTGGCACGCCAAAGTTTAATTTTTTTTCCTTACTCGGTTTTAAAACTACAAATTAATGTAGAAGTGGTAAGTAAGAGTCGAACCCAAGAGGAACGCTGTTTAATGTAGTTGTTTTTATCAATTAATATAGAAGGGGGGTTTTGTGAAGTTGAATGAAATTCGAAAATAAAATGACAAAATAAAAGAGATAAAAATGAAACAATTGAACTAAATATCTAGTTCTCGGTTTTGTCAACAGCTTGTGTTTATCTTTCCCATGCAACGTATTACTATTCCTTCTTCAATTTATCAACTCCAATTAACCAAGATGATCTGATTAACGAATTCTTCTTTAAGTGTATTAAATTAAAGTGAGTTCTTTAACTTAACATCTAGCTATTGGATAATCCTAAATAAATTCTTAGGATTTAATGCAAAGCTAGTATGAAATGAACGAGAAGAATGAGTTGAATTAGATGAATAATTTCACAAACTCGAATTAATGCATCTAAGTTGATTTGTTAATAAATATGCACGATATTCATTTGCTACTTTGGATTGGAATCTAATGATATTTACGGATCAAGAGTTCCAATCCTAGCATGTAACTTGAATTTACAGATTAATTGATTCAATTGGCCAAAGTGAATGCAATAATCACATAAACTCAAAAACGGGTTTACAAGCATAACAAACCAACAAATTGAAGTGGAGATATAGATAAAACGTTATTAAAGAGTTAGAAAAGACAACAACATGTTAGTTGAACACAACGGTCTCCTCGAACTAGATAGTGAGGTCTAACTACTCTTATTTGTGGGTTTCATACTTGTTAGCGAGTGTTCGCCTTGTATCACCTCCACAATATAATAGATTATACTTCACTATCACAAATAATATACAAAAATATAGAAACAAGAAAATAAATGTTAAGAAATAAATAGAGGAGTTTAATCACTCATGTATGCGGGTTAAATACTTTTTAGCGAGTGTTCGCCTCGTATCACCTCGACAATATATGAGAAACTATCTTTCTCAAACATGAAAAATAAGAGGAACAGAGAAACTAGCTTAGAAATACTCCGCTAATCATATTCACGACCGAAGTATCGTCGATTGATTATTCGAACCTAAATTTAGGTTTTTACTTCCGCCGGATGGGCGCGTATTGTCGCGGCACGCCAATGTTTAATTTTTTTTCCTTACTCGGTTTTAAAACTACAAATTAATGTAGAAGTGGTAAGTAGGAGTCGAACCCAAGAGGAACGCTGTTTAATGTAGTTGTTTTTATCAATTAATATAGAAGGGGGAGTTTTGTGAAGTTGAATGAAATTCGAAAATAAAATGACAAAATAAAAGATATAAAAATGAAACAATTGAACTAAATATCTAGTTCTCGGTTGTGTCAACAGCTTGTGTTTATCTTTCCCATGCAACGTATTACTATTCCTTCTTCAATTTATCAACTCCAATTAACCAAAATGATCTGATTAACGAATTCCTCCTTAAGTGTATTAAATTAAAGTGAGTTCTTTAACTTAACATCTAGCTATTGGATAACCCTAAATAAGTTCTTAGGATTTAATGCAAAGCTAGTATGAAATGAACGAGAAGAATGAGTTGAATTAGATGAATAATTTCACAAACTCGAATTAATGCATCTAAGTTGATTTGTAAATAAATAAGCACGATATTCATTTGCTACTTTGGATTGGAATCTAATGATATTTACGGATCAAGAGTTCCAATCCTAGCATGTAACTTGAATTTACAGATTAATTGATTCAATTGGCCAAAGTGAATGCAATAATCACATAAACTCAAAAACGGCTTTACAAACATAACAAACCAACAAATTGAAGTGGAGATATAGATAAAACGTTATTAAAGAGTTAGAAAAGATAACAACATGTTAGTTGAACACAACGGTCTCCTCGAACTAGATAGTGAAGTCTAACTACTCTTATTTGTGGGTTTCATACTTGTTAGCGAGTGTTCGCCTTGTATCACCTCCACAATATAATAGATTATACTTCACTATCACAAATAATATACAAAAATATAGAAACAAGAAAATAAATGTTAAGAAATAAATAGAGGAGTTTAATCACTCATGTATGCGGGTTAAATACTTTTTAGCGAGTGTTCGCCTCGTATCACCTCGACAATATATGAGAAACT
Organism: Jasminum sambac; assembly: GCA_018223645.1. Taxonomy (NCBI): domain Eukaryota; kingdom Viridiplantae; phylum Streptophyta; class Magnoliopsida; order Lamiales; family Oleaceae; genus Jasminum; species Jasminum sambac. The sequence continues at coordinate 33,452,608 of CP073648.1, forward strand.
ATCTTTCTCAAACATGAAAAATAAGAGGAACAGAGAAACTAGCTTAGAAATACTCCGCTAATCATATTCACGACCGAAGTATCGTCGATTGATTATTCGAACCTAAATTTAGGTTTTTACTTCCGCCGAATGGGCGCGTATTGTCGCGGCACGCCAAAGTTTAATTTTTTTTCCTTACTCGGTTTTAAAACTACAAATTAATGTAGAAGTGGTAAGTAAGAGTCGAACCCAAGAGGAACGCTGTTTAATGTAGTTGTTTTTATCAATTAATATAGAAGGGGGGTTTTGTGAAGTTGAATGAAATTCGAAAATAAAATGACAAAATAAAAGAGATAAAAATGAAACAATTGAACTAAATATCTAGTTCTCGGTTTTGTCAACAGCTTGTGTTTATCTTTCCCATGCAACGTATTACTATTCCTTCTTCAATTTATCAACTCCAATTAACCAAGATGATCTGATTAACGAATTCTTCTTTAAGTGTATTAAATTAAAGTGAGTTCTTTAACTTAACATCTAGCTATTGGATAATCCTAAATAAATTCTTAGGATTTAATGCAAAGCTAGTATGAAATGAACGAGAAGAATGAGTTGAATTAGATGAATAATTTCACAAACTCGAATTAATGCATCTAAGTTGATTTGTTAATAAATATGCACGATATTCATTTGCTACTTTGGATTGGAATCTAATGATATTTACGGATCAAGAGTTCCAATCCTAGCATGTAACTTGAATTTACAGATTAATTGATTCAATTGGCCAAAGTGAATGCAATAATCACATAAACTCAAAAGCGGGTTTACAAGCATAACAAACCAACAAATTGAAGTGGAGATATAGATAAAACGTTATTAAAGAGTTAGAAAAGACAACAACATGTTAGTTGAACACAACGGTCTCCTCGAACTAGATAGTGAGGTCTAACTACTCTTATTTGTGGGTTTCATACTTGTTAGCGAGTGTTCGCCTTGTATCACCTCCACAATATAATAGATTATACTTCACTATCACAAATAATATACAAAAATATAGAAACAAGAAAATAAATGTTAAGAAATAAATAGAGGAGTTTAATCACTCATGTATGCGGGTTAAATACTTTTTAGCAGTGTTAAGCCTCGTATCACCTCGACAATATATGAGAAACTATCTTTCTCAAACATGAAAAATAAGAGGAACAGAGAAACTAGCTTAGAAATACTCCGCTAATCATATTCACGACCGAAGTATCGTCGATTGATTATTCGAACCTAAATTTAGGTTTTTACTTCCGCCGGATGGGCGCGTATTGTCGCGGCACGCCAAAGTTTAATTTTTTTTCCTTACTCGGTTTTAAAACTACAAATTAATGTAGAAGTGGTAAGTAAGAGTCGAACCCAAGAGGAACGCTGTTTAATGTAGTTGTTTTTATCAATTAATATAGAAGGGGGGTTTTGTGAAGTTGAATGAAATTCGAAAATAAAAGAACAAAATAAAAGAGATAAAAATGAAACAATTGAACTAAATATCTAGTTCTCGGTTTTGTCAACAGCTTGTGTTTATCTTTCCCATGCAACGTATTACTATTCCTTCTTCAATTTATCAACTCCAATTAACCAAGATGATCTGATTAACGAATTCTTCTTTAAGTGTATTAAATTAAAGTGAGTTCTTTAACTTAACATCTAGCTATTGGATAATCCTAAATAAATTCTTAGGATTTAATGCAAAGCTAGTATGAAATGAACGAGAAGAATGAGTTGAATTAGATGAATAATTTCACAAACTCGAATTAATGCATCTAAGTTGATTTGTTAATAAATATGCACGATATTCATTTGCTACTTTGGATTGGAATCTAATGATATTTACGGATCAAGAGTTCCAATCCTAGCATGTAACTTGAATTTACAGATTAATTGATTCAATTGGCCAAAGTGAATGCAATAATCACATAAACTCAAAAACGGGTTTACAAGCATAACAAACCAACAAATTGAAGTGGAGATATAGATAAAACGTTATTAAAGAGTTAGAAAAGATAACAACATGTTAGTTGAACACAACGGTCTCCTCGAACTAGATAGTGAGGTCTAACTACTCTTATTTGTGGGTTTGATAGTTGTTAGCGAGTGTTCGCCTTGTATCACCTCCACAATATAATAGATTATACTTCACTATCACAAATAATATACAAAAATATAGAAACAAGAAAATAAATGTTAAGAAATAAATAGAGGAGTTTAATCACTCATGTATGCGGGTTAAATACTTTTTAGCGAGTGTTCGCCTCGTATCACCTCTACAATATATGAGAAACTATCTTTCTCAAACATGAAAAATAAGAGGAAGAGAGAAACTAGCTTAGAAATACTCCCGCTAATCATATTCACGATCAAGTATCGCCGATTGATTATTCGAACATAAATTTAGGTTTTTACTTCCGCGGATGATGCGCGTGATTGTCGCGGCACGCCAAAGTTTAATTTTTTTTCCTTACTCGGTTTTAAAACTACAAATTAATGTAGAAGTGGTAAGTAAGAGTCGAACCCAAGAGGAACGCTTTAATGTAGTTGTTTTTATCAATTAATATAGAAGGGGGTTTTGTGAAGTTGAATGAAATTGAAAATAAAATGACAAAATAAAAGAGATAAAAATGAAACAATTGAACTAAATATCTAGTTCTCGGTTGTGTCAACAGCTTGTGTTTATCTTTCCCATGCAACGTATTACTATTCCTTCTTCAATTTATCAACTCCAATTAACCAAGATGATCTGATTAACGAATTCTTCTTTAAGTGTATTAAATTAAAGTGAGTTCTTTAACTTAACATCTAGCTATTGGATAATCCTAAATAAATTCTTAGGATTTAATGCAAAGCTAGTATGAAATGAACGAGAAGAATGAGTTGAATTAGATGAATAATTTCACAAACTTCGAATTAATGCATCTAAGTTGATTTGTTAATAAATATGCACGATATTCATTTGCTACTTTGGATTGGAATCTAATGATATTTACGGATCAAGAGTTCCAATCCTAGCATGTAACAATTCTGAATTTACAGATTAATTGATTCAATTGGCCAAAGTGAATGCAATAATCACATAAACTCAAAAACGGGTTTACAAGCATAACAAACCAACAAATTGAAGTGGAGATATAGATAAGCGTTATTAAAGAGTTAGAAAAGACAACAACATGTTAGTTGAACACAACGGTCTCCTCGAACTAGATAGTGAGGTCTAACTACTCTTATTTGTGGGTTTCATACTTGTTAGCGAGTGTTGCCTTGTATCACCTCCACAATATAATAGATTATACTTCACTATCACAAATAATATACAAAAATATAGAAACAAGAAAATAAATGTTAAGAAATAAATAGAGGAGTTTAATCACTCATGTATGCGGGTTAAATACTTTTAGCGAGTGTTCGCCTCGTATCACCTCGACAATATATGAGAAACTATCTTTCTCAAACATGAAAAATAAGAGGAAGCAGAGAAACTAGCTTAGAAATACTCTAATCATATTCACGAATCAAGTATCGTCGATTGATTATTCGAACCTAAATTTAGGTTTTTACTTCACGGATGGGCGCGTATTGTCGCTGCACGCTAAAGTTTAATTTTTTCCTTACTCGGTTTTAAAACTACAAATTAATGTAGAAGTGGTAAGTAAGAGTCTGAACCCAAGAGGAACGCTGCTTAATGTAGTTGTTTTTATCAATTAATATAGAAGGGGTTTTGTGAAGTTGAATGAAATTAGAAAATAAAGAACAAAATAAAAGAGATAAAAATGAAACAATTGAACTAAATATCTAGTTCTCGGTTTTGTCAACTTTGACTTGTGTTTATCTTTCCCATGCAACGTATTACTATTCCTTCTTCAATTTATCAACTCCAATTAACCAAGATGATCGATTAACGAATTCTTCTTTAAGTGTATTAAATTAAAGTGAGTTCTTTAACTTAACATCTAGCTATTGGATAATCCTAAATAAATTCTTAGGATTTAATGCAAAGCTAGTATGAAATGAACGAGAAGAATGAGTTGAATTAGATGAATAATTTCACAAACTTCGAATTAATGCATCTAAGTTGATTTGTTAATAAATATGCACGATATTCATTTGCTACTTTGGATTGGAATCTAATGATATTTACGGATCAAGAGTTCCAATCCTAGCATGTAACTTGAATTCTGATTAATTGATTCAATTGGCCAAAGTGAATGCAATAATCACATAAACTCAAAAGCGGGTTTACAAGCATAACAAACCAACAAATTGAAGTGGAGATATAGATAAAACGTTATTAAAGAGTTAGAAAAGATAACAACATGTTAGTTGAACACAACGGTCTCCTCGAACTAGATAGTGAGGTCTAACTACTCTTATTTGTGGGTTTGATAGTTGTTAGCGAGTGTTCGCCTTGTATCACCTCCACAATATAATAGATTATACTTCACTATCACAAATAATATACAAAAATATAGAAACAAGAAAATAAATGTTAAGAAATAAATAGAGGAGTTTAATCACTCATGTATGCGGGTTAAATACTTTTTAGCGAGTGTTCGCCTCGTATCACCTCTACAATATATGAGAAACTATCTTTCTCAAACATGAAAAATAAGAGGAAGAGAGAAACTAGCTTAGAAATACTCCGCTAATCATATTCACGACCGAAGTATCGTCGATTGATTATTCGAACATAAATTTAGGTTTTTACTTCCGCCGGATGGGCGCGTATTGTCGCGGCACGTCAAAGTTTAATTTTTTTTCCTTACTCGGTTTTAAAACTACAAATTAATGTAGAAGTGGTAAGTAAGAGTCGAACCCAAGAGGAACGCTCTTTAATGTAGTTGTTTTTATCAATTAATATAGAAGGGGGGTTTTGTGAAGTTGAATGAAATTCGAAAATAAAATGACAAAATAAAAGAGATAAAAATGAAACAATTGAACTAAATATCTAGTTCTCGGTTGTGTCAACAGCTTGTGTTTATCTTTCCCATGCAGCGATATTACTATTCCTTCTTCAATTTATCAACTCCAATTAACCAAGATGATCTGATTAACGAATTCTTCTTTAAGTGTATTAAATTAAAGTGAGTTCTTTAACTTAACATCTAGCTATTGGATAATCCTAAATAAATTCTTAGGATTTAATGCAAAGCTAGTATGAAATGAGCGAGAAGAATGAGTTTAATTAGATGAATAATTTCACAAACTTCGAATTAATGCATCTAAGTTGATTTGTTAATAAATATGCACGATATTCATTTGCTACTTTGGATTGGAATCTAACGATATTTACGGATCAAGAGTTCCAATCCTAGCATGTAACAATTCTGATTAATTGATTCAATTTGCCAAAGTGAATGCAATAATCACATAAACTCAAAAAGCGGGTTTACAAGCATAACAAACCAACAAATTGAAGTGGAGATATAGATAAAACGTTATTAAAGAGTTAGAAAAGATAACAACATGTTAGTTGAACACAACGGTCCTCGAACTAGATAGTGAAGTCTAACTACTCTTATTTGTGGGTTTCATACTTGTTAGCGAGTGTTCGCCTTGTATCACCTCCACAATATAATAGATTATACTTCACTATCACAAATAATATACAAAAATATAGAAACAAGAAAATAAATGTTAAGAAATAAATAGAGGAGTTTAATCACTCATGTATGCGGGTTAAATACTTTTAGCGAGTGTTCGCCAGTATCACCTCGACAATATATGAGAAACTATCTTTCTCAAACATGAAAAATAAGAGGAAGAGAGAAACTAGCTTAGAAATGCTCCGCTAATCATATTCACGACCGAAGTATCGTCGATTGATTATTCGAACCTAAATTTAGGTTTTTACTTCCATGGATGAGTAGCGCGCGTATTGTCATGACTTGCGCCAAAGTTTTATTTTTTCCTTACTCGGTTTTAAAACTACAAATTAATGTAGAAGTGGTAAGTAAAGTCGAACCCAAGAGGAACGCTGTTTAATGTAGTTGTTTTTATCAATTAATATAGAAGGGGGGTTTTGTGAAGTTGAATGAAATTGAAAATAAAATGATAAAATAAAAAAAGAGATAAAAATGAAACAATTGAACTAAATATCTAGTTCTCGGTTTTGTCAACAGCTTGTGTTTATCTTTCCCATGCAACGTATTACTATTCCTTCTTCAATTTATCAACTCCAATTAACCAAGATGATCTGATTAACGAATTCTTCTTTAAGTGTATTAAATTAAAGTGAGTTCTTTAACTTAACATCTAGCTATTGGATAATCCTAAATAAATTCTTAGGATTTAATGCAAAGCTAGTATGAAATGAACGAGAAGAATGAGTTGAATTAGATGAATAATTTCACAAACTCGAATTAATGCATCTAAGTTGATTTGTTAATAAATATGCACGATATTCATTTGCTACTTTGGATTGGAATCTAACGATATTTACGGATCAAGAGTTCCAATCCTAGCATGTAACTTGAATTCTGATTAATTGATTCAATTTGCCAAAGTGAATGCAATAATCACATAAACTCAAAAAGCGGGTTTACAAGCATAACAAACCAACAAATTGAAGTGGAGATATAGATAAAACGTTATTAAAGAGTTAGAAAAGATAACAACATGTTAGTTGAACACAACGGTCCTCGAACTAGATAGTGAAGTCTAACTACTCTTATTTGTGGGTTTCATACTTGTTAGCGAGTGTTACCTTGTATCACCTCCACAATATAATAGATTATACTTCACTATCACAAATAATATACAAAAATATAGAAACAAGAAAATAAATGTTAAGAAATAAATAGAGGAGTTTAATCACTCATGTATGCGGGTTAAATACTTTTAGCGAGTGTTCGCCTCGTATCACCTCGACAATATATGAGAAACTATCTTTCTCAAACATGAAAAAATAAGAGGAAGAGAGAAACTAGCTTAGAAATACTCCGCTAATCATATTCACTACAAGTATCGTCGATTGATTATTGAACCTAAATTTAGGTTTTTACTTCAGCGGATGGGCGTATTGTCATGACTTGCACTAAAGTTTTATTTTTTTCCTTACTCGGTTTTAAAACTACAAATTAATGTAGAAGTGGTAAGTAAGAGTCGAACCCAGAGAGGAACATTTGTTTAATGTAGTTGTTTTTATCAATTAATATAGAAGGGGGGTTTTGTGAAGTTGAATGAAATTCGAAAATAAAATGATAAAATAAAAGAGATAAAAATGAAACAATTGAACTAAATATCTAGTTCTCGGTTTTGTCAACAACTTTGTGTTTATCTTTCCCATGCAACGTATTACTATTCCTTCTTCAATTTATCAACTCCAATTAACCAAGATGATCCGATTAACGAATTCTTCTTTAAGTGTATTAAATTAAAAGTGAGTTCTTTAACTTAACATCTAGCTATTGGATAATCCTAAATAAATTCTTAGGATTTAATGCAAAGCTAGTATGAAATGAACGAGAAGAATGAGTTGAATTAGATGAATAATTTCACAAACTCGAATTAATGCATCTAAGTTGATTTGTTAATAAATATGCACGATATTCATTTGCTACTTTGGATTGGAATCTAATGATATTTACGGATCAAGAGTTCCAATCCTAGCATGTAACTTGAATTCTGATTAATTGATTCAATTGGCCAAAGTGAATGCAATAATCACATAAACTCAAAAGCGGGTTTACAAGCATAACAAACCAACAAATTGAAGTGGAGATATAGATAAAGCGTTATTAAAGAGTTAGAAAAGATAACAACATGTTAGTTGAACACAACGGTCCCCTCGAACTAGATAGTGAAGTCTAACTACTCTTATTTGTGGGTTTGATAGTTGTTAGCGAGTGTTCGCCTTGTATCACCTCCACAATATAATAGATTATACTTCACTATCACAAATAATATACAAAAATATAGAAACAAGAAAATAAATGTTAAGAAATAAATAGAGGAGTTTAATCACTCATGTATGCGGGTTAAATACTTTTTAGCAGTGTTAGCCTCGTATCACCTCTACAATATATGAGAAACTATCTTTCTCAAACATGAAAAATAAGAGGAAGAGAGAAACTAGCTTAGAAATACTCCGCTAATCATATTCACGACAAGTATCGTCGATTGATTATTGAACCTAAATTTAGGTTTTTACTTCCGGATGGTAGCGTATTGTCGCAAGACACGCCAAAGTTTTATTTTTTCCTTACTCGGTTTTAAAACTACAAATTAATGTAGAAGTGGTAAGTAAGAGTCGAACCCAAGAGGAGCATTTGTTTAATGTAGTTGTTTTTATCAATTAATATAGAAGGGGTTTTGTGAAGTTGAATGAAATTGAAAATAAAATGACAAAATAAAAGAGATAAAAATGAAACAATTGAACTAAATATCTAGTTCTCAGGTTTGTGTCAACAGACTTGTGTTTATCTTTCCCATGCAACGTATTACTATTCCTTCTTCAATTTATCAACTCCAATTAACCAAGATGATCCGATTAACGAATTCTTCTTTAAGTGTATTAAATTAAAGTGAGTTCTTTAACTTAACATCTAGCTATTGGATAATCCTAAATAAATTCTTAGGATTTAATGCAAAGCTAGTATGAAATGAGCGAGAAGAATGAGTTTAATTAGATGAATAATTTCACAAACTTCGAATTAATGCATCTAAGTTGTTTTGTTAATAAATATACACGATATTCATTTGCTACTTTGGATTGGAATCTAATGATATTTTACGGATCAAGAGTTCCAATCCTAGCATGTAACTTGAATTCTGATTAATTGATTCAATTGGCCAAAGTGAATGCAATAATCACATAAACTCAAAACGGGTTTACAAGCATAACAAACCAACAAATTGAAGTGGAGATATAGATAAAGCGTTATTAAAGAGTTAGAAAAGATAACAACATGTTAGTTGAACACAGCGGTCCTCGAACTAGAGAGTGAAGTCTAACTACTCTTATTTGTGGGTTTGATAGTTGTTAGCAGTGTTCGCCTTGTATCACCTCCACAATATAATAGATTATACTTCACTATCACAAATAATATACAAAAATATAGAAACAAGAAAATAAATGTTAAGAAATAAATAGAGGAGTTTAATCACTCATGTATGCGGGTTAAATACTTTTTAGCGAGTGTTAGCCTCAGATCACCTCTACAATATATGAGAAACTATCTTTCTCAAACATGAAAAATAAGAGGAAGAGAGAAACTAGCTTAGAAATACTCCGCTAATCATATTCACGACAAGTATCGTCGATTGATTATTGAACCTAAATTTAGGTTTTTACTTCGCCGGATGAAGCGCGTATTATGTGACGCACACGTAAAGTTTTATTTTTTTCCTTACTCGGTTTTAAAACTACAAATTAATGTAGAAGTGGTAAGTAAGAGTCGAACCCAAGAGGAATTGTTTAATGTAGTTGTTTTTATCAATTAATATAGAAGGGGTTTTGTGAAGTTGAATGAAATTGAAAATAAAATGACAAAATAAAAGAGATAAAAATGAAACAATTGAACTAAATATCTAGTTCTCGGTTGTGTCAACAAATTGTGTTTATCTTTCCCATGCAACGTATTACTATTCCTTCTTCAATTTATCAACTCCAATTAACCAAGATGATCCGATTAGCGAATTCTTCTTTAAGTGTATTAAATTAAAGTGAGTTCTTTAACTTAACATCTAGCTATTGGATAATCCTAAATAAATTCTTAGGATTTAATGCAAAAGCTAGTATGAAATGAACGAGAAGAATGAGTTTAATTAGATGAATAATTTCACAAACTCGAATTAATGCATCTAAGTTGTTTTGTTAATAAATATGCACGATATTCATTTGCTACTTTGGATTGGAATCTAATGATATTTACGGATCAAGAGTTCCAATCCTAGCATGTAACTTGAATTCTGATTAATTGATTCAATTGGCCAAAGTGAATGCAATAATCACATAAACTCAAAAACGGGTTTACAAGCATAACAAACCAACAAATTGAAGTGGAGATATAGATAAAACGTTATTAAAGAGTTAGAAAAGATAACAACATGTTAGTTGAACACAACGGTCCTCGAACTAGATAGTGAAGTCTAACTACTCTTATTTGTGGGTTTGATAGTTGTTAGCGAGTGTTCGCCTTGTATCACCTCCACAATATAATAGATTATACTTCACTATCACAAATAATATACAAAAATATAGAAACAAGAAAATAAATGTTAAGAAATAAATAGAGGAGTTTAATCACTCATGTATGCGGGTTAAATACTTTTTAGCGAGTGTTCGCCTCGTATCACCTCTACAATATATGAGAAACTATCTTTCTCAAACATGAAAAATAAGAGGAAGAGAGAAACTAGCTTAGAAATACTCCGCTAATCATATTCACGACCGAAGTATCGTCGATTGATTATTCGAACCTAAATTTAGGTTTTTACTTCCGCCGGATGGGCGCGTATTGTCGCGGCACGCCAAAGTTTTATTTTTTTTCCTTACTCGGTTTTAAAACTACAAATTAATGTAGAAGTGGTAAGTAAGAGTCGAACCCAAGAGGAACGCTGTTTAATGTAGTTGTTTTTATCAATTAATATAGAAGGGGGGTTTTGTGAAGTTGAATGAAATTCGAAAATAAAATGACAAAATAAAAGAGATAAAAATGAAACAATTGAACTAAATATCTAGTTCTCGGTTGTGTCAACAGCTTGTGTTTATCTTTCCCATGCAACGTATTACTATTCCTTCTTCAATTTATCAACTCCAATTAACCAAGATGATCGATTAATCTAATTCTTCTTTAAGTGTATTAAATTAAAGTGAGTTCTTTAACTTAACATCTAGCTATTGGATAATCCTAAATAAATTCTTAGGATTTAATGCAAAGCTAGTATGAAATGAGCGAGAAGAATGAGTTTAATTAGATGAATAATTTCACAAACTTCGAATTAATGCATCTAAGTTGTTTTGTTAATAAATATGCACGATATTCATTTGCTACTTTGGATTGGAATCTAATGATATTTACGGATCAAGAGTTCCAATCCTAGCATGTAACTTGAATTCTGATTAATTGATTCAATTGGCCAAAGTGAATGCAATAATCACATAAACTCAAAAGCGGGTTTACAAGCATAACAAACCAACAAATTGAAGTGGAGATATAGATAAAGCGTTATTAAAGAGTTAGAAAAGATAACAACATGTTAGTTGAACACAACGGTCCCCTCGAACTAGATAGTGAAGTCTAACTACTCTTATTTGTGGGTTTGATAGTTGTTAGCGAGTGTTCGCCTTGTATCACCTCCACAATATAATAGATTATACTTCACTATCACAAATAATATACAAAAATATAGAAACAAGAAAATAAATGTTAAGAAATAAATAGAGGAGTTTAATCACTCATGTATGCGGGTTAAATACTTTTTAGCGAGTGTTCGCCTCGTATCACCTCTACAATATATGAGAAACTATCTTTCTCAAACATGAAAAATAAGAGGAAGAGAGAAACTAGCTTAGAAATACTCCGCTAATCATATTCACTAATCAAGTATCGCCGATTGATTATTCGAACCTAAATTTAGGTTTTTACTTCAGCGGATGGCGCGTATTGTCGCACACCAAAAAGTTTTATTTTTTCCTTACTCGGTTTTAAAACTACAAATTAATGTAGAAGTGGTAAGTAAAGTCGAACCCAAGAGGCATTTGTTTAATGTAGTTGTTTTTATCAATTAATATAGAAGGGGTTTTGTGAAGTTGAATGAAATTCGAAAATAAAATGACAAAATAAAAAGAGATAAAAAATGAAACAATTGAACTAAATATCTAGTTCTCGGTTGTGTCAACAGCTTGTGTTTATCTTTCCCATGCAACGTATTACTATTCCTTCTTCAATTTATCAACTCCAATTAACCAAGATGATCTGATTAACGAATTCTTCTTTAAGTGTATTAAATTAAAGTGAGTTCTTTAACTTAACATCTAGCTATTGGATAATCCTAAATAAATTCTTAGGATTTAATGCAAAGCTAGTATGAAATGAACGAGAAGAATGAGTTTAATTAGATGAATAATTTCACAAACTCGAATTAATGCATCTAAGTTGTTTTGTTAATAAATATGCACGATATTCATTTGCTACTTTGGATTGGAATCTAATGATATTTACGGATCAAGAGTTCCAATCCTAGCATGTAACTTGAATTCTGATTAATTGATTCAATTGGCCAAAGTGAATGCAATAATCACATAAACTCAAAACGGGTTTACAAGCATAACAAACCAACAAATTGAAGTGGAGATATAGATAAACGTTATTAAAGAGTTAGAAAAGATAACAACATGTTAGTTGAACACAACGGTCCTCGAACTAGATAGTGAAGTCTAACTACTCTTATTTGTGGGTTTGATAGTTGTTAGCGAGTGTTAGCCTTTGTATCACCTCCACAATATAATAGATTATACTTCACTATCACAAATAATATACAAAAATATAGAAACAAGAAAATAAATGTTAAGAAATAAATAGAGGAGTTTAATCACTCATGTATGCGGGTTAAATACTTTTTAGCGAGTGTTCGCCTCGTATCACCTCTACAATATATGAGAAACTATCTTTCTCAAACATGAAAAATAAGAGGAAGAGAGAAACTAGCTTAGAAATACTCCGCTAATCATATTCACGACCGAAGTATCGTCGATTGATTATTCGAACCTAAATTTAGGTTTTTACTTCCGCCGGATGGGCGCGTATTGTCGCGGCACGCCAAAGTTTTATTTTTTTTCCTTACTCGGTTTTAAAACTACAAATTAATGTAGAAGTGGTAAGTAAGAGTCGAACCCAAGAGGAACGCTTTAATGTAGTTGTTTTTATCAATTAATATAGAAGGGGGGTTTTGTGAAGTTGAATGAAATTCGAAAATAAAATGACAAAATAAAAGAGATAAAAATGAAACAATTGAACTAAATATCTAGTTCTCGGTTGTGTCAACAGCTTGTGTTTATCTTTCCCATGCAACGTATTACTATTCCTTCTTCAATTTATCAACTCCAATTAACCAAGATGATCTGATTAACGAATTCTTCTTTAAGTGTATTAAATTAAAGTGAGTTCTTTAACTTAACATCTAGCTATTGGATAATCTAAATAAATTCTTAGGATTTAATGCAAAGCTAGTATGAAATGAACGAGAAGAATGAGTTTAATTAGATGAATAATTTCACAAACTCGAATTAATGCATCTAAGTTGTTTTGTTAATAAATATGCACGATATTCATTTGCTACTTTGGATTGGAATCTAATGATATTTACGGATCAAGAGTTCCAATCTAGCATGTAACTTGAATTTACTGATTAATTGATTCAATTGGCCAAAGTGAATGCAATAATCACATAAACTCAAAAACGGGTTTACAAGCATAACAAACCAACAAATTGAAGTGGAGATATAGATAAAACGTTATTAAAGAGTTAGAAAAGATAACAACATGTTAGTTGAACACAACGGTCCCCTCGAACTAGATAGTGAAGTCTAACTACTCTTATTTGTGGGTTTGATAGTTGTTAGCGAGTGTTCGCCTTGTATCACCTCCACAATATAATAGATTATACTTCACTATCACAAATAATATACAAAAATATAGAAACAAGAAAATAAATGTTAAGAAATAAATAGAGGAGTTTAATCACTCATGTATCTTGGGTTAAATACTTTTTAGCGAGTGTTCGCCTCGTATCACCTCTACAATATATGAGAAACTATCTTTCTCAAACATGAAAAATAAGAGGAAGAGAGAAACTAGCTTAGAAATACTCCGCTAATCATATTCACGACCGAAGTATCGTCGATTGATTATTCGAACCTAAATTTAGGTTTTTACTTCCGCCGGATGGGCGCGTATTGTCGTGCACGTAAAGTTTTATTTTTTTCCTTACTCGGTTTTAAAACTACAAATTAATGTAGAAGTGGTAAGTAAGAGTCGAACCCAAGAGGAACGCATTTAATGTAGTTGTTTTTATCAATTAATATAGAAGGGTTTTGTGAAGTTGAATGAAATTAGAAAATAAAATGACAAAATAAAAGAGATAAAAATGAAACAATTGAACTAAATATCTAGTTCTCGGTTGTGTCAACTTGACTTGTGTTTATCTTTCCCATGCAACGTATTACTATTCCTTCTTCAATTTATCAACTCCAATTAACCAAGATGATCGATTAACCAATTCTTCTTTAAGTGTATTAAATTAAAGTGAGTTCTTTAACTTAACATCTAGCTATTGGATAATCCTAAATAAATTCTTAGGATTTAATGCAAAGCTAGTATGAAATGAACGAGAAGAATGAGTTTAATTAGATGAATAATTTCACAAACTTCGAATTAATGCATCTAAGTTGTTTTGTTAATAAATATGCACGATATTCATTTGCTACTTTGGATTGGAATCTAATGATATTTACGGATCAAGAGTTCCAATCCTAGCATGTAACTTGAATTCTGATTAATTGATTCAATTGGCCAAAGTGAATGCAATAATCACATAAACTCAAAACGGGTTTACAAGCATAACAAACCAACAAATTGAAGTGGAGATATAGATAAAACGTTATTAAAGAGTTAGAAAAGATAACAACATGTTAGTTGAACACAACGGTCCCCTCGAACTAGATAGTGAAGTCTAACTACTCTTATTTGTGGGTTTGATAGTTGTTAGCAGTGTTCGCCTTGTATCACCTCCACAATATAATAGATTATACTTCACTATCACAAATAATATACAAAAATATAGAAACAAGAAAATAAATGTTAAGAAATAAATAGAGGAGTTTAATCACTCATGTATGCGGGTTAAATACTTTTAGCGAGTGTTCGCCTCGTATCACCTCTACAATATATGAGAAACTATCTTTCTCAAACATGAAAAATAAGAGGAAGAGAGAAACTAGCTTAGAAATACTCCGCTAATCATATTCCACTAATCAAGTATAAATCGATTGATTATTCGAACCTAAATTTAGGTTTTTACTTCACGGATGGGCGCGTATTGTCGCTGACACGTAAAGTTTTATTTTTTCCTTACTCGGTTTTAAAACTACAAATTAATGTAGAAGTGGTAAGTAAGAGTCGAACCCAAGAGGAACGCTGTTTAATGTAGTTGTTTTTATCAATTAATATAGAAGGGGTTTTGTGAAGTTGAATGAAATTCGAAAATAAAATGACAAAATAAAAGAGATAAAAATGAAACAATTGAACTAAATATCTAGTTCTCGGTTGTGTCAACAGCTTGTGTTTATCTTTCCCATGCAACGTATTACTATTCCTTCTTCAATTTATCAACTCCAATTAACCAAGATGATCTGATTAACGAATTCTTCTTTAAGTGTATTAAATTAAAGTGAGTCCTTTAACTTAACATCTAGCTATTGGATAATCCTAAATAAATTCTTAGGATTTAATGCAAAGCTAGTATGAAATGAACGAGAAGAATGAGTTGAATTAGATGAATAATTTCACAAACTCGAATTAATGCATCTAAGTTGATTTGTTAATAAATATGCACGATATTCATTTGCTACTTTGGATTGGAATCTGATGATATTTATGGATCAAGAGTTCCAATCCTAACATGTAACTTGAATTCTGATTAATTGATTCAATTGGCCAAAGTGAATGCAATAATCACATAAACTCAAACGGGTTTACAAGCATAACAAACCAACAAATTGAAGTGGAGATATAGATAAAACGTTATTAAAGAGTTAGAAAAGATAACAACATGTTAGTTGAACACAGCGGTCCTCGAACTAGATAGTGAAGTCTAACTACTCTTATTTGTGGGTTTGATAGTTGTTAGCGAGTGTTCGCCTTGTATCACCTCCACAATATAATAGATTATACTTCACTATCACAAATAATATACAAAAATATAGAAACAAGAAAATAAATGTTAAGAAATAAATAGAGGAGTTTAATCACTCATGTATGCGGGTTAAATACTTTTAGCGAGTGTTAAGCCTCGTATCACCTCTACAATATATGAGAAACTATCTTTCTCAAACATGAAAAATAAGAGGAAGAGAGAAACTAGCTTAGAAATACTCCGCTAATCATATTCACGACCGAAGTATCGTCGATTGATTATTCGAACCTAAATTTAGGTTTTTACTTCACGGATAGCGTATTGTCGCGACACGCCAAAGTTTTATTTTTTTCCTTACTCGGTTTTAAAACTACAAATTAATGTAGAAGTGGTAAGTAAGAGTCGAACCCAAGAGGAACGCATTTGTTTAATGTAGTTGTTTTTATCAATTAATATAGAAGGGGTTTTGTGAAGTTGAATGAAATTCAAAATAAAATGACAAAATAAAAGAGATAAAAATGAAACAATTGAACTAAATATCTAGTTCTCGGTTGTGTCAATGACTTGTGTTTATCTTTCCCATGCAACGTATTACTATTCCTTCTTCAATTTATCAACTCCAATTAACCAAGATGATCCGATTAAGGAATTCTTCTTTAAGTGTATTAAATTAAAGTGAGTTCTTTAACTTAACATCTAGCTATTGGATAATCCTAAATAAATTCTTAGGATTTAATGCAAAGCTAGTATGAAATGAACGAGAAGAATGAGTTTAATTAGATGAATAATTTCACAAACTTCGAATTAATGCATCTAAGTTGTTTTGTTAATAAATATGCACGATATTCATTTGCTACTTTGGATTGGAATCTAATGATATTTACGGATCAAGAGTTCCAATCCTAGCATGTAACTTGAATTTCTGATTAATTGATTCAATTGGCCAAAGTGAATGCAATAATCACATAAACTCAAAAAGCGGGTTTACAAGCATAACAAACCAACAAATTGAAGTGGAGATATAGATAAAGCGTTATTAAAGAGTTAGAAAAGATAACAACATGTTAGTTGAACACAACGGTCCTCGAACTAGATAGTGAAGTCTAACTACTCTTATTTGTGGGTTTGATAGTTGTTAGCGAGTGTTCGCTTTGTATCACCTCCACAATATAATAGATTATACTTCACTATCACAAATAATATACAAAAATATAGAAACAAGAAAATAAATGTTAAGAAATAAATAGAGGAGTTTAATCACTCATGTATGCGGGTTAAATACTTTTAGCAGTGTTAGCCTCGTATCACCTCTACAATATATGAGAAACTATCTTTCTCAAACATGAAAAATAAGAGGAAGAGAGAAACTAGCTTAGAAATACTCCGCTAATCATATTCACGATCAAGTATCGTCGATTGATTATTGAACCTAAATTTAGGTTTTTACTCACGGATGTATGCGTATTGTCAGCACGCCAAAGTTTTATTTTTTTCCTTACTCGGTTTTAAAACTACAAATTAATGTAGAAGTGGTAAGTAAGAGTCGAACCCAAGAGGAACATTTAATGTAGTTGTTTTTATCAATTAATATAGAAGGGGTTTTGTGAAGTTGAATGAAATTAAAAATAAAATGATAAAATAAAAGAGATAAAAATGAAACAATTGAACTAAATATCTAGTTCTCGGTTTGTCAACGACTTGTGTTTATCTTTCCCATGCAACGTATTACTATTCCTTCTTCAATTTATCAACTCCAATTAACCAAGATGATCCGATTAGCTAATTCTTCTTTAAGTGTATTAAATTAAAGTGAGTTCTTTAACTTAACATCTAGCTATTGGATAATCCTAAATAAATTCTTAGGATTTAATGCAAAGCTAGTATGAAATGAGCGAGAAGAATGAGTTGAATTAGATGAATAATTTCACAAACTTCGAATTAATGCATCTAAGTTGATTTGTTAATAAATATGCACGATATTCATTTGCTACTTTGGATTGGAATCTAATGATATTTACGGATCAAGAGTTCCAATCCTAGCATGTAACTTGAATTCTGATTAATTGATTCAATTGGCCAAAGTGAATGCAATAATCACATAAACTCAAAACGGGGTTTACAAGCATAACAAACCAACAAATTGAAGTGGAGATATAGATAAAACGTTATTAAAGAGTTAGAAAAGATAACAACATGTTAGTTGAACACAACGGTCCTCGAACTAGATAGTGAAGTCTAACTACTCTTATTTGTGGGTTTGATAGTTGTTAGCGAGTGTTACCTTGTATCACCTCCACAATATAATAGATTATACTTCACTATCACAAATAATATACAAAAATATAGAAACAAAAAATAAATGTTAAGAAATAAATAGAGGAGTTTAATCACTCATGTATGCGGGTTAAATACTTTTTAGCGAGTGTTCGCCTCGTATCACCTCTACAATATATGAGAAACTATCTTTCTCAAACATGAAAAATAAGAGGAAGAGAGAAACTAGCTTAGAAATACTCCGCTAATCATATTCACGACCGAAGTATCGTCGATTGATTATTCGAACCTAAATTTAGGTTTTTACTTCCGTCGGATGGGCGCGTATTGTCGCGGCACGCCAAAGTTTTATTTTTTTTCCTTACTCGGTTTTAAAACTACAAATTAATGTAGAAGTGGTAAGTAAGAGTCGAACCCAAGAGGAACGCTGTTTAATGTAGTTGTTTTTATCAATTAATATAGAAGGGGTTTTGTGAAGTTGAATGAAATTCAAAATAAAATGACAAAATAAAAGAGATAAAAATGAAACAATTGAACTAAATATCTAGTTCTCGGTTGTGTCAACGACTTGTGTTTATCTTTCCCATGCAACGACATTACTATTCCTTCTTCAATTTATCAACTCCAATTAACCAAGATGATCGATTAACGAATTCTTCTTTAAGTGTATTAAATTAAAGTGAGTTCTTTAACTTAACATCTAGCTATTGGATAATCCTAAATAAATTCTTAGGATTTAATGCAAAGCTAGTATGAAATGAACGAGAAGAATGAGTTTAATTAGATGAATAATTTCACAAACTCGAATTAATGCATCTAAGTTGTTTTGTTAATAAATATGCACGATATTCATTTGCTACTTTGGATTGGAATCTAATGATATTTACGGATCAAGAGTTCCAATCCTAGCATGTAACTTGAATTCTGATTAATTGATTCAATTGGCCAAAGTGAATGCAATAATCACATAAACTCAAAAACGGGTTTACAAGCATAACAAACCAACAAATTGAAGTGGAGATATAGATAAAACGTTATTAAAGAGTTAGAAAAGATAACAACATGTTAGTTGAACGCAACGGTCCCCTCGAACTAGATAGTGAAGTCTAACTACTCTTATTTGTGGGTTTGATAGTTGTTAGCGAGTGTTCGCCTTGTATCACCTCCACAATATAATAGATTATACTTCACTATCACAAATAATATACAAAAATATAGAAACAAGAAAATAAATGTTAAGAAATAAATAGAGGAGTTTAATCACTCATGTATGCGGGTTAAATACTTTTTAGCGAGTGTTCGCCATTATCACCTCTACAATATATGAGAAACTATCTTTCTCAAACATGAAAAATAAGAGGAAGAGAGAAACTAGCTTAGAAATACTCCGCTAATCATATTCACGACCGAAGTATCGTCGATTGATTATTCGAACCTAAATTTAGGTTTTTACTTCCACCGGATGGGCGCGTATTGTCGCGGCACGCCAAAGTTTTATTTTTTCCTTACTCGGTTTTAAAACTACAAATTAATGTAGAAGTGGTAAGTAAGAGTCGAACCCAAGAGGAACGCTGTTTAATGTAGTTGTTTTTATCAATTAATATAGAAGGGGTTTTGTGAAGTTGAATGAAATTCGAAAATAAAATGACAAAATAAAAGAGATAAAAATGAAACAATTGAACTAAATATCTAGTTCTCGGTTGTGTCCTTGACTTGTGTTTATCTTTCCCATGCAACGTATTACTATTCCTTCTTCAATTTATCAACTCCAATTAACCAAGATGATCCGATTAATCTAATTCTTCTTTAAGTGTATTAAATTAAAGTGAGTTCTTTAACTTAACATCTAGCTATTGGATAATCCTAAATAAATTCTTAGGATTTAATGCAAAGCTAGTATGAAATGAACGAGAAGAATGAGTTGAATTAGATGAATAATTTCACAAACTCGAATTAATGCATCTAAGTTGATTTGTTAATAAATATGCACGATATTCATTTGCTACTTTGGATTGGAATCTGATGATATTTATGGATCAAGAGTTCCAATCCTAACATGTAACTTGAATTTACAGATTAATTGATTCAATTGGCCAAGGTGAATGCAATAATCACGTAAACTCAAAAACGGGTTTACAAGCATAACAAACCAACAAATTGAAGTGGGTGAATAGATAAAATGTTACTAAAGTGTTAGAAAAGATAATCACATGTTAGTTGAACACAACGTTCCCCTCGAACTAGATAGTGAAGTCTAGCTACTCATATTTGTGGGTTTCATACTTTTTAGCGAGTGTTCGCCTTGTATCACCTCCACAATATAATAGATTATACTTCACTATCACAAATAATATACAAAAATATAGAAACAAGAAAATAAATGCTAAGAAACAAATAGAGAATTTTAATCACTCATACACGCGGGTTAAATCCTTTTTAACGAGTGTTCGCCTTGTATCACGTCCATAATATATGAGAAACTATGTTTCTCAAACATGAAAAATAAGAGGAAGAGAGAAACTAGCTTAGAAATGCTCCGCTAATCATATTCACGGCCGAAGTATCGTCGATTGATTATTCGAACCTAAATTTAGGTTTTTACTTCCGACGGATAGCCGCGTATTGTCGCGGCATGCCAAAGTTTAAATTTTTTTTCCTTACTCGGTTTCAAAACTACGAATTAATGTAGAAGTGGTAAGTAATAGTCGAACCCAAGAGGAACAGTGTTTAATGTA
Organism: Jasminum sambac; assembly: GCA_018223645.1. Classification (NCBI taxonomy): domain Eukaryota; kingdom Viridiplantae; phylum Streptophyta; class Magnoliopsida; order Lamiales; family Oleaceae; genus Jasminum; species Jasminum sambac. Next base: position 33,473,487 of record CP073648.1, read on the forward strand.
GTTGTTTTTATCAATTAATATAGAAGGGGGGTTTTGTGAAGTTGAATGAAATTCGAAAATAAAATGACAAAATAAAAGAGATGAAAATGAAACAATTGAACTAAATATCTAGTTCTCGGGTCCGGTTGTGTCAACAGCTTGTGTTTATCTTTCTCATGCAACGTGTTACTATTCCTTCTTCAATTTATCAACTCCAATTAACCAAGATGATCTGATTAACGAATTCTTCCTCAAGTGTATTAAATTAAAGTGAGTTCTTCAACTTAACATCTAGCCATTGGATAACCCGAAATAAGTTCTTAGGATTTAATGCAAAGCTAGTATGAAATGAACGAGAAGAATGAGTTGAATTAGATGAATAATTTCACAAACGGGAATTAATGCATCTAAGTTGGTTTGTTAATAAATATGCACGATATTCATTTGCTACTTTGGATTGGAATCTAATGATATTTACGTATCAAGAGTTCCAATCCTAGCATGTAACTTGAATTTACAGATTAATTGATTCAATTGGCCAAGGTGAATGCAATAATCACGTAAACTCAAAAACGGGTTTACAAGCATAACAAACCAACAAATTGAAGTGGGTGAATAGATAAAATGTTACTAAAGTGTTAGAAAAGATAATCACATGTTAGTTGAACACAACGTTCCCCTCGAACTAGATAGTGAAGTCTAGCTACTCATATTTGTGGGTTTCATACTTTTTAGCGAATGTTCGCCTTGTATCACCTCCACAATATAATAGATTATACTTCACTATCACAAATAATATACAAAAATATAGAAACAAGAAAATAAATGCTAAGAAATAAATAGAAAAGTTTAATCACTCATATAGGCGGGTTAAATACTTTTTAGTGAGTGTTCGCCTTGTATCACCTTCTACAATATATGAGAAATTATCTTTCTCAGACATAAAAAATAAAAGAAAGAGAAAAACTAGCGAAGAAATGCTCTGCTAATCATATTCACGGCCGAAGTATCGTCGATTGATTATTCGAACCTAAATTTAGGTTTTTACTTCCGCCGGAATATGAGAAACTATGAGCTTTCAAGCTAGAACTAAGAACAATTGATGAAGAGAATTTTATTGAGGAGAAAGTTGGAGAGAATCACAAGCTAATTCTCTCTTCAAAGTTGTGTCTTCCTTCCTTACAAATGCCTCTATTTATAGGAAAAATTTCATAGGAAATTAAAATAAAATAAAAAATTACACTCATGCACCATCATGGGTTTATTAAATTGTATCCACGAAATCATGATAATAGAATTTCCTCATGGTGTAGGTAAACATCTTATCTTGCTTAGGCAATTGGAATTTCATCTTTCGGATATTTTAATAGAAAGTTACGAATTTTTCTACCAAAACATGGCCCAAAGAATCCTCCATTCAGAATAGTCACGGTTTTACCTATTTTTGACCACCATAATGTCCGAATCATTTGAAGTCATGAACACCAAAGTTGTACCCCTCTGAGTCTAATTTCCACAGGAATAAGAATCGGTTCAATTCAATTTTTGTAGATCAAGTTATGGTCAAATTACTGCACTGCGCCAGTAAATCCGAGTTGCTGATTTTTTGCGATATGACACTTTTAGTCGTTTTTCTTCAAACGGCCATAACTTTAACTAGGAAACTCCGATTTGGGATTCGGAAAAAGTTTGGGAATCCTCTTTTGATGTTCTTAAACATTGGCACAAGAAAAATTATAAAAATAACTTTTCATAAAATTGCATCGGAGGCCCTTCATCTTTGATTCGCTTGCATTTTGGTCCTGAGTTTCCGTTTTCATTCGATTTTCATCCATTTTGATTCCTTTTGATTCTTTGTGACCCTAAACACCACAATAAAGGAAAAACACATAAAACGGAACATATAACACTAATAAAACACAAAAACACGTAAAATAGAAGAGTTATTTCATTGCTTTTCTAGCACTTATCAAACTCCCCCACACATAGACTGTTGTTCGCCCTCGAACAACAACCATATGAAACAAAACAACACAATGATTTTACATGAGATAAAAAACTTTAAACATTGAAATCCTACTACAGATAGTGACTTGCTTAATAAACATTCTGCCGAACCAAGAAAATTTCACTTCTTCTCAAATACACAATGGCTTGTGAGTGTGTGCAATTGAGGTTATCATACCATCACTAAATGGAACCAAATAAAAGCTTACGATGTTTATCCAAATCCTGACCCGAAATGGTCAAATATTTCCTTTCACCTCTCGTGATCCCACTCTTATTTTACAATGATTCCCATAGATCCTAAAAATTACTCTGTTCACCAAAAATCATCAACTGTTAGCACTACAAAGAAAAAAAAGGGCATGGTAGGTGTTTTATCGCAAATATGTCTTCAATTGAAAAAGTGTTTAGATTGGGCACTTCAAACCACTGAGGGAATTTATTTATCTAACTTCACACTTTGGTAGCTATCACATTTCTTTTTTTTTTATGTTTTTTTTTTTTTTTTTTTGGATGAAAAAGAAGAAGAAGAAGAAGAAGAAGAAGATTTTTTGCAATTTTCTTTTCAACTTTTACCCCACAAGTAGCTTTCACACTAACCCCTTTCATTGGAGGTAGCCTTCTTCACCCATTTGAGGTGACGATCTTTCACTCTCCGAGGCAGGTAGCTCTTTCCTGTGGTCCCTCTCCTTATTTTGAATATAAAAGTAAAATTCATTCTCAGCATTGGTCAGTGCTTTTTCCAAACTTTTTAAAACTCTGTCAATAAAAGACATATTCACAAAAAACAAATACCATGCGATTATAACTCCACCTTACTAACAATTGATGTTTCCAGGTTACTTTGAGCATGACGAATGGATAGAAAAAAGAAAAGAAAAAGTTAGTTTACTATGGTTTAGAAAAATAAAAAAATCAACATTTTCAACCTTCAATTTGGGTTCCAGAGAATGCTAGTAATATACCTATAAATGTGCTCAGATAAATTTGCCAGCTGTGCTTGGAGAAGAACAGAACATATTTTTTTTTTCGAGATCTTGTAGTTTCAGCTAAGTTGCGCAAATTAAGCTCAATCATATTCAAAAGTTGCTATCTCATGAAAAATCGTCGATAAAAAAAAAATCACATGCAGACCACAATATGCCACTCCCCCACACTTAAATTCTACATTGTCCCCAATGTAGAAGTATAGATAGCATGAAAAAGAAGAAGAAATAGAAACTCCCCTATGGTAAGCAATGAGTCGTGCCGATTTGGGGATGGCGGTTGCACAATGTAGCACTTCTTAGGAACACTTCGACAATCCAAGAGTAAGAGACCTGCAATCAACATATTTACAGAATAAGAAAAATAACAGGTGATTTTTTTTTTAAGAATAGAAATATATACAAAGAGACTATGGGAGTTGACAACCCTCTGAACATCTTGCAGTAGTATTCACATCAAATTAATGACATTATTCCATCAAGTCTGATCTGCATGGAAACTATCTGAATCGGCATACTCTCTACAAAACAGTTTGACAACCAACCTTAATGAAAAGGTCCTCCATATCGCCACATGAAACATAGGTATGTTTGGCGCGTATTGTCGTGGCACGCCAAAGTTTAATTTTTTTTCCTTACTCGGTTTCAAAACTACAAATTAATATAGAAGTGGTAAGTAAGGGTCGAACCCAAAAGGAACGGTGTTTAATATGTTGTTCTTATCAATTAATATAGAAATGGGGGGTTTTGTGAAGTTAAATTAAATTCGAAAATAAAATGACGAAATATAAAAAATGAAAATGAAACAATTGAAGATATATCTAGTTCTCGGGTTCGGTTGTGTCAACAACTTGTGTTTATCTTTCCCATGCAATGTGTTACTTTTCCTTCTTCAATTTATCAACTCCAATTAACCAAGATGATCTGATTAAGGAAATCTTCCTTAAGTGTATTAAATTAAAGTGAGTTCTTTAACTTAACATCTAGCTATTGAATAACACTAAACAAGTTCTTAGGATTTAATGCAAAGCTAGTATGAAATGAACGAGAAGAATGAGTTGAATTAGATGAATAATTTCACAAACTCGAATTAATGCATCTAAGTTGATTTGTTAATAAATATGCACGATATTCATTTGCTACTTTGGATTGGAATCTAATGATATTTACGGATCAAGAGTTCCAATCCTAGCATGTAACTTGAATTTACAGATTAATTTATTCAATTGGCCAAAGTGAATGCAATAAACACATAAACTCAAAAACGGGTTTACAAGCATAACAAACCAACAAATTGAAGTGAAGGAATAGATAAAACGTTACTAAGGAGTTAGAAAAGATAACATATTAGTTGAACACAACGTTCCCCTCGAACTAGATAGTGAAATCTAACTACTCATATGTGTGGGTTTTATACTTTTTAGCGAGTGTTCGCCTTGTATCACCTCCACAATATAATAGATTATACTTCACTACCACAAATAATATACAAAAATATAGAAACAAGAAAATAAATGCTAAGAAATAAATATAGAAGTTTAATCACTCATATATGCGGGTTAAAAACTTTTTAGCGAGTGTTCGCCTTGTATCACCTCCACAATATATGAGAAATTATCTTTCTCAAACATGAAAAATAAAAGAAAGGGAAAAATTAGCGAAGAAATGCTCCGCTAGTCATATTCACGGTTGAAGTATCGCCGATTGATTATTCGAACCTAAATTTAGGTTTTTACTTTCGCCGCAATATGAGAAACTAAGAGCTTTCAAGCTACAACTAAGAACAATTGATGAAGAGAATTTTATTGAGGAGAAAGCTGGAGAGAATCACAAGCTAATTCTCTCTTCAAAGTTGTGTCTTCCTTCCTCACAAATGCCTCTATTTATAGGCAAAATTTCATAAGAAAATATAATAAAAAATTACACTCATGCACCATCATGAGTTTATTAAATTGTATCCACCAAATCATGATAATGGAATTTCATCATGGTGTTGTAAACATCTTATCTTACTTTGGCAATTGGAATTTCATCTTTTGGATATTTTAATAGAAAGTTATGAATTTTCTACCAAAACATGGCCCAAAGAATCCTCCATTCAGAATAGTCACGGTTTTACCCATTTTGGACCACCATAATGTCCGAATCATCTGAAATCATGAACACCAAAGTTGTAGCCCTCTGGCTTTCCACAAGAACAAGAATCGGGTCAATTCAATTTTTGTAGCTCAAGTTATGGTCAAATTACTGCACTGCGCCAGTAAATCTGAGTTCCTAATTTTTTTTGCGATATGACATTTTTAGTCATTTTTCTTCAAACGGCCATAACTTTAACTAGGAAACTCTGATTTGGGATTCAGAAAAAGTTTGGGAATCCTCTTTTGATGTTCTTAAAGATTGGCACAAGAAAAAATATAAAAATAACTTTTCATAAAATTGCATCGGAGGCCCTCCATCTTTGATTCGCTTGCATTTTGGTCCCGAGTTTCCGTTTTAATTCGATTTTCATCCATTTTGACTCCTTTTGATTCTTTGTGACCCTAAACACCACAATAAAGGAAAAACACATAAAGCGGAACATATAACACTAATAAAACACACAAACACGTAAAATAGAAGAGTTATTTAAGTGCTTTTCTAGCACTTATCAAACTCCCCCACACTTAGACTGTTGTTCGCCCTCGAACAACAACCATATGACACAAAACAACACAATGATTTTACAAGAAATAGACAAGTTTAAATATTGAAATCCTACTACAGATAGTGACTTGCTTAATAAACATTCTCCCGAACCACGAAAATTTCACTTATTCTCAAATACACAATGGCTTGTGAGTGTGTGCAATTGAGGTTATCATCCCATCACTAACCGGAACCAAATAAAAGCTTACGATGTTTATCCAAATCCTGACCCGAAGTGGTCAAATATTTCCTTTCACCTCTCGTGATCCCACTCTTATTTTACAATGATTCCCAGAGATCCTAAAACTTACTCTGTTCAGCAAAAATCATCAACTGTTAGCATTGCAACGAAACAAAGGGCATGGCAGGTGTTTTATCACAAATATGTCTTCAATTTAAAGAGTGTTAGATTGAGCACTTCAAACCACTGAGGAAATTTGTTGATCTAACTTCACGCTTTGGTAGCTATCACATTTCTCGTTTTTTTTTTATGTTTTTCTTTTATGAAGAAGAAGAGTTTTGCAATTTTATTTTCATCTTTTATCCCACAAGTAGCCTTCACACTAACCCCTTTCATTGGAGGTAGCCTTCTTCACATATTTGAGGTGACGATCTTTCACTCTCCAAGGCAGGTAGCTCTTTCCTGTGGTCTCTCTCCTTATTTCGAATATAAAAGTAAAATTCATTCTCAGCATAGGTCAGTGCTTTTTCCAAACTTTTTTTAAACTTTGTCAATAAAAGGCATATTCGCAAAAAACAGATACCATGCGATTATAATTCCACCTTGCTAACAATTGATGTTTCGAGGTTACTATGAGCAGGAACGAATGGATAGAAAAAGAAAAGAAAAAGTCAGTTTACTATGGTCTAGAAAAATAAAAAAAAATCAACATTTTCAACCTTCAATTTGTGTTCTAGAGAATGATAGTAAATTACCTATAAATGTGCTCAGATAAATTTGCTAGCTGTGCTTGGAGAAGAACAGAACACACATTTTTTTTCGAGATCTTGTAGTTTCAGCTAAGTCACGCAAATTAAGCTCAATTATATTCAAAAGTTGCTATCTCATGCAAAATTGTCGACACAAACAAAAAAATTCACACGCAGCCCACAATATGCCACTCCCCCACACTTAAATTTTACATTGTCCCCAATGTAGAAGTATAGATAGCATGAAAAAGAGAAGAAATAGAAACTCCCCTATGGTAAGCAATGAGTCGTGCCAATCGGGTATGGTGGTTGCACAATGGAGCACTTCTTAGGAACATGTCAACAATCCAAGAGCAAACGACCTGCAATTAACATATTTACAAAACAAGAAAAATGACAACTAAATTTGTTTTTTTTTGAAGAAGAAGAGAATTATATACAAAGCGACTATGGGAGTTGACAACCCTCTGAATATCTTGCAGTAGTATTCACATCAAATTAATGACATGATTCCATCAAGTCTGATCCGCGTGGAAACTATCTGAATCAGCAGACTCTCTACAAAACCGTTTGACAACCAACCTTAATGAAAAGGTCCTCCATATCGGCACATGACACATAGGTATGTTTACCATTCAATAAAGAACAGCCCTACAAGAACCAACAAATGGGAGAACGTTTAGAGCAGAACGCCAAACTCAGACACTTCTCAAATGAATGAGACATAGTTTTACATATTCGGATGGGTGCTAGTGATCACGGTCAAAAAGTTGCTGCTCAATGGTAAGGCCATCGAGTTTGGTTTCCAACAGACGTTATCGTTGTTCCAACAAATTATCAAACTCTCTAACACTGATTTCGAGCTGGCTGTTTCTCCTGATAGACTTTTCGGCCCTGCACCTAATCGGTCCATCCTTGAAGAAAACAACATGTCTATATTGTGAATAAGTTTGATATCTCGTTCAATGAGGTCCATCTAAAAGCTTTCCACATTTAAAGCAACATTTAAGGCGCTTAGCACGTCGTTTGCGAGCAGATCGTGATGATCTGGCCCCAAAAGCGATAACGTTCCAAAGGAACGCTCATACTTATCAACAAGTTGAACAATTTGAATCTTGATATCAATAGGCATAGAAAAAGAGTCGAGTACTTATAGAAGAGTAAAAATACATAGAGGAGATGCCATATAAAGAAATGAAAATTCAGTGCACAAAGATGTATCTGCAAAAAAACTTGTGAGAGAAGAAAGAGAAAGAAAACAGTTCTTCAAGGTCTACTGAAAAGGACCAGTTTAAAGCCTTTGAGCGGGATACAAGAACCAATATCCAAGGTTTTTTTAAAAATTAATTAATAAAAGCAACTAAATTAGTTAACCGTTCCCCGCAACGGCGCCAAAAACTTGGGCGCGTATTGTCGCGGCACGACAAAGTTTAATTTTTTTTCCTTACTCGATTTCAAAACTAAAAATTAACGTAGAAGTGGTAAGTAAGGGTCGAACCCAAGAGGAACGGGGTTTAATGTTGTTGTTTTTATCAATTAATATAGAAGGGGGGTTTTGTGAAGTTGAATGAAATTCGAAAATAAAATGACAAAATAAAAGAGATGAAAATGAAACAACCGAACTAAATATCTAGTTCTCGGGTGCAGTTGTGTCAACAGCTTGTGTTTATCTTTCCCATGCAACGTGTTACTATTCCTTCCTCAATTTATCAACTCCAATTAACCAAGATGATCTGATTAACGAATTCTTCTTTAAGTGTATTAAATTAAAGTGAGTTCTTTAACTTTACATCTAGCTATTGGATAACCCTAAACAAGTTCTTAGGATTTAATGCAAAGCTAGTATGAAATGAACGAGAAGAATGAGTTGAATTAGATGAATAATTTCACAAACTCGAATTAATGCATCTAAGTTGATTTGTTAATAAATATGCACGATATTCATTTGCTACTTTGGATTGGAATCTAATGATATTTACGGATCAAGAGTTCCAATCCTAGCATGTAGCTTGAATTTACAGATTAATTCATTCAATTGGCCAACGTGAATGCAACAATCACATAAACTCAAAAACGGGTTTACAAGCATAACAAACCAACAAATTGAAGTGGAGGAATAGATAAAACGTTACTATAGAGTTAGAAAAGATAACAACATGTTAGTTGAACACAACGTTCCGCTCGAACTAGATAGTGAAGTCTAACTACTCATTTGTGTGGGTTTCATACTTTTTAGCGAGTGTTCGCCTTGTATCACCTCCACAATATAATAGATTATACTTCACTATCACAAATAATATACAAAAATGTAGAAAAAAGAAAATAAATGCGAAGAAATAAATAGAGGAGTTTAATCACTCATATATGCGGGTTAAATACTTTTTAGCGAGTGTTCGCCTTGTATCACCTCCACAATATATGAGAAATTATCTTTCTCAAACATGAACAATAAAAGAAAGAGAAAAACTAGCGAAGAAATGCTCCGCTAATCATATTCACGGCCGAAGTATCGCCGATTGATTATTCGAACCTAAATTTAGTTTTTTACTTTCGCCGGAATATGAGAAACTTAGAGCTTTCAAGCTAGAACTAAGAACAATTGATGAAGGGAATTTTATTGAGGAGAAAGTTGGAGAGAATCAGAAGCTAATTCTCTCTTCAAAGTTGTGTCTTCCTTCCTTACAAACGCCTCTATTTATAGGCAAAATTTCATAAGAAAATATAATAAAAAATTACACTCATGCACCATCATGGGTTTATTAAATTGTATCCACCAAATCATGATAATGGAATTTCATCATGGTGTAGGTAAACATCTTATCTTGCATTGGCAACTGGAATTTCATCTTTTGGATATTTTAATAGAAAGTTATGAATTTTCTACCAAAACATGGTCCAAAGAATCCTCCATTAAGAATAGTCACGGTTTTACCCATTTTTGACCACCGTAATGTCCGACTCATCTGAAGTCATGAGCACCAAATTACCGCACTGCGCCAGTAAATCCGAGTTGCTGATTTTTTTGCGATATGACACTTTTAGTCATTTTTATTCAAACGGCCATAACTTTAATTAGGAAACTCCGATTTGGGATTCGGAATAAGTTTGGGAATCCTCTTTTGATGTTCTTAAACATTGGCACAAGAAAAATTATAAAAATAACTTTTTATAAAATTGCATCGGAGGCCCTCCATCTTTGATTTGCTTGCATTTTGGTCCCGAGTTTCCGTTTTCATTCGATTTTCATCCATTTTGACTCCTTTTGATTCTTTGTGACCTTAAACACCACAATAAAGGAAAAACACATAAAACGGAACATATAACACTAATAAAACACACAAACACGTAAAATAGAAGAGTTGTTTAAGTGCTTTTCTAGCACTTGTCATATGTTTACCATTCAATAAAGAACAGCCCCACAAGAACCAAAAAATGGGAGAAGCGTTTAGCGGAACATCCAACTCGGACACTTCTCAACAGAATGAGACGTAGTTTTACATCTTCGGATGGGTGCTAATGATCACGCTCAAAAAGTTGCCGCTCAATGGTTAGGCCATCAAGTTTGGTTTCCAACAGACGTTGTCGTTTTTCCAACAAATTATCAAACTCTCTCACATCGATTTCGAAATTGTTTCTCCTGATAAGCTTTTCGGCCCTGCACCTAATCGGTCAATCCTTGAAGAAAACAACATGTCTATATTGTGAATAAGTTTGATTTCTAGTACATTGAGGTCCATCTAATAGCTTTCCACATTTAAAGAAACATTTAAGGTGCTTAGCATCGCCGCTTTGCCAGCAGATCGTGATGATCCCGCCTTTAAAGCGATAACGTTCCAAAGGAAACGCTCATACTTATCAACAAGTTGAACAATTTGAATATTGATATCAATAGGCATAGAAAAAGAGTCGAGTACTTATAGAAGAGTAAAAATACGTAGAGGAGATGCCATATAAAGAAATGCAAATTCAGTGCACAAAGATGTATCTGCAAAAAAACTTGTGAGAGAAGAAAGAGAAAGAAAACAGTTCTTCAAGGTCTACTGAAAAGGACCAATTTAAAGCCTTTGAGCGGGATACAAGAACCAATATCCAAGGTTTTTTTAAAAATTAATTAATAAAAGCAACTAAATTAGTTAACCGTTCCCTTGCTTGGCGCCAAAAACTTGGGCGCGTATTGTCGCGGCACGACAAAGTTTAATTTTTTTTCCTTGCTCGATCTCAAAACTGCAAATTAACGTAAAAGCGGTAAGTAAGGGTCGAACCCAAGAGGAACGGTGTTTAATGTAGTTGTTTTTATCAATTAATATAGAAGGGGGATTTTGTGAAGTTGAATGAAATTCGAAAATAAAATGAAAAAATAAAAGAGATTAAAATGAAACAATTGAACTAAATATCTAGTTCTCGGGTTCGGTTGTGTCAACAGCTTGTGTTTATCTTTCCCATGCAACGTGTTACTATTCCTTCCTCAATTTATCAACTCCAATTAACCAAGATGATCTGATTAACGAATTCTTCTTTAAGTGTATTAAATTAAAGTGAGTTCTTTAACTTAACATCTAGCTATTGGATAACCCTAAACAAGTTCTTAGGATTTAATGCAAAGCTAGTATGAAATGAACGAGAAGAATGAGTTGAATTAGATGAATAATTTCACAAACTCGAATTAATGCATCTAAGTTGATTTGTTAATAAATATGCACGATATTCATTTGCTACTTTGGATTGGAATCTAATGATATTTACGGATCAAGAGTTCCAATCCTAGCATGTAGCTTGAATTTACAGATTAATTCATTCAATTGGCCAACGTGAATGCAACAATCACATAAACTCAAAAACGGGTTTACAAGCATAACAAACCAACAAATTGAAGTGGAGGAATAGATAAAACGTTACTATAGAGTTAGAAAAGATAACAACATGTTAGTTGAACACAACGTTCCGCTCGAACTAGATAGTGAAGTCTAACTACTCATATGTGTGGGTTTCATACTTTTTAACGAGTGTTCGCCTTGTATCACCTCCACAATATAATAGATTATACTTCACTATCACAAATAATATACAAAAATGTAGAAAAAAGAAAATAAATGCGAAGAAATAAATAGAGGAGTTTAATCACTCATATATGCGGGTTAAATACTTTTTAGCGAGTGTTCGCCTTGTATCACCTCCACAATATATGAGAAATTATCTTTCTCAAACATGAACAATAAAAGAAAGAGAAAAACTAGCGAAGAAATGCTCCGCTAATCATATTCACGGCCGAAGTATCGCCGATTGATTATTCGAACCTAAATTTAGGTTTTTACTTTCGCCGGAATATAAGAAACTAAGAGCTTTCAAGCTAGAACTAAGAACAATTGATGAAGAGAATTTTATTGAGGAGAAAGTTGGAGAGAATCAGAAGCTAATTCTCTCTTCAAAGTTGTGTCTTCCTTCCTTACAAACGCCTCTATTTATAGGCAAAATTTCATAAGAAAATATAATAAAAAATTACACTCATGCACCATCATGGGTTTATTAAATTGTATCCACCAAATCATGATAATGGAATTTCATCATGGTGTAGGTAAACATCTTATCTTGCATTGGCAACTGGAATTTCATCTTTTGGATATTTTAATAGAAAGTTATGAATTTTCTACCAAAACATGGTCCAAAGAATCCTCCATTCAGAATAGTCACGGTTTTACCCATTTTTGACCACCGTAATGTCCGACTCATCTGAAGTCATGAGCACCAAATTACCGCGCTGCGCCAGTAAATCCGAGTTGCTGATTTTTTTGCGATATGACACTTTTAGTCATTTTTATTCAAACGGCCATAACTTTCATTAGGAAACTCCGATTTGGGATTCGGAATAAGTTTGGGAATCCTCTTTTGATGTTCTTAAACATTGGCACAAGAAAAATTATAAAAATAACTTTTTATAAAATTGCATCGGAGGCCCTCCATCTTTGATTTGCTTGCATTTTGGTCCCGAGTTTCCGTTTTCATTCGATTTTCATCCATTTTGACTCCTTTTGATTCTTTGTGACCTTAAACACCACAATAAAGGAAAAACACATAAAACGGAACATATAACACTAATAAAACACACAAACACGTAAAATAGAAGAGTTGTTTAAGTGCTTTTCTAGCACTTGTCATATGTTTACCATTCAATAAAGAACAGCCCCACAAGAACCAACAAATGGGAGAACGTTTAGAGCGGAACATCCAACTCAGACACTTCCCAACAGAATGAGACGTAGTTTTACATCTTCGGATGGGTGCTAATGATCACGCTCAAAAAGTTGCCGCTCAATGGTTAGGCCATCAAGTTTGGTTTCCAACAGACGTTGTCGTTTTTCCAACAAATTATCAAACTCTCTCACACTGATTTCGAGCTGACTGTTTCTCCTGATAAGCTTTTCGGCCCTGCACCTAATCGGTCAATCCTTGAAGAAAACAACATGTCTATATTGTGAATAAGTTTGATTTCTAGTACATTGAGGTCCATCTAATAGCTTTCCACATTTAAAGAAACATTTAAGGTGCTTAGCACGTCGTTTGCCAGCAGATCGTGATGATCAAAAGCGATAACGTTCCAAAGGAAACGCTCATACTTATCAACAAGTTGAACAATTTGAATCTTGATATCAATAGGCATAGAAAAAGAGTCGAGTACTTATAGAAGAGTAAAAATACGTAGAGGAGATGCCATATAAAGAAATGCAAATTCAGTGCACAAAGATGTATCTGCAGAAAAACTTGTGAGAGAAGAAAGAGAAAGAAAACAGTTCTTCAAGGTCTACTGAAAAGGACCAATTTAAAGCCTTTGAGCGGGATACAAGAACCAATATCCAAGGTTTTTTTAAAAATTAATTAATAAAAGCAACTAAATTAGTTAACCGTTTCCCACGGCGCCAAAACTTGGCGCGTATTGTCGCTGACACGACAAAGTTTAATTTTTTCCTTGCTCGATCTCAAAGCGCAAATTAACGTAAAAGCGGTAAGTAAGGGTCGAACCCAAGAGGAACGGTGTTTAATGTAGTTGTTTTTATCAATTAATATAGAAGGGGGATTTTGTGAAGTTGAATGAAATTCGAAAATAAAATGAAAAAATAAAAGAGATTAAAATGAAACAATTGAACTAAATATCTAGTTCTCGGGTTGGTTGTGTCAACAGCTTGTGTTTATCTTTCCCATGCAACGTGTTACTATTCCTTCCTCAATTTATCAACTCCAATTAACCAAGATGATCTGATTAACGAATTCTTCTTTAAGTGTATTAAATTAAAGTGAGTTCTTTAACTTAACATCTAGCTATTGGATAACCCTAAACAAGTTCTTAGGATTTAATGCAAAGCTAGTATGAAATGAACGAGAAGAATGAGTTGAATTAGATGAATAATTTCACAAACTCGAATTAATGCATCTAAGTTGATTTGTTAATAAATATGCACGATATTCATTTGCTACTTTGGATTGGAATCTAATGATATTTACGGATCAAGAGTTCCAATCCTAGCATGTAGCTTGAATTTGATTAATTCATTCAATTGGCCAACGTGAATGCAACAATCACATAAACTCAAAAACGGGTTTACAAGCATAACAAACCAACAAATTGAAGTGGAGGAATAGATAAAACGTTACTATAGAGTTAGAAAAGATAACAACATGTTAGTTGAACACAACGTTCGCTCGAACTAGATAGTGAAGTCTAACTACTCATATGTGTGGGTTTCATACTTTTTAACGAGTGTTCGCCTTGTATCACCTCCACAATATAATAGATTATACTTCACTATCACAAATAATATACAAAAATGTAGAAAAAAGAAAATAAATGCGAAGAAATAAATAGAGGAGTTTAATCACTCATATATGCGGGTTAAATACTTTTTAGCGAGTGTTCGCCTTGTATCACCTCCACAATATATGAGAAATTATCTTTCTCAAACATGAACAATAAAAGAAAGAGAAAAACTAGCGAAGAAATGCTCCGCTAATCATATTCACGGCCGAAGTATCGCCGATTGATTATTCGAACCTAAATTTAGGTTTTTACTTTCGCCGGAATATGAGAAACTAAGAGCTTTCAAGCTAGAACTAAGAACAATTGATGAAGAGAATTTTATTGAGGAGAAAGTTGGAGAGAATCAGAAGCTAATTCTCTCTTCAAAGTTGTGTCTTCCTTCCTTACAAACGCCTCTATTTATAGGCAAAATTTCATAAGAAAATATAATAAAAAATTACACTCATGCACCATCATGGGTTTATTAAATTGTATCCACCAAATCATGATAATGGAATTTCATCATGGTGTAGGTAAACATCTTATCTTGCATTGGCAACTGGAATTTCATCTTTTGGATATTTTAATAGAAAGTTATGAATTTTCTACCAAAACATGGTCCAAAGAATCCTCCATTCAGAATAGTCACGGTTTTACCCATTTTTGACCACCGTAATGTCCGACTCATCTGAAGTCATGAGCACCAAATTACCGCACTGCTCCAGCTAAATCCGAGTTGCTGATTTTTTTGCGATATGACACTTTTAGTCATTTTTATTCAAACGGCCATAACTTTAATTAGGAAACTCCGATTTGGGATTCTAATAAGTTTGGGAATCCTCTTTTGATGTTCTTAAACATTGGCACAAGAAAAATTATAAAAATAACTTTTTATAAAATTGCATCGGAGGCCCTCCATCTTTGATTTGCTTGCATTTTGGTCCCGAGTTTCCGTTTTCATTCGATTTTCATCCATTTTGACTCCTTTTGATTCTTTGTGACCTTAAACACCACAATAAAGGAAAAACACATAAAACGGAACATATAACACTAATAAAACACACAAACACGTAAAATAGAAGAGTTGTTTAAGTGCTTTTCTAGCACTTGTCATATGTTTACCATTCAATAAAGAACAGCCCCACAAGAACCAACAAATGGGAGAACGTTTAGAGCGGAACATCCAACTCAGACACTTCTCAACAGAATGAGACGTAGTTTTACATCTTCGGATGGGTGCTAATGATCACGCTCAAAAGTTGCCGCTCAATGGTTAGGCCATCAAGTTTGGTTTCAACAGACGTTGTCGTTTTCCAACAAATTGTCAAACTCTCTCACACTGATTTCGAGCTGACTGTTTCTCCTGATAAGCTTTTCGGCCCTGCACCTAATCGGTCAATCCTTGAAGAAAACAACATGTCTATATTGTGAATAAGTTTGATTTCTAGTACATTGAGGTCCATCTAATAGCTTTCCACATTTAAAGAAACATTTAAGGTGCTTAGCACGTCGTTTATGACAGATCGTGATGATCCCGCCTCTAAAAGCTTATAACGTTCCAAAGGAAACGCTCATACTTATCAACAAGTTGAACAATTTGAATCTTGATATCAATAGGCATAGAAAAAGAGTCGAGTACTTATAGAAGAGTAAAAATACGAGAGGAGATGCCATATAAAGAAATGCAAATTCGATTGCACAAAGATGTATCTGCAAAAAACTTGTGAGAGAAGAAAGAGAAAGAAAGCAGTTCTTCAAGGTCTCTTGAAAGGACCAATTTAAAGCCTTTGAGCGGGATACAAGAACCAATATCCAAGGTTTTTAAAAATTAATTAATAAAAGCAACTAAATTAGTTAACCGTTCCCATAGCAGCGCCAAAAACTTAGGCGCGTATTGTCGTGACACGACAAAGTTTAATTTTTTTCCTTGCTCGATCTCAAAGCGCAAATTAACGTAAAGCGGTAAGTAAGGGTCGAACCCAAGAGGAACGGGTGTTTAATGTAGTTGTTTTTATCAATTAATATAGAAGGGGATTTTGTGAAGTTGAATGAAATTGAAAATAAAATGAAAAAATAAAAGAGATTAAAATGAAACAATTGAACTAAATATCTAGTTCTCGGGTTCGGTTGTGTCAACAGCTTGTGTTTATCTTTCCCATGCAACGTGTTACTATTCCTTCCTCAATTTATCAACTCCAATTAACCAAGATGATCTGATTAACGAATTCTTCTTTAAGTGTATTAAATTAAAGTGAGTTCTTTAACTTAACATCTAGCTATTGGATAACCCTAAACAAGTTCTTAGGATTTAATGCAAAGCTAGTATGATATGAACGAGAAGAATGAGTTGAATTAGATGAATAATTTCACAAACTCAATTAATGCATCTAAGTTGATTTGTTAATAAATATGCACGATATTCATTTGCTACTTTGGATTGGAATCTAATGATATTTACGGATCAAGAGTTCCAATCCTAGCATGTAGCTTGAATTTACAGATTAATTCATTCAATTGGCCAACGTGAATGCAACAATCACATAAACTCAAAAACGGGTTTACAAGCATAACAAACCAACAAATTGAAGTGGAGGAATAGATAAAGCGTTACTATAGAGTTAGAAAAGATAACAACATGTTAGTTGAACACAACGTTCTGGCTCGAACTAGATAGTGAAGTCTAACTACTCATATGTGTGGGTTTCATACTTTTTAACGAGTGTTCGCCTTGTATCACCTCCACAATATAATAGATTATACTTCACTATCACAAATAATATACAAAAATGTAGAAAAAAGAAAATAAATGCGAAGAAATAAATAGAGGAGTTTAATCACTCATATATGGTTAAATACTTTTTAGCGAGTGTTCGCTTTGTATCACCTCCACAATATATGAGAAATTATCTTTCTCAAACATGAACAATAAAAGAAAGAGAGAAAACTAGCGAAGAAATGCTCGCTAATCATATTCACGGTAGTATCGTAGATTGATTATTCGAACCTAAATTTAGGTTTTTACTTTCACTTAATATGAGAAACTAAGAGCTTTCAAGCTAGAACTAAGAACAATTGATGAAGAGAATTTTATTGAGGAGAAAGTTGGAGAGAATCAGAAGCTAATTCTCTCTTCAAAGTTGTGTCTTCCTTCCTTACAAACGCCTCTATTTATAGGCAAAATTTCATAAGAAAATATAATAAAAAATTACACTCATGCACCATCATGGGTTTATTAAATTGTATCCACCAAATCATGATAATGGAATTTCATCATGGTGTAGGTAAACATCTTATCTTGCATTGGCAACTGGAATTTCATCTTTTGGATATTTTAATAGAAAGTTATGAATTTTCTACCAAAACATGGTCCAAAGAATCCTCCATTCAGAATAGTCACGGTTTTACCCATTTTTGACCACCGTAATGTCCGACTCATCTGAAGTCATGAGCACCAAATTACCGCACTGCGCCAGTAAATCCGAGTTGCTGATTTTTTTGCGATATGACACTTTTAGTCATTTTTATTCAAACGGCCATAACTTTAATTAGGAAACTCCGATTTGGGATTCGGAATAAGTTTGGGAATCCTCTTTTGATGTTCTTAAACATTGGCACAAGAAAAATTATAAAAATAACTTTTTATAAAATTGCATCGAGGCCCTCCATCTTTGATTTGCTTGCATTTTGGTCCCGAGTTTCCGTTTTCATTCGATTTTCATCCATTTTGACTCCTTTTGATTCTTTGTGACCTTAAACACCACAATAAAGGAAAAACACATAAAACGGAACATATAACACTAATAAAACACACAAACACGTAAAATAGAAGAGTTGTTTAAGTGCTTTTCTAGCACTTGTCATATGTTTACCATTCAATAAAGAAACGACCCCACAAGAACCAACAAATGGGAGAAGCGTTTAGAGCGGAACATCCAACTCGGACACTTCTCAGCAGAATGAGACGTAGTTTTACATCTTCGGATGGGTGCTAATGATCACGCTCAAAAAGTTGCCGCTCAATGGTTAGGCCATCAAGTTTGGTTTCCAACAGACGTTGTCGTTTTTCCAACAAATTGTCAAACTCTCACACCGATTTCGATTGCTTTCTCCCGATAAGCTTTTCGCCCCGCACCTAATCGGTCAATCCTTGAAGAAAACAACATGTCTATATTGTGAATAAGTTTGATTTCTAGTACATTGAGGTCCATCTAATAGCTTTCCACATTTAAAGAAACATTTAAGGTGCTTAGCACGTCGTTTGCGAGCAGATCGTGATGATCCTGCCTCAAAAGCGATAACGTTCCAAAGGAAACGCTCATACTTATCAACAAGTTGAACAATTTGAATCTTGATATCAATAGGCATAGAAAAAGTCGAGTACTTATAGAAGAGTAAAAATACGTAGAGGAGATGCCATATAAAGAAATGCAAATTCAGTGCACAAAGATGTATCTGCAAAAAAACTTGTGAGAGAAGAAAGAGAAAGAAAACAGTTCTTCAAGGTCTACTGAAAAGGACCAATTTAAAGCCTTTGAGCGGGATACAAGAACCAATATCCAAGGTTTTTTTAAAAATTAATTAATAAAAGCAACTAAATTAGTTAACCGTTCCTCGCAACGGCGCCAAAAACTTGGCGCGTATTGTCGCACACGACAAAGTTTAATTTTTTCCTTGCTCGATCTCAAAGCGCAAATTAACGTAAAGCGGTAAGTAAGGGTCGAACCCAAGAGGAACGGTGTTTAATGTAGTTGTTTTTATCAATTAATATAGAAGGGGGATTTTGTGAAGTTGAATGAAATTCGAAAATAAAATGACAAAATAAAAGAGATTAAAATGAAACAATTGAACTAAATATCTAGTTCTCGGGTTCGGTTGTGTCAACAGCTTGTGTTTATCTTTCCCAAGCAACGTGTTACTATTCATTCCTCAATTTATCAACTCCAATTAACCAAGATGATCTGATTAACGAATTCTTCTTTAAGTGTATTAATTTAAAGTGAGTTCTTTAACTTAACATCTAGCTATTGGATAACCCTAAACAAGTTCTTAGGATTTAATGCAAAGCTAGTATGAAATGAACGAGAAGAATGAGTTGAATTAGATGAATAATTTCACAAACTCGAATTAATGCATCTAAGTTGATTTGTTAATAAATATGCACGATATTCATTTGCTACTTTGGATTGGAATCTAATGATATTTACGGATCAAGAGTTCCAATCCTAGCATGTAGCTTGAATTTACAGATTAATTCATTCAATTGGCCAACGTGAATGCAACAATCACATAAACTCAAAAACGGGTTTACAAGCATAACAAACCAACAAATTGAAGTGGAGGAATAGATAAAACGTTACTATAGAGTTAGAAAAGATAACAACATGTTAGTTGAACACAACGTTCCGCTCGAACTAGATAGTGAAGTCTAACTACTCATATGTGTGGGTTTCATACTTTTTAACGAGTGTTCGCCTTGTATCACCTCCACAATATAATAGATTATACTTCACTATCACAAATAATATACAAAAATGTAGAAAAAAGAAAATAAATGCTAAGAAATAAATAGAGAAGTTTAATCACTCATATATGCGGGTTAAATACTTTTTAGCGAGTGTTCGCCTTGTATCACCTCCACAATATATGAGAAATTATCTTTCTCAAACATGAACAATAAAAGAAAGAGAAAAACTAGCGAAGAAATGCTCCGCTAATCATATTCACTACAGTATCGCCGATTGATTATTCGAACCTAAATTTAGGTTTTTACTTTCGCCGGAATATGAGAAACTAAGAGCTTTCAAGCTAGAACTAAGAACAATTGATGAAGAGAATTTTATTGAGGAGAAAGTTGGAGAGAATCAGAAGCTAATTCTCTCTTCAAAGTTGTGTCTTCCTTCCTTACAAACGCCTCTATTTATAGGCAAAATTTCATAAGAAAATATAATAAAAATTACACTCATGCACCATCATGGGTTTATTAAATTGTATCCACAAAATCATGATAATGGAATTTCATCATGGTGTAGGTAAACATCTTATCTTGCTTTGGCAATTCGAATTTCATCTTTTAGATATTTTAATAGAAAGTTATGAATTTTCTACCAAAACATGGCCCAAAGAATCCTCCATTCAGAATAGTCACGGTTTTACCCATTTTTGACCACCGTAATGTCCGAATCATCTGAAGTCATGAGCACCAAATTACCGCACTGCGACAGTAAATCCGAGTTGCTGATTTTTTGCGATATGACACTTTTAGTCATTTTTATTCAAACGGCCATGACTTTAATTAGGAAACTCCGATTTGGGATTCGGAAAAAGTTTGGGAATCCTCTTTTGATGTTCTTAAACATTGGCACAAGAAAAATTATAAAAATAACTTTTTATAAAATTGCATCGGAGGCCCTCCATCTTTGATTTACTTGCATTTTGGTCCCGAGTTTCCGTTTTCTTTCGATTTTCATCCATTTTGACTCCTTTTGATTCTTTGTGACCTTAAACACCACAATAAAGGAAAAACACATAAAACGGAACATATAACACTAATAAAACACACAAACACGTAAAATAGAAGAGTTGTTTAAGTGCTTTATAGCACTTATCATATGTTTACCATTCAATAAAGAAACGACTCCACAACAACCAACAAATGAGAGAACGTTTAGAGCGGAACATCCAACTCGGACACTTCTCAACCGAATGAGACGTAGTTTTACATCTTCGGATGGGTGCTAATGATCACGCTCAAAAGTTGCCGCTCAATGGTTAGGCCATCAAGTTTGGTTTCCAACAGACGTTGTCGTTTTCCAACAAATTATCAAACTCTCTCACATCGATTTCGAAATGATCAAGCTTTCTCGATAAGCTTTTTCGCCCTGCACCTAATCGGTCAATCCTTGAAGAAAACAACATGTCTATATTGTGAATAAGTTTGATTTCTAGTACATTGAGGTCCATCTAATAGCTTTCCACATTTAAAGAAACATTTTAGGTGCTTAGCACGTCGTTTGCGAGCAGATCGTGATGATCCTGCCCCAAAAGCGATAACGTTCCAAAGGAAACGCTCATACTTATCAACAAGTTGAACAATTTGAATCTTGATATCAATAGGCATAGAAAAAGAGTCGAGTACTTATAGAAGAGTAAAAATACGTAGAGGAGATGCCATATAAAGAAATGCAAATTCAGTGCACAAAGATGTATCGCAAAAAACTTGTGAGAGAAGAAAGAGAAAGAAAGCAGTTCTTCAAGGTCTCTTTGAAAGGACCAATTTAAAGCCTTTGAGCGGGATACAAGAACCAATATCCAAGGTTTTTTTAAAAATTAATTAATAAAAGCAACTAAATTAGTTAACCGTTCCCCGCAACGGCGCCAAAAACTTGGGCGCGTATTGTCGCGGCACGACAAAGTTTAATTTTTTTTCCTTGCTCGATCTCAAAACTGCAAATTAACGTAAAAGCGGTAAGTAAGGGTCGAACCCAAGAGGAACGGTGTTTAATGTAGTTGTTTTATCAATTAATATAGAAGGGGGATTTTGTGAAGTTGAATGAAATTCGAAAATAAAATGACAAAATAAAAGAGATTAAAATGAAACAATTGAACTAAATATCTAGTTCTCGGGTTCGGTTGTGTCAACAGCTTGTGTTTATCTTTCCCATGCAACGTGTTACTATTCCTTCCTCAATTTATCAACTCCAATTAACCAAGATGATCTGATTAACGAATTCTTCTTTAAGTGTATTAAATTAAAGTGAGTTCTTTAACTTAACATCTAGCTATTGGATAACCCTAAACAAGTTCTTAGGATTTAATGCAAAGCTAGTATGAAATGAACGAGAAGAATGAGTTGAATTAGATGAATAATTTCACAAACTCGAATTAATGCATCTAAGTTGATTTGTTAATAAATATGCACGATATTCATTTGCTACTTTGGATTGGAATCTAATGATATTTACGGATCAAGAGTTCCAATCCTAGCATGTAGCTTGAATTTACAGATTAATTCATTCAATTGGCCAACGTGAATGCAACAATCACATAAACTCAAAAACGGGTTTACAAGCATAACAAACCAACAAATTGAAGTGGAGGAATAGATAAAACGTTACTATAGAGTTAGAAAAGATAACAACATGTTAGTTGAACACAACGTTCCGCTCGAACTAGATAGTGAAGTCTAACTACTCATATGTGTGGGTTTCATACTTTTTAGCAGTGTTCGCCTTGTATCACCTCCACAATATAATAGATTATACTTCACTATCACAAATAATATACAAAAATGTAGAAAAAAGAAAATAAATGCTAAGAAATAAATAGAGAAGTTTAATCACTCATATATGCGGGTTAAATACTTTTTAGCGAGTGTTCGCCTTGTATCACCTCCACAATATATGAGAAATTATCTTTCTCAAACATGAACAATAAAAGAAAGAGAAAAACTAGCGAAGAAATGCTCCGCTAATCATATTCACGGCCGAAGTATCGCCGATTGATTATTCGAACCTAAATTTAGGTTTTTACTTTCGCCGGAATATGAGAAACTAAGAGCTTTCAAGCTAGAACTAAGAACAATTGATGAAGAGAATTTTATTGAGGAGAAAGTTGGAGAGAATCAGAAGCTAATTCTCTCTTCAAAGTTGTGTCTTCCTTCCTTACAAACGCCTCTATTTATAGGCAAAATTTCATAAGAAAATATAATAAAAAATTACACTCATGCACCATCATGGGTTTATTAAATTGTATCCACAAAATCATGATAATGGAATTTCATCATGGTGTAGGTAAACATCTTATCTTGCTTTGGCAATTCGAATTTCATCTTTTAGATATTTTAATAGAAAGTTATGAATTTTCTACCAAAACATGGCCCAAAGAATCCTCCATTCAGAATAGTCACGGTTTTACCCATTTTTGACCACCGTAATGTCCGAATCATCTGAAGTCATGAGCACCAAATTACCGCACTGCGCCAGTAAATCCGAGTTGCTGATTTTTTTGCGATATGACACTTTTAGTCATTTTTATTCAAACGGCCATGACTTTAATTAGGAAACTCCAATTTGGGATTCGGAAAAAGTTTGGGAATCCTCTTTTGATGTTCTTAAACATTGGCACAAGAAAAATTATAAAAATAACTTTTTATAAAATTGCATCGGAGGCCCTCCATCTTTGATTTACTTGCATTTTGGTCCCGAGTTTCCGTTTTCTTTCGATTTTCATCCATTTTGACTCCTTTTGATTCTTTGTGACCTTAAACACCACAATAAAGGAAAAACACATAAAACGGAACATATAACACTAATAAAACACACAAACACGTAAAATAGAAGAGTTGTTTAAGTGCTTTTATAGCACTTATCATATGTTTACCATTCAATAAAGAACAGCTCCACAACAACCAACAAATGAGAGAACGTTTAGAGCGGAACATCCAACTCGCATACACTTCTCAACCTGAATGAGACGTAGTTTTACATCTTCGGATGGGTGCTAATGATCACGCTCAAAAAGTTGCCGCTCAATGGTTAGGCCATCAAGTTTGGTTTCCAACAGACGTTGTCGCTTTTCCAACAAATTATCAAACTCTCTCACCGATTTCGAGCCGATCGCTTTCTCCCGATAAGCTTTTTCGCCCCGCACCTAATCGGTCAATCCTTGAAGAAAACAACATGTCTATATTGTGAATAAGTTTGATTTCTAGTACATTGAGGTCCATCTAATAGCTTTCCACATTTAAAGAAACATTTTAGGTGCTTAGCACGCCGTTCTACAGCAGATCGTGATGATCCCGCCTTTAAAAGCGATAACGTTCCAAAGGAAACGCTCATACTTATCAACAAGTTGAACAATTTGAATCTTGATATCAATAGGCATAGAAAAAGAGTCGAGTACTTATAGAAGAGTAAAAATACGTAGAGGAGATGCCATATAAAGAAATGCAAATTCAAAGGCACAAAGATGTATCTCAGAAAAAAACTTGTGAGAGAAGAAAGAGAAAGAAAATAGTTCTTCAAGGTCTCATCAAAAGGACCAATTTAAAGCCTTTGAGCGGGATACAAGAACCAATATCCAAGGTTTTTTAAAAATTAATTAATAAAAGCAACTAAATTAGTTAACCGTTTCACAACGGCGCCAAAAACTTGCGCGTATTGTCGCGCACGACAAAGTTTAATTTTTTCCTTGCTCGATCTCAAACCGCAAATTAACGTAAAAGCTGGTAAGTAAGGGTCGAACCCAAGAGGAACGGTGTTTAATGTAGTTGTTTTTATCAATTAATATAGAAGGGGATTTTGTGAAGTTGAATGAAATTCGAAAATAAAATGACAAAATAAAAGAGATTAAAATGAAACAATTGAACTAAATATCTAGTTCTCGGGTTCGGTTGTGTCAACAGCTTGTGTTTATCTTTCCCATGCAACGTGTTACTATTCCTTCCTCAATTTATCAACTCCAATTAACCAAGATGATCTGATTAACGAATTCTTCTTTAAGTGTATTAAATTAAAGTGAGTTCTTTAACTTAACATCTAGCTATTGGATAACCCTAAACAAGTTCTTAGGATTTAATGCAAAGCTAGTATGAAATGAACGAGAAGAATGAGTTGAATTAGATGAATAATTTCACAAACTTCGAATTAATGCATCTAAGTTGATTTGTTAATAAATATGCACGATATTCATTTGCTACTTTGGATTGGAATCTAATGATATTTACGGATCAAGAGTTCCAATCCTAGCATGTAGCTTGAATTTACAGATTAATTCATTCAATTGGCCAACGTGAATGCAACAATCACATAAACTCAAAAACGGGTTTACAAGCATAACAAACCAACAAATTGAAGTGGAGGAATAGATAAAACGTTACTATAGAGTTAGAAAAGATAACAACATGTTAGTTGAACACAACGTTCCGCTCGAACTAGATAGTGAAGTCTAACTGCTCATATGTGTGGGTTTCATACTTTTTAACGAGTGTTCGCCTTGTATCACCTCCACAATATAATAGATTATACTTCACTATCACAAATAATATACAAAAATGTAGAAAAAAGAAAATAAATGCTAAGAAATAAATAGAGAAGTTTAATCACTCATATATGCGGGTTAAATACTTTTTAGCGAGTGTTCGCCTTGTATCACCTCCACAATATATGAGAAATTATCTTTCTCAAACATGAACAATAAAAGAAAGAGAAAAACTAGCGAAGAAATGCTCCGCTAATCATATTCACGGCCGAAGTATCGCCGATTGATTATTCGAACCTAAATTTAGGTTTTTACTTTCGCCGGAATATGAGAAACTAAGAGCTTTCAAGCTAGAACTAAGAACAATTGATGAAGAGAATTTTATTGAGGAGAAAGTTGGAGAGAATCAGAAGCTAATTCTCTCTTCAAAGTTGTGTCTTCCTTCCTTACAAACGCCTCTATTTATAGGCAAAATTTCATAAGAAAATATAATAAAAAATTACACTCATGCACCATCATGGGTTTATTAAATTGTATCCACAAAATCATGATAATGGAATTTCATCATGGTGTAGGTAAACATCTTATCTTGCTTTGGCAATTCGAATTTCATCTTTTAGATATTTTAATAGAAAGTTATGAATTTTCTACCAAAACATGGCCCAAAGAATCCTCCATTCAGAATAGTCACGGTTTTACCCATTTTTGACCACCGTAATGTCCGAATCATCTGAAGTCATGAGCACCAAATTACCGCACTGCGCCAGTAAATCCGAGTTGCTGATTTTTTTGCGATATGACACTTTTAGTCATTTTTATTCAAACGGCCATGACTTTAATTAGGAAACTCCGATTTGGGATTCGGAAAAAGTTTGGGAATCCTCTTTTGATGTTCTTAAACATTGGCACAAGAAAAATTATAAAAATAACTTTTTATAAAATTGCACTGAGGCCCTCCATCTTTGATTTACTTGCATTTTGGTCGAGTTTCCGTTTTCTTTCGATTTTCATCCATTTTGACTCCTTTTGATTCTTTGTGACCTTAAACACCACAATAAAGGAAAAACACATAAAACGGAACATATAACACTAATAAAACACACAAACACGTAAAATAGAAGAGTTGTTTAAGTGCTTTTATAGCACTTATCATATGTTTACCATTCAATAAAGAACAAATTTCCACAACAACCAACAAATGAGAGAACGTTTAGAGCGGAACATCCAACTCAGACACTTCTCAACTGAATGAGACGTAGTTTTACATCTTCGGATGGGTGCTAATGATCACGCTCAAAAAGTTGCCGCTCAATGGTTAGGCCATCAAGTTTGGTTTCCAACAGACGTTGTCGTTTTTCCAACAAATTATCAAACTCTCTCACACTGATTTCGAAATGATCAAGTTTCTCCGATAAGCTTTTCGCCCGCACCTAATCGGTCAATCCTTGAAGAAAACAACATGTCTATATTGTGAATAAGTTTGATTTCTAGTACATTGAGGTCCATCTAATAGCTTTCCACATTTAAAGAAACATTTTAGGTGCTTAGCACGTCGCTTATGCAGCAGATCGTGATGATCCTCGCCTCTAAAAGCGATAACGTTCCAAAGGAAACGCTCATACTTATCAACAAGTTGAACAATTTGAATCTTGATATCAATAGGCATAGAAAAAGAGTCGAGTACTTATAGAAGAGTAAAAATACGAGAGGAGATGCCATATAAAGAAATGCAAATTCGATTGCACAAAGATGTATCTCGCAAAAACTTGTGAGAGAAGAAAGAGAAAGAAAACAGTTCTTCAAGGTCTAACAAAAGGACCAATTTAAAGCCTTTGAGCCGGGATACAAGAACCAATATCCAAGGTTTTTTAAAAATTAATTAATAAAAGCAACTAAATTAGTTAACCGTTCCCAAGCAACGGCGCCAAAAACTTACGCGCGTATTGTCGCTGCACACGACAAAGTTTAATTTTTTTCCTTGCTCGATCTCAAAGCGCAAATTAACGTAAAGCGGTAAGTAAGGGTCGAACCCAAGAGGAACGGTGTTTAATGTAGTTGTTTTTATCAATTAATATAGAAGGGGATTTTGTGAAGTTGAATGAAATTCAAAATAAAATGACAAAATAAAAGAGATTAAAATGAAACAATTGAACTAAATATCTAGTTCTCGGTTCGGTTGTGTCAACAAATTTGTGTTTATCTTTCCCATGCAACGTGTTACTATTCCTTCCTCAATTTATCAACTCCAATTAACCAAGATGATCTGATTAACGAATTCTTCTTTAAGTGTATTAAATTAAAGTGAGTTCTTTAACTTAACATCTAGCTATTGGATAACCCTAAACAAGTTCTTAGGATTTAATGCAAAGCTAGTATGAAATGAACGAGAAGAATGAGTTGAATTAGATGAATAATTTCACAAACTCGAATTAATGCATCTAAGTTGATTTGTTAATAAATATGCACGATATTCATTTGCTACTTTGGATTGGAATCTAATGATATTTACGGATCAAGAGTTCCAATCCTAGCATGTAGCTTGAATTCTGATTAATTCATTCAATTGGCCAACGTGAATGCAACAATCACATAAACTCAAAAACGGGTTTACAAGCATAACAAACCAACAAATTGAAGTGGAGGAATAGATAAAACGTTACTATAGAGTTAGAAAAGATAACAACATGTTAGTTGAACACAACGTTCCGCTCGAACTAGATAGTGAAGTCTAACTACTCATATGTGTGGGTTTCATACTTTTTAACGAGTGTTCGCCTTGTATCACCTCCACAATATAATAGATTATACTTCACTATCACAAATAATATACAAAAATGTAGAAAAAGAAAATAAATGCTAAGAAATAAATAGAGAAGTTTAATCACTCATATATGCGGTTAAATACTTTTTAGCGAGTGTTCGCTTTGTATCACCTCCACAATATATGAGAAATTATCTTTCTCAAACATGAACAATAAAAGAAAGAGAAAAACTAGCGAAGAAATGCTCCGCTAATCATATTCACGGCCGAAGTATCGCCGATTGATTATTCGAACCTAAATTTAGGTTTTTACTTTCGCCGGAATATGAGAAACTAAGAGCTTTCAAGCTAGAACTAAGAACAATTGATGAAGAGAATTTTATTGAGGAGAAAGTTGGAGAGAATCAGAAGCTAATTCTCTCTTCAAAGTTGTGTCTTCCTTCCTTACAAACGCCTCTATTTATAGGCAAAATTTCATAAGAAAATATAATAAAATTACACTCATGCACCATCATGGGTTTATTAAATTGTATCCACAAAATCATGATAATGGAATTTCATCATGGTGTAGGTAAACATCTTATCTTGCTTTGGCAATTCGAATTTCATCTTTTAGATATTTTAATAGAAAGTTATGAATTTTCTACCAAAACATGGCCCAAAGAATCCTCCATTCAGAATAGTCACGGTTTTACCCATTTTTGACCACCGTAATGTCCGAATCATCTGAAGTCATGAGCACCAAATTACCGTGTCGCCAAGAACTGAAGTTCTTGATTTTTGCGATATGACACTTTTAGTCATTTTTATTCAAACGGCCATGACTTTAATTAGGAAACTCCGATTTGGGATTCGGAAAAAGTTTGGGAATCCTCTTTTGATGTTCTTAAACATTGGCACAAGAAAAATTATAAAAATAACTTTTTATAAAATTGCATCGGAGGCCCTCCATCTTTGATTTACTTGCATTTTGGTCCCGAGTTTCCGTTTTCTTTCGATTTTCATCCATTTTGACTCCTTTTGATTCTTTGTGACCTTAAACACCACAATAAAGGAAAAACACATAAAACGGAACATATAACACTAATAAAACACACAAACACGTAAAATAGAAGAGTTGTTTAAGTGCTTTTATAGCACTTATCATATGTTTACCATTCAATAAAGAACAGCTCCACAACAACCAACAAATGAGAGAACGTTTAGAGCGGAACATCCAACTCAGACACTTCTCAACTGAATGAGACGTAGTTTTACATCTTCGGATGGGTGCTAATGATCACGCTCAAAAAGTTGCCGCTCAATGGTTAGGCCATCAAGTTTGGTTTCCAACAGACGTTGTCGTTTTTCCAACAAATTATCAAACTCTCTCACACTGATTTCGAGCTGACTGTTTCTCCTGATAAGCTTTTCGGCCCTGCACCTAATCGGTCAATCCTTGAAGAAAACAACATGTCTATATTGTGAATAAGTTTGATTTCTAGTACATTGAGGTCCATCTAATAGCTTTCCACATTTAAAGAAACATTTAAGGTGCTTAGCACGTCGTTTGCGAGCAGATCGTGATGATCCTGCCCCAAAAGCGATAACGTTCCAAAGGAAACGCTCATACTTATCAACAAGTTGAACAATTTGAATCTTGATATCAATAGGCATAGAAAAAGAGTCGAGTACTTATAGAAGAGTAAAAATACGTAGAGGAGATGCCATATAAAGAAATGCAAATTCAGTGCACAAAGATGTATCTGCAAAAAAACTTGTGAGAGAAGAAAGAGAAAGAAAACAGTTCTTCAAGGTCTACTGAAAAGGACCAATTTAAAGCCTTTGAGCGGGATACAAGAACCAATATCCAAGGTTTTTTTAAAAATTAATTAATAAAAGCAACTAAATTAGTTAACCGTTCCCCGCAACGGCGCCAAAAACTTGGGCGCGTATTGTCGCGGCACGACAAAGTTTAATTTTTTTTCCTTGCTCGATCTCAAAACTGCAAATTAACGTAAAAGCGGTAAGTAAGGGTCGAACCCAAGAGGAACGGTGTTTAATGTAGTTGTTTTTATCAATTAATATAGAAGGGGGATTTTGTGAAGTTGAATGAAATTCGAAAATAAAATGACAAAATAAAAGAGATTAAAATGAAACAATTGAACTAAATATCTAGTTCTCGGGTTCGGTTGTGTCAACAGCTTGTGTTTATCTTTCCCATGCAACGTGTTACTATTCCTTCCTCAATTTATCAACTCCAATTAACCAAGATGATCTGATTAACGAATTCTTCTTTAAGTGTATTAAATTAAAGTGAGTTCTTTAACTTAACATCTAGCTATTGGATAACCCTAAACAAGTTCTTAGGATTTAATGCAAAGCTAGTATGAAATGAACGAGAAGAATGAGTTGAATTAGATGAATAATTTCACAAACTCGAATTAATGCATCTAAGTTGATTTGTTAATAAATATGCACGATATTCATTTGCTACTTTGGATTGGAATCTAATGATATTTACGGATCAAGAGTTCCAATCCTAGCATGTAGCTTGAATTCTGATTAATTCATTCAATTGGCCAACGTGAATGCAACAATCACATAAACTCAAAACGGGTTTACAAGCATAACAAACCAACAAATTGAAGTGGAGGAATAGATAAAACGTTACTATAGAGTTAGAAAAAGATAACAATATGTTAGTTGAACACAACGTTCGCTCGAACTAGATAGTGAAGTCTAACTACTCATATGTGTGGGTTTCATACTTTTAACGAGTGTTCGCCTTGTATCACCTCCACAATATAATAGATTATACTTCACTATCACAAATAATATACAAAAATGTAGAAAAAAGAAAATAAATGCTAAGAAATAAATAGAGAAGTTTAATCACTCATATATGCGGGTTAAATACTTTTTAGCGAGTGTTCGCCTTGTATCACCTCCACAATATATGAGAAATTATCTTTCTCAAACATGAACAATAAAAGAAAGAGAAAAACTAGCGAAGAAATGCTCCGCTAATCATATTCACGGCCGAAGTATCGCCGATTGATTATTCGAACCTAAATTTAGGTTTTTACTTTCGCCGGAATATGAGAAACTAAGAGCTTTCAAGCTAGAACTAAGAACAATTGATGAAGAGAATTTTATTGAGGAGAAAGTTGGAGAGAATCATAAGCTAATTCTCTCTCTTCAAAGTTGTGTCTTCCTTCCTTACAAACGCCTATTTATAGGCAAAATTTCATAAGAAAATATAATAAAAATTACACTCATGCACCATCATGGGTTTATTAAATTGTATCCACAAAATCATGATAATGGAATTTCATCATGGTGTAGGTAAACATCTTATCTTGCTTTGGCAATTGAATTTCATCTTTTAGATATTTTAATAGAAAGTTATGAATTTTCTACCAAAACATGGCCCAAAGAATCCTCCATTCAGAATAGTCACGGTTTTACCCATTTTTGACCACCGTAATGTCGAATCATCTCAAGTCATGAGCACCAAATTACCGTGATCAAGCCAAGAACTGAAGTTTGATTTTTTGCGATATGACACTTTTAGTCATTTTTATTCAAACGGCCATGACTTTAATTAGGAAACTCCGATTTGGGATTCGGAAAAAGTTTGGGAATCCTCTTTTGATGTTCTTAAACATTGGCACAAGAAAAATTATAAAAATAACTTTTTATAAAATTGCATCGGAGGCCCTCCATCTTTGATTTACTTGCATTTTGGTCCCGAGTTTACGTTTTCTTTCGATTTTCATCCATTTTGACTCCTTTTGATTCTTTGTGACCTTAAACACCACAATAAAGGAAAAACACATAAAACGGAACATATAACACTAATAAAACACACAAACACGTAAAATAGAAGAGTTGTTTAAGTGCTTTTATAGCACTTATCATATGTTTACCATTCAATAAAGAACAGCTCCACAACAACCAACAAATGAGAGAACGTTTAGAGCGGAACATCCAACTCAGACACTTCTCAACTGAATGAGACGTAGTTTTACATCTTCGGATGGGTGCTAATGATCACGCTCAAAAAGTTGCCGCTCAATGGTTAGGCCATCAAGTTTGGTTTCCAACAGACGTTGTCGTTTTTCCAACAAATTATCAAACTCTCTCACACTGATTTCGAGCTGACTGTTTCTCCTGATAAGCTTTTCGGCCCTGCACCTAATCGGTCAATCCTTGAAGAAAACAACATGTCTATATTGTGAATAAGTTTGATTTCTAGTACATTGAGGTCCATCTAATAGCTTTCCACATTTAAAGAAACATTTTAGGTGCTTAGCACGTCGTTTGCGAGCAGATCGTGATGATCCTGCCCCAAAAGCGATAACGTTCCAAAGGAAACGCTCATACTTATCAACAAGTTGAACAATTTGAATCTTGATATCAATAGGCATAGAAAAAGAGTCGAGTACTTATAGAAGAGTAAAAATACGTAGAGGAGATGCCATATAAAGAAATGCAAATTCAGTGCACAAAGATGTATCTGCAAAAAAACTTGTGAGAGAAGAAAGAGAAAGAAAACAGTTCTTCAAGGTCTACTGAAAAGGACCAGTTTAAAGCCTTTGAGCGGGATACAAGAACCAATATCCAAGGTTTTTTTAAAAATTAATTAATAAAAGCAACTAAATTAGTTAACTGTTCCCCGCAACGGCGCCAAAAACTTGGGCGCGTATTGCCGCGGCACGACAAAGTTTAATTTTTTTTCCTTGCTCGATCTCAAAGCGCAAATTAACGTAAAGCGGTAAGTAAGGGTCGAACCCAAGAGGAACGGTGTTTAATGTAGTTGTTTTTATCAATTAATATAGAAGGGGGATTTTGTGAAGTTGAATGAAATTCGAAAATAAAATGACAAAATAAAAGAGATTAAAATGAAACAATTGAACTAAATATCTAGTTCCGGTTCTTTGTGTCAACGACTTGTGTTTATCTTTCCCATGCAACGTGTTACTATTCCTTCCTCAATTTATCAACTCCAATTAACCAAGATGATCTGATTAACGAATTCTTCTTTAAGTGTATTAAATTAAAGTGAGTTCTTTAACTTAACATCTAGCTATTGGATAACCCTAAACAAGTTCTTAGGATTTAATGCAAAGCTAGTATGAAATGAACGAGAAGAATGAGTTGAATTAGATGAATAATTTCACAAACTCGAATTAATGCATCTAAGTTGATTTGTTAATAAATATGCACGATATTCATTTGCTACTTTGGATTGGAATCTAATGATATTTACGGATCAAGAGTTCCAATCCTAGCATGTAGCTTGAATTTACAGATTAATTCATTCAATTGGCCAACGTGAATGCAACAATCACATAAACTCAAAAACGGGTTTACAAGCATAACAAACCAACAAATTGAAGTGGAGGAATAGATAAAACGTTACTATAGAGTTAGAAAAGATAACAACATGTTAGTTGAACACAACGTTCCGCTCGAACTAGATAGTGAAGTCTAACTGCTCATATGTGTGGGTTTCATACTTTTTAACGAGTGTTCGCCTTGTATCACCTCCACAATATAATAGATTATACTTCACTATCACAAATAATATACAAAAATGTAGAAAAAAGAAAATAAATGCTAAGAAATAAATAGAGAAGTTTAATCACTCATATATGCGGGTTAAATACTTTTTAGCGAGTGTTCGCCTTGTATCACCTCCACAATATATGAGAAATTATCTTTCTCAAACATGAACAATAAAAGAAAGAGAAAAACTAGCGAAGAAATGCTCCGCTAATCATATTCACGGTCGAAGTATCGCGATTGATTATTCGAACCTAAATTTAGGTTTTTACTTTCGCCGGAATATGAGAAACTAAGAGCTTTCAAGCTAGAACTAAGAACAATTGATGAAGAGAATTTTATTGAGGAGAAAGTTGGAGAGAATCAGAAGCTAATTCTCTCTTCAAAGTTGTGTCTTCCTTCCTTACAAACGCCTCTATTTATAGGCAAAATTTCATAAGAAAATATAATAAAAAATTACACTCATGCACCATCATGGGTTTATTAAATTGTATCCACAAAATCATGATAATGGAATTTCATCATGGTGTAGAGTAAACATCTTATCTTGCTTTGGCAATTCAATTTCATCTTTTAGATATTTTAATAGAAAGTTATGAATTTTCTACCAAAACATGGCCCAAAGAATCCTCCATTCAGAATAGTCACGGTTTTACCCATTTTTGACCACCGTAATGTCCGAATCATCTGAAGTCATGAGCACCAAATTACCGCACTGCGCCAGTAAATCCGAGTTGCTGATTTTTTTGCGATATGACACTTTTAGTCATTTTTATTCAAACGGCCATGACTTTAATTAGGAAACTCCGATTTGGGATTAGGAAAAGTTTGGGAATCCTCTTTGATGTTCTTAAACATTGGCACAAGAAAAATTATAAAAATAACTTTTTATAAAATTGCATCGAGGCCCTCCATCTTTGATTTACTTGCATTTTGGTCCCGAGTTTCCGTTTTCTTTCGATTTTCATCCATTTTGACTCCTTTTGATTCTTTGTGACCTTAAACACCACAATAAAGGAAAAACACATAAAACGGAACATATAACACTAATAAAACACACAAACACGTAAAATAGAAGAGTTGTTTAAGTGCTTTTATAGCACTTATCATATGTTTACCATTCAATAAAGAAACGACCCACAACAACCAACAAATGAGAGAACGTTTAGAGCGGAACATCCAACTTCGAGACACTTCTCAACCTGAATGAGGCGTAGTTTTACATCTTCGGATGGGTGCTAATGATCACGCTCAAAAGTTGCCGCTCAATGGTTAGGCCATCAAGTTTGGTTTCCAACAGACGTTGTCGCTTTTCCAACAAATTATCAAACTCTCTCACCTGCGATTTCGAAATGATTTGTTTCTCTGATAAGCTTTTCGGCCCTGCACCTAATCGGTCAATCCTTGAAGAAAACAACATGTCTATATTGTGAATAAGTTTGATTTCTAGTACATTGAGGTCCATCTAATAGCTTTCCACATTTAAAGAAACATTTAAGGTGCTTAGCACGTCGTTTGCAGCAGGATCGTGATGATCCTGCCCCAAAAGCGATAACGTTCCAAAGGAAACGCTCATACTTATCAACAAGTTGAACAATTTGAATCTTGATATCAATAGGCATAGAAAAAGAGTCGAGTACTTATAGAAGAGTAAAAATACGTAGAGGAGATGCGATATAAAGAAATGCAAATTCAGTGCACAAAGATGTATCTGCAAAAAAACTTGTGAGAGAAGAAAGAGAAAGAAAACAGTTCTTCAAGGTCTACTGAAAAGGACCAATTTAAAGCCTTTGAGCGGGATACAAGAACCAATATCAAAGGTTTTTTTAAAAATTAATTAATAAAAGCAACTAAATTAGTTAACCGTTCCCCGCAACGGCGCCAAAAACTTGGGCGCGTATTGTCGCGGCACGACAAAGTTTAATTTTTTTTCCTTGCTCGATTTCAAAACTACAAATTAACGTAAAAGTGGTAAGTAAGGGTCGAACCCAAGAGGAACGGTGTTTAATGTAGTTGTTTTTATCAATTAATATAGAAGGGGGATTTTGTGAAGTTGAATGAAATTCGAAAATAAAATGACAAAATAAAAGAGATGAAAATGAAACAATTGAACTAAATATCTTGTTCTCGGGTTCGGTTGTGTCAACAGCTTGTGTTTATCTTTCCCATGCAACGTGTTACTATTCCTTCCTCAATTTATCAACTCCAATTAACCAAGATGATCTGATTAACGAATTCTTCTTTAAGTGTATTAAATTAAAGTGAGTTCGTTAACTTAACATCTAGCTATTGGATAACCCTAAACAAGTTCTTAGGATTTAATGCAAAGCTAGTATGAAATGAACGAGAAGAATGAGTTGAATTAGATGAATAATTTCACAAACTCGAATTAATGCATCTAAGTTGATTTGTTAATAAATATGCACGATATTCATTTGCTACTTTGGATTGGAATCTAATGATATTTACGGATCAAGAGTTCCAATCCTAGCATGTAACTTGAATTTACAGATTAATTCATTCAATTGGCCAACGTGAATTCAACAATCACATAAACTCAAAAACGGGTTTACAAGCATAACAAACCAACAAATTGAAGTGAATTGAAGTGGAGGAATAGATAAAACGTTATTATAGAGTAAGAAAAGATAACAACATGTTAGTTGAACACAACGTTCCCCTCGAACTAGATAGTGAAGTCTAACTACTCATATGTGTGGGTTTCATACTTTTTAACGAGTGTTCGCCTTGTATCACCTCCACAATATAATAGATTATACTTCACTATCACAAATAATATACAAAAATGTAGAAAAAAGAAAATAAATGCCAAGAAATAAATAGAGAAGTTTAATCACTCATATATGCGGGTTAAATGCTTTTTAGCGAGTGTTCGCCTTGTATCACCTCCACAATATATGAGAAATTATCTTTCTCAAACATGAACAATAAAAGAAAGAGAAAAACTAGCAAAGAAATGCTCCGCTAATCATATTCACGGTCGAAGTATCGCGATTGATTATTCGAACCTAAATTTAGGTTTTTACTTTCGCCAGAATATAAGAAACTAAGAGCTTCCAAGCTAGAACTAAGAACAATTGATGAAGAGAATTTTATTGAGGAGAAAGTTGGAGAGAATCAGAAGCTAATTCTCTCTTCAAAGTTGTGTCTTCCTTCCTTACAAACGCCTCTATTTATAGGCAAAATTTCATAAGAAAATATAATAAAAAATTACACTCATGCACCATCATGGGTTTATTAAATTGTATCCACCAAATCATGATAATGGAATTTCTCATGGTGTAGGTAAACATCTTATCTTGCTTTGGCAATTGGAATTTCATCTTTTTGATATTTTAATAGAACGTTATGAATTTTCTACGAAAACATGGTCCAAAGAATCCTCCATTCAGAATAGTCACAGTTTTACCCATTTTTGACCACCGTAATGTCCGAATCATCTGAAGTCATGAGCACCAAATTACCGCACTGCGCCAGTAAATCCGAGTTGCTGATTTTTTTGCGATATGACACTTTTAGTCATTTTTATTCAAACGGCCATAACTTTAATTAGGAAACTCCGATTTGGGATTCGGAAGAAGTTTGGGAATCCTCTTTTGATTTTCTTAAACATTGGCTCAAGAAAAATTATAAAAATAACTTTTTATAAAATTGCATCGGAGGCCCTCCATCTTTGATTCGCTTGCATTTTGGTCCCGAGTTTCCGTTTTCATTCGATTTTCATCCATTTTTACTCCTTTTGATTCTTTGTGACCTTAAACACCACAATAAAGGAAAAACACATAAAACGGAACATATAACACTAATAAAACACACAAACACGTAAAATAGAAGAGTTGTTTAAGTGCTTTTCTAGCACTTATCATATGTTTACCATTCAATAAAGAACAGCCCCGCAAGAACCAACAAATGGGAGAACGTTTAGAGCGGAACGTCCAACTCAGACACTTCTCAACTGAATGAGACGTAGTTTTACATCTTCGGATGGGTGTTAATGATCACGCTCAAAAAGTTGCCGCTATATGGTTAGGCCATCAAGTTTGGTTTCCAACAAACGTTGTCGTTTTTCCAACAAATTATCAGACTCTCTCACACTGATTTCGAGATGACTGTTTCTCCTGATAGGCTTTTCGGCCCTGCACCTAATCGGTCAATCCTTGAAGAAAACAACACGTCTATATTGTGAATAAGCTTGATTTCTAGTACATTGAGGTCCATCTAATAGCTTTCCACATTTAAAGAAACATTTAAGGTGCTTAGCACGTCGTTTGCCAGCAGATCGTGATGATCCTGCCCCGAAAGCGGTAATGTTCCAAAGGGAACTCTCATACTTATCAACAAGTTGAACAATTTGAATCTTGATATCAATAGGCATAGAAAAAGAGTCGAGTACTTATAGAAGAGTAAAAATACGTAGAGGAGATTCCATATAAAGAAATGAAAATTCAGTGCACAAAGATGTATCTGCAAAAAAACTTGTGAGAGAAGAAAGAGAAAGAAAACAGTTCTTCAAGGTCTACTGAAAAGGACCAATTTAAAGCCTTTGAGCGGGATACAAGAACCAATATCCAAGGTTTTTTTAAAAATTAATTAATAAAAGCAACTAAATTAGTTAACCGTTCCCCGCAACGGCGCCAAAAACTTGGGCGCGTATTGTCGCGGCACGACAAAGTTTAATTTTTTTTCCTTGCTCGATTTCAAAACTACAAATTAACGTAAAAGTGGTAAGTAAGGGTCGAACCCAAGAGGAACGGTGTTTAATGTAGTTGTTTTTATCAATTAATATAGAAGGGGGGTTTTGTGAAGTTGAATGAAATTCGAAAATAAAATGACAAAATAAAAGAGATGAAAATGAAACAATTGAACTAAATATCTAGTTCTCGGGTTCGGTTGTGTCAACAGCTTGTGTTTTTCTTTCCCATGCAACGTGTTACTATTCCTTCCTGAATTTATCAACTCCAATTCACCAAGATGATCTGATTAACGAATCCTTCTTTAAGGGTATTAAATTAAAGTGAGTTCTTTAACTTAACATCTAGCTATTGGATAACCCTAAACAAGTTCTTAGGATTTAATGCAAAGTTGGTATGAAATGAACGAGAAGAATGAGTTGAATTAGATGAATAATTTCACAAACTCGAATTAATGCATCTAAGTTGATTTGTTAGTAAATATGCACGATATTCATTTGCTACTTGGGATTGGAATCTAATGATATTTACGGATCAAGAGTTCCAATCCTAGCATGTAACTTGAATTTACAGATTAATTTATTCAATTGGCCAAAGTGAATGCAACAATCACATAAACTCAAAAACGGGTTTACAAGCATAACAAACCAACAAATTGAAGTGGAGGAACAGATAAGACGTTACTATAGAGTTAGAAAAGATAACAACATGTTAGTTGAACACAATGTTCCCCTCGAACTTGATAGTGAAGTGTAACTACTCATATCTGTGGGTTTCATACTTTTTAACGAGTGTTCGCCTTGTATAACCTCCACAATATAATAGATTATACTTCACTATCACAAATATTATACAAAAATGTAGAAAAAAGAAAATAAATGCTAAGAAATAAATAGAGAAGTTTAATCACTCATATATGCCGGTTAAATACTTTTTAGCGAGTGTTCGCCTTGTATCACCTCCACAATATATGAGAAATTATCTTTCCCAAACATGAACAATAAAAGAAAGAGAAAAACTAGCGAAGAAATGCTCCGCTAATCATATTCACGGCCGAAGTATCGCCGATTGATTATTCGAACTTAAATTTAGGTTTTTACTTTATGGAATATGAGAAACTAAGAGCTTTCAAGCTAGAACTAAGAACAATTGATGAAGAGAATTTTATTGAGGAGAAAGTTGGAGAGAATCAGAAGCTAATTCTCTCTTCAAAGTTGTGTCTTCCTTCCTTACAAACGCCTCTATTTATAGGCAAAATTTCATAAGAAAATATAATAAAAAATTACACTCATGCACCATCATGGGTTTATTAAATTGTATCCACAAAATCATGATAATGGAATTTCATCATTGTGTAGGTAAACATCTTATCTTGCTTTGGCAATTCGAATTTCATCTTTTGGATATTTTAATAGAAAGTTATGAATTTTCTACCAAAACATGGCCCAAAGAATCCTCCATTCAGAATAGTCACGGTTTTACCCATTTTTGACCACCATAATGTCCGAATCATCTGAATTCATGAGCACCAAATTGCTGCACTGCGCCAGTAAATCCGAGTTGCTGATTTTTTTGCGATATGACACTTTTAGTCATTTTTATTCAAACGGCCATAACTTTAATTAGGAAACTCCGATTTGGGATTCGGAAAAAGTTTGGGAATCCTCTTTTGATTTTCTTAAACATTGGCTCAAGAAGCATTATAAAAATAACTTTTTATAAAATTGCATCGGAGGCCCTCCATCTTTGATTCGCTTGCATTTTGGTCCCGAGTTTCCGTTTTCATTCGATTTTCATCCATTTTGACTCCTTTTGATTCTTTGTGACCTTAAACACCACAATAAAGGAAAAACACATAAAACGGAACATATAACACTAATAAAACACACAAACACGTAAAATAGAAGAGTTGTTTAAGTGCTTTTCTTGCACTGATCATATGTTTACCATTCAATAAAGAACAGCCCCACAAGAACCAACAAATGGGAGAACGTTTAGAGCGGAACGTCCAACTCAGACACTTCTCAACTGAATGAGACGTAGTTTTACATCTTCGGATGGGTGTTAATGATCACGCTCAAAAAGTTGCCGCTATATGGTTAGGCCATCAAGTTTGGTTTCCAACAAACGTTGTCGTTTTTCCAACAATTTATCAAACTCTCTCACACTGATTTCGAGCTGACTGTTTCTCCTGATAGGCTTTTCGGCCCTGCACCTAATCGGTCAATCCTTGAAGAAAACAACACGTCTATATTGTGAATAAGTTTGATTTCTAGTACATTGAGGTCCATCCAATAGCTTTCCACATTTAAAGAAACATTTAAGGTGCTTAGCACGTCGTTTGCCAGCAGATCGTGATGATCCTGCCCCTTCCCCAAAAGCGATAATGTTCCAAAGGGAACGCTCATACTTATCAACAAGTTGAACAATTTTAATCTTGATATCAATAGGCATAGAAAAAGAGTCGAGTACTTATAGAAGAGTAAAAATACGTAGAGGAGATTCCATATAAAGAAATGAAAATTCAGTGCACAAAGATGTATCTGCAAAAAAACTTGTGAGAGAAGAAGAGAGAAAGCAGTTCTTCAAGGTCTCTTTGAAAAGGACCAATTTAAAGCCTTTGAGCGGGATACAAGAACCAATATCCAAGGTTTTTTTAAAAATTAATTAATAAAAGCAACTAAATTAGTTAACCGTTCCCCGCAACGGCGCCAAAAACTTGGGCGCGTATTGTCGCGGCACGACAAAGTTTAATTTTTTTTCCTTGCTCGATTTCAAAACTACAAATTAACGTAAAAGTGGTAAGTAAGGGTCGAACCCAAGAGGAACGGTGTTTAATGTAGTTGTTTTTATCAATTAATATAGAAGGGGGGTTTTGTGAAGTTGAATGAAATTCGAAAATAAAATGACAAAATAAAAGAGATGAAAATGAAACAATTGAACTAAATATCTAGTTCTCGGGTTCGGTTGTGTCAACAGCTTGTGTTTTTCTTTCCCATGCAACGTGTTACTATTCCTTCCTGAATTTATCAACTCCAATTCACCAAGATGATCTGATTAACGAATCCTTCTTTAAGGGTATTAAATTAAAGTGAGTTCTTTAACTTAACATCTAGCTATTGGATAACCCTAAACAAGTTCTTAGGAATTAATGCAAAGTTGGTATGAAATGAACGAGAAGAATGAGTTGAATTAGATGAATAATTTCACAAACTCGAATTAATGCATCTAAGTTGATTTGTTAGTAAATATGCACGATATTCATTTGCTACTTTGGATTGGAATCTAATGATATTTACGGATCAAGAGTTCCAATCCTAGCATGTAACTTGAATTTACAGATTAATTTATTCAATTGGCCAAAGTGAATGCAACAATCACATAAACTCAAAAACGGGTTTACAAGCATAACAAACCAACAAATTGAAGTGGAGGAACAGATAAGACGTTACTATAGAGTTAGAAAAGATAACAACATGTTAGTTGAACACAATGTTCCCCTCGAACTAGATAGTGAAGTCTAACTACTCATATCTGTGGGTTTCATACTTTTAACGAGTGTTCGCCTTGTATAACCTCCACAATATAATAGATTATACTTCACTATCACAAATATTATACAAAAATGTAGAAAAAAGAAAATAAATGCTAAAAAATAAATAGAGAAGTTTAATCACTCATATATGCCGGTTAAATACTTTTTAGCGAGTGTTCGCCTTGTATCACCTCCACAATATATGAGAAATTATCTTTCTCAAACATGAACAATAAAAGAAAGAGAAAAACTAGCGAAGAAATGCTCCGCTAATCATATTCACGGCCGAAGTATCGCCGATTGATTATTCGAACTTAAATTTAGGTTTTTACTTTCGCCGGAATATGAGAAACTAAGAGCTTTCAAGCTAGAACTAAGAACAATTGATGAAGAGAATTTTATTGAGGAGAAAGTTGGAGAGAATCAGAAGCTAATTCTCTCTTCAAAGTTGTGTCTTCCTTCCTTACAAACGCCTCTATTTATAGGCAAAATTTCATAAGAAAATATAATAAAAAATTACACTCATGCACCATCATGGGTTTATTAAATTGTATCCACAAAATCATGATAATGGAATTTCATCATGGTGTAGGTAAACATCTTATCTTGCTTTGGCAATTCGAATTTCATCTTTTAGATATTTTAATAGAAAGTTATGAATTTTCTACCAAAACATGGCCCAAAGAATCCTCCATTCAGAATAGTCACGGTTTACCCATTTTGACCACCATAATGTCGAGATCATCTGAATTCATGAGCACCAAATTCTTTGCCTTGCGCTTGATAAATCCAGAGTTCTTTGATTTTTGCGATATGACACTTTTAGTCATTTTTATTCAAACGGCCTTAACTTTAATTAGGAAACTCCGATTTGGGATTCGGAAAAAGTTTGGGAATCCTCTTTTGATGTTCTTAAACATTGGCACAAGAAAAATTATAAAAATAACTTTTTATAAAACTGCATCGGAGGCCCTCCATCTTTGATTCGCTTGCATTTTGGTCCCGAGTTTCCGTTTTCATTCGATTTTCATCCATTTTTACTCCTTTTGATTCTTTGTGAGCTTAAACACCACAATAAAGGAAAACACATAAAACGGAACATATAACACTAATAAAACACACAAACACGTAAAATAGAAGAGTTGTTTAAGTGCTTTTCTAGCACTTATCATATGTTTACCATTCAATAAAGAACAGCCCCACAAGAACCAACAAATGGGAGAACGCGTTTAGGCGGAGCGTCCAACTCGGACACTTCTCAAGCTGAATGAGACGTAGTTTTACATCTTCGGATGGATGCTAATGATCACGCTCAAAAAGTTGCCGCTCAATGGTTAGGCCATCAAGTTTGGTTTCCAACAGACGTTGTCGTTTTTCCAACAAATGATCAAACTCACTCACTGCCCGATTCTGGTATTGTTTCTCTGATAGGCTTTTCTACCTGCACCTAATCGGTCAATCCTTAAAGAAAACAACATGTCTATATTGTGAATAAGTTTGATTTCTAGTACATTGAGGTCCATCTAATAGCTTTCCACATTTAAAGCAACATTTAAGGTGCTTAGCACGTCGTTTGCGAGCAGATCGTGATGATCCTGCCCCAAAAGCGATAACGTTCCAAAGGGAACGCTCATACTTATCAACAAGTTGAACAATTTGAATCTTGATATCAATAGGCGTAGAAAAAGAGTCGAGTACTTATAGAAGAGTAAAAATACGTAGAGGAGATGCCATATAAAGAAATGCAAATTTAGTGCACAAAGATGTATCTGCAAAAAAACTTGTGAGAGAAGAAAGAGAAAGAAAACAGTTCTTCAAGGTCTACTGAAAAGGACCAGTTTAAAGCCTTTGAGCGGGATACAAGAACCAATATCCAAGGTTTTTAAAAATTAATTAATAAAAGCAACTAAATTAGTTAACATTAGTACCCATAGCGGTGCCAAAAACTTAGCGCGTATTGTCGCGGCGACAAAGTTTAATTTTTTCCTTACTCGATTTCAAAACTACAAATTAACGTAGAAGTGGTAAGTAGGAATTCGAACCCAAGAGGAGCGGTGTTTAATGTAGTTGTTTTATCAATTAATATAGAAGGGGTTTTGTGAAGTTGAATGAAATTCGAAAATAAAATGACAAAATAAAAGAGATGAAAATGAAACAATTGAACTAAATATCTAGTTCTCGGGTTCGGTTGTGTCAACAGCTTGTGTTTATCTTTCCCATGCAACGTGTTACTATTCCTTCCTCAATTTATCAACTCCAATTAACCAAGATGATCTGATTAACGAATTCTTCTTTAAGTGTATTAAAT
This sequence comes from Jasminum sambac, assembly GCA_018223645.1. Classification (NCBI taxonomy): domain Eukaryota; kingdom Viridiplantae; phylum Streptophyta; class Magnoliopsida; order Lamiales; family Oleaceae; genus Jasminum; species Jasminum sambac. Next base: position 33,517,703 of record CP073648.1, read on the forward strand.
TAAAGTGAGTTCTTTAACTTAACATCTAGCTATTGGATAACCCAAAACAAGTTCTTAGGATTTAATGGAAAGTTTGTATGAAATGAACGAGAAGAATGAGTTGAATTAGATGAATAATTTTACAAACTCGAATTAATGCATCTAAGTTGATTTGTTACTAAATATGCACGATATTCATTTGCTACTTTTGATTGGAATCTAATGATATTTACGGATCAAGAGTTCCAATCCTAGCATGTAACTTGAATTTACAGATTAATTTATTCAATTGGCCAAAGTGAATGCAACAATCACATAAACTCAAAAACGGGTTTACAAGCATAACAAACCAACAAATTGAAGTGGAGGAATAGATAACACGTTACTATAGAGTTAGAAAAGATAACAACATGTTAGTTGAACACAACGTTCCCCTCGAACTAGATAGTGAAGTCTAACTACTCATATGTGTGGGTTTCATACTTTTTAACGAGTGTTCGCCTAGTATAACCTCCACAATATAATAGATTATACTTCACTATCACAAATATTATACAAAAATGTAGAAAAAAGAAAATAAATGCTAAGAAATAAATAGAGAAGTTTAATCACTCATATATGCCGGTTAAATACTTTTTAGCGAGTGTTCGCCTTGTATCACCTCCACAATATATGAGAAATTATCTTTCTCAAACATGAACAATAAAAGAAAGAGAAAAACTAGCGAAGAAATGCTCCGCTAATCATATTCACGGCCGAAGTATCGCCGATTGATTATTCGAACTTAAATTTAGGTTTTTACTTTCGCCGGAATATGAGAAACTAAGAGATTTCAAGCTAGAACTAAGAACAATTGATGAAGAGAATTTTATTGAGGAGAAAGTTGGAGAGAATCAGAAGCTAATTCTCTCTTCAAAGTTGTGTCTTCCTTCCTTACAAACGCCTCTATTTATAGGCAAAATTTCATAAGAAAATATAATAAAAAATTACACTCATGCACCATCATGGGTTTTGTATAGATTGTTGTACAGATTTTATATTCTAAACTTTTTCTCCTCAGTTTTGTAAGAAGTTCTTCTTTTTTAATCTTAGTTTGCATTTTCCAATATCGTTGTAAAAATCTTGTTTTCAAATCAAAATCTATTTCATATTGAGTATAACATAAAAGCATTATTTAATCTGCAGTAAAAAGCCCTTTTCCTACTATATTTACGTCATAAAAGTAGTAGGCGTAGATGGATGACATCAATAGAAAAGGAAGTAGTAGGCGTAGATGGATGACATTTCAAGATAGAATATTAAACACTGGAGTAACTATAGTTATAGAACATATAAAAGGAAAAGAAAATAAAGCTGCAGATATATTAAGTAGGATCATAACTCAAATTGAATTTTAATGAATAAAAAACTTTCAGACGAAGAAAAAGCTCAAAGAGCCCAATACAATAAAATTCTCTCTAGAAATCTACAAGCTAGTAGATATCTTTATCATTTAGAAACAAAAATTAGTGAATTATATTCTAGGAAAAAACAAAATTGGGAACAAGACTGACCTAGTCAAGCTATTGAAAATGAATATTTGCCTTTAGAACAACAAGTTGAAATAGTCAAAAGATTATAGCCTATGGAAATGAATATAAAGAGTTAAATAGACTATTAACTACTACCGAATTAAATAACTTATTTCAAGATAAAATTCCTTTTGTTTAGAGATTATTAGAAACTATTAAATTTTTACAGTACAAAATGACTGATAAGCTGGAGAGGTAGTCTAGTCAAGTCAAAGAAGACGATCCATCGAAGAATTAGAAGAAATAGAGTTAGAAATAGACCAAGAAATGTTTTTAACTTACACTTAAGAAGAAAAAGTTCTTATTGGAACCTTAGAGTATTTAGAAAATAGTATACAACAGTTACATACTAAGTTAGACCAAGATAAAAAATCTCACCCTCATACACTACCTATACTTGAAGAAACATTAGGAAGAAACAAGAAGCTTTTTAATTCCATTAATCACCAAATTCACTTAATTAATAGAGGCTTTAGGAAAAGGACATTATTCAATGAGAGAAATTTATTCTATTTTTTCAGATATACCCATATAGGAAAGCAACAACAAGGTAAACAAAGAATGTCAGATCCTTACGATACACCAGGTATACAATATATATTTTTATTCCCTGATAATATACCTCTTTTACGACTATTAATAGACAAACAACACAGTCTACAACACGAATTCATTAATTTACAAATTAGTCTAGAAGTCTTTCTAAAGAATTGTTCTACCTTTATACAAGACAATATAAATACTCTACCACAAGATGTTAGTAATAACCCACAAGATCCTCTACAATGGTCGAAAACATATCATCATATACTTCAGGCTCATAAACGCTACCATAATTATATAAATATCATAACTTTAGCTATACATGAAAATTGTATTAAAAAGTCTGATTTAGATTTAATAATAACAACTAATCTTTACTCAAACCTTTAAATTGCTTTGTTTTGCAGGACCAGATGACGGAATTATTTCCCTACAATTATCCTCTAATCACCCAATTAATTAGGAAAAAGTGTGAATATGAGATAGATCTATATAAAGAGAAAATTGAATTACATCTTTTTATAGGTATATTTAATCACTGTATAGCAAAAAACGTTCCTCCCCCAAGGATAGTTAAACAATCCATTAAGGAATTTAGTACCAAAATAATAATCGTAGAAAGAAATATTAATTTAATTAAGAATTGTTTACTGCAAAATTCTATTAGTCAAGAACATTATCATTATTTATTTGACTAACCCTCTAGCTAACAATTGTTAGGAATTTTTCAATAAACTCTCTAACTTATTTATCAGGAATGAGTCGACCACCTCCAAGACCAGGATTCCCACCAAACAGCAACTCATTTGCTGGAGGCGAGATTCCACTTAGACCAGGACATCCATATAACCCAGGATAAAGTGCGATTCGGTAATTACTGAACTTATTAGTTATCCTAATAGTAATATTTCTTTCACCACAACCCCATATTTTAAGCCTCTCTAAAGAAGAAAAATGTCTTTTAGATAATTTATGGATTTGCTCCAACAAAAACCCTTTAGACAAAAAATATTTTTTAGCTTGCTTACGAGCTCTTTCAGAACATTTTAATAATAACAAAAAGAAGTATAACTATTATGTAGTTACAAAAGGAAAAACTTTAGGACTTTTTCATTCCTATATAGAAGTTATGGATAGCACACATGGTGTTAATTCACCTCAGTACAAAGGTTTTAATGACTTCGAAGAAGCTTTAAATTCGGCCAGGAATATTTTAGGAAAAAACTTTTACATTTCACCTTCTCTTAGGAATTTTAAACCACCTCAGTTAGAATATTCAGTAACAAAAGACACTGATAAAAAGATTTTATTTTGTGATCATTGCGAAAGCTTAAAGAAAAATTATACTATTTTAAATAATGACAATTTAAAACTACGAAAAGAAAGAGATATGTTAAATAAATATGTAAATTATCTTGAGCGAGAAAAGCTCAACAGCGAGCTCTCACAGCCCAGTTCTTCGGGTGTATCTCCAACCCAATCTAATATGGAGAGGGGTGGATATTCTCCAAAGAATATCGAAGGCACTTCTAGGCCCGTCAAGCTAGAAGCTAGTCCAGTACAACAGGTTACTGGTAAAGACTATCCAAATCCTGGAATGGCTATGGGCTTGCCAAAAGCTCAACAGACTCAGGAGGCTGTTGATCCTCCTACTACCGGCCCATTTAGCCATCAGCAGGCTTATCCTGCTGACTCATATAAACCACGCTGGGATACATTGGGCCAACCCAGTGGTAATTACAATTTTCTTGTAAATTACGCACCCACACCGCCAGAAAATACGCTAGAACACAAATATTCAGTACGTAGTGAATTTATTGGTCTTAGCCCAGATACTCAGCCCATACCCATAGATAAGGGAAAAAACCCTCTTAATTATCCTAGCCCAGACAGCCAGCCTATTAATGAAGAATTAGCTACTCAAGAAATCTTAGATATTTTACAAAAAGCCCAAAAAGAAGTCCAGTTAAGGCCTATATCTCCTCCAAGACTTACAAATCCAATAAAAGAACAAATAGCCCAAGCAGTCAAAGAGGCCCTAGCCCAAATCCATAATACATCAGTAAAACGGCCCACTTCATCTACCACACAAGACAAGGAACCCATAATAGAGGATGTGTCATCGAGATAGCTCGAGACAATATAGAAAGCGACAACATTTGACGGTCACTACTCAGCGGATACAATAGAAAGACACAATTTTGATACGTAAGCCATGACGTCACAAAAAGCAATGGCCGACAAAACAGTGTAGAATATTGTTCACCTTTTGACTTCAGATACCAAAGGACGAAGTAATCATCAAACCACGACAGCAACAGTAGCCCCACTCAGAGTAAAGGGCGAAGTAATCATCAAACCAAGACAGCAACAGTAGCCCACTCAGAGTAATTATCAAGCAACGACAACAATAATAGACTCCACTCAGTCTATAATGCTCCACTAACAAAGATTCTCCAGCAAATCCAGGACGCGTGTAAAGAAGGACCCGTAGTTTATCAGAAGAGCTCCCTTCTTTTTCTATATAAGAGGAAGGATCCCATACAGAGAAGATCATCGAAGAAACTCAAGAAAGAACACATAGCATCCTACACACTTCACAACACTTGTAAAACACAGAATGATCTCATGTGTTGAGAGAACTCTGTAATCGTATACCTTCCCACACTATAGAAAAACCAATCCAAAAATTGTATAGTTCAGTTACTTAGGGGACTTCCCGAAAGGGAAAGCCCTTGTTTTATTTTTCTTATGTTGTAAGGTAATCCCTACCTTTGTATAGATTGTTGTCTGATTTTATATTCTAAACTTTTTCTCCTCAGTTTTGTAAGAAGTTCTTCTTTTTTAATCTTAGTTTGCATTTTCCAATATCGTTGTAAAAATCTTGTTTTCAAATCAAAATCTATTTCATATTGAGTATAACATAAAAGCATTATTTAATCTGCAGTAAAAAGCCCTTTTCCTACTATATTTACGTCATAAAGGCTCATGTGTAAGTCCCTTGAGGCATGGTTCGCCCGTTTAGAGGCGATTGGTTTGAGTCGTATATTAGTTGGCGTAAGTAGTCTAACTCACTGAGTGCCAGAGTGCCGTGATTAGAAGCGAATTAGATACAAGTTGTTATATCTCAATTGGTATGTTTTGATATCTTGTCAAAAAAAAAAAAAAAAAAAAAAAAAAGCATTTTTGGGGATTTCGGCAACCATAAGAAAAATAATCGACAAGTGCAAGTACCAAGTAGGATCTACACACGGCAAAGAAAGCGCTAAAGGATCAAGGCGAATCAAAGACCGACACCATCATCAACATAACCAAATAGTACCTCCTCTCCCCTCGATACCAATTTGGAGGAGAGGAGGTACCTATTTGGTTATGTTGATGATGGTGCCGGGTCATTGATTCGCCTTGATCCTTAGCTGCTTTCTGTCAGCTGTGTGTAGGATCCTACTTGGTACTTGCACTTGTCGTGATATATATATATATATATATATATATAGTAGGAAAAGGGCTTTTTACTGCAGATTAAATAATGCTTTTATGTTATACTCAATATGAAATAGATTTTGATTTGAAAACAAGATTTTTACAACGATATTGGAAAATGCAAACTAAGATTAAAAAAGAAGAACTTCTTACAAAACTGAGGAGAAAAAGTTTAGAATATAAAATCTGTACAACAATCTATACAAAGGTAGGGGATTACCTTACAACATAAGAAAAATAAAACAAGGGCTTTCCCTTTCGGGAAGTCCCCTAAGTAACTGAACTATACTAAAAAATGCCCCTAGTATATATTTCAAAGAAAAATGGAAAACATATTTAATAAACATAGTAAATTTGTTATTACTTATATAGATGATATTTTAGTCTTTAGTAAAAATAAACAAGAACATAAAGGACATTTACAAATTGTCTTTGCAGAATTTTTAAATCACGGATTAATAATTAGTAAAAAGAAAATGCAACTATTTAAAGACTATATAGACTTCCTTGGTGTAAAAATAGGAAATGGAAAAATAAAATTACAACCACACATAGCTAAGAAGGCCCTAGAATTTCCAGGATAAAATTGAAGAGTTAAAAGAATTACAAAAATTTTTAGGATTAGTAAATTATGCAAGACCTTTTTAAAAGATTTAGGAAAAATAGCAGGTCCCTTATATTCAAAAACATCTACTAATGGACAAAGATATTTTAATTGAAGATGTTAAATTAGTTCAAACAATTAAAGGAATGGTAAATCAATTGCAGGAGTTAGCATTACCATTAGATACCGATTACCTTATAATAGAAAGCAGGCGGAGTGAAAAAGGATGGGGAGCCATACTCCTCTGTAAACCAAATAAGTATTCTCCTAAAACCTCAGAGCAAATTAGTAGATACTAAGTGGAACCTTTAAAGAAAAGGAATACTTAGTAGCCTTGATGCTAATTACTAGCAATAAGTTATGCCTTAGATACTTTAATTATTCATAATTTCTAAACACAAATTACTCTTAGAACAGTTAAGTAAGCTATTGTAAAATATTATAATAACATCAATAGAAAAGGAAGTAGTAGGCGTAGATGGATGACATTTCAAGATAGAATATTAAACAACTTTGGAGTAACTATAGTTATAGAACATATAAAAGGAAAAGAAAATAAAGGCTGAGATATATTAAGTAGGATCATAACTCAAACTGAATTTTAATGAATAAAAACTTTCAGACGAAGAAAAAGCTCAAAGAGCCCAATACAATAAAATTCTCTCTAGAAATCTACAAGCTAGTAGATATCTTTATCATTTAGAAACAAAAATTAGTGAATTATATTCTAGGAAAAAACAAAATTGGGAACAAGGACGACCTAGTCAAGCTATTGAAAATGAATATTTGCCTTTAGAACAACAAGTTGAAATAGTCAAAAAGATTATAGCCTATGGAAATGAATATAAAGAGTTAAATAGACTATTAACTACTACCGAATTAAATAACTTATTTCAAGATAAAATTCCTTTTACATTTAGAGATTATTAGAAACTATTAAATTTTTACAGTACAAAATGACTGATAACTGGAGAGGTAGTCCTAGTCAAGTCAAAGAAGACGATCCAGTCGAAGAATTAGAAGAAATAGAGTTAGAAATAGACCAAGAAATGTTTTTTAACTTACACTTAAGAAGAAAAGTTCTTATTGGAACCTTAGAGTATTTAGAAAATAGTATACAACAGTTACATACTAAGTTAGACCAAGATAAAAAATCTCACCCTCATACACTACCTATACTTGAAGAAACATTAGGAAGAAACAAGAAGCTTTTAATTCCATTAATCACCAAATTCACTTAATTAATAGAGGCTTTAGGAAAAGGACATTATTCAGCAGAGAAATTTATTCTATTTTTTCAGATATACCCATATAGGAAAGCAACAACAAGGTAAACAAAGAATGTCAGATCCTTACGATACACCAGGTATACAATATATATTTTTATTCCCTGATAATATACCTCTTTTACGACTATTAATAGACAAACAACACAGTCTACAACACGAATTCATTAATTTACAAATTAGTCTAGAAGTCTTTCTAAAGAATTGTTCTACCTTTATACAAGACAATATAAATACTCTACCACAAGATGTTAGTAATAACCCACAAGATCCTCTACAATGGTCGAAAACATATCATCATATACTTGAGCTCATAAACGCTACCATAATTATATAAATATCATAACTTTAGCTATACATGAAAATTGTATTAAAAAGTCCGATTTAGATTTAATAATAACAACTAATCTTTACTCAAACCTTTAAATTGCTTTGTTTTGCGAGGACGGATGACGGAATTATTTCCCTACAATTATCCTCTAATCACCCAATTAATTAGGAAAAAGTGTGAATATGAGATAGATCTATATAAAGAAAAAAATTGAATTACATCTTTTTATAGGTATATTTAATCCTTTGTATAGCAAAACGTTCCTCCCCAAGGATAGTTAAACAATCCATTAAGGAATTTAGTACCAAAATAATAATCGAGAAAGAAATATTAATTTAATTAAGAATTGTTTCTTGCAAAATTCTATTAGTCAAGAACATTATCATTATTTATTTGACTAACCCTCTAGCTAACAATTGTTAGGAATTTTTCAATAAACTCTCTAACTTATTTATCGTGAATGAGTCGACCACCTCCAAGACCAGATTCCCACCAAACAAAGAACTCATTTGCTTTGGAGGCTAGATTCCACTTAGACCAGACATCCATATAACCCAGGATAAAGTGCGATTCGGTAATTACGAACTTATTAGTTATCCTAATAGTAATATTTCTTTTCACCACAACCCCATATTTTAAGCCTCTCTAAAGAAGAAAAATGTCTTTTAGATAATTTATGGATTTGCTCCAACAAAAACCCTTTAGACAAAAAAAAATATTTTTTAGCTTGCTTACGAGCTCTTTCTAACATTTTAATAATAACAAAAGAAGTATAACTATTATGTAGTTACAAAAGGAAAAACTTTAGGACTTTTTCATTCCTATATAGAAGTTATGGATAGCACACATGGTGTTAATTCACCTCAAGTACAAAGGTTTTAATGACTTGAAGAAGCTTTAAATTGACCAGAATATTTTAGGAAAAACTTTACATTTCACCTTCTCTTAGGAATTTTAAACCACCTCGAGTTAGAATATTCAGTAACAAAAGACAGCGATAAAAGATTTTATTTTGTGATCATTGCGAAAGCTTAAGAGAAAATTATACTATTTTAAATAATGACAATTTAAAACTACGAAAAGAAAGAGATATGTTAAATAAATATGTAAATTATCTTGAGCGAGAAAAGCTCAACAATGAGCTCTCACGGCCAGATTCTTGGTGTATCTCCAACCCAATCTAATATGGAGAGGGTGGATATTCTCCAAAGAATATCGAAGGCACTTCTAGGCCCGTCAAGCTAGAAGCTAGTGATACAACAGTTCTTTGGTAAAGACTATCCAAATCCTGGAATGGCTATGGGCTTGCCAAAAGCTCAGCAGACTTCGGGAGGCGTTGATCCTCCTACTACCGGCCCATTTAGCCATCGGCGGGCTTATCACGCTGCAGGCTCATATAAACCACTGGGATACATTGGGCCAACCCGGTGGTAATTACAATTTTCTTGTAAATTACGCACCCACACCGCTTGAGAAAATACGCTAGAACACAAATATTGATGACGTAGTGAATTTATTGGTCTTAGCCCAGATACTCGACCCATACCCATAGATAAGGAAAAAACCTCTTAATTATCCTAGCCCAGACTGACCTATTAATGAAGAATTAGCTACTCAAGAAATCTTAGATATTTTACAAAAAGCCCAAAGAAGTCAGATTAAGGCCTATATCTCCTCCAAAGACTTACAAATCCAATAAAAGAACAAATAGCCCAAAGCGGTCAAAAAGAGGCCCTAGCCCAAATCCATAATACATCGATAAAGCGGCCCACTTCATCTACCACACAAGACAAGGAACCCATAATAGAGGATGTGTCATCGAGATAGCTCAGACAATATAGAAAGCGACAACATTTGGGCGGTCACTACTCGGCGGATACAATAGAAAGACACAATTTTGATACGTAAGCCATGGCGTCACAAAAAGCAATGGCCGACAAAACAACGAGAATATTGTTCACCTTTTGACTTGAGATACCAAGGGCGAAGTAATCATCAAACCACGGCTGACAAAGAGAGCCCCACTCGAGTAAAGGGCGAAGTAATCATCAAAACCAAGGCGACAGCGATAGCCCCACTCGGGTAATTATCAAGCAACGACAACAATAATAGACTCCACTCAGTCTATAATGCTCCACTAACAAAGATTCTCCAGCAAATCCAGGACGTGTGTAAAGAAGGACCCGTAGTTTATCAGAAGAGCTCCCTTCTTTTTCTATATAAGAGGAAGGATCCCATACAGAGAAGATCATCGAAGAAACTCAAGAAAGAACACATAGCATCCTACACACTTCACAACACTTGTAAAACACAGAATGATCTCATGTGTTGAGAGAACTCTGTAATCGTATACCTTCCCACACTATAGAAAAACCAATCCAAAAATTGTATAGTTCAGTTACTTAGGGGACTTCCCGAAAGGGAAAGCCCTTGTTTTATTTTTCTTATGTTGTAAGGTAATCCCCTACCTTTGTATAGATTGTTGTACAGATTTTATATTCTAAACTTTTTCTCCTCAGTTTTGTAAGAAGTTCTTCTTTTTTAATCTTAGTTTGCATTTTCCAATATCGTTGTAAAAATCTTGTTTTCAAATCAAAATCTATTTCATATTGAGTATAACATAAAAGCATTATTTAATCTGCAGTAAAAAGCCCTTTTCCTACTATATTTACGTCATAAAGGCTCATGTGTAAGTCCCGCCGAGGCATGGTTCGCCGTTTAGGGCAGTTGGTTTGAGTCGTATATTAGTTGACGTAAGTAGTCTAACTCACGGAGTGCCACGGGTGCCGTGATTAGAAGCAGATTAGATACAAGTTGTTATATCTCAATTGGTATGTTTTGATATCTTGTCAAAAAAAAAAAAAAAAAAAAAAAACATTTTTTGGGGATTTCCGCAGCAACCATAAGAAAAATAATCGACAAGTGCAAGTACCAAGTAGGATCTACACACCAGCAGCAAGAAAACGCTAAAGGATCAAGACGAATCAAAGACCAGCACCATCATCAACATAACCAAATCAGGTACCTCCTCTCCCCCCCTCCAATTTTATATAATTTCAATGTATAAAATCAACACAATTTTATAAGCATAGCCAGGAAATGTCTGTTCAATGTATAAAAAATCAACACAAAACTTTTAATATAATTTCAAAACAAGGAACTGATAGGATACTAAAACTAAACTACCAGTTTATACATATAGGACTTATAGCTATCGGAGTAAAAGGACAAATGAGAAAAAATTTAGGCAGTAAAGTACTAGTAACTATATTTGACAGTAGAAGAACAAATATAGAAAAAAGTATGATAGCTAGCAGTGAAATAGATATGAATAATAATAAAGGATTAATATACTGTAGTCCAGATATAACTATAAATATAAATGATTTTACTAAACATATTAAAATAGGAATTCAAACCAAAGGATACGAAGATGTAGAATCAGGTGAAAATTTAATATTAGCCATAGGAGTATTAGGAAGATGCTCAAAAACATCAAGTAATAAGTATAGGATTTATACAGAAAAAGCAGTAGAATTAGTAAGTAGTAAAGGTATCAATATGGTAAAACCAGTCGAATTTAGCAGTGACGAATTAGCAGGATTAGATTGGGATATAGGAAAATTCTTAGAAACAAAAAACTCGTCCATAGCTCCACAAGACGCTATTACTTACACAAATAAATACGGTAGGACCAGTTTAAGATTTACAAATTATACATGTACCTAATATAGAAACAGAAGCTGAAGATGATACAGAAAGCACATTAGTACATACAATGGTTACCTCAGAATTAAAAATATTATACCCAAAAGAATTAGGAATAAATCTTTCCCCTAAAGAATTACAAGAACTAGAAGATCAATTATTCAAGACTAAACAACTAAAAGAAAACGAATATTTACAATATGATGACATAGGCAATATAATTATAATAGAAGAAGACGAAGATGAACCTGTATCAGAAACAAGTAGTGTACACAAAGAATTTGTAGGAGAAGAAGAAATACCCCCAGAATCACCTAATAATAAAAATACTTATTTTTGGCCAAAAAGTCCTTTTGATCAAGGAGAACCAGTAGGATTTATTTCAGATATAGGAAACCCTGCTAGAATACCATACTCTAGATATAAAGAACCTCCTGCAGGATATCAGTATGTTTCCAGGAGGCGAAAAGACCCTTAGAAACGACCTATAACTTTCCAAGTGAAGGAAAAGCTCAAATTTTAAATATTACGGCACATGATCCTCAAAATTGGACTAATGTATTAGAAGTTTGGAAAAATACTATAATCTCAGTTACTTTAGAGCGATTTAGAGATACAAATTATAATTTAAAAGCAGATGAAATGTATAGATACTTAGAAACTTTTTAGGAGAAAGTGCTAAAGCCATGTGGGAATCATATAAACAAGAACTTAGAGAAGAGTACGAAAAATTATTAGAAAGCGAGGACCTAACCCCTATAATTTTGTTAATACAATTTCGGCAATAATAACGAGGATCAGACCTAATCAAGGACAATTAGGAATTGAGAAAAAATCCATGAGAGAATTAGAACAATTAACTCTTTATAATCGATGAGATGGTATAAAAGTTAAAAACTTTTTAAAACATTATGCATATTTACTTTCTACATCGTGAAATACGTTTAACCAAGAATTAGGACAAAAGTTATTTCATAAATTACCTGGAGATTTAGGCATAGAAATTACTACAAAATGGAACTCTCTAAAAATGTAAAGCGATGGCCTAATGAAAAATGGTCTATAGGACATAGGTTATTTCATGTAGTTAAATGCTTAGAAGAAAAATGTATTGAATTAACTATACAAAAACAATTAAAACAAGCAGTTTTAATTTTTGCAAAAATATTTATACTCCACAAACATATGGTTACCTTAAAGAAAAGAAGAAGGTTAGACCAAAATATAGTAAACCACAAAAAGGAAAAAGATATTATTTAAGAAAATCAAATACTAGAAAACCTTATTTAAATCAACAAAAACATGTACGGAAATTCGACCTAATAGACAATACAAACAAAAACTAAATTGTTACATATGTAATAGTGCAGATCATTTAGCTAGAAATTGTCCTAAAAGAAATACCAATTTTAATGATAAAAAGACTACCTTAGTAGAATGTGTAAATGAAGATCTTATATGTGTAGATGAATGTATATCGAATCTGAGAATCAATATATAGTATAATATCATATGATATAGATGTAGAATACCATAACTGTAGTGATGAAGAAGAATTACCCAATCTTCTTCAAGAATTTAAACAACAGAGAATACTCAAATTTATATGACACATCGGAATATACAACTCTAGTAAATACTGCAGAAGAATGTAACCACAATTGGGAGAAATACAAAGGACATGACAATATCCCCTGTTTTATCATAATTTATACCCTCATATCTCTCTTAGAGCTAGATGTCAACAATGTTACACAGAATCCTGTATAAAATGTTTAGTTAATAAAAATATGATTGTTTTGGAGCAGAGTATGAAACTTACACTTTGAATTAGAACAACAGGAAATGCAGAATCTACAAAAAGCGAATAGAAATATTAGAAGATACGGTTAAATTACATCAAAAGCGAATAGAATTAATTGAAACACAGTTAAATAAAGGAAAACAAATCCTTATTGAACCGTAGGAAGAAGAAGCTCATAATGAATTAATCCAAACAACTTGTAATACAACTAAATTAACTACAATAAAAGTTAAATGTAGATTAAGAATAAACAATTATTACGTAGATTGTTTAGGACTCATAGACTCAGGATGTACTAATTTGTTTAATAGATAAAAAATATATACAGAAAAATACATAAGACAGGCAAGACAACCAATGAGTGCCCAACAAATGGATGGCCAATATTTCCAATATCTGAGAACAACCAATAACTACTAAAATTAGCTTTCAGGACTAATTGTGGCTATAGCAAGGAATATACCTTACCTCTGAAGATACTTGGGTTAGACCATTTACATATCTGAGTGATTTTATTCTAGGACTTAGTTTTATACTTAAAGATAATGGTGTGCAATATTAACCAAAGATTACGTTTTATTTCAAAAACACTCCCTCTTTTCCTATTACCACACAACCTTACATCGAGTGCTCAGAAGCGTGGTGGATCCCTCCCCTCTGAAAAATCTGAAAAATTTGAAAAACCTTGCCCTTGTAAAGAAGATTATGCTTGTCAACTAATAGAAAGTTTAGACCCAGAACTAATACGGTAGATATTAAAACTTTAGGAATAAAAACAACCTTTACCTTTTTAAATCTTGAATTAGCATATCAACACCTAATAACAGAAGAAAGCATTGACCAGCTTGGTCTCTAAGTTAGAAAAATTAGAAATAATAGCGAAGATCTTTTAAAATATTGGGAAAAAGACAAAGTTATTTGTAAATTAGCCATAAAAACCCAGATTATATAATCAAAACCAGCAATATTGAAGCCACTAATAAAGACATGGAAGAATTTAAATTACATATATGAGTTACTCAAGCTAGGAGTTATTAGGAAATCTAGTAGTCGGCATAGGTCAGTGACATTCATAGTTAATAATCATGCGAGAGCAGTGTGAGGTAAAAGTAGGATGGTGATAAATTATAAGCGCTTAAATGACAATACTTATGATGATGCTTACAACATACCAGATAAAACTGTATTAATTAATAAAATACAAAACTGTAAAATATTTAGTAAATTTGACTTAAAAAGTGGATTTTGGCAAGTAAAAATGCACCCTGACAGTATAGAATGGACTGCATTCACTTGTCCTGAAGGACATTTTGAATAGTTAGTTATGCCATTTGGATTAAAAAATGCCCCTAGTATATTTCAAAGAAAAATGGAAAACATATTTAATAAACATAGTAAATTTGTTATTACTTATATAGATGATATTTTAGTCTTTAGTAAAAATAAACAAGAACATAAAGGACATTTACAAATTGTCTTTGCAGAATTTTTAAATCACGGATTAATAATTAGTAAAAAGAAAATGCAACTATTTAAAGACTATATAGACTTCCTTGGTGTAAAAATAGGAAATGGAAAAATAAAATTACAACCACACATAGCTAAGAAGGCCCTAGAATTTCCAGATAAAATTGAAGAGTTAAAAGAATTACAAAAATTTTTAGGATTAGTAAATTATGCAAGACCTTTTTTAAAAGATTTAGGAAAAATAGCAGGTCCCTTATATTCAAAAACATCTACTAATGGACAAAGATATTTTAATTCAGAAGATGTTAAATTAGTTCAAACAATTAAAGGAATGGTAAATCAATTGCCGGAGTTAGCATTACCATTAGATACCGATTACCTTATAATAGAAAGCAGGCGAAGTGAAAAAGGATGGGGAGCCATACTCCTCTGTAAACCAAATAAGTATTCTCCTAAAACCTCAGAGCAAATTAGTAGATACGGAAGTGGAACCTTTAAAGAAAAAGGAATACTTAGTAGCCTTGATGCAGAATTACTAGCAATAAGTTATGCCTTAGATACTTTCGAATTATTCATAATTTCTAAACCTGAAATTACTCTTAGAACAGATTGCGAAGCTATTGTAAAATATTATAATAACATCAATAGAAAAGGAAGTAGTAGGCGTAGATGGATGACATTTCAAGATAGAATATTAAACACTGGAGTAACTATAGTTATAGAACATATAAAAGGAAAAGAAAATAAATCTGCAGATATATTAAGTAGGATCATAACTCAAACTGAATTTTAATGAATAAAAACTTTCAGACGAAGAAAAAGCTCAAAGAGCCCAATACAATAAAATTCTCTCTAGAAATCTACAAGCTAGTAGATATCTTTATCATTTAGAAACAAAAATTAGTGAATTATATTCTAGGAAAAAACAAAATTGGGAACAAGGACGACCTAGTCAAGCTATTGAAAATGAATATTTGCCTTTAGAACAACAAGTTGAAATAGTCAAAAAGATTATAGCCTATGGAAATGAATATAAAGAGTTAAATAGACTATTAACTACTACCGAATTAAATAACTTATTTCAAGATAAAATTCCTTTTCTGTTTAGAGATTATTAGAAACTATTAAATTTTTTACAGGTACAAAATGACTGATAACTGGAGAGGTAGTCCTAGTCAAGTCAAAGAAGACGATCCAGTCGAAGAATTAGAAGAAATAGAGTTAGAAATAGACCAAGAAATGTTTTTTAACTTACACTTAAGAAGAAAAGTTCTTATTGGAACCTTAGAGTATTTAGAAAATAGTATACAACAGTTACATACTAAGTTAGACCAAGATAAAAAATCTCACCCTCATACACTACCTATACTTGAAGAAACATTAGGAAGAAACAAGAAGCTTTTTAATTCCATTAATCACCAAATTCACTTAATTAATAGAGGCTTTAGGAAAAGGACATTATTCAGCAGAGAAATTTATTCTATTTTTTCAGATATACCCATATAGGAAAGCAACAACAAGGTAAACAAAGAATGTCAGATCCTTACGATACACTAGGTATACAATATATATTTTTATTCCCTGATAATATACCTCTTTTACGACTATTAATAGACAAACAACACAGTCTACAACACGAATTCATTAATTTACAAATTAGTCTAGAAGTCTTTCTAAAGAATTGTTCTACCTTTATACAAGACAATATAAATACTCTACCACAAGATGTTAGTAATAACCCACAAGATCCTCTACAATGGTCGAAAACATATCATCATATACTTCAGGCTCATAAACGCTACCATAATTATATAAATATCATAACTTTAGCTATACATGAAAATTGTATTAAAAAGTCTGATTTAGATTTAATAATAACAACTAATCTTTACTCAAACCTTTAAATTGCTTTGTTTTGCAGGACCAGATGACGGAATTATTTCCCTACAATTATCCTCTAATCACCCAATTAATTAGGAAAAAGTGTGAATATGAGATAGATCTATATAAAGAGAAAATTGAATTACATCTTTTTATAGGTATATTTAATCACTGTATAGCAAAAAACGTTCCTCCCCCAAGGATAGTTAAACAATCCATTAAGGAATTTAGTACCAAAATAATAATCGTAGAAAGAAATATTAATTTAATTAAGAATTGTTTCTTTATAAATTCTATTAGTCAAGAACATTATCATTATTTATTTGACTAACCCTCTAGCTAACAATTGTTAGGAATTTTCAATAAACTCTCTAACTTATTTATCAGGAATGAGTCGACCACCTCCAAGACCAGGATTCCCACCAAACAGCAACTCATTTGCTGGAGGCGAGATTCCACTTAGACCAGGACATCCATATAACCCAGATAAAGTACGATTCGGTAATTACGAACTTATTAGTTATCCTAATAGTAATATTTCTTTTCACCACACATATTTTAAGCCTCTCTAAAGAAGAAAAATGTCTTTTAGATAATTTATGGATTTGCTCCAACAAAAACCCTTTAGACAAAAAATATTTTTAGCTTGCTTCTGAGCTCTTTCAGAACATTTTAATAATAACAAAAGAAGTATAACTATTATGTAGTTACAAAAGGAAAAACTTTAGGACTTTTTCATTCCTATATAGAAGTTATGGATAGCACACATGGTGTTAATTCACCTCAAGACAAAGGTTTTAATGACTTGAAGAAGCTTTAAATTGGCCGAGAATATTTTAGGAAAAAACTTTACATTTCACCTTCTCTTAGGAATTTTAAACCACCTCAGTTAGAATATTCAGTAACAAAAGACACTGATAAAAAGATTTTATTTTGTGATCATTGCGAAAGCTTAAAGAAAAATTATACTATTTTAAATAATGACAATTTAAAACTACGAAAAGAAAGAGATATGTTAAATAAATATGTAAATTATCTTGAGCGAGAAAAAGCTCAACAATGAGCTCTCACCAGGTTCTTGGTGTATCTCCAACCCAATCTAATATGGAGAGGGGTGGATATTCTCCAAAGAATATCGAAGGCACTTCTAGGCCCGTCAAGCTAGAAGCTAGTCCAGTACAACAGGTTACTGGTAAAGACTATCCAAATCCTGGAATGGCTATGGGCTTGCCAAAAGCTCAACAGACTCAGGAGGCTGTTGATCCTCCTACTACCGGCCCATTTAGCCATCAGCAGGCTTATCCTGCTACCGACTCATATAAACCACGCTGGGATACATTGGGCCAACCCAGTGGTAATTACAATTTTCTTGTAAATTACGCACCCACACCGCCAGAAAATACGCTAGAACACAAATATTCAGTACGTAGTGAATTTATTGGTCTTAGCCCAGATACTCAGCCCATACCCATAGATAAGGGAAAAAACCCTCTTAATTATCCTAGCCCAGACAGCCAGCCTATTAATGAAGAATTAGCTACTCAAGAAATCTTAGATATTTTACAAAAAGCCCAAAAAGAAGTCCAGTTAAGGCCTATATCTCCTCCAAGACTTACAAATCCAATAAAAGAACAAATAGCCCAAGCAGTCAAAGAGGCCCTAGCCCAAATCCATAATACATCAGTAAAACGGCCCACTTCATCTACCACACAAGACAAGGAACCCATAATAGAGGATGTGTCATCAGATAGCTCAGACAATATAGAAGACGACAACATTTCAGACGGTCACTACTCAATGGATACAATAGAAAGACACAATTTTGATACGTAAGCCATGACGTCACAAAAAGCAATGGCCGACAAAACACTGTAGAATATTGTTCACCTTTTGACTTCAGATACCAAAGGACGAAGTAATCATCAAACCACGACAGCAACAGTAGCCCCACTCAGAGTAAAGGACGAAGTAATCATCAAACCAAGACAGCAACAGTAGCCCCACTCAGAGTAATTATCAAGCAACGACAACAATAATAGACTCCACTCAGTCTATAATGCTCCACTAACAAAGATTCTCCAGCAAATCCAGGACGCGTGTAAAGAAGGACCCGTAGTTTATCAGAAGAGCTCCCTTCTTTTTCTATATAAGAGGAAGGATCCCATACAGAGAAGATCATCGAAGAAACTCAAGAAAGAACACATAGCATCCTACACACTTCACAACACTTGTAAAACACAGAATGATCTCATGTGTTGAGAGAACTCTGTAATCGTATACCTTCCCACACTATAGAAAAACCAATCCAAAAATTGTATAGTTCAGTTACTTAGGGGACTTCCCGAAAGGGAAAGCCCTTGTTTTATTTTTCTTATGTTGTAAGGTAATCCCCTACCTTTGTATAGATTGTTGTACAGATTTTATATTCTAAACTTTTTCTCCTCAGTTTTGTAAGAAGTTCTTCTTTTTTAATCTTAGTTTGCATTTTCCAATATCGTTGTAAAAATCTTGTTTTCAAATCAAAATCTATTTCATATTGAGTATAACATAAAAGCATTATTTAATCTGTAAGAAAAGCCCTTTTCCTACTATATTTACGTCATAAAGGCTCATGTGTAAGTCCCATGAGGCATGGTTCACGCTTAGGCGATTGGTTTGAGTCGTATATTAGTTGGCGTAAGTAGTCTAACTCACTGAGTGCCACTGGTGCCGTGATTAGAAGCAAGATTAGATACAAGTTGTTATATCTCAATTGGTATGTTTTGATATCTTGTCAAAAAAAAAAAAAAAAAAAAAAAAAAAAAAAAAGCATTTTTGGGGATTTCCAAAGAACCATAAGAAAAATAATCGACAAGTGCAAGTACCAAGTAGGATCTACACACCAGCAGCAAGAAAACGCTAAAGGATCAAGACGAATCAAAGACCAGCACCATCATCAACATAACCAAATCAGGTACCTCCTCTCCCCCCTCCAAATTGGTATCAGAGCAATAGTAATACGTACCCTGGAATTAGCTAAAATAGATAAAAAGTTAGTTTTAGGATTAGAACTAGAACAAGACATAAATAGATTAAGTCCAGTTTCAGAAAAAGGAAAAATTATTTGTAATTTTGATAAAGATCATAAACATAGTTTATATTCTCAAGATCCTAGTCAAGAAGGCATAATAGACTTTCTCATAAATAGCTCGAATCATTTTCATAAACGGATAACTTCTTTAGAAGAAAAATTAGTTAATTTTGGAATTTTATTAAAAAAATTACACCATAATTTAGACTACATACAATCGCAAAACACTACACTTTTAGAAAAAGATACTGCTCACCCTACACGCATTTATAACACATATCGGGATACTTTACAAAATACGTTAGATAAATTTACTAAAAATTAGAAAAAAGCGAGAAGAAGGAGACGAATTTTATTACGATCTAAAAATAATAAGCGACAAAATAAAAAATTTAACCTTAGAACCCCAGCAAGCTAGTAGTTCATCCTCAACCTCCACTTATAAATTTATCCAATATAGAAAAGAAACCTATACAGATTCTGACTAAAAATGGATATAGTCGAAAGTAGTAATAGACCTTCTACTAGTACCAGACCTCGTAATCTATTAGAAAAAGTCCTTAGCAAAAAAGAAAAATATAATAATACTATAGAAGAAATTATAAACCCAGAACAAGATTTCCATAAATTCCAAACAGATTACTTTAGACGATTTAGAGATACAAATTATAATTTAAAAACAGATGAAATGTATAGATACTTAGAAACTTTTTTAGGAGAAAGTGCTAAAGCCATGTGGGAATCATATAAACAAGAACTTAGAGAAGAGTACGAAAAATTATTAGAAGCAGGACCTAACCCCTATAATTTTGTTAATACAATTTCGGCAATAATAACAGGATCAGACCCTAATCAAGGACAATTAGGAATTCAGAAAAAATCCATGAGAGAATTAGAACAATTAACTCTTTATAACTGGACAGATGGTATAAAAGTTAAAAACTTTTTAAAACATTATGCATATTTACTTTCTACATCAGGAAATACGTTTAACCAAGAATTAGGACAAAAGTTATTTCATAAATTACCCGGAGATTTAGGCATAGAAATTACTACAAAATGGAACTCTCTAAAAAATGTAAAACGATGGCCTAATGAAAAATGGTCTATAGGACATAGGTTATTTCATGTAGTTAAATGCTTAGAAGAAAAATGTATTGAATTAACTATACAAA
Source organism: Jasminum sambac (assembly GCA_018223645.1). Taxonomy (NCBI): domain Eukaryota; kingdom Viridiplantae; phylum Streptophyta; class Magnoliopsida; order Lamiales; family Oleaceae; genus Jasminum; species Jasminum sambac. Next base: position 33,538,605 of record CP073648.1, read on the forward strand.
AACAATTAAAACAAATAGATTTTAATTTTTGCAAAAATATTTATACTCCACAAACATATGGTTACCTTAAAGAAAAGAAGAAGGTTAGACCAAAATATAGTAAACCACAAAAAGGAAAAAGATATTATTTAAGAAAATCAAATACTAGAAAACCTTATTTAAATCAACAAAAACATGTACGGAAATTCCAGCCTAATAGACAATACAAACAAAAACTAAATTGTTACATATGTAATAGTACAGATCATTTAGCTAGAAATTGTCCTAAAAGAAATACCAATTTTAATGATAAAAAGACTACCTTAGTAGAATGTGTAAATGAAGATCTTATATGTGTAGATGAATGTATATCAGATACAGAATCAATATATAGTATAATATCATATGATATAGATGTAGAATACCATAACAGTAGTGATGAAGAAGAATTACCCAATCTTCTTCAAGAATTTAAACAACCAGAATACTCAAATTTATATGACACATCGGAATATACAACTCTAGTAAATACAGCAGAAGAATGTAACCACAATTGGGAGAAATACAAAGGACATGACAATATCCCCTGTTTTATCTGTAATTTATACCCTCATATCTCTCTTAGAGCTAGATGTCAACAATGTTACACAGAATCCTGTATAAAATGTTTAGTTAATAAAAATATGATTGTTTTGGAGCAGAGTATGAAACTTACACTGAATTAGAACAACAGAAGTATGCGAATCTACAAAAAGCGAATAGAAATATTAGAAGATACGGTTAAATTACATCAAAAGCGAATAGAATTAATTGAAACACAGTTAAATAAAGGAAAACAAATCCTTATTGAACCGTAGGAAGAAGCTCATAATGAATTAATCCAAACAACTTGTAATACAACTAAATTAACTACAATAAAAGTTAAATGTAGATTAAGAATAAACAATTATTACGTAGATTGTTTAGGACTCATAGACTTCAGGATGTACTAGTTTAATAGATAAAAATATATACCGAAAAATACATAAGACAGGCAAGACAACCAATGAGTGCCCAACAAATGGATGGCCAATATTTCCAATATCTGAGAACAACCAATAACTACTAAAATTAGCTTTCAGGACTAATTGTGGCTATAGCAAGGAATATACCTTACCTCAAGATACTTGGGTTAGACCATTTACATATACTGAGAGTGATTTTATTCTAGGACTTAGTTTTATACTTAAAGATAATGGCTGTGCAATATTAACCAAAGATTACGTTTTATTTCAAAAACACTCCCTCTTTTCCCCTATTACCACACAACCTTTTACATCAGAGTGCTCCGAGAAGCGTGGTGGATCCCTCCCCTCTGAAAAATCTGAAAAATTTGAAAAACCTTGCCCTTGTAAAGAAGATTATGCTTGTCAACTAATAGAAAGTTTAGACCCGAACTAATACCAGGTAGATATTAAAACTTTAGGAATAAAAACAACCTTTACCTTTTTAAATCTTGAATTAGCATATCAACACCTAATAATGTAAGAAAGCATTGACAGTTGGTCTCTAAGTTAGAAAAATTAGAAATAATAATGAAGATCTTTTTAAAATATTGGGAAAAAGACAAAGTTATTTGTAAATTAGCCATAAAAACCCAGATTATATAATCAAAACCAGCAATATTGAAGCCACTAATAAAGACATGGAAGAATTTAAATTACATATATGAGTTACTCAAGCTAGGAGTTATTAGGAAATCTAGTAGTCGACATAGGTCAGTGACATTCATAGTTAATAATCATGCGAGCAGTGCACGAGGTAAAAGTAGGATGGTGATAAATTATAAACGCTTAAATGACAATACTTATGATGATGCTTACAACATACTGATAAAGCTGTATTAATTAATAAAATACAAAGCGTAAAATATTTAGTAAATTTGACTTAAAAAGTGGATTTTGGCAAGTAAAATGCACCTGACGGTATAGAATGGATGCATTCACTTGTCTGAAGGACATTTTGAATGGTTAGTTATGCCATTTGGATTAAAAATGCCCTAGTATATTTCAAAGAAAAATGGAAAACATATTTAATAAACATAGTAAATTTGTTATTACTTATATAGATGATATTTTAGTCTTTAGTAAAAATAAACAAGAACATAAAGGACATTTACAAATTGTCTTTGCAGAATTTTTAAATCACGGATTAATAATTAGTAAAAAGAAAATGCAACTATTTAAAGACTATATAGACTTCCTTGGTGTAAAAATAGGAAATGGAAAAATAAAATTACAACCACACATAGCTAAGAAGGCCCTAGAATTTCCAGATAAAATTGAAGAGTTAAAAGAATTACAAAAATTTTTAGGATTAGTAAATTATGCAAGACCTTTTTTAAAAGATTTAGGAAAAATAGCAGGTCCCTTATATTCAAAAACATCTACTAATGGACAAAGATATTTTAATTCAGAAGATGTTAAATTAGTTCAAACAATTAAAGGAATGGTAAATCAATTGCCTGAGTTAGCATTACCATTAGATACCGATTACCTTATAATAGAAACAGACGGAAGTGAAAAAGGATGGGGAGCCATACTCCTCTGTAAACCAAATAAGTATTCTCCTAAAACCTCAGAGCAAATTAGTAGATACGGAAGTGGAACCTTTAAAGAAAAAGGAATACTTAGTAGCCTTGATGCAGAATTACTAGCAATAAGTTATGCCTTAGATACTTTCGAATTATTCATAATTTCTAAACCTGAAATTACTCTTAGAACAGATTGCGAAGCTATTGTAAAATATTATAATAACATCAATAGAAAAGGAAGTAGTAGGCGTAGATGGATGACATTTCAAGATAGAATATTAAACACTGGAGTAACTATAGTTATAGAACATATAAAAGGAAAAGAAAATAAAGCTGCAGATATATTAAGTAGGATCATAACTCAAACTGAATTTTAATGAATAAAAAACTTTCAGACGAAGAAAAAGCTCAAAGAGCCCAATACAATAAAATTCTCTCTAGAAATCTACAAGCTAGTAGATATCTTTATCATTTAGAAACAAAAATTAGTGAATTATATTCTAGGAAAAAACAAAATTGGGAACAAGGACGACCTAGTCAAGCTTATTGAAAATGAATATTTGCCTTTAGAACAACAAGTTGAAATAGTCAAAAAGATTATAGCCTATGGAAATGAATATAAAGAGTTAAATAGACTATTAACTACTACCGAATTAAATAACTTATTTCAAGATAAAATTCCTTTTCTGTTTAGAGATTATTAGAAACTATTAAATTTTTTACAGGTACAAAATGACTGATAACTGGAGAGGTAGTCCTAGTCAAGTCAAAGAAGACGATCCAGTCGAAGAATTAGAAGAAATAGAGTTAGAAATAGACCAAGAAATGTTTTTAACTTACACTTAAGAAGAAAAGTTCTTATTGGAACCTTAGAGTATTTAGAAAATAGTATACACTTTACATACTAAGTTAGACCAAGATAAAAATCTCACCCTCATACACTACCTATACTTGAAGAAACATTAGGAAGAAACAAGAAGCTTTTTAATTCCATTAATCACCAAATTCACTTAATTAATAGAGGCTTTAGGAAAAGGACATTATTCAATGAGAGAAATTTATTCTATTTTTTTCAGATATACCCATATAGGAAAGCAACAACAAGGTAAACAAAGAATGTCGATCCTTACGATACACTGTATACAATATATATTTTTATTCCACGATAATATACCTCTTTACGACTATTAATAGACAAACAACACAGTCTACAACACGAATTCATTAATTTACAAATTAGTCTAGAAGTCTTTCTAAAGAATTGTTCTACCTTTATACAAGACAATATAAATACTCTACCACAAGATGTTAGTAATAACCCACAAGATCCTCTACAATGGTGAAAACATATCATCATATACTTGAAAGCTCATAAACGCTACCATAATTATATAAATATCATAACTTTAGCTATACATGAAAATTGTATTAAAAAGTAGATTTAGATTTAATAATAACAACTAATCTTTACTCAAACCTTTAAATTGCTTTGTTTTGCAGGATGGATAACGGAATTATTTCCCTACAATTATCCTCTAATCACCCAATTAATTAGGAAAAAGTGTGAATATGAGATAGATCTATATAAAGAGAAAATTGAATTACATCTTTTTATAGGTATATTTAATCACTTTGTATAGCAAAACGTTCCTCCCCAAGGATAGTTAAACAATCCATTAAGGAATTTAGTACCAAAATAATAATCGTAGAAAGAAATATTAATTTAATTAAGAATTGTTTACTGCAAAATTCTATTAGTCAAGAACATTATCATTATTTATTTGACTAACCCTCTAGCTAACAATTGTTAGGAATTTTTCAATAAACTCTCTAACTTATTTATCAGGAATGAGTCGACCACCTCCAAGACCAGGATTCCCACCAAACAAAGAACTCATTTCTTTGGAGGCGAGATTCCACTTAGACCAGACATCCATATAACCCGGATAAAGTACGATTCGTAATTACGAACTTATTAGTTATCCTAATAGTAATATTTCTTTTCAGCCACAACCCCATATTTTAAGCCTCTCTAAAGAAGAAAAATGTCTTTTAGATAATTTATGGATTTGCTCCAACAAAAACCCTTTAGACAAAAAATATTTTTTAGCTTGCTTACGAGCTCTTTGGAACATTTTAATAATAACAAAAGAAGTATAACTATTATGTAGTTACAAAAGGAAAAACTTTAGGACTTTTTCATTCCTATATAGAAGTTATGGATAGCACACATGGTGTTAATTCACCTCGATTACAAAGGTTTTAATGACTTGAAGAAGCTTTAAATTCGCCCGAGAATATTTTAGGAAAAAACTTTTACATTTCACCTTCTCTTAGGAATTTTAAACCACCTCGGTTAGAATATTCGGTAACAAAGACAACGATAAAAAGATTTTATTTTGTGATCATTGCGAAAGCTTAAAGAAAAATTATACTATTTTAAATAATGACAATTTAAAACTACGAAAAGAAAGAGATATGTTAAATAAATATGTAAATTATCTTGAGCGAGAAAAGCTCAGCAATGAGCTCTCTGACCCGAGTTCTTGGTGTATCTCCAACCCAATCTAATATGGAGAGGGGTGGATATTCTCCAAAGAATATCGAAGGCACTTCTAGGCAGTCAAGCTAGAAGCTAGTCCAAGACAACAAAGTTCTTGGTAAAGACTATCCAAATCCTGGAATGGCTATGGGCTTGCCAAAAGCTCAACAGGACTCGGGAGGTTTGTTGATCCTCCTACTACTCGCCCATTTAGCCATCGGCGAGGCTTATCACGCTGCGACTCATATAAACCACTTGGGATACATTGGGCCAACCCAGTGGTAATTACAATTTTCTTGTAAATTACGCACTCCACACCGCCGTAAAATACGCTAGAACACAAATATTGATCGTAGTGAACTTATTGGTCTTAGCCGGATACTCAGCCCATACCCATAGATAAGGAAAAAACCCTCTTAATTATCCTAGCCTGCAGACAAATTGACCTATTAATGAAGAATTAGCTACTCAAGAAATCTTAGATATTTTACAAAAAGCCCAAAAGAAGTCGATTAAGGCCTATATCTCCTCCAAGACTTACAAATCCAATAAAAGAACAAATAGCCCAAGCGGTCAAGAGGCCCTAGCCCAAATCCATAATACATCGATAAAGCGGCCCACTTCATCTACCACACAAGACAAGGAACCCATAATAGAGGATGTGTCATCGATAGCTCAGACAATATAGAAAGCGACAACATTTGGGGCGGTCACTACTCGGCGGATACAATAGAAAGACACAATTTTGATACGTAAGCCATGGCGTCACAAAAAGCAATGGCCGACAAAACAACTTTGTAGAATATTGTTCACCTTTTGACTTGAGATACCAAAGGGCGAAGTAATCATCAAACCACGGCGAATAAAGAGCCCCACTCGAGTAAGGGACGAAGTAATCATCAAACCAAGACAAAGAACCCAGCCCCACTCGAGTAATTATCAAACAACGACAACAATAATAGACTCCACTGGAGTCTATAATGCTCCACTAACAAAGATTCTCCAGCAAATCCAGGGCCAGCGTGTAAAGAAGGACCCGTAGTTTATCGAAGAGCTCCCTTCTTTTTCTATATAAGAGGAAGGATCCCATACAGAGAAGATCATCGAAGAAACTCAAGAAAGAACACATAGCATCCTACACACTTCACAACACTTGTAAAACATGAATGATCTCATGTGTTGAGAGAACTCTGTAATCGTATACCTTCCCACACTATAGAAAAACCAATCCAAAAATTGTATAGTTGATTACTTAGGGACTTCCGAAAGGAAAAGCCCTTGTTTTATTTTTTCTTATGTTGTAAGGTAATCCCTACCTTTGTATAGATTGTTGTATGATTTTATATTCTAAACTTTTTCTCCTCGCTTTGTAAGAAGTTCTTCTTTTTAATCTTAGTTTGCATTTTCCAATATCGTTGTAAAAATCTTGTTTTCAAATCAAAATCTATTTCATATTGAGTATAACATAAAAGCATTATTTAATCTATGATAAAAGCCCTTTTCCTACTATATTTACGTCATAAAGGCTCATGTGTAAGTCCCACGAGGCATGGTTCGCCGTTTAGAGGCTTGGTTTGAGTCGTATATTAGTTGGCGTAAGTAGTCTAACTCACTGAGTTACTGGTGCCGTGATTAGAAGCAGATTAGATACAAGTTGTTATATCTCAATTGGTATGTTTTGATATCTTGTCAAAAAAAAAAAAAAAAAAAAAAACATTTTTGGGGATTTCCGACAACCATAAGAAAAATAATCGACAAGTGCAAGTACCAAGTAGGATCTACACACCAGCAGCAAGAAAACGCTAAAGGATCAAGGCGAATCAAAGACCAAAGACCATCATCAACATAACCAAATCGGTACCTCCTCTCCCCCTCCAAATTGGTATCGAGCAATAGTAATCGTACTGGAATTAGCTAAAATAGATAAAAAGTTAGTTTTAGGATTAGAACTAGAACAAGACATAAATAGATTAAGTCCAGTTTCAGAAAAAGGAAAAATTATTTGTAATTTTGATAAAGATCATAAACATAGTTTATATTCTCAAGATCCTAGTCGACGCATATAATAGACTTACTCATAAATAGCTCGAATCATTTTCATAAGCGGATAACTTCTTTAGAAGAAAAATTAGTTAATTTTGGAATTTTATTAGAAAAATTACACCATAATTTAGACTACATACAATCGTAAAACACTACACTTTTAGAAAAGAATCTTTGCTCACCCTACACGTCACGATAACACATATTGAGGATACTTTACAAAATACGTTAGATAAATTTACTAAAAATTAGAAAAAGCGAGAAGAAGGAGGCGAATTTTATTACGATCTAAAAATAATAAGCGACAAAATAAAAATTTAACCTTAGAACTGAAGCTAGTAGTTCATCCTCAACCTCCACTTATAAATTTATCCAATATAGAAAAGAAACCTATACAGATTCTGACTAAAAATGGATATAGTCGAAAGTAGTAATAGACCTTCTACTAGTACCAGACCTCGTAATCTATTAGAAAAAGTCCTTAGCAAAAAAGAAAAATATAATAATACTATAGAAGAAATTATAAACCCAGAATAAGATTTCCATAAATTCCAAACAGAAGGCTTACAATTACTAAAACCAGAAGTATTATATAATAAAGGACTATTCGAATCCTCTACACAATTTTATAAGCATAGCCAGGAAATGTCTGTTCAATGTATAAAAAATCAACACAAAACTTTTAATATAATTTCAAAACAAGGAACTGATAGGATACTAAAACTAAACTACCAGTTTATACATATAGGACTTATAGCTATCGGAGTAAAAGGACAAATGAGAAAAAATTTAGGCAGTAAAGTACTAGTAACTATATTTGACAGTAGAAGAACAAATATAGAAAAAAGTATGATAGCTAGCAGTGAAATAGATATGAATAATAATAAAGGATTAATATACTGTAGTCCAGATATAACTATAAATATAAATGATTTTACTAAACATATTAAAATAGGAATTCAAACCAAAGGATACGAAGATGTAGAATCAGGTGAAAATTTAATATTAGCCATAGGAGTATTAGGAAGATGCTCAAAAACATCAAGTAATAAGTATAGGATTTATACTGAAAGCTTGATAGAATTAGTAAGTAGTAAAGGTATCAATATGGTAAAACCAAATCGAATTTAGCTGATTTAATTAGCGAGGATTAGATTGGGATATAGGAAAATTCTTAGAAACAAAAAACTCGTCCATAGCTCCACAAGACGCTATTACTTACACAAATAAATACGGTAGGACCAGTTTAAGATTTACAAATTATACGACTGTACCTAATATAGAAACAGTAGCTGAAGATGATACAGAAAGCACATTAGTACATACAATGGTTACCTCAGAATTAAAAATATTATACCCAAAAGAATTAGGAATAAATCTTTCCCCTAAAGAATTACAAGAACTAGAAGATCAATTATTCAAGACTAAACAACTAAAAGAAAACGAATATTTACAATATGATGACATAGGCAATATAATTATAATAGAAGAAGACGAAGATGAACCTGTATCAGAAATAAGTAGTGTACACAAAGAATTTGTAGGAGAAGAAGAAATACCCCCAGAATCACCTAATAATAAAAATACTTATTTTTGGCCAAAAAGTCCTTTTGATCAAGGAGAACCAGTAGGATTTATTTCAGATATAGGAAACCCTGCTAGAATACCATACTCTAGATATAAAGAACCTCCTGAAGGATATCAGTATGTTTCCCGAGGAGCAGAAAGACCCTTAGAACAACCTATAACTTTCCAAGCTGAAGGAAAAGCTCAAATTTTAAATATTACGGCACATGATCCTCAAAATTGGACTAATGTATTAGAAGTTTGGAAGAATACTATAATCTCAGATTACTTTAGACGATTTAGAGATACAAATTATAATTTAAAAACAGATGAAATGTATAGATACTTAGAAACTTTTTTAGGAGAAAGTGCTAAAGCCATGTGGGAATCATATAAACAAGAACTTAGAGAAGAGTACGAAAAATTATTAGAAGCAGGACCTAACCCCTATAATTTTGTTAATACAATTTCGGCAATAATAACAGGATCAGACCCTAATCAAGGACAATTAGGAATTCAGAAAAAATCCATGAGAGAATTAGAACAATTAACTCTTTATAACTGGACAGATGGTATAAAAGTTAAAAACTTTTTAAAACATTATGCATATTTACTTTCTACATCAGGAAATACGTTTAACCAAGAATTAGGACAAAAGTTATTTCATAAATTACCCGGAGATTTAGGCATAGAAATTACTACAAAATGGAACTCTCTAAAAAATGTAAAACGATGGCCTAATGAAAAATGGTCTATAGGACATAGGTTATTTCATGTAGTTAAATGCTTAGAAGAAAAATGTATTGAATTAACTATACAAAAACAATTAAAACAAACAGATTTTAATTTTTGCAAAAATATTTATACTCCACAAACATATGGTTACCTTAAAGAAAAGAAGAAGGTTAGACCAAAATATAGTAAACCACAAAAAGGAAAAAGATATTATTTAAGAAAATCAAATACTAGAAAACCTTATTTAAATCAACAAAAACATGTACGGAAATTCCAGCCTAATAGACAATACAAACAAAAACTAAATTGTTACATATGTAATAGTACAGATCATTTAGCTAGAAATTGTCCTAAAAGAAATACCAATTTTAATGATAAAAAGACTACCTTAGTAGAATGTGTAAATGAAGATCTTATATGTGTAGATGAATGTATATCAGATACAGAATCAATATATAGTATAATATCATATGATATAGATGTAGAATACCATAACAGTAGTGATGAAGAAGAATTACCCAATCTTCTTCAAGAATTTAAACAACCAGAATACTCAAATTTATATGACACATCGGAATATACAACTCTAGTAAATACAGCAGAAGAATGTAACCACAATTGGGAGAAATACAAAGGACATGACAATATCCCCTGTTTTATCTGTAATTTATACCCTCATATCTCTCTTAGAGCTAGATGTCAACAATGTTACACAGAATCCTGTATAAAATGTTTAGTTAATAAAAATATGATTGTTTTGGAACAGGAGTATGAAACTTACACTGAATTAGAACAACAGGAAGTACGAATCTACAAAAAACGAATAGAAATATTAGAAGATACGGTTAAATTACATCAAAAACGAATAGAATTAATTGAAACACAGTTAAATAAAGGAAAACAAATCCTTATTGAACCAGAAGAAGAAGCTCATAATGAATTAATCCAAACAACTTGTAATACAACTAAATTAACTACAATAAAAGTTAAATGTAGATTAAGAATAAACAATTATTACGTAGATTGTTTAGGACTCATAGACTCAGGATGTACTAGCTGTTTAATAGATAAAAAATATATACCCGAAAAATACATAAGACAGGCAAGACAACCAATGAGTGCCCAACAAATGGATGGCCAATATTTCCAATATACAGAACAACCAATAACTACTAAAATTAGCTTTCAGACTAATTGTGGCTATAGCAAGGAATATACCTTACCTACTGAAGATACTTGGGTTAGACCATTTACATATACAGGAGCTGATTTTATTCTAGGACTTAGTTTTATACTTAAAGATAATGGCTGTGCAATATTAACCAAAGATTACGTTTTATTTCAAAAACACTCCCTCTTTTCCCCTATTACCACACAACCTTTTACATCAGAGTGCTCCGAGAAGCGTGGTGGATCCCTCCCCTCTGAAAAATCTGAAAAATTTGAAAAACCTTGCCCTTGTAAAGAAGATTATGCTTGTCAACTAATAGAAAGTTTAGACCCCGAACTAATACCAGTAGATATTAAAACTTTAGGAATAAAAACAACCTTTACCTTTTTAAATACTGAATTAGCATATCAACACCTAATAACAGAAGAAAGCATTGACCAGTTGGTCTCTAAGTTAGAAAAATTAGAAATAATAGGCGAAGATCTTTTAAAATATTGGGAAAAAGACAAAGTTATTTGTAAATTAGCCATAAAAAACCCAGATTATATAATCAAAACCAGCAATATTGAAGCCACTAATAAAGACATGGAAGAATTTAAATTACATATAACAGAGTTACTCAAGCTAGGAGTTATTAGGAAATCTAGTAGTCAGCATAGGTCAGCAGCATTCATAGTTAATAATCATGCAGAACAGGTACGAGGTAAAAGTAGGATGGTGATAAATTATAAACGCTTAAATGACAATACTTATGATGATGCTTACAACATACCTGATAAAACTGTATTAATTAATAAAATACAAAACTGTAAAATATTTAGTAAATTTGACTTAAAAAGTGGATTTTGGCAAGTAAAAATGCACCCTGACAGTATAGAATGGACTGCATTCACTTGTCCTGAAGGACATTTTGAATGGTTAGTTATGCCATTTGGATTAAAAAATGCCCCTAGTATATTTCAAAGAAAAATGGAAAACATATTTAATAAACATAGTAAATTTGTTATTACTTATATAGATGATATTTTAGTCTTTAGTAAAAATAAACAAGAACATAAAGGACATTTACAAATTGTCTTTGCAGAATTTTTAAATCACGGATTAATAATTAGTAAAAAGAAAATGCAACTATTTAAAGACTATATAGACTTCCTTGGTGTAAAAATAGGAAATGGAAAAATAAAATTACAACCACACATAGCTAAGAAGGCCCTAGAATTTCCAGATAAAATTGAAGAGTTAAAAGAATTACAAAAATTTTTAGGATTAGTAAATTATGCAAGACCTTTTAAAAGATTTAGGAAAAATAGCAGTCCCTTATATTCAAAAACATCTACTAATGGACAAAGATATTTTAATTCAGAAGATGTTAAATTAGTTCAAACAATTAAAGGAATGGTAAATCAATTGCCTGAGTTAGCATTACCATTAGATACCGATTACCTTATAATAGAAGCAGACGGAAGTGAAAAAGGATGGGGAGCCATACTCCTCAGAAACCAAATAAGTATTCTCCTAAAACCTCAGAGCAAATTAGTAGATACTAAGTGGAACCTTTAAAGAAAAAGGAATACTTAGTAGCCTTGATGCGTAATTACTAGCAATAAGTTATGCCTTAGATACTTTGAATTATTCATAATTTCTAAACACAAATTACTCTTAGAACAGTTATGAAGCTATTGTAAAATATTATAATAACATCAATAGAAAAGGAAGTAGTAGGCGTAGATGGATGACATTTCAAGATAGAATATTAAACACTTTGGAGTAACTATAGTTATAGAACATATAAAAGGAAAAGAAAATAAAGCTGCAGATATATTAAGTAGGATCATAACTCAAACTGAATTTTAATGAATAAAAAACTTTCAGACGAAGAAAAAGCTCAAAGAGCCCAATACAATAAAATTCTCTCTAGAAATCTACAAGCTAGTAGATATCTTTATCATTTAGAAACAAAAATTAGTGAATTATATTCTAGGAAAAAACAAAATTGGGAACAAGGACGACCTAGTCAAGCTATTGAAAATGAATATTTGCCTTTAGAACAACAAGTTGAAATAGTCAAAAAGATTATAGCCTATGGAAATGAATATAAAGAGTTAAATAGACTATTAACTACTACCGAATTAAATAACTTATTTCAAGATAAAATTCCTTTTCTGTTTAGAGATTATTAGAAACTATTAAATTTTTACAGTACAAAATGATGATAACTGGAGAGGTAGTCCTAGTCAAGTCAAAGAAGACGATCGAATCGAAGAATTAGAAGAAATAGAGTTAGAAATAGACCAAGAAATGTTTTTTAACTTACACTTAAGAAGAAAAGTTCTTATTGGAACCTTAGAGTATTTAGAAAATAGTATACAATGATTACATACTAAGTTAGACCAAGATAAAAAATCTCACCCTCATACACTACCTATACTTGAAGAAACATTAGGAAGAAACAAGAAGCTTTTTAATTCCATTAATCACCAAATTCACTTAATTAATAGAGGCTTTAGGAAAAGGACATTATTCACAGAGAAATTTATTCTATTTTTTTCAGATATACCCATATAGGAAAGCAACAACAAGGTAAACAAAGAATGTCAGATCCTTACGATACACCAGGTATACAATATATATTTTTATTCCCTGATAATATACCTCTTTTACGACTATTAATAGACAAACAACACAGTCTACAACACGAATTCATTAATTTACAAATTAGTCTAGAAGTCTTTCTAAAGAATTGTTCTACCTTTATACAAGACAATATAAATACTCTACCACAAGATGTTAGTAATAACCCACAAGATCCTCTACAATGGTCGAAAACATATCATCATATACTTCAGGCTCATAAACGCTACCATAATTATATAAATATCATAACTTTAGCTATACATGAAAATTGTATTAAAAAGTCTGATTTAGATTTAATAATAACAACTAATCTTTACTCAAACCTTTAAATTGCTTTGTTTTGCAGGACCAGATGACGGAATTATTTCCCTACAATTATCCTCTAATCACCCAATTAATTAGGAAAAAGTGTGAATATGAGATAGATCTATATAAAGAGAAAATTGAATTACATCTTTTTATAGGTATATTTAATCACTGTATAGCAAAAAACGTTCCTCCCCCAAGGATAGTTAAACAATCCATTAAGGAATTTAGTACCAAAATAATAATCGTAGAAAGAAATATTAATTTAATTAAGAATTGTTTACTGCAAAATTCTATTAGTCAAGAACATTATCATTATTTATTTGACTAACCCTCTAGCTAACAATTGTTAGGAATTTTTCAATAAACTCTCTAACTTATTTATCAGGAATGAGTCGACCACCTCCAAGACCAGGATTCCCACCAAACAGCAACTCATTTGCTGGAGGCGAGATTCCACTTAGACCAGGACATCCATATAACCCAGATAAAGTACGATTCGGTAATTACGAACTTATTAGTTATCCTAATAGTAATATTTCTTTTCAGCCACAACCCCATATTTTAAGCCTCTCTAAAGAAGAAAAATGTCTTTTAGATAATTTATGGATTTGCTCCAACAAAAACCCTTTAGACAAAAAATATTTTTTAGCTTGCTTACGAGCTCTTTCAGAACATTTTAATAATAACAAAAAGAAGTATAACTATTATGTAGTTACAAAAGGAAAAACTTTAGGACTTTTTCATTCCTATATAGAAGTTATGGATAGCACACATGGTGTTAATTCACCTCAGTACAAAGGTTTTAATGACTTCGAAGAAGCTTTAAATTCGGCCAGGAATATTTTAGGAAAAAACTTTTACATTTCACCTTCTCTTAGGAATTTTAAACCACCTCAGTTAGAATATTCAGTAACAAAAGACACTGATAAAAAGATTTTATTTTGTGATCATTGCGAAAGCTTAAAGAAAAATTATACTATTTTAAATAATGACAATTTAAAACTACGAAAAGAAAGAGATATGTTAAATAAATATGTAAATTATCTTGAGCGAGAAAAGCTCAACAGCGAGCTCTCACAGCCCAGTTCTTCGGGTGTATCTCCAACCCAATCTAATATGGAGAGGGGTGGATATTCTCCAAAGAATATCGAAGGCACTTCTAGGCCCGTCAAGCTAGAAGCTAGTCCAAAGACAACAAAGTTCTTGGTAAAGACTATCCAAATCCTGGAATGGCTATGGGCTTGCCAAAAGCTCAACAGACTCAGGAGGCTGTTGATCCTCCTACTACCGGCCCATTTAGCCATCAGCAGGCTTATCCTGCTACCGACTCATATAAACCACGCTGGGATACATTGGGCCAACCCAGTGGTAATTACAATTTTCTTGTAAATTACGCACCCACACCGCCAGAAAATACGCTAGAACACAAATATTCAGTACGTAGTGAATTTATTGGTCTTAGCCCGGATACTCGACCCATACCCATAGATAAGGAAAAACCCTCTTAATTATCCTAGCCAGATGACCTATTAATGAAGAATTAGCTACTCAAGAAATCTTAGATATTTTACAAAAAGCCCAAAAAGAAGTCCAGTTAAGGCCTATATCTCCTCCAAGACTTACAAATCCAATAAAAGAACAAATAGCCCAAGCAGTCAAAGAGGCCCTAGCCCAAATCCATAATACATCAGTAAAACGGCCCACTTCATCTACCACACAAGACAAGGAACCCATAATAGAGGATGTGTCATCAGATAGCTCAGACAATATAGAAGACGACAACATTTCAGACGGTCACTACTCAGCGGATACAATAGAAAGACACAATTTTGATACGTAAGCCATGACGTCACAAAAAGCAATGGCCGACAAAACACTGTAGAATATTGTTCACCTTTTTGACTTGGATACCAAAGGACTAAGTAATCATCAAACCACGGCGACAAAGAGCCCCACTCGCAGTAAAGGACTAAGTAATCATCAAACCAAGACAGCAACAGTAGCCCCACTCAGAGTAATTATCAAGCAACGACAACAATAATAGACTCCACTCAGTCTATAATGCTCCACTAACAAAGATTCTCCAGCCAGTCCAGGACGCGTGTAAAGAAGAACCCGTAGTTTATCAGAAGAGCTCCCTTCGTTTTCTATATAAGAGGAAGGATCCCATACAGAGAAGATCATCGAAGAAACTCAAAAACACAGAGCATCCTACACACATCACAACACTTGTAAAACACAGAATGATCTCATGTGTTGAGAGAACTCTGTGATCGTATACCTTCCCACACTATAGAAAAACCAATCCAAAAATTGTATAGTTCAGTTACTTAGGGACTTCTAAAGGGAAAGCCCTTGTTTTATTTTTCTTATGTTGTAAGGTAATCCCCTACCTTTGTATAGATTGTTGTACAGATTTTATATTCTAAACTTTTCTCTTCAGTTTTTGCAAGAAGTTCTTCTTTTTAATCTTAATTTGCATTTTCCAATATCGTTGTAAAAATCTTGTTTTCAAATCAAAATCTATTTCATATTGAGTATAACATAAAAGCATTATTTAATCTGGCAAAAAAGCCCTTTTCCTACTATATTTACGTCATAAAGGCTCATGTGTAAGTCCCACGAGGCATGGTTCGTTTAGAGGCTTGGTTTGAGTCGTATATTAGTTGACGTAAGTAGTCTAACTCACGGAGTGCCACGGGTGCCGTGATTAGAAGCAGATTAGATACAAGTTGTTATATCTCAATTGGTATGTTTTGATATCTTGTCAAAAAAAAAAAAAAAAAAAAAAAAAAAAAAACATTTTTTGGGGATTTCCGCAGCAACCATAAGAAAAATAATCGACAAGTGCAAGTACCAAGTAGGATCTACACACCAGCAGCAAGAAAACGCTAAAGGATCAAGACGAATCAAAGACCAGCACCATCATCAACATAACCAAATCAGGTACCTCCTCTCCCCCCTCCAAATGTTTTTGAAATAAAACGTAATCTTTGGTTAATATTGCACAGCCATTATCTTTAAGTATAAAACTAAGTCCTAGAATAAAATCAGCTCCTGTATATGTAAATGGTCTAACCCAAGTATCTTCAGTAGGTAAGGTATATTCCTTGCTATAGCCACAATTAGTCCGAAAGCTAATTTTAGTAGTTATTGGTTGTTCTGTATATTGGAAATATTGGCCATCCATTTGTTGGGCACTCATTGGTTGTCTTGCCTGTCTTATGTATTTTTCGGGTATATATTTTTTATCTATTAAACAGCTAGTACATCCTGAGTCTATGAGTCCTAAACAATCTACGTAATAATTGTTTATTCTTAATCTACATTTAACTTTTATTGTAGTTAATTTAGTTGTATTACAAGTTGTTTGGATTAATTCATTATGAGCTTCTTCTTCTGGTTCAATAAGGATTTGTTTTCCTTTATTTAACTGTGTTTCAATTAATTCTATTCGTTTTTGATGTAATTTAACCGTATCTTCTAATATTTCTATTCGTTTTTTGTAGATTCGTACTTCCTGTTGTTCTAATTCAGTGTAAGTTATAGGCTATTCTAGTGAATTAGTCTAGAAGTCTTTCTAAAGCATTACCATTCTCCCTCTTTTCCCCTATTACCACACAACCTTTTACATCAGAGTGCTCCGAGAAGCGTGGTGGATCCCTCCCCTCTGAAAAATCTGAAAAATTTGAAAAACCTTGCCCTTGTAAAGAAGATTATGCTTGTCAACTAATAGAAAGTTTAGACCCCGAACTAATACCAGTAGATATTAAAACTTTAGGAATAAAAACAACCTTTACCTTTTTAAATACTGAATTAGCATATCAACACCTAATAACAGAAGAAAGCATTGACCAGTTGGTCTCTAAGTTAGAAAAATTAGAAATAATAGGCGAAGATCTTTTAAAATATTGGGAAAAAGACAAAGTTATTTGTAAATTAGCCATAAAAAACCCAGATTATATAATCAAAACCAGCAATATTGAAGCCACTAATAAAGACATGGAAGAATTTAAATTACATATAACAGAGTTACTCAAGCTAGGAGTTATTAGGAAATCTAGTAGTCAGCATAGGTCAGCAGCATTCATAGTTAATAATCATGCGAACAGTACGAGGTAAAAGTAGGATGGTGATAAATTATAAACGCTTAAATGACAATACTTATGATGATGCTTACAACATACACGATAAAAGCTGTATTAATTAATAAAATACAAAACTGTAAAATATTTAGTAAATTTGACTTAAAAAGTGGATTTTGGCAAGTAAAAATGCACCCTGACAGTATAGAATGGACTGCATTCACTTGTCCTGAAGGACATTTTGAATGGTTAGTTATGCCATTTGGATTAAAAAATGCCCCTAGTATATTTCAAAGAAAAATGGAAAACATATTTAATAAACATAGTAAATTTGTTATTACTTATATAGATGATATTTTAGTCTTTAGTAAAAATAAACAAGAACATAAAGGACATTTACAAATTGTCTTTGCAGAATTTTTAAATCACGGATTAATAATTAGTAAAAAGAAAATGCAACTATTTAAAGACTATATAGACTTCCTTGGTGTAAAAATAGGAAATGGAAAAATAAAATTACAACCACACATAGCTAAGAAGGCCCTAGAATTTCCAGATAAAATTGAAGAGTTAAAAGAATTACAAAAATTTTTAGGATTAGTAAATTATGCAAGACCTTTTTTAAAAGATTTAGGAAAAATAGCAGGTCCCTTATATTCAAAAACATCTACTAATGGACAAAGATATTTTAATTCAGAAGATGTTAAATTAGTTCAAACAATTAAAGGAATGGTAAATCAATTGCCTGAGTTAGCATTACCATTAGATACCGATTACCTTATAATAGAAACAGACGGAAGTGAAAAAGGATGGGGAGCCATACTCCTCTGTAAACCAAATAAGTATTCTCCTAAAACCTCAGAGCAAATTAGTAGATACGGAAGTGGAACCTTTAAAGAAAAAGGAATACTTAGTAGCCTTGATGCAGAATTACTAGCAATAAGTTATGCCTTAGATACTTTCGAATTATTCATAATTTCTAAACCTGAAATTACTCTTAGAACAGATTGCGAAGCTATTGTAAAATATTATAATAACATCAATAGAAAAGGAAGTAGTAGGCGTAGATGGATGACATTTCAAGATAGAATATTAAACACTGGAGTAACTATAGTTATAGAACATATAAAAGGAAAAGAAAATAAAGCTGCAGATATATTAAGTAGGATCATAACTCAAACTGAATTTTAATGAATAAAAAACTTTCAGACGAAGAAAAAGCTCAAAGAGCCCAATACAATAAAATTCTCTCTAGAAATCTACAAGCTAGTAGATATCTTTATCATTTAGAAACAAAAATTAGTGAATTATATTCTAGGAAAAAACAAAATTGGGAACAAGGACGACCTAGTCAAGCTATTGAAAATGAATATTTGCCTTTAGAACAACAAGTTGAAATAGTCAAAAAGATTATAGCCTATGGAAATGAATATAAAGAGTTAAATAGACTATTAACTACTACCGAATTAAATAACTTATTTCAAGATAAAATTCCTTTTCTGTTTAGAGATTATTAGAAACTATTAAATTTTTTACAGGTACAAAATGACTGATAACTGGAGAGGTAGTCCTAGTCAAGTCAAAGAAGACGATCCAGTCGAAGAATTAGAAGAAATAGAGTTAGAAATAGACCAAGAAATGTTTTTTAACTTACACTTAAGAAGAAAAGTTCTTATTGGAACCTTAGAGTATTTAGAAAATAGTATACAACAGTTACATACTAAGTTAGACCAAGATAAAAAATCTCACCCTCATACACTACCTATACTTGAAGAAACATTAGGAAGAAACAAGAAGCTTTTTAATTCCATTAATCACCAAATTCACTTAATTAATAGAGGCTTTAGGAAAAGGACATTATTCAGCAGAGAAATTTATTCTATTTTTTCAGATATACCCATATAGGAAAGCAACAACAAGGTAAACAAAGAATGTCAGATCCTTACGATACACCAGGTATACAATATATATTTTTATTCCCTGATAATATACCTCTTTTACGACTATTAATAGACAAACAACACAGTCTACAACACGAATTCATTAATTTACAAATTAGTCTAGAAGTCTTTCTAAAGAATTGTTCTACCTTTATACAAGACAATATAAATACTCTACCACAAGATGTTAGTAATAACCCACAAGATCCTCTACAATGGTCGAAAACATATCATCATATACTTCAGGCTCATAAACGCTACCATAATTATATAAATATCATAACTTTAGCTATACATGAAAATTGTATTAAAAAGTCTGATTTAGATTTAATAATAACAACTAATCTTTACTCAAACCTTTAAATTGCTTTGTTTTGCAGACTGGATGACGGAATTATTTCCCTACAATTATCCTCTAATCACCCAATTAATTAGGAAAAAGTGTGAATATGAGATAGATCTATATAAAGAGAAAATTGAATTACATCTTTTTATAGGTATATTTAATCACTGTATAGCAAAAAACGTTCCTCCCCCAAGGATAGTTAAACAATCCATTAAGGAATTTAGTACCAAAATAATAATCGTAGAAAGAAATATTAATTTAATTAAGAATTGTTTACTGCAAAATTCTATTAGTCAAGAACATTATCATTATTTATTTGACTAACCCTCTAGCTAACAATTGTTAGGAATTTTTCAATAAACTCTCTAACTTATTTATCAGGAATGAGTCGACCACCTCCAAGACCAGGATTCCCACCAAACAGCAACTCATTTGCTGGAGGCGAGATTCCACTTAGACCAGACATCCATATAACCGGATAAAGTACGATTCGGTAATTACGAACTTATTAGTTATCCTAATAGTAATATTTCTTTTCACCACAACCCCATATTTTAAGCCTCTCTAAAGAAGAAAAATGTCTTTTAGATAATTTATGGATTTGCTCCAACAAAAACCCTTTAGACAAAAAATATTTTTTAGCTTGCTTACGAGCTCTTTCAGAACATTTTAATAATAACAAAAAGAAGTATAACTATTATGTAGTTACAAAAGGAAAAACTTTAGGACTTTTTCATTCCTATATAGAAGTTATGGATAGCACACATGGTGTTAATTCACCTCAAGACAAAGGTTTTAATGACTTCAAGAAGCTTTAAATTCGCCAGAATATTTTAGGAAAAACTTTTACATTTCACCTTCTCTTAGGAATTTTAAACCACCTCGGTTAGAATATTCAAGAACAAAAGACACCGATAAAAGATTTTATTTTGTGATCATTAAGTAAAGCTTAAAGAAAAATTATACTATTTTTAAATAATGACAATTTAAAACTAAGAAAAGAAAGAGATATGTTAAATAAATATGTAAATTATCTTGAGCGAGAAAAGCTCAACAGCGAGCTCTCACAGCCCAGTTCTTCGGGTGTATCTCCAACCCAATCTAATATGGAGAGGGGTGGATATTCTCCAAAGAATATCGAAGGCACTTCTAGGCCCGTCAAGCTAGAAGCTAGTCCAGTACAACAGGTTACTGGTAAAGACTATCCAAATCCTGGAATGGCTATGGGCTTGCCAAAAGCTCAATGCAGACTTCAGGAGGTTGATCCTCCTACTCACGCCCATTTAGCCATCGGCGGGCTTATCACGCTACCGACTCATATAAACCATTTGGGATACATTGGGCCAACCCGGTGGTAATTACAATTTTCTTGTAAATTACGCACCCACACCGCCAGAAAATACGCTAGAACACAAATATTCAGTACGTAGTGAATTTATTGGTCTTAGCCCAGATACTCAGCCCATACCCATAGATAAGGGAAAAAACCCTCTTAATTATCCTAGCCCAGACAGCCAGCCTATTAATGAAGAATTAGCTACTCAAGAAATCTTAGATATTTTACAAAAAGCCCAAAAAGAAGTCCAGTTAAGGCCTATATCTCCTCCAAGACTTACAAATCCAATAAAAGAACAAATAGCCCAAGCAGTCAAAGAGGCCCTAGCCCAAATCCATAATACATCAGTAAAACGGCCCACTTCATCTACCACACAAGACAAGGAACCCATAATAGAGGATGTGTCATCAGATAGCTCAGACAATATAGAAGACGACAACATTTCAGACGGTCACTACTCAGCGGATACAATAGAAAGACACAATTTTGATACGTAAGCCATGACGTCACAAAAAGCAATGGCCGACAAAACACTGTAGAATATTGTTCACCTTTTGACTTCAGATACCAAAGGACGAAGTAATCATCAAACCACGACAGCAACAGTAGCCCCACTCAGAGTAAAGGACGAAGTAATCATCAAACCAAGACAGCAACAGTAGCCCCACTCAGAGTAATTATCAAGCAACGACAACAATAATAGACTCCACTCAGTCTATAATGCTCCACTAACAAAGATTCTCCAGCAAATCCAGGACGCGTGTAAAGAAGGACCCGTAGTTTATCAGAAGAGCTCCCTTCTTTTTCTATATAAGAGGAAGGATCCCATACAGAGAAGATCATCGAAGAAACTCAAGAAAGAACACATAGCATCCTACACACTTCACAACACTTGTAAAACACAGAATGATCTCATGTGTTGAGAGAACTCAGAATCGTGATACCTTCCCACACTATAGAAAACCAATCCAAAAATTGTATAGTTCGATTACTTAGGGGACTTCAGAAAGGAAAGCCCTTGTTTTATTTTTCTTATGTTGTAAGGTAATCCCCTACCTTTGTATAGATTGTTGTACAGATTTTATATTCTAAACTTTTCTCTTCAGCTTTTGTAAGAAGTTCTTCTTTTTAATCTTAATTTGCATTTTCCAATATCGTTGTAAAAATCTTGTTTTCAAATCAAAATCTATTTCATATTGAGTATAACATAAAAGCATTATTTAATCTGCAGTAAAAAGCCCTTTTCCTACTATATTTACGTCATAAAGGCTCATGTGTAAGTCCCGCCGAGGCATGGTTCGCCGTTTAGGGCAGTTGGTTTGAGTCGTATATTAGTTGACGTAAGTAGTCTAACTCACGGAGTGCCACGGGTGCCGTGATTAGAAGCAGATTAGATACAAGTTGTTATATCTCAATTGGTATGTTTTGATATCTTGTCAAAAAAAAAAAAAAAAAAAAAAAAACATTTTTGGGGATTTCCGCAGCAACCATAAGAAAAATAATCGACAAGTGCAAGTACCAAGTAGGATCTACACACCAGCAGCAAGAAAACGCTAAAGGATCAAGACGAATCAAAGACCAGCACCATCATCAACATAACCAAATCAGGTACCTCCTCTCCCCCCTCCAAATTGGTATCAGAGCAATAGTAATACGTACCCTGGAATTAGCTAAAATAGATAAAAAGTTAGTTTTAGGATTAGAACTAGAACAAGACATAAATAGATTAAGTCCAGTTTCAGAAAAAGGAAAAATTATTTGTAATTTTGATAAAGATCATAAACATAGTTTATATTCTCAAGATCCTAGTCAGAACGCCATAATAGACTTTCTCATAAATAGCTCGAATCATTTTCATAAACGGATAACTTCTTTAGAAGAAAAATTAGTTAATTTTGGAATTTTATTAGAAAAATTACACCATAATTTAGACTACATACAATCGCAAAACACTACACTTTTAGAAAAAGATACTGCTCACCCTACACGTACGATAACACATATTCAGGATACTTTACAAAATACGTTAGATAAATTTACTAAAAAATTAGAAAAAACAGAAGAAGGAGACGAATTTTATTCTGATCTAAAAATAATAACTGACAAAATAAAAAATTTAACCTTAGAACCCCAGCAAGCTAGTAGTTCATCCTCAACCTCCACTTATAAATTTATCCAATATAGAAACAGAAGCTGAAGATGATACAGAAAGCACATTAGTACATACAATGGTTACCTCAGAATTAAAAATATTATACCCAAAAGAATTAGGAATAAATCTTTCCCCTAAAGAATTACAAGAACTAGAAGATCAATTATTCAAGACTAAACAACTAAAAGAAAACGAATATTTACAATATGATGACATAGGCAATATAATTATAATAGAAGAAGACGAAGATGAACCTGTATCAGAAACAAGTAGTGTACACAAAGAATTTGTAGGAGAAGAAGAAATACCCCCAGAATCACCTAATAATAAAAATACTTATTTTTGGCCAAAAAGTCCTTTTGATCAAGGAGAACCAGTAGGATTTATTTCAGATATAGGAAACCCTGCTAGAATACCATACTCTAGATATAAAGAACCTCCTGCAGGATATCAGTATGTTTCCAGAGGAGCAGAAAGACCCTTAGAACAGCCTATAACTTTCCAAGCTGAAGGAAAAGCTCAAATTTTAAATATTACGGCACATGATCCTCAAAATTGGACTAATGTATTAGAAGTTTGGAAAAATCCTATAATCTCAGATTACTTTAGACGATTTAGAGATACAAATTATAATTTAAAAACAGATGAAATGTATAGATACTTAGAAACTTTTTTAGGAGAAAGTGCTAAAGCCATGTGGGAATCATATAAACAAGAACTTAGAGAAGAGTACGAAAAATTATTAGAAGCAGGACCTAACCCCTATAATTTTGTTAATACAATTTCGGCAATAATAACAGGATCAGACCCTAATCAAGGACAATTAGGAATTCAGAAAAAATCCATGAGAGAATTAGAACAATTAACTCTTTATAACTGGACAGATGGTATAAAAGTTAAAAACTTTTTAAAACATTATGCATATTTACTTTCTACATCAGGAAATACGTTTAACCAAGAATTAGGACAAAAGTTATTTCATAAATTACCCGGAGATTTAGGCATAGAAATTACTACAAAATGGAACTCTCTAAAAATGTAAAACGATGGCCTAATGAAAATGGTCTATAGGACATAGGTTATTTCATGTAGTTAAATGCTTAGAAGAAAATGTATTGAATTAACTATACAAAAACAATTAAAACAAACAGATTTTAATTTTTGCAAAAATATTTATACTCCACAAACATATGGTTACCTTAAAGAAAAGAAGAAGGTTAGACCAAAATATAGTAAACCACAAAAAGGAAAAAGATATTATTTAAGAAAATCAAATACTAGAAAACCTTATTTAAATCAACAAAAACATGTAATGAAATTCCAAATTTAATAGACAATACAAACAAAAACTAAATTGTTACATATGTAATAGTACAGATCATTTAGCTAGAAATTGTCCTAAAAGAAATACCAATTTTAATGATAAAAAGACTACCTTAGTAGAATGTGTAAATGAAGATCTTATATGTGTAGATGAATGTATATCGAATCTGAGAATCAATATATAGTATAATATCATATGATATAGATGTAGAATACCATAACAAAGAGTGATGAAGAAGAATTACCCAATCTTCTTCAAGAATTTAAACAACTGTAATACTCAAATTTATATGACACATCGGAATATACAACTCTAGTAAATACAAAGGAAGAATGTAACCACAATTGGGAGAAATACAAAGGACATGACAATATCCCCTGCTTTATCTGTAATTTATACCCTCATATCTCTCTTAGAGCTAGATGTCAACAATGTTACACAGAATCCTCGTATAAAATGTTTAGTTAATAAAAATATGATTGTTTTGGAACAGGAGTATGAAACTTACACTGAATTAGAACAACAGGAAGTACGAATCTACAAAAAACGAATAGAAATATTAGAAGATACGGTTAAATTACATCAAAAACGAATAGAATTAATTGAAACACAGTTAAATAAAGGAAAACAAATCCTTATTGAACCAGAAGAAGAAGCTCATAATGAATTAATCCAAACAACTTGTAATACAACTAAATTAACTACAATAAAAGTTAAATGTAGATTAAGAATAAACAATTATTACGTAGATTGTTTAGGACTCATAGACTCAGGATGTACTAGCTGTTTAATAGATAAAAAATATATACCCGAAAAATACATAAGACAGGCAAGACAACCAATGAGTGCCCAACAAATGGATGGCCAATATTTCCAATATACAGAACAACCAATAACTACTAAAATTAGCTTTCAGACTAATTGTGGCTATAGCAAGGAATATACCTTACCTACTGAAGATACTTGGGTTAGACCATTTACATATACAGGAGCTGATTTTATTCTAGGACTTAGTTTTATACTTAAAGATAATGGCTGTGCAATATTAACCAAAGATTACGTTTTATTTCAAAAACACTCCCTCTTTTCCCCTATTACCACACAACCTTTTACATCAGAGTGCTCCGAGAAGCGTGGTGGATCCCTCCCCTCTGAAAAATCTGAAAAATTTGAAAAACCTTGCCCTTGTAAAGAAGATTATGCTTGTCAACTAATAGAAAGTTTAGACCCCGAACTAATACCAGTAGATATTAAAACTTTAGGAATAAAAACAACCTTTACCTTTTTAAATACTGAATTAGCATATCAACACCTAATAACAGAAGAAAGCATTGACCAGTTGGTCTCTAAGTTAGAAAATTAGAAATAATAGGCGAAGATCTTTTAAAATATTGGGAAAAAGACAAAGTTATTTGTAAATTAGCCATAAAAAACCCATTATATAATCAAAACCACAGAATATTGAAGCCACTAATAAAGACATGGAAGAATTTAAATTACATATAACAGAGTTACTCAAGCTAGGAGTTATTAGGAAATCTAGTAGTCAGCATAGGTCAGCAGCATTCATAGTTAATAATCATGCAGAACAGGTACGAGGTAAAAGTAGGATGGTGATAAATTATAAACGCTAAATGACAATACTTATGATGATGCTTACAACATACCGATAAAACTGTATTAATTAATAAAATACAAAGCGTAAAATATTTAGTAAATTTGACTTAAAAAGTGGATTTTGGCAAGTAAAAATGCACCCTGACAAAGATAGAATGGATCAGATTCACTTGTCCTCAAGGACATTTTGAATGGTTAGTTATGCCATTTGGATTAAAAATGCCCCTAGTATATTTCAAAGAAAATGGAAAACATATTTAATAAACATAGTAAATTTGTTATTACTTATATAGATGATATTTTAGTCTTTAGTAAAATAAACAAGAACATAAAGGACATTTACAAATTGTCTTTTGAATTTTTAAATCACGGATTAATAATTAGTAAAAAGAAAATGCAACTATTTAAAGACTATATAGACTTCCTTGGTGTAAAAATAGGAAATGGAAAAATAAAATTACAACCACACATAGCTAAGAAGGCCCTAGAATTTCCAGATAAAATTGAAGAGTTAAAAGAATTACAAAAATTTTTAGGATTAGTAAATTATGCAAGACCTTTTAAAAGATTTAGGAAAAATAGCAGTCCCTTATATTCAAAAACATCTACTAATGGACAAAGATATTTTAATTCAGAAGATGTTAAATTAGTTCAAACAATTAAAGAAATGGTAAATCAATTGCCTGAGTTAGCATTACCATTAGATACCGATTACCTTATAATAGAAAGCAGACTAAGTGAAAAAGGATGGGGAGCCATACTCCTCTGTAAACCAAATAAGTATTCTCCTAAAACCTCAGAGCAAATTAGTAGATACGGAAGTGGAACCTTTAAAGAAAAAGGAATACTTAGTAGCCTTGATGCAGAATTACTAGCAATAAGTTATGCCTTAGATACTTTCGAATTATTCATAATTTCTAAACCTGAAATTACTCTTAGAACAGATTGCGAAGCTATTGTAAAATATTATAATAACATCAATAGAAAAGGAAGTAGTAGGCGTAGATGGATGACATTTCAAGATAGAATATTAAACACTGGAGTAACTATAGTTATAGAACATATAAAAGGAAAAGAAAATAAAGCTGCAGATATATTAAGTAGGATCATAACTCAAACTGAATTTTAATGAATAAAAAACTTTCAGAC
Source organism: Jasminum sambac (assembly GCA_018223645.1). Classification (NCBI taxonomy): domain Eukaryota; kingdom Viridiplantae; phylum Streptophyta; class Magnoliopsida; order Lamiales; family Oleaceae; genus Jasminum; species Jasminum sambac. The sequence continues at coordinate 33,566,105 of CP073648.1, forward strand.
GAAGAAAAAGCTAAAAGAGCCCAATACAATAAAATTCTCTCTAGAAATCTACAAGCTAGTAGATATCTTTATCATTTGGATTAATTCATTATGAGCTTCTTCTTCTGGTTCAATAAGGATTTGTTTTCCTTTATTTAACTGTGTTTCAATTAATTCTATTCGTTTTTGATGTAATTTAACCGTATCTTCTAATATTTCTATTCGTTTTTTGTAGATTCGTACTTCCTGTTGTTCTAATTCAGTGTAAGTTTCATACTCCTGTTCCAAAACAATCATATTTTTATTAACTAAACATTTTATACAGGATTCTGTGTAACATTGTTGACATCTAGCTCTAAGAGAGATATGAGGGTATAAATTACAGATAAAACAGGGGATATTGTCATGTCCTTTGTATTTCTCCCAATTGTGGTTACATTCTTCTTTGTATTTACTAGAGTTGTATATTCCGATGTGTCATATAAATTTGAGTATTACAGTTGTTTAAATTCTTGAAGAAGATTGGGTAATTCTTCTTCATCACTACTTTGTTATGGTATTCTACATCTATATCATATGATATTATACTATATATTGATTCTCAGATTCGATATACATTCATCTACACATATAAGATCTTCATTTACACATTCTACTAAGGTAGTCTTTTTATCATTAAAATTGGTATTTCTTTTTAGGACAATTTCTAGCTAAATGATCATACTATTACATATGTAACAATTTAGTTTTTGTTTGTATTGTCTATTAAATTTGGAATTTCCGTACATGTTTTTGTTGATTTAAATAAGGTTTTCTAGTATTTGATTTTCTTAAATAATATCTTTTTCCTTTTTGTGGTTTACTATATTTTGGTCTAACCTTCTTTCTTTTCTTTAAGGTAACCATATGTTTGTGGAGTATAAATATTTTTGCAAAAATTAAAATCATTTGTTTTAATTGTTTTTGTATAGTTAATTCAATACATTTTTCTTCTAAGCATTTAACTACATGAAATAACCTATGTCCTATAGACCATTTTTCATTAGGCCATCGTTTTACATTTTTTAGAGAGTTCCATTTTGTAGTAATTTCTATGCCTAAATCTCCGGGTAATTTATGAAATAACTTTTGTCCTAATTCTTGGTTAAACGTATTTCCTGATGTAGAAAGTAAATATGCATAATGTTTTAAAAAGTTTTTAACTTTTATACCATCTGTCCAGTTATAAAGAGTTAATTGTTCTAATTCTCTCATGGATTTTTTCTGAATTCCTAATTGTCCTTGATTAGGGTCTGATCCTGTTATTATTGCCGAAATTGTATTAACAAAATTATAGGGGTTAGGTCCTGCTTCTAATAATTTTTCGTACTCTTCTCTAAGTTCTTGTTTATATGATTCCCACATGGCTTTAGCACTTTCTCCTAAAAAAGTTTCTAAGTATCTATACATTTCATCTGTTTTTAAATTATAATTTGTATCTCTAAATCGTCTAAAGTAATCTGAGATTATAGTATTTTTCCAAACTTCTAATACATTAGTCCAATTTTGAGGATCATGTGCCGTAATATTTAAAATTTGAGCTTTTCCTTCAGCTTGGAAAGTTATAGGCTGTTCTAAGGGTCTTTCTGCTCCTCGGGAAACACGATTACAGAGTTCTCTCAACACATGAGATCATTCTGTGTTTTACAAGTGTTGTGAAGTGTGTAGGATGCTATGTGTTCTTTCTTGAGTTTCTTCGATGATCTTCTCTGTATGGGATCCTTCCTCTTATATAGAAAAAGAAGGGAGCTCTTCTGATAAACTACGGGTCCTTCTTTACACGCGTCCTGGATTTGCTGGAGAATCTTTGTTAGTGGAGCATTATAGACTGAGTGGAGTCTATTATTGTTGTCGTTGCTTGATAATTACTCTGAGTGGGGCTACTGTTGCTGTCTTGGTTATGCATATTTACTTTCTACATCAGGAAATACGTTTAACCAAGAATTAGGACAAAAGTTATTTCATAAATTACCCGGAGATTTAGGCATAGAAATTACTACAAAATGGAACTCTCTAAAAAATGTAAAACGATGGCCTAATGAAAAATGGTCTATAGGACATAGGTTATTTCATGTAGTTAAATGCTTAGAAGAAAAATGTATTGAATTAACTATACAAAAACAATTAAAACAAACAGATTTTAATTTTTGCAAAAATATTTATACTCCACAAACATATGGTTACCTTAAAGAAAAGAAGAAGGTTAGACCAAAATATAGTAAACCACAAAAAGGAAAAAGATATTATTTAAGAAAATCAAATACTAGAAAACCTTATTTAAATCAACAAAAACATGTAATGGAAATTCCAAATTAATAGACAATACAAACAAAAACTAAATTGTTACATATGTAATAGTACAGATCATTTAGCTAGAAATTGTCCTAAAAGAAATACCAATTTTAATGATAAAAAGACTACCTTAGTAGAATGTGTAAATGAAGATCTTATATGTGTAGATGAATGTATATCAGATACAGAATCAATATATAGTATAATATCATATGATATAGATGTAGAATACCATAACAGTAGTGATGAAGAAGAATTACCCAATCTTCTTCAAGAATTTAAACAACCAGAATACTCAAATTTATATGACACATCGGAATATACAACTCTAGTAAATACAGCAGAAGATAACACGTTACTATAGAGTTAGAAAAGATAACAACATGTTAGTTGAACACAACGTTCCCCTCGAACTAGATAGTGAAGTCTAACTACTCATATGTGTGGGTTTCATACTTTTTAACGAGTGTTCGCCTAGTATAACCTCCACAATATAATAGATTATACTTCACTATCACAAATATTATACAAAAATGTAGAAAAAAGAAAATAAATGCTAAGAAATAAATAGAGAAGTTTAATCACTCATATATGCCGGTTAAATACTTTTTAGCGAGTGTTCGCCTTGTATCACCTCCACAATATATGAGAAATTATCTTTCTCAAACATGAACAATAAAAGAAAGAGAAAAACTAGCGAAGAAATGCTCCGCTAATCATATTCACGGCCGAAGTATCGCCGATTGATTATTCGAACTTAAATTTAGGTTTTTACTTTCGCCGGAATATGAGAAACTAAGAGATTTCAAGCTAGAACTAAGAACAATTGATGAAGAGAATTTTATTGAGGAGAAAGTTGGAGAGAATCAGAAGCTAATTCTCTCTTCAAAGTTGTGTCTTCCTTCCTTACAAACGCCTCTATTTATAGGCAAAATTTCATAAGAAAATATAATAAAAAATTACACTCATGCACCATCATGGGTTTATTAAATTGTATCCACCAAATCATGATAATGGAATTTCATCATGGTGTAGGTAAACATCTTATCTTGCTTTGGCAATTGGAATTTCATCTTTTGGATATTTTAATAGAAAGTTATGAATTTTCAACAAAAACATGGCCCAAAGAATCCTCCATTCAGAATAGTCACAGTTTTACCCATTTTTTACCACCATAATGTCTGAATCATCTGAAGTCATGAGCACCAAATTATCGCAGATAGCACAAGAACTGAAAGGTTCTTGATTTTTGCGATGTGACACTTTTTAGTCATTTTTATTCAAACGGCCATAACTTTAATTAGGAAACTCCGATTTGGGATTCGGAAAAAATTTGGGAATCCTCTTTTGATGTTCTTAAACATTGGCACAAGAAAAATTATAAAAATAACTTTTTACAAAATTGCATCGGAGGCCCTCCATCTTTGATTCGTTTGCATTTTGGTCCCGAGTTTGCATTTTCATTCGATTTTCATCAATTTTGACTCCTTTTGATTCTTTGTGACCTTAACCACCACAGTAAAGGAAAAACACATAAAACGGAACATATAACACTAATAAAACACACAAACACGTAAAATAGAAGAGTTGTTTAAGTGATTTTCTAGCACTTATAATATGTTTACCATTCAATAAAGAACAGCCCCACAAGAACCAACAAATGGGAGAACGTTTAGAGTGGAACGTCCAACTCAGACACTTCTCGACTGAATGAGACGTAGTTTTACATCTTCGGATGGGTGCTTATGATCACGCTCAAAAAGTTGCCGCTCAATGGTTAAGCCATCAAGCTTGGTTTCCAACAGACGTTGTCGTTTTTCCAACAAATTATCAAACTCTCTCACACTGATTTCGAGCTGACTGTTTCTCCTGATAGGCTTTTCGGCCCTGCACCTAATCGGTCAATCCTTGAAGAAAACAACATGTCTATATTGTGAATAAGTTTGATTTCTAGTACATTGAGGTCCATCTAATAGCTTTCCACATTTAAAGCAACATTTAAGGTGCTTAGCACGTCGTTTGCGAGCAGATCGTGATAATCCTGCCCCAAAAGCGATAACGTTCCAAAGGGAACGCTCATACCTATCAACAAGTTGAACAATTTGAATCTTGATATCAATAGGCATAGAAAAAGAGTCGAGTACTTATAGAAGAATAAAAATACGTAGAGGAGATGCCATATAAAGAAATGCAAATTCAGTGCACAAAGATGTATCTGCAAAAAAACTTGTGAGAGAAGAAAGAGAAAGAAAACAGTTCTTCAAGGTCTACTGAAAAGGACCAGTTTAAAGCCTTTGAGCGGGATACAGGAACCAATATCCAAGGATCTTTTAAAAATTAATTAATTAAAGCAACTAAATTAGTTAACCGTTCCCCGCAACGGCGCCAAAAACTTGGGCGCGTATTGTCGCGGCACGACAAAGTTTAATTTTTTTTCCTTACTCGATTTCAAAACTACAAATTAACGTAGAAGTGGTAAGTAAGGGTCGAACCCAAGAGGAACGGTGTTTAATGTAGTTGTTTTTATCAATTAATATAAAGGGTGGTTTTGTGAAGTTGAATGAAATTCGAAAATAAAATGACAAAATAAAAGAGATGAAAATGAAACAATTGAACTAAATATCTAGTTCTCGGGTTCGGTTGTGTCAACAGCTTGTGTTTATCTTTCCCATGCAACGTGTTACTATTCCTTCCTCAATTTATCAACTCCAATTAACCAAGATGATCTGATTAACGAATTCTTCTTTAAGTGTATTAATTTAAAGTGAGTTCTTTAACTTAACATCTAGCTATTGGATAACCCTAAATAAGTTCTTAGGATTTAATGCAAAGCTAGTATGAAATGAACGAGAAGAATGAGTTGAATTAGATGAATAATTTCACAAACTCGAATTAATGCATCTAAGTTGATTTGTTAATAAATATGCACGATATTCATTTGCTACTTTGGATTGGAATCTAATGATATTTACGGATCAAGAGTTCCAATCCTAGCATGTAACTTGAATTTACAGATTAATTTATTCAATTGGCCAACGTGAATGCAACAATCACATAAACTCAAAAACGGGTTTACAAGCATAACAAACCAACAAATTGAAGTGGAGGAATAGATAAAACGTTACTATAGAGTTAGAAAGGATAACAACATGTTAGTTGAACACAACGTTCCCCTCGAACTAGATAGTGAAGTCTAACTACTCATATCTGTGGGTTTCATACTTTTTAACGAGTGGTCGCCTTGTATCACCTCCTGATATGATCCGGGTTAGCTCGACATCATCAACACGCGTGAGAAAGCCGGTCGAGACGAAAACGAGATTGAACGGAAGTAAGATAAGGTGAAGATGTCAAGAAAAGCCGGATGTGCCTGGAAGAACCCCTACTTTTGACTCATCCCGGGACGTGAAACGAAGACGAGAAGTCGAGAACGGGGTCGAGCTCGGGAAAACAAGCTGAAGAATCTGCAGAAGCAAACTTACGGCCGTAACCTTTTGTTCATACGGCCGTAACCCGACCTTTACGGCCGTAACCCCAGTTACGTACGACCGTAACCCCTGGGACAGTTTTGGGCAGAAATCTTCAGAGAGCAAATTACGGCCGTAACTTCATAATATACGGCCGTAATACAGGATATACGGCCGTAACGTTGGTCATACGGCCGTCTCATGAAGATCCAGCTTTGGCCAATTTGAAGCAGAAGGTTTTATACGACCGTATTTTTCATTCATACGGCCGTAAATCCAAGAATTACGGCCGTAACTTTTGACCGACTTTAGCTTTTTGTGTCTACTTTTTAGATATTTCATTATTTTACTATTATTTCTTAGTCTTAGAGGTATATGAACGAATTTAGACCATTTGTAAGGATAACTTTTGTTCAAAGAAGCTCTTTAGCTTTGAGTGTAGCCTTTGCTCCTCTTTGGGTTGTAGCCTTGCTCCCCACCTTTATTTCCTTGATCTTGATTGCAATTTGTTGAGTTGTAGCCGTGCTCCTCCGTTGCCATCTCGTCTAAGGAACCCCCGAACTTATCGAAGGCGTGATCAACCTTCGTGGGCATTCACCCCCGCGATTTGAAGGCGCAGTCGAGTCGAGTCGAGGGATCCTCCTCCTCGCCGGAGAGTTTCGGGTAGTCCTCGATCATACCAGATCCAGTCTAGGGGTTCTCGACCTTGGGGTCGTATCACCTCCACAATATAATAGATTATACTTCACTATCACAAATAATATACAAAAATGTAGAAACAAGAAAATAAATGCTAAGAAATAAATAGAGAAGTTTAATCACTCATATATGCGGGTTAAATACTTTTTAGCGAGTGTTCGCCTTGTATCACCTCCACAATATATGAGAAATTATCTTTCTCAAACATGAACAATAAAAGAAAAAGAAAAACTAGCGAAGAAATGCTCCGCTAATCATATTCACGGCCGAAGTATCGCCAATTGATTATTCGAACCTAAATTTAGGTTTTTACTTTCGCCGGAATATGAGAAACTAAGAGCTTTCAAGTTGGAACTAAGAACAATTGATGAAGAGAATTTTATTGAGGAGAAAGTTGGAGAGAATCAGAAGCTAATTCTCTCTTCAAAGTTGTGTCTTCCTTCCTTACAAACGCCTCTATTTATAGGCAAAATTTCATAAGAAAATATAATAAAAAATTACACTCATGCACCATCATGGGTTTATTAAATTGTATCCACCAAATCATGATAATGGAATTTCATCATGGTGTAGGTAAATATCTTATCTTGCTTTGGCAATTGGAATTTCATCTTTTGGATATTTTAATAGAAAGTTATGAATTTTCTACCAAAACATGGCCCAAAGAATCCTCCATTCAGAATTGTCATGGTTTTACCCATTTTTTACCACCTGGGCGTGTTGTCGCAGTACGCCAAAATTTATTTTATTTCCTTACTCGGTTTCAAAACTACAAATTAATGCAGCAGTGGTAAGTAAGGGTCGAACCCAAGAGGAACGGTGTTTGATCTAGTTGTTTTTATCAATTATAGAAAAGGGGGTTTTGTGGAGTTGAATGCAATTCGAAAATAAAATTATAAAATAAAAGAGATGAAAATGAAACAATTGAAGATATATCTAGTTCTCGGGTTCGGTTGTGTCAACATCTTGTGTTTATTTTTCCCATGCAACGTGTACTATCCCTTCTTCAATTTATCAACTCTCAATTAACCAAGAAGCTCGACAATTAATTCTTCCTTAAGTGTATTAAATTAAAGTGAGTTCTTTAACTTAACATCTAGCTATTGGATAATCCTAAACAAGTTCTTAGGATTTAATGCAATGCTAGTGTGAAATGAACAAGAAGAATGAGTTGAATTAGATGATCAATTTCACAAACTTGAATTAATACATCTAAGTTGATTTATTAACAAATATGCACGACATTTGTTTGCTACTGTGGATTGGAATCTAGTGATAATTACGGATCAAAAGTTCCAATCCTAGCACTTAACTTGAACTTAAAGATTAATTGATTCAATTAACCAAAGTGAATGCAATAATCACATAAATTCAAAACGGGTTTAAAAGCATAACAAATCAACAAATTGAAGTAGAGGAATAGATAAAACGTTAGCAAAGAGTTAGAAAAGATAACAACATGATAATTGAACACAACGTCCCCCTCGAACTAGATAGAGAAGTCTAACTACTCATATTAGCGGGTATCACCACTGCTATATGATAGATTATACTTCACTATCTCAAGTAATATATACAAACTATAGAAATCAAGTAAATAATGCTAAGAATTAAATAGAGAAGTCTAACTACTCATATATGCGGGTTAAATACTTATAACGGCGTAACGCCGTGTATCACCTCTGCAATATATGAGAAATTATCTTTCTCAAATATGAAAAATAAAATTAGGAAAGAAACTAGAGAAGAAATACTCCGTTAATCATATTCACGGCCGAAGTATCGTCGATTGATTTTCCGAACCTATATTTAGGTTCTTACTTCCGCCGGAATATGAAAAACTAAGAGCTTTCAAGCTACAACTAAGAACAAATGATGAAGAGAAATTTATTGAGGAGAAAGTTGGAGAGAATCACAAGCTAATTCTCTCTACAAGTTGTGTGATTCAAGCTTGGAAATGCCTCTATTTATAGGCAAAATATTACACCAAAAAATATTAAAAAATCGTAAAAGTCTTCCTTCATGAGTCTATTGTGGTGTGCTCAAGTTGTTTTATCTCAAAGAAGTCAAGAAAATACCAAAAAACACGTTTTATGGTAGGTGGAGTCCACTGGTCAAAATCTGCAGTGGTGTCAGGCGTGACTCGAGTCACCGCGCGCAGACTCGAGTCACGCGCGATTCGCCTTAGTCACTTGCGCAGCGGAACGGGGAGGCCAGGGGACGGTTGCAGGCATGACTCGGACGGTTCTGGCGCTGATCGAGGATGCTCGGTGTGACTCGAGTCACTTGCGGCGTGACTTCGATCACGTGCGGCGGTGACTCGAGTCACCCGAGTCACCCAGAAATTGCACACCAAGTCCCTCAACTTTTGAATGTTGTTCATTTGGGTCCTTCAAAAATTGCATTTTGGTCCTTTAACTTTCTGCAAAGTTTCACTATGGTCCTCAGACTTCTAAAAAGTTGCACTTTGGTCCCCAACAGTTTTGGCTTTGACGCTTTTAGTCCTTTTTCTTCAAACGGCCATAACTTTCACTAGGAAACTCCGATTTGCGATCCGAAAAGAGTGTAGGAATCCTCTTTTGATGGTCTTCGACTTTAGCACAAGAAAAATTGTCAAAAACAACTTTCCATAAAATTGCATCGGAGGCCTTCCATCTTTCATTCGCTTGCCTTTTTGGTCCCGAGTTTCCGTTTTCATCCGATTTTCATCCATTTTGACTCATTTTGATTCTTTGTGACCCTAAACACCACAATAAAGGAAAAACACATAAAACAGAACATATAACACTAATAAAACACACAAATACATAAAACAGAAGAGTTATTTAAGTGCTTTTCTAGCACTTATCACCACCATAATGTCCGAATCATCTGAAGTCATGAGCACCAAATTACTGCACCGCGCCAGTAAATCTGAGTTGCTGATTTTTTTGCGATATGACACTTTTAGTCATTTTTATTCAAACGGCCATAACTTTAATGAGGAAACTCCGATTTGGGATTCGGAAAAAGTTTGGGAATCCTCTTTTGATGTTCTTAAACATTGGCACAAGAAAAATTATAAAAATAACTTTTTATAAAATTGCATCGGAGGCCCTCCATCTTTGATTCGCTTGCATTTTGGTCCCGAGTTTCCGTTTTCATTCGATTTTCATCCATTTTGACTCCTTTGATTCTTTGTGAGCTTAAACACCACAATAAAGGAAAAATACATAAAACGGAACATATAACACTAATAAAACACACAAACACGTAAAATAGAAGAGTTGTTTAAGTGCTTTTCTAGCACTTATAATATGTTTACCATTCAATAAAGAACAGCCCCACAAGAACCAACAAATGGCAGAACGTTTAGAGTGGAACGTCCAACTCAGACACTTCTCGACTGAATGAGACGTAGTTTTACATCTTCGGATGGGTGCTTATGATCACGCTCAAAAAGTTGCCGCTCAATGGTTAAGCCATCAAGTTTGGTTTCCAACAGACGTAGTCGTTTTTCCAACAAATGATCAAACTCTCTCACACTGATTTCGAGATGACTGTTTCTCCTGGTAGGCTTTTCGGCCCTGCACCTAATCGGTCAATCCTTGAAGAAAACAACATGTCTATATTGTGAATAAGTTTGATTTCTAGTACATTGTGGTCCATCTAATAGCTTTCCACATTTAAAGCAACATTTAAGGTGCTTAGCACGTCGTTTGCGAGCAGATCGTGATGATCCTGCCCCAAAAGCGATAACGTTCCAAAGGGAACGCTCATACCTATCAACAAGTTGAACAATTTGAATCTTGATATCAATAGGCATAGAAAAAGAGTCGAGTACTTATAGAAGAGTAAAAATGCGTAGAGGAGATGCCATATAAAGAAATGCAAATTCAGTGCACAAAGATGTATCTGCAAAAAAACTTGTGAGAGAAGAAAGAGAAAGAAAACAGTTCTTCAAGGTCTACTGAAAAGGACCAGTTTAAAGCCTTTGAGCGGGATACAAGAACCAATATCCAAGGTTTTTTTAAAAATTAATTAATAAAAGCAACAAAATTAGTTAACTGTTCCCCGCAACGGCGCCAAAAACTTGGGCGCGTATTGTCGCGGCACGACAAAGTTTAATTTTTTTTCCTTACTCGATTTCAAAACTACAAATTAACGTAGAAGTGGTAAGTAAGGGTCGAACCCAAGAGGAACGGTGTTTAATGTAGTTGTTTTTATCAATTAATATAAAGGGGGGTTTTGTGAAGTTGAATGAAATTCGAAAATAAAATGACAAAATAAAAGAGATGAAAATGAAACAATTGAACTAAATATCTAGTTCTCGGGTTCGGTTGTGTCAACAAATTTGTGTTTATCTTTCCCATGCAACGTGTTACTATTCCTTCCTCAATTTATCAACTCCAATTAACCAAGATGATCTGATTAACGAATTCTTCTTTAAGTGTATTAAATTAAAGTGAGTTCTTTAACTTAACATCTAGCTATTGGATAACCCTGAACAAGTTCTTAGGATTTAATGCAAAGCTAGTATGAAATGAACGAGAAGAATGAGTTGAATTAGATGAATAATTTCACAAACTTCGAATTAATGCATCTAAGTTGATTTGTTAATAAATATGCACGATATTCATTTGCTACTTTGGATTGGAATCTAATGATATTTACGGATCAAGAGTTCCAATCCTAGCATGTAACTTGAATTTACAGATTAATTTATTCAATTGGCCAACGTGAATGCAACAATCACATAAACTCAAAAACGGGTTTACAAGCATAACAAACCAACAAATTGAAGTGGAGGAATAGATAAAACGTTACTATAGAGTTAGAAAGGATAACAACATGTTAGTTGAACACAACGTTCCCCTCGAACTAGATAGTGAAGTCTAACTACTCATATCTGTGGGTTTCATACTTTTTAACGAGTGGTCGCCTTATATCACCTCCTGATATGATCCGGGTTAGCTCGACATCATCTAAACGCGTGAGAAAGCCGGTCGAGACGAAAACGAGCTTGAACGGAAGTAAGATAAGGTGAAGATGTCAAGAAAAGCCGGATATGCCTGGAAGAACCCTCACTTTTGACTCATCGCGGGACGTGAAACGAAGACGAGAAGTCGAGAACGGGGTCGAGCTTGGGAAAACAAGCTGAAGAATCTGCAGAAGCAAACTTACGGCCGTAACCCGACCTTTACGGCCAGTAACCCAGCACGTCTGTACCAGAACCCCGGGGACGCTTTTGGGCGAGAAATCTTGAGAGAGCAAATTACGGCCAGTAACTTCATAATATACGGCAGTAATACCCGGATATACGGCCGTAACGTTATCATACGGCCAGATCATGAAGATCCACTTTGGCCAATTTGAAGGTAAGGTTTTATACGGCCGTATTTTTCATTCATACGTCAGATTATCTGATTTACGTCAGAATCAAGAATTACTACCGTAACTTTTGACCGACTTTAGCTTTTGTGTCTACTTTTTAGATATTTCATTATTTTACTATTATTTCTTAGTCTTAGAGGTATATGAACGAATTTAGACCATTTGTAAGGATAACTTTTGTTCAAAGAAGCTCTTTAGCTTTGAGTGTAGCCTTTGCTCCTCTTTGGGTTGTAGCCTTGCTCCCCACCTTTATTTCCTTGATCTTGATTGCAATTTGTTGAGTTGTAGCCGTGCTCCTCCGTTGCCATCTCGTCTAAGGAACCCCGAACTTATCGGCGTGATCAACCTTCGTGGCGTTCACCCCGCGATTTGAAGCGCAATGAGTCGAGTCGAGGATCCTCCTCCTCACGGAGAGAGTTTCGAGTAGTCCTCGATCATACCGGATCGATCTAGGGGTTCTCGACCTTGGGTCGTATCATCCAGCATCGAGCTAGCCTCTAAGGATTTGGTATTATTTTATCTGATTAGTAGTAGTAGTTGTTGTTGTTATTTGATCTTTGTCTTGTGCGGGAGCTTGATCAAGGTCATTTAGTGTTGTTTGTGAGTTTATACTTTGTAGGATTTTAGTGTGTGTTCTTGGTGTTCTTGGTGCAAAGTGATTGTTGTGCTTAGAATTCATCAACTTGTTTAGTATTGTGTAGTAGTAGTGTTATTGTGTTGTTTGTGTTGTTATTGTTAAAAAAAAAAAAACAACGAGTAGAAAAAAAAAAAAAAACAAACAAACAAAGAATGAACTCAATGTTGAACGAGTGTGAGTCATTGACTACACTTAGTTTTATCTTTTATGTTTGAGTTGTGAAGTGTATTGTCCATTGTCTATGTGTTTGAGTTGTTATGTTGTTTGAGATTGTCATAGTGTTGTAGTAGTTAGGTGTGAGTTTGTGATTAAATTATATTGCTTGGTGAAGGGATTGAGCTTTTGTGTGAATCAAACACGAGTGAGAAACACGTGAGGACATTAGCACACACTTAAGCACAAAATGGCGAGTCTTCGTTCTACTACAGGTGAAGGTCGAGATTCAGTGACAGTGGATCAATTGAGAACCTTATTACAAGAAAGCAATTAGGATATACAAGCTTGCTTGATCGCTCTATCGCCGCACTTGGTAGACGAATTGATAGACTAGAACTTGGGCAACGACGGCCTAGAGGAGGAAATGGAAGTGAAGAAAGTCGGGATAGTGAATTGAAGGCGAAGCGTAAGAGCCTCGGATAAATGTGAGAAGAGATAGGGAAGAGATCGACGTGGGCGAAATGAGGACGAAGGGGAAATGAAAAATGTGAAGATTGAAATTCCTCCGCTCCATGGAAAGTCGGATCCGGATGCCTATCTAGATTGGGAAGGACGAGTTGACATTTTGTTCCAATGTCATAGAATTAGGAAGCTAGGAAGGTGCTATTGTTGGCTAGGAGTTCACAGTTATGCGTTAAGTTGGTGGCAACAACTTACGATGGCCAGAAGAAGAAATAATGACTACCCCGTTGAGTCTTGGGAAGATTTGAAGTTCATAATGAAAAAGAGATTTGTTCCTTCACATTATAACCGAAGTTTGCATCAACGATTACAAGCTCTAAATCAAGGGGGAAGAACCGTGGAGGAATATTACCAAGAGATGGAGTCATTAATGACACGGGCCGATGTTGTGGAGGAAGAGGAAGCTACCATGGCTAGGTTCCTTGGTGGATTGAACCGGAAGATTGCCAACCTCACCGAACTCCAAGAGTATACGAACCTTGAAGAGTTGTTACACAAAGCCGAAAAGGTAGAGGCACAACAAGAAAGGAGAGTATCCAACAAGCCTCACCCCGGGAGTGGTAGCAACTATGAAAAGGCGAAGTGGGGTGACATTCGGGGAGACCAAGGACCGTGGAAAGGAAGGAATGAACTGCCTAAAGAAACACCGAAAGCAAGCCCTAGCGAGGAAGACAAAGGCAAGGGCAAAATGGGAGCGCCACCCACCCGAACCCGAGACATCAAATGTTTCAAGTGCCAAGGGATAGGTCACTATGCGTCCGAGTGTCCGAATCGAAGGACCATTTTAGTGAAGACGAATGGGGAGGTAGAAAGTGAGTCCGAAACGGAAGAAGCCCAATTCGTGGATGAAGAGGACAAAAGTGACGATGATCGATTTGTTGTCAAAGTGCCCGAATCCCTACTTGCAAAGAAATTTCCAACACATGCTCGGAGTGGCGATGATATGTCACAACGTGAGAATCTATCTCATATCCGATGTTATATAAGAGGTAATCCTTGCACTTTGATTATTGATGGAGGTAGTTGCTCAAATTTAGCTAGCACATTGGTTGCATGAGTCGGGAAAAATTAGGGTGGATACACAAGTGCTAGTTCCCTTGCATGTTGAGCAATACATGGATATGGTGGTGTGTGATGTGGTGCCATTGGAAGTTGCACACTTGGTGCTCGGAAGGCCTTGGCGCTTTCATCTCAAAGTGATACATGATTGTTATAGAAACTGCTATAGCTTCACGTGAAAGGCGAAACTATGGAGCTTGCTCCTTTGTCCCTGAGCAAGTAAATCTTGACCGATTGAAGCTAGAAAACGAGGTCGAGGAGTGGAGAAAGAAGGAAAAGGAAGAGGTAGAGGTTGAACTTGAAGAAGAAACGGAGAGTCATGTTGACAGGAAGCGGATGAGGAAATAAGTCGACTTGAGTATGAGGATCCATTCCTTGTGGCTCGAATCGCTAACAACCCCGCCCCAATTTTCTTATTTTCTTCTTGCCAGGTTAATGTCCGTAATTGGATGGCCACGCACACAACTTTAGTTCTTGTGATAGCCACTCCAATTCTCGAGGAGGTTTCATACCAATCCCGGCTTCATATTTTCGTGATTGGGATTGATGAAACAACATTTCCATTCGACCCGGTGGAGGTATAGGTACAATGAAGAATCATATGATTCGGGTCTAATCCTTTTGAAGAGGGAGAGGATGATATGATCCGGTTAGTTCGACATCATCAACACGCTGCGGAGAAAGCCGGTCGAGACGAAACGAGCTTGAACGGAAGTAAGATAAGGTGAAGATGTCAAGAAAAGCCGGATATGCCTGGAAGAACCCTCACTTTGACTCATCCGGGACGTGAAACGAAGACGAAGTCGAGAACGGGTCGAGCTCGGGAAAACAAGTGAAGAATCTGCAGAAGCAAACTTACGGCCGTAACCTTTTGTTCATACGGCCGTAACCCGACCTTACTACCGTAACCCCGCACGTCTGTTTGTAACCCTGGGGCGATTTTGGGCGTAAATCTTAAGAGAGCAAATTACGGCCAGTAACTTCATAATATACTGGTATCACGGGATATCTGGCCGTAACGTTGGTCACACGGCCGTATCATGAAGATCCAGCTTTGGCCAATTTGAAGCAGAAGGTTTTATACGGCCGTATTTTTCATTCATACGGCCGTATCATTGGATTTACGGCCGTAAATCCAAGAATTACGGCCGTAACTTTTGACCGACTTTAGCTTTTTGTGTCTACTTTTTAGA
This sequence comes from Jasminum sambac, assembly GCA_018223645.1. Classification (NCBI taxonomy): domain Eukaryota; kingdom Viridiplantae; phylum Streptophyta; class Magnoliopsida; order Lamiales; family Oleaceae; genus Jasminum; species Jasminum sambac. The sequence goes on from CP073648.1 coordinate 33,581,521, forward strand.
TATTTCATTATTTTACTATTATTTCTTAGTCTTAGAGGTATATGAACGAATTTAGACCATTTGTAAGGATAACTTTTGTTCAAAGAAGCTCTTTAGCTTTGAGTGTAGCCTTTGCTCCTCTTTGGGTTGTAGCCTTGCTCCCCACCTTTATTTCCTTGATCTTGATTGCAATTTGTTGAGTTGTAGCCGTGCTCCTCCGTTGCCATCTCGTCTAAGGAACCCCCGAACTTATCGAAGGCGTGATCAACCTTCGTGGCGTTCACCCCCGCGATTTGAAGGCGCAGTCGAGTCGAGTCGAGGGATCCTCCTCCTCGCCGGAGAGTTTCGGGTAGTCCTCGATCATACCGGATCCAGTCTAGGGGTTCTCGACCTTGGGGTCGTATCACCTCCACAATATAATAGATTATACTTCACTATCACAAATAATATACGAAAATGTAGAAACAAGAAAATAAATGCTAAGAAATAAATAGAGAAGTTTAATCACTCATATATGCGGGTTAAATACTTTTTAGCGAGTGTTCGCCTTGTATCACCTCCACAATATATGAGAAATTATCTTTCTCAAACATGAACAATAAAAGAAAAAGAAAAACTAGCGAAGAAATGCTCCGCTAATCATATTCACGGCCGAAGTATCGCCAATTGATTATTCGAACCTAAATTTAGGTTTTTACTTTCGCCGGAATATGAGAAACTAAGAGCTTTCAAGTTAGAACTAAGAACAATTGATGAAGAGAATTTTATTGAGGAGAAAGTTGGAGAGAATCAAGAGCTAATTCCCTCTTCAAAGTTGTGTCTTCCTTCCTTACAAACGCCTCTATTTATAGGCAAAATTTCATAAGAAAATATAATAAAAAATTACACTCATGCACCATCATGGGTTTATTAAATTGTATCCACCAAATCATGATAATGGAATTTCATCATGGTGTAGGTAAAAATCTTATCTTGCTTTCGCAATTGGAATTTCATCTTTTGGATATTTTAATAGAAAGTTATGAATTTTCTACCAAAACATGGCCCAAAGAATCCTCCATTCAGAATTGTCATGGTTTTACCCATTTTTTACCACCATAATGTCCGAATCATCTGAAGTCATGAGCACCAAATTACTACACCGCGCCAGTAAATCTGAGTTGCTGATTTTTTTGCGATATGACATTTTTAGTCATTTTTATTCAAACGGCCATAACTTTAATTAGGAAACTCCGATTTGGGATTCGGAAAAAGTTTGGGAATCCTCTTTTGATGTTCTTAAACATTGGCACAAGAAAAATTATAAAAATAACTTTTTACAAAATTGCATCGGAGGCCCTCCATCTTTGATTCGCTTGCATTTTGGTCCCGAGTTTCCGTTTTCATTCGATTTTCATCCATTTTGACTCCTTTTGATTCTTTGTGACCTTAACCTCCACAGTAAAGGAAAAACACATAAAACGGAACATATAACACTAATAAAACACACAAACACGTAAAATAGAAGAGTTGTTTAAGTGCTTTTCTAGCACTTATCATATGTTTACCATTCAATAAAGAACAGCCCCACAAGAACCAACAAATGGGAGAACGTTTAGAGCGGAACGTCCAACTTAGACACTTCTCAACTGACTGAGACGTAGTTTTACATCTTCGGATGGGTGCTAATGATCACGCTCAAAAAGTTGCCGCTCAATGGTTAGGCAATCAAGTTTGGTTTCCAACAGACGTTGTCGTTTTTCCAACAAATTATCAAACTCTCTCACACTGATTTCGAGCTGACTGTTTCTCCTGATAGGCTTTTCGGCCCTGCACCTAATCGGTCAATCCTTGAAGAAAACAACATGTCTATATTGTGAATAAGTTTGATTTCTCGTACATTGAGGTCCATCTAATAGCTTTCCACATTTAAAGCAACATTTAAGGTGCTTAACACGTCGTTTGCGAGCAGATCGTGATGATCCTGCCCCAAAAGCGATAACGTTCCAAAGGGAACGCTCATATCAACAAGTTGAACAATTTGAATCTTGATATCAATAGGCATAGAAAAAGAGTCGAGTACTTATAGAAGAGTAAAAATACGTAGAGGAGATGCCATATAAAGAAATGAAAATTCAGTGCACAAAGATGTATCTGCAAAAAAACTTGTGAGAGAAGAAAGAGAACGAAAACAGTTCTTCAAGGTCTACTGAAAAGGACCAGTTTAAAGCCTTTGAGCGGGATACAAGAACCAATATCCAAGGATTTTTTAAAAATTAATTAATAAAAGCAACTAAATTAGTTAACCGTTCCCCGCAACGGCGCCAAAAACTTGGGCGCGTATTGTCGCGGCACGACAAAGTTTAATTTTTTTTCCTTACTCGATTTCAAAACTACAAAGTAACGTAGAAGTGGTGAGTAAGGGTCGAACCCAAGAGGAACGGTGTTTAATGTAGTTGTTTTTATCAATTAATATAGAAGGGGGGTTTTGTGAAGTTGAATGAAATTCGAAAATAAAATGCCAAAATAAAAGAGATGAAAATGAAACAATTGAACTAAATATCTAGTTCTCGGGTTCGGTTGTGTCAACAGCTTGTGTTTATCTTTCCCATGCAACGTGTTACTATTCCTTCCTCAATTTATCAACTCCAATTAACCAAGATGATCTGATTAACGAATCCTTCTTTAAGGGCATTAAATTAAAGTGAGTTCTTTAACTTAACATCTAGCTATTGGATAACCCTAAACAAGTTCTTAGGATTTAATGCAAAGTTGGTATGAAATGAACGAGAAGAATGAGTTGAATTAGATGAATAATTTCACAAACTCGAATTAATGCATCTAAGTTGATTTGTTAGTAAATATGCACGATATTCATTTGCTACTTTGGATTGGAATCTAATGATATTTACTGGATCAAGAGTTCCAATCCTAGCATGTTGAATTTACGTGATTAATTTATTCAATTGGCCAAAGTGAATGCAACAATCACATAAACTCAAAAACTAGTTTACAAGCATAACAAACCAACAAATTGAAGTGAGGAATAGATAAACGTTACTATAGAGTTAGAAAGGATAACAACATGTTAGTTGAACACAACGCTCTCGAACTAGATAGTGAAGTCTAACTACTCATATCCAGTGGGTTTCATACTTTAACGAGTGGTCGCCTTTGTATCACCTGATATGATCCGTTAGCTCGACATCATCAACACGCTGAGAAAGCCGGTCGAGACGAAACGAGCTTGAACGGAAGTAAGATAAGGTGAAGATGTCAAGAAAAGCCGGATATGCCAGGAAGAACCTCACTTTTGACTCATCCCGGACGTGGAAACGTAAGACGACTAGAAGTCGAGAACGGGTCGAGCTTGGGAAAACAAGTCAAGAATCTGACTAGCAAACTTACCGACGGCCAGAACCCGACCTTACTACGGCCACGTAACCCCGCTAGATACGCATCTACCGTAACCCCCTGACAGCTTTTGGGCAGAAATCTTAATAGAGCAAATTACGGGTCAGAATCTTCATAATACTACCGAATACGATGATATACGGCCGTAACGTTATCATACGTACCGGTACATTGACAAAAGATCCAGACTTTGGCCAATTTGAAGTGTATTGTTTATATGGCCGTATTTTTCATTCATACGTCGTCAGATTTATCGATTTGATTTACGGTCAGAATCGAAGAATTACGGCCAGTAACTTTGACCGACTTTAGCTTTTTGTGTCTACTTTTTAGATATTTTATTATTTTACTATTATTTCTTAGTCTTAGAGGTGTATATGAACGAATTTAGACCATTTGTAAGGATAACTTTGTTCAAAGAAGCTCTTTAGCTTTGAGTGTAGCCTTTGCTCCTCTTTTTGGGTTGTAGCCTTGCCTCCCCACCTTTATTTCCTTGATCTTGATTGCAATTTGTCGAGTTGTAGCCGTGCTCCTCCGCTGTCATCTCGCCTAAGGAACTCCCGAACTTATCGAAGGCGTGATCAACCTCGCATTGGGCGTTTCACCCCCGCGATTTGAAGAGGCGCAATGAATGTAGTCGAGGATCCTCCTCCTCACGGAGAGTTTCGTAGTCCTCGATCATACCAGATCCGATCTAGGGTTCGACCTTGGGATCGTGATCACCTCCACAATATAATAGATTATACTTCACTATCACAAATAATATACAAAAAATGTAGAAACAAGAAAATAAATGCTAAGAAATAAATAGAGAAGTTTAATCACTCATATATGGGTTAAATACTTTTTAGCGAGTGTTCATTTGTATCACTCCTCCACAATATATGAGAAATTATCTTTCTCAAACATGAACAATAAAAGAAAAAGAAAAACTAGGCTAAGAAATGCTCCGCTAATCATATTCACTCACAGTATCGCACAATTGATTATTGGAACCCAAATTTAGGTTTTTACTTTCACTGAATATGAGAAACTAAGAGCTTTCAAGTTAGAACTAAGAACAATTGATAAAGAGAATTTTATTGAGGAGAAAGTTGGAGAGAATCACTAATTCTCTTCAAAGCTTGTGTCTTCCTTCCTTACAAACGCTTTCTATTTATAGGCAAAATTTCATAAGAAAATATAATAAAAATTACACTCATGCACCATCATCTGGTTTTATTAAATTGTATCCACCAAATCATGATAATGGAATTTCATCATGGTGTAGGTAAATATCTTATCTTGCTTTGGCAATTGGAATTTCATCTTTGGATATTTTAATAGAAAGTTATGAATTTTCTACCAAAAACATGGCCCAAAGAATCCTCCATTCTTAAAATTGTCATGGTTTTACCCATTTTTTACCACTACGGGAGCGTGGTTGTCGCAAAGACGCTTCAAAATTTATTTTATTTCCTTACTCGGTTTCAAAACTACAAATTAATGCAAGAAGGGTGGTGTAAGTGGTCAGAACCCAGAGAACTAAGTGTTTGATCTAGTTGTTTTTATCAATTAATACAGAAAGGGGTTTTGGTGGAGTTGAATGCACCAAAATAAAATTATAAAATAAAAGAGATGAAAATGAAACAATTGACATATATCTAGTTCTCGGTTTGGTTGTGTCAACATCTTGTGTTTATTTTTCCCATGTAATACGTGTACTATCCCTTCTTCAATTTATCAACTCTCAATTAACCAAGAAGCCTCGATTAACTAATTCTTCCTTAAGTGTATTAAATTAAAGTGAGTTCTTTAACTTAACATCTAGTTATTGGATAATCCTAAACAAGTTCTTAGGATTTAATGCAATGCTAGTGTGAAATGAACAAGAAGAATGAGTTGAATTAGATGATCAATTTCACAAACTTGAATTAATACATATAAGTTGATTTATTAACAAATATGCACGACATTTGTTTGCTCAACGTGGATTGGAATCTAGTGATAATTACTTATCAAAAGTTCCAATCCTAGCACTTAACTTGAACTTAAAGATTAATTGATTCAATTAACCAAAGTGAATGCAATAATCACATAAATTCAAAACGTGGTTTAAAAGCATAACAAATCAACAAATTGAAGTAGAGGAATAGATAAAACAAGTAGCAAAGAGTTAGAAAAGATAACAACATGATAATTGAACACAACGTCCTCGAACTCCAGATAGAGAAGTCTAACTACTCATATTAGTGAGTATCACTAATTGCTATATGATAGATTATACTCACTATCTCAAGTAATATATACAAACTATAGAAATCAAGTAAATAATGCTAAGAATTAAATAGAGAAGTCTAACTACTCATATATGCGGTTAAATACTTATAACGGCGTGAACGCTGTATCACCTCTCTGCAATATATGAGAAATTATCTTTCTCAAATATGAAAAATAAAATTAGGAAAGAAACTAGAGAAGAAATACTCCGTTAATCATATTCACGGTCAAGTATCGTTTATTGATTTTCCGAACCTATATTTAGGTTCTTACTCCACTTCTGAATATGAAAACTAAGAGCTTTCTCTAAGCTACAACTAAGAACAAATGATGAAGAGAAATTTATTGAGGAGAAAGTTGAGAGAGAATCACAAGCTAATTCCTCTACAAGTTGTGTGATTCAAGCTTGGAAATGCCTCTATTTATAGGCAAAATATTACACCAAAAAAATATTAAAAATCATAAAAGTCTTCCTTCATGAGTCTATTGTGGTGTGCTCGGGTTGTTTTATCTCTAAGAAGTCAAGAAAAATACCAAAAACACGCTTTTGTAGTAAAGGAGTCCACCGTCAAAATCAAAGCAAGTGTCAGCGTGACTCGAGTCAATCGCGCGCGCAGACTGACGCGTCACGCCGCTTTATTCTCGCTTAGTCACCGTGGCGCTACGGAAATCCAGGGGAGGCTGTGGACGGTAAGCGGTGCATGACTCTTCGACGGCCAGTACAATGCACGAGATGCTCGGCGCGGTGACTCGAGTCACTTATGGCTACGACTTGATCACGCTACGGCGGTGACTCGAAAGTCACCCGAAGTCACCCGTAAATTGCACACCAAGTCCCTCAACTTTTGAATGTTGTTCATTTGGGTCCTTCAAAATTGCATTTTGGTCCTTTAACTTTCTAAAGAAAGTTTCACTATGGTCCTCGACTTCTAAAAAGTTGCACTTTGGTCCCCAACGCTTTTGGCTTTGACGCTTTAGTCCTTTTTCTTCAAACGGCCATAACTTTTACTAGAAACTCCGATTTGCGATCCTAAAAGAGTGTAGGAATCCTCTTTGATGGTCTCGACTTTAGCACAAGAAAATTGTAAAAAAACAACTTTCCATAAAATTGCATCTGGAGGCCTTCCATCTTTGATTCGGCTGCCTTTTTGGTCCCGAAGTTTTCGCTTTCATCCGATTTTCATCCATTTTGACTCATTTTGATTCTTTGTGACCCTAAACACCACAATAAAGGAAAAACACATAAAACAGACATATAACACCTAATAAAAACACACAAATACATAAAACGTAGAAGAGTTATTTAAGTGCTTTTCTAGCACTTATCACCACCATAATGTCTCAATCATCTCAAGTCATGAGCACCCAAATTACCGTCGCACCAAAGGCCAAGAATCTGAAAGTTGGGCTGATTTTTGCGATATGACACTTTTTAGTCATTTTATTCAAACGGCCATAACTTTAATGAGGAAAACTTGATTGGGATTCGGAAAAAGTTTGGGGAATCCTCTTTGATATTCTTAAACATTGGTACAAGAAAAATTATAAAAATAACTTTTATAAAATTGCATCTGAGGCCCTCCATCTTGATTCGCCAGTATTTTGGTCCTCAGTGTGTTTCCGTTTTCATTCGATTTTCATCCATTTTGACTCCTTTTGATTCTTTGTGAGCTTAAACACCACAATAAAGGAAAAATACATAAACGGAACATATAACAATTAGTAAAAACACACAAACACGTAAAATAGAAGAGTTGTTTAAGTGCTTTTCTAGCACTTATAATATGTTTACTATCCAATAAAGAATGTTCTGACACCACAAGAACCAACAAATGGGAGAACGCAAGTAGAGGAACGCCCAACCTGCATTAATTTCGATCGGTAATGAGACGTGTAGTTTTACATCTTCGGACGGGTGCTTATGATCACGCCAAAAGCTGCCGTTACCAATGGTTAAGCCATCTGCTTTGGTTTCCAACATGCACGTAGTCGCTTTTTCCAATAAATGATCAAACTCTCTACACCGATTTCGAAATTGACCGTTTCTCCCGGTAGGCTTTTCGCCCCCGCACCTAATCGGTCAATCCTTGAAGAAACAACATGTCTATATTGTGAATAAGTTTGATTTCTAGTACATTGTGGTCCATCTAATAGCTTTCACATTTAAAGCAACATTAAAGGTGCTTAGCACGCCGCTTATGAGCAGATCGTGATGATCCCGCCTCTGTGCGTATAACGCCTAAAGGGAACGCTTTCATACTCTATCAACAAGTTGAATAGTTTCAATTTGAATCTTGATATCAATAGGCATAGAAAAAGAGTCGAGTACTTATAGAAGAGTAAAAATACGAGGAGATGCCATATAAAGAAATGCAAATTCAAAGGCACAAAGATGTATCTCAAAAAAACTTGTGAGAGAAGAAAGAGAAAGAAAACAGCTTCTTCAAGGTCTCATCGAAAGGACCCGCTTCTAAAGCCTTGAAAGCCGGGATACAAGAACCAATATCCAAGGTTTTTTAAAATTAATTAATAAAATCAACAAAATTAGTTAACTGCTCCTCAACGGCGCCTAAAACTTGGGCACAGATACGCACGACTAAAGTTTAATTTTTTCCTTACTCGATTTCAAACTACAAATTAACGTAGAAGTGGTAAGTAAGGGTCGAACCCAAGAGGAACGATCTGTTTAATGTAGTTGTTTTTATCAATTAATATAAAGGGTTTTCTGTGAAGTTGGAATGAAATTCAAAATAAAATGACAAAATAAAAGAGATGAAAATGAAACAATTGAACTAAATATCTAGTTCTCGGGTTCCACTGATGTGTCAACACTGTGTTTATCTTTTCCCATGCAACGTGTTACTATTCCTTCCTCAATTTATCAACTCTAATTAACCAAGATGATCCGATTAACGAATTCTTCTTTAAGTGTATTAAATTAAAGTGAGTTCTTTAACTTAACATCTAGCTATTGGATAACCCTAAACAAGTTCTTAAGGGATTTAATGCAAAGCTAGTATGAAATGAACGAGAAGAATGAGTTGAATTAGATGAATAATTTCACAAACTCAATTAATGCATCTAAGTTGATTTGTTAATAAATATGCACGATATTCATTTGCTACTTTGGATTGGAATCTAATGATATTTACGGGATCAAGAGTTCCAACTTCAGCATGTAACTTGAATTTACTGATTAATTTATTCAATCACAACGGAATGCAACAATCACATAAACTCAAAACGGGTTTACAAGCATAACAAAACCAACAAATTGAAGTGGAAGTGAATAGATAAAACGTTAGCCATAGAGTTAGAAAGGATAACAACATGTTAGTTGAACACAACGTTAGCTCCTCGAACTAGATAGTGAAGCTCAACTACTCATATCCAGGGGTTTCATACTTTTAACGAGTGGTCGCTTTGTATCACCTCTCGAGTAAGGATCCCGTTAGCTCGACATCATCAACACGGCGGAGAAAGCCGGGTCGAGACGAAACGAGCTTGAATCTAAGTAAGATAAGGTGAAGATGTCAAGAAAAAGCCGGATATGCCCGAAGAACCCTCACTTTTGACTCATCCCGGACGTGAAACGGCGACGAAGTCGAACGGGTCGAGCTCGGGAAAACAAGTCAAGAATTTGCGTATAAACTTACGGCCGTGAACCTTTGTTCATACCCGGTCGCACCCGACCTTTACTGGCCAGAACGATTTCACGATGTACGGTCAGAACCCTGGACGCTTTTGGCGTAAATCTTAATAGAGCAAATTACGCCAGTGAATTTCATAATATACGACGTGTCGTAATACAGATACACGTTGAACGTTATCATACACGGGTCCGTATCATGAAGATCCGGCTTTGGCCAATTTAAGCAGAGGAAGGTTTTATACGGCCTCAGATTTTCATTCAAACGGTCAGATTATCGGGATTTAATACACGGTCAGAATCCAAGAATTACACCACGGGCCGTAACTTTGACCGACTTTAGCTTTGTGTCTACTTTTTAGATATTTCATTATTTTACTATTATTTCTTAGTCTTAGAGTATATGAACGAATTTAGACCATTTGTAAGGATAACTTTTGTTCAAAGAAGCTTCTTAGCTTTGAGTGTAGCCTTTGCTCCTCTTTCGTTGTGTAGCCTTTTTGTTCTCCCCACCTTTATTTCCTTTGATCTTGATTGCAATTTGTTGAGTTGTAGAGTCCGTGTTCCTCCGTTGCCATCTCGCCTAAGGAACCCTCGAACTGTCAAGGCGTGATCAACCTTCGTATGCTCACCCTCGCGATTTGAAAAGCGTGAACAGCCGAAGTCGAAGTCGAGGGATCCTCCTCTCATCGAGAGTTTCGGTAGTCCTCGATCATACCGATCCAAAGCCTAGGGGTTCTCGACCTTGGGGTCGTATCATCTCGGCATCGTAGCTAGCCTCAAGGATTTGGTATTATTTATCCGATTAGTAGTAGTAGTTGTTGTTGTTATTTGATCTTTGTCTTAAAGTGCGAGCTTGATCAAGGTCATTTAGTGTTGTTTGTGAGTTTATACTTTGTAGGATTTTAGTGTGTGTTCTTGGTGTTCTTGGTGCAAAGTGATTGTTGTGCTTGAATTCATCAACTTGTTTAGTATTGTAGTAGTTAGTAGTGTTATTGTGTTGTTGTGTTTTTATTGTTAAAAAAAAAAACAACGAGTAGAAAAAAAAACAAACAAAGAATGAACTCAATGTTGAACGAGTGTGAGTCATTGATCACACTTAGTTTTATCTTTTATGTTTGAGTTGTGAAGTGTATTGTCCATTGTCTCAGGTTTTGAGTTTGTTATGTTGTTTGAGATTGTCATAGTGTTGTAGTAGTTAAAGTGTGAGTTTGTGATTATATTATATTGCTTGGTGAAGGGATTGAGCTTGTGTGAATCAAACACGAGTGAGAAACACGTGAGGACATTAAAGCACACACTTAAGCAATAAATGGCTTAGCCTCGTTCTACTACAGTGAAGGTCGAGATTCGGTGACAAGATGGATCAATTGAGAACCTTATTACAAAGAAAGCAATTAGATATACAAGCTTCAGCTTGATCGCCTCTATCGCCGCACTTGGTAGACTTTAACTGATAGACTAGAACTTGGGCAACTAATGGCGGCCTAGAGGAGGAAAATGGAAGTGAAGAAAGTCGGGATAGTGAATTCAAGGGCATGTAAGAGCCTCCTGATAAATGTGAGAAGAGATAGAAGAGATCGGTTAGCACGGGCGAAATGAGGACTAAGGGTGAAATGAAAATGTGAAGATTGAAATTCCTCCTGCTCCATGGAAAGTCGGATCCTGATGCCTCATCTAGATTGGGAAGGACGAAAGGTTGACATTTTGTTCCAATGTCATAGAATTCCTAAGCTAGAAGGTGCTATTGTTGGCTAGGGAGTTCGCTGCTGTGTTATGCGCGTTTGGTGGCAACAACTTACTACTCAGCCGTAAGAAGAAATAATGACTACCCTGCTGAGTCTTGGGAAGATTTGAAGTTCATAATGAAAAAAAGAGATTTGTTCCTTCACATTATAAACTCAAGTTTGCATCAACCATTATAAGCTCTAAATCAAGGGGGAAGAACCGTGGAGGAATATTACCAAGAGATGGAGTCATGGCACGACACGGGCCGATGTTGTGGAGGAAGAGCTACATAGTTACCATGGCTAGGTTCCTTGGTGGATTGAACCGGAAGATTGCCAACCTCACCGAAATCCAAGAGTATAGTTTAACCTTGAAGAGTTGTTACACAAAGTCAAAAGCCGAGAGGTAGAGCGCAACAAGAAAGGAGAGTATCCAACAAGCCTTCACCCCGAGTGGTAGCAAATCATGAAAAAGGCGGTAGGGTGACATTCGGGGAGACCAAGGACCTGATGGGAAAGGAAGGGAATGAACTCGCCTAAAGAAACACCGAAAGCAAGTCCCTAGCGAGAAGACAAAGGCAAGGGCAAATGGAAGCGCCACCCACCCAACCCGAGACATCAAATGTTTCCTGCTGGCGGATAGGTCACTTATGCGCGTCCGGGAGTGTCCGAATCAAGGACCATTTTAGTGAAGACGTAATGGGAGGTAGAAAGTGAGTCCAAACGGAAGAAGCCCAATTCGCGGGATGGTAAGAGGACAAAAGTGACGATGATCGATTTGTTGTCAAAGTGCCCGAATCTCCTACTTGCAAAGAAATTTCCAACACATGCTCGTGAGTGGCGATGATATGTCACAACGTGAGAATCTATCTCATATCCGATGTTATATAAGAGGTAATCCTTGCACTTTGATTATTGATGGAGGTAGTTGCTCAAATTTAGCTAGCACATTGCTTGTGGAGAAATTGAATTGCTTAGATTCCCACACCGAACCCCCATGAATTGCATTGGTTGTACGAGTTCTAGTCGGGAAAAATTAGGTGGATACACAAGTGTTAGGGCCTCCTTGCATGTTGAGCAATACACATGGATATGGCGCGGTGATGATGTGGTGCCATTGGAAGTTGCACACTTGGTGCTCGGAAGGCCTTGGGCGCTTTGATCTCAAAGTGATACATGATTTATATAGAAACCTAAGTATAGCTTCACGTGGAAAGGCGAACTATGGAGCTTGCTCCTTGTCCCCTGAACAAGTAAATCTTTGGACCGATTGAAGCTAGAAAACGAGGTCGAGGGGAGTGGAGAAAGAAGGAAAAGGAAGAGGTAGAGGTTGAACTTGATGAAGAAACTGAGAGTCATGTTGACAGGGTGGAAGCGGATGAGGAATAAGTCGACTTGAGTATGAGGATCCATTCCTTGTGGCTCGAATCGCTAACAACCCCTTTACCCAATTTTCTTATTTTCTTCTTGCAGGTTAATGTCCGCACTGGATGGCCACGCATACAACTTTTAGTTCTTGTGATAGCCACTCCACCCTCGAGCGGAGGTTTCATACCAATCCCGGCTTCATATTTTCGTGATTGGGATTTCGATGAAACAACATTTCCATTCTACGATTCCCTGTGGAGGTATAGGGTACAATGAAGAATCATATGATTCGGCCTAATCCTTTGAAGAGGGAGAGGATGATATGATCTCGGGTTAGCTCGACATCATCAACACGCGTGAGAAAGCCGGTCGAGACGAAACGCAGCTTGAACTAAGTGCAAGATAAGGTGAAGATGTCAAGAAAAGCCGGATATGCCTGGAAGAACCCTCACTTTTGACTCATCCCCGGACGTGAAACGAAGACGCAGAAGTCGAACGGGTCGAGCTCTGGGAAAACAAGTCAAGAATCTGACAGTAAGCTAAACTTACTACCGTGAACCCGACCTTTTTTACTGGCCGTAACCCCGCCACGCACGGTTTTACCGTAACCCCGGGACAGCTGGGGCGAAATCTCGTGAGAACAAATTACCACACAGAACTTCATAATACACGGCCGTAATACAGATATACGCAAGGCTTGGGACATACTGGTCGTAACGTTATCACACGGTCACGCATCGCGAAGATCCGGCTTTGGCCAATTTGAAGGTAAGGTTTTATACGTCAGTATTTTTTCATTCAAACGGTCCGACATATCGATCGATTTACCGGTAGAAAATCCAAGAATTACTACAGTAACTTTTGACCGACTTTAGCTTTTTGTGTGTCTACTTTTTAGATATTTCATTATTTTACTATTATTTCTTAGTCTTAGAGGTATATGAACGAATTTAGACCATTTGTAAGGATAACTTTTGTTCAAAGAAGCTCTTTAGCTTTGAGTGTAGCCTTTGCTCCTCTTTGGGTTGTAGCCTTGCTCCCCACCTTTATTTCCTTGATCTTGATTGCAATTTGTTGAGTTGTAGCCGTGCTCCTCCGTTGCCATCTCGTCTAAGGAACCCCGAACTTATCGGCGTGATCAACCTTCGTATGCGTTCACCCCGCGATTTGAAGGCGCAATGAGTCGAGTCGAGGATCCTCCTCCTCGCGGAGAGTTTCGGGTAGTCCTCGATCATACCGGATCCAGTCTAGGGGTTCTCGACCTTGGGGTCGTATCATCTGGTATCAGAGCTAGCCTCTAAGGATTTGGTATTATTTTATCTGATTAGTAGTAGTAGTTGTTGTTGTTATTTGATCTTTGTCTTGTGCGGGAGCTTGATCAAGGTCATTTAGTGTTGTTTGTGAGTTTATACTTTGTAGGATTTTAGTGTGTGTTCTTGGTGTTCTTGGTGCAAAGTGATTGTTGTGCTTAGAATTCATCAACTTGTTTAGTATTGTGTAGTAGTAGTGTTATTGTGTTGTTTGTGTTTTTATTGTTAAAAAAAAAAAAAAAAACAACGAGTAGAAAAAAAAAAAAACAAACAAAGAATGAACTCAATGTTGAACGAGTGTGAGTCATTGACTACACTTAGTTTTATCTTTTATGTTTGAGTTGTGAAGTGTATTGTCCATTGTCTATGTGTTTGAGTTGTTATGTTGTTTGAGATTGTCATAGTGTTGTAGTAGTTAGGTGTGAGTTTGTGATTAAATTATATTGCTTGGTGAAGGGATTGAGCTTTTGTGTGAATCAAACACGAGTGAGAAACACGTGAGGACATTAGCACACACTTAAGCACAAAATGGCGAGTCTTCGTTCTACTACAGGTGAAGGTCGAGATTCAAAGGACAAAGGATCAATTGAGAACCTTATTACAAGAAAGCAATTAGGATATACAAGCTTCAGTTGATCGCTCTATCGCCGCACTTGGTAGACGAATTGATAGACTAGAACTTGGGCAACGACGGCCTAGAGGAGGAAATGGAAGTGAAGAAAGTTGGGATAGTGAATTCGAAGGCAAAGCGTAAGAGCCTCGGATAAATGTGAGAAGAGATAGGGAAGAGATCGACATGGGTGAAATGAGGACGAAGGGGAAATGAAAAATGTGAAGATTGAAATTCCTCCGTTCCATGGAAAGTCGGATCCGGATGCCTATCTAGATTGGGAAGGACGAGTTGACATTTTGTTCCAATGTCATAGAATTCTAAGCTAGGAAGGTGCTATTGTTGGCTGTGGAGTTCACAGGTTATGCGTTAAGTTGGTGGCAACAACTTACGACGTAAGAAGAAATAATGACTACCCGCTGAGTCTTGGGAAGATTTGAAGTTCATAATGAAAAAGAGATTTGTTCCTTCACATTATAACCAAGTTTGCATCAACGATTACAAGCTCTAAATCAAGGGGAAGAACCGTGGAGGAATATTACCAAGAGATGGAGTCATTAATGACACGGGCCGATGTTGTGGAGGAAGAGGAAGCTACCATGGCTAGGTTCCTTGGTGGATTGAACCGAAGATTGCCAACCTCACCGAAATCCAAGAGTATACGAACCTTGAAGAGTTGTTACACAAAGCCTAAAAGGAAGAGGCACAACAAGAAAGGAGAGTATCCAACAAGCCTCACCCCGGAGTGGTAGCAACTATGAAAAGGCGAAGTGGGGTGACATTCGGGGAGACCAAGGACCGTGGAAAGGAAGGAATGAACTGCCTAAAGAAACACCGAAAGCAAGCCCTAGCGAGGAAGACAAAGGCAAGGGCAAAATGGGAGCGCCACCCACCCAACCCGAGACATCAAATGTTTCAAGTGCCAAGGATAGGTCACTATGCGTCCCGAGTGTCCGAATCGAAGGACCATTTTAGTGAAGACGAATGGGGAGGTAGAAAGTGAGTCCGAAATGGAAGAAGCCCAATTCGTGGATGAAGAGGACAAAAGTGACGATGATCGATTTGTTGTCAAAGTGCCCGAATCCCTACTTGCAAAGAAATTTCCAACACATGCTCGGAGTGGCGATGATATGTCACAACGTGAGAATCTATCTCATATCCGATGTTATATAAGAGGTAATCCTTGCACTTTGATTATTGATGGAGGTAGTTGCTCAAATTTAGCTAGCACATTGCTTGTGGAGAAATTGAATTGCTTAGATTCCCACACCAACCCCTATGAATTGCATTGGTTGCATGAGTCGGGAAAAATTAGGGTGGATACACAAGTGCTAGTTCCCTTGCATGTTGAGCAATACATGGATATGGCGGTGTGTGATGTGGTGCCATTGGAAGTTGCACACTTGGTGCTCGGAAGGCCTTGGCAGTTTGATCTCAAAGTGATACATGATTGTTATAGAAACTGCTATAGCTTCACGTGGAAAGGCGAAACTATGGAGCTTGCTCCTTTGTCCCCGGAGCAAGTAAATCTTGACCGATTGAAGCTAGAAAACGAGGTCGAGGAGTGGAGAAAGAAGGAAAAGGAAGAGGTAGAGGTTGAACTTGATGAAGAAACGGAGAGTCATGTTGACAGGGAAGCGGATGAGGAAATAAGTCGACTTGAGTATGAGGATCCATTCCTTGTGGCTCGAACTGCTAACAACCCCCGCCCCAATTTTCTTATTTTCTTCTTGCAAAGTTAATGTCCGCACTGGATGGCCACGCACACAACTTTAGTTCTTGTGATAGCCACTCCAATTCTCGAGGGAGGTTTCATACCAATCCCGGGGCTTCATATTTTCGTGATTGGGATTGATGAAACAACATTTCCATTCGACCCGGGTGGAGGTATAGGTACAATGAAGAATCATATGATTCGGTCTAATCCTTTGAAGAGGGAGAGGATGATATGATTCGGTTAGCTCGACATCATCAACACGCTGCGTGAGAAAGCGGTCGAGACGAAAAACGAGCTTGAACTGAAGTAAGATAAGGTGAAGATGTCAAGAAAAGCCGGATATGCCTGGAAGAACCCTCACTTTTGACTCATCCCGGGACGTGAAACGAAGACGAGAAGTCGAGAACGGGGTCGAGCTCGGGAAAACAAGCTGAAGAATCTGCAGAAGCAAACTTACGGCCGTAACCCGACCTTTTTACTGGCCAGAACCCCGCCACGCACGGCCAGTAACCCTGGGACAGTTTTGGGCAGAAATCTTCAGAGAGCAAATTACGGCCGTAACTTCATAATATACGGCCGTAATACAGGATATACGGCCGGGATATACGGCCGTAACGTTGGTCACACGGCCGTATCATGAAGATCCAGCTTTGGCCAATTTGAAGCAGAAGGTTTTATACGCAGATTTTTCATTCAAACGTCAGATTATCGATTTACTACAGAATCCAAGAATTACGGCCGTAACTTTTGACCGACTTTAGCTTTTTGTGTCTACTTTTTAGATATTTCATTATTTTACTATTATTTCTTAGTCTTAGAGGTATATGAACGAATTTAGACCATTTGTAAGGATAACTTTTGTTCAAAGAAGCTCTTTAGCTTTGAGTGTAGCCTTTGCTCCTCTTTGGGTTGTAGCATTGCTCCCCACCTTTATTTCCTTGATCTTGATTGCAATTTGTTGAGTTGTAGCCGTGCTCCTCCGTTGCCATCTCGTCTAAGGAACCCCCGAACTTATCAAGGCGTGATCAACCTTCGTATGCTCACCCCCGCGATTTGAAGGCACAGTCGAGTCGAGTCGAGGGATCCTCCTCCTCGCCGGAGAGTTTCGGGTAGCCCTCGATCGTACCGGATCCAGTCTAGGGGTTCTCGACCTTGGGGTCGTATCACCTCCACAATATAATAGATTATACTTCACTATCACAAATAATATACAAAAATGTAGAAACAAGAAAATAAATGCTAAGAAATAAATAGAGAAGTTTAATCACTCATATATGCGGGTTAAATACTTTTTAGCGAGTGTTCGCCTTGTATCACCTCCACAATATATGAGAAATTATCTTTCTCAAACATGAACAATAAAAGAAAAAGAAAAACTAACGAAGAAATGCTCCGCTAATCATATTCACGGCCGAAGTATCGCCAATTTATTATTGGAACCCAAATTTAGGTTTTTACTTTCGCCGGAATATGAGAAACTAAGAGCTTTCAAGTTAGAACTAAGAACAATTGATAAAGAGAATTTTATTGAGGAGAAAGTTGGAGAGAATCAAGAGCTAATTCTCTCTTCAAAGTTGTGTCTTCCTTCCTTACACACGCCTCTATTTATAGGCAAAATTTCATAAGAAAATATAATAAAAAATTACACTCATGCACCATCATGGGTTTATTAAATTGTATCCACCAAATCATGATAATGGAATTTCATCATGGTGTAGGTAAACATCTTATCTTGCTTTGGCAATTGGAATTTCATCTTTTGGATATTTTAATAGAAAGTTATGAATTTTCTACCAAAACATGGCCCAAAGAATCCTCCATTCAGAATTGTCATGGTTTTACCCATTTGTTACCACCATAATGTCCGAATCATCTGAAGTCATGAGCACCAAATTACTACACCGCGCCAGTAAATCTGAGTTGCTGATTTTTTTGCGATATGACACTTTTAGTCATTTTTATTCAAACGGCCATAACTTTAATTAGGAAACTCCGATTTGGGATTCGGAAAAAGTTTAGAAATCCTCTTTTGATGTTCTTAAACATTGGCACAAGAAAAATTATAAAAATAACTTTTTACAAAATTGCATCGGAGGCCCTCCATCTTTGATTCGCTTGCATTTTGGTCCCGAGTTTCCGTTTTCATTCGATTTTCATCCATTTTGACTCCTTTTGATTCTTTGTGACCTTAACCTCCACAGTAAAGGAAAAACACATAAAACGGAACATATAACACTAATAAAACACACAAACACGTAAAATAGAAGAGTTGTTTAAGTGCTTTTCTAGCACTTATCACATGTTTACCATTCAATAAAGAACAGCCCCACAAGAACCAACAAATGGGAGAACGTTTAGAGCGGAACGTCAAACTCAGACACTTCTCAACTGAATGAGACGTAGTTTTACATCTTCGGATGGGTGCTTATGATCACGCTCAAAAAGTTGCTGCTCAATGGTTAGGCCATCATGTTTGGTTTCCAACAGACGTTGTCGTTTTTCCAACAAATTATCAAACTCCCTCACATTGATTTCGAGCTGACTGTTTCTCCTGATAGGCTTTTCGGCCCTGCACCTAATCGGTCAATCCTTGAAGAAAACAACATGCCTATATTGTGAATAAGTTTGATTTCTAGTACATTGAGGTCCATCTAATAGCTTTCCACATTTAAAGCAACATTTAAGGTGCTTAGCACGTCGTTTGCGAGCAGATCGTGATGATCCTGCCCCAAAAGCGATAACGTTCCAAAGGGAACGCTCATACTTATCAACAAGTTGAACAATTTGAATGTTGATATCAATAGGCATAGAGAAAGAGTCGAGTACTTGTAGAAGAGCAACAATACGTAGAGGAGATGCCATGAGAGAAGTGAGAATTCAATTCTTAAAGCTGTATCTACAAAAGAAAAACTTGTGAGAGAGGAAGGAGAAAGAAGACAATTCTTTAAGGTCTATTGAAAAAGTCCAGTTTAAAGCCTTTGGGCGGGATACAAGAACCAGTATCCAAAGTTTTTTTTTTTGTTTATTCCAGAGCGTAACCACGATGTGTTTCCAGAGTTAACTCTGCATTCTACCATCTGGAGTTAGCTATTCCACATTCATAACCTTAACTCTAAATCCAATTCATTGGGATCTCTTTTACTTTCGCTTAATTCCTCTGGCCAATTGATGACAGGCACTTCTACATGCATTTGTGGTACATAAGCTTCTAATTTCTGCAATAATTCCTCAATTGATGGTGTAATAAAAATCATTTTTAAAGTATTAGGAGAAATCAGCTTTTGATGAACTAAAAATTCGAGAAATGCCAATAAACCATTGAAATGATTTTGAATGTTTAAAAAACCAATTGGTTTAGAGTGTAGATTCAACGTGGCCCAAGAAATTATGCAAAAGATCTGTTCCAAAGTTTCAAAACCCCCTGGTAATACAATAAAAGCATCCGAATGCATTATCATCAGTGTAAAGCGTTCAAACAACGATTTAGCCTTTACCTCAAAGCCGATGGTTTTACCATACACCTGTTTTAAAGGTTGGACAGTAATACCAATCACTGTTGATCCTCGTACGTACGCAGATTGAACGGCATACTCTATCAGTCCACGGTAACCTCCTCCGCATATTATCTTGCCCGTTCGATCTCCAAGTACTGTTCCAGCTTCTACTACTGGTGCTAGAAGCGTTGGTTGTCCCAGATTGATTCCACCAGAGAGACTTATGACCCTCAATGTCCTCTTTTAACTCCCAGTTCCGGCAGAAGTAGTAGCCTCCATAGGTTGTCGATTTTGCACACTAAAAACTGACACCAGAACACAAAAAAATTAAAAATAACAATATGTACACGTAGTTGTGATTGTGGCTCACATCTTCCTCTGGTTTTACATCCAGAAACGGCTTAAACGACTTCTATGAGTCGGGGATAGGCTTTCCATCCAGTTTTCTTATAGACTGGCAAACAGGGTCTTTTAAAGTTAGATTCCCAAGACTATATTGTTCTTGTTCCTTTTTAAATTGACTCCACAAATTGAGAAGTTCGATTTGCGCCATTCCACTAGGATGCGTCTCAAGAGTTTGATGGATATCATCCAAAGACTCCTTACTCATGCCATCCTTAATGAAACATATTTTATCTTCTCGATTTGTGGACACAAATCCAATGGAACGATTACCTGAGTTGTAGGTCCATCGAGTGCATTTATAAGGCAATCTAGCACATTTATAGCACACATTCATTCTTTTTGCTCTTCGTTTCTTGGCAAAATTACTTTTACCTAACCCTGGTGCATATTTAGTGCGCAAAGCTGGCATTTCACCTCCTAATCGGATCTTTGCTTCAATCAACCAACGGATATCCTCGGGCAATTCCTTTTCCATCAACATGTTTAACCGTCCTACACTAGAATAATAAATCTCTTTCAAAGCATTCAAAGGCAATGACGGGTAATATTTGTGGATTTGGGAAAATTTGTTATCCATTTTTTTTTTGGTTTAGGTACGTAACACACGAAAGAAAAAGAAACACTGAAGAAATAAGATTAAAACCATCAAAATCAATAAGCATAGTAGATTATCACACTCTCCCATATTTTCAAAGATATTGAAGAAGGAAAATGATACGATCACGGGCCGGCCTCGACTCGAATCGATCCTCGCGGAATGAATACAACGCCAAAAAAGCCCAAGTATCCGGTAGAACGATCGGGAAACCCGGAAATCCCTCGACCGACGACGTAGCAACAAAGGGTATATCGAACCCTTCACCTCAAACGGTGCGCAAATCGAAGAAGGAACGGGGTTGAGCGCCACGCGAGTCGATCACACTCACGATAAGCTCGAGGTTGTGTTTAACGAGCCCAAACACGGGGGACGAGGTGGGGAGAAAGCTCGACCCGAATATTGGCTTTCAAGCTCAACATCTCATTCAAAGCTCAAAAGCCTTTTTACAAATGAATGTTTAGCCTACATATACATGCCCAACTCGAAAATAATGATAAAATAATGAAAATATCCGAAAATATCTACATTTGACTCTAAGTCGGTCTAGAGTTACGGCCGTAATTTTAGGATTTACGGCCGTAAATC
This sequence comes from Jasminum sambac, assembly GCA_018223645.1. NCBI lineage: Eukaryota > Viridiplantae > Streptophyta > Magnoliopsida > Lamiales > Oleaceae > Jasminum > Jasminum sambac. The sequence goes on from CP073648.1 coordinate 33,602,615, forward strand.
CTCGGTTACGGCCGTATCACTCAAACGTACGGCCGTAATAAGCTCTCTGCTTCAAAACTGCCTAAACTTGATTCTTGAGTTACTACCAGATGGACAACGATTACGGCCAGAAATCAAGCTACGGTCAGATATTATGGAAAAGTACGGCCGTAATTTGCTCGTGCATATTTTTGGCCCAAAAGTCGAAATTGAAGTTACGTCAGAGGACCAATGATACGTCAGAAACATACGGATACGTCAGAAGACTTATAATTACGGCCGTAATTATTCTCTGCTGAAATTTCCCCAGCTTCACTGCTTGGACAACCTTCATTGTTTTGGCCATAACATTCGAACCCGATGTCCAAATGAGGTGATTCAAAGCTCTATGTATTCTAGACTCGACGAGCTTCAATTCTTCAAAAGACTCTGCCTTCAAATTCTCGCTCGTTCTAACAATGTACAGCTTTGAACCCAGTCGAACATCCCAAGTTGCGTGAAATCTCTTCATTTCTGCTCCAATTGGCTTGAACTTGATTTCACTTAGCCTAAACAACGCTCCAAGCTTCCTTGTCGTGCATGGGGGCATGCAGGATCATATCATCCCCTCCCTCTTCAAGATGATTCGTCTCGAATCAACATAGGCGTACTTAACAAAGTTACCCTGGGGTGATACGATACTTCGGCCTTGTTTTGCTTGAATGACCATTCGATTCCTCTCGGGTCGAATGGGAAAGTATGGTCATCACCACGTGTGAAGCACGTGACCGGCTTGTGGAGTGAATGGAATTCTTCAAGAAGTGGTTGACGCTCAAACTTCGCAAAGATTAAGGAAAATAGAATTCCTTTCGTTCGGCTGGCATCAACCTGAAAAAGAAAGATAATAAAATTGGGGTGGGGTATGTTAAAGGTGTGAGATATAAGGAAGGGATCCTCATACTCAAGCTCGACATTCTCCTCGACCACCCTTTTCTCAAGTGGTATTTCATCTTCCCTCACTTTTCTTGCAACTTCTATTCCTCCACTCTTCATTTCTTCTTCCTTCCTCGGGTCAATGTCATGGATGTCAACAAGTTCATCCACAACTACAACCTCTAGCTCCTCTACAACTTGCTCCACCGAGCACTCAACTCCTTTCTCCTCCTCAAGATCAATTGGATGTTGGAAATCAACAACCAATTCCAATGACTCCCTTTCCATGGATTCCCTAGTCTCCTTCTCAACTACACGGGCATTTGAACAATATAGACTAGGAGAATCAACAATCACTTCCGAAGGCTCTTTTCCAACTTCATGTGGACAATGCTGTTTAAACGGCGCAACAACCATTTCAACACTTGCATTGTCCTTATTCAATGCAATCGTCGCCTTCTTCAGTTCACCTCCTTTCCTTTTCTCATATCTTCTCACATCGGCCTCATCCTTTAGCTTCATTTGATCTATATGTACTTGTTCCGGAGATAACGGATCAAGTATAATAGTTTTTCCGTTCAACTTGAAACTAAAATGGTTTTTATAGCCATCATGCAATACCTTCTTATCATGTTACCACGGTCTTCCCAACCACACGTGGGTAATATGCATAGGTACTACATCACAAAGCAACTCATCCGTATAAGATCCGATCGAGAATGGCACTAGCACTTGCTTGTTAACCTTAACATTTCCCGAATCATTAAGCCATTGCATTTGATATGGATTCGGGTGTTTAATCATATGCAACTCCAACTTCTCAACAAGCATAAGGCCAGCTAAATTTCTACAACTTCCCCCATCAATAACAACACTAGTAGGCGTACCTTTCACCAAGCAACGGGTATAGAAAAGATTTTCTCGTTGTGAATTCGACTCATCTTTCTTTGCTTGAGTACCAATGGTTTGCCTCATTATTAGCGCTTTGGGAATTGTTGTAAAACTTTTGTCAACAACCACCAACTCTTCTTTCTCCTTGGTTGAAGACTTCTCTTCTTTCACCATCTCTTTTTCGGGAACCACTTCTTCATTCTCCCGTATCACCTTTGGTTTAGGGCGTCGACTAAATAGAATCAACCCGTGACATTTAGAACATAGCTTGTCTCGAGTTTGACTCGTCACTTCTCCGACTCTTCCTTTGCCCTTATCACTAAGCTCTTGTGATACTTTCAATGGTTCACTTCCAACCTTCCAAGCATTTCTTCTATCATCCTCGAGACCGAACGGTTTAGTTCTATCAAAGCTACTACTCTTCTTGGTTTGGAATAGGTTTGAACTTCTTCTCTTCAGTTGCTTCTCCACCTCCACTGCTTTGCAAACAATTTCCTCAAGATTCGAATAGTCTAGCAATTCAATGAAGTCGGCAATATCTCGGTTCAATCCCGCCAAAAACCTAACCATAATAGCTTCTTCACCTTCCACAATATCGGCTCGAGTCATCAATCTTTCCATTTCTTGGAAGTACTTCTCCACGGTTCGTCCACCTTGAATTAGGTTTTGTACACTTCGATACAAATCCCTATAGAAATGCGATGGGACGAATTTCTTTCTCATCAACTTCTTCAAGCAATCCCAAGTGTCAACGGGTTCTTCCAAGTTCCTTCGCCTAGCAAAGGTGGTCTGTTTCCACCAACATAGGGCTTGATCGGTGAACTCCTTGACCAACAATGGGACCTTCTTCGTCTCCCGGATTTTATGAGTTTGGAACATGAGATCCACTCGGCTTTCCCAATCTAGGTAAACATCCGGGATTGGCTCTTCCTCGGAATGAAGGTACGCCAATGCCCGCATTCTTCGTGATCCCCTTCATACTCACTTTGCCTCCGTTGTTCCCTCTTTCTAACCCTCCGAATCTCTCTATTCCCATCCTCATATTTTCCATCTCCAACCCTATGACCCCAAGACTTGTCTTACTATACACTTGAGCAACGGATCGCTCATCACGCTCCTTCAACTTTTGACTCAAACGATACTCAGCAGTGATCTTAGAATTGTGAGAGTCTTCCACAGTCATAGCTTTTGGACGATGTCTATCATTGAATCTCAACTCCGGCATTGTGTTCTCAATTCAAAATAAGAATCTAAACTATAAATTACAACTCAAACACAATGACTACTACACAACAAACTAACACAACTCAACACACTAATACTCAACAACAAACTAACACAACTTGACTAACACCTACAAACTTGAAACCCTAACAATGTTAATCCAAGCAATAAAATTACAACTCACACTACTAGGATAACAACACAAGTAATTAAAACTAAGTGTAGCCAAGAAACTCGACTAACACTCGTTCACACCACATTGGAGCCATAATAATTTTTTTTCTTCTTTTTGTTTTTTCAATATTTTCGGCCCTCTTTTCTTTTTTTTTTTTTCACAACATCAACACAAACAACAATACAACAACAACACAATACTAGAAAAGAAATGGATTCTAAGCACAAAATTAATTTGCACCAAGAACACCAAGAACACACACTAAATCCTACAATTCAAAAAACCGGAAATCGATAATCTAAACCGATAAAAACAACAACAACAACAATCTAAGAACTATTAATAAAGGATAGATACCAGATAATTGGATTCGGGCTCTGATACCAGATGATACGATCACGGGCCGGCCTCGACTCGAATCGATCCTCGCGGAATGAATACAACGCCAAAAAAGCCCAAGTATCCGGTAGAACGATCGGGAAACCCGGAAATCCCTCGACCGACGACGTAGCAACAAAGGGTATATCGAACCCTTCGCCTCAAACGGTGCGCAAATCGAAGAAGGAACGGGGTTGAGCGCCACGCGAGTCGATCACACTCACGATAAGCTCGAGGTTGTGTTTAACGAGCCCAAACACGGGGGACGAGGTGGGGAGAAAGCTCGACCCGAATATTGGCTTTCAAGCTCAACATCTCATTCAAAGCTCAAAAGTCTTTTTACAAATGAATGTTTAGCCTACATATACATGCCCAACTCGAAAATAATGATAAAATAATGAAAATATCCGAAAATATCTACATTTGACTCTAAGTCGGTCTAGAGTTACGGCCGTAATTTTAGGATTTACGGCCGTAAATCCTCGGTTACGGCCGTATCACTCAAACGTACGGCCGTAATAAGCTCTCTGCTTCAAAACTGCCTAAACTTGATTCTTGAGTTACGGCCGTATGGACAATCTGCTACGCCAGAAAATCAGCGACGGTCAGATTATGGAAAAGTACGGCCGTAATTTGCTCTCGTGATATTTTGGCCCAAAAGTCGAAATTGAAGTTACGGCCGTAAGGGACCAATGATACGGCCGTAAACATACGGATACGGCCGTAAGACTTATAATTACGGCCGTAAGACTTATTCTCTGCTGAAATTTCCCCAGCTTCACTGCTTGGACAACCTTCATTGTTTTGGCCATAACTTTCGAACCCGATGTCCAAATGAGGTGATTCAAAGCTCTATGTATTCTAGACTCGACGAGCTTCAATTCTTCAAAAGACTCTGCCTTCAAATTCTCGCTCGTTCTAACAATGTACAGCTTTGAACCCAGTCGAACATCCCAAGTTGCGTGAAATCTCTTCATTTTTGCTCCAATTGGCTTGAACTTGATTTCACTTAGCCTAAACAACGCTCCAAGCTTCCTTGTCGTGCATGGGGGCATGCAGGATCATATCGAAAAAAAAAAGAAAATTTGAATTACATAATCTATTAATATGAGGAAAAGACATATATATACAAAAATATAACATACATCCATACTATAAGAAAAAAAATACGAAGAAGAGGAAAGGAAGAACAAGAGAAAAAAAATCAAGAAGAGAAGAAAATTACCTAATCACTGCTAGAAAGGAACACTCACAGAGTAATTGAAATTGTGGTTGTGGTATCAAGTGGAGAATGATCTGGATTTATAGTCAAATGAGCACTGTTTTAACCGACAACCATGCATGTAGAGTGTGCTGGAAAGAGTACGTTGGGAGGAGTATCCGAGAAGACGCGTTGACAAATTGTCCATTATCAATAATTAATCCCCACACGTTATCAGTAATTATTGCTAATCACTGATTTGTGCGCCATCATGTCTCTTCCCAAATAATTGAATCTCTGGATATCTTCCTTCTACAGTTATATGGCGACATCTTCCTTAGTACGTTAGATAAAAAATGGAGAAATAAAAAAAATAAAAAAATAAAAATACCAAAAAAAACTAAAAATGAGAAAAAATGCTTGGGTTGCCTCCCAAGAGTGCTTTTGTTTAAAGTTGTTAGCTCGACACAGTTCCCATTTGTCAAGTAGGGTTTCTCAAATCCATTGCGGCTCCATTTTGTCTTTGACAAGTTTCCTCCGAATGTCTTGATTTCTTGGCTGTCCACCTTGAATTCTTGTCCAATCTTTTGGTTCTCCGTTCCAATGGCTTCCTTCTTTGAGATCAGGTAATTGTGCTTTGACTCCATTTTATGTGGCACGCTAGCTTTGCAATTCAATTTACACATTTCTTGCACAATTACGTGAGTTTCTTTCAGTTTTCCTAAATTTAGTGAAGCATACAAGGATCTAGGCATGACATTTATGGATGCTCCTAAATCTATAAGTGCTTTGTCAATGTGGTGATTGCCTATGGTGCAAGGGACAGTGAACATACCCAGGTCTTTGCATTTTGGAGGCAACTTCTTCTGGAATACCGCTGAAACGGTTTCTCCAATTTTTATCATTTCATTTCCTTTCAATTTCCTGTTATTAGTGCAAAGATCTTTCAAAAACTTAGCATAGCGTGGGATTTGCTTGATTGCATCTAACAATGGAATGTTGATTTCTACTCTTCTAAATGTGTTCAAAATTTCTGATTCCTTGTCTTCTTTGTTACCTTTGCTAATCTACTCGGAAAAGGGGGAGGGATCACTTTAGTAATGACAGAGGGGTTAGGACATACCTCATTTTCAAGCTTTTCTTCTTTATCTTCACGTGTGGGAACTTCTTTGTGAGGGTTTTCGATCTCTTTTCCACTCCTTAAGGTTATGGCACAAACATTATTTGGATTTACCTCAGGTTGGGATGGTAACTTCCCTCCAGATTGTGCTTCCAGTCGATTGATGGCAATTGCTAATTGACTCATCTGGTTTTCCAAGTTTTGAATGCTTGCCTTGAATCTGGGCGCGTTTGTCGCGGCACGCCAAAGTTTAATTTTTTTCCTTACTCGGTTTCAAAACTACAAATTAATGTAGAAGTGGTAAGTAAGGGTCGAACCCAAGAAGAACGGTGTTTAATGTAGTTGTTTTTATCAATTAATATAGAAGGGGGTTTTGTGAAGTTGAATGAAATTCGAATATAAAATGACAAAATAAAAGAGATGAAATGAAACAATTGAACTAAACATCAAGTTCTCGGGTTCGGTTGTGTCAACAACTTGTGTTTATCTTTCCCATGCAATGTGTTACTATTCATTCTTCAATTTACCAACTCCAATTAACCAAGATTATCTGATTAACGAATTCTTCCTTAAGTGTATTAAATTAAAGTGAGTTCTTTAACTTAACATCTAGCTATTGGATAACCCTAAACAAGTTCTTAGGATTTAATGCAAAGCTAGTATGAAATGAACGAGAAGAATGAGTTGAATTAGATGAATAATTTCACAAACTTGAATTAATGCATCTAAGTTGATTTGTTAATAAATATGCACGATATTCATTTGCTACTTTGGATTGGAATCTAATGATATTTACGGATCAAGAGTTCCAATCCTAGCATGTAACTTGAATTTACAGATTAATTCATTCAATTGGCCAAGGTGAATGCAATAATCACATAAACTCAAAAACGGGTTTACAAGCATAACAAACCAACAAATTGAAGTGGAAGAATAGATAAAACGTTACTAAAGAGTTAGAAAAGATAACATGTTAGTTGAACACAACGTTCCCCTCGACCTAGATAGTGAAGTCTAACTACTCATATTTATGGGTTTCATACTTTTTAGCGAGTTTTCGCCTTGTATCACCTCCACAATATAATAGATTATACTTCACTATCACAAATAATATACAAAAATATAGAAACAAGAAAATAAATGCTAAGAAATAAATAAAGAAGTTTCATCACTCATATACGCGGGTTAAATACTTTTTAGCGAGTGTTCGCCTTGTATCACCTCCACAATATATGAGAAATTATCTTTCTCAAACATGAAAAATAAAAGAAGCAGAAAAACTAGCAAAGAAATGCTCCGCTAATCATATTCACGGCCGAAGTATCGTCGATTGATTATTCGAACCTAAGTTTAGGTTTTCACTTCCGCCGGAATACGAGAAACTAAGAGCTTTCAAGCTAGAACTAAGAACAATTGATGAAGAGAATTTTATTGAGGAGAAAGTTGGAGAGAATCAGAAGCTAATTCTCTCTTCAAAGTTGTGTCTTCCTTCCTTACAAATGCCTCTATTTATAGGAAAAATTTCATAAGAAAATATAATAAAAAATTACACTCATGCACCATCATGGGTTTAGTAAATTGCATCCACCAAATCATGATAATGGAATTTCATCACGGTGTAGGTAAACATCATATCTTGCTTTGGCAATTGAAATTTCATCTTTTGGATATTTTAATAGAAAGTTATGAATTTTCTACCAAAACATGGCCCAAAGAATCCTCCATTCAAAATAGTCACGGTTTTACCCATTTTTGACCACCACAATGTCCGAATCATCTGAAGTCATGAACACCAACGTTGTAGCCCTCTGAGTTTGCTTTCCACAGGAATAAGAATCGGGTCAATTACATTTTCTGTTGCTCAAGTTATATTCAAATTACTGCACTGCGCCAATAAATCCGAGTTGCTGATTTTTTTGCGATATGACACTTTTAGTCATTTTTCTTCAAACGGCCATAACTTTAACTAGGAAACTCCGATTTGGAATTCAGAAAAAGTTTGGGAATCCTCTTTTGATGTTCTTAAACATTGGCACAATAAAAATTATAAAAATAACTTTTCATAAAATTGCATCAGAGGCCCTCCATCTTTGATTACCTTGCATTTTGGTCCCGAGTTTCCGTTTTCATTCGATTTTCATCCATTTTGACTCCTTTTGATTCTTTGTGACCCTAAACACCACAATAAAGGAAAAACACATAAAAGGAACATATAACACTAATAAAACACACAAACACGTAAAATAGAAGAGTTATTTAAGTGCTTTTCTGGATCTTATCAAACTCCCCCACACTTAGACTGTTGTTCGCCCTCGAACAACAACTATATGACACAAAACAACACAATGATTTTAGATGAGATAAACAACTTTAAATATTGAAATCCTACTACAGATTGTTACTTGCTTAATAAACATTCTCCCGAACCATGAAAATTTCACTTCTTCTCAAATACACAATGGCTTGTGAGTGTGTGCAATTTAGGTTATCATCCCATCACTAACTGGAACCAAATAAAAGCTTACGATGTTTATGCAAATCCTGATCCGAAATGGTCAAATATTTCCTATCACCTCTTGTGATCCCACTCTTATTTTACAATGATTCCCATGGATCCTAAAAATTACTCTGTTCACCAAAAATCATCAACTGTTAGCACTGCAAAGAAAAAAAGGCGTGGCAGGTGTTTTATCACAAATATGTTTTCAATTTAAAGAGTGTTTAGATTGAGCACTTTAAACCACTGAGGGAATTTATTTATCTAACTTCACACTTGGGTAGCTATCACATTTCTTGTTTTTTTTATGTTTTTTTTTTTTTCTTATGAAGAAGAAGAAGAAGAAGAGTTTTGCAATTTTCTTTTCAGCTTTTACCCCACAGGTAGCTTTCACACTAACCCCTTTCATTGGAGGTAGCCTTCTTCACCAATTCGAGGTGGCGATCTTTCACTCTCCGAGGCAAGTAGGTCTTTCCTGTGGTCCCTCTCCTTTATTTCAAATATAAAAGTAAAATTCAGTCTCAACATAGGTTAGTGCTTTTTCCAAACTTTTTAAAACTCTGTCAATAAAAGACATATTCACAAAAAACAGATACCATGCGATTATAACTCGACCTTGCTAAAATTGATGTTTCCAGGTTACTTTGAGCAGGACGAATGGATAGAAAAAAAAAAGAAAAAGTTAGTTTACTATGGTCTAGAAAAATAAAAAAAAAATCAACATTTTCAACCTTCAATTTGTGTTCCAGAGAATGATAGTAAATTACCTATAAATGTCCTCAGATAAATTTGCCAGCTGTTCTTGGAGAAGAACAGAACGCATTTTTTTTTCAAGATCTTGTAGTTTCAGCTAAGTCACGCAAATTAAGCTCAATCATATTCAAAAGTTGCTATCTCATGCAAAATCGTCGACACAAATAAAAAAAAATCACACGCAGACTACAATATGCCACTCCCCCACACGTAAATTCTACATTGTCCCCAATGTAGAGGTATAGATAGTATGAAAAAAAAGAAGAAACAGAAACTCCCCTATGGTAAGCAATGAGTCATGCAGATTTGGGGATGGTGGTTGCACAATGTAGCACTTCTTAGGAACACTTCGACAATCCAAGAGCAAGAGACCTTAATGAAAAGGTCCTCCATATCGCCACATGACACATAGGTATGTTTACCATTCAATAAAGAACAGCCCCACAAGAACCAACAAATGGGAGAACGTTTAGAGCAGAACGTCCAACTCAGACACTTCTCAAATGAATGAGACGTAGTTTTACAGCTTCGGATGGGTGCTAGTGATCACGCTCAAAAAGTTGTTGCTCAATGGTTAGGCCATCAAGTTTGGTTTCCAACAGACGTTGTCGTTGTTCCAACAAATTATCAAACTCTCTCACACTGATTTTGAGCTGGCTGTTTTTCCTGATAGACTTTTCGGCCCTGCACCTAATCCGCCCATCCTTGAAGAAAACAACATGTCTATATTGTGAATAAGTTTGATTTCTAGTACAATGAGGTCCATCTAATAGCTTTCTACATTTAAAACAACATTTAAGGCGCTTAGCACGTCGTTTGCGAGCAGATCGGGATGATCCTGCCCCAAAAGCGATAACGTTCCAAAGGGAACGCTCATACTTATCAACAAGTTGAACAATTTGAATCTTGATATCAATAGGCATAGAAAAAGAGTCGAGTACTTATAGAAGAGTAACAATACGTAGAGGAGATGCCATATAAAGAAATGAAAATTCAGTGCACAAAGATGTATCTGAAAAAAACTTGTGAGAGATGAAAGAGAAAGAAATGAGTTCTTCAAGGTCTACTGAAAAGAACAGTTTAACGCTTTTGGGCGGGATAAGAGAACCAATATCCAAGGTTTTTTTTTAAATTAATTAATAAAAGCAACTAAATTAGTTAACCGCTCCGCGGCAACGGCGCCAAAAACTTGGGCGCGTTTGTCGCGGCACGCCAAAGTTTAATTTTTTTTTCCTTACTCGGTTTCAAAACTACAAATTAATGTAGAAGTGGTAAGTTAGGGTCGAACCCAAGAGGAACTGTGTTTAATGTAGTTGTTTATATCAATTAATATAGAAGGGGGTTTTCTGAAGTTGAATGAAATTCGAAAATAAAATGACAAAATAAAAGACATGAAATGAAACAATTGAACTAAATATCGAGTTCTCGGGTTCGGTTGTGTCAACAACTTGTATTTATCTTTCTCATGCAACGTGTTACTATTCCTTCTTCAATTTATCAACTCCAATTAACCAAGATGATCTGATTAACGAATTCTTCCTTAAGTGTATTAAATTAAAGTGAGTTCCTTAACCCTAAACAAGTTCTTAGGATTTAATGCAAAGCTAGTATGAAATGAACGAGAAGAATGAGTTGAATTAGATGAATAATTTCACAAACTCGAATTAATGCATCTAAGTTGATTTGTTAATAAATATGCACGATATTCTTTTGCTACTTTGGATTGGAATGTAATGATATTTACGGATCAAGAGTTCCAATCCTAGCATGTAACTTGAATTTACAGATTAATTTATTCAATTGGCCAACGTGAATGCAATAATCACATAAACTCAAAAACGGGTTTACAAGCATAACAAACCAACAAATTGAAGTGGAGGAATAGATAAAACGTTACTATAGAGTTAGAAAAGATAACAACATGTTAGTTGAACACAACGTTCCCCTCGAACTAGATACTGAAGTCTAACTACTCATATTTGTGGGTTTCATATTTTTTCGCGAGTGTTCGCCTTGTATCACCTCCACAATATAATAGATTATACTTCACTATTACAAATAATATACAAAAATGTAGAAACAAGAAAATAAATGCTAAGAAATAAATAGAGAAGTTTAATCACTCATATATGCGGGTTAAATACTTTTTAGCGAGTGTTCGCCTTGTATCACATCCACAATATATGAGAAATTATCTTTCTCAAACATAAAAAATAAAAGAAAGAGAAAAACTAGCAAAGAAATGCTCTGCTAATCATATTCAAGGCCGAAGTATCGTCGATTGATTATTCGAACCTAAGTTTAGGTTTTTACTTCCACCGGAATATGAGAAACTAAGAGCTTCCAAGCTAGAACTAAGAACAATTGATGAAGAGAATTTTATTGAGGAGAAAGTTGGAGAGAATCACAAGCTTATTCTCTCTTCAAAGTTATGTCTTCCTTCCTTACAAATGCCTCTATTTATAGGCAAAATTTCATAAGAAAATATAGTAAAAAATTACACTCCTGCACCATCATGGGTTTAGTAGATTGTATCCACCAAATCATGATAATGGAATTTCATCACGGTGTAGGTAAACATCTTATCTTGCTTTCGCAATTGGAATTTCATCTTTTGGATATTTTAATAGAAAGTTATGAATTTTCTACCAAAACATGGCCCAAAGAATCCTCCATTCAGAATAGTCACGGTTTTACCCATTTTTGACCACCATAATGTCCGAATCATCTGAAGTCATGCACACCAAAGTTGTAGCCCTCGGAGTCGACTTTCCACAGGAATAAGAATCGGGTCAATTCAATTTTTGTAGCTCAAGTTATGGTAAAATTACTGCACTGCGCCAATAAATCCGAGTTGCTGATTGTTTTGCGATATGACACTTTTAGTCATTTTTCTTCAAACGGCCATAACTTTAACTGGGAAACTCCGATTTGGGATTTGGAAAAAGTTTGGGAATCCTCTTTTGATGTTCTTAAAGATTGGCACAATAAAAATTATAAAAATAACTTTTCATAAAATTGCATCGGAGGCCCTCCATCTTTGATTCGCTTGCATTTTGGTCCCGAGTTTTCGTTTTCATTCGATTTTCATCCATTTTGAATCATTTTGATTCTTTGTGACCCTAAACACCACAATAAAGGAAAAACACATAAAACGGAACATATAACACTAATAAAACAGACAAACACGTAAAATAGAAGAGCTATTTAAGTGTTTTTCTTGCACTTATCAGAATCCTGTTGAAATTTCACAGTGTTAGTCGCTAATGTTTTCACCATATCCTCGAGAGACATACCTGATGATTGAGGTTTTTGTTGAAATTGCCCTTGAGGTTGGAAATTCCCTTGTTGCTGGAATTGGCCTTGAGGTTTGTTAGGAAAGAAACCTGGGGGCTTGTTGGTTCCATAACTCAGATTGGGGTTATCTCGCCATCCTGGATTATAGGTGTTTGAGTATGGATTGTACTATTTCCTTGGGAATGGAAAATTGCTTGCTGAGTTCACTTGTTCATTGTTATCCACTTGCAGAACATGACAAACATCTGTAGGATGTCCTAGATTTGTGCAGATGCCACATGCCTTGATTTGTGGATTGTTCCCTACAACAATTTGTTTGAGAAGATGGGTTAGTTCAGAGAGTTGGTTTTCAACATTGGAGTTACTTACCTCATTTACTCTTCGAATGTTCGTTTCCCGCTCTATACTGAATTGTTGAGTGTTTTCAGCCATGTTTGAAATCAATGTTCTTGCTTCAGCAGGGGTTTTGTTCATCAGAGCTCCTCCACTAGTAGCATCAACCATGTTTCTGTCTGATTGACATAAACCTTCATAGAAGTATTGTACTAGGAGGTTTTCACTGATTTGGTGATGCGGGCAGCTTGCAATGAGCTTTTATAACGCTCCCAATACTCATAAAGAGTTTCTCCATTGTTTTGGCGTACTCCAGAGATATCTTTCCTGATGTTTGCGGTCTTTGAAGCTGGGAAGTATTTTTCGAGGAAAAGTTGCTTCATTTGATTCCATGTTGTGACTGTTCCTGGTGGTAAAGTATATAACCAATCTGTGGCGGCATCTTTTAGTGAAAATGGAAAAGCTCTGAGCTTGATTTGCTCTTCAGTGATGCCTGGGGGTTTCATACTATCACACACCACATGAACCTCCTTCAAGTGCCGGTACGGATCTTCGCCGGATCGTCCATTAAAAGATGGTAGAAGATGTATCAAACCGGATTTCAACTTGAAAGTTTTACCTTCTTCGACGGTTGGAAAGGTGATACACAATGCTTGTTGAGTAACTTCAGGAGTTGCCATTTCTTTAAGAGTTCTTTCATTGTTGTTATCAGCCATTTCTTGTTCTTGTTTTGCTTGTCTTGTTCGTCTTCAAATGGATTTCTCAATTTATGGGTCAAAATTTTCAAGGATTTGATTAGTAGATCGAGTATTATGCATACAAGTGAATTTTTTTTTAATTAATTAATAAAAGCAACTAAATTGGTTAACCGTTCCCCGGCAACTGCGCCAAAAACTTGGGCGCGTGATTGTCGCGGCACGCCAACTTTTCATTTTTTTCCTTACTCTGTTTCAAAACTACAAATTAATGTAGAAGTGGTAAGTAAGGGTCGAACCCTAGAGGAACGGTGTTTAATGTAGTTGTTTTTTCAATTAATATAGAAGGGTGGTTTTGTGAAGTTGAATGAAATTTGAAAATAAAATGATAAAATAAAAGAGATGAAAATGAAACAATTGAACTAAATATCTAGTTCTCGGGTTCGGTTGTGTCAACAACTTGTGTTTATCTTTCTCATGCAACGTTTTACTATTCCTTCTTCAATTTATCAACTCCAATTAATCAAGATGATCTGATTAACGAATTCTTCTTTAAGTGTATTAAATTAAAGTGAGTTCTTTAACTGAACATCTAGCTATTGGATAACCCTAAACAAGTTATTAGGATTTAATGCAAAGCTAGTATGAAATGAACGAGAATAATGAGTTGAATTAGATGAATAATTTCACAAACTCGAATTAACGCATCTAAGTTGATTTGTTAATAAATATGCACGATATTCATTTGCTACTTTGGATTGGAATCTAATGATATTTACGGATCAAGAGTTCCAATCCTAGCATGTAACTTGAATTTACAGATTAATTGATTCAATTGGCCAAGGTGAATGCAATTATCACATAAACTCAAAAACGGGTTTACAAGCATAACAAACCAATAAATTGAAGTGGAGGAATAGATAAAACGTTATTAAAGAGTTAGAAAAGATAACAACATGTTAGTTGAACACAACGTTCCCCTCGAACTAGATAGTGAAGTCGAACTACTCATATTTGTGGGTTTCATACTTTTTAGTGAGTGTTCGCCTTGTATCACCTCCACAATATAATAGATTATACTTCACTATCACAAATAATATACAAAAATATAGAAACAAGAAAATAAATGTTAAGAAATAAATAGAGAAGTTTAATCACTCATGCACCATCATGAGTTTATTAAATTGTATCCACCAAATCATGATAATGGAATTTCATCATGGTGCAGGTAAACATCTTATCTTGCTTTGGCAATTGGAATTTCATCTTTTGGATATTTTAATAGAAAGTTATGAAGTTTCTACCAAAACATGGCCCAAAGAATCCTCCATTCAGAATAGTCACGGTTTTACCCATTGTTGACCACCATAATGTCCGAATCATCTCAAGTCATGAACACCAAAGTTGTAGCCCTCTGAGTCTGCTTTCCACAGGAACAAGAATCGGGTCAATTCAATTTTTGTAGCTCAAGTTATGGTCATATTACTACACTGCACCGGTAAATCCGAGTTGCTGATTTTTTGCGATATGACACTTTTAGTCATTTTTCTTCAAACGGCCATAACTTTAACTAGGAAACTCTGATTTGGGATTCGGAAAAAGTTTGGGAATCCTCTTTTGATGTTCTTAAAGATTGGCACAAGAAAAAATATAAAAATAACTTTTCATAAAATTGCATCGGAGGCCCTCCATCTTTGATTAGCTTGCATTTTGGTCTCGAGTTTCCGTTTTCATTCGATTTTCATCCATTTTGACTCATTTTGATTCTCTGTGACCCTAAACACCACAATAAAGGAAAAACACATAAAACGGAACATATAACACTAATAAAACACACAAACACGTAAAATAGAAGAGTTATTTAAGTGTTTTTCTAGCACTTATGAAAAACCCACCAATGTAACGCTGCAACTAGCAGATCGCTCTATTTGATATCCATATGGTGTGGTTGAAGATGTTTTGGTAAAAGTGGACAACTTTATCTTTCCCGCAGATTTCGTTGTGATTGACATGGAGGAAGATAGTAGAGTTCCGATTATACTTGGAAGACCTTTCCTAGCCACGAGCCAAGCTTTGATTGATGTAGAGGCCGGATTGGTGATTCTACGGGTGGATGACGATCAAGTGAGCTTAAATGTCCTAAAATCACCATCACCAGCCCAAAATCCCCAAGTTTGCTCCAAATTAGAAGAATCACCACGCGAGACTAAGCTAAGCTGCAGAAAATAGGTTAAATGGAGAGAGGGATATGAATGGACTCCTAAAGAGGATAAAGGCCTCACTAAATTGAAAGGAAAGGTAGAAATTTGCAAAGCCGGCAATTGCAAGGAGTGCAAGCACCAAAGACAACCACCTTGAGCTATTACAAACCGAAGTCGAGCTTTAGACTCTAAACGGAGCGCTTGGTGGGAGGAAACCCATCCCCGTATCCTTTCCTTAAGTTTTATTTTCATTTCTAAGTTTAGTTTTGAGTTTAGAGTCAAGTTTTGCATTTTTAGTTTGCATTTTCACTTCTTTAGTTGTTTTTCATGTAGTTTCATGTTTTTAGAACTAAAAAATCCACAAAAATTGTCAAACCCCGTGGTTCCTTGATTTTCAAGTTCAAAACAGTTGCAAAATATCATTTGAAATCATTAGTATCATGTCACAATTCACATCATTTTACAAAAAAAAAACAGAGAGAAACAGTGTACTGGTAAACCATGCGACCGCATGTGCGGTTGCATGGCTTTACAGTCTGCAATCGGGGTAGCAGGGAAGCATGCAACCGCACACGCGGTCGCATGCATTACCAGAAGGATCTGAACCATGTGACCGCGCATGCGGTCGCATTGTAGTAATATGCACCCCAAATAAGAGTTTTAAAACCGAACCGCGGTCATTTTGTCCCCCGAGCTTTTGAATAACTATCTTTCCTTCTTCCCCACAATTTCATCACCAAAACCGACCCATTAACAGTCGATTTTTGAATATTTCGACACTCATTCCGCCCTCTATCCTCGGATCCCACACTATATTTGAGCATTATTTCGGGATTTTGGGTTGTTGAGTACGTCGGCTAGGGGTATACACTGTAGGCATTCATTCATCATTTTTCTCCCCAATTTCGTGTCTTTCCAGTCAACTTTCGAGCACTAAGGTAAAATGCCTCGTACCAAGAACCTGAGTGCACACGGAGATGATGGAGAGGCATCATCCCGCAAGAGAAAGGGCGTGGCTAGAGAGAGCCGAGCACAGGATAGTGCTACCGCTGAGTTTCCACGTAGTCGAGGTCAGAAGGAAGAGCAGACCTTGAAGAAACTGTTGAAGAAGAAGGACTTCTACATCGCCGAGCAGGAGGTTACTCTAGGTGATTTTCGGGATACGGTGATCGAAAGACTCATCACCAAAGCTGGATGGGAGAAGGTAGCTAGACCTTCCCAGTGCTACAATGATTTGGGGTGTGCGTTCTACGCTAATTTCAATGACCAAATCGACATTCCCGGTACCTCCCACTATCAGGAGACGTGGGTACACGGCCAGTGGATCACATTCAGCCCAGAGATTATTGATACAGCACTCGGCCTCACACATGATGCTATTGAGCCGGTGCCACTGGATGAGGATATTGCTGACGCACTTTCTTTATGGCTTAGAGGATGCATGGCCACGCCCACCGGCTTCACTTATGCTGATCTCCCGAATTTCTTGAGGGTGCTCTACATCTTCATCTATACCAACATCGAGCCGACCACGCACCTTATGACACTCACTAAGGACAGAGCTTGATTGTTGTGCTTAGCCCGGGAGAGAAGATTGATCTTGGGAGCCTCATCTATTGATTTGTGGTCGACTTTGGATCAGACAGTGGCCGCAAGCTTATCTTCCCGTGCCTTATCTCGAGCATCTGCCTTACTAGTCAGATCCCACTGCACTCTCGGGAGTATCCAGTAGAGCCGGCTGGGAGGATCAAGATCAAGACGCTCCAGAGCTCCCACCTGCAGAAAGGCGGCAAGAAGTCCGACACGGAGACACACCGCCTCCTCTAGTAGATCACCGCACAGCTTGAGGGCCACAATCAGCGGTTTGATGAGCTTCAGGCGTCTATGCTTCGCATTGAGGAGGGGCAGGCCAGTCTCAGTCAGCGTTTGGACCGTCTGGAGTCCGCACAGGAGATCCATCACGACCCGATTTTCCCTCCACCTCACAGGACTCAGTAGGGGAGTATCTGCCTCTTTTGTCTTTTCTATTTGCTTCTCTTTGGTCGTAATTGTGTACATTGGGGGCAATGTACTCCATTTTGCTGGGGTGGGGGTACTTTTGTGTACTTGTTGATGCTGTTAACTGCGCTTATGTGGTGAAAGGTTGAAGTTGTACTTCAAATCTTTATATATATATTTGATGCCCCATTTGTTATTTTAGCACTTTTCCATCCGGTTTTTCCATCCGATGATGACAAGGTGCCTGATTTCTTTCTAATGAACTTATAGTTTGATTTAAAAGATCCCTTGGAAATTTTCAAAATTTTTCTATGACTTATCTGTGCCCGGTTCACTGAAAGAGCACATAATCCTTGTTTAACTCTCGTTCTTGTTGACTTATCACCTGGATGTTGTGTTCCTTTACATTTAGAACTAGGTAATTCTCCCCAACCACTATTCTAGGATCCAATTGGCCTAAATGGTCTAGTTTGGGGGTGATAAGATGTAGTGACTCTGTGTTGGAGAGGATTGCTGCTGGAAGTCTTGATATTTCTGCTTTGGAATGAAGGATTTCTGGCCAACGAGCTATAACAGCACTAACCAATATTATTATTCTCCCAAAAAAAAAAAAGAAATCACACATGCATTCATTTTCTTTTGCCCCATTCTCTTGCCTCATTGGCCCGAGTGATTATTCTGAGGGGTCTTTCAAACTTGGTGCCTTGAGTGATGAGCTCGAAAGTCGCCGGCCTAAAGCTCGCTACGTGGGTCCTTGAGAAAGAATTATTGTTGGGGCACTGCATTGCATCTCATAGAGTTAGTTACAAAAAATAAAAAATAAAATAAAAAATAAAAAAATAAAAAATTTTGGGAAAATCTAGACTAATAGGGGTTTGAAGTGCCGGGAAACAACTTGAAGGTGAGAAATCAGGAGACTTAAGGCCGAAGTGGATGGAATGATAGCTGTAATACTTTTCAATATTTAGTCACTCTTCTTGACACCTTGTGTGGAAAAATGCATAGAAATTTTTAGAAACCACAAGGTAAAAACACCTCGGGAATTGAGAGAAAAGCATCAGGAGTGATTCACGAGTGAGTGAGGATACTCGACCAATTGGGAACACAGGCATGATTTTGTGTTGAACATTCTTTGGTGATACTTTAACAAGCAATTGAGTTAGGTGATGACTAGCACACACACACTAGATAGTCGAGCACTTGGGTAAGTGAATTTCTTTTTGGTGATTGTTTTGTTTGTCCAACTTGAGTTTTTACTATCATTTCGTTTGTCCGAGGCATATGGTACATGGTTCGACCACGAGCCCTGTTCGTGGTTGGTGATTAGCTACTTTATTTGTTTTCTTTCTTCAAGTTTAGTTTTATTGTTCGAGGACAAACAATTGTTCTAGTTTGGGGGTGTTTGATAAGTGCAATTTATGCACTTATTTAGGTCTCTTAAACTATGTATTTTTCTTATTTTTAATTAATTTCGTTTCTAATTTAGTGATATTTGTTTCTATTTTAGGGAAAATCGGGAATTGAAGAAAATATTACAACTTTGGACTAAAAGGGACACAAATCAAAGTTTGAATGGCTCAATTGGGAGAAATAAAAGTTGGGGAGGTGAAGAAAAATCAAATGGGAGCCAAATTGAAGAAATCAAAAGTCTTTGGACTCAATCGATCAAATTTGGAAGTTCAGGACTTGCCTTGCAATTAAACTGTGGGGACTAAATTGGAATCGGGCAAAAGTTGAAACTGGTATAACCATGCGGTCGCATGCACGATCGCATGCCTTTGCAAAATTACAACCATGCGACCGCACGGGCGGTAGCATGGTTATATCGGGCAGATTTTCGGAAAACTTTCTGAAATTGAATTGGACTCTGATTTTTTGGGCTTTCTTGCATCTATTAATACCGATTTCGACCTAAAAATTGGGAGGAGGCTAGGGAACGTCAGAGAAGAGGAGAGCATGAAAATTGGAGAAATCAACTTGGAGAAACTTGGAGAAAAAGCCACAATTGAAGATCCAAATTCAAGAGCTCAACATTAACTCGGTTATGGCTTTCTCTTCTCGTTTTTCCTCTATTCTTTATGGCATGTCAGGCTAGATTTCTCATAGCACTAGGGTAGAGATGAAACTTTGATTTTAGTTTGAATCCGGATTGTTAATTTGATGTTTTGTTAATTCTTATGCTGAGATGAATGTTGGGTTTTTAGTTTTGAATATAATTATGCGTTCTTTTACAACTTGTGGCCAAAGTTGATCTGTGATCTATTTATTGCATTGAGAAATCGTGAATGGATTAGACTCTTGTTGAAAACCACAAAGTCCGATAGGGGATTAGAATACCCTTATGCTTTGTGCGATGTTTTTATACAATTCTTGGGTTGTAATGCATTTTTATGACGTTGTTATCATAGAGATATAGTTAACATGTCATGTAAATAGGTTGAATTCTACTTGAGAAAGATTATTCAACAAATTTTGTGAATTGAATCGTCAAAACTAACTTTCATTGTCAAATTAATAATCCGGGGGAGGACTAATTGAAAAGTGGATTCGAAACCTTAATGCTAGTTTTTCCATATTTGATTTAAAACTATAAAAATCATTCTTTTAATTCGTTCCAATTTAATTCTTAATTCTTAATTTTAGATTTAGCAATTTAATTTAATAATTTAATTTTCGCAAGATTGGAAATTAATTGATCTCAAGTTATTCATTTTGGTTAAGGCTAGTTAGAGTGAACGTGGGAATAAATCAGTCCTCGTGGGTACGACATCCAGACTTTAAAAGTCCTCTTTATTACTTATACGATCCGTACACTTGCGGTGTGGATTCATTCGCAACATCGAATAATTGCACAAATATACTTAAACTACATGGTAGTACACTATAAACACATTCCAGATTGCTATTCCCTTTCCATACTGTGCTGGACTGTTAGTACACCGTGCTGGTGTATTGGTATCCTATGGGATAGAATGCTTTTACATTATTTTTACATTGTTTCTTTGCGTTTTATGTGTTTATAAGGTTATATTGTCAATGGAAATCACTTGAATGTATTACTATCTATTTATAATCCCCATTGTCTTTAATATACTAGATAATAACCTTGATTTTAAGATTGACTCGGCTATTGTTCGGAATTATAACGAACTTGACATTTACTTAACAACTTCCAATTTCAAAATATAAAAATGATAAGCATGTATTACAAAGTGGTGTTCATGTCCCTTCTAATGACCCGTTGGTGTTATACACACACACACACACTCTCTCTCTCTCTCTCTCTCTCTCTCTCTCTCTCTCTCTCACACACACAATATGATCTATCAGCATTCTATATTATTCTATATTATAAAAATTTACCACCGCAAGCACATGTTTATATTTGTATTAGTGTTGTTATATTATAAAAATATATTTCGAGATTAGGTTATTAGATAGGGAGTGACAAAGTAGGTGCTTCGTATGTGGTATTGTAGTAATTTTCTTCATCAAAATAAAATAAAATTTTGTTACAACAAATTGGGTTAAGAATGAATACATAAAAATAGTAAAATACTTGAATGAATGTACGATAAAAAATAAATAAATAAAAAAGCTAGCCAGTCAGTGCTTGTGATGATCACTCTAGTTTTATGTTTCGTAATTTATAATCTAAATTAAGATTAAATTATTCTTACAAAATAAGTAACAAAAATAAATAAGAAATGGATTGGGACGTGAAAAAAAAATTGTCTACTATATTACATCTTACATCTAAATACACTAATTCACCATGTTTGAACTCTCTACTTCATGTAATTTTAGAAAATAATCATCTGCAATCCTTAAGGACGATAAGAATTTAATATTAAAGCAAATATTCCAATTTCGTAACTTTATTTTACCCGACTTTTCCGATAACTAACAAACAATACGTGTGTTGCATGTGATTTTGTAAGTTGACATGATTTAGATTATAAAAATTTATTAATAAAATAATAAACGTTTATGATCCAATTACAATTTTATATTCTATTCAAAGTTATATATCTTATCAATAAAATTAAAGTATTATGTGACAACTGTATCTATATACAATGATGAAAATTCTATATGTCGATCGTTATAAAACATGAAATTTAAATATTTCTTCAACTTTTATTTATAGCGTAACATGCTCTTCAAACAAATATATTATTTCTACATTTTGTAGTCTTTCTAACTTTTTAACCGCATATTAAATTGAAAATCACACTCATTCTTAAAAAAAGAATAAATAAATAAATAAAAATTCACCAGACATGCTATTACATAAAACACAAATATAAGATATAATGTATCTTCTTTGCCTCTCAACCGCACATCTTAAATCTTTTTTTCAATAATTCATACATATAAAACACACCTTAAATAAACTGGAACCTAATATACATCATCTATCATTTTTATATTGTATAGAGAGAGATAGATGATTCCAGAGCTTCATTATAAAACTTGATTTGGATTTATTTATATGAAGAATGAGTTTAATTGCAACGAAACCTTCATCACAGACAATGTAAATGGTTTCCTTGATTTTTTTTATGTTAGTTAATTTTTTCAATACAATTTGGTGATCATATGGGTGGTGTGGTATCTCCAACTTAAGTCAAATGATGGCAAAGGGGATAATTTTCCTAAAAACATGTGGAACATAATCCAAATTATAAAATATGGTGAAAAACAATATCAACAGAAAAAAAGTGACCATTAAAGGTGTGTTTGGTTTCAAAGCCGGAAAATTGTTGGAAGAAAAACGTTTTCTGGGTAAATGAATTAAAGAAAAAGGTTTTCCAAGGAAAATGGTAGTTGTAGATATTTAGTTGCATTAATTGACAAATTGCAAAATAGTGTTGTTTTCTTTGTTTTTGTGGCTTTTTATGAAATTTGAATATTTTCCTTATCTTTATGGTTAAAGCAAATTGTTCATTAAAAAAAAGAGGCAAACTTTTCCCAAAAAATAAAAACCACCTCCCCTAAGGAAAACGTTTTCTTTCAAAATAAGGAAAAGAATGGATTTCTAGAAAATTTAGAAAATATTTTACCAAAAAAAAAGATGCAATCAAACAGACCAAAAGCCAGAAAAACATAGAAAATTTGGTTTTTCCTGGAAAAGTTTGCCCAATCAAACACACCCTAAGTAAACATTGAAAGAAGTATGTATATGTACGGTTTTTATGAATGTAATATTTTCATTTTGAGAACTAATAAATATTTAAATTTTCTTTATTGAATAAAACTATCATGGCCCATAATTATTAGTTATTGATATTTTGTTCATTACTATTCATAATTGATATATTACATGCAATATATGTAAATAAGACATGGTCAAATTTTATTGTTTTTATTTCTTAAAGAAAGTCGAACTTTAATTTATTTTTATACAAAAAAAAGTTATAAGAACAAATATAAAAAAAAACTGGATCACATTCCCTTCAAAAGAAAATGTATCACATACATTCTTTTAGTAAATTGTTAATCAGTAGAATTTTTAGAATTCCTATTTTGATTTGCAAAAGGAATTTTCCGTCTCTATGCTAGAGAGTTTCGCTTCTACCTCAACTCTTCAAAGGCTCTAGTCTATTTGTAGATGTTCTTCTCTGTTGTTTTCATTGTGCCCTATTTTGTTTTATCTTTTCCGTCTTAGTGGAGTAGTAATTTGTGAATCTAGACATTGCCAACGAGGACGATGAAAAACTTGTGCTAGGCATTTTGGATAGAGCATCTTCAGCAATTAGATTTTACCTTTTTGGATGCTCTCACATAGATTGCCCTATAAATTTCAACGCAATGCAAAACAGAATGACCAGTCTTTGGAGGCTGATGAAAGGTCTAAAAGTGAAGAGTTTAGAAGAACAATTGCTTTTCTTTCAATTCTACCAAGAAATCAATTTGAAATGTGTACTTGAAGCGAGACCTTGGCCCTTTGATCACCATCTCTTGATTCTACATCGGGTAAAAACATGCAATATTCCATCGCAAGTCCCTTTTTTTCGGTCAATTTTGGTGTTCAAGTATATGATTTCCCAGTTGGACACATGACAAACAACATTGGTAAGAAAAATTGGAAACTTTATTGGGAAGTTTGTGGAATATGATGCCAATAACAATGCTGGAGTTTGGAGGTCATTTATGCGCATGTTGTTCATCTTGACATAAGTGCCTTTGAAGATATGGAAGAACATCAAGAAACCTGGAGGAGATTGGTCAATCATCTAATTCAAGTATGAAAAACTTAACACTCTGTGTTACATCTATGGCTTATTGTGTCATTTAGAAAAATTTTGTGCAAGAGCTTTTACAGTTCCAAAATATAAAACAAAAGAGAATGGGGTATGGCTTAGGGCGACTCCAAGATGTTCATTAGAAATTTTTGGTGAGTGGTGGCGCAAAAACAGTGGAACAGAGAAAGAAGAAGCTATTTCCAAGAAAGTTATACAACTGAGGTGGGATTGGTAGAATTCAAACCAAAATTGAATAAAGAAAGTGTTGTGATTGAGGTGATTTCTAATATTTAGCAAAAGAAATCAATCAGCCTACAAATCAGAGACCTGGAACGCTTGGACAATCCATGCAAATCCAAACCAATGTGAATATAGAGGAACTAGGCCTAGAATCTATTTTAGGAGTAGAAAACGATAGACTTCAATTGACAGTAGATAGAAAGCAAAGTCGTGTTCTTGTTCACTCGACCCAAAATGACTTGACGCGAATTGAAAAAGTTAAGAAAGGGTTAGCCCAAAAAACGTGATAGTGGCAGGACCTATGACCCAAGGCTGCCAATATAAATGAACTGCCTTCGTTAGAACTGCCAACAACTGGGCAGCCCTCTAGCAGTATTAGCTCTTTATGAAGTTGTTAAACCTTATAAGTTCGATTTAATTTTTATTTGTAAGACTCTTGTGTTTTCTACTAATATTTAAGTAATAAGAATAAAGAATAAATATACTAGTGGACTTTCGATTGATCGTGATGGTTGTTATGGTGGTTTAGCTATGTTATCAAAGAATAATAGTGATTACCAAATATGAACTACCCTAGAAATCATGTTGACTTGAAAATTTGTGAAGTGGAAAAAGGTTGGTGGTCTTTGATTGGCTTTTATAGCTTTTCCGAAGGATCGCGTAAATGGGGGTCATGGAATTTCCTTCGCTCACCCAATGGTCTCTCAAATTTAGCGGCCGAGGGAGGTGAGGGCCTATACAGGCACATCCTCACACAGGGTTGGAGGACTTTTTAAATACTATTATTAACTTTGACTTTTCTTAACCTGAAACCAATAGCCAAAGGTTACTTACTTTCACTTTCGTTTGTTTCTTCCTTTTTCTCTTGACTGCTTGGCTCCGTTCCAATTGTCAAATGTAGTTGCAATCCCCTTCTAATTTTTTCCATATAAGGGTGATAAGTGCTAGAAAAGCACTTAAATAACTCTTCTATTTTATGTATTTGTGTGTTTTATTAGTATTATATGTTCCGTTTTATGTGTTTTTCCTTTATTGTGGTGTTTAGGGTCACAAAGAATCAAAAGGAGTCAAAATGGATGAAAATAAAGTGAAAATGGAAACTCGGGACCAAAACGCAAGCAAATCAAAGATGGAGGGCCTCCGATGCAATTTTATGAAAAGTTGTTTTTACAATTTTTCTTGTGCCAATGTTGCAGAACATCAAAAGAGGATTCCCAAACTTTTTCCGGATCTCAAATCGGAGTTTCCTAGTGAAAGTTATGGCCGTTTGAAGAAAAGGACTAAAAGCGTCAAAGCCCAAACTGTTGGGGACCAAAGTGCAACTTTTCAAAAGTTCAGGGACCAAAGTGAAACGTTTCAAAAAGTTGAAGAACCAAAATGCAATTTTTCAGTGGACCAAAATGAATTCCATTCAACAGCTTGAGGGACTTGGTGTGCATTTTCGGTGACTCGAGTGACTCGAGTCACCGCCAAGAATCGTCTGAGACACCCTCGGCCATGCCTCGCTCCACGCCGCAACCTCGCCGAGTCACCCTCGGCCATGTCCCGCATCCGCCCGCAAGACGCATCCGAGGACGCCCTGCTCGCGCAAGGCGCGACTGAGTCGCCACGGTGACTCGAGTCGCGATTCTCGCCGAGAAGCTACCCGACGCCGCAGATTTTGACCAATGGACTCCACCTACCATAAAACGTGTTTTTGGTATTTTCTTGACTTCTTAGAGATAAAACAACCTGAGCACACCACAATAGACTCATGAAGGAAGACTTTATGATTTTTAATATTTTTTTGGTGTAATATTTTGCCTATAAATAGAGGCATTTCCAAGCTTGAATCACACAACTTGTAGAGAGAATTAGCTTGTGATTCTCTCCAACTTTCTCCTCAATAAATTTCTCTTCATCATTTGTTCTTAGTTGTAGCTTGAAAGCTCTTAGTTTTTCATATTCGAGCGAAGTAAGAACTCTAAATATAGGTTCGAAAAATCAATCGACGATACTTGGCCGTGAATATGATTAACTGAGTATTTCTTCACTAATTTCTCTTCTTCTTTATTTTTCATGTTTGAGAAAGATAATTTCTCATATATTGCAGAGGTGATACACATGCTACTGCTATAAGTATTTAACCCGCATATATGAGTAGTTAGATTTCTCTATTTAATTCTTAGCATTATTTACGTGATTTCTATAGTTTGTATATATTACTTGAGATAGTGAAGTATAATCTATCATATAGCAGTGGTGATACCCGCTAATATGAGTAGTTAGACTTCTCTATCTAGTTCGAGGGGACGTTGTGTTCAATTATCATGTTGTTATCTTTTCTAACTCTTTGCTAACGCTTTTATCTATTCCTCTACTTCAATTTGTTGATTTGTTATGCTTTTAAACCCGCTTTTGAATTTATGTGATTATTGCATTCACTTTGGCCAATTGAATCAATTAATCTTTAAGTTCAAGTTAAGTGCTAGGATTGGAACTTTTGATCCGTAATTATCACTAGATTCCAATCCACAAAGAGCAAACAAATGTCGTGCATATTTGTTAATAAATCAACTTAGATGTATTAATTCAAGTTTGTGAAATTGATCATCTAATTCAACTCATTCTTCTTGTTCATTTCACACTAGCATTGCATTAAATCCTAAGAACTTGTTTAGGATTATCCAATAGCTAGATGTTAAGTTAAAGAACTCACTTTAATTTAATACACTTAAGGAAGAATTCGTTAATCAGAGCTTCTTGGTTAATTGAGAGTTGATAAATTGAAGAAGGGATAGTATACGTTGTATGGGAAAGATAAACACAAGATGTTGACACAACCTAACCCGAGAACTAGATATATCTTCAATTGTTTCATTTTCATCTCTTTTATTTTGTAATTTTATTTTCGAATTGCATTCAACTTCACAAAACCCCCTTTTCTGTATTAATTGATAAAAACAACTAGATTAAATACCGTTCCTCTTGGGTTCGACCCTTACTTACCACTTCTACATTAATTTTTAGTTTTGAAACCGAGTAAGGAAATAAAATAAATTTTGAGCGTCTTTGCGACAACACGCCTAAGTTTTTGGCGCCGTTCTTGAACGGTTAACAAATTTAGTTGCTTTTATTAATTAATTTTTTTTAAAAAAAAAAAATTCTTCTTCACTTGTATGCATAATACCCGATCTACTAATCGAATTCTTGAAAGTTTCGATCCGGAAATCGAGAAATCCATTCGAAGAAGAATAAGACAAGCAAAACAAGAACAAGAAATGGCTGATAACAACAATGAAAGAACTCTTAAACAAATGGCAACTCCCGGTTACTCAACAACCATTGTGTATAACTTTTTCCAACCATAGAAGAAGGTAAAACTTTCGAAATGAAATCCGGTTTGATACATCTTCTACCATCTTTTTCATGGACGCCCGTGAAGATCCGATCGACACTTGAAGGAGTTTCATGTGGTGTGTGATAGCATGAAACCCCCAAGCATCATCGAATAACAAATCAAGCTCGAGCTTTTCCATTTTCACTAAAAGATGCCGCCATGCAGTTGGTTGTACACTTTACCACCAGGTTCGCCATAACATGGACTCAAATGAAGCAACTTTTTCCTCGAAAAGTACTTCCCACTTCAAAGACAAAGAAATATCGGAAAGATATCTCTGGAGTACGCCAAAACAATGGAGAAACTCTTTATGAGTATTGGGAGCGCTTTCAAAAAGCTCATTGCAAGCTGCCCGCATCACCAAATCGGTGAAAACCTCCTAGTGCAATACTTCTATGAAGGCTTATGTCAATCGACAAAAACATGGTTGATGTCGCTAGTGGAGGAGCTCGATGAACAAAACCCCTATTTGAAGCAAGAACATTGATTTCAAACATGGTCGAGAACACTCAACAGCTCAAGATGCATAGGTGAAACGAACATTCAAGAGTAAATGAGGCACGTGAACTCCAATATTGAAAGCCAACTTTCAACTAACACATCTTCTCAAACAAATTGTTGTAGGAAACAACTCGCAAGTCAAAGCATGTGGCATATGCACAAATCTAGGACATCCTACGATGCTTGTCTGTTCTACAAGTGGATAACAACGAACAAGTGAACTCAAAGAAATAATTTCCCATTCCCAAGACAAGAATACAATCCGTACTCAAACACCTATAATCCAGGATGGCGAGACCACCCCAATCTGAGCTATGGAAACAACAAGCCCCCAGGATTCTTCCCTAACAAACCTCAAGGCCAATTCCAGAAACAAGGGAATTTCCAACCTCAAGGGCAATTTCAACAAAAACCTCAACAATCAGGTATGTCTCTTGAGGATATGGTGAAAACATTAGCAACTAACACTGTGAAATTTCAACAGGATTCCAAATCAAGCATTCAAAACTTGGAAAACCAGATGAGTCAATTGGCAACGACCATCAATCGACTGGAAGCACAATCTGGAGGAAAGTTACCATCTCAACCTGAGGTAAATCCAAAGAATGTTAGTGCCATAACCTTAAGGAGTGGAAAAGAGATCGAAAACCCTCACAAAGAAGTTCCCACACATGAAGATAAAGAAGAAAATCTTGAAAAGGAGGCAAGTCCTAACTCTCATATCATTGCTAAAACAATTCCTCCCCCTTTTCCTAGTAGATTAGCGAAAACCAACAAAGATGACAAGGAAAAAGAAATTTTGGACACATTTAGAGAGTAGAAATCAACATTCCATTGTTAGATGCAATCAAACAAATCCCACGCTATGCTAAGTTTTTGAAAGATCTTTGCACTAACAGAGGAAATTGAAGGGAAATGAAATGATCAAAATGGGAGAAACCGCTTCAGCGGTATTCCGTAAGAAGTTGCCTCCAAAATGCAAAGACCTGGTATGTTCATCGTCCCATGCACCATAGGCAATCACCATATTGATAAAGCACTTATAGATTTAGGAGCATCCATAAATGTCATGCCTAGATCCTTGTATGCTTCACTAAATCTAGGAAAACTAAAAGAAACTCACGTAATTGTGCAACTAGTCGATCGTACCAATGCATACCGGATGGAGTCATAGAAGATGTGCTAGTCAAAATAAATAGCTTAGTTTTCCCTGCTGATTTTTACGTGCTTGATATGGCTGATGAACATTCACCTCACCTTACACCTATCATATTGGGACGTCCATTTCTTTACACTTCTCGCACTAAAATTGATGTCTATGAGGGTACACTGTCCATGGAATTTGATGAGGAAAAAGCGAACTTTAATATTTTTGATGGCTCATTGCGCCCTAATAAGACTTGTTCTGTCTTTGCAATTAATTCGACTAATCCTTTTGTGAAAGAAATGTGTAAATTGAATTGCAAAGCTAGCATGCCACATAAGATTGAGCCAAAGCACAATTACCTCATCTCGAAGAGGAAGCCATGGAAAGAAATGAGACCAAAAAAATTTGGAGAAGAATTCAAGAAGGACTGTTAAGAAATCAAGACACTCGGAGAAGCCATCGAAGACAAAGTGGAGCTGCAATGGATTTGAGGAATCCTACTTGACAAATGGGAACTGTGTCGAGCTAACGACTATAAACAAAAGCGCTTCTTGGGAGGCAACCGAAGCATTTTCTCGCATTTTTATTTTTCTTTTGAATTTTCGTGTTTTTGTTTTTATTTCTCAATTTTTTATCTAGCGTCGAGAAAGATAGTATTTACAACTGCAGAAAGGAGACTCAATTATTTGAGAAGAGACGTGATAGCCCATAATTCGGTGATTAGCAGCAATTACGGAAAGAGTGGGGGTTAATTATTGATAACGGACAAATCCGTCAAAAGCGTTTTCTCGGATGCCCACTCCAACGCATTCTTTACAAAGACACTCTGCATGCACGATTGTCGGTTGAAACAGTGCCCACTTTGACTATAAATCAGAGATCATTCTCCACTCGAAACCACAACCACAATCTTCATTTTCTGTGAGTACTTCTTTCTAGCAGTGATTAGGTAATTTTTTCTTCTTCCTCTTGATTTTTCTCTTGTTCTTCCTTTCTTCTTCTTCTTATTTGTTTTTTTAGTATGGACGTGTGTGATATTTTTGTATATATATGTCGCTTTCTTAATATTAATTGATTATGTAATTCAAATTTTCTTTTTTTTTTCCTTCTTCAAGATCTTTGAAAATATGGAAGAGTGTGATAATCTACTATGCTTATTGATTTTGATGGTTTTAATCTTATTACTTGATGTTTCTTTTTCTTTCGTGTGTTACGTAACTAAAAAAAAATTATAGTCGAGCCAACGACTATAAACAAAGGCGCTACTTAGGAGGCAACCTAAGCACTCTCTTTTCTTCTACTTCTTCAAAACTCTTGCATTTTCAATGGATACCAAACTTTCAAAATCCACAAGTATTATCCACATCGCCTTTGAATGCTTTGAAAGAGATTTATTATTCTAGAGTAGGGCGGTTAAAAATTTTGATGGAAAAGGAAATGCCTGAGGACATTCGTTGGTTGATTGAAGCAAAGGTCCGATTAGGAGGTGAAATGCGACTTTAAGTACTAAATATGCACCAGGGTGAGGCAAAAGTAATTTTGCCAAGAAACGAAGGGCAAAAAGAATGAATGTGTGCTATAAATGTGCTAGATGGCCTTATAAATGCACTCGATGGACCCGCAACTCGTAACTGCTCCATTGATTTGTGTCCACAAATCGAGAAGATAAAATATGTTTCATTAAGGATGGCATGAGTAAGGAGTCTTTGGATGATATCCATCAAACTCTTGAGACGCATCCTAGTGGAATGGTGCAAATCGAACTTCTCAATCTGTGGAGTGAATTTAAAAGGAGCGAGAACGATACTGATCCTTGGGAATCTGACTTTAAAAGACCCTGCTTGCCGCCTATAAGAAAACCGGATGGGAAGCCTATCCCCACTCATAGAAGGCGTTTAAGCCGTTTACGGATGTAAAACCAGAGGAAGATGTGAGCCACAATCACAACTACGTGTACATATTGTTATTTTTAATTGTTTTTTTGTGTTCTTGTGTCAGTTTTTAGTGTGCAAAGTTGACAACCTATGGCGGCTACTACTTCTACCGGAACTGGGAGTTCAAAGAGGAAATTGACAACCATAAGTCTTTTTGGTGGAATCAATATGGGAAAACCGACACTTCTCTCACCAAGAGTCACACCGGAACATTCCTTGGAAATCAAAAGTATAAGCTAGTCTACTGAGGAGGTTGTCGTGGGTCGATAGGATGTGCGATTCGGTCAAAGATATGTACGAGGGTCTACAAGTGGTTGGCGCATCTTGTACCACCTTTAAAACAGGCATATGGTCAGACCATTGGTTTTGAGGTACATGCTAGATCATTGTTTGAACGCTTAACACTAATGATAATGTATTCAGATGCTTTCATTGCAATACCAGGGGGTTTTGAAACTCTAGAACAAATCTTTTGCATAATTTCTTGGGCCGAGATGAGACTACACTCTAAACCAATTGGTCTTTTAAACATTGACAACCATTTTGACGGTTTATTGGCATTTCTCGGATTTTTAGCTCATCAAAAGCTGATTTCTCCTAATACTTTGAAAATGATTTTTATTACACCATCAATTGAGGAATTATTGGAGAAATTAGAATCTTATGTACCACAAATACATATAGAAGTGCCTGTCATCAATTGGCCAGAGGAATTAAGCAAAAGGAACAGAGATCCGAATGGATTGGATTTAGAGTTAAGGTCATGAATGTGGAATAGCTAACTTCAGATGGTAGAATACGGAGTTTAACTTTGGAAACACATCTGTGTTACGCTCTGGAATAAACAAAAAAAAAAAAAAAAAAAAAAAAAAAGAAAAAAACACCTTGGATACTGGTTTATGTATCCCGCCCAAAGGCGTTAAACTGGTCTTTTTCAGTAGACCTTAAAGAACTGTATTCTTTCTATTAACCTTCTTCTTTCAAGTCTTTTGCAGATACCTCAAAGTGCACTGAATTTTCATTTCTTTCTATGGCATCCCCTCTACGTATTGTTGCTCTTCTACAAGTACTCGACTCTTTCTCTATGCCTCTTGATATCAAGATTCACATTGTTCGACTTGTTGACAAGTATGAGCGCGTTCTTTGAACGTTATCGCTTAAGGCGTGATCATCCCGATCCGCCGCAGAACGACGTGTTAAGCGCCTTTAAGAGTTGCTTTAAATGTGGAAAGCTATTAGATGGACCTCATTGTACTCGAAATCAAACTTATTCACAATATAGACATATTGTTTTCTTCAAGGATGGACCGATTAGGTGCGAAAAAGTCTATCGGGAGAAACAACACCAAGAATCGGTGAGAGAGTTTGATAATTTGTTGGAACAACGACAACGCCTGTTGGAAACCAAACTCGATGGCCTAACCATTGAGCAAAGAACTTTTTGAGCGTGATCATTAACACCCATCCGAAGATGTAAAACTACGCCTCATTCATTTGAGAAGTGTCCGAGTTGGACGCTCGCTTCTAAACGTTCTCCCATTTGTTGGTTCATGTGGTCGTTCTTTATTAAATGGTAAACATACC
Source organism: Jasminum sambac (assembly GCA_018223645.1). Taxonomy (NCBI): domain Eukaryota; kingdom Viridiplantae; phylum Streptophyta; class Magnoliopsida; order Lamiales; family Oleaceae; genus Jasminum; species Jasminum sambac. Next base: position 33,635,302 of record CP073648.1, read on the forward strand.
TATGTGTCATGTGGCGATATGGAGGACCTTTTCATTAAGGTTGGTTGTCAAACTGCTTTGTAGAGAGTATGTCGATTCGTATAGTTTCCATGCGGATCGACTTGATGGAATCATATCATTAATTTGATGTGAATACTCTGCAAGATGTTCGAGGGTTGTCAACTCCCAAAATCGCTTTATATATATTTCTCTTCTTCATTCAAAAAAAAAAAAAAGAAAAAGAAAAAAATTTCAAATTGTTGTTTTTCTTGTTCTCAGAAATATGTTGATTGCAGGTCTGTTACTCTTGGATTGTTGACTGCTCCTACCAAGCGCTACATTGTGCAACCACCATCCCCACTCACTACTCATGGCTTACCATAGGGAGTTTCCATTTCTTCTCTTTACATGGTATTTATATTTCTACATTGGGGACAATGTAGAATTTAAGTGTGGGGAGTGGCATATTGTGATCTGCTTGTGATTTTTTTTGTGTCTACAATTTTGCATGAGCTAGCAACTTTTGAATATGATTGAGCTTAATTTGGCGTGATTTAGCTAAACCGCAGGATCCCGAAAAAAAAATCAATTTATTGTGTTACTCGTTTCTCTATGCATAGTGGCTAAATTACCCGAGCACGCTTTATAACGTAATTTACTATCATTCTCCTGGAACACAAATTGAAGGTTGAAAATGTTGATTTTTTCTAACTTTCTAGACCATAGTAAACTAACTTTTTTTCTTTTCTTTTTCTATCCATTCGTCCCGCTTCAAAGTAACCTGAAACATCAATTGTTAGCAAGGCGGAGTTATAATCGCATGGTATCTGCTTTTTGTGAATGTGTCTTTTATTGACAGAGTTTAAAAGTTTGGAAAAAGCATTGACCTATCTTTGAGAATGGATTTTACTTTTATGTTCGAAATAAGGAGAGGGACCACAGAAAGAGCTACCTGCCTCAGAGTGTGAAGCCGTCACCTTGAATGGGTGAAGAAGGCTGCCTCCAATGAAAGGGGTAGTGTGAAAGCTACCTGTGGGGTAAAAGCTGAAAAGAAAATTGCAAAACTCTTCTTCAAAAAAAAAAAAAAAAAAAGAGAGAAAATCGCAAGAAATGTGATAGTTACCCAAGTGTGAAGTTTTATAAATAAATTCTCTCAGTGGTTGAAGTGCCCAAATCTAAACACTCTTTAAATTGAAGACATATTTGCGATAAAACACCTGTCATGCCCTTTTTTTTCTTTGCAGTGCTAACGGTTGATGATTTTTGGTGAACTGAGCAATTTTTAGGATCCATGGGAATCATTGTAAAATAAGAGTGGGATCACGAGAGATGAAAGGAAATATTTGACCACTTCGGGTCAGGATTTGGATAGAACATCGTAAGCTTTCATTTGGTTCCAGTTAGTGATGGGATGATAGCCTTAAATGCACACACTCACAAGCCATTGTGTATTTGAGAAGAAGTGAAATTTTCATGGTTCGGGAGAATGTTGATTAAGCAAGTCACTATCTGTAGAAGGATTTCAATGTTTAAAGTTGTTTATCTCATGTAAAATCATTGTGTTGTTTTGTGTCGTATGGTTGTTGTTCGAGGGCGAACAACAGTCTAAGTGTGGGGGAGTTTGATAAGTGCTAGAAAAGCACTTAAATAACTCTTCTACTTTATGTATTTGTGTGTTTTATTAGTATTATATGTTCCGTTTTATGTGTTTTTCCTTTATTGTGGTGTTTAGGGTCACAAAGAATCAAAAGGAGTCAAAATGGATGAAAATAAAGTGAAAATGGAAACTCGGGACCAAAACGCAAGCAAATCAAAGATGGAGGGCCTCCGATGCAATTTTATGAAAAGTTGTTTTTACAATTTTTCTTGTGCCAATGTTGCAGAACATCAAAAGAGGATTCCCAAACTTTTTCCGGATCTCAAATCGGAGTTTCCTAGTGAAAGTTATGGCCGTTTGAAGAAAAGGACTAAAAGCGCCAAAGCCCAAACCGTTGGGGACCAAAGTGCAACTTTTTCAAAAGTTCAGGGACCAAAGTGAAACGTTTCAAAAAGTTGAAGAACCAAAATGCAATTTTTCAGGACCAAAATGAATTCCATTCAACAGTTGAGGACTTGGTGTGCAATTTTCGGGTGACTCGAGTGACTCGAGTCACCGCCAAGAATCGTCCGAGACACCTCGGCCATGCCTCGCTCCACGCCGCGAACCTGCCGAGTCACCCTCGGCCATGTCCCGCATCCGCTCAAGACGCGTCCGAGGATCGCCCTCGTTCTGCAAGGGCTGACACTGAGTCGCGCGCGATTCTCGCCAGAGAAGTTACCTGACGCCGGCAGATTTTGACCAATGGACTCCACCTACCACAAAACGTGTTTTTGGTATTTTCTTGACTTCTTAGAGATAAAACAACCTGAGCACACCACAATAGACTCATGAAGGAAGACTTTTATGATTTTTTAATATTTTTTTGGTGTAATATTTTGCCTATAAATAGAGGCATTTCCAAGCTTGAATCACACAACTTGTAGAGAGAATTAGCTTGTGATTCTCTCCAACTTTCTCCTCAATAAATTTCTCTTCATCATTTGTTCTTAGTTGTAGCTTGAAAGCTCTTAGTTTTTCATATTCGAGTGAAGTAAGAACCTAAATATAGGTTCGAAAAATCAATCGACGATACTTAGTCGTGAATACTATTAACTGAGTATTTCTTCACTAATTTCTCTTCTTCTTTTATTTTTCATGTTTGAGAAAGATAATTTCTCATATATTGCAGAGGTGATACACGCGTTACGCCGTTATAAGTATTTAACCCGCATATATGAGTAGTTAGATTTCATTTAATTCTTAGCATTATTTACGTGATTTCTATAGTTTGTATATATTACTTGAGATAGTGAAGTATAATCTATCATATAGCAAAGGTGGTGATACCCGCTAATATGAGTAGTTAGACTTCTCTATCTAGTTCGATTTGAGGACGTTGTGTTCAATTATCATGTTGTTATCTTTTCTAACTCTTTGCTAACGCTTTATCTATTCCTCTACTTCAATTTGTTGATTTGTTATGCTTTTAAACCCGCTTTTGAATTTATGTGATTATTGCATTCACTTTGGCCAATTGAATCAATTAATCTTTAAGTTCAAGTTAAGTGCTAGGATTGGAACTTTTGATCCGTAATTATCACTAGATTCCAATCCACAAGAGTAAACAAATGTCGTGCATATTTGTTAATAAATCAACTTAGATGTATTAATTCAAGTTTGTGAAATTGATCATCTAATTCAACTCATTCTTCTTGTTCATTTCACACTAGCATTGCATTAAATCCTAAGAACTTGTTTAGGATTATCCAATAGCTAGATGTTAAGTTAAAGAACTCACTTTAATTTAATACACTTAAGGAAGAATTCGTTAATCAGAGCTTCTTGGTTAATTGAGAGTTGATAAATTGAAGAAGGGATAGTATACGTTGTATGGGAAAGATAAACACAAGATGTTGACACAACCGAACCCGAGAACTAGATATATCTTCAATTGTTTCATTTTCATCTCTTTTATTTTGTAATTTTATTTTCGAATTGCATTCAACTTCACAAAACCCCCTTTTCTGTATTAATTGATAAAAACAACCAGATTAAACACCGTTCCTCTTGGGTTCGACCCTTACTTACCACTTCTACATTAATTTGTAGTTTTGAAACCGAGTAAGGAAATAAAATAAATTTTGGCGTACTGCGACAACACGCCCAAAGGGAATTGGTCGAATTAGAAAAAAGACCTCATACAACCTACTGTATTTGACAATTGAATTGGAAAAGATATAAGAGGATAGGTTGAATTAGAAAAAATAGGGGGAAAGTGATAGATTGAAATTTAAAATTGGATAGGGAACTAAGGGAAAGAGATAGAAAATCTGAAAATGATAAAAAAAAAAGGAGGGGGGGAGGGAGGTACATGGTTTATAGTAATAGTAGATATGTGCTTTTACTAAGTACCAACTATGTATTGTTTCTCTTAACTATCTCTTTGTTTGTTATAATAATTGTAAAAGTTATTTCTTATGAAAATTTAAATGATTATTTTCTTGCTCATTTTTATCTTTTTTTGCATTAATTACAATATACTTTCATGACACTACTATAGTATGAAGCTATATAGTGGACTCTGTACAATTATAGTGGGGAAGAGAGAATTTATTTATTTATTTTTTGGTGGTGGTGGAGTGGTACGTGAGAGTAATGGGGATTTTTTTGTGGTTTTTGTGATTTTTATAGGGAGGTGTCGATCCTGGAGGCAGAAACTAAAGCTATTGTAATGGGACTTAATTTGTGCCTATAATGTAGGATACACAAAGTTTGGCTGGAAGTGGACTCATTGGTTACTATGACTATTTGTAAGCATCAGCATCGTGGGCCTTGGAATACACGATATCTCTCATGTAGAATTCAACAACTTCTCTTTCAACTAGATGTGTGTATCACTCATATTTGGTGGAAGGGTAATATGTTAGCAGACTACTTCGTGAATTTGGGGCATGTGCACAAGGGATTTGGTCTGGTTCGGCAACATGAATTAGATAGGAATGCTTATGGTATTATGCGTATGTTCAAAATGGAATATACCATATCTTAGAATTAGAAAGACACTTGTATAGGCTTTTCTTAGATCGATTCTTTTTGGGTTGATGTTTTTATTGAAGTTTGTTAGTTTACTAGTCGAAAGTTTCTTGATAGGTTTTGGTATTAGACCCCCCTCTCTTGTAATTATTATTCATCAATAAATTGGATCTCAAGTTTGGATTTTCGAGTTGAGATCTTTCATTAAAAAAATCACTATTTTTTTTGCTACCATTTTGTTGATTTTAAAAAAAATCTTATACATTAATTTGTGTCCACACATGGGAAAATATTTAGCTCCGCCGTTGCTTAGATTTTCCATGTTCCCACATACTGCTTCAAGGCTTTCATGAAAATGTGTCGGATTGTTCTCTCTCTGAAATTCCATTGCAAGGGTATCGATTCATATGGGAAAATTAGACAGGCGTTGAGAATTGGGTTTGTGAAAGGCTAGAACGAGTGCTAGAATCTCTATCATTGTTTCAACTTTTTTCGAATGCTATCCTTTCTAATCTTACTACACTAGTTTCAAACCATAACAAAATTTTTCTTGACACGGATGCCAACTGAAAGGAACAACGCAATGCTTGAATCATATTTGAGAATGGGTGGATTCATGAACCAGGCTTCAAATAAACTCTCAAAACCTCTTTGCAATCTGGTCCAAGGAATATTATCCTTCGGTAGTTGGAGAATACAACATTGGCAAAATAGGAAAGACAATCGAGCCTAAACTGTTAGGATAATCACGTCGACCATCAAGGAATGCCCATGCAGATGCCCAACAAGTTCCATGAGTTCTAGAGTTGTGTTTGTATACTATTTTTGTATTGTTTGTAATTTATCTTCCACCTTGAACATTCTCTCTTATATATTATTCTTTATCTTGTAATATTTTAGGTCTAGCATTTGTCTCTTAGTAGTTTATTGTAGGTAAGACTTTGTTGTATAAATGTAGCAACCTTGATCTTAATGAATTCACGTTTTCTTTTCCTCAATTGCATACGAGCCTAGCTAATCCACTCATTCTCTCTCTCGAGTTTGCATTCGACCTTGCCGCCTTATTATTCTTTTCCTCCCTTTCTTGTTACGTGGTATTAGAGCTATAGCTCAATAGCCTAACGATCCATGGCCTCTGTTAAATCCTATACCTCACATGTAATTACCACTTCCGCCCCAACTCAGCAGCTTAACGTTACCACCATACAGCCACATTTCCACATTTTGGCCCACGCTTGGTTAGCCATCAAATTTACCTCTTCGAATTACACTACTTGGTTTGTTCAAGTTCATAGCCTCTTAGTTGGTCTTGATCTCTTGGGATACATTGAAGGACCTTCCATGTCCACCTGCCACTATAACTTAGGATGATATATCCAGTCCTGTGTTCTCTCATTGGGTTTCATAGGATAAACTAATTCTAAATGTCATCATCAACTCTACCTCATCCAATCTTGTGTCATATTTATCGCCGCCACCAAATCATCTCTTGAGGTTTGGCTTACCATCCAAAAGACCTATGCCAGGCGATCAACAGCTCATATCATCGGGCTAAAATACAAGCTCACAAAACTTCACAAAGGTGATTTGTCCATAATCGATTACATGCAAGAAATACGAAGATAGTTGATAATCATACCTTACTTAATGCATAACTTGATCCAGATGAACTCACCCTCTATATACTAAATGGTCTGAGTACGTATTATCAAGGTATAGTCGAAGTCATCAGGGCACGTGTCACGCCAGTCACTTTCGATGAGTTGCATGAAAAGGTTGTAACCAGAGAGGCCCAGTTGAAAAATGAAATTTAATCCTTGGCCTTATCTACACCTTTTACTGCCCATACGATCTACAAGGCACCTCAAAATCAACGTAACCAAAGCTACAATCGCCAAAACAACACCAAAAATCCCAATGCCTATAATCCCTCTACTAATGGCTCCACAAAATTCCTCTACTAATGGCTCCACAAACACCTATAGTCCTAAACCTTATCTCAGCAAATGTCAACTTTGTCTAGAGCAAGGGCACTCCGCATGCAATTGTAAAAAATAGAGCAGTACCCTTATCCAAAACAACAATCAATATGGCCCAACCCACAGCCCCAATAAACCTACCACACGGCCAAATAACCTGTTTTGGCCCATCCTGCGGCCCACGTTACTACCCTTAACATTGCTCAGCCCAATGAGTGGTTGCTCGACTCCGATGGCTCTCACCATGTAAATACTGACCTCAACAATTAGTCTGTGCACTCTAATGATCTTGGGCTTGATGATGTACAGATTGATGACGATAAAGGTTTAAAAATTACACATTTGGGCACAAAAACGCTCCACACACCTTCTGCAAATTTCACTCTTTAAGATGTCCTATGTGCTTTGCAAATATCAAAAAATTTGATATTAGTCTCTAAATTTTGCTCACAAAATAACACAACTATTGAATTCTCACCCTCTGCTTTTTCTATGAAGGATTTGCACACAGGAAACTTCATTATACTAGGACGAGTTGAGAACAAAGTGTACATCTAGCCAAGTGCTCGCTTGACTCCAAAGCTAGCCATGACCATGCACTTTGTCCTTAGACATTCTGCGTTGTCGTTTAGGTCACCCTTCGATTAAGGTATTCAGTCATTTAGTTAGGTCTTTGAAATTGCCTATTTTACTTAAGTCCAATTCATTTGATTGTGCATCATGTCACTACAATAAAAGTAAAAAAACTTTTGTTTGATCGTTCCATGCTGACTAATTGTAGGCCATTTGATTTAATTTTTTGAAATGTTTGGACATCGCCAATTGTCTCGAATGAAGGCTTGAAATAGTAAGTTATATTTATTGATCATTTTAAGGGATATATTTGGATGTATGCACGACGATGCAAATCTAGCATTAAAAATGTGTTTATTCAATTTCAGGCATTAGTTTAAAATTTTCTCCATGGAAAAATAAAGCGTTTCTTAGTGATAACAAGGTGAATTCATCGCTTTCTCCATTTTTTTTGGCCCCTATGGGATTACGCATTTGACATGACCACCATACGTACCTGAGGATAATGGTTTGCTGAGTCACAGACACATGGTTGAAATAAGCCTTAGCCTACTTCATTATGCGTCTGTACCAATCAAGTTCTAGCCTCATGCATTCGACACAGTAGCATACTTGATCAACCAAATGCCGAAGGCTAATCTTTGTCACAAATCGTCCTTCGAAAAATTGTTTAACAGACCACCGAATTTTCTAAAAAAAATGAGTATTCAATTGTGTGTGCTATAACGCCCCAAATTCTAAGAACCTGAATGTTAGTTCTTTCCTTAAAATATTTAAAAATTGTTTTATAACAATAATAATAATAATAATAATAATAATAATAATAATAATAATAATAATAATAATAATAATAATAATAATAATAATAAAATGTAGAAAAATAGCAAATAATTAAGATGTGGAAATTCCTTTAAAATAACAACCGCTTTAGAGTATTTTACATCTATTCGGTCCTTAGTAACTCAAAACATTCAACATAAAATGCTAAACGGTTCAAAACATTTGAAACAACATACTTTGATACATAAAGTATACGTAAAATAACAATGGAAATGAAATTTCTTATTTAAAAAACCCTAGGGAGCTCCCACGCCTCGAATCTCCTCAATCTATGATTTGTTAAAATGAAAGGCATGAATATTTAAAGAAAACTTAGTATGCTCTACACAAGTTAATTAATCTGTACAAGTATGTAAGACAAATAGATATGAAAACTCTGTAATGTAATACCCAAAGGTAACTCTAGGCCCAAAGGAAGCTCTGGGCCTGAAGGCAATTCTGGGCCTGAACACAAGTAATTTCTTTGAAGGCAGCTTCTGGGCTCAAGGGCAGTAATTTGCTCAAAGACAACTCCGGGCCCAAAGGCAAATCTAGGCCCAAAGAGAAGTCTAGGCCCGAAGGCCAGTAATCATACCAATTATATATTAAAATCCCTCATATAGTACAAATTATTAATTATAGTTTCTCAAAAGTAAAGTTAAAATTTGAATATTGAGCCTACCTTAAGTCTTTCCCCAGTTTGAGGTTAATTCGGGATGAGAACTCAGTCCTCTGGCTGTTCGTACACCCCGTCTACTCAATAAGAAGTTAAATTTATGTTAATACACTTAAATATTAAGTATTTATAGATAATATTCAAGTTATCAACCAAAATTGAAAGAATATAAAAATTTTGGAGTTGATTTGAAAGAATTGAATAATTTGAGCGCCTGATATGCAATAAAATTGAACTAAAAATATTTTGGACTAATTTATAAGATTTTTAAAACATGGAGGGCTTAGATTCAATTAATTATTGGGGGTGAACTTAAATAAGAATAAGAATTTGAACAATTAAAATTGAAATAAAAGTTTAGGGGTCAAATTGGAAAAATAGAAAGTTAAGGACTTAGAATTAAATAAATTTTAGGGACTTACTTAAATAAAAAAATAAGTTTGGGGACTTAATTTGTAAAGATAATCTAGGGGCTAAATTACAATAATTAGAGGTTGACGATTTAGAATTTAAATAAAGTAAAGGGATCAACTCAAAATAAATAAAGAAATCGAGGGACTTGACTTGAAATTTCAAATTTAAATCATGAATTTGGGACAAAATAACTTGGTTCACTACTCTCTTTCTCTCTCACGTCTCTCTCTCTAGCCGAAAACAGACAGTGGAAATTTTGAAGATTTGGCTGTGGTTTTTCAGGGATGGTTGGCGGCGGAAGTGGGGGAAAATATGGTGGTTGTGGTGGCTATGCTGGTTGCCGTGTTTGATAGAAGAAAGAACGATTATTGAGATTGAATTTGGGTGTTGAAGGTCGATGAAAAATTTGGGCATTTTAAAAATTCGACCTAATCTCTAGCCATTTTCGAAATTAATTGGTTCTATAATGTTCTATAGAGGTAGGGAATGGTGTAAGTGTAATTTTTAGGGTGTGACCTTGAGTTTGAGTGAGGGTGTTGTTTCTTGGCCTTGACTTATGGTGTGTATGTATATGTATGTATATGCATGTGTGTGTGTCTGTATTGTGTGCGAGTTTGCTAGTTGCTATGGAAGGTGGTAGTGATGATTGTGGTGGGTGACCGTGGAGAAGTGAAGAACTACTACTATGTATTGGCCAAACTTTCTGTGCGGGTGTGTATGTTAAGCCACTGTTTGTTTTGGTGTTGAATATGAACTAGCCACTAAGTATTGCGGTGGAGATGGAAATGAATAACAAGTGATTTAGAACTACTGTGTGTGATTGTTATGACATAATAGTGGAAACAAAGATTTAAAATAAGAGGTTGATAGATTACCTATAGAAACTTGTTGTTGTTCTTGCTTGACGTAGAATAAAAATGGAGAATGCGAGTCGATAATAATGGAGAAAAATGACGATGTTAATGGGGCTTGGGTTTAATAAAATTCCAACTATAAGTATATAAATGGTATTCTAGGGTAAGAACTTGGTTAGAGTATTCTTATTGGGCTAGAACACAAATGGGCCTATAATGGGCTTCTAGTTGGATTAAATTGCCCCTACACTCACATTGGACTATAAATTAATATAAAAATAAAAAAAATCTTTGGGGGACAAGATAAATAAATTTAAAAGTTTGGTCCTCAAAAGTAAATTTGAAAAATTAATAAGTTTTTGTAAATTTTTTTCTTATAATAATTGAATATAATAATAACTAGTATAAAATATGACTAGATGAGCGTTCACTGTTAAATTCTACAAGTGAAGTCCTAGTGATACGTTTGAGGGAATTTTATTGAATGAAATATTTTTTATTTTATTATTATTTTTTAAGGAACACTATGGTGACTACAACCTTACCCTTTTAAAATAATTTTGTGCTCGAAATTTAAACTTACATGATATATAAGGTTTAGGTATTTGGATAGAAGTTCTTCTTTTTCCTATGTTGCTCATCCTTTCCATGGCTACCCATTGGATCTTGACTAGAGGAACTCTTCTGTTTCTCAAAACATGAACCTTTCGATCTATAATGGTCAAGGTGTCTCTTTATAGGATAAATCCTTTTGAATATCCAAAGATTGAAAGCTAACCATATGACTCGGATCGTGCACGAACTTTCTCAACTGTGAGACATGAAATACATTATGCACAAATGCAGCTCAAGTGGCAAAGCCAAATGATAAGCTACTGTCCCAACTTCTTCTAATATCTCAAACAATCCAACGAACCGTGGTCTCGACTTTCCTTTCTTTCCAAAACGTATGGAATCCATTATTGGAGACACTTTGAGAAATACTTTCTCTCCAACCTCAAATTTTAAGTCCTTTCTCCTTTGATCGGTGTAGCTCTTTTGTCAATCTTGTGCTGCCTTGATCCTTACTCTGATCTTCTCTGTTGCTTTTATAGTTCTCTCAGCCATTTATGGTCCCAACATCTTCATATCTCCAACTCCATCCCAATCGATTGCCTGTCGACGTCGTCGGCCATATAATGCCTCGTAAGGTGCCATCCCAGTCGTAGCTTGGAAACTGTTGTTGCAGGCAAACTCTACAAGTAGTAAACGGGTTTCCCAACTCCCTGCTAGGTCTAAAACACATGCTCTCAACATATCCTACAATATCTGAATGGTACGCTTAGATTGCCCATTTGTACGGGGGTGATAAGCAGTGCTAAAATTAAGCTTAGTGCCCATAGCCACATGCAAACTCTCTCAAAATCTCGAGGTAAACCTGGGATCTCGATCCGAAACAACGGACAAGGGCACCCCATGAAGTCGAATAATCTCTCTAACATACAATTGTGCCAACTGGTCGACACTAAGAGTCATCTTAACTGCTAGAATATGTGCAAACTGACCTAAATAGTGTGCCGTCTTCTCGCTAATCTTGGTAAACATGTCATGAAATCCATGCCGATCTTCTCTTTCCAAAGTAACATTATCTCTATGATTCATACCCAACCAAACATTTCTACTCAACTGCAAATATCAATTTCCGTTCATTCATACTATATGATGCTCCAAATAGAAAAGCATCAATAATATCGCATATGTTACCACTTAGATAACAATATCTAAGTATATGCCTCATAGTTAGTCCGTAATAGTCGAAAGGACCCTATTCTCATCTATGTAAATTTTTAAATTATAAAGTAGTACAACCCAAAGTAATTTGGAAGTAACAGGATAATGATAAACCCCTCTTTTCTTTCCAAAATTTCAAGTCTCGAATTCAAACCACTATGACTCCTATCATGTTCCAAAAATGTTCTCTCGAGATACAAATATTTTCTTGAACATATCCTCCACCATTGAGATCCTTTGAAATTATGTCAAATTCTTTCTTCACAAGGATTGTTTGTTTGAGTTTGAATGCATGATTTGATTAAAAATATGGGTCAAAATCCGAAACTGATTTTTTAACAAGTAACTCAATAAAAATTACGATACTTTAACACATTTCTTCTGCATAACAAACCAAATGTTACAAAAGCAAAAGTTTTCAAAATTTCTTTTTATTCTTCTCACAATGAGAAATGAAGTTTAAATTACAAAACAATTTAAATAGCATTCCATCTTAAATTAAAAGCTTAAGAAAACTTCATAATGTTGCCTCAACTTATGCTCAAAGCATTCCTCACTTATCAAATAAGTAAGTCAAATAAAAACATGTTCGAACACAGTCTTATAATAGTAATCCCGATGTTGAACATGTTTTCAAAATCGATTTCGATTTCTTTCACAACAACGAATGTATTTTGAATCAAATGCAACTTAAGAAAATTCGAAAATGAATGATCAATCAACTTGTATAGGATGGTGAAATTTGATTGAAAATTTGATAAATAATTTCATAAGCTTGCATTTCAAATACTCTCATTTGGATCTTGTATGGTTCAAATGTTCTCAAAAGCGACTTCCTCATTTCCAATAAACTCATCCAAAATAAGCTCGTGCATAGATAAAAATTTTCCTTACTTTGTCAATTACAAATTCGCCGACGAATTGCATATCACAAAACCCAATTTTCCAATTGTATAGCCCTTGCCCTCACATTTCAAATCCTTGAATCACAAAAATAAATGTTAAAATCAATCACCCTCTCAAAATTAAAATCATGCCTGCCTCTCCCCCAATCACATTACGCCCTTAGAATTAAAATCATCATACAAACACCTTTTACATAATTAATCCTCTAAATCAAAATCCAATATCCTCAAAAACTTTCTCATTGGAAGTTCCCAACAATTTCAACCATAAAAATAGTCTTGCACATAAATCACGACTTTTTCCTAGTTTGCCAACCACATACTCAATCAAATTCACAGAAATTTAATTTGTCAACCATACAACCGATCCTTACCTTTTGAAATATCGAATTCTAAAATTTGAATACATTTTGGAATTACCTTGCGGTATCAAAATCCACATCATACACTCCGAACTCACATTACATTCCCAAATCCAAACTCACGCGTCATAGAAGCACTTTTCATGCAGTTAATGCTCGGAATCAGAGTTATCCTATAGGCATATCTCACGTAATTAATCCTCAAAAACAAAATTACATAGTGTCGAAATTCAAGAATATAAATATTTTATATTCTTCAAGAATAACTAAAATTCCATATGGTACATTTTCCTTAACATATCTGTTAACACCCGCCCAAATTCGTCCCAAAATTGTATATGATTTCGTATATGACGTGTATGTGATTTCGTATAAGATTTGAAATTATATGTATATATCTTGAAAGGATGAATATATATGTTATGTTTATGGCATGTTCGTAGGTGTATTTGATGCCTTGGAAACTGATACAGCCTTCGAATTCATGTAGCAAGAAAGATATCAAATATTTTAGCAGGGACGGAGTTAGGGCCATAAATTTATATCATACAGCAATAAAAATTGAAGACAGGAAGTGAAAGATTTTCAGAAAGCTTGATATGGTCCCGTGATAAAGTGATACAGCCGTATGGTTTATGATACGGTAGCAATTTATGAGTATACGGCCATAATTTCAGTAGAAGGAAAGATGTTAAAACTTTCAAAACCTTGGATACAACCATATGTTATATCGATACAGCCATACTTTGTGAGTTGCAGCCATAAATTCAAAGGTTACAACCGTAATGTTAAGTCGGCAGAATGGTTTTTCTAGACTTTTCTCCCCATTGGTTGATATATACAAGGTCAAGCTCGGTTCTTACACTCCCAAAATACCCTCAAGAACTCTCTTCAACATATTTAAGCTCCCCATAATCTGATTAGATCAATTAGTTATCAAGATTCACCCATATGTTTCCATTTTGGTCCAAGGGAAAAAGAAGAGAAAAGGAAAAGAAGAAGAATGGGAGGTTACCAAAGCTTTCTTGTGCTTGTTTTCTTCTCTCTAAGGTGGTTGGTAGATGTATTACATGTGTTAAGAGGTACAAATATGCTTTTGTTAGTGTTGGTTGGATTTATGAATATGTTTATGAAGTTATGAAGGGAAATAGTTAATAGTACCTAGGTTCCTTGCCTTGTGATTATGTGGTCATATGTTGTGGTTGTGAATGTGTTTAAATGACCTACGTGATGCTCGATACTCACACCCAAAAGTTGTTTAGTTACAAAGGAAACTATGAACGTAAAGAGATAGAATCAAATGTCAATGTATTCATTGAGAACCAAATGAAGTGCCTGCCTAAAGGATATGTTTAAATGATTTTGGCACCCTGGGATGCTATGTATGGAGATTGTGTGATGTTAATGAAGTTATATTATTGACATAATTCTTATATGACTGAAAAAGCGCATGTGCCCCATTTTGAAGATTTGTATGCACGAATGGAAGTATTTGACGTATATGATATGTTTTGATAAATTTAGTGTTATGATACGTGGTATGTGATCAATTGGACCTTAATGTTATGTCATATGTGATAAGGAGATAACTTCAGTATGTCATTATATGATATGCTTGGATGACATTGGCATTACGATACGTTATATGTGGTATGTCCAATATATTGAAAAGAGTAATGCCTTTAGTTATGTGATGTAAACATGATTATGGAGTGAAGGCTTTCCTATACGATATGAATCGATGATGATGGGCTTATGTATAAACGAAATCAAGGCTTAAAGAGGTAAGATTTTTGCACGATCATGTCATGAAAGTATTTGAATGTGATGTTGCTTATCATGTGCTTACACATATGTAAAGGAAAAGGAAGTCTCACGAGGGATCTAAGCCCCACATGAAGATTGAGGCCTGGCAAAATATGATATGTTATGTGACGACGCCAATGTAAGCACATGATTCTCAATAGGGCCCAAAGAAAGAATATGACATGCATGATATGCATTTGCATCTGCATCTATTCCCACTGATTCTTTATGACTCAATATGTGTTCGTTTATGTTTTTGAAGGTACAAAACATGATATGCATGCAGGAGATGGTGAAGAGTTCCCCAAGCATGATGTGATGATGATGTGTGAGGAAAAAAGGAAACAAACGACCCTGCAATATGTTTGAATGTAAGCTTGAAACCCTTAGAGTTATTTCAAATACGCAAGACAATTTTGAAAGGAAAGTACAAACTTGGGATTTCATATATGCAATGTACATGAGTAACATTGCCCTAGTTCCCACTATGTAACATGCATAAGTGCACGAGGCTATGAAGTTAAGGTATTACCATGCACATTACGTATGATATGACGTTAAGATGATGTATATTGATGTGGAACTAAAGGGGGGGGGGTAACATTATCATCAGATGTACCCAACATGATATAGAAGAAATGCCACCAAATTTCGTAATAAATATATCTAATTTCAAACACTATTTGAACTCATTCTCGACTAATCAATCCTTAATATGTAACCTTTAGTCAAGCCATGCTCTTCTCAAGATACCCTAATATGCAGATATAGAGAAATCATAGATTTCATCTTAAGAAGAAAGTTACATATGCGTATCTTTCACTGACTTTTCTCAATCTAAAAGCTTTAGCCTCGTATTGAGTTATTTTTAGGACAAACTAACATGCGAATGTAAAGTTCACAAATTCCACCTTACGGAGAAAAATAACATATCCTCTAACAACAAAACGTAGCAAATAAGATACAAGTTTGTCGCAGCAGTAAAACTTCATAGAAATACAACTCATCAATGTGCGCATAGTTTAATCAAACCCATAACATTTAGTCAAAATCATATACCAAATTATCCTCATTAGTATATTTATATCCATCCTCTACACTTAGTAATCTTAGAGCATCTAACCTGAGGCAAGCTTAATTCTATCTCGATCATGTCCATCCAACCATTTATGGAAAATCCAACGTAAGGACTTCTAATATCTTCGGGTTAATTTCGAGGATCGAAAATGATATTTCAAAAGAAGATATGAGGTGAAAATCTCAATACTAGCTCAAACTCATTCAAGTAAAACCTCATTTTCTTTGAAACAATCAAATTCTCATCTCTCAGCAAATAAACTTACTTTACTATGTCTAGATAAAATTTCTCATCGTATTCAGATACAAGCACTTAAAAAAAATTTAGTGCCGCATCAAGATCATAAGTCTTATAAAATCCTCCTTGAAGTCTTTCTCCACTTTGAACAGATAAAAACCTTAGAAGAAACTTTCTCATATTGTATCTAAAATATACTTTTCTTAAAATGATGACGGCATTCTAAAATACACCTTCATTGGTGTATCTGAATATAAAATTTCCGCAACACTATCTTGCATCTTTTCTCTTCATGAAAATATAAGTTCCTGAAAAAGTAGTTTAACTGAATAAATCATTCTTCGAAAATCTAAAAATTCTTTCTTTACCTCACAATTGACGGAGAGGCTATAGTCGTGGTAGCTCTTAAGACTAAAACTCTTAAAATTTTTCAAAATTTTTAAAAAAATACTTTAAGTAACTTGCAAGTCTACAGAAACGTAGACCCGCTCTGATACCAAGCTATATGTTCTGAGTTCTAAGAACTCTTCGAACTCGAAACGTTAGTTCTTTCTTTAAAATCTTTAAATTTTTTTCTTATAACAATAATAACATTAATAAATGTGGAAAAATACAAATAATTACGATACAGAAATTCATTTAAAATAACAACCACTTTAGAGCATTTTACATCTATTCAGTACTTAGCAACTCAAAACATTCAATATAAAATGCTAAATGGTTCAAAACATTTGAAACAACATACTTTAATAGATCGTGTTTCCTTAAAATAACAACAGAAATGAAATTTATTATTTAACAGACCCTAGGGAACTCCCACGCCTTGCGATGCCACCAATCTCCTCAATCTGTAATTTGTTAAAATGAAAGGCGTGAGTATTTCAAGAATAGTCAATAGTCTCTGCGCAAGTTAATCAATCTATACAAGTATATGAGGCAAATAGATATAGAAACACTGTAATATAATACCCGAAGGTTACTCTGGGTTCGAAAGTTACTCTGGGTCCAAAGGCAGCTCTAGACCCGAAAGCAAGTGTCTTGCCTAAAGGCAACTCTGGCCCGAACAGAAGTAGTTCGCCCATAGGTAACTCTGGGCCCAAAGGCAAGCCCAGGCGCGAAGGGAAGAAATCATATTAATTACATACTAAAAGCACTCATATAGTAAAGAATATTAACTATAGTTGAGCAAAATAAAAATTGAAATTTGAGTATTGAGCCTACCTTAGGCCTTTCCCCGAGTTTGAGCTTAATTTGTGATAAGAATTCACTCCTATAGCTGTTCCTACACCGCCTAGTCAATAGGGATTTAAATTTATGTTAACACACTTAAATATTAAGTATTTATAAATAATATTAAAGTTATGGACAAAAATTGAAAGAATATGAAAGTTTTGGGATCGATTTGAAAGAATTGAGTAGTTTGAGGACCTAATATGTAATAAAATTGAACTAAAAATATTTTGGACTGATTTATAAAATTTTTAAAACATTAAGGACTTAGTTCTAATTAAAGTTTTGGGGTAAACTTAAATAAGAATAAGAATTTGAAGGATTAAAATTGAAATAAAAATTTAGGGGTCAAATTGTAAAAATTGAAAGTTAAGTACTTAGAATTAAATAAACTTTAGGGGCTCACTTAAATAAAATAAATAACTTGGGACCATAATTTGTAAAGATAATCTAGGGGCTAAATTACAATAATTAAAAGTTGAGGATTTAGAATTTAAATAAAGTAAAAGGATCAACTTAAAACAAATAAAGAAATCGAGGGACTTGACTTGCAATTTTCAATTTAAATCATGAATTTGGGCCAAATAACTCGATTCACTACTCTCTCTTAGGTCTCTCTCTAGGTGAAAACACACGGTGGAAATTTTGAAGATTTGGCCGCGGTTTTTCGACGGTGGTTGGTGGCGAAAGTGGGGCCGAACGTGGTGGTTGTGCTAGTGGTGGTGTTTGATTGAAGAAAGGATGATTATTGAGCTCGAATTTGGGTGTTGAAGGTTGATGAAAATTTTGGGAATTTCCAAAATTCAACCTAATCTCTAGCCATTTTCGAAATTAATTAGTTCTATGATGTTCTATGAGGGTAGGGGAAGGTGTAGTTGTAATTTTTAGGTTGCGAAGTTAAGTTTGAGCGTGGGTGATCTTTCTTGGCCGTGAGTTATGGCGTGTGTGTATGTGTATGTATATGCATGTGTGCATGTATTGCGTGTGAGTTTGCTAGCTGCTATAGAAGGTGGTGGTACTGATGGTAGTGGTGATGTTGAAGAAGTGAAGAATTGCTACAATGTATTGGCCAAGCTTTCTGTGCAGGTCTGTGTGTTAAGCCACTAGGTGTTTGAGAAAGTGGGGACGAACGTGGTGGTTGTGCTAGTGGTGGTGTTTGATTGAAGAAAGAATGATTATTGAGCTCGAATTTGGGTGTTGAAGGTTGATGAAAATTTTGGGAATTTCCAAAATTCAACCTAATCTCTAGCCATTTTCGAAATTAATTAGTTCTATGATGTTCTATTAGGGTTGGGGAAGGTGTAGTTGTAATTTTTAGGTTGTGAAGTTAAGTTTGAGCGTGGGTGATGTTTCTTGGCCGTGAGTTATGGTGTGTGTGTGTATGTGTATATATATGCATGTGTGCGTGTATTGTGTGTGAGTTTGCTATCTGCTATGGAAGGTGGTGGTAATGATGGTGGTGGTGACGTTGGAAAAGTGAAGAACTGCTACTATGTATTGGCCAAGCTTTCTGTGCGGGTTTGTGTGTTAAGCCACTAGGTGTTGTGGTGGAGATGGAAATGAATAACAAATGATTTAGAACTATTGTGCGTGATTGTGATGACATAATAGTGGAAATAACGATTTAAAATGAGATGTTGAGAGATTACCTATAGAAACTTGTTTTTCTTGCTTGATGTAGAATGAAAATGGAGAATGTGAGTAATAATAATGGAGAAAAATAAGGATGTTGATGGGGCTACGGTTTAAGAGAATTTTGGCTATAAGCATAAAATGGGTATTGTAGGGTAAGAACTTGGTTAGAGTATAATTATTGGGCTAGAACACAAATGAACCTATAACGTGCTTTTAGTTGAATTAAATTGCGACTACACTCACATTGGACTATAAATTAATGAAATAAATAAAAAAATCTTTGCAGACTAAAATAATAAATTTAAAAGTTTGCTCCCCAAAAGTAAATTTGAAAAATAAATAAATTTTTATAATTATTTTTTATAATAATTGCATATAATAAAAAATAGTATAAAATATGACTAGACGAGTATTCGTTATTAAATTCTACAGGTGAAGTCGTAGCGACATGTTTGAGAAAATTTTATTTATTTAAATATTTTTAATTTTATTATTATATTTTTGTAAGGAAAATTCGCGGTCACTGCATGTGCTATCCGTCACTTTGTCCATACACCATCCACAACTTGAGTCACATTCCATTCCATGTGTCTTTTTAGGATACTCTAGTGCATATTTTTGTTATGGTGGGAAGTCAGACAAAATATTCATGTCCAGGAATCCTATTTTCATAGAAATGACTTTCCCATTTGAGAACACTTCAACAAAACCCGTGCATATATACCCTAACTCTAATATTTACATTATCATTCCTCCACCTATTTCTTGTGATCAACAACAACAAGCAACAACGATGGGGTCCACCGAGAACTCCAATGCTAAGTACACTCCCAACCAACATAATTCCCTCTCCGGCATGCATTTCTCACCCATGGCCCCGATTCCTTCATAAAGGCAAATATCACAAATATAATCCACGTCAACTTCCTCATCCCGACAAAACATGTCCACATCACATTCACAACCCAACCCAATTCTCCATCCCCCAACATACCTTCATCATCCTCTATGCCCGCCAATGTCAACACGACATCTACTATCAACACACCCAAACCCGGCCCCACGCATCGACTCTCGGAACTTCTTCATCAAACTACACCAGTTATACCACCACTACACAGCGAATGGATACTTCCTTCCCCACTCCCATGCCAACACCATCACTAGATATGCCATCGACGTCCACCATAGCCACCTCTGCTCCATACCAGCATCGCTACCTAAACAAACATACCCTATGACTACCAGTGTACACACTAAACAAACCAATACAACCGTACACGCCATAACAAAACCCTACCTTAGAAAACTTGCTAATTTCAAACAAGCCTTGCCGAATCCTTCCTTGCTACAAGCAATGCATGATGAATATTCCTCTCATCTGCACAATAACACTTGGACTTTGTTTCCCTATAGTTAACAACTAGGGCAAAACTTATTTTTTATTCCACAAGAAAATGGTATATACAAGATACAAATAGGCTAAATTACACTTTGGTCCATAACAATATAAAAACCTCATTTTAAGTACAAATAAATCTAAAACCCATTTATTCAACTCTCCCCCTCAAGTTGGTGCATAGATATCACACATGCCCAACTTGCATAGAGCTTTATGGAATGGTACATTGCTAACGGCATGAGTCATCATATTAGCTACTTGTTCTTCACTTCTGATGTATGGCACTTCAATATTCCCTGAGTCAAGATTATCCTTGATGTAGTTCCTATCAATCTCAACATGTTTGGTTCGATCATGTTGTACTGGATTATTTGCAATTTCAATAGTAGATTTGTTATCACAAAACAACAACATTGGTTTATTAGGACCAAAACCAAGTTCGCTCAAGAGAATCTTTAACCATGTGAGTTCAGTGGTTGCATGATGTAGAGAGCGATATTCGGCTTCCGCACTAGACAATGATACCGCACTTTGCTTTTTACTCCAAGAAACCAAGTTACCCCCAACAACCGAAACATAACCTGTTGTAGATTTCCTATCCAATCTTGCCCCAGCAAAAGTCAGAGTCTGTATAACCCACAATATCTAGATGCTCATGTTTAGAGAACAAGATACCCTTACCAAGAGAGGACTTCAAGTAAGCCAATATACGATTGACTGCATGCATGTGCCTATCACTGGGATTATGCATGAACTGACTCACCACACTCACTGCATATGACAAGTCTGGTCTGGTGTGAGTCAAATAGATCAGCTTTCCAACAAGTCTTTGATATCTCTCCTTGTTCGTAGGCACGTGGTTGGGGTAAATAGACAAGCCATGGTTTACCTCCATTGGAGTATCAAAAGGTTCACAAGCTGAGTGGCCGGTTTCTGCTAAGAGATCTAAAATGTACTTCCTTTGTGAAACAAAGATCCCTTGCTTAGATCGAGATACTTCAATGCCAAGGAAGTATTCTAGACCACCTAAATCCTTCATTTCAAACTCTTTCACCAAATAGCATCGAAGTTTCTCAATCTCACTTGGATTGCTACCTGTAACAATCATATCATCAACATACACAATGAGTAGAGTAATACCGTCACAATCCTTCTTATAAAAGAGAGTGTGATCTGCCAATTCTTGTTTAAACCCGTATATCTTCGTGGAGTAACTAAACCTTCCGAACCAAGCTCTTGGTGACTGCTTCAATCCATACAAAGCTTTCTTCAACTTGCATACTTTACCCTCTGGAGGCATGAATCCAGGAGGTGGATCCATATATACCTCTTCAGTCAAGTCACCATGAAGGAAAGCATTTTTCACATCAAATTGCCTCAGTTGCCAATCAAGGTTAACTCCTAGTGATAGGATAACCCTAACAGTGTTCATCTTGGCCACTGGAGCAAAGGTTTCTTGGTAATCAATACCATATGTTTGTGTATAACCTTTCGCAACCAATCTCGCTTTGTACCTTTCTACAGTCCCATCCGATTTGTACTTCACAGAGAAGACCCACTTACACCCGCATAGTCTTTTTTTCCTCAGGTAGTGTGATCATCTCCCAAGTAGAGTTTCTTTGGAGAGGATTCATCTCCTCTACCATTGCCAATTTCCACTTTGGGTTTTCAAGAGCTTCCTGAAAATTATTAGGAATAGGAATAGAAGATAACTAAAGTGCAAATGTAAGGTGAGACTGAGATAAGCGGTGATAAGAAATATAATCGGAGATAGGATAAATCACATTAGAAGAGGATTTTGAGAATCCTAATCTATATGGTTCTTTACGACTTCGAATATGGTATCTCCTACTCTGATGTTCACTAGCAGGAGTAAGAGTATCAATGTTTGAACCTGTTGCAATATCAAGATCTGGATTATCAGAAATAACATGAGAAGGAGAAGGATCTTGTACCTCATTTCCAATTTCTGAAGAATCATTCGATGGCCCAATAGAGTCATCATTAGGGGTACCAATATTTTGAGGAGGAACAGTAGCGCCATCATTTCTTTTGGTATAACATCTTTGAAACAATCTAGGTGACCTATCACCCGGAACCTTGGTTTGAGATGCCTCTTTTTCCAACTCCCCGGTCCTTCCTGAAATCCAAAATCTTTTTTCCTCTAACCACAATTGTTCCTCTTCCCTACTATTCACCCCCCCCTGAAGGGGAGCCAATGATACCTTTCGAGAGAAGAAGGAATCCGACTCCCGAAATTGGATATCCATGGAGACATAATACTTTCCACTAGGAAGATGAAAACATTTATAGCCTTTCTGGGAGTTAGAGTACCCGAGGAACACACACTTGAGGGCACGTGGGTCAAGTTTATCACGTAGATGAGAGTGGATATGAACATAGCACACGCAACCAAAAACCTTAGGACAAATATTCAACACAGATGTAATAGGATGAAATTGTGATAATATCCTCAAGGGTGTTTCAAAGTTAATAATACGAGCTGGTATTCGATTAATCAAAAAAACAGCGGTCGAAACAGCTTCGACCCAAAAATGTTTAGGAACATGCATAGTAAGGCACAAAGCTCTAGCTACCTCTAAGATATGGCGATTTTTTCGCTCTGCTACGCCATTCTGTTGAGGTACGCCATTCTGTTGAGGTGTGTAAGCACACGTTGTTTGATGAAGAATACCATGAGTTGTGAAGAAATTAATAAGAGATTGATTCACAAACTCACGACCATTGTCGGAATGAAACACTTGAACTTTGGCATTAAATTGTGTGAGAATCATTTGTGAGAAATTAGGAATGGCATGTATAACATCACCTTTTGATTTCAAGAAGTAGACCCAGGTAACCCTCGTGCAATCATCGATAAATGAAATAAAATATTTGTAACCTGAGGAAGATGGAATGGAAAATGGACCCCATACATCAGTAAAAACACAGGCAAAAGGCATAGACCTTTTATTAGAACTGATTTTAATAGGTACGCGATGACTCTTTGCCAAAATACATTTTTCACATCGCATACTAGAACTAGAAATATCCCTAAACAAATGAGGGAACACACGTTCTAGATAGGGAAAAGAAGGATTGCCTAACCGGCAATGCCACAAAAGGATCCTATCTCTAGTAGAACTTGAACTAGCAAGTAGAGTGCTACTACCAACTTCTGTTTGTAACACTTTTGCTCCCTCTAAAAAATAAAGGCCCCCTCTTTCTCTACCAGTGCCAATCGTCATCTTCGTGCGATTGTCCTGAAACACACAAGAAGAAGAAGAAAAAATTACTAAACAATCAAGAAGTTTTGTAATTCTACTGATAGAGATGAGGTTAGTAGAAAGTGTAGGTGCAAAAAGAACCGAAGACAAAGAGAGAGTAGATGAAAAAGAGACGTGTGCAGCTCCATTAATGGGTACATGAGTTCCATTTGCAACCTGAACCGACTTAACAGGTGTTGGAATTAGTGATTCAAGGTTTGAAAAGGTATGTGTGAAGTGATCAGTCGCTCCAGAATCGATAACCCAAGTGTTATTGGCAGTGGGAGGTAATGCAAAACAAAAGGTACCTGTCTGAGAAGATGACTGGGCTACACGCAAAGCAATAGGTGGAGAAATGTCAGCCTGTTTCTTCCAACATCTATCAGTAGAAGGTCCGAACAAATTCCTCAAACATTTATCAATAGAGTGTCTGAATAAATGTAAAGGATGCTTTAGGGCAGGTGCAACCTTCCGGCCAGTAACATACCCTTTCCGTTTCCGACCAGCAATATGCATTTCCAGTATCTTGGCCCAGACACGATAATTTGTGCAAATAGGAGAAGTAGGCCTATGTTCAGCCATCTTTCTAAACTTGATTTAAGAAGAACCAACAAGCACAGTTGCAAATTGCTGAGGGAAACTTCCACCAAAAAGAAACACAGAAAAAAGGGCACAATGTAGTGATCGGAAAATTCTTCTTAAATAAATATATTTAATTAAATAAAATTTCGAACGTGTCGCTACGACCTTACTTATAAAATTTATATCGTGTACACTCGTCTAGTCGAAATTTACATTATTTATTGTATATTTAATTATTTATTAAAAAAAAATTATTTATTTTCAAAAATTTACAATTGAGGACCAAACTTTAGAAATTATTCGTTTTAGTTCATAAAGTTTAGTTTTATTCAATAACTTATAGGCCCATCTAAAGTCCACTTTTAATGCGTGTCCAATATGAAAGCCCATTTGGAATGGTAACCCTAATTTTGTCCTCTTTATATAAGCTTATAGTTGATTTTAGAACCCAAGCCTCATTACTTCCTCATCTCTCTCCCTTCTTCCTCTCTTGTGATGACCACTATTTGGTTCTAATAAGGTAATGTTTCTCCACTCTTATCCTTTTCTATCCTAATATAGGTTGTTTGAGGATAAGTAATTGAAGTTTTATGGATTTATTGAGACTTTGGTGGTTGGGGAAAAGTAATTTACTTGATACTTTGAGTTGGGCATGAGGTCTTATTATGGGATGAGATTAAGACGACTTGGTATCTACCAAGCCCCCATAGTGTTTGATGAATTGCTTGAAAGAAAAACCAATGTATTTTGCACCTGCCACTTTTTCCAGCTTCTGCACTCAACTTTGAAAGGCCATAACTTTTAGTATAGATGGAATTTCTAGGTGATTCAAATTGGGAAATGATCCCCCATGAGTTATCTATCATTTAGAATTGGTTTGACATCATTTGGAGCCTCGTAGGATATTTTATGATACTTTTTGTGAAACTGGGCAGATTCCACCCGAGAACAAGGTATTGTCTGTTTAAAAATAGTTTTGATGCCCTAAACGCGATTTATATGAAACAATATTTTTATATGATGAATATGTACGAGGTTTCTACCTTCTGTAAAAAGTTTAGAATTTTCTGATGTCTTTTACTATTTTAAATAATTTGACAAACGTATACCGCCATAGCAAGGTATTTTTCACAGTTTCTGTACTTAGAGTTGAAAACTTGTTTTGGCTCATATAGTTGGAGTTTAGATGTGATTTTAATGTAAGACATTATCCAATGAGTTAGTTATCCTAGGAATTAGAATTTCATGATCCTACGCTTTGATTTGGGAGTTATTCCCATTCTTGCCGAGAAGAGAGTCGGGAGAGGACCGAGAAACCAGTTGCAATTCCATCCTTCAATTTCTTTTGCATATTTACTTTAACCCCCAAAATTTAATTGCATATTAGTCCCTCATGTTTTAAAAATCCTATAATTGAGCCCAAAATATTTTTAGTTCACTTTTATTGCATAATAGGTCCTCAAACTATTAAATTCTTTCAAATTGACCCCCAAAGTTTTATATTCTTTCTATTTTGGTCCAGAAACTTCTATATTACTTATAGATACTTATATTTTAAGAATATTAACATAAATTAAACTCGTTATTGACTAGACGAGGCGTACCAACAGCTAGAGGACTGATTTTCACCGCTTAGTAGGCTCAAAACTCGAGAGATACTTTAGGTAGGCTCAAAAGACTCATTTTTACTTATCGCGCAATTATTGTTAATTATCTGTACTATATGAGTGTGCAAATGTATGTAATTGATGTGACTGCTTGCCTTCGGGCCTAGACTTGCCTTCGGGCTCAGAGTTACCTTCGGGTAAAGAATTGCCTTCGGGCCCAGAGTTACCTTCGGGTAAGAGAATTGCCTTCGGGCCCAGAATTGCCTTCGGGCCCAGAGTTGCCTTCGGGCCTAGAGCTGCCTTCGGGCCCAGAGTTGCCTTCGGGCCTAGAGCTGCCTTCGGGCCCAGAGTTACCTTCGGGTATTATATTACAGAGTTTACATGACTATTTGCCTTATATACTTGTATAGATGATTAACTTACGCAGAGCCTACTGAGTATTGTTTAAATACTCACGCCTTTCATTCTTTTACAGATTGAGGAGTTTGGGGGCGTGACGAGGCATGGGAGTTCTATTTAGGCTTATTAAATAAATGACTTTACTTCCGTTGTTGTTTTGGTAACCCGATGTATGGGATTATGTCGTTTTCAAACCCTTGAACTATTTAGTAACTCGTTTTGGATGTTTTGGACGTTTGGTGTTCAATAATTTTTAAAACACTTTAGATGGTTGTTATATCAAAAGAATTTCCGCTTTTAATTATTTATTATATTTCCGCATTTAATATTAGAAGAAAAAAAAAGAAAAAAAAAAGAAATGGTTAGTTTTAAAGAAAGATCTAGGGTTCCGAGTTCTTCGAACTCGGGGCGTTACACACAAATAGCACTGAAAAAGGAGCACAAACTTCAACCAGGCCTTACAAGAAGGAAGTCGACCCTTTTTCAGCATCGAGAGCAAGAGAAATCGACAGACCTTGGCAGAAATGACGGGAATCAGCTAAGGAGCAGTTGCTGAAGGTCAAACGAAGGTTGCTGGAGGTTAAAAGAGGTCACCAGAGGTCCAATGAGGTCACCGGAAGTCAACGCAGATTGTCGGAGGTCGAGACACACGAAGCAGCCAAGAAATCTAGACCAAACGAGAAGGGAAAACCATTCCTTACCCAAAAACGAAGAGGACCACTTGAGCCCTAGCTTCGCCGGAAGTTGCAGCAGGTCGTCGGAGGCTGGGCGAGCGTCGACGGTGGTTGTAATGCCCCGCTCAAAGTCGACCCGACATAATGTATATGTTTATGATGTGTTCATGAAATGTTTGGGAATGTATGAGACATGTCGAGATTCGAAACGGCCGTCGAAATAAGGAAAACGAGAAATTTCAGCAGAACTGAAGTTACGGCCGTAAATGTAAGTATTACGGCCGTAAATGTCAGGTTACGGCCGTAAGGGTCTAATGTTACGGCCGTAAATGTGTAACAGTGGAAAAGTGCCAAAAGTTTCAGAGAGCAAATTACGGTAGTATCATTCAGAGATACGGCCGTATGGTTGGAGTTACGGCCGTAAGGCATGGAAGTTACGGCCGTAAGTCAAGAAGATGAAATGCAGGGGATTTACAGAGAGTTTATTACGGCCGTATGATGGTATGATACGGCCGTATTAATCAGGTTACGGCCGTAAGGTTATGGTGTTCTGGTAGTAAGTAAGGGGGTTCTGGTAGTAAATGTGGAAGTTACTACCAGTAATTTTAAGTCGGCGAAGTGCTATTTTAGAAGATTCTAGCCATTTCTTGGACATTTCTCACCCAAACTCGGTTCCAAAGCTCCCAAAATCCTTCCAAGTCCCTCATGAACCTATGGAATCATCTCCCACTCCATATATGACCTATGTAATGCTTGTGTAAACTATGATTACAAGAAGGAAGGGAGGAAGAGAAAGAGAAGAGATGAAGAAGAAGGAGGGCTATCTATGGTTCTTGAGCTTGATTTCTTCTATAATGGTGAGTAATAGATGTAGTTCATGTTAATGCATAGAGATGGCATGTTTTCTATGAGTTTATGTATAGGAAATGAGCTTAAATTCATGCTATGGCTTTGATATGTTGAGTATGTGAATTCTATGAAACTATATGATGTTATGAGAAAGTATATGATCTTATATTGTGAATTTAGCATGTTGAATGATGTTAGATGATAGATATGAAGTAGTACATGAGATATGTGATGATTAAGACCATGTAATGATGCTAGAATGATATGAAAGCTAGGAAATGTGAACGAATGCCACGTGAATGATTACGTAACATGTTATGATGATGAATGGGATGTTATATGTAAGGATATGATATGTTCTATGATATGTAATGACAAGAAGAAGTTCATAAGAAAGTATGCTATGTAATGTCCAAGAATGTTATGATTACGATTACAAGGTGAAGTATGAATGATGTATGACACGAAGCATGACGTATGTGAAAGAATGTAGTTGCGTATCATGTGTTTATGGCGAATGTAGCGCCCCAAGAGTAAAATAACTTTTGGGGGACGGCTTATGATGTTACCGGCGGCCTAACGGGTAAAAGAACCCTTGGGTGACGGCCTCTAATGTTATGGGCGGTCTAGGAGTAAAAGAACTCTTTAGGCAGCGGTCCGGCGCCCAAAGCGTAAAAGAACCTTTGGGGGACGGCCTATGATATGATGACGATGACGTACTCACATGATTCGCAACTAGGGCCCAACGAAAGGAAGAAAAGAATGTTACACGTGCATTCATGCATTGCATTGCATCTATTGCTCACTGAGTCCTCGTGACTCATTATGTGTGCGTTTATGTGTTTATGATGCAGTTACGTGGAGAGTGGAGAATCCGACCGAGAATGATGTGTGCGGATGTGCGTGGGGAATGGAAGGATCACGGTCCTGCAGCCCGATTCCGGACGGGTCGTTACAGTGGTCGTCCAAGAAGAAGCAACCGAGATATAGAGAGGCTAAGAAGTAGTCCCTGGAGCAGACGAGCTTAACCCAGTAGCAAACAACTTCGAACTCCACCACGGTAGTGCGAGGATGGTCGCTGGCGACGGAGGAAGCCAGCAATGGCGTCGGAAGTGGCGAGTGAAGGTCAGGGTCTCTCGTCTCTCCTCTGGCTCTGATACCAAGTTAACAACTAGGGCAAAACTTACTTTTTATTCCACAAGAAAATGGTATATACAAGATACAAATAGGCTAAATTACACTTTGGTCCCTAACAATATTAAAACCTCATTTTAAGTACAAATAAATCTAAAACCCATTTATTCAACTCCTATCAACTGAGCAAAATGTAATCGACTTAAAATGGCTTTATCGTATAAAATAGATACCTGGTGGTTCCATTGATTGATATAAAGCACATTTTGTTGCCCGGGGGTTCCAACAACAGCATCACTGGATTATGATGAGACCCATAGTCTATCGTCAAACCAAGCACTACTCGTCAAGGTTTCACCATTGTTGTTCACTTTTGTTGGCCATTGCGTCAACCGAATGTCAACCATGCTTTCCTTCATTGGCACTTAGTGGAGGATGTTTACATGAAATAACCCCTTAGATTTGCTGACCCTAATCATCCAAACTTTATGTGTCATCTCAATCATTTCGTTTACAGGCTCAAGAAAGCTACCCGCATTTGGTGTCAATCGTTGAAAACTTTTCTTCTCTGCCTTTAATTGAAACCCCTTTCAAATAGACAACTGCCCATTCATTTATTATGGCCAATACCTCACACTTCTCATCCTCATCTACATTGATGATATTATCGTAACAAGTAGCTCTCCCTTCCTCATAGCCTCTATCCATAAACTTACAACCCAATTCTCTCTAAAAGATCTTGGCATTATCACATACATCTCAGGAATTAAAGTTGGACACACAAACTGCGGCCTCATCCTCATACAGTGCAAGTACATCCGAGCCCTCCTTGTGCCAACATGACTACGGCAAAGCCCACCACAACTACATTTGCCACTGAAGAAAAGAGAGATTAATTGAATTCTCTATTCACTTTTCATTGATATACAATTGAGGTATATATACACAGAAAGATTACCAATCTGATAGTGATAAGTTTTATGCATGATAAGCATCAAGTGATAAACCTTATGCTAACCTCTAATCCTACGGATAAGTAAACAACATATTTAAATTACATATTATACAACAACTTAGAACTATCCTTTTAAGGATAATTCTAGTACTAATTCACATAATATTTGGCATCATTCAACATTCCCCCTCAAGCTGGAGAATAAAAGCCCCGTATGCCCAGGTTGCTAGTTAACTTTTCAAACCTATCTCTTGGTAATCCCTTTGTTAGAATATCGGCTACTTGCTAACCGATAGGTACGTACACCATGTAGATAACTCCATCTTCAAATTTTTCTTTAATAAATAGTGATCCACCTCTACATGCTTGGTTCTACCATGATGAACTAGGCTCTGTGCTATGCTGATGGCAGCCTGATTATCACTATACAGCTTTATGGGATCGTTTCTTTGTAGCTGTAACTCATCAAGGAGCCTTTAATCTATATCAACTCATATACACCTTGAGCTAGTGCCATAAATTCCGCTTCATCACTACTACGGGCTATTAAGGATTGTCGTTTACTTCTCCAAGTTACAAGATTTCCCCAACCTCTACATTTCTATCTTCATTTTTCCAAAAAAAATAGCCCCTATCCTAGTGTCATTTTAAGATATCAAAGTATCCTATATGCTTCCTCCATATTTTTTACAAGTGGGCGATGCATAAACTGACTAACTAAGCTCATTGCGAATGCAATATCAAGTCTTGTATGTGGCAAATATATGAGTTTTCCAACCAATCGTTGATATCTCCCCCTGTCTACAAGATTATCTTCACCTCTCGGTTTGTGCTTTGCTTTCTGTTCCATGGGCATAGTTGTTGGTTTACAACCAAGCATGCTCATTTCCTTAAACAAACAGGTTACATACTTCTTTTGTGACATCGAAATTTCCCTTTTGGTCCTTGCTATGTCCATACCCAAAAAATGCCGCACTTGTCCTAGGTCTTTGACCTCAAATTCATCTGCGAAAATCTCTTTGAATCTCCCCAATTCTTCCAAATCATCCCCCATCAGGATCATATCATCAACATACACAATAAGTACAGCAATTTTCCTCTCTGTCGAGTGCTTAAAGAACAACGTATGATCAGATTGTCCTTACACATAGCCATGTTTTTTAATTACTTTGTTGAACTGCTCAAACTGTGCACTAAAAGACTGCTTTAAAACATATAAGGAATTCTTTAGGTGACAAACAACTCCCTCACCATGCATTTCCTCAAAACCATGAGAAACACACATGCAAACTTCCTCTTCAAGCTTGCCATTTAATAAGGCATTCTAGATGGCAAGTTGTTGAAGGGGCCAATCAAGAATAGCAACCACAAAGAGCAAGATTCTTACTATATTCATCTTAGCAACCAGAGCGAAAATCTAAGTATAGTCCACTCCATAGGTTTGAGTGAGCCCCTTAGCCACCAATCATGCCTTGTAGCAACCAATTCTCCCATCCGCCTGGTGTTTCACTGCAAACACCCATTTCCATCCGACCATGTGTTAATCTTTGGGTTTAGTGACTATTTCTCAAGTTTCATTCTTCATTAAAGTTTTCTGTTTCTTCTTGTACAACCTTATTCCAGTTGGGTATGGCAGAGGCCTCTTCAATACCCTTCAGTATAACAGTCTCTTCAAGACTCGCTGTGAATGCTTGAAATCTAGGTGTCAACTTCCCCTAACATAGAAACTTTGAAGTTGGATGTGGTGTACAGCTTCTAACTGCCTTTCCCTTTGTAATTGGAGGATCTTTTCCAGGTGAAGTGGGATGATTAGCATTAGGAGCAGTCTCAATAATTTTTGGGCTTTTTTCAGGTAGAGAGATTAAGGGTTGATTTACCTGGACTACTACCTTTAGTTCAGGCACGGGGTTTTGCAGGTCTTGCAATAGAATATACTTCCAAGTTTTTCTCACGTTTGTGCAAATAGACACGCAACTTAATGTTCTATTGAATCTCTGGGTGCTCCTTTTTCTAGTGATAAGGGTGGTTGTTCTAGTGGAAATGAGGGTAAGCATGAGTCACTTGATTCCCAAAAAGAGGATAAACACGACTTATTCCCAAAAACAAAATTCCCTTGGCGAGTAGCCGGGAAAAATGCATTTGTGAGCTCAAGGATCAAACTTACTTTGGGTTTGGCTAGGGACATGGACATGGGCTATACATCCAAAGGTTTGTAATGGGAGATTAGAGAAGAGACGTGTTATGATAGATTTTGAGAAGCACATCAATGGGAGCTTAATAATTTAAGACACGGGATGGCATTCCATTGATCAAGCAAACGGCAATTAAGATTGATTCACTCTCCGGGTCGGCTATTTTTATGAGGTGGAAATTTTTGTATTCGGCAATACCATTTTTTTATGGTGTGCCGGCACATGAACTTTAATGAATAATACCATGTTCAGATAAATATTCACCTAATATGGCATTAAAATATTCGGTGCCATTGTCGGTGTGCAAAATGCGAATACTAGTGTTAAATTGGGTGTTTATCATTGCATGGAATCATTTGAAAGTAGCTCCTACCTAGGATTTTTTGTTCAAGAGATATACCTAACTAGTTCTAGTGTGGTCATCAATAAAAATGATAAATCATTTTGTATTGGTGAGGCTATTGACACTGGACGGACCCCAAATATCACTATGAATGAGTGAAAAAGGTTGTGATGGTTTAAGGTCGAGGACGAAATGGAATATGAGCATACTTTGCCAGTTGACACACTTCACTATGGTACAAACTCAAGTCTTTATTCTTGAACAACAAATGAAACAAATGTTTCAAATAGGGAAAGCTAGGATGACCTAGCCCATAATGCCATCTCATTATTTCATCAAAAACAGGGAAAACATCACAATGAGGAATAGAAACATTATTCACTTGAGCTTGTCTAGACTCAAGCATTTCATTATCAAAGTCGTACAGCCCACTATATTCCCTTGGCCACCCAATCGTCTTCCCCGAGGATAGCTTCTAAAATACACAGTGAGAAGAGAGAAATTTAGTAACCTGATTATGATCTTTTGCAAGTTTACTAATAGAGAGAAGTTTGAAAGAGATATTAACGTGAAGGATAGATTTCAACGTTACATATTTGGATAACTTGACAAAACCTTTACCAGCAGCAGTGGAAAGGGACCCGTCAACAATTTTTACTTTGAGATTACCGAAGCGTGGAATATAGGTTGTGAACTGCTGGGATTGACTAATCATATAGTCTAAAGGCCCTACATCAATTATCCAAGGGGTACGATTGATTGTTTTGACATCGAGGGCAGTGGCTTACTTGAGTGGGCCACGGTATAAGTAGGATTTGGTGGCTGAGTTTCAAGTGGCTGCGATTGATTTAAGAAGCGTTGAAATGGTTCCATGTATTAAGGGCTAAGCGAAATCAAGTTGGGTTGATGTTCATAACTAGCTGTGGAACCTCTCGAATCAATCTGCTGGTTCAGTTGATGTTCATAACTAGCCGTGAAGCCTCTGGGATCAGTCTGCCCATTAGGTTTCCAATTGTCTAGCTTCCAGTATATTTTCCAACATGTGTCTTGAGTATGGCCCTTTCTATGACAATGGTCACACCATGGTCGTTGACGCTCATGTCTCCTCTAAATTTGTTGTTCTACACCAACTTAATCGTCCATGCCTTTGGAAGCTAGTGCTGACGTTTCCAAACCAGGTTCATGAACATCACTGAGCATCACTCTTCTTCTATTTCCCCCCTGTCACGTCAGCAAAGGCCTCTCTGATGGATGGTAAGGGGTCCTTAGCTAATATACGGCCACGAACTTCGTCAAGGTCCTCAGTAAAACCTTGTAAAAAATAAAATACCCTTGCCATTACCAACATCTTCTTATACTTGCCAGCATCTTCTTTGCATTTTCAATCCAAGTAATAAAATAGGTCCAACTCTTGCCAAAGGTTGTTAAGAAGATTGTTGTAAGTGGTGACAGATGATGAACTTTGCTTGAAGTCACAAAGTTGAGATTAGATCTCAAAATTCTGGGCTGAATTGCCCAAATCAGAGAACGCTTCAGTCACAGCCTCCAACAATTCAGGAGCAGTAGGTAGAAAGAGGTAGGCTCGACCAATATCAACCTCCATAGAGTTAATAGTCCAAGCCATAACCATAGAGTTTTTAGCATCCCACTGAGGTATGAAGGATCAGTGGACTCTGGTGCTTCTATATCACCATTGATGTATCCGATACCCCGGAAAAAAAGGGTCGCTGATTGGGACCCTTGAACAAAATTATGGCCTGAGATTTTTATGCAGTGTAATTTGCAAAGAAACACTATCAGATGAAGCTGAAACAGTAGGAGAAGATGGTTGTTGGATAGAATCAGATAAACCCTTAGAAGAAGAAGTATTCCTGATTGTCTCAGACATGATTTTTGAATTTTAATTGGTAAGAGAATGGCACTAATACCATGAAGAAAAGAAAGATTAATTGAATTCTCTATTCACTTTTCACTGATATACAATTGAGGTATATATACACAAAAAGATCATAATCTGATAGTGATAATCTAGTGATAAGCCTTATCCATGGTAACCATCAAGTGATAAACCTTATCCTAACCTCTAGGAGAGAGATTCTAACTAATCCTATGGATAAATAAACAACATATTTAAATTACATATTATACAACAACTTAGAATTATCCTTTTGAGAATAATTCTAGTGCTAATTCACAAGATATTTGACATCATTCAATAGCCACCAATTTTTCGGCCACTATCGCCGGTGGTCAGCCACTTGAGAATGCATGAGAGTACAGATCATTGCTAGGCCACTTGCAATATTTTTCTTTCACCACGCTAGATCTTTTCGACTATGTTAATAAATTATCATAGTACATGCACACACCAACCACATCGCACTTGTTTGTTTTGATATCTCCATGGCACTAAGATCACTTATCCAGTAGTTTTTACATTATTTACATAGCAGCACCCCATCTCTTGGAGCTCCAAAAAGCAAGCCACGGTTGCCCGCTCATCCACTAACGTGATTATCCTAACATGCCGCTATCAAGATGGAGGGTAGTAACACCAATCCTATTCAGGAACCATCTATATGGCACCATTGACTGAGTTGGTACCAACCAAGTCAGCACTTGTGAGAGTAAATGGCCCGGTGCTATTTTTTTTTTAAAAAAAGAGCGAAATTTTAGGGCTTGTCCTGCAATCATGCATTCCCAATCTGAACCTATTCAACCCCAATTACAGCCATCAACCAAAACTCAACCACGACTACCTCCTTCTCTAACAAGCAGGACCATCGCCGACAGCCACCACTCAACGCCAACGTCTCCGTCCTCCACCACTGATAGGTGTCTCTCCTTTATTTGGACACTTTGCATGTTTCTTTGTCAATTACATCTCATTTTCCACTCGAATTTGGGATTGGATTTGAAAACTTAATGGAGTTTAGTACTCAGTTTTGGACGAGATTAACACATATTGCGGTTAAAACGTACATCTCTTCATTTGGACTCGGATCTTTCAAAACATTTTATAGCTATTTTAATGTTTGATTTCTTGAATTTTTTTCTAGTTTAATGTTCTAAGTGGCTGCTGCATTTTCCCTCTATGAACCTTAAATATTTGCCTTAATTGTAAAATATTTCAGATTCCCTCTTTTAAGATTTGCCTTAATACATAAATGTTCTCAATATTTATTAGTGGTTGCTGTATGTTCGAACATTATTTGAGAGTACCCGCATATATAAAATCAAATCAAATATTGCTCATTTTGTGTACCATTATTGTATACATTAACCATTTCTTGCTTTTTTTTGAATGTTTGTTGTTCGCCTTCAGTAGCCATTTGATTGACATAAGGCTAGAGTTTTCTCGCCGTGAAGATGCTCGAAATTCCTAGTGAGGCAATGCGGGAGCACTTGAATGTCAATGATATATCTGTGTCTGAAGCTTCGTCTGAAGATGAAAAAGAAGAGAACCAGGAGGAAAAACAAGAGGAGAACCTTAAAGCAGATGTAGAAGATCTCAATCTCATTCAACGCTAGTTTTCATATTACTTGGATTGTTTGATGTCGAATTTGCAATTGCATTATTTATTTTCTTAGCTGAAACGATAAGGAAAACTATCGTTGCTAAAAATGGGGATGGTAACAGTACATGCTAACATGTAATGAAGTTTCTTTGGATTCTAATTACATAGGATATAATTGTGTAGGTTTGTACTACGCTTTATGAATTTAAGAATTACAATTTGACGGTTTAATAGGAAATTTTTTTAAATTGGATCAAATTGTTCTTTTTTAACTTGATTGTTCTATGAATGCAACTATTATGGTTGATCTTCGATCATAAATAGTCTGACTTTGTTAAGAGTCTGAGGTCAATTTGAGGTTAGATTCAACCCCTAATATAATCACACATTTCATACTGATGCAAAAAAATTTGGTAAATCTTCAAACACAGTAAGAATGTGGTAATCTAGCTTTTATTGGAAAATACTAATTTGGCAAGCTTCTTTTGGATTAGATTAAATATTATATCCTTCCCCCACTTAAAACAATGCTCCATCCCAATTATCACATAATGAGTGATGTAAAAGATATGTATGGTCTTGAATCGCTCTAACGTGTAGCCCTTCTTTTTTCTTTCAATGACGGAGGTGACGAAAGATGGTGCCAAATACATTCCCACTGATCCTCCCGATGATCTACCACATGTTCGGAATAAATTCAATTCTTGGGATGAGGCACTTGCATTCTATAATAATTACACGAGGCTAGCTTGGTTTAGCACATGTAAACACAGGAGCACATTAAGTGAAGATAGTGCATGTTATCAATCAAGAACATTTACTTGCTATAGACAGGGAACGACTAACTTAAGGTATCAACTGAAAGAGAAGCATAAAAAATTGTGCTCTGGAGAGCGAAAAGGGGGACATAGTAGATGCTGTTGTTTGGCAACTTCGACTATGAAAAAGGTGAAAAACGATGAAGGGTTGCTGGTTCCAACTTTCACGACCGAGCATACTCACCCACTAACTAGCCCAAGGAAAACGCAGTTCTTGCATTCACACGGAAATATAACACCAGCTCAAAGGAATCTTCTTGATCAGATATCACAGGCTAACATTAGCACATGTCAGCAGGTCAGGTTACTAGAGATAAGCAAAGGCAATCCCTCTTTTGTCGGGTGTCAAGAGCAGAACATTAGGAACTAGAGAGGGAGAAACGCCAAAAGAAGTTGGGACAGGATGGTACGACCCTTGTTAAATATTTTGAGTGTGAGAAAGAGGTCGATGAGAAATATTAATACAGTGTCAAGATGAGTGAAAGGGGTCTTCAAGCAATGCTTTTGGGCAGATTCCACATCACATAGTGCCTATGCATATTTTGCCGATGTTGTAGTTTTTGACACAATTTACAACACCAACATGTATGATATGATTTTGGTACCTTTTGTAGCTGTAAGTCATCACAGACAGACAGTTACGTTCGAATGTGGATTGCTCAGCAACGAGAGCACAAACTCATTTATTTGGTTGTTCTCGCAGTTTCTAGAAGCCATACTAGTAAGAATCGCCCTGAAAGCGATCATTACTGATTAAGATCAAGCAATGGAAGGGACAATTTCTACGGTACTTCTACTTCTAACCATCATTTAACGCAATTTATGAAATTATCAATCCTTTGCTGGGCGTGTTTGTCGCGGCATGCCAAAGTTTAATTTTTTTTTTCCTTACTTGGTTTCAAAACTACAAATTAATGTAGAAGTGGTAAGTAAGGGTCGAACCCAAGAGGAACGGTGTTTAATGTAGTTGTTTTTATCAATAAATATAGAAGGGGGGGTTTTGTGAAGTTGAATGAAATTCGAAAATAAAATGACAAAATAAAAGCGATGAAAATGAAACAATTGAACTAAATATCTAGTTCTCGGGTTCGGTTGTGTCAACAACGTGTGTTTATCTTTCGCATGCAACGTGTTACTATTCCTTCTTCAATTTATCAACTCCAATTAACCAAGATGATATGATTAACGAATTCTTCCTTAAGTGTATTAAATTAAAGTGAGTTCTTTAACTTAACATCTAGCTATTGGATAACCCTAAACAAGTTCTTAGGATTTAATGCAAAGCTAGTATGAAATGAACGAGAAGAATGAGTTGAATTAGATGAACAATTTCGCAAACTCAAATTAATGCATCTAAGTTGATTTGTTAATAAATATGCACGATATTCATTTGCTACTTTGGATTGGAATCTAATGATATTTACGGATCAAGAGTTCCAATCCTAGCATGTAACTTGAATTTAAAGATTAATTGATTCAATTGGCCAAGGTGAATGCAATAATCACATAAACTCAAAAACGGGTTTACAAGCATAACAAACCAACAAATTGAAGTGGAGGAATAGATAAAACGTTACTAAAGTGTTAGAAAAGATAATCACATGTTAGTTGAACACAACGTTCCCCTCGAACTAGATAGTGAAGTCTAACTACTCATATTTGTGGGTTTCATACTTTTTAGCGAGTGTTCGCCTTGTATCACCTCGAAAATATAATATATTATACTTCACTATCACAAATAATATACAAAAATATAGAAACAAGAAAATAAATGCTAAGAAATAAATAGAGAAGTTTAATCACTCATATATGCGGGTTAAATACTTTTTAGCGAGTGTTCGCCTTGTATCACCTCCACAATATATGAGAAATTATCTTTCTCAAACATGAAAAATAAAAGAAAGAGAAAAACTAACGAAGAAATGCTCCGCTAATCATATTCACGGTCGAAGTATCGTCGATTGATTATTCGAACCTAAATTTAGGTTTTTACTTCCGCCGGAATATAAGAAACTAAGAGCTTTCAAGCTAGAACTAAGAACAATTGATGAAGAGAATTTTATTGAGGATAAAGTTGGAGAGAATAACTAGCTAATTCTCTCTTCAAAGTTGTGTCTTCCTTCCTTACAAATGCCTCTATTTATAGGAAAAATTTCATAAGAAAATACAATAAAAAATTACACTCATGCACCATCATGGGTTTATTAAATTGTATCCACCAAATCATGATAATAGAATTTCATCATGGGGTAGGTAAACATCTTATCTTGCTTTGGCAATTGGGAATTCATCTTTTGGATATTTTAATAGAAAGTTGTGAATTTTCTACCAAAACATGGCCCAAAGAATCCTCCATTCAGAATAGTCACGGTTTTACCCATTTTTGACCACCATAAAGTCTGAATCATCTGAAGTCATGAACACTGAAGTTGTAGCCCTCTGAGTCTGGTTTCTACAGGAAGAATTGGGTCAATTCAATTTTTGTAGCTCAAGTTATGGTCAAATTACTATACTGCGCCAGTAAATCTGAGTTGCTGATTTTTTTCGATATGACACTTTTAGTCATTTTTCTTCAAACGGCCATAACTTTAACTAGGAAACTCCGATTTGGGATTCGGAAAAAGTTTGGGAATCCTATTTTGATGTTCTTAAACATTGGGATAAGAAAAATTGTAAAAATAATTTTTCATAAAATTGCATCGGAGGCCCTCCATCTTTGATTCGTTTGCATTTTGGTCCCGAGTTTCCGTTTTCATTCGATTTTCATGCATTTTGACTCTTTTTTATTCTTTGTGACCCTAAACACCACAATAAAGGAAAAACACATAAAACGGAACATATAACACTAATAAAACACACAAACACGTAAAATAGAAGAGTTATTTAAATGCTTTTCTAGCACTTATCAAACTCCCCCACACTTAGACTGTTGTTCGCCCTCGAACAAAAACCATATGACACAAAAC
The DNA here is from genome assembly GCA_018223645.1 of Jasminum sambac. NCBI lineage: Eukaryota > Viridiplantae > Streptophyta > Magnoliopsida > Lamiales > Oleaceae > Jasminum > Jasminum sambac. The sequence continues at coordinate 33,674,936 of CP073648.1, forward strand.
AACACAACGATTTTACATGAGATAAACAACTTTAAACATTGAAATCCTACTACAGAGAGTGACTTGCTTAATAAACATTCTCCCGAACCAAGAAAATTTCACTTCTTCTCAAATACACAATGGCTTGTGAGTGTGTGCAATTGAGGTTATCATCCCATCACTAACTGGAATCAAATGAAAGCTTGCGATGTTCTATCCAAATTCTGACTCGAAATGGTCAAATATTTCCTTTCACCTCTCGTGATCCCACTCTTATTTTACAATGACTCCCATGGATCCTAAAAATTACTCTGTTCACCAAAAAATTATCAACTGTTAGCACTGCAAAGAAAAAAAAGGGCATGGCAGGTGTTTTATCACAAATATATTTTCAATTTAAAGAGTGTTAGATTGAATACTTCAAACCACTGAGAAAATTTCTTTATCTAACTTCACACTTGGGTAGCTATCACATTTCTTTTTTTCCTATGTTTTTTTTTTGATGAAGAAGAAGAAGAAGAAGAAGAAGAGTTTTGCAATTTTCTTTTCAGCTTTTACCCCACAAGTAGCTTTCACACTAACCCCTTTCATTGGAGGTAGCCTTCTTCACCCATTCGAGGTGACGATCTTTCACTCTCTGAGGCAGGTAGCTCTTTCCTGTGGTCCCTCTCCTTATTTCGAAACTTTGTCAGTGAAATTCATTCTCAGCATAGGTCAGTGCCTTTTCCAAACTTTTTAAAACTTTGTCAATAAAAGACATATTCACAAAAAACAGATACCATGCGATTATAACTCCACCTTGCTAAGAATTGATGTTTCCAGGTTACTTTGAGCAGGACAAATGGACAGAAAAAAGAAAAGAAAAAGTTAGTTTACTATGGTCTAGAAACATAAAAAAAAATCAACATTTTCAACCTTCAATTTGTGTTCCAGAGAATGATAGTAAATTACCATAAATGTGCTCAGATAAATTTGCCAGCTGTGCTTGGAGAAGAACAGAACACATTTTTTTTCGAGATCTTGTAGTTTCAGCTAAGTCACGTAAATTAAGCTCAATCATATTCAAAAGTTGCTATCTCATGCAAAATCGTCGACAGAAATAAAAAAAATCACACGCAGACCACAATATGCCACTCCTCCACACTTAAATTCTACATTGTTCCCAATGTAGAAGTATAGATAGCATGAAAAAAAAAGAAATAGAAACTCCCCTATGGTAAGCAATGAGTCGTGCCGATTTGGGGATGGTGGTTGCACAATGTAGCACTTCTTAGGAACACTTCGACAATCCAAGAGTAAGAGAACTGCAATCAACATATTTACAGAACAAGAAAAACAACAGGTGAATTTTTTTTTTTTTTAAGAATAGAAATATATACAAAGCGACTATGGGAGTTTACAACCCTCTGAACATCTTGCAGTAGTATTCACATCAAATTAATGACATGATTCCATCGAGTCTGATCCGCATGGAAACTATCTGAATCAACATACTCTCTACAAAACAGTTTTACAACCAATCTTAATGAAAAGGTCCTCCATATCGCCACATGACACATAGGTATGTTTACCATTCAATAAAGAACAGCCCCACAAGAACCAACAAACGGGAGAACGTTTAGAACAGAACGTCCAACTCAGACACTTCTCAAATGAATGAGACGTAGTTTTACATCTTCGGATGGGTGCTAGTGATCACGCTCAAACGTAACACACGAAAGAAAAAGAAACAATGAAGAAATAAGATTAAAACAATCAAAATCAATAAGCATAGTAGATTATCACACTCTCCCATATTTTCAAAGATATTGAAGAAGGAAAAAAAATAAGAAAATTTGAATTACAAAATCAATTAATATGAGGAAAAGACATATATATACAAAAATATCAGACACATCCATGCTATAAGAAAAAGAAATAAGAAGAAGAGAAAAGGAAGAACAAGAGACGAAAAATCAAGAAGAAGAGGAAAATTACCTAATCACTGCTAGAAAGGAACACTTACAGAGTAATTGAAATTGTGGTTGTGGTTTCAAGTGGAAAATGATCTGGATTTATAGTCAAATGAGCACTGTCTCAACCGACAACCATGCATGTAGAGGGTGCTGGAAAGAGTACGATGGGAGGAGTATCCGAGAAGACGCGTTGACAAATTGTCCATTATCAATAATTAATCCACACACGTTATCAGTAACTATTGCTAATCACCGATTTGTGCGCCATCATGTCTCTTCCCAAATAATAGAATCTCTGGATATCTTCCTTCTACAGTTATAAGGCAACATCTTCCTTAGTATGTTAGATAAAAAGCGGAGAAATAAAAAAAATAAAAATACCAAAAGAAAACTGAAAATGAGAAAAAATGCTTGGGTTACCTCCCAAGAGAGCTTTTGTTTAAAGTTGTTAGCTCGACACAGTTCCCATTTGTCAAGTAGGGTTTCTCAAATCCATTGCAGCTCCATTTTGTCTTTGACAGTTTCCTCCGAATGTCTTGATTTCTTGGCTGTCCACCTTGAATTCTTGTCCAATCTTTTGGTTCTCCGTTCCAATGGCTTCCTTCTTTGAGATGAGGTAATTGTGCTTTGACTCCATTTTATGTGGCACGCTAGCTTTGCAATTCAATTTACACATTTCTTGCACAAAAGGGTTAGTCGAATTAATTGCAAAGACAGAACAAGCGTTATTAGCGCGCAATGAACCATCAAAAATATTAAAGTTCTCTTTTTCCTCATCAAATTCCATGGATAGTATACCCTCATAGACATCAATTTTAGTGCGAGAAGTGTAAAGAAATGGACGTCCCTGTATGATAGGTGTAAGGTGAGGTGAATGTTCATCAGCCATATCAAGCACGTAAAAATCAGCAGGGAAAACTAAACCATTTATTTTGACTAGCACATCTTCTATCACTCCATCCGGGTATGCATTAGTACGATCAGCTAGTTGCACAATTACGTGAGTTTCTTTCAGTTTTCCTAAATTTAGTGAAGCATACAAGGATCTAGGCATTACATTTATGGATGCTCCTAAATCTATAAGTGGTTTGTCAATGTGGTGATTGCCTATGGTGCAAGGGACAGTGAACCTACCCGGGTCTTTGCATTTTGGAGGCAACTTCTTCTGGAATACCGCTGAAACGATTTCTCCCATTTTTATCATTTCATTTCCTTTCAATTTCCTCTTATTAGTGCAAAGATCTTTCAAAAACTTAGTATAGCGTGGGATTTGCTTGATTACATCTAACAATGGAATGTTTATTTCTACTCTTCTAAATGTGTTCAAAATTTCTGATTCCTTATCTTCTTTGTTAGCTTTTGCTAATCTACTCGGAAAAGGGGGAGGGATCACTTTAGTAATGACAGAGGGGTGAGGACATACCTCATTTTCAAGCTTTTCTTCTTTATCTTCATGTGTGGGAACTTCTTTGTGAGGGTTTTCGATCTCTTTTCCACTCCTTAAGGTTATGGCACTAACATTCTTTGGATTTACCTCCGGTTGGGATGGTAGCTTTCCTGCAGATTGTGCTTCTAGGTGATTGATGGCAGTTGCCAACTGACTCATTTGATTTTCCAAGTTTTGAATGCTTGATTTGAAATCCTCTTGAAATTTCACAGTGTTAGTTGCTAATGTTTTCACCATATTCTTTGGGCCCGTTTGTCGCGGCACGCCAAAGTTTAATTTTTTTTTCCTTACTCGGTTTCAAAACTACAAATTAATGTAGAAGTGGTAAGTAAGGGTCGAACCCAAGAGGAACGGTGTTTAATGTAGTTGTTTTTATCAATTAATATAGAAGGGGGGGTTTTGTGAAGTTGAATGAAATTCGAAAATAAAATGACAAAATAAAAGAGATGAAAATGACACAATTGAACTAAATATCTAGTTCTCGGGTTCGGTTGTCTCAACACCTTGTGTTTATCTTTTCCATGCAACGTGTTACTATTCCTTCTTTAATTTATCAACTCCAATTAACCAAGATGATCTGATTAACGAATTCTTCCTTAAGTGTATTAAATTAAAGTGAGTTTTTTAACTTAACATCTAGCTATTGGATAACCCTAAATAGGTTCTTCGGATTTAATGCAAAGCTAGTATGAAATAAACGAGAAGAATGAATTGAATTAGATGAATAATTTCGCATACTCGAATTAATGCATCTAAGTTGATTTGTTACTAAATATGCACGATATTCATTTGCTACTTTGGATTGGAATCTAATGATATTTACGGATCAAGAGTTCCAATCCTAGCATGTAACTTGAATTTACAGATTAATTGATTCAATTGGCCAAGGTGAATGCAATAATCACATAAACTCAAAAACGGGTTTACAAGCATAACAAACCAACAAATTGAAGTGGAGGAAAAGATAAAACGTTACTAAAGTGTTACAAAAGATAATCACATGTTAGTTGAACACAACGTTCCCCTCGAACTAGATAGTGAAGTCCAACTACTCATATCTGTGGGTTTCATACTTTTTAGCGAGTGTTCGCCTTGTATCACCTCGACAATATAATAGATTACACTTCACTATCACAAATAATATACAAAAATATAGAAACAAGAAAATAAATGCTGAGAAATAAATAGAGAAGTTTAATCACTCATATATGCGGGTTAAATACTTTTTAGCGAGTGTTCGCGTTGTATCACTTCAACAATATATGAGAAATTATCTTTCTCAAACATGAAAAACAAAAGAAAGAGAAAGACTAGCCAAGAAATGCTCGGCTAATCATATTCACGGCCGAAGTATCGTCGATTGATTATTCGAACCTAAATTTAGGTTTTTACTTCCGCCGGAATATGAGAAACTAAGAGCTTTCAAGCTAGAACTAAGAACAATTGATGAAGAGAATTTTATTGAGGAGAAAGTTGGAGAGAATAACTAGCTAATTCTCTCTTCAAAGTTTTGTCTTCCTTCCTTACAAATGCCTCTATTTATAGGCAAAATTTCATAAGAAAATACAATAAAAAATTACACTCATGCACCATCATGGGTTTATTAAATTGTATCCACCAAATCATGATAATGGAATTTCATCATGGTGTAGGTAAACATCTTATCTTGCTTTGGCAATTGAGAATTCATCTTTCGGATATTTTAATAGAAAGTTGTGAATTTTCTACCAAAACATGGCCCAAAGAATCCTCCATTCAGAATAGTCACGGTTTTACCCATTTTTGACCATCATAAAGTCTGAATCATCTGAAGTCATGAACACTTAAGTTGTAGCCCTCTTAGTCTGGTTTCCACAGGAACAAGAATTGGGTCAATTCAATTTTTGTAGCTCAAGTTATGGTCAAATTACTGCACTGCGCCAGTAAATCCGAGTTGCTGATTTTTTTCGATATGACACTTTTAGTCATTTTTCTTCAAACGGCCATAACTTTAACTAGGAAACTCAGATTTGGGATTCGGAAAAAGTTTGGGAATCCTCTTTTGATGTTCTTAAACATTGGCACAAGAAAAATTATAAAAATAACTTTTCATAAAATTGCATCGGAGGCCGTCCATCTTTGATTCGCTTGCATTTTGGTCCCGAGTTTCCGTTTTCATTCGATTTTCATCCATTTTGACTCCTTTTGATCCTTTGTGATCCTAAACACCACAATAAAGGAAAAACACATAAAACGGAACATATAACACTAATAAAACACACAAACACGTAAAATAGAAGAGTTATTTCTGTGCTTTTCTAGCACTTATCATTTGCCGAGTACACATTATCTATTTGGCTACTAAAGAATTATTTGTTGCAGGAATTTTCCTGACTATGCACAGACTACGCTTAGGGTACATCACAAAAAATTTCTCTGAGAAATTGGGTCCAACACTTTACGGTGATTATAATAATGACGTCTCAGTTGTTGTTAATAGGTTTGAAGCACCTGATAAGTTTGAGAATAAATGGGGTGATTTGATAAGAACTATTCCCTTTGGGGCAGAATGAGTGGCTGCACAGCATGTATGCTATATGGGAGTGATGGGTGTCGGCATTTGTCAAAAACTTGTTTGCAACCGAAATGTTGAGCAGTCAGTGGGTAGAGTTTAGTCATTCGTTCTTGAAAACATACGTGATTAGGAAGAATTTGCCCTCATATTTCATGGTACAGTATAAACATACAATGAGGCACTAGAGGCATTTGGAGGTACATGCAGATTACGTTGACAAATTGGAAGTGCCTCTTACATTGATACATCATCATATGGACACCCAGATGCGAAGTGGGTGCACAGGGGTAGTATTTTTTCTATTTCAGAAGGAGCTAGTACAAATTTTGCCTTATGATTATGAAAAGATCTCTTCCATGAAAGACGCAAAAGTGTATCAACTATCAAGGTTTGACGTAGTCTCCGATCGGCCACGCCATGTCACTTGAAACACCGGCTCTGATATCATTATGACTTGTGGGTTCAAACCTTTTGAATTTAGCAGATATCTATGCCACCACATATTGTGTTTGCTGTATAGGAAGGGGACTAGGGCCATGCCGGATCATTACATCCTTAACGGGGGGGCAAAACAGGCAAACTGGTTCCCTTATTTTGCCATGATGATTACAGATTTCGTGAGCTTGGCGAATGAAGTGTCTACATTGCCAGATGTTAGGAATTTTATCATGGAAGGATTTAGTAATCTTAGAAGGCAGGTAGAAGAGATGATGGTCAGGATGGGACCAGTAAATGCAAACAATGAGAAGGGTAATGTTTTTACATCATAAATTTGACATTGGTACAACCTATATGCTAAATTTCTCATACCTTTTAGGATTGCTTATCTAGCTAAGTCAACTTTGTTTTTAGTGCAAGTAGAGCCTACGAGCGGCTTGGAGGGTTTGAGCATTCAAGACCCAGTGTTAGTGTGTGCTAAGGGTTCTGGGAAGCATCTCAAGTCATCAAAGGAGAAGGGGATGAGTTAGAGTAGCAGGAAGGGCTGGTGATGTCGCCAGCCGAGTCATAATGTAAAGGCTTATCCAGAGAATAATTCACTGTAGGCCCATATGTGTGTCACTTGTCCACTTTTCTTATTTACTTTTCTTGAAAATTAATTACTTAATATATGTGTTGTGATAATTATTTCATAACTAAAGTTATCACATACATTGCATACATATCATATTTCATAATTGAGTTCGGATAGTAATTATTAATTTGCAACTTCCTTTTAGAACTATATTGATCAACGAGGATTATAGGCCAGATGTCATACTTGAATGGTAGGGCTAGAGATACAACAGTTGCTAATATGTCTATCTTTGAAGCAGCTGATAACTACTCTATTTACGCGATGACAATACCAGAGGATGGATTCCTAGGGTAGTTTTGATGTTTTATCGCAATAATTAAGTGATCGAGTTTCGTAGCTCGATCTTTCAAGCCCCATGTAGCAATCTATAATTTTTTAATGGCAGCAACTAAGTTAGATTTGTAGTCACTTGTTTAATGCTATGATGTATGATGTGTAATGTGGAATATTTGTAAGACTATTTCTATAGCAACTATTAAGTGTTTTGAGTAAACTAAGATTATTCTAATGTTATTTCTATCTCGTCGTGTTTGGAGTGTGTTCTTTGAGGCCTTGGTATGTTTATTTATTTTTAAAAATTGTAAACATATTGCAGGTAATAATAGGCTAAGAATCATATTGTAGTTTTTTTCTCTCTTTTTGATTTGATAACTTAATAGTTTGTAGTAATGATATAGAACCAACTAGTTATCTTAAAGTAACATAGAGTTTTTGTAATAAAGTTATCTTAAAATACACAAATCATCATATAACAAATTAGATAACACACACTGATGACTTGGATAAACTAACACATTATTATACTAGATAAAACGACACAAACTAACACAAACTAGATTATAGTACAAAAACTAACACAAACTATATGAGAGTTACATGAGTAATTTGAACTGGAAAGTACACAACTAACATCTACATAACGAGTTACATAACATCATTTTAGTCCCACAACCTTCCCTTTTCCATTGGAGATGGTCATCTTCAACTTAAACTTGACATCAGTTTCATCTATTATGTTAGCATACACGCTGAACTAAGCAGATAAGTCTCCAATGCCATGTTCGACATCAGGCTTCTCCAACTCAAACTTCTCAACCACCCGGCTTGATTGTGCAATGTGCCACTGAAAGTATTCGCAACAATTTATGTTGTAGTTAAAAAACATTTCCCATAACTCTTTTTCCTTTTATCAACGACTTGCAAGTGTTGTACGATACCTTCCATAAATAGAGGGCACGTGATAAGTGTGTATTTTGCACACTTATTTATATCTCTTTACATTCATTTGGGGCAAACTTCTACTTATAATTATGTATAATTATTGTGTTTTTAGGTACTATTCCTCATTGTGGAGGAAAACGGGACTAAAAGGAGGAAAAATGACTTAAAGTGTCAAGAACCCCGAAGTCGGGGACTAAAACGCAACTATCTCAAAGTTGGAGGGCTTTGGGTGCAATATTGGCGAAGATCTTTTTGACCTGGTTTCTTGAGCGTACATGGAAGAACACGGAATATGGAGTCCAATGCTTTTTACAGATCACAATCCCAAGTTCTAGATCAAAAGATATGGCCAGACGAAGATCAGGGACGAAAAATGCGAGATGTCAGAAGTTGAGGAGTCTGTTTCATATAGATAAAAGTTTCTTTGGAAAACACAATCTACGAGAGAGTTGTAGATCATCGAGTCTAGTTTCCAACGCAACTTGAATCGGCTCAATCGGACATTGTGATCAAACGTTATGGCCAAAATACTGAAGCCTACGCGTGCAGAAAATTTGTACGGCCGGAACTTATATTTTACGGCCGTAACTTATATTTTTACGCGCATAAATTATCAGAAAATTGGCCAATTTCATGCAGAGAGTTAAATACGGTAGTACCAAGTAATTGTACGGCCGTAAAAGGGGAAATACGGCCGTAAAAGGGGAAATACGACCGTAAAAACACCAGAACCAACATCCTCGGATTTCCCCTGTTTTTGCCCGATTCTCTCCCTCTTCCTCAACACTTTGAAGGGTCTTTTGGGGGCATAAGAATCACGAATTGGGGACCTTTTACACCCTTTTTCCTCCCCCAATTCATATCATCATCTTTAGTGTAGGTTTTCTTGCTTCCTCTCTTTTCTTCTTCTTTTCTCTTCTTTCTTTCTTCTTTCTTTCTTCTTTCTTTCTCGTCTTTAGTTTAGGGGTATTGATTGGAGGTGATTGCTTGGAGTTAGAAGCAAGGAAATCAAGAGGACATGGAGAAGAAGTGAAGAACAAGACTTTGCTCTACAAAGGGAGATTGTCTTTAATCTTGTTTTGTTCTTTAATTTCTATTTCCTTTGTATTGATTGTATATGTATAAATGATTTCCTATACTATGAGCTAGTATTGTAAGTTGGGATTTTTGATTGATATCAATCTATGTTTTAGTTAATCCAATGAGTTGTTGGAATTGATTTGTATTGAATTGCTCATGTCTTGTGTGGTTGTTTTTGAGCTATTTCCATGATTCGGTTGATCACTGGATATATGTATTTGCAAGTTGTGTTATTCTTCGAAAGAAGGGGCTCATCTTGGACCGTAGAAACAACCACCATAGGTTCTTGTAGGGGATAGAAATATGCCCCTAACCCTATGTGATCCTCCGAGCTACTATCACAAATTTTAATGCAATTGATTAATTTACAATCGACACATAAATGTAGTAAGTTGGATTAATTGATAAGGGGTAGTTTGACATTCGAAAGAGGAACTACCTATATAAGGAAGTCGGGTCTAACATCGACGATGAGTAATTTATTAAGTTCAACAACGGATTGACGAAAATAGGTTGATTGAAGTCATGAATCCCAACTATCTGTTTAACCCGAGTTTCATTGCCAATCATGCCCATTTCGTGCTTTGCTTCATTTCTTTCTTAGGAGTTGTTTTTCCTTCTTCTAATTGTGTGTTCTTGTGTATAGTTTTCTCTTTGCTAGAATTAGTAACTCCACTACAAATACCTTTCCCTGTGGGATCGATATCCGGACTCCTAGAGTCCACTTTATTACTTGTACGGCCCGTACACTTGCGGAGTATATTTGTGCGTGTATATTACGCCCAACAAGTTTTTGGCACCGTTGCCGGGGATTGGTTCTTTTTGTATTGAGTTTCTCGGTTCTAGTTTTATTTTATATTCTTGTGTATAACTTTGTTTTTCTTTCATTTCTTCCAATTGCAGGTTATCCTTCATTTTCTGATAGTGTTGAAGATGATGAAGAGAACATGCTATTTGGAAGTTATTGCCCAATGGAGTATTCATATACATATCTGGATTGAACCACTGAAGAGGTCGACCAATCATGTATGTATCAAGAACAATGGGAGCAATCTATTCCCGCTTCAACCTGTGAGAATTGTGAGGCAATGCATCCAACTTCTATTTGTCCTTTGATCCATTTTGGCTGCTCTCCGTTTCAAGCAATCGAGCAAGAAGCTTATGAACCTCAAGAGAAGAAGCCGGCTTGGGAAGAAGCTTTTGCTAGATTGGCCAACCAACAATTGGAATACCAAGAGCGCATTGATGCAAAAATGGAAAGATTGGTGAACTAAGTTGGCCAACTTACTAAACTTGTTTTGGAGAGTCAACAAGTACCTTTGTCGAGGCACGTAGAGGATGTCATTCAAGAACCCGAGGTTGAAGATGAAAGGAGCTTAGAACATCCCTTCAAAGACATCATTCCGCTCTTCTCTAATGAATTGGAACGGGTGAAGTCTCTTGAGGAAATCATACCGATTAAAGAACAAGAAGTTGAAGAGTTTGATGTGGATGAAGAGGTGAAGAGCTTAGAGCAAGTTGAAAAAGTCACTCCCATTGATTTCATCATTGGCCGCGAGGATGAAATCGAGATATACATTGTTGGGTTCGAGCCGGGTGTGATCAAGTCTAGAGACTTTGAATTGGGCACAAGGATTTGGTGTGTTTTGAGTACACCATGAAGAGAAGTCCCACTTAGCCAAAGTGGGAAGAAGTCAAAAGCCACATTTTTTGTGGATTGACAAACAATCCATGCTACATTCTTTTGTGTCAAGCTAATGACATTAAACAAGCATTTCTCTCCCTTTTATTTACTTGCTTTTTATTGCTATCAATAGTTAGGTTATATCATCATTTTTGGAATGCATGAGCCATTTGATACTTTCTTGTGCTATACTTGAGCTTGTGCATCATCTCCCAACACACTTTCTTTTTCACTCCAAGTAGGGTGTGTTTGTGCCCTAGTTATCTTTCATACCCCATCCCCTCAACACTTTACAAAATCTCATCTTGTTGAGTTTTATGGAAGAATTGTTTTTAACTCCAATATCATTCTTGATGTATAAACTCTTCATATTTTTATTGAACTTTACATGTGGAGTTTAGAACAATTGTTTTGAGTTTGAGTTTAGTGAAGTTGTGATTGTGGTTGAAAATTACTCATCCCACCATTTTCTCTTTGAATGTCCATTGAAAGTTGTTTCAATTCCTACTTCTCATTTGATGCTTAATATTTAAATCTTCTTTGAGCTTTGTTGTTAAGGAGTATGGAACAACTAGTGTGGAATTAAGTAGTTTGACATTGTTGTTGCACTTGGGAAATTTATTTCTCATATCACTCTCTTCTTGTGATCTCATAGGACACTCCTTGGCCAAGAGTTGTTCGACGCATTGCCTTGTGCTTTGATGAGCTGTCAATCCAAGAAAGGCATTGTCACAGGTGTGGGAGCGACTTCATTGGTTCTTTGCGCTAAAAATGGACACCATGAGTCATGAACTAAACTGGGGAAGTTCTGTTATCCCTTTTTCCTTGTTCTTCCACACTGAGGAATATATGTGTGTGTTAAGCGTGGGGGTGTTTGTGTGTTTGTTAGTATGTTGGTTGTTTAGAGTGATGTGTTTGTTTATTTTAAGGGGTGCTTGTGTGTTAGTTGTTGTTTTGAGTGTTTGTTGTTAGTGTATGAGTTTGTGTGTTTTTGTTGGTTGTTGTTGTTGTTTTAGGTGGTTGTGTTTATGTTTATATGTTTGTGTGTTTGTGAGTTCTTTGTTTTTATGTGTGTTTATTTTTTCTTAAGTTTAAAGTGATTTTAACTCACAAAGTATGCTACTAGTGCCATTTTGATAAATTGCTTATCCATTTAAAAGTTGTGACTTCTTGTTAATTGGATTTAGAACTTGTTGTTGGGTTTGGTTGAGAATTGAGCTAGAATACTTCCAAAGCCAACCATTTTGAATCACTTTTACCATTGTGAGAGGTTGAATGAGCCGGTGGATGATTTGTTTGGTAAAGTGATGATTCCATGCATGTTTATTTGTGTGGAGTGTCTTCGGTTGACGAGTGGAAATTGGGTAATGACCATTTGCTAGAGATCTATCCATGGAAATAAACGAGAGTTGATATATAAAAACAAAAAAAAACAAAAAAAGAACAAAAACAAAAGAAAAAGTTTTGGCTACCTCGCTTGCAATTTTTTTGAGCCACCATTCTCTTGCCTCATCGACTCGAGTTATTAAGTTCTTCGGGGTATTCTATACCTGGTGCCTTGAGTGACGAGCTCGGGAGTCACCGACTGAAAGCTCGCTACATGGGTCGTTGAGAAAGCATTATTGTTGGGGGCTTTTATTTGCATTTGAGAAGCAAGAAAGAAAAAGAAAAAACAATGTGTGTTTGTGATGATCATGGATTTAGATAGCTAGTTTGGTTTGAATTGCCTAGTAGAAACTTGTCATTTGGAGCACTCAAAACCAAGAGTATTGTCACTTTACTTGATTTTGATTTTGCCGGTGCAATTTGCCCAAACTTTGAGTCGAAAGAAAAAGAGTGATTGAGAGCAACCACTTTGAATGATCACCGGGTGGATTCGAGCGAAAATGAGCAAGGAGTGATTACGAGAAAGTAAAGATATATTTGACCATTGAGGGTCGGGTTGCTAACCACGTACTTTTTAGATCCAATTGGTGATTTGACAAGACTCCTTGCGTGGATGAGTTTAAACATTTTTTGTAGTAGTTTAAATTGTGAGTTAATTTCAATTTTTATTTGAGATTTTGTTGTTTAGCTTCTTTTGCCTTCTTATTTTTGTTCGTTTGTGTGTTTGTTGCGGATAGTCTTGCTCGGGACTGACAAGAATTCAGGTGTGGGGGTGTGATAAGTGTGTATTTTGCACACTTATTTATATCTCTTTACATTCATTTGGGGCAGACTTCTACTTATAATTATGTATAATTATTGTCTTTTTAGGTACTATTCCTCATTGTGGAGGAAAAGGAGACTAAAAGGAGAAAAATGACTTAAAGTGTCAACAAACCCGAAGTCACGGATGAAAACGCAACTATCTTAAAGTTGGAGGACTTTGGGTGCAATATTGGTGAAGATCTTTTTGACCTAGTTTCTTGAGCATACATGGAAGAACACGGAATATGGAGTCCAATGCTTTTTACAGATCACAATTCTGAGTTCCAGATCAAAAGATATGGCCAGACGAAGATCAGGGACGAAAAATGCCAGATGTCAGAAGTTGAGAAGTCTGTTTGATATAGATAAAAGTTTCTTTGGAAAACACAATCTACAAGAGAGTTGTAGATCATCGAGTCTAGTTTCCAACGCAACTTGAATCGGCTCAATCGGACATCGGGATCAAAAGTTATGGCCAAAATGCTGAAGCCTACGCGTGCAGAAAATTTGTACGGCCGTAAATCGTATTTGTACGGCCGCAACTTATATTTGACGGCCGTAACTTATATTTTTACGGCCGTAAATTATTAGAAAATTGGCCAATTTCATGCAGAGAGTTAAATATGGTAGTACCAAGTAATTGTACGGCCATAAAAGGGGAAATACGGCCGTAAAAGGGGAAATACGACCGTAAAAACACCAGAACCAACATCCTCGGATTTCCCCTGTTTTTGCCCGATTCTCTCCCTCTTCCTCAACACTTTGAAGGTTCTTTTGGGGGCATAAGAATTACGAATTGGGGACCTTTTACACCCTTTTTCCTCCTCCAATTCATATCATCATCATTAGTTTAGGTTTAGCTTAGGTTTTCTTGCTTTCTTCTTCTCTTTTCTTCTTCTGTTCTCTTCTTTCTTTCTTCTTTCTTTCTCTTCTTTAGTTTAGGGGTATTGATTGGAGGTGATTGCTTGGAGTTAGAAGCAAGGAAATCAAGAGGACATGGAGAAGAAGTGAAGAACAAGACTTTGGTCTACAAAGGGAGATTGTCTTTAATCTTGTTTTGTTCTTTAATTTCTATTTCCTTTGTATTGATTGTATATGTATAAATGATTTCCTATACTATGAGCTAGTATTGTAAGTTGGGATTTTTGATTGATATTAATCTATGTTTTAGTTAATCCAATGAGTTGTTGGAATTGATTTGTATTGAATTGCTCATGTCTTGTGTGGTTGTTTTTGAGCTATTTCCATGATTCACTTGATCACCGGATATATGTATTTGCAAGTTGTGTTATTCTTCGAAAGAAGGGGCTCATCTTGGACCGTAGAAACAACCACCATAGGTTCTTGTAGGGGATAGAAATATGCCCCTAACCCTATGTGATCCTCCGAGCTACTATCACAAATTTTAATGCAATTGATTAATTTACAATCGACACAGAAATGTAGTAGGTTGGATTAATTAATTAGGGGTAGTTTGACATTCGAAAGAGGAACTACCTATATAAAGAAGTCAGGTCTAACATCGAAGATGAGTAATTTATTAAGTTCAACAACGGATTGACGAAACTAGGTTGATTGAAGTCATGAATCCCAACTATCTCTTTAACCCGAGTTTCATTGCCAATCATGCCCATTTCATGCTTTGCTTCATTGCTTTCTTAGGTTAGATTAGTATAGTTGCTTTTCCTTCTTTCAATTGTGTATTCTTGTGTATAGTTTTCTCTTTGCTATAATTAGTAACTCAACTACAAATACCTTTTCCTATGGGATCGATATCCGGACTCCTAGAGTCCACTTTATTACTTGTACGGCCCGTACACTTGCGGAGTATATTTGTGCGTGTATATTACGCCCAACAGCACGATCGCTTATTCTGGCATCTATATATGGAACGCCTCAGCTTCCTATAGTTATGCCATATACCAAAATTTGTTGGCTCCATTTCGATTTCTGTTTATGAAATTGGAAAAAATTTAAGTTCAAATAGAAAATATAGCCACAGATAGAGAAAGACTTAAATAAGAGAAATAAAATGCAAGTTAATCCCACTTAGGGTTCTCAAAGTATAGAATGTTTTTGCAAACTAGAAATCATATTAAACAGAACATATTGAAGACACAAATCTCGGTGTTGCACATTCTCTTTTTTCAAAGGACTTAAAATTGGAAATATGAAATCATATAAGTGGTCACGAATCTGCTGGCTTCTTTCATTGGTGTGTTTTACTAATTCTCTTTCCCTTTTTATGCTCTTTTAGGAATTTTTTAAGGCAAGATAGCCTGTGATTGTAATAACAGTAGTAATATACTTATTTCACTCGTGCATGAACTTTTACAGTACTCCACATCTCATAAAATCATAAGCATCTCATTTACAAAACCGCAAATCACATCCCAACTTTAAAATACTTTTTATACTCAAAAAGCTACTCTAACCAGATTACAAAATACAATCACATTCCAACTGCGGTATAATGAAACTAATAATACTGGTGTGCGTAGTTTAGAATTTCCATAGAACTTTTTATTAACCAAACATGACATATTATGTTCTGAGAATTTTATCCCTATTTCATGAGTAAAATCAGCATGCAAATCCGAGTACAAAACCGAGTACAAATGACTTCTTAACAAAATAAAACATTTATTCTCGTAGAAAGCCCTTAGAACATTAAATTAGAAAAAAAAAATTCACAACAAAAATGTTCAAGACGTTCTCAAAATCGAAGTCCATTAAATTCATCCAAAATGTTCTAATAATGGGAAAAGCGCCAATTGTTCACAGCAAGCAAATGCGCCACCACCATTAGAAATTAAATTAGAAAAAAATTCAAGAAATTGAACATTAAAATAGCCTGAAAATGTTCTGAAAGATCTGAGTCCAAACGACAAGATGTACGTTCTGACTGCAAGATGTGTTAATCTCATCCAAAACCAAGTACTAAGCTTCGTTAATTTTTCATATCCAATCCTAAAATCCAGTGCAAAACGAGATTTAATCAACAAAGAAACATGCAAAATGTACAAACAAATGAGACACACCTACTAGTAGTGGCAGATGGCGGTGTCCAAGGCGAATGGTGACTGCTGGACGTGGTCCTGCGTGTCGAAGAAGAAGGGAGCTGTAACGGCCCGAGTTTTAAGAACCCAGAATGTTAGTTCTTTCTTTAAAACTATCTCAAACTTTTTTTAAAAATAATAATAGTAATATTAAATGTGGAAACACAACGAATAAATAAGGTGCGGAAATTCATTAAAAAATGACAATCACGTCAGAGTACCGTACATAAGTTCGATCTCTAATAATTCAAAGCATTAAATATAAAATACTAATTAGCTCGAAACATTTAAAATAGCATGCTTCCATACATCAAGTTTGCTTAAAATGACAAAAGAAATGAAATTTCTCCTTAATAACCCTAGAGAGCTCCCATGACTTGCCACGCCTTCAATCTCCTCAATTTGTAATTTGTTGAAAATAAAAGGCGGGAGGATTTCCATAATACTCAATAGGCTCTGCGCAAGTTAATCAATCTATACAAGTATATAAGCCAAATAGATATGAAAACTCTGTAATATAATACCCAAAAGTAACTCTGGGTCCAAAGGCAGCTCTAGGCCCAAAGGCAAGTAATTTGCCTAAATGCAAGTCTATGCCCGAAGGAAAATCTAGGCCCTTAAGCAAGTCTATTACACGCTAAAAGCACTCATATAGTACAGATTATTAACTATAAATGCGCGATAAGTAAAAGTGAGTCTTTTGAGCCTACCTTAAGTCTTTCCAGAGTTTTTGAGCCTACTAAGCGGTGAGAATCAGTCCTCTAGCTGTTTGTACGCCCCGTCTAGTCAATAACGAATTTAATTTATGTTAATACTCTTAAATATTAAATATTTATAGATAATATAGAGGGTTATGGACAGAAATAGAAAGAATATAAAACTTTGGGGTCAATTTGAAAGAATGGAATAGTTTGGTACCTATTTGCAATAAAATTGAATTAAAAATATTTTTTTACTCAATTATAAGATTTTTAAAACATGGAGGACTAAGATGCAATTAAAGTTTGGGGGTTAACTTAAATAGGAATAAGAAATTGAAGGATTAAAAGTGAAATAAAAGTTTAGGGGTCAAATTGCAACAATTGAAAGTTAAGAACTAAAAGTTAAATAAAGTTTGAGGGCTCACTTAAATATAATAATTAAAGTGGGGACTAGATCTGCAAATAACATTTAGGGGCTAAATTACAATTGTTAAAAGTTGAGGATTCACTAGTTAAATAAAACAAAGGGACTAACTTAAATTAAATTAAAAAGATCAGGGACTAGTTGCGGAATAGGCCAAATAAAACATGAATAATTGGCCAAAAATATGATCGGATGTCTCAGGCTTCTCTCGTCTCTCTCTTGGTGTTCTCGGCCTAGGGAAAAAAAGAAGTGTGGGTGGTGGCGACGGCAGCGCTGCTACCGTCGGCTGGTGGCGAAGGTCGAAGGCGGGTAGGCACTTGTTGTGGTGGCTTTATCTTGAAGAAATTGGTGGAGTTTGTGGAGAAATCAAAGCTAGAACACTCAGTGCAAAAATTGGGCATTTTCAAAATTCGATCTAATCTCAACCAGTTCATGCCTAAGATAATATTAAAATCTTTCATCGAAATTACATTCAAATCCACCTCTAGCACCATCCTATCAAAGTCTATGTGTACGACATTGGCTATTCTATTAGTCTCTATAGTCTTTCCTGATAGTAGGCTAATCTCAAGTATGCTATCAGCTTTCTTTGCTAACAAATCCATTCTATCCAAGCATACATCAGAAATAAATGAGTGCGTAGCACCCGAATCTATCAGCACATAAATGGGAATACCAAAAACAGATAGCACACCTTGGTTCGTAATTAAAACACACATTTAGGGACTAGTGACGGATAGTTAACTATGACATATTGGAGAGCACTAGAGTAAGTGACATACCGGCAATAACATCAGCATCTCCCGCGCCATCCATAGCAAAGACTCTAGCCTTTCCCTTCCTTGCTTGCTCAATCTGCTTTGACGGCCCATCATTCTTGGTTGACTTGGAGCGACAATCTAGTGCCATATGGTCCAGCTGGCCACATCTATAGCAAACTCCCATGCCCCAAAGATATTCCCCTCTATGATTCTTCTTGCACTTAGGGCACTGAGAGAAGTCTGACCCTTAGCTGGTCCATAATTGGGCTTCTTGTTTGGCATCTGGTTCTTGTTCTTGTTCTGATTCTGACTTGGGCCTTGCCATTTCCTCTTTCCTTGGTACTTTTGGCCACTTGGGCTCCCCGTATCATTTGCTTCCTCCATAACATAGGCCACAGTCTGAGTTTTGCTAACAACTTCCCCATAAGTGGAGAGCTCAAGAACACTTACAATCTGTCAGATCTCGGGGTGTAGGCCCATCTCAAAGCGGTGTGCCTTGTTCTCCTCCGAATCAACAAACTGAGCCGTAAATCAAGATAACTCCTCGAGCTTCCTCTCATAGTCAATGATATCCATATCACCTTGTTTCAGATCCAAGAATTCCCTTTCCTTCTTGTCACGAAGAGCCCGTGGAAAGTACCTTTTCGTCAATCCCTCCTTAAACTGCTCCCAAGTGAAAGCCCTTTGTTGCTCGGCACTCCTAGTCTGAGTATCCGATGCCCACCAATAGCCAGCATTGCCCTTCAACATGAACTCAGCACATAACACCTTTTGATTATCAGGGCATGAGATGTGTCTGAAAATCCTCTGAATCTCTTGAATCCACTCCTCAACAGCTAGAGGACCGCTTTCACCGTCGAATGTGGGTGGACTGTACTTCCTAAACTACACAATCGGTGATACGGTAGGGGCAACTAGAGTAAGCGGGGAAGGAACTTGCACCAAATTCTGAACATACTGCATGAAATTCCTTATGAAAGTGGCCAGGTCATTCTAATTAGGATTAGCCCCATGTGTGGTAGCCCTGTGTGCTCGAACCATCTTCTACCTATAGACAATAAAAGCTCACAATATTACGCCATGTTATACTCCCATTATGGTCAATCACAATCCACTACAACCCCATCTCAATGCATTACATCGAACTAAAGTCCCAATCACCAGCAATTACAAATCACCATTCATATAGGCATAGGGGATAACAATACTCTTACATAATAGTCAATAGGTGCTTAAAATCATGAAGTAAATTTGAGGACTCCGAAATATCACAACATATACTTTAAGTCATGCTTTATTCATCACTAGGAGATTTCATGCTTAGGCTCAAACTCGGTTTCTTTTCTCTCTATCCGGAGGCCAGTACTTCATTTCTATCTTACATAAAGCATTCTATCTTACATAAAACATTCCATCTCATGCATCCGGAAAATAAACCATAAAATCTTCATAAATAAACTCTTTACCTCGGAGTCGGCGGAGAAACGATGATCGTGGTAGCTCTTAGGACTTAAAAATCATAAAATTTTCAAAATTTTTGAAAAATACTTTAAATAATTTGCAGGTCCACGGAAACGTAGACCCGCTCTGACACCAAGCTGCAACGCCCCGAATTCTAAGAACCCTAGAACGTTAATTCTTTCTTTAAAACTACGTCAAACTTTAAAAAAAAAATAATAATAATAATAATAATAATAATAATAATAATAATAATAATAGTAATATTAAATGCGGAAACATAACAAATAATTAAGGTGCGGAAATTCATTTAAAAATGATAACGACTTTAGAGTATCGTACAGAAGTTCGATCTGTAATAATTCAAAACATTAAATATAAAATACTAATTAGCTCGAAACATTTAAAATAGCATACTTCCATATATCAAGTTTGCTTAAAATGACAAAAGAAGCGAAATTTCTCATTAATAACCCTAGAGAGTTCCCATGACTCGCCACGCCTCCGATCTCCTCAATCTGTAATTTGTTGAAAATAAAAGGCGTGAGTATTTCAATAATACTCAGTAGAGTCTGTGAAAGTTAATCAATCTATACAAATATATAAGGCAAATAGATATGCAAACTCTGTAATATAATACCCGAAGGCAACTCTAGGCCGAAGGCAGCTCTAGGACCGAAGGCAAGTCTAGGCCCGAAGGCAGGTCTAGGCCCGTAGGCAAGTCTATTACAAACTAAAAGCACTCATATAGTACAGATTATTAATTATAAATGCGCAATAAGTAAAAGTGATTCTTTTGAGTCTACCTTAAGTCTCTCCCGAGTTTTTGAGCCTACTAAGCGGTGAGAATCAGTCCTCTGGCTGTTCGTATGCCCCGTCTAATCAATAATGAATTTAATTTATGTTAATACTCTTAAATATTAAATATTTATAAATAATATAGAAGTTTATGGACCAAAATAAAAAGAACATAAAACTTTGGGGGTCAATTTGAAAGAATGGAATAGTTTGGGACCTATTTGCAATAAAATTGAATTAAAAATATTTTGGACTCAATTATAAGATTTTTAAAACATGGAGGACTAAGATTCAATTAAAGTTTGGGGGTTAACTTTAAATAGGAATAAGAAATTGAAGGGTTAAAAGTGAAATAAAGGTTTGGGGGTCAAATTTCAACAATTGAAAGTTAAAGACTAGAATTTAAATAAAGTTTGAGGGCTCACTTAAATATAATAATTAAATTGGGGACTAGATCTGCAAATAACATTTAGGGGCTAAATTACAATAATTGAAACTTGAGGATTCACTAGTTAAATAAAACAAATGGACTAACTTAAATTAAATTAAAAAGATCATGGACTGGTTGTGCAAATAGTCAAATAAAACATGAATAATTGGCCAAAAATATGATCGGATGTCTCAGGCTTCTCTCGTCTCTCTCTGGTGTTCTCGGCCTAGGGAAAAAAAAAGAGTGTGGGTGGTGACGACGGCAACGCTGCTGCCGCTGGCCGGTGGCGAAGGTCGAGGGCGGGTTGGCGGTTGTTGTCGTGGCTTTATCTTGAGGAAATTGGTGGAGTTTGTGGAGAAATCAAAGCTAGAACACTCAGTGCAAAAACTGGGCATTTTCAAAATTTGATCTAATGTCTAGCCATTTCCAAAATTAAATGGTTCTACGATGTTCTAGGGAGATAGGGGAAGGTATAGGTATAATTTTTGTGTTGTGAAATTGAGTTTTTGAATGTGGATGTATATATGGCCGTGAGTTATGCGTGTATATATGCGTGCATGAGTGTGTGTTGTGTGCCTATTGATTGCTAGTGCTTGAGCTATTGATATATATGTTGTGGCAATGATATGGTAGAGCTGGCGGTATTGAAGGCAACAGCTGCTGCTGTGTGGATGTGCATTGGATGTGTGTTGCTGCGTGCAAGTTACTACAAGGAAAATTCACACACCAGCTACCAAGTGTTGTAATAAAGGCTCATGATGCTTAATGAAATGGAAACCCAGTATTAACCTGAAAAGTGCAATGAAATTTAGCAATCTATTAAGGATTTGTGTGAAAGAAATAATAAAATCAAAGAGTGGAAATAGAAATGGAAATGAAGATGAAAAGTTAAGAGTCTTACCACTGGATGTGATGAACTTAAGGATGATAATGGAAGAAAATGAGGATGTTAATGGGCTAGGGTTTGAGAAAATTTCAACAATGAGCATTTAAAGGGTATTCTAAAGTAAGAAATTGGTTAGGGCATTCTTATTAGGCTAGAACACAATTGGGCCGTAAATGGGCTACTAATTGGTTAAATAGACTCTACACTTAGGTTGGACTATAAATTGGGCTTTAATAAAATAAAATCTTTCGGGACTAAAATAAATAAATTTTAAAAGTTTGGTCCTCAAAAGTAAATTTGAAAATAAATAAATTTTTATAAATTATTTTCTTTAAATAATTAAATATAATAATGAATAATATAAAATTCAACTAAACGAGCGACGCTTATTAAATTCTATAGGTGAAGTCGTAGCGACACGTTGAGATTTAAAATATTTTTAACTAAGAAAAATTTTTGATCACTACAGGAGCCATGGTTGAAGTTTTAGGTCAATGGATGCAATTGGGGCCGAATATGTTCAGATTGGGAATGCATGATTGCAAGACAAGCCCTTAAATTTCCCTCTTTTTTTGAAAAATGGCACCGGGCCATTTACTCTCACAGACGCGGACATGGTTGGCGCTAACTCAGTCGATGTTGCCATATCGGTGGTTCCCGAATGGGATTGGTGTTACCACCCTCCATCTTGAGAGGGTAATCATGTCGACCATCAAGACTTGCACATCCAAAGAGTCCCACAAGTTCTAGAGTTGTGTTTGTATACTAGTTTGTATTGTTTGTAATTTATCTTCCACCTTGAACCTTATCTTTTGTATATTATTCTTTATCTTATGATATTTTAGGACAAGCATTTATCTTTTAGCAAATTATTTTAGCTAGGACTTTGTTGTATAAATATGCCAATCTTGATTTTAATGAATTCACATTTTCTTTTCCTCAATTGCATATGAGCCTAGCTACTGCACTCATTTTCTCTCTCTCTCTCTCGTTTGCATTCGGCCTTGGCACCTCATTACTCTTTTCCTCCCTTTATCGTTATATAAACTTCAAAAACCAAATTAACCAGCTGAAATTTGATATTGAGAGCTTGTGCTTCAGTTTAAATCCTATTGTAAAAGTGGAATTAAAACATAAATGCGAGGAGTTCAGCCTTTTACTCATGAAATAGGAGTCATATTGGAAGCAATGGGCCCAAACACAGTATTTGAAAAGGATAGACTCAAACACTAAATTCTTCGACGTTGCAGCATCAAATCAAAGGAAAAGAAACTGAATTCAGTGTTTCCAAGATTGAAATGGTAATTGGATTAATGATTCTAATGGTTCATGTGATCTAGCATGAGGAAGGTAGACCGGATGAAATGCTTGATGCAGTCCCATGCAAAATAGTTGAGGCTGACAATGCAATGCTCCTAGCGCTGTTCTCTTCAAGCGAATTCGAAGTTTGAATTTTCGAAAGCATGGGATATGGGGCTAGATGGTTTGAATGTCGCCTATTTCCAACAAGACTGGCCTTTTATTGGTAGCATATTGTGTAGGATTATAACCATTGGTTGTGTAGTAAAGCTTTTCCTCGCTCTTTCAATCACACCCTAATTACCTTTATCCCTAAGTGTGATTCTCCAAACTCAATGAAAGATTTTCTATCCAATGCACTATGTAATGTACTTTACAAGATCTTGGCAAAGGCTTTTGCTAATAGATTGAGGAAGATTTTGCAAAATTTAATTTCTAGTATCAATTGGCATTTATTATGGGACGATCTATCACAGACAATGTGTTGTTAGGTTATGAAATTATTCACTACGTGAAAAAGAAGGATAACGGTAAGAAATGCAACCTTCTCTCAAAATCAACATTCGCAAGGCATATGATCAAATTAGTTGGGAAATTCTAAAGGAAGATGATGTAGAAGCTTGGATTCGCCAACGAATAGATTGAAATGCTTATGTTATGTGTATCCATGGTCACGTATTGATCTTGATTAATGACGTGGAACCCACCGAATCTAAAAGACGCGTGTGACAAGGTGATCCATTATCCCCATATCTTTTCATCATTTGTGCAGAAGGTCTAACAGCTCTGATTCAACAAACGGAAAGAAATGGAGAACTTCACAGTTGCAGGGTGGCTAGAGAAGCTCCAAGCATTTGTCATTTCATTTTAGAGGATGATACCTTCTTCTTTTTTAGAGCTATGGAGAACAAAAGCCTAACAATGAAGAGTATTTTGAATGATTTTGAACCTGCCTTATGTCAAGATATTAACTTTAGAAAATTGGGAATTTTCTTCAGCTCCAATTTCAATCAAAACTTGAAGGATTGCATTTCTTCCCACCCGAGAGTTTTTTTCTCTCTGCATACTAGGACATACCTTGGGTTACCCTCACTAATAGGAAGGAAGAGAAAATAGACATTTAATTTCTTGCGGGTATGGATGTGGAGCAAAATGCAACATTGGAGTTCTAAGACTCTTTCGAAAGAATGTAGAACTCTACGAATAAAATCGATTGCTCAATCTATTCCTTCCTATTACATATGGGTCTTCTTCTATGTTCTACTATATGTGACAAGCTGCAGATATTGATGAACTCATATTGGTGGGTTCTAAATCAAATGGGACTAGAGGGATCAATTTGTTTCGCTAGGATCATTTTTGCACCTAGAAGGAACATGGAGGTAGGGTTTGTAGGAATCGATTTGCCTTCAATCTTATTATGCTTGCTAAATTCCACCCTTGTTTAGCAAGCATAACAAGATTGAAGGCAAATTGATTCCTAAAAACCATTACAATATTACCGTCGCCTTTTAAAGTTATTGGTTGTTTCTACTTAATTTATACTTTAATTATGCCTATGATAGGCAACTCTTTTTAAATATTTTTACCACTTTTTACTATTTTTTTATTCATTATTTCTTTATTCTAAATCAATCACATCCACATATCTCATCACATCCACAAATCTCAACCACTCAACTCCACTCATTCTCTCTCCTATTTTACATTAAAATTCATTAAAAACCGTTATAAATTATTCCCTATCACCCTTTATATGTTATAAATAAATATAATGAACATGTACGTTATGAAACCATTAATTGCACAATTTAATTAAAATTAACATGTATGATTATGAAACAGTTACATGAACGGCTTAATTATATATTTTAGATTATAATTTTGGTTAAACTTTAATACAGATGTATATAAAAAATTCACATTTTCATATGATTCTCAACCTTTTAAGTTATTGTCCATTTTTCCATTTTCATTTAGTTTATTTATACTTAAATCTTAATGTAATAATAAGAGAAGTACCACCTAGGCAAAGTGCCTATGTGGCATAGCCATATTTGGCATTAGTTTGTAGTGATTAATTATTTTCATTATTTAATTTATGTAGCTTTCCTTATTTGGTGTTTTTTTCGTTATTTTATTTTTATATGTATTTTATCTTTTTTATATTTATTCTAATTTTCGAATTAATTTATAAAATTTTTAATTCTTTTATATTTAGTGTTCCACGCATTAATGTAAATGTGATTGTAGATGAAAGTTACAACCTACAATACCTATTAAATTAAGTCTTAAAATGAGCATTTTCATTTTCTATCTATATTTTAATTTTTGGATATTGCATTTTAGTTATTTTATATACATTTTTTTGAAGTAATTATATAGTTGAAGTATCAAATTGGCATAGTGCAATATTGGCAGCGATAATCTATTTTAGAAAAAAAAAATATTTTCGTATATTTAAAAAATTAAATAAAAAATACTCCTTTTTGTAGTTGGCACGTTAAGGATAATGAAATCAGCTAACCGCATTTTTTATTCAATTCGAGCTGAATGTGGTACAAAATCAATTCAATATTCAGAATTCAATTTGAGTTAAGTGTAGTATAAAATCAATTCAATATTCATAAAATTTATATATATATATGTATAGGTCGATCATAAGATCATTGATAATCGTATTTGAAATACGTTTGAACAGTTGTGTATGACTTATAAAACATGTTATTTAGGTTGATTTTTTTTGTTCAAATAAATATATTTTCTAAATTTTCTTCCCAAATATTATGTTCTTACCTAAAACTATCAATTACGATAATTGATATAATATTTTTCCTTATAATATTTTTGCACTAAAATTTGTAAATCGTTGTTAAAATCCATAATATTACATATATTTCGTTATTTTTGTTAAATATTCATAATAATTTATTGTATTATTTTATAATATTATTTTACGTAAATATACCATCTTATCCTTCCCATACAACACATGGGAGTAATACTAGTTTTATTATATATTATAAGTATAATTAACATGTATGATTATGAAACCATTACAAGAAAAATTTAATTACCATATTACATTCACCTATTTAAGGTGTTGTCTGTTCTATCCATTTATTTATGCTTTAATTATATTTTATGACTATAATTAACATGCGTGATTATGAACAGCGACGAAGCCACTTTATGGCCAGTGCGGTCCATGGACAGCACTGAATTTTGGATTTGATTTTGTTTTTTTTTTTTGGGAGGGGGGGGCTAAGGAGAATGGAAATTGAAGTAGATGAATAAATCAAGACAGTGTCCATTTTTTTGCCTATGACTTGAAATTGTTGGAGAAGCAAATCTAATTTTGTGAAATACACGACAAAACAGCCAGCAGCCGGGTGAAGAAGATGAAGGAAGATGGCCCTTTTTACTTTCAATATTTTGGGCCTTTTTGTTTACATTAAGAATTAAGAATTGATAATTTTCTCCCATTGGGCATAGCTAATTACTCAAATCCATAACCCATTTGTCCACTTGATTGACGAAGTAATTGACCCAATTAAGAACTTATTGCACCTATTTCTCTACTAACTGGGTGGCAAAGTCAGGATATGGAGAAATCGAACACATAAAATTCAAGGTTTGTTCCATTTACATCAAATTTTATCAAATTAAATTTTTTTTCTGTTGTTCTTTTTAACTACTTATATATTGATTTGATAATTTTTCTTATATTTTTTAATACATCTTCTCCAATTTCAATCTCATATATAGAAGAAAATTTAATTTGAGACTTCGTAAAATACTGTTATCTAAGTTTAGAATTACAAAGTAAAATTTTATTAGGTATATTTTCTTGTTATTTTGCTTGTATTAGTCTATTAAGCTATATTTTCATGTCATATGATATTTCTATATTTTCTTGCATTTATGTACTTACTATTAAATTTTTAATATCACTCAATTAATTATCTCTATTGATGATCAATGGTAAATCGACTTTGGTCAATGGTTTGACCATCAACATTCAACTAGTGCCCTAAGTTAATGTAAATCTTGGATCTATCCCTAAATAGGGCTTTCGAGTTTGAGATTGGACGTGAAATTTGGACCCCATTGAACAAAATTTCTGGCTCCGCCCCTGATTTTGAAACCTTTACATACACTTTTCAAGTTATTGTCATTTTGCCCATTTTTATTTTAGTTTATACTTTAATTATATATTATAAATATAATTAACTTGTATGATTATGAAACTGTTACGTACACAATTTAATTATATATTTTAGTTAATACTTTAATTATATATTTTAAATATAATTATAACAGGCATGTTATACTTTAATAAGTATGACTAATATTTTTTTTTTTTTAAAGTACAACAACTCTATCATTTTTACTGTTATGAAATGTACAATATATATATATATAAAATATTTGTAGCGTCTAGTGTACATTTGATATTCTCAGTCAATAAATCAAATGTAAATTGTCATAAGCGCGGATTGACGATAATTGATTTTATCATCTCCTAGGACATTACTTGTACATTCAATATTATGTCCGAAATGAAAAATCAAATCGGTGTTGTAAAAGATAAAGGAAAAGGATAAAAGTAGGAAGGGTAAGAGATAAAAGCACCGAAAGGTGTTTTACTAGAAATGATTATGTTTTATCCTGTGAATGACTATTATGTAAGAGATTAATATTTGTAATACAATGTGCCCCAATATTTTTCTATAAATATGGGCTATTTGTAATGAATTTGATAACGAGAAATGAAGTGAAAAATTCTCTCATTCACAATACGTTATCAGTACGAATTGTCTATAAAAATCCATTCATTAATTCTTTGAAGAACAATTCTCCGGATTAAGATTCAATCCCCTCAAATTCATCCTCATCCCAAGAGATCTTCATTATCCTTCTTCCTCTTCTCTCACTATCTCAATTCTCTTTCTTCAACACAATATTCATCATCTCTCTCTTCTCTCTCTCTCCCTCTGTGGATTTTATGCTTAGTCAGTTTCTTATGAATCTTATTCTCACAATTTCGAAATCGATAGTGTGTTATAACTCTTCTTCGTATCATGATTATTATGATTCCCCAATTACATCACCATATGAGAATTACTCTGTCGTGTTTATGACAAACACGAGCCTAATTAGATCCAAGACGATCCAATTGAGTATTATATTTTCTTGCAACAATAGAACATACACAATTGTGAGGCTATGTAAGATTTTCAAATCTTTGAAGCTCAGTCAAATTCACTTCTTTTCGACTCCCAAAGTCTCTCTTTCTCTCTCTCTAGAATGAACCAAGAATGGTGATATTGGTCAGTTGGTATAGTACGCACCAAACAACCTTATATACATATAGAGGAGAGAGAGAAAAGAATATGTAGAGAAAAAGAAAAGCAAAGAATATAGATATAAAGAGAGAATTTTGCACGAGAGAAAAAGCTACTGGATATCAATCAAATGTCAGGTATGCAAAGTTTGTCAACCAAAATAATATATAATAATCATACCATACTATTCATTTTAAGAAAAGGGATATACAATTTGATTAAATCATTATATCTCTTGCATATATTGCCAAAATTGATTTTTTTTTATTCCATAATATTCGATTTAATGAGAGCGTCAATTTGACACTAATTTTGATAAGAAAAATAACTCATTTTGTAATATGTTATTTGCACGATTGTGTCCAAACTTTTAAAAAGCTGTAAGATATTCCTTAAACTTCTTACAAATTGATCCTAGTACTATTGAAAATTTGCAATTCAGTCCTCAAAATAGTGAAACGTTGAAATATTACATAATGACCCCTAAACTACTGAAAATTTGTAATTTAGTTATACTAAATAGTACTTACTATGAATAAATTTAAGTGGAAAAGAAAAACATAATAATTATATTTTGGGAAATAACTGTAATGGATATTTTTACCTTTACGGATTGGAATTGATATTTTTACCCCTGCAGACTGGAATGGATAACTTTACCGTTGCGGACTGTAAAGGACATATGTACTTCTAAAAAAGTAGTTAACCTTTATGCAAATTAATTCTCATTATTTAAATTTATATTTATCACAGTAATTTCCATGTGGTTGGTTATACCACCTATTAAAATTTAAACTTATATTTATTGTGATAATTTTCATATGGTAGTTTCTACCACCTATTGGAGAGAATTTAATTCATACATTTTATATTTGTGCATTTTAAAATATTGGAGTACCTCCTACGAGGAGGGTTGCGCCACCTATTGGGGACGAATTAATTATTCTATAATTTAATATCACCAATGTGGTTGGATTAGACCCACTATTGGTATTAAATAAAAGTAATCGATTTATATTTGATAAGAATACTATGTTGATATTAACGAAGGGATTTGAGCAAGTGATGCCGGAATTTACCTCCACATGTATGGATAAAGTTAAAATTGCTTAAAGAATCCCATCGTGATAAAAGAGAAAGAAAAATACCATGGTAAAATTGCTCAAGAAATCACATGGTGATCAATGAAAAAATTAATAAATACCATGGTGAAAAATCCCATCAATATTATGAGATTAGTATGTTGTATCGATATGATGAGAAACACTCAAAGAAACAGTTGATAAAGAAAAAGTTCGTTCTCCACGTTTATTGAATATTATTGGAGAAATTGAGTAAGATGATTTGTAAGGAAGGAAGACACAACTTTGAAGAGAGAATTAGCTTGTGATTCTCTCCAACTTTCTCCTCAATAAAATTCTCTTCATCAATTGTTCTTAGTTCTAGCTTGAAAGCTCTTAGTTTCTCATATTCCGGCGGAGGTAAAAACCTAAATTTAGGTTCGAATAATCAATCGACGATACTTCGGCCGTGAATTTGATTAGCGGAGCATTTCTTCGCTAGTTTTTCTCTTTCTTTTATTTTTCATGTTTGAGAAAGATGATTTCTCATATATTGTGGAGGTGATACAAGGCGAACACTCGCTAAAGCGTATGAAACCCACAAATATGACTAGTTAGACTTCTCTATCTAGTTCGAGGGGGACGTTGTGTTCAATTAACATGTGATTATCTTTTCTAACACTTTAGTAACGTTTTATCTATTCCTCCACTTCAATTTATTTGTTTGTTATGCTTGTAAACCTGTTTTTGAGTTTATGTGATTATTGCATTCAAGTTACATGCTAGGATTGAAACTCTTGATCCGTAAATATCATTAGATTCCAATCCAAAGTAGCAAATGAATATCGTGCATATTTATTAACAAATCAACTTAGATGCATTAATTCGAGTTTGTGAAATTATTCATCTAATTCAACTCATTCTTCTCGCTCATTTCATACTAGCTTTGCATTAAATCCTAAGAACTTGTTTAGGGTTATCCAATAGTTAGATGTTAAGTTAAAGAACTCACTTTAATTTAATACACTTAAGGAAGAATTCGTTAATCAGATCATCTTGGTTAATTGGAGTTGATAAATTGAAGAAGGAATAGTAACACGTTGCATGGGAAAGATAAACACAAGTTGTTGACACAACCGAACCCGAGAACTAGATATTTAGTTCAATTGTTTCATTTCATCTCTTTTATTTTGTCATTTTATTTTCAAATTTCATTCAACTTCACAAAACCCCCCATTCTATATTAATTGATAAAAACAACTACATTAAACACCGTTCATCTTGGGTTCGACCCTTACTTACCACTTCTACATTAATTTGTAGTTTTGAAACCGAGTAACGAAAAAAAAATAAACTTTGGCGTGCCGCGGCAATACGCGCCCAAGTTTTTGGCGTCGTTGCCGGGGAATGGTTAACTAATTTAGTTGCTTTTATTAATTAATTTTTAAAAAAACCTTGGATACTGGTTCTTGTATCCTGCCCAAAGGCGTTAAACTGTCTTTTTCAGTAGACCTTGAAGAACTGTTTTCGTTCTCTTTCCTCTCTCACAAGTTTTTTTTGCAGATACATCTTTGTGCACTGAATTTTCATTTCTTTATATGACATCTCCTCTACGTATTGTTACTCTTCTATAAGTACTCGACTTTTTCTCTATGTCTTAATTGATATCAAGATTCACATTGTTCGACTTGTTGACAAGTATGAGCGTTCCCTTTGGAACGTTATTGCTTTTGGGGTAGGATCATCACGATCTGCTCGCAAACGACGTGCTAACCGCCTTAAATGTTGCTTTAAATGTGGAAAGCTATTAGATGGACCTCATTGTACTAGAAATCAAACTTATTCACAATATAGACATGTTGTTTTCTTCAAGGATTGACCGATTAGGTGCAGGGCCGAAAAGTCTATCAGGAGAAACAGCCAGTT
The DNA here is from genome assembly GCA_018223645.1 of Jasminum sambac. Taxonomy (NCBI): domain Eukaryota; kingdom Viridiplantae; phylum Streptophyta; class Magnoliopsida; order Lamiales; family Oleaceae; genus Jasminum; species Jasminum sambac. The sequence continues at coordinate 33,706,272 of CP073648.1, forward strand.
CGAAATCAGTGTGAGAGAGTTTGATAATTTGTTGGAACAACGACAACATCTGTTGGAAACCAAACTCGATGGCCTAACCATTGAGTAGCAACTTTTTGAGCGCAATCACTAGCACCCATCTGAAGATGTAAAACTACGTCTCATTCATTTGAGAAGTGTCTGAGTTGGACGTTCTGCTCTAAACGTTCTCCCATTTGTTGGTTCTTGTGGGGCTGTTATTTATTGAATGGTAAACATACCTATGTGTCATGTGGCGATATGGAGGGCCTTTTCATCAAGGTTGGTTGTCAAACTATTTTGTAGAGAGTATGCTAATTCAGATAGTTTCCATGCAGATCAGACTTGATGGAATCATGTCATTAATTTGATGTGAATACTACTGCAAGATGTTCAGAGGGTTGTCAACTCCCATAGTCACTTTGTATATATTTCTATTCTTAAAAAAAATTCACATGTTGTTTTTCTTGTTCTGTAAATATGTTGATTGCAGATCTCTTGCTCATGGATTGTCGAAGGGTTCCTAAGAAGTGCTACATTGTGCAACCACCATCCCCAAATCGACACGACTCATTGCTTACCATAGGGGAGTTTCTATTTCTTCTTTTTTTTTTTCATGCTATCTATACTTTTACATTGGGGATAATGTAGAATTTAAGTGTGGGGGAGTGGCATATTGTGGTCTGCGTGTCATTTTTTTTAATTTATGTCGACGATTTTGCGTGAGATAGCAACTTTTAAATATGACTGAGCTTAAATTGCGTGACTTAGCTGAAACTACAAGATCTCGAAAAAAAAATGTGTTCTGTTCTTCTCCAAGCACAGCTGGCAAATTTATCTGAACACATTTATAGGTAATTTACTATCATTCTCTGGAACACAAATTGAAGGTTGAAAATGTTGATTTTTTTTATTTTTCTAGACCATAGTAAACTAACTTTTTCTTTTCTTTTTTCTATCCATTCGTCCTGCTCAAAGTAACCTGTAAACATCAATTGTTAGCAAGGTGGAGTTATAATCGCATGGTATCTTTTTTGTGAATATGTCTTTTATTGACAGAGTTTTAAAAAAGTTTGGAAAAAGCACTGACCTATGCTGAGAATGAATTTTACTTTTATATTCGAAATAAGGAGAGGGACCATAGGAAAGAGCTACCTGCCTCGGAGAGTGAAAGATCGTCACCTCGAATGGGTGAAGAAGGCTACCTCCAATGAAAGGGGTTAGTGTGAAAGCTACCTGTGGGGTAAAAGTTGAAAAGAAAATTGCAGAACTCTTCTTCTTCTTCATCAAAAAAAAAAGAAAAAAAAAACATAAAAAAAAAAAAGAAATGTGATAGCTACCCAAGTGTGAAGTTAGATAAATAAATCCCCTCAGTGGTTTGAAGTGCTCAATCTAACACTCTTTAAATTGAAGACATATTTGTGATAAAACACCTTCCATGCCCTTTTTTTTCTTTGCAGTGCTAACGGTTGATGATTTTTGGTAAACTGAGTAATTTTTAAGATCCATGGGAATCATTGTAAAATAAGAGTGGGATCACGGGAGATGAAAGGATATATTTGACCATTCAGGGTCAGGATTTCGATAGAACATCGTAAGCTTTCATTTGTCTCCAGTTAGTGATGGGATGATAACCTCAATTGCACACACTCACAAACCATTGTGTATTTGAGAAGAAGTGAAATTTTCATGGTTCGGGAGAATGTTTAATAAGCAAGTCACTATCTGTAGTTGGATTTCAATGTTTAAAGTTGTTTATCTCATGTAAAATCATTGTGTTGTTTTGTGTCATATGGTTTTCGTTCGAAGGCGAACAACAGTCTAAGTGTGGGAGACTTTGATAAGTGCTAGAAAAGCACTTAAATAACTCTTCTATTTTACGTGTTTGTGTGTTTTATTAGTGTTATATGTTCCGTTTTATGTGTTTTTCCTTTATTGTGGTGTTTAGGGTCACAAAGAATCAAAAAGAGTCAAAATGGATCAAAATGGAATGAAAACGAAAACTCGGGACCAAAATGCAAGCGAATCAAAGATGGAGGGCCTACGATGCAATATTATGAAAAGTTATTTTTATAATTTTTCTTGTGCCAATGTTTAAGAACATCAAAAGAGGATTCCCAAACTTTTTTTGAATCCCAAATCGGAGTTTCCTAATTAAAGTTATGGCCGTTTGAAGAAAAATGACTAAAAGTATCATATCGTAAAAAATCAGCAACTCGGATTTACTGGCGTAGTGCAGTAATTTGACCATAACTTGAGCTACAAAAATTGAATTGACCCGATTATTGTTCCTATGGAAAGCAGACTCAGAGGGCTACCACTTTGGTGTTCATGACTTCAGATGATTCGAACATTATGATTGTCGAAAATTGGTAAAACCGAGAGTGTTCTGTATGGAGGATTCCTTGGGCCATCTTTTGATAGAAAATTCATAACTTTCTATTAAATTATCCAAAAGAGGAAATTCCAATTGCATAATTCAGCCAAGATGCTTACCTACACCATGATGAAATTTCAATATCATGATCTGGTGGATACAATTTAATAAACCCATGATGGTGCATGAGTGTAATTTTTTATTATATTTTCTTATGACATTTTGCCTATAAATAGAGGCATTTGTAAGGAAGGAAGACACAATTTTGAAGAAAGAATTAGCTTGTGATTCTCTCCAACTTTCACCTCAATAAAATTCTCTTCATCAATTGTTCTTAGTTCTAGCTTGAAAGTTCTTAGTTTCTTATATTCCGGCGGAAGTAAAAACCTAAATTTAGGTTAGAATAATCAATCGACGATACTTCGGCCGTGAATATGATTAGCGGAGCATTTCTTCACTAGTTTTTCTCTTTCTTTTATTTTTCATGTTTGAGAAAGATAATTTCTCACATATTTTGGAAGTGATACAAGGCGAACACTTGCTAAAAAGTATTTAACCCGCATATATGAGTAAGTAAACTTGTCTATTTATTTTTTAGCATTTATTTTCTTGTTTCTATATTTTTGTATATTATTTGTGATAGTGAAGTATAATCTATTATACTGTGGAGGTGATACAAGGTCAACACTCGCTAAAAAGTATGAAACCCTCAAATATGAGTAGTTAGACTTCACTATCTAGTTCGAGGGAAACGTTGTGTTCAACTAACATGTTGTTATCTTTTCTAACTCTTTACTAACATTTTATCTATTCCTCCACTTCAATTTGTTGGTTTGTTATGCATGTAAACCCCTTTTTGAGTTTATGTGATTATTGCATTCACCTTGGCCAATTGAATCAATTAATCTGTAAATTCAAGTTACATGCTCGGATTGAAACTCTTGATCCGTAAATATCATTAGATTCCAATCCAAAGTAGCAAATGAATATCGTGCATATTTATTAACAAATCAACTTAGATGCATTAATTCGAGCTTGTGAAATTATTCATCTAATTCAACTCATTCTTCTCGTTCATTTCATACTAGCTCTGCATTAAATCCTAAGAACTTGCTTAGGGTTATCCAATCGCTAGATGTTAAGTTAAAGAACTCACTTTAATTTAATACACTTAAGGAAGAATTCGTTAATCAGATCATCTTGGTTAATTGGAGTTGATAAATTGAAGAAGGAAAAGTAACACGTTGCATGGGAAAGATAAACACAAGTTGTTGATACAACCGAACTCGAGAACTAGATATATCTTCAATTGTTTCATTTCATCTCTTTTATTTTGTCATTTTATTTTCAAATTTCATTCAACTTCACAAAACCCCCCCTTCTATATTAATTGATAAAAACAACTACATTAAACACCGTTCACTACACCATAACTCGCGAATGGTCACGGTTTTAAACCGTGACAAAGTCGATTTGTCACGGTTTTGAACCGTGACCAAAATCACCGTCGCAACTGGATTGTCACGGTTCAGAACCGTGACCAATTGGTCACGGTTTTAAACCGTGACAAAACCGTGACGATTGGTCACGGTTCAGAACCGTGACCAATTGGTCACGGTTCTGAACCGTGACAATCCAGTCACGGTTTTAAACCGTGACCAATTCAGACGGATAATAGTTAAATTTTAAAATTCGTCACGGTTTAAAACCGTGGCGATTTAATTGACGACTCAGACTAATTGCAATTTGTAAATTGATTGTAGCTTGGTACGACCAAACCCATCTTTATCACCATATCCATCACTAAATTCATCACTAATTCATTCACCACAACACAAAATCCATCACACGATAACACTAATTCATTCACATAAAAGTACCATATCCATATATATACACACCATAACACAAATTCATTCACTAAATCCATCACTAATTCATTCACCACAACACAAAATCCATCACACCATAACACTAATTCATTCACTAAATCCATCACTAATTCATTCACCACAACACAAAATCCATCACACCATAACACTAATTCATTCACATAAAAGTACCATATCCATATATATACACACCATAATACAAAGTCATTCACTAAATCCATTACTAAATCCATCACCAAATCCATCACCACACTACACAATTCAAATATTTTAGATTACAAATTAGAACAATGAGTTAAAACAAATAGCTTCACCATCCATTGCAAGCTATCAAGTTTCAAATTATCAATTCATCACAAATAAATTACACCACCAAATATCAAGTACCACCATCCATATATTACAAAGTAGAACAATCATTGAAAACAACATTCACTAATTAAAATCAAGTATCAAATACCGTACTATGAAGCATAACGAATATTACTAAGTATCAAACAAAATACTCAAAACACAAGCACAACCATTGTCATATAAGTTAACAAACATAACTACTAATCAAAGGAGAGAATTACACCATCTCCTTCAACAAGTATGTCGGCCACGCAATGAATGAACTGCTACCAAAATCGCCAAACACTCTGCACCCCTTGTTTACCAAGATACACAGGCTCATTCTCGAAACCTGGATAGATATACTCGATATTTACCTTTGCTTCAGGGCATTGAAGTTTACGACCATGAACAAGAGTACCGGCGAATCTGACTCAATTCTTACCATTGCAATATTATTTTCATTGCGTAAATCTCTAAGATGATAATACCCTTTGTGCGCAGGGATTGGAGAGTAATCGCATTCATAGACGGCTTGATGAACCTTCTCCAAATTGTACCTTTCTTGGAAGCACTGCGTGACCACTACCAAAGTAATGTTCAATAGGATTTGAACCTGGATCGCCCTTAACCAAGGTTTGTAACAACGTGCTTTGGTCCTTCATTTGATAGACGAGCGCCTCAGAATAAAGGAACCGTGGTCCTCAGATTTCACGCCTGAGTCTACCAATCTCGCACACTACAAAGTTGTGTGGCTTTAATCTTAGTCATCTAAGCACCTTCGACCCAACTCCACGAGTACGGCCACTTTTGTCCTTCCCTAACACTTGAGTCAAGGGATCATTATCGATATCCTGCTGAGCTTGAATCTCCTCCTTGACTGCCCCGTAACTCAAAGCAATTTTGGCCTGTGAAAGGGTAAATAATAGAATGGCATCGATAATTCTCACAAAATTGTTTGAATAATCCTATAATGTTATAACTTTCACAAATAAGATAATTCAATCAAAATACCCTCGTAAATGTCGGTTGATAAGAATACAATGTTAGTGAAATTCCCTAGATTCCTTTGGCGTATAGTTTTCTTTGCAATAGATCATTCAGCGTGTCAATTGAAGTCACTACGATATTCTTCGCATCAATAAAATGATATAACAATAAATACCAAACCATTAAAATGAGATCTCTTGGCGGCCTTAAAAACTAGGAAACCAATAAATGACCAAGTTCAAGAACTTCATCCCCATTTAATAGTAAATGCATCAAGTATACAATTTCACAATTTATAGGCAATTTTCAAATTATAAGCCTAGAAATTTACTCACAAATAGCTTTCAACAAACTCCAAGGCGATATCCATCTTTTGTTTTTCGAGCATGAAGGTAGAGATTATCGCGATGGGAGGTTGGCCCTCATCATCGCACTTTGTAATCGCTCCTACAAGTTAATAGAAGATTTAAATGTAAAATAAAAAGCACAAACATGGCATGTTTAATATGTATACTATTTTGATTGACAATGTACTTTAAAGGTGAATCAAGTGGGTTAGGCTAAATAGGTGATTGGCAAAGGCATAGGCATACCGTCCCACTCTGCAGATACCTCCTGATATGACTTAGAACCAAGGAAATGCACATCGTCTTCTTCGCCCTATTTGCTTTGCCTTGAGCCCTTTGTTTCAGCTTCTTCTCAGTAGACTCGTGTTCGATGAATTGGTTCCATTCAGCAATCGGAACATACTCATTCTCCGGAGGATTATCTTTGAATTTGAGAATTTCTTCTGGAGTTGTTGCATTCTCCCCGTAGGTACGGGATCGGAGGTGAGTCTTCCAACTCTTATATTGTTCTCCAGCCTAAACCGAACAACAATAGTTGAGCCTAATCAAACAGCAATATATATTGCACAAACTAAACATATGATAATTCAGTACTTCAACATAATAACAGCATATGTGCTTCGCTAAATTAAAAATTAGATTGATAATGTTAGAATTGCTCACTTAAATATACGGTTCTTGTGAGTCAGATCGATATCAAAATCCAACAGAGAGAATTCCACAAGCTATCTTTCACCTCGGCAGTACATGCCTCGATCGTCATAAAGAAGCCCAACATTACACTTCAACAAAGGTTCGAATACGTGCCACTAGCAACTTCTTATTACCAACAGGATTTCCCAACATGTCAAACCCAATCTCCTTTTTACGCATAGCAGGTGTCGATGGACTGGCCATTATCTGCAGCCAATACAAAAATAAGGATTACTCACATGAAACTAAATTAATATATAAGTCAACACAAGTACAATTAGTAGATATGATGTATTATTGTGTTTCTATTGTACATGTATAGGATGTCACAAAATGCAAATAGTGATATTGTGAGCCAATATGCAAAATTTCGTAATGAGAATGAATTACAAGGAAACATTAACTCTTACATTTATAAGAATAACATTGTTTACATCAAAACGTAAACAATATAAGTAGATCTACACATCCAAATAATCTAAGAAATCACACAAATTCGGTTGTCATCCAAAGCAGCATTAGTAATCAAGAGGGGCTTCCAAAGCATCAACTTGATCAGCTTAACCGCTGGCGCATGAAGAACAACCGACCATTGACTGTTGTCAAAGACACTTTGAATAAAACACTTGCTTTATGTTTTGAAAAGCACAAACAAACGGTTCATCCTTAATGCTTCCCTTGCTCTTCAATTTTGACAGATCAACCATAACCATCTTCGTGGCAGGGTCCACTGTGCAAGCGTTTTTGTCCTCTACTCGTACCCAATCACAATCAAATACTATCTCCCTGGCTTGAATAATCTAGTTCATATATATGTTGAACAACTCCACAATATACCATCTCCACTTGCTTTGGATTTTTGTCTTTAGCACTAGACACACAAGTTGTAATTGCTTTAATTGCGATACCGCTTATTTTGATTCCGATGCGACGTTGTTTCGCGACTACATATTCAGAGAATACATAGCCCTTCACTCGATATCTATCAAACTGTTTAGCAACAAAACTAGGGCCTTTAGCTAGATGGGCGAGCCTTGAGGTAACATCACCCAATTTTAACAGCTGACAGATATATTGAAAACAAGACATTAGTAGCATATAATGGAATTTTTTCTAACTACTAGGTTAAAATTCGAAGTGTAACTGGAATAATTACCTCGTTCGATACCCAAAGCCTGAAATCCGAATTTGAATTTGAAACACCTTTTCTTCTTTTGGATTGTGGAAAAGAATTGTACTTCCTACAATTTGTCATTTGGTCAAACATATTACTGTCATGTAACTGTAATGTTAAGTTTCATTCGTTGAAGGTACTTTAATTGTAAATACTTACTCTCGCCATTCATCTACGTCTTCGTGAGTTTCGAAAACATAACGAGCCACCTGCTCGTATTGAAGATTTGAAAGTTTCACTTTATTACCTTTCCCCAAGGCCTCTTCATCGGCATACTCGCCAAAATCGTCAACAAAGCGTTCACGATGAGGATTAAAACTACCAATACCGGGATTTGGCATATACTCTCTCGCGAACAAAGAAGCTTCATTCGTAATGTACGCCTCTGCAATTGATCCACCAATGTATCTAGTATTTTTCACGTAATCTTTGAAAGATTTCATTAGTCTCTCGAATGGGTACATCCAGCGATACCTGACAGGTCCACACATAAGAGCTTCATCGCATAAATGTACCAACATGTGGATGCTAATGTCAAAAAAAGCTGGTGGAAAATACTTCTCCAGCACACAAGTTGCTTCAAAAATCGTCGCTTTGGCTCGCCACGATATAAGCTGATTAACAACTTTTGAACACAGAAGGGTGAAACATAGACTTATCTCGCATAATAGCCCTTCAAGCTCCTTCGCTTGGAAAAGCAATGCCTGGAAAAGTAATGGGAGCAATTGCATAATGACGTACCAATCGTGCGACTTACATTGCCTTAGATCATGCACACTTGAAATTCACAACCCGGCGTGAAATTAGAAGAGTAGTCCATCAAGGCGTCTTTAGATCACGTAATGTTTTAAGAAACACATCTCTTTCTTCTTTAGTTAACTTGAAAGCTGCATTGGGCATTACGGTTTCCCACTTTCCAAATCTTTACGCATCCATAAGCTCTTTTTAGTTTCATTACGAAGATCCTCACGTGCCTTCTCACCATCCTTTGAATGAACTCCATGTAAGCATGTACTCACAATGTGTTCTACGATATTCTTTTCTGCATGCATGACGTCGATCACATGTCTTACCGAATGAGATTTCCAATATGGCAAATCGTACATTAGTGACCTTCTCGACCAAGGCTTTACTTTGCTAGGATCTTTCGGATCAACTCTACTTTTGCGTTTCAAGGTCAATGTCTTAGGATGTTTACCAGTTAAATTATGAGCAAGACTTGAGCTCTTCGGGCCACCCCTGCACTCTGCTATCCTCTTCGGAGCTGACCTTTCCTCCACACCATCGGGAATAAAATTGCTCTTGTCCTTCCTAAACTTGTGATCGCGAGGTAGCCATCTACGATGACTATGGTAGCAAATCTTATGGCTGATTGGTAACCAATCAGATCCGGTCTCCTCGGCGATGGGGCATCCAAAATAACCATGAACATTACAAACAGATAAAGTCCCATAAGCCGGCAAGTCGTGAATTGCCCACAATAACATAGCTTTCGCGTGAAATGCTCATGCTTGTTGAATCGAATGCTTGCACTCCTTCGAGCCATAACTCATTCAACTCTTCAACCAACAGGGCTAGAAATACATCAATATCATCACTTGGAGCTTTGGGCCAGGATTAAGAGTGACAACATAGAAAACTCTTTTCGCATGCATAACGAGGAGGGAGATTATACGACACGAGAATCACCGGCCAAATACTTTGATTGGTACTTAAACTACCAAATGGATTGAAACCATCGATGGCTAATCCAAGCGAACATTGCGAGATTCACTAGCAAACTACGGGTATGCAACATCGCTGACTTTCCAAATAGTAGAGTCGATAGGATGTCTCATGAGATTGCCCCGCTTCTGCTCGTGCATGCCAAGTCATAACCACGATATCCACGGCACCGTGTAAAGTCGCTTCAACCTCGGCCCTACGGGAAAATATTTCAATACCTTCTGCGGTTCTTTGTGCATTCTTAAACCCTTCTTATTCGGATTCTTTTTCACAACAAACCGCGGTTCACTTTGATACAGGGCATTTATCCTCAAATTCATACTCTTTGCGATACAAAATGCAGTCATACTTACAAGCATGAATGGACTTGTACTTCATCCCTAACCCCCTTAAGCTACTTTTCATAGATGGGTAACTTGTGGGCAACAAATTTTCCGCAGGCAGCAATTCTTTCATCCATAGCAGATGTGCGGTCACATTTGTTTCCAGATAAACCAAATTGGCTTTTCACATTCTCGCAAAACCAATCATTGCAAACAAAGTAGTGTGATCCTTGTTGCAGTTGGGATACAAAGGCTTTGAAGCATCTAATTTTAAACGAATATACTCCTGATCATCATGGGCTTCAGCATCAATATTATTTCCACTTTCGAATCCCGTACTTTCATTTTCATGAAACTGATGAATGTCAAAGGCATCATCGACCAAATTATCTAACATAGGATGTGCCGAAGAGACTCGTCCACACTCAAATTTTCGGTGGTATGTGGCTGCTGTAAGGTCGAAATCGAATCATTTTCCCATGGTAGACCCAAGTCTTGTAGCTACCTTCCATACCCCACTTGATTAAGTGAAACTCAACATCTTCAACACAAAGCCGTTTACTATTCCGACAATAGATGCACGGACAATGTATAATATTGTTGTAGATTTTGCTCTGTGCAAACTTAATAAAGTCCCTAACACCTTGTACATAAACACGACTAGTTCTTGGAAGCACAGTCATCCATTCTTTAGAAATTGGTAAATCCATCGAAAAAGCTTGATTTATAATTCACGAGTTAATGAGTACGTGGAATAAGAAATTAATGTACAACAAAAAGATACTATAAGGAAAAAAATTAATCACATTTCTCTTCATAATGTCCTAATGCATCTTATAAGTCCAACACTAACTGGTTAGGGCCCTAACCCATTCATCATTGATTTGTGATTTACGCTTGTTATGCTATCAAAATATATTATATAGTCATCTATAATATCATGTGTAAATTTAATGACATCTCCCGTATTCTCCACAATGTACGATCTACATCACCCGTAGTGTACACAGGAGAATAACAAGGAGACACGATCAAACCGCTATAATACCTAGATTATGACTGACTATATAATATATTTTGATAACATATAGCATTATTCACAAATAAATGACAAACTGTCCAAAAATGGGACAATTCAAAGATTATTTTATAAATTTCAAACTATCCAATTATATGGAAGTTTGTAAATTATAAACTAATCTTCAAACGGGTACTCTAAGCTCAATGATGATTCTAGTGACATGTAAATAATATAAAGACTAAGTAAAATAAACGACGAAACGAATAACATACAAAGTAAATGGTTGTATGACCACTTAGATTAACGGTGTCAAATAGAGATGAATAACGCTATGGGGGAGATAGAGGGGTAAAGGAAACAATGAAGACTTACATTATCGTGACAAATTAGGTTAAATGATTCGGTGAAAGATAGGGATTTCCCAAATGTGACAACGTGAATCTTCAAAAACCTGAACAAATTGGGAAAAAAATCATTGTTAACAAGAATAGAGAAATTTATTGTTGGGAAGTTACATGATATTCAACAACCAATGGGACAAAAAATATTTGTATTTGTAATGTAAGATTCATTGCAATGTAACTACGGGGAACAGGCCGGTAGGCCATCCCCCTTTTATAACTTCTAATTTCTTTTTATAACTTTCAATAAAAATTTTTCCTATATATAACTTCTTATATAAAAACAAACATTTTGAAATTTAAAACTATTTGTGAAATATGGTATTCAAGTTTAGATATGGCGATTGTTTGATTATTTATTTATTATTTTTTGTTAAAGGATCAAGTTTTCTCATATAACCATTACAAAACTCACTTAATATTGCAAGGAAAGAACAATAATATATTATTTTCATTTATATATATATATATATATATATATATATTTGAGGTTTTCAAGTACATATTCCCGCTAAATTAATTATCCTAGAAAAATATAGTAATAATAAAAATTTAGCATTTGTCAAATATGCACTCACATAGTCACATTTCGTGTGTGATAAGGACACATGTGGTTCTATCGTGCCCTATAGCATAAAAATTTTATTTTATTTTTTTTAATGTCATGTAATTTTTTTTTATTTGTATCGTTCTCTCCTAAAATGATTCGAAATATACGGTGGAATGATAATTTCCATTGCAATTAGAGCTTCTTGGAATTTTTTTAAATAAAAATGATTATCATATTAATATATGAATGTTGAAGGGTGTGTTTTCAGTTTGAAAGTACTGAATTTTAAAAATTAATCAAATTTAATTGGATCAAAGAGAATATCTCAATATAACTCACGGACCGAGTTGAATTCGACAGCCTGACGAATCTGTTTCCTCTTTGTTAGCAAATGAAACTAGGTTGAGGTGCCCCACATCAGTCGATTTTAATTTCTGTAATTAACCCCACTTTGACTTATTTATTAAAAAAAAATCACTTTATTAACTTTATGATTATATACAAACTAAATAGCTATGAGCGACATACTAGATGTTAATTTGTGATTGTTTGAGAGGTACCACTTAAGGTGGCATGAACCATTTTCTTCACTCAAATGTTTATTATGCAGCCTAGTATCTATTACTTGTAATTCATGGGATTTTGGCACTAATTCTCTTTTGTATCGTTTCTTTGTATTTTTGTATATTTTTATTCGTTTCAAGTTATTGTTATTCACGCACGTAGTGTTCATGCAAAGAATATATGTTTATTTAATCAAACAATTGGCTTTTCAAGTCGGATACGGATGGTTTTTTTTGGGTCTTGGATTGCTTCATGTGGGCCAAAAGGTTTAACTCCTTTTACACTATAATTCTCGACATTTTGCATACATCGCCATTTGATCTATCCATTATCAGAAATGTCGCATTTGGTTTCAAAAACAAATGGAGTTAACATTTGAGATCCAACTTCACGTTTCGTTACATTGACAATAGTGGCAAATTTATCATTACTAAACTATACATTTACACTAAAACATGACCATAGTGGCAAAGTCACATTCCAAATCTATGCCTCAATTATCTATCAACTAAATATACTCATTAATCGTGGTAATTTGTATATTGAGTACCAAATTAACTTAAAATACCAAGCTCATTCTAAGAAATACTAAAATTTCAAGTGAAGAGATGGTAATTGTGAAAAATGACATTAAAAAATAAAAAACTCAAAAAATCACAACAAACATTTATATCTCATGCACATAAAAATGGATGAAAAACGAAACCAAGATGAAAACAACGAAACCAATGTGAAAAAACGAAAAAAAATCTGGAAAAAACGAAAAAAAACTGAAAAAAAAAAATTACCAATTGATGTTCCAATAAACCAACGTATTGCCGGAGAAGACAACTTCTAGCTTCCAAACAACCGGAGAACACGAGTTTTGGGCCGGAGAAGACGACCTTTTAGGTGCCAATCGCCATTTATGACACTTGGAGCAATAATAGTACCTTCTTGTCAAGCTTTAGTTCAATATTTACACTACACTTCAACAAGAGGAGAGGGTGCACGAAAATGAGAAGCTTTTTGGTTGAAAGGAATTGATGAATTTTCGAATTTTGGGGGTGGATTTAGGGTTTATCGCGGTGGGGGCTTTGAAAAATGAAACCCAATGCCTCAATTGAGGTAAGTTTTTTTTTTTTAAGCTGGGTCACGGTTCAAAACCGTGACCCCAAAACTCGGTGATGGTCACGGTTTCTAAACCGTGACCATTTCTCACTTTTATTTTTTTTAAATATTCAATGGGGTCACGGTTCTGGCATAACGTGACTTCCAGCCGATAGTCACGGTTTAAAACCGTGACCATCCTAGGAAATTTTTTTTTTTTTTTGGTGGTCACGGTTTTTAACCGTGACCACCACATCTAAGTCACGCGGTTTAAAACCGTGACCCCTTTGAGATCCTAGGCGTGACAAATTGCTTGTTATGGTGTAGTGGTTCCTCTTGGGTTCAACCCTTACTTACCGCTTCTACGTTAATTTGTAGTTTTGAAACCGAGTAAGGAAAAAAAATTAAACTTTGGCGTGCCGCGACAATACGCGCCCATTCAACTAACATGTTGTTATCTTTTCTAACTCTTTACTAACATTTTATCTATTCCTCCACTTCAATTTGTTGGTTTGTTATGCTTGTAAACCCGTTTTTGAGTTTATGTGCTTATTGCATTCACCTTGGCCAATTGAATCAATTAATCTGTAAATTCAAGTTAAATGGTAGGATTGAAACTCTTGATCCGTAAATATCATTAGATTCCAATCCAAAGTAGCAAATGAATATCGTGCATATTTATTAACAAATCAACTTAGATGCATTAATTCGAGTTTGTGAAATTATTCATCTAATTCAACTCATTCTTCTCGTTCATTTCATACTAGCTTTGCATTAAATCCTTAGAACTTGTTTAGGGTTATCCAATAGCTAGATGTTAAGTTAAAGAACTCACTTTAATTTAATACACTTAAGGAAGAATTCGTTAATCAGATCATCTTGGTTAATTGGAGTTGATAAATTGAAGAAGGAAAAGTAACACGTTGCATGGGAAAGATAAACACAAGTTGTTGATACAACCGAACTCGAGAACTAGATATATCTTCAGTTGTTTCATTTCATCTCTTTTATTTTGTCATTTTATTTTCAAATTTCATTCAACTTCACAAAACCCCCTCTTCTATATTAATTGATAAAAATAACTACATTAAACACCATTCCTCTTGGGTTCGACCCTTACTTACCACTTCTACATTAATTTGTAGTTTTGAAACCGAGTAAGGAAAAAAAATTAAATTTTGGCGTGCCGCGACAATACGCGCCCATTCAACTAACATGTTGTTATCTTTTCTAACTCTTTACTAACGTTTTATATATTCCTCCACTTTAATTTGTTGGTTTGTTATGCTTGTAAACCCGTTTTTGAGTTTATGTGATTATTGTATTCACCTTGGCCAATTGAATCAATTAATCTGTAAATTCAAGTTAAATGGTAGGATTAAAACTCTTGATCCGTAAATATCATTAGATTTCAATCCAAAGTAGCAAATGAATATCATACATATTTATTAACAAATCAACTTAGATGCATTAATTCGAGTTTGTGAAATTATTCATCTAATTCAACTCATTATTTTCGTTCATTTCATACTAACTTTGCATTAAATCCTAAGAACTTGTTTAGGGTTATCCAATAGCTAGATGTTAAGTTAAAGAACTCACTTTAATTTAATACACTTAAGGAAGAATTCGTTAATCAGATCATCTTGGTTAATTGGAGTTGATAAATTGAAGAAGGAAAATTAACACGTTGCATAGGAAAGATAAATACAAGTTGTTGACACAACCGAACCCGAGAACTAGATATATCTTCAATTGTTTCATTTTCATTTTTTATATTTCGCCATTTTATTTTCGAATTTCATTCAACTTCACAAAACCCACATTCTATATTAACTGATAAAAACAACTACATTAAACACCGTTCCTCTTGGGTTCGACCCTTACTTACCACTTCTACATTAATTTGTAGTTTTGAAACCATGTAAGGGAAAAAAAATTAAACTTTGGCGTGCCGCAAAAAAAACGCTCCCAAGTTTTTGGCGCCGTTGCCGGGGAACGGTTAACTAATTTAGTTGTTTTTATTAATTAATTTAAAAAAACCTTGGATACTGGTTTTTGTATCCCGCCCAAAGGCGTTAAACTGGTCTTTTTCAGTAGACTTTAAAGAACTGTCTTCTTTCTCCTTCCTCTCTCACAAGTTTTTCTTTTTTAGATACAGCTTTAAGAATTGAATTCTCACTTCTCTCATGGCATCTCCTCTATGTATTGTTTCTCTTCTACAAGTACTCGACTCTTTTTCTATGCCTATTGATATCAACATTCAAATTGTTTAACTTGTTGATAAGTATGAGCGTTCCCTTTGGAACGTTATCGCTTTAGGCGGGATCATCACGATCCGCTCATAAACTTGACGATGCTAAGCGCCTTAAATGTTGCTTTAAATGTGGAAAGCTATTAGATGGACCTCATTGTACTAGAAATCAAACTTATTCACAATATAGACATGTTGTTTTCTTCAAGGATGGACCGATTAGGTGCAGGGCCGAAAAGTCTATCAGGAGAAACAGCCAGCTCGAAATCAGTATGAGAGAGTTTGATAATTTGTTGGAACAACGACAACATCTGTTGGAAACCAAACTCGATGGCCTAACCATTGAGTAGCAACTTTTTGAGCGTGATCACTAGCACCCATCCGAAGATGTAAAGCTACGTCTCATTCATTTGAGAAGTGTCTGAGTTGGACGTTCTGCTCTAAACGTTCTCCCATTTGTTGGTTCTTGTTGGACTTTTCTTTATTGAATGGTAAACATACCTATGTGTCATGTGGCGATATGGAGGACCTTTTCATTAAGGTTGGTTGTCAAACTGTTTTGTACAGAGTATGCTGATTCAGATAGTTTCCATGCGGATCGGACTTGATGGAATCATGTCATTAATTTGATGTGAATACTACTGCAAGATGTTCAGAGGGTTGTCAACTCCCATAGTCGCTTTTTATATATTTCTTGTTCTTAAAAAAAAATTCACCTGTTGTTTTTCTTGTTCTGTAAATATGTTCATTGCAGGTCTCTTGCTCAGGTCTCTTGCTCTTAGATTGTCGAAGTAAGAAGTGCTACATTGTGCAACCACCATCCCCAAATCGGCACGGCTCATTGCTTACCATAGGGGAGTTTCTATTTCTTCTCTTTTTCATACTTTCTATATTTCTACATTAGGGACAATGTAGAATTTAAGTGTGGGGGAGTGGCATATTGTGGTCTGCGTCTGATTTTTTTTTTTGTGTCGACGATTTTGCATGAGATAGTAACTTTTGAATATGATTGAGCTTAATTTGCGTGACTTAGCTGAAACTACAAGATCTCGAAAAAAAAATGTGTTCTGTTCTTCTCCAAGCACAGCTGGCAAATTTATCTAAGCACATTTATAGGTAATTTACTATCATTCTCTGGAACACAAATTGAAGGTTGAAAATATTAATTTTTTTTATTTTTCTAGACCATAGTAAACTAAAATTTTCTTTTTTTTTCTATCCATTCGTCTTGCTCAAAGTAACCTGGAAACATCAATTGTTAGCAAGGTGGAGTTATAATCGCATGGTATCTGTTTTTTGTGAATATGTCTTTTATTGACCGAGTTTAAAAAAGTTTGGAAAAAGCACTGACCTGTGCTGAGAATGAATTTTACTTTTATATTCGAAATAAGAAGAGGGACCACAGGAAAGAGCTACCTGCCTCGGAGAGTGAAAGATCGTCACCTCGAATGGGTGAAGAAGGCTACCTCCGATGAAAGGGGTTAGTGTGAAAGCTACTTGTGGGAGAAAAGCTGAAAAGAAATTGCAAAACTCTTTTTCTTCTTCTTCTTCTTCATAAAAAAAACATAAAAAAAAAAAAAAAAGAAATGTGATAGCTACCCAAGTGTGAAGTTAGATAAATAAATTTTCTCAGTGGTTTTAAGTGTTCAATCCAACACTCTTTAAATTAAAAACATATTTGTGATGAAACACCTGCCATGCCTTTTTTTTTTCTTTGCAGTGCTAACAGTTGATGATTTTTTGTGAACATAATAATTTTTAGGATCTATGGGAATAATTTTAAAATAAGAGTGGGATCACGAGAGATGAAAGGAAATATTTGACCATTTCGGGTCAGGATCTGGATAGAACATCGTAAGCTTTCATTTGGTTCCAATTTTATGAAAAATTATTTTTATAATTTTTCTTGTGCCAATGTTTAAGAACATCAAAAGAGGATTCCCAAACTTTTTCCGAATTCCAAATCGGAGTTTCCCAGTTAAAGTTATGGCCGTTTGAAGAAAAATGACTAAAAGTGTCATATCGCAAAAAATCAGCAACTCGGATTTACTGGCGCAGTGCAGTAATTTGACCATAACTTGAGCTACAAAAATTGAATTGACCCGACTCTTATTCCTGTGGAAAGCAGACTCAGAGGGCTACAACTTTGGTGTTCATGACTTCAAATGATTCGGACATTATGGTGGTCAAAATTTGGTAAAACCGTGACTATTCTGAATGGAGGATTCTTTGGGCCATGTTTTGGTAGAAAATTCATAACTTTCTATTAAAATATCCAAAAGATGAAATTCCAATTGCCAAAGCAAGATAAGATGTTTACCTACACCATGATGAAATTCCATTATCATGATTTGGTGGATACAATTTAATAAACCCATGATGGTGCATGAGTGTAATTTTTTATTGTATTTTCTTATGAAATTTTGCCTATAAATAGAGGCATTTGTAAGGAAGGAAGACACAACTTTGAAGAGAGAATTAGCTTGTGATTCTCTCCAACTTTCTCCTCAATAAAATTCTCTTCATCAATTGTTCTTAGTTCTAACTTGAAAGCTCTTAGTTTCTCATATTCCAGCGGAAGTAGAAACCTAAATTTAGGTTCGAATAATCAATTGACGATACTTCGGCCGTGAATATGATTAGCGGAGCATTTCTTCGCTAGTTTTTCTCTTTCTTTTATTTTTCATGTTTGAGAAAGATAATTTCTCATATATTGTGGAGGTGATACAAGGCGAACACTCGCTAAAAAGTATTTAACCCGCATATATGAGTGATTAAACTTCTCTATTTATTTCTTAGCATTTATTTTCTTATTTCTATATTTTGTATATTATTTGTTATAGTGAAGTATAATCTATTATATTGTGGATGTGATACAAGGTGAACACTCGCTAAAAAGTATGAAACCCACAAATATGAGTAGTTAGACTTCACTATCTAGTTCGAGGGGAACGTTGTGTTCAACTAACATGTTGTTATCTTTTCTAACTCTTTAGTAACATTTTATCTATTCATCCACTTTAATTTGTTGGTTTGTTATGCTTGTAAATCCGTTTTTGAGTTTATGTGATTATTGCATTCACCTTGGCCAATTGAATCAATTAATCTGTAAATTCAAATTACATGCTGGGATTGAAACTCTTGATCCGTAAATATCATTAGATTCCAATCCAAAGTAGCAAATGAATATCGTGCATATTTATTAACAAATTAACTTAGATGCATTAATTCGAGTTTGTGAAATTATTCATCTAATTCAACTCATTCTTCTCGTTCATTTCATACTAGCTTTGCATTAAATCCTTAGAACTTGTTTAGGGTTATCCAATAGCTAGATGTTAAGTTAAAGAACTCACTTTAATTTAATACACTTAAGGAAGAATTCATTAATCAGATCATCTTGGTTAATTGGAGTTGATAAATTGAAGAAGGAAAAGTAACACGTTGCATGGGAAAGATAAACACAAGTTGTTGATACAACCGAACCCGAGAACTAGATATATCTTCAATTGTTTCATTTTCATTTTTTATATTTCGTCATTTTATTTTTGAATTTCATTCAACTTCACAAAACCCCCCTTCTATACTAATTGATAAACACAACCACATTAAGCACCGTTCCTATTGGGTTCGACCCTTACTTACCACTTCTACATTAATTTGTCGTTTTGAAATCAAGTAAGGAAAAAAAAATTAAACTTTGGTGTGCCGCGACAAAAACGCACCCACTCTTGAACATATGATTGAATCTTTATTAGTAGTTCAATAACCGTACTGGCAGAAACAAGTATTTTTCTCGCGGAACGAGAAATAAATTTATGTTCTACACCCCAATCTAGAAATGCTAGTAAGCCATCAAAGAAATAGTTAATATTCAACAAACCTATGGGTTTTGTGTGAAAGTTCCACAATGCCCATAACGGTATATTAAATATTTCCTCTAGTATGTTATAGCCGCCTGGAAGGACAATAAAAGCATCACTATTGTTCATCATGTACATCATGCATCCGTGGATAGATTGCATTTGTAGCGCCAGTCCAGTCGAACCCATGATAGTACTGGCTCCAATTCTATTACTGATTCTAGTTCGATGAAAAGGTATTATACTTGACACTCTTATCCCCTATAATTGTGCGGCCATTGTAAGACTCTTTAAAAGTTTGGTGTTGGTCCCTCCATACAATACATTGATGTTTTGTCTCCCTAACTCTCTTACAGTTGGTTTTCCATATCTATATATTGGATATGACCTACCAGTCTAGACCCACCAAGAACACATATGGTCTTAATCTGGCAAGGTGAAGACTGACTTGCATGAGATGATTCTAATATCTCCATCTCCATCTCCACATCCATCTCTCTCTTTCCATGAATGAATGAGAGATACACGAATCCATCTATTTAAAGACAAATTTTCAAACCAATACGCGATTTCACTATTTACTTTTTGACAATTTGGAAAAAGCAAACAGTAGAAAAATTTCGGTGAAATGACATACACTGCCAGTGATTGAAAAAAGAAATATATATATATATATATATATATACACACACACAAACACACGCATACATATATATATTTCAAAAATTGAAAACCGATATTTACAATTTAGAGAAACACATTGATCTTCGATATTACGCCGATTTGCCTTGCATCAATATGGGAAAATCACTATACTAAGTGTTTCCACTAAATTTACAAACAGGATCTTTTAAAGTAAGTTTTTCGAGCCTATAACGTTCTTGTTCATCTTTGAATTTGGCCCATAAGGCCATAAGCTCACTTTGCACGTGTCCACTAGGATGCATCTCAAGAGCCTGTTAAATATCATCCAAAGACTCCTTACTCAATCCGTCCTTAATGAATGCTAGTTTATCTTCTCGGTTTCTGGACGACTACCCCACAAATTTACATCGAGTGTCACATGTCCACCGAGCACATTTGTAGCATCCTCCTAATTTTTTTACTCTCCGTTTCTTCGAAAAACTACTTTTACCCATGCTAGGCATGTATTTAAGAGGGATTGAAACCTCACCAGATAGTCGAACTCGTGCTTCAATCAGCCATCAGATATCTTGCGGGATACCCTTATTCATTAGCATTCTCAACCTTTCGAGCCTACCTCGATAAATTCTTTTTAGAATCTTGATCGGTAGTAATGAATAGTATTTTCGAAGATTTGAGAATATATGATCCATTATAATGTTCGGACCCTTGTTAGGGTGAATATTATAAGCGTCCGGGTGATTTATAAAATGTGTATGAGGTACGACTCCACGTTTGAATAGTATCATAACATGAAACGTATAGGCTAAGGTTCCACGCTTGAACAATAATTCCTAATAATGCCACCGAATGATGATGTGATATGTCGGTGAGCTATGCATATGGTGAAAGCAATAAATCATATTGAACATTATAGATCCTAGTTCGATTGATGTAAATAATTTATTGAAATCAAGAACCGGAAGAATTATTGAAATGATTGTTCTCGATAAGTGATGAAATTATTGCTAGCCAATATTGGGAATAAATTTCAAATATATCTGGAACATATATAACGGATGATATGATATTGATCCACTATGTAGTCACATGTGTATATCGCAATTGAAAATTTACAAGATGATTTGCTTGCAATACGAGCATGAGTTCTAGATCTAATGATAAAGCTAGTAAATGTATATCCCAGTGAAGGATTAAGTATGCATATACAAGAGATATATTAATTGGAAAATTATTTAAAGTCCTTCAATCAATTGCCATATCGAGAACAAAATGCAAATTGAATAAATTCCCCCATTAAGGCTAAATATGAAGAAATATATGATGGAAGTCCTACCAATGGTATGAGTTTGGTTCTTAGCATGAGGGGGAGCATTAATAGTTGTAAATGATATATGAAATGCATTATGTTGAAATATAAATTTGAAATTCAAAGATGCATGAAAAACTATAACGATCTCATTTACCAACTATATATGCTTTATTAGCAAGCCCGGAGCATTGATATTATCTAAATAAAAATTCCCCAAATATGGATATCAAAGCAAATAATAAAAGATGGTTTTAATAAAGGAGGCATACACTCTTGAAGAGTATATAGACTCAAGTATATTGTGTAACCCTAAAAGAGGATCGATAATGAGATATCTCGATAAATCATATCGTTATGGGGAAAGAAATGAAATTGAAAAGTGTCAACACACTGTGAAAATGTAGTGCTACATACGATCAATGATAATGAGGATATTGAGATATATTGAAGAATAATATTGAAATATACACTCTTACAATAAAGGTATTAATATGTGGGCTTGATAAGAAAAATAGAACTCTTGAAAAGATTATAAATAACAGTGTTGTAATAGCTCAAGCAATGATATTGTTATGGAAGAAAATTCATACGCTGTACTATTTTCCTTGTTTCAGATTTTTATCCCAAAAAAGATTTTCCTAAATAAGGTTTTTAATGAGGCAGCTTAATTGTAACTAATATAAAATCTCGACAGGAGATTTGGGTATATATATCTTGATATAGTAAGAATATAAGACCGAGATTATTTTTACAAATAAGCACTGAATACGATATAGTGATAAAAATAATTCTTATATAAATACCTAAAGAATTTTGATATGCTTGAGGCATACTTGTACAAAATACGCGTTACACTCTTTTTTCCTTGGCTAAGGTTTTATCCCATTGGGTTTTTCTAGCAAGGTTTTTAATGAGGCAACATTTATGGCGTATTCACATGAATAAGGTACTCTTTTTCCTTCATTAGGATTTTTCCCACTGGGTTTTTCCTAATAAGGTTTTTAACGAAGCATATTTATGATATATTGGGGACGACAAGAGAAATCAATTCAATTAATCTATTGGATTAGTTTATAATGAAGACATTACTTGAGTCAGATGATGGACTGTAAACCTTTTTCCAGAAGTGAATGTATCAGTTCTCGAGATACGGAACCAAATGGAGTAGCTGTACTCTTGTTCCTTCGATCAAGTTTTGTCCTATTGGATTTTCTTGACAAGGTTTTAATGAGGCAGCACATGAGTACTCCTATAAGAATGATAGTCATCAGGGGAAGCAACTTACTCTTTTCTCTTCGCTCAATTTTTGTCCTTCAAGATTTTTCTGAAGTAGTATATGTGTTCAGTCAAGCTCTCCTACAATCAGTTTGGGAGTTTTTCAGGCACTGAATTTTTCTCCAAACAAGTTTAAAAGACAATTGTATAAATAATCATTCAAGGGGGAATGTTGTAAACGATAAAGGAAAAGGATAAAAATAGGAAGGGTAAGAGATAAAAGCACCGAAAGGTGTTTTACTAGAAATGATTATGTTTTATCGTGTGAATGACTATTATGTACCATATCAATATTTGTAATACGATGTGCCCCAATATTTTTATATAAATAGGGGTTATTTGTAATGAATTTGATAACGAGAAATGAAGTGAAAAACTCTCTCGTTCACAACAATCGGACAATTGATATTCACTTATTCGGGGAGTTTATGTTTTATTTTAAATTGTAAAATAAAATCAGTATTTTATTATTTAATGAATGTTGCAAAATACGGAATATGGTTAATTAATAACTCTTCATTTTGATATTTGTAATGTCCACTGTTGCAGAAAATAAAGGCAATTGGCTATGTATATGTTTATGTTTGGGAAGTAAAATAAGCTAACTTATAACTTATTTGGAGAAATTATAAGTTTTTTTTACTCAAATAAGTTTCATTTTGCTAAAGAGCTTATTCGACCAGCTAGCGGATTATCTCAAAAGCCTTTTTACAAAATTTTCAAATAAATTCCATGAGCTTTTTGTTTTTATTCCGTTTTTAACCTTGTTTCTTTTAAAAAATTATTTTAAACTTGTTCTTTAATGTAATTTTTATTTTTGAATTAGCTTTTCAACTTGTTTTGCCAAACATTTCTACTTGTATTAGCTAGTTTTTTAGCTATCGACTAAGCCATCAACTATCAGCTCTCCACTAACTTTTCAACTATCAATTAGCTTATCAGTTTTGCTTGCAAGGCATAACTTAAAGCTCTTCATCCCAAAATTTTTGTTTTGACTCACATGTAATTAATGCGGAAAGTATAATTGAATTTCTTAATGCGAAGTCATTTTTGCAAAATGATCATTTGTTAATTGACAAAATCAAAATATGTATTGACAAAATGAAAGACAAAAATAAAAAGACAAAATAAAAAAATAATAAATGCTATTTAAATTTTTATCTTACTCTAAATACTTGCATCATTGTTTTGTTTAAATTTTTGCCAAACATTTCTACTTGTATTAGCTAGTTTTTTAACTATCAACTAAGCCATCAACTATCAGCTCTCAACTAACTTTTCAAATATCAATTAGCTTATCAATTTTGCTTGCAAGAGATAACTTAAAGCTCTTCATCCCAAAATTTTTGTTTTGACTCACATGTAATTAATGCGGAAAGTATAATTGAATTTCTTAATACGAAGTCATTTTTGCAAAATGATCATTTGTTAATTGACAAAATCAAAATATGTATTGACAAAATGAACGACAAAAATAAAAAGGCAAAATAAAAAAATAATAAATGCTATTTAAATTTTTATCTTGCTCTAAATACTTGCATCGTTGTTTTGTTTAAAATGGCTAAAGAAAATGATGTCGTTTCTGGAGCAAGATTGAGGCAACAGTGGTTTTTAAACAAAAGAAAAATGCAAACAGAAAGATACTTTTTTATCAACAAAAATACTAACAAATTATTGTCTATACAAAAATACTTTTATAATAATATTATTTTAGTTTCATTGTGTCATACAACGTACAATCCATGTTCCGAAACTAGTAGTCTAGTATTAATACTAATATATAGTTTCATCACTCAATTGTTTTATCATTTTTTATATGAATGTTAAGCTTCACAAACTACAAAATATACGCCAAAAGTATAATTTACACAACTTAAAATTAAATAAATTTAATGTATTTGTGTGTGCATCATGATAGGCGCATTTTTTACACTTTTCGGGTGTTCTTAACAGTTTGGAAACTGATAAAATGAGTAGATCTCTACTCATAATTCACTTTTTTGATCCATGTAGGTTAAAAATGTGAAACGGGAAAGAAAATGAGAAAAAATGAGCGAAAAGAGATAAGCCGGGAGCCAAAAAATAAAGAAGCTGGAGGCAGTGCAATTATACGGCCGTAAGTAATAATCTTACGTCCATACAAGTCATTCATACGACCATAATAATGGAAGCTTGAGTGCCAAATTCATGCAGAGAGTTTGTTACGGCCGTGCAATCATGTGGTACGGCCATACATGGAGAATTACGGCCGTACAAATTGAACTTACGGCCGTAACTGATCTGACTTAAGGGACCCAAGAAAAGACGCAAATTATTGGATACGGCCATACATATTCAACTTACGGCCGTAAAATGATGCTTACAAACGCTCAAATGCAACTTACGGCCGTAACTCTATTAGGATCATAACTGCAAGAATTGGATAGTTTTTACTGGTTCATTTGTTTTCTACCTCTTTTCTCATTTTCTTTTGGGGTTTTTTGGGCAGTTTTTCTAGCACCATAAAAGGAATGTTTAGGGAAAATTTTTATTATCTTTGGATCCTTTTTCTTGAGCCTCCAAGACAAAAGAAAATGGAGAAACCTCAGTCACATTTACTTTACTTGTAGTTAATGAAGGTGATGGTGATTTACTTCAAGTTCAAAACTTAAAGGGAGTCTCTTGATTATCTTCTTTGTAATTAATCTTTGAATTTTACATTATAATGAATATTTTCATTTCTATGAGTTCTTTACTTGCTTATATGGGGTAAATCCCTTTGAGTTGGGATTGTTGGTAAATTTGATCATGTTATTGGTGCTAAGATAGTTTGAATCATTGTATTACTTGTAGTTATATGTGGATTCCATTGTTTTTATTGCTCTACACTTGTTTGGCCAATAAGTGTTATTATTTGTGGGTTGCGTAGGCTTTGAGAAAAGAATGTTTAACTTAGACCAAATGGTTCCCACTCCAAGTTTTTAGTGATGATAGAGATATACTTCTCGCATTGGATGAGCCTTTGAGTATTTCCACAAAGATTTATGCTTTGGGTCAATCTTTTAATCCACATTGAGATATGGTATATTGAGTTGATCGAAAAGGGGTGGTTTGGTATTCGAGAGAGGAATCACCTATTTGAGGGAAATCGGATCTAACATACACAACAAGTAACTCACATGAAAAAAACTAGACGAGCATTAATTACATAGTGATCAAATGAAACCGACAATCTCAACTCTATTACTCATTTCAAGTTATCACCGTAGTTAATTGCTTCTCTTTATTTCGTTGCATGGTCTTAGCTATTCAGTTTACATCAAAACAATTTCCAATCTCAAAATGTGTTTGTATTATATTTAAGTATTATAGTAAATAATTATCTATTGTAAAATCACTGTAGTCCTCGTGGGAACAACAACCGAACTCTTAATGCAAATCTTTACTAGTTGAATGACCCGTGCACTTGTAGTATAGTTGCGTGTGTCTAAAAGCCCAACACATCGTCATCAACAGAAAACATTCGATTTCTTAATTTTTAGAATAATAAAAAAAATGAATATAAAATATATTTTATACATGAGAAATTTTATAAGAAAAAATTAGATAATGTGAAATTTTTAATAGTTAAGGACAATATTGAAATTTTGTAAATAAATAATTGAAAATATTAAAAGCACAACCTGAAAAGCTACCATTTTACTGCTTTTCAATTCTATTTGAAGAGGAAGCAGGCTTTCTATAAGCAATTTTTTTTTAATTACTAACTATCAAACTACTTTTGATTATTTCAGAAGCACAAGCATAACTCTAAAAGCAATCCCAAACTTAGCCTAAGGTAATACCAGACATTTTTGAAATATACCTAGGGGTGGCAAACGAGTTGGATAGTTCGTGAGCTCGTATATTTGGCTCGGTTTAGTTCGTTGAAAGTTAGGATTCGGCTCGTCAAAACACAGACTCGGATTTGGACCGAACCAAAAAAATTGGGAAATGGACAGTTCGTGTTTGCTTTCTATAGTTCGTGGATCGGCTCGTGAGCTAGTCAAATTTTAATACATTGCAATTTTAATTTTTCTTAATTGAAAACCTATCTTCATTTTGATTCTTTTCAACTCGTTTCTAGCTTTAACTTTCAATTAATTAATTAATGTCTACTTTTATTCTTATAAGGAAACCTCAAAAAGAGAGAAAAAAAAAAACAGAAGCCCACGAGCAGCTTGACTGAACTTGGGTTTGGTTCGTGAGCTACACGATCTCGAGCCAAACCCGAGCCGCAAGCCAAGCTCTGCTCGGCTCGTTAACTGAGCTCGGAACCCTCAGAACCCACACTTGGATGAGCTGAACCGCTCGACTCAGTGCGTTTGTTACCCCTTAAATATACTCTATTACCCTATTAGATTTAGAACTTATACTATACACAATAAATTTTCACTAACTTTCACTGGTCTTTTCTCTCTCATTATTTTCAACAACTCATATAATTACTTTATACTTTTTATTATAGTTTCTCTAATTTTTAATCACATATCTAATGCATCCTCTGAATAAATCCTCAACATTGTGTGTAGAATAGACTCTTACTCAAAGAATAGACTCTTACTCAAAATACTTTGTGAAACAAGCACAAGTAGTTTTGCAAGCAATTCTGATCCATTCGCGGCGAAGTTTAACCATTGTCACAGCCGCGTCTCACGTTCTCATTTCATAGATGCAATACAGCTGTACCTTTTGGGGCATTAACAGTTAGATCAAGTTCCCGTATTATAATTCCCATCTCACTCCCCATCTTTTATTTACGGTCGTTCAACTCTCTCTGCTCTGCTCCCTTCTCATATCATACATCTGCATCTGCATTTGCATTTCTCACAATTCTACACACTAAACTCAGAACACTCGAACTATAATCTCATTTTCCCGGTCGATTTCTCGAGTAATTTCCGATGAGGATTAGAGGAAAATCATCAGCGACTTCTGTTTCTTTGTCACCATTATGTTCTTCGCCTGCTGCATCTGCATCTTCTTCTCCGCCTTCTTCTTCTAGCTCATCGATCACCATCAATTCTTCAGCTTCGTCGCAAGATTCGTCCAATTCCTGTCCAATTTCATCGACTTCAATCCCTACAAAACGCTGCCACGGCCTCGATCTACTAGTGAAGGCGATTCGCCAAGTTACTGATGGGTCGGTTGTCGGTTATCCGTACATCCAACGACGCGTGATGATCAGAAGAAGAAGAAGAGATTTGAGGTTCGATGGGTTCAAAATTTCTGAATTGGAACTTGAACAGAATGGGAAAAGGAAGAAAGTGAATAAAAAAGTAAACTCAGCGACGAAGAGGCACAAGCGAACGACGGGATTGTCAACCAAGTATCCAGATTCCGTGATTCAGTCGTGGAAGCCAACTAGCCGGCGTGGTAGATCTGCAATTGCTGATCAAATTGAAACGGGTTTGTGAATTTGATGCTATTTACTGGGTTATGAATTTTTTTTCTTGTTTTTTTTTTTTTTTGGGATCGTAGATAATCCCCTATTATCTACTATAGTTATTAATTTTCTCTTCTTTCTGATGGATCAGTTATTCTTGTATCGAATTCTGTTATTGATTTGCTTTAGATCAATGAAAAAATTAAAAAATTTTGATCTATTCTGGATCCAATTTTGAATTTTGATTTTAACTTTGGCAGATTAGTTCTCTATTTGCAGTTGAAATTACTAATCAGTTCCCTGCAGCCAAATGTTGAAGATTTGCTGAAGTTGTTATTTGTGGTAGGTAAAATGTTTAAAATCTGAGATTATTTTGAACTCTGTTTGAAGCTAACTTATGCATTTGTTGATCTGATAATGTTATTCATTCTTCTAGTAAATGAACAAAACTGAAAATAGAATTCTTGATTTCTATTTTTTTATTTTATCTTTCTAAAATAGACATCCAATAATATCTAACCTCCATTGCTCATCATTTCATTAATTCTCTGGGTTTTGATTTTTCTTTCGTAAAAACAGGCAAATTTTCCATTTCTTTTCGGCCAATTGTCTGAATTCTCTTTTTCTCATTGCTCATGAGTTCATGAAATCTCTTGAGTTGTGATTTTTCTCAAAGAGGAAGCAATGTTTCTCCCCTTTCTTCTAAGGTCGTCTCGTTTTCTTAGCAAATTCTCTATTGAATGGATTTATGGCTCATCTGGTGGATCAACAGGATTAGATTGTATAAGAAATAGAAGACAAAACTTAGTACCACCTCCGTCCCAAAAATATAATCCACTATTCCTTTTTCATCCGTCTCAAAATATAGGCCACATTCCTTTTAAAGATATAGTTAAAATATTACTTGTTTTTTATGTCCTCATTTAATATACATTGATATCATCAAAATAGAGTAGTTGAAATAAAATATCTAATAAATGAGAGGGTATATTAGGAAAATAATCTTGAATGGTACTTTTCCAATACTATTAATTGTATTTTTCTTAGTCCGTGTGAAGATAAGAAAAGGGCTATAATTTTGGGACGGAGGTAGCAGTATTTTAATATGAATCTGTTAGCAAGAAATGGGTTTTGTGTGAATTGTGGTGATCTGTTCTTGTTTCCCATTCTGCAAGAAGAATTATCGTTGCTGAGTTTTTGTGCATATCGGTTGATGTTGGCCATAAACTGAGATAGGATCTTATCTAAGGAAGTTTTGCTAAATGAGGAGCTTACTCTTTCCACCATTGGCGTTGTTAATTTCCCTTTAGGTTCTCTCCGGAATTTAAATTCCATTTTGAGATTGGAGATTGGAGAGATACGACATCAATAGAGAATTTGCAGAGGAGATCATGCTACCTTTTTGGAAGTCGAAAAAGGAACTCTAGTCTAGTCTCTATATGTGCATGTACTTCATTGCAAGATAAGCCAGTTTCTCTAACAACAGTGGAGGAGAAATGGCATTCTTGAAACCGAGCAGATGGGGATCTCAATGAGCTAAAAGGGTGC
This sequence comes from Jasminum sambac, assembly GCA_018223645.1. Classification (NCBI taxonomy): domain Eukaryota; kingdom Viridiplantae; phylum Streptophyta; class Magnoliopsida; order Lamiales; family Oleaceae; genus Jasminum; species Jasminum sambac. Next base: position 33,736,049 of record CP073648.1, read on the forward strand.
ATAGGACATAGCGCTCTGGTTTGGGTTGAACGAACAAGGTAAATACCCATACGGGACAATTCCCGAGCTTGACCTTTGTTTCAGACCAATGATATTCATCATCAGTACTTTTACTCATCATCAATAAAGTACATGGTTGTTTGAAGTGGTGTGACAATCAGTTGACAATAATTGATTTAGAAGTCTTTAAGATTTTTTTTTTTTAATGGAATAGAAGTCTTTAAGATTTAAGATGCAATTACTTAACCTTGCTGTTTAATGGCCATCGCTGCTTATTGTTTCATGGTGAACATTTAGGTTTCTTGACGAACTCAATTCAAAGCCGCATCAGGACCTTCTCTACACCTTCGCTCATAGGCGAGCCTGAGGAGAGAATTTGATCGGAAGATGTGACGCCCAGGTCACAGTAGCGAAGTAGTTTAACATGGTTTGGAAGGAAGCAAGAGTTTACTTAAATGCCATCTAACAAGATTTAGTTGAAACACGGAAACATAAATAAGACATTTCTGGCTTAACAAATATTTAAAACATCGTCTTTAACGAGAGAAATCTTGTAGCTCTATCACTTCAGTCAAACAGTTGAGACGAACTCTATTCATGTACCAAGCCAATCTCATCATTATTAAAATTATGATAATTTTTTTGTCTTGAACATGTTCAGTACAATACAGAAATACCCTTTATTGGGGGTGGTACAAACCTCCCTATTGAACGTAGTCAGATTCCCTTCATGGGGAATCGAACCTGAGACCTCTACCTAGAGATTTCAGGGTTTCAATTTGGCATCTTAAAACACCAAATCAAACCTCATTAACAAAATTTCGATAATTAATTCTTCTCATATTCCATTCTCCAATCCTTCGTGTGAATCTTTTGGATGAGTGTGTTTTCTCATGTGAATATTTCGGACAAATGTGTTTTCTAGGGAACAAATTAAAAAAGAATGTATGGAAGTATGCGTGACATTCTTTAAATTGTAAAAATTTGATTAAAGAGATTATTGAAAGAGGAAATTACACTAAATCATGTTTTAAGTGTGCATATTTCAAAAACAAGTTAAAATAAAATTATTTATAAACGTAAGGTAACCGCGCAACTAGAATTATGCTCTTGAGGTATGCGCGATGGCATTGTACAAAGTTGAAATGTGGGTTTCGGCCTGGATTTTAACCATGCGATCGCATGGTCTAAATCCCATTCAATCGCATGGTTTCTTTCTTCTTCGTCTTCTCTTTTATTTTATTTATGTTAGGAATTGCCCAATAAACATGCATAGCGGAAATATAAATAGGCAATTCAAAACCGGATCTACTCGTCCCTTAGATGAGATCTATGATTAGAGATTACCGATATAGAAGCGGATTTCATGGCGAATCTCTTGTTTGTTCTTTCGTCTCCACAGCCGTCCAATCATCCGGCCTCCAATGGTGATCCACACGTCAAGACTCCTCTTGAATTACAAACAACTTCGTAGTGGGATAATCTCTCTCTATTTAGTGCTAGCTAATTATAGAGAGAGTTTAGAGACTACGTAATAATCACAACTTGTGTATTATGAGGCTACATTGAGCTATTTATAGGTTTACAATAATCCTATTGGGCTTGTGGTTTCTTGAGCCACAAGATAACTCAACCCGATCCAAATATTGGGCCTTGTACACATCATAACTAACATTCTCTCACTTGGACAAGATCCAATTCAAGATATCAGTACTTGACTTTGTGTGTGACCCATCAGGCTCCCACTCACGAAGGCAAACGTCATGGTGTCACTATTTGATCTTATCAGGATAGGATAAAGTGAAATCCCTATTTCAGTTTACCATCGATTCACCCAGATCGATCGACCCATGTCGCCGTCCATGATTGACGTCTAGCAATGTGTCATGGCAATCCATGTGACGGGATAAGTCATGTGGTAATGACGAAACCTTTATATGTGCGGTTATCATGGAATTATAATCCCTTTATCAATATAACCCAATTGGTTCAGAGATATGGATTCGCGTCAATCTCGTTCAACCAACCATCTTGTTCGTTCTCAACTCAATGTTGATTAAAACAGTGATTGTGATTGAAAACCCCTTTCAATCCCACAATCCTACCTTGGCCAAGGATTTTATATCAACTTGATTGCACGAAACATAGGTTATAATCTCCCGTTATCCAGGAGTGATGAATCCTTTATTGAATACTCACAACCTTCATGCATTTCTCACTATACCCATACGGCATTTCCAGTCAACCCCAGTCAGAGTATCCTTCAATGTCCGCCAAAATAAAGCGATCCGTGCCTAAGATTCTATGATATCCTCAAGTCAAAGGATCAATTCCACACCGCGCATTAGAGATCAACTACTGACGCAAGGATAACTATCCATGCAGTATCTCTAGGCGGGTCATCCAAATGCTTGTTCCACTAACGAAGCATCCACGTGTTCATCCAAGTGTCTCCACATTCTAACTTGTGAGATCAGTTACTTTCTTCTAAAGAAAGAGATGCTATACATGCTAGTCTATCCGCAATAACAATATCCGTATTTTGTTATTGCTATGACTAGGGATAATTTAAGAATAAGTGCTAAAAACTTTTATCTCACTATCACAACCCCTTGTGATTAATAAGTTTTTCCACATTTATTCTACGGATTCTATTATTTTAGTTGTTATGATGAAACAACACAAATATGTAAAATAATAGATCTGCCATTCATGTGCATTTATTAATTAGGTGTTTACGCACATCAATGTCCAACATAGATTACAACACCAAGTTTTACACAAACAGATCCAAATGCTATTGTATCTAATACATATAGCTCCATCATGACCATCATGAGTATACTGCGACATCCACTATATCAAAAAGATCTTTTGTATTTGTTCTAATCTTTCATCATTTCGTTGTGTCATCTCTTCTTAAAGAAATATACTACCTCAATGCACATTTAGATTGTTGATGAGACCTGGGTTTCCTTCGCTTCTGCGATGGCTCCATTGTTATCACAATCTGTATTGGATCAACAACGCTAGGAAAACATTCAAGTTCAATTAAGAACTTAATGATCTAAGCTGCTTTTCTTGCTACTTCCAAAGTAACTGTGTATTGAGTTTGCATTCATCTAGAACCTTTCCAGATGATCATGCTATTCTTATGAGTAACTATCTTTCCAAATTGGGTCAATGTATGGTCTTTCAAGACTAAAAACCGACACTTGCAAATGTTTTTGAATTCTTCGTTTAGATTCTCCACTAAAACACGTATTCGGCGCTTCTCGAGCATCTAATAATGTTTGTTGACCATTATTTAATGTTTCCTACATTGTTTTCTAGGAAATTTTCCCCTCCAAAACATGTGAAACATTTGATCTAGTACATAGTATTGCATGAATCTTATCTATGCGACATCTCTCAATCGTATTCTCCAACGCCTTTTGAGAGTATAGTCCTATCCTTATAGGATAGAGTTCTATCTCGAACTCTTTCAGGAAAAATCTTCTAAAGATTTCATCTATGTACTTGGATTTAGATAGGCTAAACGTTTTCGTAGATCTATCTGTATAGATCCTTGTCCCAACATTACATGCAACCTTTTTCTAAATCCGTAATGGAGAAAACCTCGAACCTTCTCTGGAGATATCATTTTCTAACAACTCATATCCACATACTGTATTAGAAATACGATTACACTCCCACTAACTTCTTGTACACACTATTTATGCTCATTGATAACAAAATCAAACTATTTGATTGTCTCATCAAAATGAAGTTTTCAGCTCCTCTTGGGTATGCCGACACGCTTGATTTGATCTTATGGATTCAAAACTCTTATGTTGCATCGGATACAACGTGATCAAAATCAAGTTTTTGAAAGCCATTTCTCAAACGCGAGCATCTACGGTAGTTAGGATTCGAATTAATGGAGACACGATTATAGATGTGAATTTTGTTCTCAAATACAACATTTATCTTTGATTACAAAATTCACTGTTAATCTTGTCTTGTGAGCATTACGATCCATGTCGACGAGTTCTTTGTAAGCTAATTTGCAAATTATAGGTCTAACACATCCTATAACCAAAATCCGAATTTTGATTTTAGTACATGGAGCTCACTTCGAATTCTAGTGTATCTATCTATACATTTTAGGTCAACAACTTGACTTTTACCATTTATAAACCACAGCCTTCTCATCATTGACTAGCAATATATTAATAGCCACAAGATCACATCTTGCTATAGATGAGCCTTTCCACGGTCTATACGGAGCCAATGTGTTATAAAGAACTTTTCTTCTTTACTAGTTTGCACCTCATCAAATGAAGTTTAGCAACTAGTTCATCTAGTCGGTTGATCTCTGTTGTGACTTCTTGAACTCTTTCAAGGTCTATCCTACTCCCACTGTCATTTTAGGAAAAAACAATTTCTCAAAGATTAGATCATACTTCGATAAGATGATTCTAATATTAAAAGTGAGAATAGTGATACTCAATAATATTTTATCTTGAATATCTATCAAGAGATTTCGTCTACGCTTAGATCAATAATATTTTATCTTGAATATCTATCAAGAGATTTCGTCTACGCTTCATCTAAGCGTTATTGCTCAAAACTATTTTGAGTTTTATCTTCTGACTTAGATGGAACATTATTTAGTGTGTTACTTGCAATCTCTATTGCCCATCTTCAAAATAATTTTGCGACGAATTGTTAGGTATAATGACAACATCATATCATATTAATATGAACAATTTCTCTCATTATACACCATTGAATTAGTCATATACATTCCCAAATTCACTAAACAAGAATCTTATTCTTCTAATTATATCCTTGAATAATCTCCACTTTGATCATATCGTAGTGTGAGAATATTCCCCAATTTACTTTCATCTTTAGCTTGAACTCTTTTGAACATTTCAAAGAATTTCATACTTAAAGTCTATTAAGTATAAGATACTACATCTAGTATGCACTCATCTTTAAACTCGATGACGTATGGCAGGCTAATATCCGACTTACATATTCTCCCAAATACATCAATATGAATTAGGATTAACATGTTTTGATGCCAGAATAGGATATAATTATCTTTATACCTCTTTTGTTTTCTATTTAAACAATAGACCTTTTAGAAAACCAATATTACTGATCTTATTTCTACAGTCGATTATATGATTGCAAACAACTATTGTTCTTAATCTTAACGGATCAACTATTCATGTCCGAACATGAATTAGAAATAATGTTCTTCATAAGAACATGATCATAATACTCATTTCAAAACAAAACAAAAGGGCAACGAAAATAATAGGTCTTGAATGAAGTAACATTTATTTCATTTCATATTATAGGACCTATTACCTTCCTTTGCAGTGAACTTTCCTATTTAAATTTCAATCGTATTTAAATATGGGATCTCCATCCGATATTCAATACTTAAAAAATTTAAATACGGGTTTCGAAAATCTTCTCCAAGATTCTTCTCTTCAATTGGTTATGCCTGACTTACAGTTCCATGTCAATCTTCTTTGTCTCTACAAAGTGTTATTGGCTTTGAATATGTCTTTATATACTTCAACTTATCACATTAGTGATAGGTATAACAGTTTGGGCATATCAAACAGATTAGTGGGTATTGAGAATCTTATTCACACCTTAATTCACAACAAATTGTGATAAACTATTTGGTAATGAGAGTTGAATAACTAAGTCAACATTTGACTTGTTGACCATCAAGTCTCCAAATAGCATTTCGGATTTTTATATCGTTCATTACATGGATCAACTCCTTGACATGATCAATAACAACATAAATATCCATACCCACATGCGATATTTATAACTCACAACTGCAAGTATCATACACACTGCATTATGATCATCACATGATCTTTGTAAACTCACATTATCCTACCAAGACTATCTTGATAGGATTTTCGGATAATCTGTTCATGACATATATTAACTTATAGGTGAGAATAAATCTCACATAGATGACATTAGTGTAAGAATGTCCAATGAGTATGGCGCACTCAATTCACTTTTCATATTTGAGTACAGTGCTCAAGTACTTCGGATGAGTTTGTCGGCATCAATTATGCTGTTCAAACTCAAAATATTACTCATAATTAATAGAAATGATAATGGAATAATAATAAATGCAATAAAGTTAATCAAATATGGACTTTTATTTAATTAACAATACTCCCACTGAATCAATGATCCCCAACATTGATAGAAAACAAATTTTCAACTTTTATCAGTGGCCTAAGACCCCGTTTGTTCAATTAGAACCTTGAGTTACTCAACAAGCCCTAATTGTCATTCAGGTAGATACACCTATCAATCACATCTCCATGCGACTCCTAGATCATCAAGCAGATAACCATTTACCTTGTACATCTTATGTATTAACTTGACGTGCCTCTAAAATCTATTTCCTTGAGTTACTCAATAAGAAATAAATTTTAGTTAAATTCAACCCAATATTCAGAGACATCACGTGTCTCACACTGAAGAATATTTCCTACGATCGAGCAGTCTTGAGTTACTCAACAAACTGACTACGATTGTGGAAATCAATTTGTTCACCGTAACATTGGAAGGCGTGGATTAACGTTTAATCGTGAATTTAATATTGTTTTTAAGGGGATCAGTCTCATCAATAATAGAACGCATAACAATCAACATCAACCATGCAATCATCAAGCATAATAAAACTAGTGGATGATTATGGACGTATATCTATCTAGCTTTCCCGAGCCAAGAGAAAAACTAGTTGGTCAATTCCTAAGGGACAATGTCTTCGTCCTTCGTTGGTTAACTCCGATGATCTCCATCTTCTGCTCCAACTGGTATCCAATACTAGTTGGCACATACGCCGTATCATATAGACTCGCAGGTCCGAAATTAAATTAAAAATTAATTGGCACGTAGGCCCAAATTAATAATGGGCATGCAGGCCCCCAACATGAAACAAAGAATAAAACCATGCATTCATCCAATCACATTAGTCTGGTCCATAATCATCCACGATATCTAATATTAACAATTATATCAATTTCTAGATTTGGGTAATAATATTATTTGGCCAAACATTTTAAACCAATAATGAAACGAACCAAACAGATATTAATTAGTTAATCGTATTAACTAATTAATAACTCATCAATAAAATTATATAATTAATCTCATTAATTATTTAATTTTATCATAAGGACGGAATTTGGAAAATAACTCTTTATTTTCCCAATCATGTCAACATTTAATTAGTTAATCACATTAACTAATTAATTAAAAGTTTCATGATTAATCAAATTAATCAATTAATTTTATTGACAAGAGGGGACTCATGAAATAACTCTTTGTCTTGTGAGTTGCTTTGGTTTGGTCCATGATCATCCACAATATTCAATATTGATAAACAGTTTAGTTTCTAGATTTATTGTGACGGCACATATTGTTTAAACAATTTAAACAAACAAGAAAAAGGAAAAGAATTTTGCGAATTAATCTAGTTAATTGCATGCAATAATAAATAATTAATCTAATTAATTAAACATTATTGGAGTTGGGTTAGACAAAATAACACCTCATTTGTCATCTATATCAAAGTCACACTTCAATGAAATTTTACGAAAACACTAGGGAAGAATAAACTAACATCACAACTTTCAAAAATCCAACTTTTGCCCAAATAAGAATTTTAAAATTTAAAATAAATATTTAAAGTTGAATATTTGCAAGAAAATTGAAAAATGTAATTTATCATTAATTTTAGAAATCTCAATTTCAACCCTAGGACCTGTTTTCGCAATAAACTGAAATTAGGGACCAATTTGCAAGTTTGTGAAACTTACGGGAAGAAGATAATTCATTTAAATAAGATGGGGGCTCGGTGTGCAATTTCTAAAATTGCACACCAGGCCCCCGTCTTCCCGTCGTCAGTCAATGTGGAACCCTAGCTAGGGTTCCACTAGCTTCTGGGCAAAGCAGCAGCGGCGACCATCGCTGCTGCCACCAGAGGCAGCGGCGACGGTCGCCGCTGCGTAATCATGTAGCGACGAACTCGCCGCTGCAACTGCCGGTAGCAGAGGCAGCCGCAACAGCAGCGGCGAATTTTGCCGCTGCTATCGGCAGCCCTCGCCGCTGCCGAAGCCTGCGGCGACTCTCGCCGCTGCCCCGGTGGCCGGCGGATCTAATTTCCAGTCAAAACCGCCCTTTTTTTGTTTTTCCTTTTTTTTCGCAATTAATAATTAATTATTAGATCTAATCTAAAATTAATTTTAATGAAATTACATCGTCACAAATGAATCAAACTAGATTGTTCAATAGAACATTAATTACCCAAATCAAATTGATATAAAACACATATATACAACAACACTTATTGTAGCACAAACTAACAAATCTCAACAAGAGAACGAGTTGGCTCTGATACCACTGTTAGGAATTGCCCAATAAACATGCACAGCGGAAATATAAATAGGCAATTCAAAACCGGATCTACTCGTCCCTTAGATGAGATCTGTGATTGGAGATTACCGATATAGAAGCGGATTTCATGGCGAATCTCTTGTTTGTTCTTTTGTCTCCACAGCCGTCCAATCGTCCGGCCTCCAATGGTGATCCACACGTCAAAATTCCTCTTGAATTACGAACAACTTCGTAGTGGGATAATCTCTCTCTATTTAGTGCTAGCTAATTATAGAGAGAGTTTAGAGACTATGTAATAATCACAACTTGTGTATTATGAGGCTACATTGAGCTATTTATAGGTTTACAATAATCCTATTGGGCTTGTGGTTTCTTGAGCCACAAGATAACTCAACCCGGTCCAACTATTGGGCCTTGTACACACCATAACTAACAATTTAACTAAGTTTTTCATTTTTATTTAAGTCTTAACCCCGAACCAATTACAAATTGTGTGTAACACATTACAACATATTACATAAGTTTGTAATTTATTACGATAGCCTGTAATTTATTACAAATTATGTGTAACAAATTACAAATGACACAATAAACTACAAATGGCCTCTAACCGATTACAAATAGTGTGTAATGAACTACAAATGGCGTGTAACAAATTAAAAAGAGTGTGTAATATATTACAAGAAAATCACATTTCTACTATTAGTTTTTGTAATTTTTGATTTTCTAGGCTTGAAATTTGGATATGGTGTTTGTTTTGGATGCATGACATTTGCATCATGCAGTCGCATGACATAAAACTAGGATGAAATCGCATGGGGTTGTACTGCCCAATCGCAGGGTACAATCACGTGACTGATCTTTGTAATTAAGTTCGTTTTACCTGATTTTTGAATTATGTATTTTCAATTTTCGTGAAAGCCAAAAGATCTCTTATCAAAATTTTAATTAACCATACTTCTTATTTCATAAACTAGAGTTATTATAGAGCATTTTAGATTAAAAGACTTTGGAGGTTGTGTTCTATCCAGACTTTAAAATTTTAAAATCTTTTAAGAAATTTAATGGCGTTGAAAAAATATAGTTGTATTCAATTTAGACTTTTAAAAGTTTATTAAAATATTGAGGTATTAAATCTAAATTTTTGTGTTTCTTAGCAGTCCATTAAGATCATGTAGTATTAAATCAAAACTCATTTCAAATAAAAAATATAAATAAATAAAAACTTTTAAAAAGTCTCACAAATTTATGAGGTATTCAATTTTGTAAGTGGTTTTTAAAGATTTTTATTGAATACTCTAGGTACTAATTTTTTCGCTAAAAGTACTAATATAATTTGTCATAAAAAGTTGATCATTCACTTAATCTAATATTTTGAAAGACTTTTATAAAAATGAAATATCTACTGTACACTTCCTTGACATAAAAAAAATATTTTATCTTGTTTAATAATAATAATAATAATAATAATAATAATAATAATATTGTTGTTATTATTATTATTATTATTATTATTATTCTCACTAGTTACTTTCTTCTCCTTTTTCTTCATTATTTTATTCATTTTCTTAATAAAGAGTGTAAAAAAATCTTATCGAATTTTATCTTACATTTTTTGTTCAAATTTTTATAAGAAAGATAATTATTTTTGAAAATATGTGAAAAAATATTGCAATTTAGACTTGAAATATTTTATATTGATACTTTATTTAATTTAATAAATTCATATATGTTATGATATATAGATAATGTTCAACAAGATATATATTTTTAGTTTTTCTCGTTACATTATATTAAATCGGTGTTGTTAAATTTTTGTGATACATATGTAATTTTCAAGTTAAAGATTTTTAATTTTTTTACACTTTTTGAAAAACAAATAGTTATATTTATGTGATAGTTGTGATTTATTATTTTTTATCATTTTGAACAAGTAGAAATTCTCAATATAGGGTCACAGTGAATAAATACGTAATTCAATAATGGAATCAGTAACCTTTATTTTGTAAAATGAAAATTTATAATGTCAAATGAATTTATATAAATCCATAAAAGTTTAGAAACAAAAGTCTATTCAAATCCGTAGAAGGCTTCTACAAATTCCACGGGAATCTATAGAAGTCAATAAACGATCATTAAACTCTATCAAACTCATTCACTTTAGAAGTCTATGAAATCATACAAGTTCAAAAAGAATACAAGTTCATTGAATCCCAATGTGTTGGGGAAAAGCACAAACAAATTCAACATCTATTAGATTTAGGGTAACACATTACATTTATAAATGATTGGCCACTCCTCACTATGAATTAACCTTTGGGGCCTCTACACTTCTTTAAGGATTGAAGATGCAAAATTCAAAAATCAGATAAAAGCATAAAACAAACTTAATTAAAAAAAAATAGGTACTTGATTGTATTCTACGATTGCACAATACAATCATTTCGTGATCACATAGCACAACAATTGTTTTAATTTTTTTAAAAGACGAAATACCACATTACACAATCATTCTAATTTATTACACAAAAATTACTTATAATTCCACACATTGTATAATATATTACACACACTTTGTAACCTATTACACGCTGTTGTGATGAATTTCACTCTTGTAATGCATTACAGTCTAGTGTAACTCATTACACAATATTTGTAATGGGTTTGGAATTAATAAATTAAATAAAAATTAGGAAAATTGACACAAATAGTCCAAAGAAGTTAGGGTTACTATGAGATTGGTCCAAGATGGAAAAAAAAACAGCCGGATTGGTAAAAAAGCTTTTGGTGCACATTTGGTCTTTTTTGACGAATTCCGTCCATTTTTGCCTTTAGTTGATCGCCTGAAAATCAACTCTTACTATTTTGTCCTTTTCCTATAGGCATTTAGGTCATTACCCACTTGGAGTAAATAAATTACAACTGTAATTGAGTCCATAAGTTTGAAATATGCATAGATTAGTCCAAAATTTTATTTAAATAAAATTTTACCTATCATTTTATATATATATTTATTTAGTCCATAATTAATTTTCTCCAATTAATTTGATACCATTAATTTTAAAAATTTTCTTTAGCATTAGAGAGAGATGAATACATTTTACTTCTAACCAACAGTTAACAATAAATATAATTACTATATTGTACCTCAATAAAATTTTAGTAGAAGTAGATTACTATAAAAAAAATATACCAAATGTATAAGAATAGTAAAAAAATCAAAAATAAAACCCCATAACACCCACACCCTACCCACACACCCAACCAACCCTTTCTCTATGAATGAAACTTGTGGGCCGGTTGGGTAACCAGCAAATCGCTAGTTAACCAGTGTTGGAAACCAGGGGGCTTTCCATCGGCGAAGTCACCGGCAAGTGAAGGATATCAAAGGGAAATAATATGATCCCGGTTAGCTACACGCCATCAAATTCATTAGAAATGCTGGTCGAGACGAAAACGAGCTTGGACGGATGGATTTAGAGGTGATGATGTCGAGTTAGGCCGAAGAAATATGGAGAAAACCCTCTATTTGAGCTTATCTGGGGACGAGAATTGAAGAAACGAAGTCGAACGAGGTCGAGCATGTTTTGGAGACTAGCTGCTGAAGAATTCTACATTAGCCATTTTTACGGCCATAGTCACCAGTATTATGGTCGTAACTCCACCCATATGGCCGTAACTAAAATCCATACGGCCGTAATTCAGGCAACTTTTGGCAGAAAACATACAGAGAGTTTTGTACAGGGCCGTATCTAAATTTTATGGCCATACGTATGAAATTTACGGCAGTATTTTTACGTCGAATTAAGCTTTTAGTCTCTACTTTTAGGATATTTCATTTTTTCATTATTATTTCTTTTGCTTGGTTTGTATATGTAAGAAACAAAGGCCATTTGTATGGGCAACTTTGTTCATTTGAAGAGAAAGCTTTTATGCTTCTTGTGTTGAGTTGAGCTTGCTTCTCCCAAAATCATTCCTAGAGCTTGGGTTGCAATAGATAGAGTTGAGTTCCTCCTCTGTTGCAACTTGGTTCGTAGAACTCCCGAACTTATCGAGAGTGTGATCAACTCTCGTGGCGTTAACCCTCATCGTTTGAAAGGGTAATGGAGTCGAGTTGAGGGATCGTCCTTCTCACTGCAAAGCGCCGAGTTATTTTCCCTGATCATTACCGAATTCAGTTTGGAGATTACGGTCTTGGATCGAATCATTTGGTATCAGAGATAGCCTTTAAGAATCTGGTATCTATCATTTGTTTTTACAGTATAAGTTCTTTGTTATTAGTTGCTAGATTGTTGTTGTTGTTGTTGTTGTTGTTGTTTTTTTAACGGATTAGCTAATTGATTTTCAGTTTTTAAAATTATAGGAGTTAGTGTGTGTTCTTGGTGTTCTAGGTGTAAGTTCATTTTTATGCTTAAAATCCCTTTATCTTCTAGTGTTGTGTGGTTGTGAGTGTGTTTGTGTTGTTGCTTCAAAAAAAATGCGATGTTGAATGAGTGATAGTCATTGACTACACTTACTTTTATCTGTTGTGATTAAGTTTGTAATTGTATTGAGTTTAGTTAGTGTTGCGTTGGAATTTTATAAGTGTTAGTAGTTTAATTGGGGGTTGTAATCTTGGAAGATCAATACATTGGCTAATTGTTTGTGTTATACAAGAGTTGATCATTCCTTGATTGAAGTGGAGATCGAAGTTGGGCAAGCTTTTCTGTGAATCAAACACGAGTGATAAACACGTGAGGACATTAGCACACACTTAAGCACAATATGTCGAGTGTTCATTCTATTTCAGGTGAAGGCCGAGATTCAGTGAGGGTTGATCAATTGAGAACTTTATTGGAAGAGAGCAATCGGGACATGCAAGCATCAGTTGATTGATCTATAGCCGCACTTCATAGGAGAATTGATAGACGAGAGTTTAGGCAAGGACAACCCTGGAGAGACAATGGGAGTGAAGAAAGCCAGGATTGTGAGTTAGAAGGTGAAGAAGAAGAGCCTAGGAGAAATGTAAGAAGAGATAGGGGTCAAAAAGAATGACGCGGAAGAAATGGAGATGATGGGAAAATGAAGAGTTGAAAGATCGAAATTCCATCATTTCAAGGAAAGTCGGATCTGGAAGCCTATCTAGATTGGGAAGGAAGGATTGACATTATGTTCCAATGCCATAGAATTCCAGAGGCTAGGAAAGTGCTATTGTTGGCTAGGGAGTTCACGGGATACGCATTAAGTTGGTGGCAACAACTTACAATGGCCAGGAGGAGAAATAATGATGACCCCGTTGAATCTTGGGAAAAGTTGAGATTCTTATTGAAGAAGAGACTTGTTCCCTCGCATTATTACCGGAGTTTGCATCAACGGCTACAAGCTTTAAACCAAGGGGGACGAACCATTGACGAATATTACCAAGAAATGGAGTCTTTGATGACACTGTCCGACATTGTTGAGGAAGAGGAAGCCACAATGGCTAGGTTCCTTGGAGGATTGAGTAGAGAGATTTCCAACCTTATCGAGCTACAAGAGTATACCAATCTTGAGGAATTGTTACAGAAAGCCGTGAAGGTAGCGGCTCAACAAAAAAAGAGACTACCTAACAAGTCTCAACCTGGAAGTGGTAGCAATTTTGAAAGGGGAAAATGGGTTGACAATCGTGAGGATCAAAGAGCTTGGAAAGGTAGAAGTGAGCCATCTAAGGAAGCACCGAAAGCAAGTCCTAGTACGGAAAACAAAGGAAAGAATAAGATGGGAGCACCACCTACCCGGACTAGGAAGATTAAATGCTTCAAATGCCAAGCGACATGTCATTTTCCGTCCAAGGGCGCCAATCAATGAACCATATTGGTAAAGGCGAATGGAGAGGTAGAAAATGAGTCTGGAAATGAACCCCAATTCATAGATGAAGATGACAATAACGATGATGAGAGGTTTGTTGTGAGGGGACCCGAATCCCTAATTGCAAGGAAAGTTTCAATTCAAGCTAGGGTTGCAATTGAGACGTCACAACAGGAGAATCTTTTCCACACCCGATGCTTGGTGAGAGGTAATCCTTGTAACTTGATTATTGATGGTGGTAGTTGGTCAAACCTAGCTAGCACTTTAATTGTGGAGAAATTGAGATTGACTGTGATCCAACACCCAAACCCCTATGATTTGTATTGGTTGAATGAGTTGGGAAAGGTTAGGGTAGACATGCAAGTGCTAGTGCCTTTTGCTATTGGAGATTATATGGATACAGTGGTATGTGATGTGGTGCCAATAGAGGCTACACATTTTATATTGCGGAGGCCTTGGCAATTTGATCATAAGATGATACACGATTGTTGCCAAAACTGTTATAGCTTTGAATGGAACGGAGAAATTGTGGTATTTGCTCCTTTAACTCCTGAGTAAGTAGCCATTGATCACTTGAAGCTAGAAAGAGAAGCCAAAGAGTGGAGGGAGAAAAAGGATTGTAAAAATGAGCATGAACTTGGGGAAGAAATGGAAGTTCATGTTGATAGGGTGATGGATGAAGAAACCATTCTATATGAGTACAAGCATCCCTTCCTTGTGGCTTATAATGCTAACGCACCCCACCCCAATTTTCTCTTTTCTTCTTACAGATTAGCCACCAAAATTGGATGATAACATATACAGCTTTATTTCATATGGTAGCACACCCATTTTTCGAGAAAAGTTTCACCCCAATACTGGAGCTTTACACTTTAATTATATGGATTGACGAAGCATCATTTCCATTCGACCCTGGAGTTATGCTTCCAATGAAGGCCCATGTGATTTGAGGTCGAAACATTTTGAAAAGAGAGGGGATGATATGATCCGGGTTAGCTACACGTCATCAAATTTAGTAGAAATGCCGGTCGAGAAGAAAACGAGCTCAGACGGTTGGATTTATGATGTCAAGTTAGGCCGAACAACTATGGAGAAAGCCCTCTATTTGAGCTCATCTCGGGACGAGAATTGAAGAAACGAAGTAAAAAACAAGGTCAAGCATGTTTTGGAGACCAGTAGCTGAAGAATTCTGCATTGACCGTTTTTACGGCCATAACCACCAGTATTACAGCCGTAACTCAGGTCATACGACCGTAACTAAAATCTATATGGCCGTAATTTAGGGAACTTTTGGCAGAAAACATGCAGAGAGTTTTGTACAGCCGTATACCTTTGTCATATGGCCATATCTAAATTTTACAGCCGTACGTATGAAATTTACAGCTGTATTTTTACGCCGACTTAAGCTTTTAGTCTCTACTTTTAGGGTATTTCATTATTTTATTATTATTTCTTTTGCTTGATTTGTATATGTAAGAAACAAAGGCCATTTGTATGGGCAACTTTGTTCATTTGAAGAGAAAGCTTTTGTGCTTCTTGTGTTGAGTTGAGCTTGCTCCTCCCAAAATCATTCCTAGAGCTTGGGTTGCAATAGATAGAGTCGAGTTCCTCCTTCATTGTAGCTTGGTTTTCAAAACCCCCGAACTTACCGAGAGCGTGATCAACTCTTATAGCGTTCACCCTCGCTGTTTAAAGGCGCAGTTGAGTCGAGTCGAGGGATCCTCCTCCTCGCTGGAAAGCAATGAGTTATTTTTCTCGATCATTACCGGATTCAGTTTGGAGGTTATGATCTTGGATCGTATCAGGAAAGCCCCCTGATTCGTCAATAGCCCCATGGGGGTGGGGCGTTGGTTGGGAAAAGAAAGGCTAGGGTTTTTATTTTTTGTATTTTATTTTATTATTCTTATACATTTGGTATATTTTTTTTATAGTGATGTACTTCTACTAAAATTTTATAAATATACAATATAGTGATTACATTTATTATTACTTGTTTGTTAATAGTAAAATGTGCATGTGTCTGATACTAAAGAAAATTTTGAAAAGTTATGAAAAGTCATGATATTAATGTTAATAAATACTACTGAGTTGAAATTTAAAAAAAACGCTATTTAATTGGTATCAAATTAATTGGATAAAATTAATTATGCACCCAATATATATATATATATATATAGGTAAATTTTTTGGATTTAAATAAAATTTTGGACTAATCTATACATGTTTCAAACTTATGGATTCAATTGCAATTGTAATTTATTTACTCTAAGTGGAAAATGGTCTAAATACCCCATAAAAAAGGATAAAATAGCAAGAATTGACTTTCACACCCTCAACTAATGGAAAAAATGGATGGAATCCATCCAAAAGGAACAAAGTTGCACCAAAACTTTTTCTGGGACCAAACCCACTAATTTTTTTTATTTTGGACCAATTTCGCAGTAACCCTAAATTATTTAGACTATTTGAGCCCATTTTCTTAAAAATTAAGAACTTAAAAAAAATAACAAACCTATGCGATTGCATGGATTTTACACTATGTGATCGCATGATAGTAATCTAGGTTGAAACTCAGATTTCAACTATGCGAATGCATGGTGTAAAATCCATGTGACCGTGTGTAAACCGAAACGTGCGAAACTGAACCTGATTTTTGTTATTAACATACATTTATCTTATTTTTCAATTATGCAAAGCTAAAACAAGATTTATACTAATTTCTTCCTAACCTTTTGAGATGGAACCTTTGTTCCCACTTGTTGGGAATTTAAAAAATTTTTTAAAAATTTGTCCTCAAGGCAAACAATTTAATTGACACCAAAAAATGTATTAAATTAAATATATAAAAACAGAAGCGAATGCACTTCTTTTTCCCTCCTATTCCACCTCTTTTCATTAAGGTTTTTTATTTTTATTTTTATAAATTCATGGTTCATTAAATCATTTATTTTATTTACAAATTTTAATTTTTTGGTGGATTAGTTTGGATTTACATATTTCAAATTACATCAAATTCAAATCAAATCATATATGCAATCTAATAATGAAGACTCCAATACAATATAAATTCTTCGCAGTACAATATACATTCGAGACTATACATGCATGAAGACTCCAATAACATATAAATTCTTCACTTTTTCCCGTCAAAATCTCTTGGGAACCATTTATTTTATTTAAAATTTTTAATTTTTTTTGGTGGATTAGATTTGATATACATGTTTCGAATTACACCAAACCAATTCATATCTACAATGTAATACATGAAGACTCCAATACAATACAAATTCTTTGGAGTACAATATACATTAAAGATTATACATGAAGACTCCAATAACATAGAAATTCTTCACGTCTTCCCTATGAAAATCTCTTAGGAATCATTTATTTTATTTACAATTTTTAATTTTTTTGGTGGACTAAATTAGATATACATATTTCAAATTCTTCACTTTTTTCCATGAAAATATTGCTGGGAAAAAATGGGAAAAATCTGCAAAACATATCTATTAATTAAATATATAAATTTCAGTGGTATGCAAACTTATTTTTAACACAAATTGTTGAATATATTTTTCCTATATCCCTATTAAATATCTTGCAAAATCAATTTTATTAGTTTTGATACAAGAAAATTTTCAAAAATTATTCACCCTTAAATTAGTTTCGTTAATTGCATTGAAAAACCCAAAAATTAATTGACCTAAAATCAAGATATCTTTCCAATATTTTACTAATTATTTTGTCAATCAATAATGCCCATGCATTGTGCGGGGGCGAACACTAGTCTATTAAATATATAAAAAAAGAAGCGAATGCGCTTCTTTTTCCCCGTTGTATTCCATCTCTTTTCATTAAGATTTTTTTTTTATAAATTCTCGATTCATTAAATCATTTATTTTATTTACAATTTTTAATTTTAACAAAAAATTTATGATTGTCAAAGCTTTCTACTATATAAAAAAAATTCTTACAATCATGTCAGATTTCACAGTTGAGAAAATGAAACCCTACATCTTCTTTTAAGGAGGTGTTTGTTAGTTTACCGTTGTTGCACACTAAGGGTATAATGATCACTTTCACCTTGTAACCTACACATGGCAAGTGCAACCACACACATTTTTTATCCTTTCCATTGAGTCGTTTGATAGGTGTTAGTCACTAATTGGGTGGCATAATCTTTCTCCAGCTGTATGACACATATAAATAGGGATCTAATCTATGTATTCATCATCAAGCATTCAATACAAATAAATTGGTGTCAAAGCTGTGGCAGAACCAAACTCAAATAGTGGTACTCAAATGAATTCTGCTTAATGGTTCCTCTATTGTTGGGAGGAACCAAATCTCAGGCTTGAGTCTCACTCAAGTCCCAGCTATCAAACTTGATAGGAAAAACTACATTTTGTGGAATAACATGGTTAAGCCCATGATTAAGGGGCGCAGCCTTGAAACCTTTGTACTGGGTACTACCCCTGCCCTTCACAATTCATTGGCACTCAAAATAAAAATGCTATGAGTCAAATGCTAACAAAAAATTTGAAATACAAAAGGTAGAATCTGACTAACTAGTTGCTAATGGGATGACTATATTCTACCTTGAGTAAAGAGTACATTAAGAATTTATTTGGCACTCATCTTTAATATATTAAAAGTGACTTGATGTGGGAATCAATTTTTGGACTCTTTTATCCTTATTATATTTACTTCCTTGCACATATATCCTAAAATTATTATATTTTTTGAATTCATATTTGTCTCTATGTTCCAACGTTTTCCAACTTCCAATCCATGTATAGTAAAAATGGTGCATGTATAGAATATGAATAACACAAAATTCATTCATCTGATCAACCCTTCTATTATCTCTTTATTTAGTCATCATCTATCCATATACAATGAACACTTCACATGCACTTTCATTGACAGTTACCACACATATCACACATTTATCAAAATCTTCCAAATAAATTACTAGATAGAGGTGGAGTTCTAAAAAGAGCAATACGTGAACAACTTCCTAGAGGTAGAGTTCTAAACTTTTTTTTTTAAATCAAATTTATGAAAAACTATTTGCAACTCCTGTGAAATTTTTTGGTAATGATTAGTCTTCTTTAGAGTGGTGATCGACATATTTCAAGTATATGTTCCTAGCTATATATATTTACACGAGACCTATGGACTTTCTTGGAAATCTCAAATCTTTTGAGGGGAGAGAATGTCCAGATAGATGATTTCTTCAACCATATTGGGTGTAAAAAGTATCATAATCATAATTTATAGAAACTTAATTTGTACTATATTTTTCCATTTATGAGCATTGCACTTTATTTTTTCATTTATGAGAAGTTGATGCAACAACAATCATATATATTAATCTTCCATTTGACAATCTTTTGTCTACCTGTAGTGTTGAAATGGATCTATCTCCAGCCTCCGATCGATAGAGAAAGTAGATTTTTATGATCTTTTTAAGTCTCCATGTTACACAGAATACCCACCATGTACGGACCTGTTGGATTTAAGAGAGAGAACATATTCGCTACTCTGTTTTAAGGTAAATATACCTCACCTTCAAGTTTGATCAATTCTCTATTGTCTTTTTGTTTATAAGTTCTTAATTGTTATTTTCCATTTGTTTTGTACATTGGTTTAATTTTTATTTTTATTTTTTTTGAAGCACTAGGTTTGATGCGATCTATAATGAAACTTTTGCATGCTTGATAGAATTATATGATCTCATATGTTGCTATTTGATTCAATTTTAACTGTGAGACTATAAAAAATGAGGAACACTGACTTTTGTAGTATTTTTTTAGAATTATGTTTGAATCTATAAAGATTGGAAGATGCACTAGAATTAGTTGTTAAATTTTCTAAAAAGTGTGAATAAGAAGAAAAATAATATTTTTACTATCTCAAGTAATTTTTTATTTTATCCTTATTGTAAATGCTAAAAGTTCATTACAAGTGTGTTTGTCAATGCTAAAAGTTCATTACAATTATGTATTTATTAATTCGTGTGTTTGTCAATGCTAAAAGTTCATTACAATTATGTATTTATTAATTCAAACAAATACTTGAGTAATAATTTCACATGACTATTGTCATTTCAATGTGAACCAATTAAAGAAAACGAAAGAAAGAAAGAAACTCTTCAGAATAAATGTAACATGTTGCGTCGTTTCATGGCATTCAAAATTGCCCTAATAATCAAATTGCGAATAAATTCTGAAGTTCATCAAAACTAATTTAGGGCCGCTTTCAAGACACAATAATGAAACTAAAACTATAAAACATTATAAACAAAAAAGTTTACGGACCGTTTAATAAATAACTTTCAATCTCCAGTGCTTGCTCTTTAAATTGTTTTCATGTAAATGTCATAAAAAATCACACACATTTGAAACAAACTACATGACTAATTTACTTACAACAAATAAATTATTCTACGTATTTATCGTCAATCCTATAGTTAATTAGTAACTCATTGGTTTTTGCTGCCCCCTCCCTCCCCCTCCCCTCCCCTCCCTCCCCTCCACTCCCTCTTTCACAATCATGCAAAATAAATGATTCTAGATATAGAGAAACTAAAGAAAAGAACAAGGTACTCAATACTCCAACAAGCACTAGGGTTAAACAACATTCATTCTACCTATGCATCAAGAAAGAAGTGTCATTCAATGAGCAACCAACTTGAGTAGAAACTAAAGATCAACTCAAGTCGGGAACACATGAAATATTATATAGTTAATTTGACTAGTTATTGAATGGTTTCAATGACCCCTACTTACTTCAACTTTTTCTCCATTATATTGTATTATAACTTATAAATTTTTCTCCATTATACTGTATTATAACTTATAAATGCTCAGCTGACTACCACCATGCATCCAGTGATAGTGACTCCCAATAGGATGAGACTGAAACCTTCGTAGAATGTCAGTGGCTAATTGCTAAGGACCAACTTGCAACTGCTAATGGCACTGTTGCCTTGTTGGACCCTCCCAATGAATATTTTCCTTCTTTTATATTTAGCCAGTTTGATTATGAGCTACATCCTCTGACTACTCAATTGGCTGATGAGGATGGTTTTATCCTTACTCCCGGAAGAAAAAGAAGCAAGCCTTCTAAAACAAAAATCACTATTCCACAAGTAAACACTAAAGAACACCAAAAGGGGGTCATTTTACTTCTCAACCTCAACCATGAATTTGAACATTCTTTTTTGGAATGTCAGGGGCATATATAAAAAGCCATCTCGTAGGAAAATTAAAAGCTTGGTACAACTTCATAAATTACAATGTGTAATAGTACTTGAACCTATGATCACCTCTGGAGCTATTGATGACTACATCACTAAACTCAGTTTTGATAAAGGAATTTCTAATCCTTCATAGAAAATTTTTATTTTTTGGAATAGTTGTGTCTCTATTAACATTGTGGATTTTGGTTGTCTGTTGGTAATGATAAGCTTCTTGTGACTACTGTGTATGCCAAATCTACTTATCTTCTGCGAATGGATCTTTGGGCAGAGCTTATTAGTGCTTCTTGGCTTTTAGGAGGTAACTTCAATGCCATCATTTCTGTTGCTGAGAAATTGGATGACAACCTCCTCGTAGGCTCTCTATGATGAGATTTTTACACCTGATAACTGGTTGTGAACTCTTAGAGATTCCCACTATTGATGATTTTTTCACTTGGTCTAAGAATGGCTTATTTGAAAGATTAGATAGGATTCTGGTCAATACAAAGTGTCTCACATATCTCCCCAATCTCCAAGTCTCACTATTGAATGAGGCTTCCTCAGACCATAGCCCTTACTGGTTTCCCATCTTCTATCTTAGAGGAAAGTCCATTATTCCTTCAAATTCATTAATGCTTGGGGTTCTCAGGAGTCCTGTTGGTATATTTCCAAAAATAAATCCAAAAGAGAAAGGAAAATAAATCGATTGAAGATATGGAAAGAAATTGGTGTTTGAGGAACTTGCAAAAAGTACAAGTATGACTCGGAGTCCAAGACTTTTATTGTCTATGTGTTTTTCTTTCCTGTAAATAGAGATCTTGTTTTTTCTTTTATGCATCATCCAAGTATGAGTTGAGAGAAAAATAGTAGTTTAATACTGTAATTTTTGTGATCTTTGTGGGTAGTACAAAGAATAGCGCGCAATTGGTGAGCGTGGTAAGACTTGATGTATGTTTCTTTCTTATACTTGGGGGATGACCATATTTAGAAGAAAAATTGTGAACCTAGCATCTTCAGAGTTTTCTTGTAGCTCTTTGTGGCTTGTGCAAATAGTAGAAAATTAGGTGCGGTAAAGTTTGAATTATTTTTCTTATAATACTTTGGTTGTGGGGTGGCGAGTGAAAAATCTATATAGTTGTAAAAATTTATCATATAGTGGAAAGTTTTGATGGTCCTCCCAGGGTTTTTCTCCGGTTTTGGAGTTTTCCATATAAATCTTGTGTTGTTATTTCCTTTCATATTTCTTTCTCCCATTCTTTTAGTATTTCTCAACTTGAAGGAAAGATCTTGGGATAGATTTGAAATTATATTCAATTTGATTTCCCAAAAAGTCCCTTCTGGCCACTGTTACACAGAATTGGACCACCTCTCTCAATCTATATTCTAGAGGCATCTAAGGTTTTTATTTCAAACTTAGGAGGTTGAGGCATTATCTTAATCAATGGAACAGGCAAAGATTTGGCAATATCTTCTCTAATATTTCTATAGTCTGAATCAGTTGTTTTAGCTGAGGAGAGAACTTATGAGCTTGATTCTTCCCTTACTAATAGAGTCTCTCTTCATCAATCCTATGCTCATCTCTTTAAACTCTTGCCTACTAAAGAGGATTACTTGAGAAAAAAGTTAGGTGTTAAATGGTTAGTTGATGGGGATAGAAATACTACATATTTCCATGCCAAAGTGCAAGCTAATAGAAAGTAGTTTTCAATCAATAAGATTCTTGATTCCTCATGTCATTGGCTTGAGATAGAAAAAGATATACATTAGTCAGTCATTGCCTATTTCCAATCCATGTTTTCTGCAGAACATTTTGATCCCTATGATGAGTTCCTTAGCTGCATTCCTAGCGTTATCACTGCCAATGATAACCAAATGCTTTTGGTTGTCCCAGCATTGGACGAACTTAAAGATATCATATTTACTATAGACCCCCAGAATATGGTTGGCCCAGATGCTTTAATGGGTATTTTTTTTCCAACTTTGCTGGGATATTATAAAATAGGACCTTCTTGATGTAGTATTGGATTTCTTTAAACGAAGATCCTTTCCTTAGGATGTGACTACCACTACTATAATTCTCCTAAGAAAGAGGAACCCACGGCTTGGAAGGATTATCGACCTATCAGCCTCTGTTTGCTTTCTAACCTCATCTCTAAAAACCAAAGTGAATTTACTCCTGGATGTTGTATCACTGATAATATTCTTCTGGCCACTAAGTTAACATCTTAGCTTCATAGGAAAGTTATAGGTGGGAATGCTATTCTTAAGTTGGATATGGCCAAGGCATACAACAGGGTTGCGTGGCATTTTCTGACCAAAGTTCTTACTAAGTTTGGTTTTGTTGCTGGATTGAATGGAGTGATTAAAATCTACGTGGAATCTCCTCATTTTTCCATCTTTATCAATGGGCAACCGACTCGCTTTTTCTCTCCATCTCGTGGTCTTAGACAAGGGGATCCACATTTCCCTTCCCTCTTTGCACTTATGGCTTAGAGCCTCTCCCAGGGTCTTAACAAACTATTTTTGGATAACCTCACTTTGCAGTGATGGCAAAATGACCCGCGATGACCTGAACTTGGTGGGGGCCCGCCCCTGATAGGCTGAAAAAAGGTGACTCAATTGTTAGCGAGACAGGTTCAGGCTTTGTTTCCCACCCCGCCACAAGTCACGGGATGGGGTGGGCTCACCTTGCCCCGATCCAAACCCGCCTCGTGTAAAAGTTTTTGTTTAAAATTTTTTTTATACAATTTAGTAATATACATTTTAGAACTTAAAAAAGCTTACAATACTTAACTTCAACAAAAGAAACCTAATGCTTCCACAAACACAATTAACCTATTACCTACACAAACATTATAACAGTATCATTATACTAAAATTGGAAATTAGATG
This sequence comes from Jasminum sambac, assembly GCA_018223645.1. NCBI lineage: Eukaryota > Viridiplantae > Streptophyta > Magnoliopsida > Lamiales > Oleaceae > Jasminum > Jasminum sambac. The sequence continues at coordinate 33,760,452 of CP073648.1, forward strand.
AAAAAAAAATTTAAAAAGGGGTCAACAAATGGGGCGGGTTTGGTACCACTCCTATACTCCACGACCCAATCTACTCTGATCTACCCCGCGGCTCACGGGTAATTGGATTGATCAAGACATACAAAAATTAAATGGTACGGATTACAGAGTAGGATGACCCACCTCGAACCTACCCAATTTCCATCACTGCCTCTATGTTTTATCATTATGGTGGTTGTATTTTTGTTTCTCACTTAGGCTTTGCTGAGGATATTATCATATTCACTAATGACAAACAGAGCTCTTTGTAAAGATTAATGAAATTTTTGGATGCCTATTCTAACGTTTCAGGGTAGTTGATTGATTACCAAAAAAGCTCTTTTTTATTGGGTGCCAAATAAAATTCTAGTCCACTCCACTCTCTCACTGGCTTCACTCAAGAACAAATGCCCATTAGGTATTTGGGTGCTCCTCTATACATTGGAAAAAATAAACTTTTGTTGTTTAACCAGCTTTTTGCTAAGATCAAAAGTAAGGTCCAAACCTAGGAATCTAAGCTTTTTTCTACTGGTGGCAAATTGGTATTACTTCATAGTGTTCTACAACCCATGCTTGTTTTCCTTCTACAAGTCATTAGCCCTCCTGGTGGTATTCTTCAACAACTAGATATCATTTTTAATAAGTTCCTATGGGGTGACACTGAGCATAGCAAATCTATTCACTGGTCCTCATGGAGTAACGTATGTTTTCCTTATCAAGAGTGAGACCTAAACTGTAGAGTTCGTCTGATGTTGCTACTACTTTTAGCTATAAAGTGTAGTGGAAATTTAGAACCCAAAACCCTTTTTGGAGTTGCCTACTTAAGGGAAACTACTGTAAAGGCCATCATCCTATTTATATTCATGAAAAAACAACTAATTTTCTCACTGGAAATGACTTATTTGGATTAGGGCCGTGACTGAACCAAACATTCCTTTGTGCATTGGTCAAGGTAATGTTTTCTTTTGGTTTGATAGATGGATGGATATTAGTACTTTATCTTATGTCTGCGCTCCAACCAGATTTTTACAAATTCAAGTCTCAGACTTTATCACTGAGAATATGTGGAATATTGATAAATTGAAGGCTACATTGCCTGACTATTTTATTACTGTCATGTCTGTTATACCTATTACTGCTGCTATTGATAGAATTATTTGGATCCCTACCGCTTCTAGGGAATTTTCTACTTTCTCAAGCTTTGACATGATCAAGAGGAAAGATGCTCTTCAACTCTTCCACAAGTACATTTGGAGTAAGTTTATTCCTCCCAAAACATCCTTTTTCATTTGGAGAATATAGCACAATTTGATCTCTAATGATGATTGCATTAAGCGTAAAATTCAGGCCCATTTTCCTTCCAAATGTTAGTGTTGCTATAGTGAAGAAACCATTTTTCACACTTTTATTTCTAGTTCATTTGCCTTTTCTATATGGAAATACTTCCATTGCAAATTTGGAGTTAAAATGAAAGGTTTTAGCCATCCTATGACTCTCCACACTAATTGGATCCTTCATTGTAAAGCTCTTGATTGGTGGAGTGTCATTCCTTTCTTTGTCCTTTGGTTCATTTGCTGTGAAAGAAACTCATCTAAGCATAAAGATTGAAAGACTAGTTTCACTTTTGATGCTTTCTACAATCATATCTAAGGCTTCACCTCATTACCCTCCTCGAGAAGTGTATTGGCTTAAACTACTGGTAACACTATTAAAATTAACACAGATGAAAGCTTTAAAAATGGTAAACTTTCTAGTGGAAGTATCTTTAGGTATCAAGCTGGTCATATGCATCTTGCTTTCTATGAACCCTATGAGGAATCCTCTATAATCTATGTTACGGTGAAGCCATTCATACTGCCATTAAGCTCTTTAAGCAGCAGAACTTTGCTGATATTTGGGTTAAGATAGATTCAGCTAGGGCATTGCAACGCATTTGCTCAAGGAAAATAGGGCAAGGTTTGCTACTTACTTGCTGAAATTATACAATTTATTCAAGAACATAAGGGCTGAATCACACACATCTTTAAAAAGGTGATGTGATCCAGATCACCTGCAAGCGCTAAATGGAATCCTGGAACATTGTTGAGGCAAAGTGGAATCAAGATCAAGCCAAAAGAACCAAATTCGAGTTGATTTCACGAGGATTTGGATGTTCGGTATGGGTCAAAATTGCATATCTTTGAGAGGATTTGGATTTTCAAGTTGAAGTCTTCAAGATTTTTCAGCTCGTCAAGTCTACTTTCCAACAAGCTTTGATTCACCTCATTTCGACGTTGGGTTTGAAAGATATGCCAAAAACAATAAAGGCCGCCAAGTTGAAGAAAAACTGGAAGAAATGCTGCACAAGAAGAATTACGGCCGTAACACATTTCATACAGTTACAATATCCAGAATTATAATTTTTGGCCAAATCATGCAGAGAACAAAATACGGCTGTACTTTTCAATTATACGGCCGTAACTTTTGACCGACCTTAGACTACTTTCAGGATATTTTCATATTTTTATTATTATTTTATTGTATTTTTGATATTGGCTTGTATAAACATGTAAACAATCCATTTGTATAATTTTCAAGCTTTATGTGAATTGAAGCTTCATGCTTTTAGGTCGAAGTTTCTCCCCACCCGTTCCTTGAGTCTTGATTGTTGTCCAGTCGAGCGATCCTCCAACAATCATGGTTCACGGGACACCCCGAACTTATCAATAGTCTGATCAACTATTGTGGCATTCAAAACCTGAAATTTCGAAGATTTCAGCTTGGCCGATGCTATTCCTGTTTTGGGGTTGAGATTTATGGGCGTTACCGATCAGTTTGCCGGGTTCTAGCTGGGACAATTCTTTGGGAAATTGATTCGAGACTCATGCGGTCCCGTATCACATCATTTGGCATCAGAGCTAATCCTCCTTGAATCTGGTATTTATCTGTTTATTTATTGTGTCATTTTCGATTTTTAGAATTTAGATTTGAGTTAATAGTTGAATCTATGTTCTTGAATCAATTTCTTGTGTTTTTATGTTCTTGAGTTGAAGTTAGGATTCTAGAAATGTTCAGGATGAACTTGGGTAGTTCTTGAGGGATTCATGAAGGAATTTTGAGTTTCTTATAGTTGATTCAAGGCTTTGTTGTTGTGTGTGGTGGTTTTATAAAAAATAAAAATAAAAAAAGAAGGGGGTCGAAAATATTCAAAAAAAAAAGAAATGGCTCCAAACTACTTGTTGAACGAGTGATAGTCGAACCGTTGGCTACACTTAGTTTCATGATTTTGTAAGTGTATTGTTGTTTTAATTATTGAGTTGTAGTGTGTGTGTTGTGATTTGAGCTTGAAGTGTGCTTTGACTTCAAATGCAATAAGTTGTGTGAGTATTGGTTTAGTGAGTTATAATTGTGTTGTTATAGTAATGAGTTGCATATAGAGCTTGAGCATTGAAGCGTCAATCTTGTTGGAAGATTGTTTAATGTCGTGAATATGATAGGCTTCATATACCTATTGTTGTTGCGGCTTGAATAGGAAGTCAACAGTTGAATGGGGATCATTGAGTTCGATGTGTAAACTAATATGTAATGTCATTGTGATGAGTTAGTAATGTTTGTTGTAGCATTTAGTTGAGTTGCAATGAGTGAAGTAATGGGAACTTGTAGGGATTCAATACGTTAAGTCTTGTGTTGTATTCTTGAGTGCGCTGGGGATTCTAAAGATGTTCTTGATAATCTCAAGTATTTCTTGAGTGAATCATGAAGTAATCTTAAGTTTCTTTTCGCTACTCAAGAACCTATTAGTGTTGTTGTTGTGTGAGTTTGTAATGTTAGTTTGTATGTATGTTTGTGTTGTGTTGTTGTAGTGAGTTCTTGGGATAGACTTGGATTCTTGAGATAATCTTGATGACCTTAAGGAGTTCTTAAGAGAGTCAAGAGGGATTCTTGGGTTAATTGTAGTGTCTTAAGAACTTGATGTCTTTTGAGTCTTTTGAGTTAGTGCTAATCATTAGAGATTACACTAGCTTTATGTATTATATTGAGTATGTATGGGTCGAATTGGATTGTAGCTCAACATTGAAGATCATTATCATCCAACCATTTTGAGATTCGATGACGAATCTGCTTGAAGAGAGAGGGGATGATGTGATCCAGATCACCCGTAAGCGCTAAATGGAAGCCCGGAACATTGTTGACGCAAACTGGAATCAAGATCAAGCCAAAAGAAGAACATTCGAGTTGATTTCGCAGAGATTTGGATGTTCGACAGCGTTCAAAGCTACTTATCTTTGAAACAAGTTGGATTTGTAAGTTAAAGTCATTTAGGGTTTGAAGCTCATCGAGTCTACTTTCCAACAAGCTTTGATTCACCTCATTAGGACTTCGGGGTTCGAAAGATATGCCAAAAACAATGAAGGCTGCCAAGCTGAAGAAAAATTGGAAGAAATGCTGCAGTAGAATAATTGCGACCGTCAGTTTCAGTCGTACAACTGTATCACCAGACTTATGGCCGTAACACATTTCATACGGTCGTAACATCCAGAATTCCAATTTTTGGCCAAATCATGCAGAGAGCAAACTACGGTCGTACTCTTCAATTATACGGTCATATACTCGGATTTACAGGCGTAACCATATTTTTACAGCCGTAACTTTTGACCGACCTTAGACTACTTTTAGGATATTTTCATAGTTTTACTATTATTTTATTGTATTTTCGAGATTGGCTTGTATAAACATGTAAACAAGCCATTTGTATCCTTTTCAATCTTTACGTGAATTGAACGTTCATGCTTTTGGGTCAAGCTCTCTCCCTGCCCCGTTCCTTGAGTCTTGATTGTCGTCGAGTCGAGCGATCCTCCAACAATCATGGTTCACGGGACACCCCGAACTTATCAATAGTTTGATCAGCTATTGTGGTGTTCAAAACCCGAAAGATCGAAGATTTCAGCTTGGTCGACGCTATTCCCGTGTTGGGGTCGAGATTTACGAGTGTTACTGATCGTTTTGCCAGGTTCTAGTTGGGAGATGATTCTTTGGGAGATTGATTCGAGATCCACGTGATCCTGTATAGCATCAAGAGCGTAATTGTGTTGCGAATTGGTTTGCAATCAAGGGTCATGACTTCTCGCAGCTTCAAAAATTTGAAGAATCAGACCTTTCGGGAAGAATCAAAGGTATTCTTAAATTGGATTCTTGTCAAACTCCTTATGTTCGATCATCATAAATTGCTCTAGCTTTTTCCTTTCTATTTTTAATTTCCTACTCATGTATAAGAGAGGTAGTACCTCTCCCTTTGCATTTCAAATAGATGGTAGTTTAACTTTTATGTGCATGTGAAACTAGCTAAATTGGAAGGTAAGGCTCATTACGTCCCCCTCTGTGTTAGTGTAATCAATTTCTTAATAAAATTTCTACCTTGAGCTTGGATTTTCAAGCCGAGGTAGTTCTTAAAAAAAAAGAAAAGAAAAGAAAAAGAAAAGAAAAACTTATAAATGCTCATTCCATATATCACATGGATCGATTTATCTTTATCATTCTCTTTCAAAATACACGAATTGATAGAACATTAATTAAGTGCACTTTTTGGAGAAACCTATTGTTCATAATTTGATGCAAAATTTCGCAACACAGCCTCAATTTTTTTGCAGCATAAAACATCAATCCTGAGTTGGTCTTATGTAACCAATTAGTTATTCTAGATATAAATTTTTTCCAAGCATGAAAACATTCTTTTGTCATTATAAGTATGCATTTAATTTATATAGAAAATGTCTCTGCAGTGGGTGTCGAATCCAACAAATAATAATTAACTTGCTCAAAAATAAAGATTACAGTAACAATGACTAAGGTCGTATCCATAGAGATTGGGTAGATTTATTCTTTTAAAAATGAGACTAAATAAAATGAAATTGGGGGGTTTTTGAAGAATGAGATTCAAAGAAATGAAAGAAAAACAATGGCAATGATGAAATATAAATTAAACTGTAGTCACTTAAGCCAAATATCCAATACAAGGTTTAATCTCCAATTGATTCATATAAATTGATCATAGATGTAAAGATAATTCTTCTAATTAATTCCCTAAACTGGTTATAATTGTTGATATGATATAACAACCTATCTTTCTTTACTTATTCGATAACCAAGGTATGACTGTTGATTATTTCTCTAATCAATAAACAACCCTAGGTACGACTGTTAGGATTTAATTTATTGACAGCATTAAAATCTAGAGAGACGACCAATTCGAACCAACAAAAGCATATGATGAATTGTTTAAGTTAGATTGTATATCCTACAACATAAATTGAGAACTTTGACCTAATCAATTATGTTGTTTGCCACAATTATCAGAAATATTAAACAATTATGAATCTAGTTTTCTAATTGGCAGTATATTGAATTGACAATTAAATAACGAGCCCTTTGTATAATCACTCAAATCAACAATGTCAACAAACACAAAAAAATGTAAATAAAGAAAATAAAAGAAGAACGGTAAAAGAATATATTAGATCTCACAATTTATTCTTGAATCAATCTTCAATCAACCTTGAATTGGAATAGAAATTTAGCTATCCATGGAGCAGATGAAGAAAATTCTATAGTAAAAGATGATGAAGAAAACGTGTACTCCTCTGACTAAGAAATAACGCGTCTCTCTTTTTTTCTTGGGTCAGATCCAATTCTAATAAAAATCTAAGATTTTTTCTGGAGAAATAAAAACTAATTGCAGTAGAGATCCCTATAAAATATTCCTTTCCTTTTTGGGAGTAGGAATAATTAAATGGAGTATTTAATCTTTCCACCATCTCTTCACTTCAAATGAGTCTTGTTCTTACATTTCTTTGGATCGCTTGGATTGATAAGACTCATTGTGCCTTAGGCTTGAGGCTCTTATATCAATTGATCACTTAACTTCATTCTCTTCTAAAAACTTATAAATTGACTCCATTTTGATCCAACCTTTCACCTGGTCGTTAAAATCAAGAATTTAAGTAATTTTTAAATAATATAAGGATGGAAAAATATTACGATTAAATGCAATAAATGAGTTTATCACTCTGCATGTTAACTAAATTTCTAGCATTTATTCTACTTACAAATAACATGCAACACGTGTTGGGTTATAACTATTTATATTAAAAATCATTTTTATGCAATATCAATTTCAATTACTCAATTCATTGATACAACAACTTTTCAAATTTTTAATACGTCTACTTTACATTTCAACCACACATGCGAAAATCAATTTCTTAAAATTATTTACCAAACATATTCTAGTTTTATTATTTTTAATTTTTTTTCCAAACACATATTCTTGTTTTAGATTAAAAGAAAGTCAACATAGACATAGTATTAGTTTCAAAATTCAAAATGAAAGCATACATTTGTAGAGATACTTAAAGTAACATTAAACAGACTAAATTAGCAAAATGCATATCATCTCTAAATAGACTTAAATAAGCATTTACCATTGGCAAAGATTGAAAAGTTTATTTGAAAATTCATTAAAGAAAAGAAATAAAAACCACTAAAACTTGCGAGTCACGTGAACCCCAAGGACCAATTTCCCGTCGTCCCTGCCTGATGACTCATGTTCTAGCTGGTTTGAATGAAAAGTTTACTCCCATCATTGCTCGGATTAATGTTAGAGAGAGTATCACCTGGCATGAGATGCAATCTCTATTAATGACCTACGAAAGTAGGCTGGAACAGAAATTGCTCATAGATATGCTCTAGTTGCCTTTGGAGGAGGCAGATTAATTTTGGTGACTGAGGAAATGCTCAATGTGGAGGCAGACTCACTAATATAGAATCACCCATGGCGTCAGTTGTTCTATTAAATCGAAATCGGCTCTTAGATTTGGTGTCAGTGAAAAAATATAGATCATTGACGTGAGTTTTAGGTCAACACATAAAACAACAATAGGCGTCAGTTTCTACCTAGAAACCGATACCTATTGTTCTCTTTAGGCACTGATTTTTGCCAAGAAACCAATGCCTATTGCTCTACTTAGGTATCAATTTTCTACAAACAACTTACTCCTTTTTTAATTTTTTTTAAATATAAATTTGTGAGGTATTTGGACCAGCAATTAGGGAACGACCATCATTTAAGCAATAAAGTCACTATATTTGCATAGAAAAATCGCAAATATAACTTGTAACATTTATCACTTCGGTGATTTTTCAAGTCTATCATAGAAGATATCTTCGATTAACCACTTGAATTTCACTAATTTCATGAAATAGTAAGAAAGAGTTATCACCGACATGACATCAAAAAATTAAACTCCTATTTGAAAAAGCGCCAAAAATTATTAAGTTTTCAATTTATTTCACACAACACATAGTTACATAATTGTAGTTCTATTGCAGGTAAACCTTAACTATACAATTAATTTAAATTGAACGAATTTCATGTAAACAAAATAAACAAATTAATTTACAACCCTAAATTTCTAAATCTTGTAAATGGAAAACAAATAAAGAAATTAGAACAAAAATGTGAACAAAATACCAAAATTTCCATGAAATATGTATCGTGAGCTTCACCGACACGGCTTAACGGCTCTGAGCCTTCACCATTCCTTCTACTTGAAAATTGAAAACCAAAAAGTTTCTGAAAGTACAATAGCACAAAGACGAGTGTACAAACAAATTAGAGAAAGGAAATGAAACTATCGTCAATAAGCGCTTTTCAGTTTTATATGATTTCTTAGAGGACTTGAAGAATGATCCCAAAGCTACCAGTACAGAAAAAAAAGATGATGAAATTGTGAATAAAATGAGAAAAGCAAGAAACTAAGAAAAAAAGGGATCTGAAATCAAGTTTTTTCTTCAAATAAAAAAATAGAAAACACATTAGTAGTAAAAAGAAAGTGACACATTTGATTGAAAGGAACACGTCAATTAGCCAAAAACCGATGCCTAACACCTGCTTGAAAAAGTTTTATTTGTTCATAAGCATCAGTTACATCAGCAAAACCAACACATTTTACTTTTATACACTAGTTTTTAGTAGAAATTGACACCTTTTGTGTAACATTTATTTTTAAAAAATGACACTGCGTTGCTGCATCTATTTCCCCATAAATTAATATATATTTACTTTTTTTTTAGTATAGATTCTACAATCATCGTGGAGAAGGAAACAATTCTAGGGGAGCTAAAAACCCATGTTAGTTATGTGGGATAAACATTTGTAACACAACTTGGTGTTATAACACGTATGATTTGAGATACGGGGGAGCCAAACCTATGCAAATGAATCAGGAGAACATTCAACCTTTCGCTCTCATAGCTTCTCAAAGATGTGTTGATGAGCCAACTTAGCTTATGGATTCAGGGGCCAGAAATCATGTCACAACAAACAAAGAAAACATAGCTTACTTTAAGGAGTTTACAAGGAAAGATAAATTATCTATTGGTAATGGCAATAAATTACAAATTACATATGCTGGTTATTCATGCTTGGACACACTAACAAATAATATGCTTGCTCTCAACAAAATGTTGTTGGTGCCTGAAATAGAGAAGGATTTTATTAGTGTGTCCCAATTTAATAAGGATAATGATGTTTATGTTGAATTTCATGTTGATCTCTGTGTTTCTAAGGACAACAAGACCAAGCAAATACTGTTGCAAAGAAGGCCTAAGAATGGACTATATTAACTAAACCTTTTTAAAACAACCACCAAGTTTCTTCAATAAAAAAAAAAGAAGTCTGCTCAATAAAGCTTCTAAAGCTTTCTTAGAAGCTGAGTCTAGTCAGTCAACAAAGTCAAGTGCTAACGAGTCAATGATGTCTAGTTTTGATTTATGACATAAAAGGTCGGGAAATCCGTGGTCAAATGTCCTGTACCCATATTATTAAAGCTTGCAATCAAAAGTTCGATAAAAATGCAAGTTATTTTTTGTGCTGCACGACATTATGGCAAATCACATAAACTACCCTTTAAACCTTCTAAATCTCATGTTGATTTCCTTTTGCATTGGCCCTCACTGATTTATGTAGACATGCTCCCATAAATTCAACCACATGATTCAAGTATTATATGTTATATTTGGATGATAACACCAGACATGTATGGATCTATCCCCTCAAACACAAATCAGAGGCCTTAGTGGGTGTTTGCAAACTTATAAATATGTATTTTTAGTAGTGAGAAGAGATAGAATTGGTGGAGTTGAATTGTAGAGATTTAGTAGTAAAAGTGGGCCTTAGGAGATATGTGGATGTGACTTGTTTGACCAAATTTAAATTTAAAAGAATATGAGAAAGTATGATTTATTATTATTATTATTATTATTATTATTATTATTATTATTATTATTATTTGCAAACACCCATCATAACCTTCAGAACACTAGTAGAAAATGATTTTGACAAAAGAAAAAAAATCAAAATCCATTTAGTATAATTGGGGGAATTCAGAGTCCTTGGTGAAACTATTTTAAAATGTGGAATTAAGATGAGAGTTACCTGTTCTTGTGCCTTTACACACAATGGTAGAGTTAAAAGAAAAACAACTATGTTATAGAGGATGATAGGGTTGAATTTTTTACGATTTTTCGTGGATTTTTATGTAAAAGAGAATAGAGAATGGGTAGAGTTGAATGATGGTGATTTGTATAGTACATGTAGGCCTCACGAGATATGTGGATGTGACTAATTTAAAGTAAAGAAAAAATAGATAAAAATAGATAACAAAGTTGAAAAATTTTGAAAAATTTCAAACCTAACATGGGCATAGAAACTAGACTTACCATTCTCAACGAAGCAAAACTTTATTTCTTGGTGTGAGGCATTCTATACTGGCACTTACCTCTTTAACAAATTATTAACCCATTTCTTAACCTAAAATCTCCACATCAAGTGCAATACAAACAAGACTTTGACTTCACTCCTCTTAAAACATTTCGTTGTCCCTGTTTTCCATGTTTAAGACCTTATAAGAAGCTCAAATTCAGGTTCCACTCAATAAAATGTATTTTACTAGGGTATATATATATATATATAGACATGTTTTTAATGAGTCACAATTTCCATATGATTCTAGTTTTATTAATAAACACAGTGAGCCAAACATACAAATAGTAGCATGTAATCTCCGCTTCTAATCCTCGTCTAAAAATCAAAGTGAAAACATTGATATTTATTTTGAACTCACTCAAGCTTTAGAGGGGATTGGTCAAAATTCAAGGATATCGAAAGGGCACATCGTACCGAGGTTATTTAGTTGACCATGGTGTTATTGAGTTGCAAAATTAGCAAATAAATATTAATGTTGATGCTATAGAAATAATGCAACAAATTCCTGAAAATGCAGCGGTAGAAAGACCCAGACATCACATGAAAACTAGAAGCAAATCTGGAATTTATAAGTGACACGCCCCATACCAAATTATCTCTAACAACTTGACTCGTGGCCTGCGCCAACGATGGATGACAACTAAGTGCCATATCCACCGCTAAGGCAAACTGTAATGCCCTGTAACTGCGTGATTTTATCTGAATTTAAATAATAACAAAAAGAATTTTGTAGAAATTTCGACAGAGTTTCCTTTGCATTTTGGATATATCCACCCTGTAAGAATTCATTTCAACTCAAGCAATCAACCCAATATTTCACAAATCCCCTTTCAATAAAAAGAATATCAAAATCTTTAAACGATAATTACAACCACCGTAATCCAACATCGGTGTCATTTTCCAAAACTTGAATGGAACAATATTGAAAAGAATTAATAAATAAACTAATGAATGAACCACTGAACCTATTCTTAAAAACCTATTCTCAAGTGAATACAAAGTCTCAACTAAATGCTAATAAATGAATGAATAAATAAATGAGCCTACTAGCTAAATGGAAAAGTAGTTGTGGTGGTGGTTACAGGCAATCCAAGCTCCAGCTCAATTGCTTCCTGATAAGAAAAACATTAGGGAAATGCGTGAGTTTTGTAAATCAGTGAGTGGATAAGTTCGCAAATATGTGTAGTTTTTTTTTCATATCAAATACCTTCATGACATTTATTGATATTCAAGCGCATAAATACAAGAAATAATTGAAAATTATTGAGATAATATTCATAGCTGAAATTGTTTTTGCTGAACAACACTGACTATACTATTTCCAATGGATTTTTCTTACTAAAATTGAATTTTGTAGCTAAAAATTATCTACTGAAAAGTAACATCAAAAGTACCAATGAGCAACAACACATTGGTGCAGAGTATTCTCAATGCACGTGGCGTGTCACTCAAAATCTGATCTATAAATCTGAATATCTGGTCATACGCGCGCAGAGCAAGCCCCAAAGGCTAAGTACCTCCGTACACGATCCAAAGCCTATGTGTGTATGAAAGTGGGTCCCAAAGACCTCTGTAATTCTGGTCATACACTATGGAACACATCACAACAGTGCAAAGCTGGCAAATCTAACAAGGTATTTTATGATGGTTTTAAAAGAATACTCACATGATCTTTTAAAAAGAAAACGCTACTTAATGAAATCCACAATCTTTTGAAACATTTATTTATAATAACATATCATAATAATCTATAAAAGGACATTGGAATTTAAAACATGCTATTTTCGTAAAATATAGTTTTTTCATTCACAGAACTACGAACTACTTCTAGTTCGGTTGGTAAGCTTCCCCAATCGTCTCGTCACTACCTGAAATAACCATAGTATTCTAATCAAAATCTACACACTTAAATTCCCAACAATGGCCTAATCACAATCATTACTAAGTTTTAAATTTTCTAACATTCGCTAATTTCCCCATTCCATTGCTTTATTTCTCTTTTTTCATTGATTTAACAATATTCTATACTATTGGAACTACCAATTGAATCACATAATAAAGCTCTAAATTTTCAACATCTAGGTAAGGTGGGTTCAATCCACTTTATCACCCACAACTCAATTGGCATCATTTCCACTTCAAAATGTCTAATTAGGGCTATATAACATCTCAATAACACCTAATTAACCCAAACTAATAATAAATTTCGAATCCCCAATGTATGTTGGTGAAACCCTAAAATTAATTACACTATTTACCTCGAATCCAATAGGATAAAATTGAAGAAACAAGCTTACCACGCGAAACCACGACGAACCCAGGCTTTCCTTTCCTTTTTCCCTTTTCTTTTTCCTCTTTTTTCTTTTTCTTTCTTTTTCTTTTTCCTTTGCGGGATTGCCTTGGCTTCTGGTTCTCGGTTTGTAGAATGGTTCACGAAGACAATTGAGAGTAGGGCTTGTTTGGTTGTATTGTATATACTTATATCGAATTGCAACTTAGGTCCCTTCTTTTATTTAGATAATTTAAGTTGATCTTTTGGCTCTTAGTTGCATCCATAACCCATAAACCTCCAATTAAACCAATTAAATCCATAAACTTTTAATAGACCAAATTAAATTTCTTTAAAACTTCGACTTTGACCCATAATTATCGAGTTTCACCAAGTAGTAGTTGAAATTTAAATATGCGAAAATTCGGATCATAACAATAAGCCTAAAGTCTACTCAGCAGATTATTGTTACTGTATGAAAATGAACCTACAATTGTGGCTCAAGCAATGTAGCATAGAGCATGCTAGTCTTGCCATCTTAATTCATTCTCTTTTAAATTTGAATTTCATTAGACTTGTCACATGTACACATCTCTTGAAATTTGTATGTACTGCATGAATCTCTACCATTCAACTCTATTTATTCTCTCTCATATTTCACATAAAAATATATTTTATGTGAATGCAAACGAATGCTTGTTGGAGAAATGCTATGATGGAGGAGTATAATGCCTTATTGAGAAATAATAATTGGAGATTAGTGCCAAACCAACTAGTTAGAGGATTATTGATTCAAAATTGGTTTTCAAGCCAAAAAATAACTCTAAGGACAACATAACAAAGCACAAGGCCAGGTTAGTTGCAAGAGGTTTTTTTTTTTTCATTTGTTTTTGTGCAAAAAGAATTGGTAAATTTTCATGAGACCAGATATAACTTCTTCGGTAAACAAGATGAGTTAGTATTTATATGATCCTATAGATCTTATATTGGAAACTACTGAAAAGAATTTTCAAATACTCAATTTGACATAAGAAATTTAGGGCTTCATATTTAGAAGTGCGATTCACTTGCTATTACATGTTTTTAGATGCAGAATGGGCAACTTGCCTGGACGATCACAAATACATAACATGTGATTGTGTTTACCTCACTACTAGAAAAAGTGACTTAGACATCTGTTATTAACTGATGTAAAAAAAAAAAAAATTCGATGTGTTAGTGGGTGATGTTAAAAATCTGAAACTATAGATATCGATTTTTAACCGATGTCTAAAATGATTATAGAAATCGCATTAATTATGTAAACCGATGTCTCTACAGCAACAGACATCAAGTTTTAGCTGATGTTAAACACATAAGTAGAACCGACATCCTAACAATAGAACATGTCGCTTTCTAGCTGATGTTAAATGCATCAGTAGAACAAATGTCATTACTACATCACACATTAGTTAAGATTGGGTGTTAAACGAATAGAACTGATGTCTCAAGGGCATTCATACATCATTTCTGTGATAGCTATCGAAAGCATTATGAAAACCTATCAAAAATCCAAATTTTGAGTACTAGAAAATTGCAACAAACATCTAAATACCAAATATTCATAAATCCCAGTACTAAACAGTAATACAATCTGTTAAAAATTACAATTGACACCGTCGTCATCCCAGAGACAAAATATCCAACACTAATACATTAATAACCAAGTGTCATATAGAATGATTCATTAACCAATACCATACAATAACAATGATGTTCTCAACCACAATATCTACGTCAACGCTTAAAGGTAATCGGCCACTTCAACACGCATCTCATCGTTACGTTTGCCTGAATGACATTAAAATGGCATTAAAAATATTTTTTTTAGAAAGGAATCAATATAATGAGCGGTGCAAACTTATGAGACTAACAGATCCAGCATTAGTAGTAACATTTTGCGTATTTGAAGACTTACCTGTTTTGCATCCAACCAGTACTTCTTTAACGTAACAGATTTTATTTCCCTTCATCATTAAGCATTGGATCCTTTGGTTTGCACTCCTACTTAGTAATGTTAATGAGCAAGTCAGTAATCTAAATGCATGGAAAAACTCTCAAGAGCATGAGATGGTTATCCAAATAATTAGAAAAAGACAAAATAGGAGACCAACTTAAGGAACAACATGATATTACAAACCAAATTGATACTTGTTATCCTATTTTTAAGATTAAAATGAAAATAATATCCAAGAAAAAATGATGTGAAACTTAAAAAATGATTAGTTTGAAAACAAAATAAGACTAAAAAAATAGATCTCCGAGCAAAATAGATAACTTCTGAACATTTATGAGGTTAATTCTTCATCATAAAAATCTTTCGTTGAAACAGTATCTTAGATCCCATTATCCCAAAACAACATGTCAGACCTAATTCGAGAAAGGAAATATACCTGCATAATATACAAAAATGTACCTGAAAATTTTCAACTTTGAATGAAAAGAGCCACCTCCTTTAATGTCTGGGTAGTAATTTCATTTTGCACAACAAGTATTAGCCATTAGCCATCTCTGTCTCCATTAACCATCTGAGTAGCTATTGCATGAATGACATACTTTAACTATATGTGGTGCACAAAAAAGAACTGAAACTTGCAATGAATAAATTTATATCATAGTAAATTCATGAGTAACAATAGATTTCTTGAGACTTGTATTCCTGTGAACCAGTGGGGAAATGGTAGAATTGGAAGTCATTATATCTCCATGGTTTAGTGGAAAATAAGGCATTAAAAGGAAACCACATGGTAAAATATTTTTTCCCGTATCATAAGTAGCAAATCATTGAAACATTTTATATCTTCACAAAGATTAAACCCACTTATTGATGCCCCTTCATGTCCACTCAGCCAACTCTTGACCTTAACCTGGGATAAAAGACATAAACATATCACTCATGTTAGTATCTCCCAAAGGCTAAACATGTTTCAGGCGATATAAGCAAAGAGTTCAATTTCAGAAATAAAAGGTAAATCAATTTGCCGATTTGTCAATCTCCTAAAGAGAAAATAGGATGTTGTAAAAATTTAATTTCCTTTTCCAAACAAAATAATTTGATTCAGGAGAAAAAAACGATACACAATAATCCTACGCAAAATGTGTACAAGAAGTTCGAGATTCACTGCGCAAAAGCAATTAAAATTTTATGTACCTGAAGAAATGCCAACAAATCTGAGGCAAGTGTGTGAAAATCGCAATAAACCAATATGCATAGCACAACTGGTGTAGAAATCAAAAGAATCACGAAAACAAACGCAAAATAAATTCAGAGAAATGAACCGTAAGAAACAACACTTACGCAAAGACATGAACGGGTAATTGGGGAAGTACTGTTACGCGACCAAGTAAGCAGATCATCGCCAGAGGTAGGCGTATGGAAGACGAGAGTGAAACATGAAGTGGGAAACGAAATTGGAGAGCAAAAAATCGAGACGAAAACAAAATTGAAGCGTTTAGAGAGACAAAAAATAGTACCTTGCTATCCCGTCGTCAAAGAAGGAGAAGTACCGGAGAACCTGGCAGCGACGGCAGGGTCGGAAAAAGCTGAGAGACACGGAGGAGAGAGGGGGGAGAGAGTAGAGAGCGATACTGTTAGCAGATCTTGAATGAGAAATAGGGCAAGCGTATGAAGGAAGTGAGGGAGCGTGGTTTAGATCCGGGAGAAATGGGCCGGTCTGATTGCATAGCCACTATGTCGTTTTTCAGTCTACATCACGAAACGACGTCGTTTTTGGAAATGGTCGTATGAACAGTATAAATCCTTATGCGACTTATAAGATAGGAACGATATAAATCCTGATGAGACTTATAAGATAGGAACAATAAGTAGGTAAATAGTGAAAATAAATAATACTAACTATTAACATCGGTTGTTAACAAAATTGATGTTAAAAATTTACAATAAAAAATTAAAAGTATATAATTAACATCAGTTGTTAAAAAATACGATGTTAAAAACGTGTATAACACCGTTATTTTTATGACTGATGTTAAAAAATTATTTTACATCAACTGCCAAAGCAATTGATGTAAATGAAGTGATGTCTAAGTCGATTTTTCTAGTAGTGCCTTGAGAAACCCTAGTCGCACGGTCCTCAAAGAAGCAATCAATCGTGTCACAATCAAGTACGTAGTCAAAATATTGTGCTTTGGCTTTAGTAGTGGCTGAGATAGATTGGGTCAAATCCTTTTTCTTGAAACTAGGCTCAAAACGATGGAAAAGTCGGTGATTTGGTGTGATAACTCAAGCACTAGCACTCGCGTCAAACATATTGATTTATTTTATCACCCCACTCAACGGAGGATCAGAAAACCAAATGGACATCTACACCCTAAAACTCAAAAAACTATCAAAATTCTCAAAAATTCTCTAGGATTTCTCATCAAAATAATTTATTCAATATCCAATTCTCCACAGCCACCACGTAAGCTTTGTCTTGCGGTGGTTTTCCACCCCCAAAGCCTTATCTTTTTTCTTTTTATATATATATATAGACACATATATATTTATATATATATATATATATTTTTTTTTTTGTTTTCTTTTGTTGGAGAACCAAAACAAACTCCTAGCCGAGGGTATAACTTGGAAGACGATCGGGGACTTGTCGAGAAACCTTCGGTCCCTCAGCTACCCAAGTAACCCAACTCGGCAGAGGAAAGTTTTGTAGAGCTTGTGTCTACTGAAAACCTAAAGGCTGTTGAGGTAACAATGGCTCCGGATGCTTCTGCTGCTCTCGCAGGTTTGTTTTCCTTCAAGAATACATGAAATACTTGCCTATACGCGTTAGCTCCTTTTGAACTGGTGTCGTTTTTCTTTGATGATTGCAGTGAGGGAAAAAGTAGAAAAGTTCCTAAATGCTGCTCGGACTGGAAATTTGGAACTTCTCAAGAGTCAGCAAATTTCTTCTTTTGAATTCTCGATTCTTTTTTCTTTGGGGTGTTCAGTAAATTTTTTCTTTTACAAACTAGAATTGGCGAAGCAACTTGATGATGGAAAAGGATTGGCCCAAACAATAGCTGATGTTAAGGATGCTAACAAGAGAGGTGCTCTGCATTTTGCTGCAAGGGACGGTCAGACTGAGGTGTGCAAATACTTGCTGGAGGAGTTGAAGCTCGATGTCAACATCAAAGATGATGATGGTAGTTAATAGTTATTATTTATTTTTCTCCATTGCCTACATTCATTGCTTAAATTTTGTTTTCCAATTACTCTGTTTGCAGGTGAGACTCCTCTTATTCACGCAGCTCGACAAGGACATACAGCCACTGCCAAATACCTTATAGAGTGTGGTGCTGATCCTTCTATACCAAGTGAATTAGGGGCCACTGCTTTGCATCATTCTGCCGGAATAGGTACAATGTGCTCCTTTTATCGAATTATTGTAGACAATTTTGTTTCTTTCATGTAAGGCGAAATCTTTCTGTTGTTAGCTTAACTTCTAATATGACAACATTGACTGTACTTTCTCTCCCACGTGCCTTGGTAGTCTTAAGTGACCTAAGATGTTTAGGCCTTGTTCTTTTGGTCACAAAGTTATATGCACTCAATTCCATATAACCACACACATTTTCAACCACACATACATTTTTCAATACAATATTAATCACACATTTTACACGGAATTGCATGTATATCAACTTTATCACCAATCAAACATACCCTTATTAGTGTCTTTATTGCATGGAATTGCATATATATCAACTTCCGTATAACCACACATATTTTCAACCGCACATACATTTCTCAATACAATATTAACCACACATTTTACACGGAATTGCGTGTATGTCAACTTTGTCACCAATCAAACATACCCTTATTAGTGTCTTTATTGCTAACTCGATAATCCAACGAGCCCAGTATTGGTATGCAATAAGAAAACATAACTATTTAGCTCAAAATCATTTTAAACTAGGATAAGTCTCGATTTCTGCCAAAAATCCAGTGAAGGCGGCCTGAAAAGTAAAGTATATTTCAGAAGAGAGGCCAGTAACCAGTTGGCGGTTACTTCAAGTACTGTGCTTGATGTGACTGACAGGTTGTTGAAAGAGTTGGTCTTATGTTAAGTTTCAAGGGAAAATTTTTTTTTGGGGTGCCACAGCCGAGGACTGTTACGGTTATGGTGTGATTATGAGATTGCATGGACTCCAGCAATGTTAAACTCATTATGACATTATGAAAGAGAAGGTGATTGAGCTAGTCTAAAAATTTGTTTGGCTGTGTGCCAAGGAAGCTTCTATTAGATATATCACTATTATCGTTGGTAGTAAGTTCCAATCACCATATGATTGCATAATGGTTATGTATTAGGTATCTTAACACGTCTGGTAGAACTTAAAGTATATTCAAGTCGGTTAAACATATTTTTTATTGGCACATTTTCGAATCTTCCAACTTAATGTCTATTATCCACATATTCTATATGACCCACTAGTAAACAACCAATTTTTCCACCTTCAGTCATGGACAAGCTCACGAGACAATTCGGTAAATTATGTGGTGTTTGTTGTTTTTACATGCCATATTTTTTATTGGTGTAAGTGGACATATCGCTGTATGACAATAAGTTAAAAGAATGATAACAAATCTTACGTCACATCGACCTATAAGGGAACTCCTATTCATATTAGTGATGCGATTCTTAGAGGCTGTTAGAGAAGGAGATCTAGATGAAAACTAACATAACTAGATGTGGTTGCTTTTCATCTTCTGGTTGATATGATAATGAACAGAGCAGCATAGTGGAATCATGTAGTTGACTGTTGTTCTGTTTTTTAGTTGTCAAGCTTCACCTGGAATCATAAATTGTTGAGAGGCGATCTTCTGAATTTTGTGTGTATCTCCTGAAGAGAAACCATATTACAGTTTGTTTCTTAGTGTATATTAAGCTAAAGATACTTGGGCCTTGTTCTTTTCATCACAAATTTTATCAATTTTTTCTCTCTCATCATTTACAACCACTCATACAATTATTTGATATATTTTCCCAAAATTTTAACCACACATTCAACGCGTAAATAAAAAAATTAACTTTATCACCAATCAAACATACCCTTATTCTTATATTATATCTGATTTGGGCTTTCACTTTTTTTTTTTTGATAGGAAACCAAGTAATTTATTTATAATAACTTCATCCAAGGTTACAACACTAAAAAAAATGGACAAGTCGTCCACGCAAGAATAAAAACCGTGGGAGCATACAATACAATCATAAATCAAAGTAATGCGACTAAATCCTGCTAGACACTATTGTACATAAGGAGCTACTTTGATCAATTTGAAACAGAAAATTCTCCAAGCCACTGAATATCCCGGCTGCTCTTGCCCATAAACCGGTAAGAAAAACAATAGTATCCCATATATCCTCTATTGACCGCTCAGCATTTTCAAAAGTTATTCTGTTCCTCTCTAACCATAATGTCCAGGCCGTGGACATGACCAAAAACTTCCATATATCTTTGCTTCCTTCCTTGTTGACCTGAAAGACCATTTGATAAATATCCAATTTGCCCATTTTCTAGGTAAAGCACCTGACTCGCCAAAGAAGTCCAATATTCTATTCCATAACCCTCTAGCCACCTCACAATGCAATAGAACATGGTCTATGTTTTCATCCGCCTTCTTACACATAATACACCATGAAGGTGAGATGCACAGGTAAGGCCTTTTCAATTGCAATAAATCACAGGTGTTAACATTTCCTAAGGAAACCAACCAAGCAAAAACTTTGATTTTTGAGGGCACCACACCCTTCCAGATGAACTTGAACTGTGGGAATCTACTGATGTCTGACAATTGGGAGATGGTAGGCAAAAAGGATTTACAGGAAAAGGAGCCCGAAAGTGATCCCTTCCATATGCGTTTATCAGAGCACATTGGGTCGAGATTTGTGGCTTCAAGGATGTTAAGGAGAGAATAGAGATCATCGATCTCCCAGTCATGAAAGTTTCTAGAGAACCTAAGATTCCAAACCGGCTTTGAGGAGTGTGAGATAGAGACAATGTTGGATATGAGAGCCTCTTTATTGTTGGATAAACAAAATAAGCGGGGAAAAGCCTCTTGAAGAGTATGATCTCTAACCCACTTGTCTAACCAAAACCGGATTTTATCGCCCCTCCCCACTACAAGCTTGGTGTTTTCCACAAAAATGCCCCACGCTCTTGCAATGGATTTCCATGGTGCACGAAGAGTCGATCTAACTTCAATGTTTGCATCCCAACCATTTGCATGAGAGCCATATCGACTAAGAATAATGGAGTGCCAAAGTGAATCCGATTCAATGGGAAAGCGCCATAACCACTTACCTAACAAGGCCACATTCTTCGACTTAAGGTTACCTATCCCCAAACCCCCGTATTGTTTAGGTTTCGTAGCAATCTCCCATTTAACTAAGTGGTCACCGAAACCGTCCCGACGGCCCTCCCAAAAAAAATCCCTCATCATCCTTTCAATTACCTTGGCAACATTAATAGGCAGTCTGAAGATTGATAAAAAGTATGTGGGAATACTACCCAAGACTGCTTGAAGCAACACGAGCCTTCCACCCCTAGATAAGCTTCCTCTGTGCCACCCTTCTAATCTTCTCGCCACTTTTTCGATCACAGGATCCTAGAAAGATTGAGCATTTGGGTTTCCTCCCAAAGGTAGACCAAGGTAATTTAATGGACATTCCCCCTTACCACACCCTAAACTGTTAGATATTCTTTCAACTCTGTCCTCCTGTAGATTTATGCCCAGAACTATGCTCTTAACCATGTTGAGTTTCAATCCCGTTGCTTTAGAGAAAATATCCAATACTCCCATTAGATTTTCAATATTCTCATCCGTGTTTTCTAAGAAAAAAATAGTATCATCAGCGAATTGAAGATGTGAAACTCTTACCTTGTTTCTTCCTATACTGAAACCTTCTATAATTTCCTTGTCACATGCCTTGTTCATCAATGTACTCAAAACATCTCCCACTAGAATGAATAAAAATGGTGACAGTGGATCCCCCTGTCTCAATCCCCTTGAGGCACCGAATTTGCCTCTTGGTTTCCCATTTATCATTACTGAGAAATTTACTGACGACAGGCAGCCCCAAATCCAATTTCTCCATCTTTCTCCAAATCCCTTTTTTTCTAAGACAAAATCTAGGAATTCCCAACTAACATGGTCGTATGCTTTCTCAAAGTCAATTTTAACTACCACTCCTTCCCTTTTTTTTGCCCTGTACTCTTCAAGTACTTCATTTGCAATCAACACCAAATCCAATATCTGTCTTCCCTTGACAAAAGCACATTGGGCTGCATCGACTGTCTCTGGTACAACTTACCTCAATCTCAGCGATAGGACTTTTGCGACAATTTTATACAAGGAAGATACCAAGCTTATTGGCCGAAAGTCCTTTATGGATACTAAACTTAACTTTTTCGGAATGAGGCAAATGAAAGTTTCATTAACCTTAGCATTCACGATACCATCCTCAAAAAATTGCATGAACACCTTCATTAAATCCTCTTTGATGACTTCCCATCCTTGTTGCAGGGCCGCCATCGAAAAGCCATCTGGTCCCGGGGCTTTGTCCCCATCACACTCAAATAGTGCTCTCTTCACCTCTTCTTCTTGAAATGGTTCTTCCAATTTTAATTTGGATTCTATGTCAATCGTAGCCCATTCTAAACCTTCTATACCAAAGCTAACGTCATCTTTGTTACTGAAAAGGTTGTCAAAAAAATCTATGATTTCCTTCTCAATTTCCCCCTCAGTATGTAAAATCACTCCATTCCTACTTTCAATCTTGTTGATCAAGTTGTTTACTTTCCTACCACTTGCAATCCTGTGAAACATCTTAGAATTGTTGTCCCATTACTTAA
Source organism: Jasminum sambac (assembly GCA_018223645.1). Lineage (NCBI taxonomy): Eukaryota > Viridiplantae > Streptophyta > Magnoliopsida > Lamiales > Oleaceae > Jasminum > Jasminum sambac. Next base: position 33,783,440 of record CP073648.1, read on the forward strand.
CCCCTTTGATTTTTGCTTTCTGATTGCAAGATGTTTCCTCTCTAATAGTCAGTTCCACCAATGTTCTCCTCAAATTTCTCCTTTCGAGTCTTTCGTCTTCTCCTATGACTTGCCTACTATCCATCATGTCAATTTCCTCAATTCTTTTCATAACCGCCTTCTTCTCCATTCTCACGTCTCCGAATACTTCCTTATTCCACCTTTTCAACTCTTCCTTCATCATTTGTAATTTACCCATGAACCTATACCCCGCCCAACCCTCTAAGTCACACGTTTCCCACCATGTCTTCCAGTTTCTTTTAAAATCCTTGTGTGTTAACCACATATTTTCAAAACGGAATGGAATGAGTCCCCACTTAAATCTGTTTGTATCAAGAGCAATGGGGCAATGATCTGATGTGACCCTAACAAGGGCTTCTTGCCTAACTTCCTCAAACAAACTTCCCCAATCCTCCGTAAAAAGAAATCTATCAATTCTAGAGCAAGCTAATCTTTCTCTCATGTTTGACCACGTGTACTCCGAATTGATTAATGCTAAATCCTGCAATCCTGTTTCTCTTATGAAACTATCAAACTCTTGCATGCTTCTAGTAAATCTACCTCCATTCAACTTCTCCGATGGGTATCTAACTATGTTGAAATCTCCTCCCATAACCCATCTCTCTCCACACAGGCCGTATAGACTTGCCAATTCCTCAAAAAACCCTTCTCTCCCTCTTGATCTACAAGGTCCATATATCCCTGAAAGCCACCAACCTATGCCTGGCCCATTTGGTTCTAAAAAAACCGACACTGAATAATTTCCTAAAACTACTTCTTTGCCTCTGAGCACCCTAGAGTCCCACATGAGTAATACTCCCCCCCGACTTTCCTGTTGCTGGTAGAAACGCCCATTCTTTGAACCTGAAACTCCAGATACTGCCTATCAACTTCTTATCAATTTGTGTTTTCTTTGTCTCTTGAAGAGCCACCACATCCGGTCTTTCTCTACTTAACAAGTCCTTTATCATTCTCCTTTTATCCCTACCCCCCAACCCCCTCACATTCCAACTCATAATCTTCATTGGGTACTCCCACAATCCCCTGAAACTACCTCCTCTAGTTGCCTTCTATCATAATTAATACTGCTCTGGAGGTTTTTAAGTTCCCTTGCCCCTTTGTTTGCACTTTTCCTCGTGTAGATTGAATTACTACCCTTGTTGCACCGTTTAGAAACATATGTTTTCTTTTTGCTTTGTAAAGGTACAAGGGTTAAATTCATTCTACGGAGGAGAAGCGTAAGCCTCTCGAAATCATCCCCCAACAGCTTTCCTTTGCTCACATTCAAAATCATCTGTAGGTTATTCTCAGAACTATTCAGATTTGGATTTCCCATTGAATCGGATTCCTCTGTCTGATTTGAAATGTTTCTATCGATAGTGCTATTCATATCAACAGAGGGTGCACAATCAGTTAATATCGTCTCATCACTGCCACATGCAGACCCATTACAAGAGAACGTAGCATAATCAGAACATACCAAATTTGAGCGAGATGGATTAATATTACCTGGTTCAGTAGACAAGTTGGTCATGGGGGAATTTCTGAATTGATAGGCTGTACTGTTTCTGAGATAATAAGCTGTGTTGTGTTTGTGACGCATTCATCCTTTGGTGTCTCTTCTTCGGTTTCGTCTGAGAATTGTGATTTTGTGCTTGTTTCTGCTGGTTGGTTCTTTGGTTCTAGTCTTCCCTGATCATTTTGCTCTTGACTAGACCTCTTTGGCTCCATCCACATAACTCCAATATCTCGCAGCACTTCAGACTCGTCTCCTCTCTCTGTTTCAGTTTCATAATCTTCCCCTTCACTGTTCTCAGGCTCATCTATCCCCTCATAGAAATTCCACTGCTTTTCCATAGCTTCTTCATCATCCATGATCTTCCCAATTGCTACTTCATCATCGAAATCAAGAGTTTCTCCAGTTTTACCTGTTACCTCACTGTAGAATGTGACCTTTTCCTCTAGATCATCTGCCTCGTCACTATCTCCTTCGGTTTCATCATGATCGTCGAAGAGCAACACAGTTTTCCTCTCTCTTTCTGTACCGTTTGCCTCTAGATTGTTGAAAATCGTACCACTGCCGAGACTTTTCTGGTTTTTCCTGAATATCGCTGTCGTTATGCATCTCTGCGCAAATGTCTGGCCAGATCGTATCGGAAGAAAGTTACGAATTAGTGACTGGGCTTTCACTTATGCATAGCTGATGCAAATCTCATGAAAAGTTATCTTTAGCTCTGTATACCTGTTTGTGTAAAGTAACCTTGATGGTTTTGGGTCCTTGCTCGCAGGAGATATTGAGTTGCTGAAATTCTTACTTGCTAAGGATGTAAATGTTGATTTACAAAGTGATGCTGGTACTCCGCTCATATGGGCTGCTGGTCATTGCCAGCAAGATGCTGTCAAGTTACTACTAGAACATAATGCTAATGTAAGTTGATGCCCTGCTTTATAAATTTTTGTCGGGATGTGAGTCCATTGACTACTTGTCCATTATATAACATGCACACACCACATGTAGTAACTAAATTTGTCTGCCGGAATCCTTTATTGTATGTTCTTTTCGATGGGAATCTATATTTTGTTAATCAAAAGATCCAATTTACAATTAACAAGTGGAAGATATTCTCTACACACTCAAATGGAAGATCAGTAAGATGTTTTTAAAAAATTGTCGAGAGCCAAATCTGTTAAATCGCTAGATATACAAGTGTACAAAAAAATAGGAAAGTTATTCCCTTTCAGTAGTATCTCACACTTTGTCTTTAGAAACCCTGCAATTTTTTGGTAGGTGCAGTTAGTTAATTTATTAAGGGATACTTTGGTTAGATCGTAAAACAATTATGGTACTATAAAAAGAGGCTACGGTTTCACTTCTGTTTAGGCAAAGCTTGAGTCTCAAAATTGGAGAGAGCTGAGCCTCTCAAATTCTCAGCAGTGCTTTGTAATTCCCCTTTAATTTTCATTGCAATGTTATCACAAACGCAAACGAATCACTGCAACCTAGTCTTTACTTGAAAGGTTCTGTCAAATTTCTGTAACCAAGCATACCAGGGAGTCGTTGACCACTTGACTACAAGAAAGAGAGAAGATTGAATAATGAAACCAAACTTGTTTATTCTCCAGATTTGCAATACAGGTCTCCAACACTGGGGATCTACGTAATTAGTCTTTATATTTTCACCACAAGAGGTCCTCAAAACTTTAGGTATGCTAAATTCTCCACCAAAGTTTGCACCCCTGATCCCTGAAGTTTTAGTATTGCAAAGTCAGTCCACCAAATTCCAAAAAGAAGAAGGAAGAAGAAAAGAAAAACTGTGTTAACCTATTCTATATCTGCTCTCCTTTTATAACCTTCCAATGACAACATTGCAAGATCATTATCCAGCCAAGAGAGGCTGGAAAGAGAAGGGTGATCTAATCTGCTTAGGGAAGCACTAATATTTAATCTCCCTGCCCTTCAAAGAGGGATCCATTGGAAAAAGATGTTTTGCTTGAAATTGTTTCGCCTTTTGTACCTTAATCTTACCCTTACTCAGACCAATATCCTCGCTTCTGCTGTTCAAAGAGGTGAACATTTTTTTGTTTGATTGTCTTTTTAACAAACATTTGTAGCTTTTTATATTAATTAATCAAGTTACTGAAGGTATCACTCTTCATATCATTATCTTATTCCTGTAGATCATCTTGGAGAAATGTTTGACATTCATCAGGTTGTACCATAAAACCAGTATATGTTATCGCTCATTTTGGTGCATTTATCCCATGAGATCGTCACATATCTAGTCATTAAATCTTTCTTTTTAACTATCTTTTCCAATCTTCTCTCTTTATTTGTCATGAAAGGATTTCAAACCTTTTATTATTATTATTATTATTAATTTTTTATTTTTATTTTTTATTTTTACATTGCTTCTACATATTTAGTTTGCATCTAATTTGCAAGCTGGATCTCATTAGTAGTCTATTCTATGTAAGTTATCAATTCAATCTATTGTTTGATATATCAAATCCATGTATAATGTAAGAGGCCAATATTCGTTCATGTTCATATTACAACATGAAATGATGTGAACATGTTCTAAAAGGGAGGAAACGGGTACTGAGGCATTTTCCCTTTGTAAGGCATAAGGCACACTGAACCAGCAAAATTTGTAAAAATGTGAATTTAATAAAAAATTAGCAACCAAAAAGGAAAAGGGGAGGGAGGAAATTTGAATAACTTGCTCCCATCTCTCTGCTTTCTGCTGGAGTGCTCGTTTTCTCCTGAGGGGTTTGCCTTTGTGCGGAGCTTATAATTGCTTCATATTTATCAATTTTCCTTTTTCTCTTTTGTTTTAGAATTAGTCTGATTTGTTTCTATATTTGTAGGAGATAAAATAATTTGTTTTGAGTTTAACATCTTAAATATTTGCTTAAATTACTCATCCTGATTAGCTGTAGTATTGATTTGCGGAGTAAGCCATTTAATGGGAACTTTTTGGTACCCCAAGCAGTTGAGGAATAATCTTGCATTGATTATCTAAGATTAGCAGTCAGTGAAGTTTCTCCTATTTTGATGTAAAATGTCATATTGATTCCGGAGCTATTGGTTTATTTATTTACAAGTATGATGGCAAGATATGAAAGCCATATACGTATTCACTGCCAAAACATGTTAGAAATGTGCCATTTCTGTAATCGCTTGTAAAGTGGATGATCATCCACGTCCTACATTGGGAATTGCATTAATTCTTGTTTCGATGTACGTTGAGAGAGTATGATCAAAAGAGAAGAATGAACATACTTAAAGTAAAGCTATTATATGACTGTGAATCTTCTTAATGTTTTCTTTCTTGCATGGGGAGTTAATTTTCTTTTATGATATGTACATTACTTTCTTCAATTCTGTGTAATTTTTGAATTCTTTTCAGCCTAATGCTCAAACTGAAGATGATGTAACTCCTCTATTATCAGCTGTTGCAGCAGGTTCATCTGCATGTTTGGGATTGTTAATCGAGGTTAATAATTTCCCTGTATTATTATTATTATGGTGGTGGTTGTTATTATTATTATTATTATTATTATTATTATTATTTATTTTAAACTTACCATTTCTTCTTACTTGATGCAGGCAGGTGCCAATGTGAATATTAGTGCATGTGGAGCAACACCTCTGCACATTGCTGCTGATGTTGGTAGCCCAGAAGTCATCAACTGCTTGTTGCAAGCTGGAGCAAATCCCAATGCTGGTGATGAGGTAACAGGGAGGATACAAATTTTTTATTTTACCAGTCAGATACAAATATTTTATTTCTTCTCTGCAGGATGGCTTGAAGCCAATACAGGTTGCAGCTGCAAGAGGTAACAAAGAGGCAGTTAAGATTCTTCTCCCCGTAACTTCACCAATCAAAAATGTTCCTGACTGGAGTGTTGATGGAATCATTGAGCACGTGCAATCGGAAAACGACAGAAAACAGGTATTCTAATTCATTATTCCCATAACATAATGTTTCTAACTGCAACTTGAAAGCCTTACTCACTGTTGGACTTACTCAGCTAAAGGCAGAATAGGTAATGGCCAAGATTTCCAGTATTTTGCTGCTTTTCTTTTACTTCTGAAAGGAGTATGGAGAAACAAGGATAGTTAGATTTTCATTAAGCATGTACATAATACTAGTTTTTGAATGAATAAAAGCAGGGTGAGGTAGAAGCTTCGAGGGAATCCAAATCGAAGGATATTACACATCCAAAGCCAGATGTGCCTGAGGTCCGTCCATTTTTTATCTTTTTATTTTATTTTTAATAATTATTTTACTGGACAAAATTCAAAAAAGCTTGAACATTCCTTTTCACGTATTTGTTAATAATTTAGGTAACACCCGAGGCCAAGAAGAAAGCTGCTGAAGGAAAGGCAAGAGGTGATGATGCTTTTAAGAGGAAGGACTATATGACTGCTGTTGATGCTTATACCCAGGTTTGGGTTTCTTCACTTCAATTCATGATTATCCTTTTTTGCTCTCCCTATCTGCATTTTAGCGCTCAGCATGGAAATTATAAGCTGTTCCTGCCCCAGTTTGTGCCGTCTATGTACTCGTCATTATGGTAAAATCTTGATGCTAATTACATGGATGATGTGTTCGTTTATTTTTTTATTTTTTTTAAACCCTAAAAATTAACTTCTACTCTTTGTCAAAAGTGGAACATCAATATCAACTCCACCTCTCACGTAACTATTTATTATTATCCACCCTTCCTGTGGTCCCTTAGTCCCTACCATTATTGAAACTAAAACTTTTAGTTTTTAGCAAAATAAAAGTTCACGTCAACATAAGCTGAGTGTGTGCGGGTAACCTTTTATTTTGCTAAAAGCAAACTTTTGACATTAAATAGTAGAGTGGCTAACATGAAATTTCGCTTTAACTTAGTAGTAGTGAAAAAATGTTGAAATGAACACATGCTGAGTGCTGATTTGCAGGCAATTGATTTCGACCCATCTGATGCTACACTCTATTCTAATAGAAGTCTATGCTGGCTTCGTCTTGGCCAAGCTGATCATGCTTTAGCCGATGCTAAGATGTGCAGGGGTCTTAGACCCGATTGGCCGAAAGCTTGCTATCGCGAGGGGGCAGCTCATCGCCTAATGCAGGTACGCTTCTTTCTTCTTTTGTTGAAATCAAAATCTTTTTAGGTTTCTTTATCTTTGACGTTTTCTTATTTCCTCCGTGCGTAGAAATTTGAAGAGGCGGCAAATGCTTTCTATGAGGGGGTGAGACTTGATCCTGAAAATAAAGAGCTTGTTACTGCATTCAGGGAAGCCGTTGATGCTGGAAGAAAGTTTCATGGCTCAGAGCAGCAGTCAAACGCATAGAATAAATGGTGGTCAGTCGTGCAATTTAACGGGCCTTCTCATTTTTAGCAGGTGATGTTATGATTTTGAATTTTTTCCACCTTCAAGAAACAATAAACAATTTAGCCTCCCTGGGATTCACAAAATGGATACCTTCTCAGAACTTATTGAATGCAGAAGAGATGGATGATTTCTAGCTTCCTTCATATGTAGCTTACGGCATAATAGAGCTATTATTTTCAAAGTTTTGTCAACTCCTTGGTGTTTCATATGTGTGCGGGGGCGCGGCTCTCATATTTCTCATTTTTTGCACTCGGATCTCTACTTCACCAAAGTTGCGTTGTGCATTTGTTCACAGGATAATCCTTGTGTTTGAGTAAATTCTAAACAAATAAAAGTTATATTTTACTTAGAAGAGTTGTGATGAATGTGCGATTGATCGATGGTTATGAACGTTGTATTGAAATTAAAGTCTAATAACAATGAAATGGTAGAAGTGAAATCTAAATAAGAAAAATTTTAAACCAAACATTGACATAATGCATGTATATGTGAATTCTTGAGAAATCTCTAGAAGTGAAACCTAGGAGTTGTTTCTGCACTCCGGTCTCCACATCTCCATGGTATTTTGATGATCGAGTCAGTATACGAGGCAGAAAACGTCTAGAAGGGAAAGAATGTGATTGGGATAAGGGGGAGCTTAAACTGAGATATTATTGGAGATCAACTTTGGAGAAGAATTCCTACTGACTACAAGATTGTATGGATTGTAAAGGTAAATTAAAAAATGGCTAAATCTACCTTTTAATTAGTCTCATCTTGGCCAACCAACTTGATTTTGTTACATTATTATTATAGCCATTTTGTAAAAGATTTCGGTAAAACCGCCTATGTGAGTAATATGCCAAATATTTAACGGAAAATCGTCGTGCTCACGCGTCCAACAAAGCTACTAGCTCTGCTAAAATAAGTAAGTGAAAATGATTTTACTTGGCCGGACGTGTCATTTATCTCGTATTATTAAACACATTTTTTAGGAGTAGTGTTATTTACAAACAGTCATGATTAATAAATAGTGGTGTCACATTAATGCATTTGTCATTTTAAATAATACATTTAAGATAACAAATCAATCATTCCAATTTGATAAACGATTATGACAAATGCCATTATTTAGGGAAAAAATAGTTTATTTACTTATTTTAATACAACTGGTGCCTTAATTGGACACGTGCACAAACGTTTCTTTGCAAAGGATTTTCTGTCTGATATTTGATAGATTGCTAACATGGGCAAGTCAATTGAAATGTTAGATTTGTTGGTGTTAGGATGTGTGTAAAAAAAGTTTTTATATGTTTTTATGTGATAGGAGAGAGAATGAGTGAAATTGAATGGTGGAGATTTGTGTAGTATAGGTAGGTCTTATGAGATATGAAATAGGAGAGAGAATAAGTGGAATTAAATAAGTATGTAAAAATATATAAAAATATATAAAAGAACACACGCAAAGTTGGGTGCCTATGATGAAACAAAATCAAGTTAAGTAACCGCGGTAACACTATTTAAAAATTGGAGTGGTCATGTGTGAATTTTGCCCGATTGGAAATATTTACTTGTCTTGAGTGAGTTGTGCGAGAGTGTGTTCACACTTCACAGTGGAATGTGAATGGCTGCGGAATAAATTAGAATTGACACATGAAGTGGTGATAGTCACTTAGTCATATGAACCAATATTGACTATTGGAAGTGACACTTCATAGTCGATTTTCTGTCTTGTTTGCGGTAGTGACAGTTATTTGGTCATATGGACCGATCTTGACCATTGGAAGTGACACTTCCTAGTCGATTTTTTTGTCTTGTTTGCAGTAGTAACAATTACTTAATCATATGAACCGATCTTGACTATTGTGCTGCCTCAAAGTGACTGATTGCTTGGTGGTTGGTTAGACATTTGTCAATTAGCCCATTCTTGTCTAATCGGTCGCAACAAATATTGTCAGACAAGTGGCCGTTGTTGCTTGACTTGGGCGCTTTCGGCATTAGGCGTCATCATGTCCTTTGTGGACTTGCCTCCGCTTCGACTGAGGGGAAAAGGGAACTCCACTATCATGGGAAGTAGCAAGAGGCTATACGGATGTGTTCATTTAGAGTGTGTTTGATTGGGTGTGTTTTACTTGGAAAAGGAAAAATTTCGTGTGTTTTACCAAGAAAAGGGCTGTTTGATAGCCAAAGTTTTCTTGGGAAATGTTTTCCTTCTTCTTTCCTCACATGACCCCTTTTCTAGCTTTTTAAGGAATCCATTTTCTTACCTCTTTGGCTGGATTTGGTTTTAATGGAAAAGTCAGGTTTTTTTTTTTTGAAATGGACAATTTGCTTTAATTATAAAGATAAGGAAAATGATCGAATTTCATAGAAAAAAACACAAAAACAATGAAAACAATACTATTTTCCAACTTCTAAATTAATACAATCAAACACCAACAACTATTATTTTTCCTAAAAAACCTTTCTCCGAAATTCATTTACTCGAAAGTCATTTTCTTTCTAACTAAATTCTAGCTTTGCAATCAAATGGTAAAAAACTCCCATATTTCGTGTAAGACGGAAGCTAGGCGAGATCAATGGTAACAATCAATCTAGAAATGAACTACTTTCATTAGCCCACACAACACAATTTGTTAATATTACACACATAACTACAAAACAGAGACGGCTACATTTCAGATATCTGCTTGACATCGATCAAACTACAAATTGAAGTGTAAGACTGAATACCAGTTTTGGCACAAAACAAACCATAAACTGATTGGAGAAGAATTATCAATTCACCACAATCTTCCATCAATTGCATTATATATAAAAAAATAATAATAATCAACCAAAAAATCATTGAAATTTCAATACGATTCCACTCAATAGATCCAAAATCCAAAGCTCTAATTTGGGGGATACGACGGGTCTCCACCAACAACCGAAAGCAATCCACCTTCCACTGCTTCGCTTTCGTCCAAGAACAAGTTCTCACTGCCCCTAAACGCTGCGTGGATACAGATCACAACAAACCCACTGATTAACGCCACAAGCACATTCAATCCCACATGAGTGTACACCAGCGCAATTACAGTAATCAGGCTCAAAACTACCAACACTACCCGATCATCGACCACTCTGCTGAATACCACAAGTGGATCTTCGCGAAACAAGTATAGGACAAACCACGCAACGAAGGTGATTAAGAACACAATCATCGAAATTGGGTGGTAGATTAGACTGCAGAAGAGGATGAAGAGGACGATAATCGCGTAATTGAAGCGGAAGTGGTTGAGGTTGTGGTGGATGCGGGACGTGGCATCGGCGTAGCTCAAGGGGAGAGAGAACGCCGAGATGTCGAAGAACACCCGCCATGGGTGGCGTATAGCGTAATAGGATCTGGTTAACGACGGTGAAGCTGGAGGCGGAGAAGGCTTTGTGCGGGAGGATATGGAACCGTAAGCGGAGGATGAGTCTGTGGACATTGTTAGTATTAGCGACCGACAGCGGCAGACGGCGGCGGCCGAAGGCGATCTGGGTTTAAGCCCTGCAACAGGACAGTTATGGGTTTGGGTACTGGACTGAAATTGAAAATGTTATTACCCCTTCAGGAAAATTGAATGTAAGCCCCTTCTACTTCTAAAAAGTATGCAATTCACGTCTCATTGTTTTATACGAGTTTGATATATATTGATATTTATATTCCAATGCTATTAATTCTCTCGTACAAATTTACGATTACATTTTCGTTGCGTGGAATATACTTACAAAGTGTTTAGAGGGGTAATACATCCAACACTTGAAGGAAAGAAAAAAGAATATTTAAAAAATTTTAAATTAATCAAGTGGGATAGTTTGCTCTTACACAAAAAAAAAAAAAGGTCAAATGGCTTATGTTCAAAGAATCTGCTAAATTTTAAATGACTATAAAAGAAGAATTATTATTTGCAACTAGTATTTCTCCGTGCGATGCACGAAGCTATTAAAACGGCTTATATGTGTATATATATATATATATATATATATAATATTATAAATTTCAATAATGGTTTATAAATTTTAATTCAAACTATTATCTTGTAAGAAAAAATATCATTTTAGTTGTTGTAATTAATGATTTTAGGCAATAATAAAATATTTGAGATCAAAATTTAGACAATACTTATTTGAACAAAAAGAAATAGTCCTATTAAAAATTTTGCCAAAATTTTTATCATCAACGTCATTGCAGTAGCTAGGCCACGATAACTTTTTTAAACACGGATTTTAGAATATTATATATTAGAGAATTTATACGATGTGAATTCTATATCGCATGAAATAATAAAATCTCTATACAAAGTATTTATAGGTGAAACTTTGTATATTGATTTTTCGGTAACAAAAAATTGTTCAGAATAATTGAGAATTTCTTTTTAAAAAAACTAATGCATGCAATACTAAGTATAAAAAAAATTTGAAAAATTAATTAGGAAATGAAGAGATGATTAAATGATAATTTTGATGATTTTTTTTTGAGTGGCTTGCGAAATAGTGAAATGAGATATGAAAGTTATCATTTTCTATTTCTTTTCTAATTAATTAATTATTCAATATAAATTTAATTATTTAACTACTCATTATTTGATCTTAAAAAAATTACTTACTATTTGAACCACTTAATGAACACTACCTATGAAAAATATCTAAAATTACCCTTTTGACATGGTAAAAACAAATTGCTTAATTTTTTAAATATGTAAAAAGGTTTTTTTTTCTAAAGCAGAAAACCATAGCTTACGTGACATTGTTTCAAGTTGGCACTTCAACACTAAATATAAGAGAATTAAAAATATATAACTTAATTAAAAAATTAGAATACATATAAAAAAAGTAAAATAAGGAAAACAACGCCAAATAAGGAAAGTATAATAAATTAAATAATAAAAGTAATTAATTCCTAAAAAAAAGATGACACTGCCACCTAAACATTTTATCTAGATGACTCTTTTAAATTTATATATAGTTAGATTTGTTGTTGATTATTCAGCTTATGAAAAAATGAATTTTTTTAATTCACTTAGTTACAACTGTATGCATCTATAAAGAGGGAAATTATCTTGAATGATTTATCATTTTTTTTTAATTTTTAACCACACATTGCAAAATTACTTCGAAAATAATAGATATTAAACATGCACCAAAAATCATTTCATATAGACTAATTTGACTACGTATATCTATAATCAATCTTGTGTCAAAAATTAGTTTTCATGTTAGAAGACTCTGATGAAAAAAGTGTCCGGTGAGAAATATATTAAACTTATTATTATGCTGGCATCCTTGAACCTTGAAAGAAAAGTTCCTTTAATAAAAAAGAATATCACGAGACACGTGGTTAAAGGGGAGATGGTTGCCCGGGGGGAGGGTAAAAAGCCTGTGAAAAGGAAAGGCCTTTTTGTGGGGGAGAACAACATGAGAGAGAGATGATCAATACAAAATTAATTTCTTCACATGCAAGAGATGGTTTGGTTACGTTTGGACGAGGTTTTATTTTTATTATTTTTTTAAAGGCATTTTGTAATAATTTAAATAAAACAAATGTCTTGTTAGAATAAAAAAGATGTATATCTAAAATTCCATGAGAAAGCTTATAATAATAATAATAATAATAATTGTTATGAATATAAAACGCACCCGAGGGAATCGAGGAAATAATTTATATATATTTTAATGATGTGAATGACTATTATGTCCCTGATGAAATTATGTAATTATTTATCGGCTTATTCAAGCTTTCCTATAACAGGCTCAGCTTATTAATGAAATTCATTCATGTGAATTCCTTATAATTCATTCTCTCTAAATTCTCTCTATTATTTCTATACTTTTATAACACGTTATCAAAGACAGTCTCTAGCCTTGAGTAATAAGAAGGAGTATGCTTCACAACAGATCTAACGATGATCCTCTCAGATCGTAAACCTGATTAAACATTTCTCAAATAACGAATTGTTTTTTTAATAAACTTCTCCTACACGCATCTTCTCTTCAATTGTAATTGAAACCAGAAAGTACTTCACAAATCACCGTGTTACTTCATGTCTTTAATTCCTAATCCGTAAATATGCAGAAACGAATTCGTGAGAAGGAAAATCGAGAAAAGGGCGGAAGGTATATATATTATTATTTTATAATATAATAATATATTAAACTATAACATTCGTTTTCTCGAGATATAAGGAGCATACATTATCAAAATCAAATTTTCTCGACTCCATTATACTCGATTTAACGAGATCTTCGATTTGACACCAATATTGATAAGGCAAACTTTCAAAAATTTACAAATCAGTACCCCAACTTTTGAAAAAGTTACAAAAGGGTCCTTGGACTTGTGAATATTTACGTATTAATCCTTATACTATTAAAATTTTATAAAGAAATATGTGTAACGCCACGCACTTGCCAAAGCGCATCGGCAAGAATCGTAGTGGCAAGAATGAGTATGTATTAATGTTTTATAAAGAAATATGTGTAACGCCACGCACTTGCTAGCAAGATCGCCACGCAAGAATCGTAGTTGGTCAGACGATCGTTCGACCTCCTGCGTTTACTTTGACAACAATAAACAAAAATGGATAGAATATTCAAGAAATTCTAAATCCATTAATTACGACTGAAGTCCATTTGAGTTAAAAGATCGAATATTATTTTAACTCCCAGAAGAGTTTAAATACATAATATACTTATTCTAAAAAGGATAAGTGAGCTCTTGTAGAAGTAATGAGAATTTGTTCTAGAAGAACAAATCACTCCCGTAAGCAGTTCAATATTTAATTCTCGTACTTTATTTACCGCATTTTAAATATCGCAATACCTCCTACACGATGATGGGTTCAACCATCACCAATGTAAGGTTTTATATATTTATGCAATTTATATGCGAAGTGATGGGTGATACCTTCTACTAAAAGCAGATCCTACTGAAGAAGTAGTTAATCATTATGCATTTTAATTCTCGAATTTAAATTCAGTAAATTTATATTTATTGCAATAATTCCCATAAGGTAGGTTCGACCACCTATTGGAGGAAATTTAATTTACTGCAATTTAAATTTACGTACTTTAAATTTCGCATATATTTCCAATGTGGTGAGTTATATCACACGATTGGTATGCATATTTTCAATGTGATGGGTTATACCACACGCTTTAGAATACTTATTACAAATGTGGTTGGATTAAACCCCACAATTGGATAACTGATTTATATATGTTCAATATGAATATTCTATTGATATTAAAGAAGGGATTTGAGCAAGTGATGTCGAATTTACAGTTGTATGTATTGATGAAATGAAATTGCTCAAAGAATCCCATTGCGATAAAAGAGAAAGAAAATATATCGTGGTGAAAAATCTCATTATGAGATTAGTATATTGTGATATGATGAGAAATGCTCTTAAAGAAGCATTTAATAAAGGAATGTTCACTTTCCACGCCTATTGAATATTGATGGGGAAAATTGAGTAAGTGGTACTGAAGTTACCATTGAATAAATAGATGAAAGTAAAATGCTCAATAGATCCCATGTTGATAAATCAAAGAAAATATATCGCATGGAAAGATTATATGAAGTAATCTCATCGATGATATGAGATTGTATTAATATGAGAATAAAATGCTCTTGAAGAAGCATAATCACTAAGATTTATGTATTTGAATAAAGCCAATATGATATTATTATTATTACTCCAGAAGAAGTACAAAACAAAGTGGAACATATTGAGAATATCAAAGATGGCAATAAATATGCGAAAAGAAAATACATATTGAACCCATAAATGAGGGATGCGTCTCGAGAGTACAAATACTCCGTAACTCTGCCCACCCGAACATTCGGGTTCATAATGAAAGATCCAAAGGATCTCTTTTTCTCTTGACACCGATGGTCTGTGACCGACGGGTTTCAGCTTCGACAGATTTTTGAACATATGATTGAATCTTGATGAGTAGATCAAAGAATCGTATTAGCGGAAACAAGTATATTTCTCGCTGAACGAGAAATAAATTTATGTTCTACACCCTGATCTAGAAAAGCTAGCAAACCATCAAAGAAATAATTAATATTCAACAAACCTATGGGTTTGTTATGAAAGTTCCACTGTGCAAATGACGCTATATTGAATATTTCTTCCAGCGTGTTATAGCGCTGGAAGAACAATAAAAGCATCACTATTGCTCATCATGTACATCGAGCGATCGTGGATGGATTGTGTTTCTAGCATCAATCCAAATTTGGACTAATGACATTTCTAACTCCAATTCGACATCGCCTCCAATTCGATGAAAAGGTATTACACTTGACACTCTTATCCCCCATGATTGTGCGGCCATCATAAGACTCCTTAATAGTTTGTTATTAGTCCCTCCATATAGTATATTGATATTTTGTTTCCCTAACTCCCTTACAAGTTGGTCTGCCATATCCACATATTGGATATGACCTACTAGTCTGGAGCCACCAAGAACACATATGGTTTTAATCTGGTGAGGTAAATGCTGACTTGTATGAGATGATTCTAAAATCTCCATATCCATCTCTACTCCTATCTCTCTTTTTGCACTATACTTTTAATGTATGAACATGAGAGATATATGAATCCCTCTATTTAAAGAAAAAATTTTCAAACCAATAATTGATTCTACTATTTACTTTTTGACAAAGATGAAAGAGGAAAAGGCAGAAAAATTTTAGTGAAATGACATATACCTGTCGGTGATTGAAAAATAATATATATATACATATATATATATATATATTAAAATTGAAAAAAGATATTTACAAATAAAAGAAATATATTGATCTTTGTTATTACACCAAGTTTTCTTACATAAATATGGGAAAATCATTATACTAAATTTTTCTACTAAATTTACAAACAGGATCTTCTAAAGTAAGTTTTTCAAGACTGTAATGCATTTGTTGATCTTTGAATTTGGCCCATAAGGCCATTAGCTCACCTTGTACGTGTCCACTAGGATGTGTCTCAAGAGCCTGTTGAATATCATCCAAAGGCTCCTTACTCAATCCATCTTTAATGAATGCTATTTTATCTTCTCGGTTTCTGGACAAGTACCCCATAGATTTACATCGAGTGTCACATGTCCACCGAGCACACTTGTAGCATCCTCCTAATCTTTTTGCTCTCCGTTTCTTTGAAAAACTACTTTTACCCATACCAGGCATGTATTTAGAAGGAATTGAAACCTCACCAGATAATCGAACCTTTGCTTCAATCAACCATCGGATATCTTGTGGGATACCCTTATTCATTAGCATCCTCAACCTTTCAAGCCTACTTCGATAAATCCTTTTTAGGATTTTGATCGGTAGTGATGGATAGTATTTTCGAAGATTTGAGAGCAAATTATCCATTATTATATATGGACCATTATTATGGTGAATCTTTGTAAGTGCCCTGATAATTTATAAACGCCAGATGAGGTAAGGCTCGCGTTGGAACAAGATTTAAACATGAAGCGTATGTGCTAAGATTCCACGCTTGAACAGGATGTGTAATAATGCTACCGAAACATGATGGAATATGTCGGTGAGCTATACATATGATGAAAGTAATAAATCATGTTGAGCACTATACAGATACTAGTGAAATCGATATAAGAATTTACTGAACTAAAAGTTCAATAATACTGCTTGCGTAACCTGATCGACCATCCCGCTTAAATAATTATTGAAATCAATATTTCAAGTGAAGAATTAAAAGAATTCTTCAATGATTGTTCTCGATAAATGATGAAATCATTACTAGCCAATATTGGGAATAAATCCCAAATATATCCGGAATAAATGATGAGAAATATGGGCCCACTCATCCTCCATGTGGACTACTAGATATTATGATATGGATCCACTAGATAGTCACATGTGTATATGATTCGTAATTTGAAATTTACTGAAATATTTGCTCACCAGATGAGCATGATTTCCAGATTTAATGATAAAGCTAGTAAATGTATATCCCAATACTTGAATAAATCACGAAGGATTGAGTATGCATACAAGTGGGATATTATGTGGCAAATTATTTAAAGTCCTCCAATAAATTGCCAATATCGAGAATAGAATGCAAACTATATAAATTCTCATATTAAGACTGAATGATAAAAATATATATGAGTTTTAGTGTTCTAAATTTTCTTAGCATGAGGGGAGTATTAAAGGTGAAAATGATATGTGAAATGCATCATACTATATCCTCACAATTAAAATATGAACCTCAAGTTCAAAGATGTATAAAAGATGTTATGAACAATCACATATATCGCTTAAGATGCTTTGATAAGTTAGCACGCTGTAAGCGTTGATATTATGACATTTCAATCATATATATCAAGCAAATTATTAAAGATGGTCTTAATAACGGAGGCATATACTCTTGAAGAGTATATAGACATAACTATATTGTGTAATCCTACAAGAGGATTGATAAATGAGATATCTCGATAAGTTATGTCGATATGGGGAAAGAAATAAAATTGAAAGTGTCGACACACTATGAAAAGATAGCGCTACATACTATCAATAATAGTGAGGATATTAAAATCCATCGAAAATGCCGATGCTGAAATATATGCCCTTATGATTAAAGTGTTCATGCACGGGTTTAATGAGAAATGAGAATGAAACTCTTGAAGAGGTTTCAAATGTATTATTGTATCAAGATGCAACGGCTCAAAATATCTACATTGATATTGTTGAGAAATTCATATCTTGTACTCTTTTCCTTGATTGATGTTTTTGTCCCAAAAGCAGGTTTTTCTCAAATAAGGTTTTTAATGAGGCAGCCCAATCTCAACTACTATGAAATCTCCAGAAGAGATTTAGGTATTTATCTCGATATAGTGAGAAAATGAGATCGAAGCTGTTGATTGCATATATGCACTGAATATAACATGATATTGTATAACATCTAAAATTTCATTCATGTGGAGATGAATGAAGAGTATGAACCAATGTATATGATACTCATACAAATCTATGAAAGATTTTGAAATGCTTGCAGCATACTTGTATAAAATACGCGTTGCACTCTTTTTCCCTTGACTGAGGTTTTATCCCATTGGGTTTTCCTAGCAAGGTTTTTAATGAGGCAACATTAAAGGCGTATTCACATGAATAATGTACTTTTTCCTTCATTAGGATTTTTCCCACCGGGTTTTTCCTAATAAGGTTTTAACGAGGCATATTCATGGTATATTGAGGACGACAAGAGAAATCAACACAAAGGTATATATTGGATCAAGTTATAATAGAGACAATGCTTTAGATCCAAACAATGATGATATTGAAATCCTTTACCGAAGTAAGGATATCGGTCCTCAAGATATGAAATCGATGGAGTAATCAGACTCTTTTTCCTTCGATCAAGTTTTTTCCCACGGGTTTTCTTGACAAGGTTTTAACGAGGCAAAGACGCATCTCTATATTGGTGATCGACATCGTGGGGAGAAATATTTCGATTTAAACAAAGATATGACCATTCTAAACTTTCCTACAATCAGTTTGGAAGTTTCATTGGGTTTTTCTCCAAACAAGTCTAGAAGACAAACAAATAGTCATTCAAGGGGGAGTGTTATGAATATAAAACGCACCCGAGGGAATCGAGGAAATAATTTATATATATTTTAATGATGTGAATGACTATTATGTCCCTGATGAAATTATGTAATTACGATTGTGCCATTCGAAGTTTCCCTATAAATAGGGCTTCAGTTATTAATGAAATTCATTCCTGTGAATTCCTTATAATTCATTCTCTCTAAATTCTCTCTATTATTTCTATACTTTTATAACAATAATAATAATAATAATAATAATAATAATAACAACAACTACTCTACTAATTTGCCCTGCGATATGAATAACCGGAAAAGACAAAAAAGGAAAGGCTAAAAAATGTAAACAAATAAGGCTTGAGAACCAACCAATGTTGCATGCATGGACAAAATAAGTCAAAATTTTGCCTCATTACTATGTTTTTCGATATCTTATGCAAATAAAATAGTCCACATATGATATACACAGTATCGGTCCTGTGATTTTCAGATCTCGACGCAACATTCAGACTAATCCCCCAATCCCTAGGTCGTGACAAGTGCATTTTGTGAACCTATTTTAGACGCTAAAACTAGATGTTCATCGTCCACAGTTCCATTTTACTACGTAATTTGGGTAGGTAAAAATCAGAATCGACAAAATTCATGTGCATATGAGCAAAATCAGATTAAATTGACGTACTTGGAGCTCAATCGCAGTTCTTGGATTTGAACTGTAGAAGTAGGAGGACTTAATTGAAGAAAATCACCAGTTCATGGACTAAATTGCTCCATGTCAAAAGTCAAGGACTTGATTGCAAAAGGATTTTGACGCAAATGGTCCCAAAAAACTAGCCATATTGCCGATTTAGTCCCAAGTAATAAAAGGTAGCGCAAATGGTCCTAAAAAAAATTTTGGTGCGCAAATGATCCATTTAGATGGAATCCGTCCGTTTAACCGTTAGTCAAAGTCAATTGTTGAAAACTTGGGTGCGCATTTGCTCCATTTCATTTGAAATAAATTGCACAAAAGGTCATAACTTAAATATTGTTATAATTAAGTTCCAAAGTTTGAAAAGTATATATTTTAGTCCCAAATTTAGTTAAATTATATAATTTTATATTTTATTTTTTTCTATAAATGCTTATTTGGTCCGTAATTAATTTTGTTGAATTAATTTGATACCGATTAAAATAGTTTTTATAAAAAATTTCAATACAGTAGCATTTGTTCATATTAAAATAATATCACAAATTTCGAAAATTTTCTTTAGCATTAGAGAAGCACACATTTTGATTTTAAGAAATAGCTAATAATAAATATAATTATTGTACATATATAAAATTTTATTAGGAATACAAAATCAAAATGTGCGTGTCTCTAATACTAAAGAAAATTTTTGAAACTTGTGATACTATATTAATACGAACAAATGCTACTGTATTGAAATTTTTTGATAAAAACCATTTAATCAGTATCAAATTAATTCAATAAAATTAATTACGGGCCAAATAAGCACCCATAGAAAAAATAAAATATAAAATTATACAATTTAACTAAAATTGGAACTAAAGTATATATCTTTCAAACTTTGGGACTTGATTGTAACAATATCTAAAGTTAGGACCTTTTCTGCAATTTATTTCAAGTGAAATGACCCAAATGCGCACCGAAGTTTTCAATAGTTGATTTTGACTAATGGTTAAACGGTCGGGTTCCATCCAAATGGACCATTTGCGTGCCAAAGTTTTTTTTGGACCATTTGCACTACCTTTTATTATTTGGGACTAAATCTGCAATATAGCTAGTTTTTTGGGACCATTTGCGCCAAAATCCCAATTACAAATAAAATATTAGGATTAACGTGGAAGAAGCCCGCAAAAGTAGAGCATGCAAGCGGTTCGAGATCATCCAAATGATTGTGAGAAGTTTTTGCATAAACATTGAACTTGTAGCATTTGTTCCAAGGGATTGCTTGGTTATAATTGGTTGAAAGAAGAAAAAGGCATGTGTGATCACTAGCTGTAAAACGAAGCGATAGCTCGGTTGTTTCGAGCAGCAGACCGTGAATTTTCTTTAAGACTTCAATACAATTAGGACACATCCCTTGTTCAATTAAAATAGAATCTTTGGGCATTTCAAAAGCCGTATTTGAAGTTATAAATAAGAAGTGAAAGGCACGACATGGGGTGGAATTTCTTGGGCAAGCTGCATTCACATGGGAAAAATCAACAAGTGAAAAATCAACTAATTCAACATTGGGGTTTATTGATTTTTGTCGTGAACGAGAGAGTTTTTCACTTCATTACTCGTTACCAAATTCATTACAAATGACCCCTATTTATAGAAAAATATTGGGGTCATTGTATTACAAATATTGATCCGGTATACAATAGTCATTCATTCACACAATAAAATATAATTATTACTAGACTTGTCAAAATGGCTCACGAGCCGTTTCAGCTCGCGAGCTTGGCTCGTGCTCGCCAAGTCGAGCTCGATTGGGCTCACCTAAAGGTGAGCTCAAGCTCGAGCAGGAACACCAAATGCACGAGCCGCTCGGCTCGAGCTCACCCGGCTCGCGAGCTCGAGGCAAGCTCGGCTCCGGCTTGTACAGTAAACGAGCCCGAGCCAAGCCCGAACAGCGAGCCAGCTCACCGAACCAAATTGACATGTCTAATTATTACATATACTTTTTATTTAGGGGCCTTTTCTGTTCCCTTTTGGTGATTTTACAACACTCCCCCCTTGAATGACTATTTATATGATTGTCTTTTAAATTTGTTTGGAGAAAAACGAAGTTGGAGAAAAACTTCCAAACTGATTGTAGGAGAACTTGAGTGATCATATACTGCTTCAGGAAAACCTCGTAGGACAAAACATGAACGAAGATGTAAGTTGCTCCCTCTGATGACGATCATTCTTATAAGAACATTCATGTGTTATCTCGTTAAAACCTTATCAAGAAAACCCAATGGGAAAAAATTTGATCGAAGGAAAAAGAGTTCTGCTACTCTATTTGGTTCTGTATCTCGAGAACTGATACATTCACTTCTGGCGAAAGATTCATAAGCCATCATCTGACTTAAGTAATGTCTTCATTATAAACTAATCCAATAAATTCATTGAGTCGATTTCCTGGTTAGGAGCCATTCTGTGCGGGTTGCGTTGGCTATACTGCTAACGAGGTTTGTATCAAATCCAACTAAGATCTATGGGTTCGAGCTTGTGAAATTGGTGATCTAGTTCAACATGTTCTTCTTGATTATCACACTAGCATTACATTAAACTCTGAGAGCTTGGTTAAGATTGTCCATTAGCAACGATTAAATCAAAGGGCTTATTTTGATTTATTATACTGGCAAAAGAAATCGAATAGTCATAGCTTCTTGATTATTTAGGGTTGATAGAAGGAAGAATTCGAATAGTTGGAGCTTGTTGATTATTTAGGGTTGATGAATTGGAAAGAGATAGAACTTTGTTATGAGGAAAATGTTAACATCAATTGACAAGACAACTGAACTTGAGAACTAGATTGTTCATTTAATTGAATTTCTCCACATCTCTATTGTTTATTTATATTACTTGATTTTAAAGTTTGTCATTACAATCCGAAACCCCATCACCTCTACTTAACGGACATCAAAACCACTTATCATTCTCTGTCGGATCGACTTTACTCTCGCTACTACATTCTTAGGAATAATTAGTGGATGAGGATTTTAATTTTAACTTTGGTGTATTATAGCATGTATCAAAGTTTTGATGCTGTTGCCAAGGAATGGTTAAAAAAATGCTTTCATGGCCTTTATTTTTTTTCTTATGTGCACAATACTCGATCATCTGATCAAGAACTTGTTGTTTTTGATCTAGAAATAGAGAGAACTTTTCAGCAGCGAAGAAAAGAAGCGAGATAACCAATGGTTGCCACTAACAACAGGACTTTATGCAACTAGCTATACCTGATATTGTTCAGCAAATGCTGTGTGTCACATTTCCGGCTTTGGAAGCGGATGCTAAATTTGAGTTGGAATCTAGATTGGTCTATCTTTTACCTAGCTTCTATGGCAAGGCCGACGAAGATCCACATCAACTTGGGAAGGAATTTCAAGTGGTTTGTGTTAGCATGAGACTGCTAGTTGCGACTAAAGAGTAAATCAAGCTTAGGGCTTTCCTCTTTGCATTGAGGACGTTGCTACCGAATGGCTATATGGTTTGCCATCTGAAACTGTTACTACGTGGGAATGATATGAAAAGGCTGTTTCTCGATAAATACTTTCTCGCATTGAAAGCTGGAACTATAAAAAAGGAACTCTATGTTGTGCATTAAAACAGTGGGTAAACTCTATGAATATTGGGACTGCTTTAAGAAGCTTGTTGCTAGTTGCCCGCACCACCAAATAATTAAACTGCTCCTAGTCCACTATTTTTATAAAGGATTATTGCCAATGGATAGGGGCACGACTGATGCTGCTAGTGGATGTGCTTTGATGGATAAAACACCCGCCAAAGCCAGAACCCTAGTTGCTAACATGGTTGAGAACTCTCAGCAATTCAATTCGAGCAAATACTTTCTAATTCGAAGGATAAATGAGGTAAACAGTTGCGATATTGAAAGTCAACTTTTTGAGCAACGAGTTTTGTCAAACAACTTCCTATAAGGAATTCACAATGGATTAAAACACGCAGGATATGAGTACACGTGGGACTTTCGACGGACGCTTTCACGGTGATGCAAAAGGATAATGTGAACAGGTAAATGTGGCTAGGAGCTTTCCACTTTAGAAGCAACAATAAAATTCGTACTCCAAGACCTATAACCAAGGATGGAGAGATCAACGATCTGAATGGAGCCAACCATCTCCTGGGATTCTTCCCTGACAAACCTCAAGGTCAACTTCAACTGCAAGGGAACTTCCAACCCCAAGAACTGTTTCAAAAAAAACTCCAATCCTCAGGTATGTATCTTGAAGATACGGCAAAAACATTGGCCTCTAACATTTTGCAATTCCAGTAGGACACCGAGTCGAACATCAACACATTGAGAACTAGATGAGGCAAATGGCTATTGCCATTAGCTTCCTAGAAGCACAACCTGGAGGCAAACTACGATCTCAAACTAATGTAAATCCCAAAAATGTGAGTGCAATTGTAACACCCCGCCCGAATTCGTCTAATTTTGTATCTGATTTGTATATGATTTCGTATAAGATTTGAAATAATATGAATGTGTTTTGAGATAATGATCATGTGCAAAAGAAGTGTATGGCATGTACACAAAAAGTTTATGGCATGTTTATGCATGTATTTGATGTATTTGAGAATAATAAGGCCTTAAAATCCATGACGAGAGGAAATTTCTGCAGAAAAGAAAATTACGGCCTTAAGAGTCCAAGATACGGTCGTAAAAGATAGGTTATGATTGTAAATTTATATGATACGGTTGTAAAAGCAAAGAAAAAGATTTTAAAAATTTTCAGAGAGTAAAGTACGACGGTACATTTAAATATACAATCGTAATATAATACATACGGCCGTAAAATATGAGTATATGACCGTAAAATTTAAATATGAAGAATTTTGGGAACTTTTCAGAAGTTGTTGTATGGCCGTAAGTTTATAAATTACGGCCGTAATTTTAAGTAGGTAGAAAAGCTTATCTAGACATTTCTAGCTATTTGGAAGTGATATAAATACCCAAAGCTCAGTTCTAGTGGCTTCATAACGCACCCAAGAACAGCTTATCTAGACATTTCCAGCTATTTGGAAGTGATATAAATACCCAAAGCTCGGTTCTAGTGGCTTTATAACACACCCAAGAACATCTTTAAACTCTTCCAAGCTTTCCAAACATCATTTTGAATTTATTTTCTAATATTAACCGTCATTAACTCAATATTATGGTGGAAAGAAGAGGGAAAAAGGAAGAGGAAGAGAAAAGGAAGGTTACTAAATCATCTTGTGCTTGTTTTCTTCTACTTTGAGGTGGGTAATAGAGGTGTTTACATATGTTAAAAGGTAAGTTATTCATATGTGAAATCATAATGAGCTTTGCAAGTGATTTTGTGATCTATATGCATAAGTTCCCTTTGTGGGAAGTTAGATATGATAAGATTGAAATATTGGTGGTTGTCGAATCCAACAAATAATAAATACTTTCTCTAAAATATAATTTATAGTAGCAGTGAGCAAGGTCGTATCCACAGGGATTGGTAAGATTTATTCTTTTAAAATAAAACTAAATAAAATAAAAATGGGGTTTTGAATATTGAGATTAAAATAATTAAAATTAAAACAATGGCAAAGAATGTAAAATTAGGAGTAATCGAATAACGCAAATATCCAGTCCAAGGAATAATCTCAGAATTGATTCATAGAATTGATTATTGATGCAAAGATGAATTCTTCTACGCTTTCTCTAAATTGGTTATGGTTGTTGGTACGACCTAACAACCTATCTCTCCTTACTTGTTCGATAACCAAGGGACGACTGTTGATTGTTTCTCTAATCAATAAACAACCCTAGGTACGACCATAGGATTTAATTTATCAACAGCATTAATTTCTAGAGAGGCCAATTCTAACCAACAAATTCATACGATGATCTGTTTAAATTAGATCATATATTTTCACAATCATAAATTGAAAACTTTGACCTAATCAATTATGTTGTTTTGCTACAAATATTAGAACACCTAAACAATTACGGATTTAGGATCCTAATTGGCCATCTATCGTTTGGACAATCACACAACGTGCACTTTGTATAATTAATCAAAACAATAATTTCAATCAAGCATAGAAAATATATAAATAGAGAAATTAAATAGAAGAACAATATAAGAATAGATTAGATCTCACAATTGCTGTAGAATCAATCTTCAATTAACCTTGAACTCAAAAAGAAATTTAGAATTTCATGGAGAAGATGGAGAAAATTCTAGTGTATGATGGTGATGAAAAAACGTGTAGTGTCCCCCATGAATGAATCGTGTCATGGCCAAGAAATAACATGGGTTTCTTGTTGTCTTGGGCCCGATCCAGACCTAAAAATTATCTAGGAAATAATAAAAGAGAAAATAAAAGGAAGGATTCTAATTTCCTCATTCTAATAGAAGTCTATAATTTTTTTCCCGACGAAATAAAAATTAATTGCGTCAAAAATCCCTCTAAAATATTCCTATTATTTTTTGGAGTAGAAATAATTAAATAGTGTCTTTGAGCAGTCCAACAGTTCTTTACTTTATGGAGTCTCGTCCCTACGTTTTTTTAGTAGCTCGAATTTGATAAGGCGTGATCGTGCCTTAGGCTTGAGGCTGTTATGTTGATTTATCCCTTGATTTCATTCTCTTCTAAAACTTGTAAATTTTCTCCATTTTGCTCCAACATTCCATGTAGTGCCGCGAATTTCCTTAAATTAAAGTATTTAATTAAAGTAAAATCTCAAACGTCTCGCTACAACTTCACCTATAGAGTTAAACAGTGTACGCTCGTCTAGTTAAATTTTATATTATATTAAATTATTTAAAATAATAATTTATAAAACATTTGTTTATTTTCAATTTACATTTGAGGACCAAACTTTAGAAATTATTCGTTTTAATCCCTAAAAATTTAACTTCTTATTTGATCATAACTTTATATATATTTTAAACCCAATTATAGACCCGTTTAAGGTCCAATTTTATCTGTTATGCTATAAGAAAGCCCATTTGGAGGAGTAACCTAGTTTTTACCCTATTTATACAAGTTAAGGTTGATTTTAGAAACCCTAGCCTCACTATTTTCCCTTCTTTCCACAATTGGCATCTTCAAGTTCATCCCACTCATTCTCATTCAACAAATCAAACTTCAAGTGGTCAGATTTCTTGATATTTCCATTTATATCTCCATTTTCAGTTTGTCGTTCTAAGTTTTTTAATTATCTATTTGTATTTTTCACTTGATTTTCTACACAAGAAAACACGATAAATGCACATATACACGTATACATACATACACACGCCACCACCACTGCTGCACCACAATCATCACCGCCGCGCCACCACAGTCACCACCACACAACCACCGTCACTTCTACCATCCACCATCATCTCGTCTCCATCAACCCACACACACGCATATACACGGATATATATAGATATATACATACATACGCAAACCAAGCTCGGCCAAAACACCCATGCTCAAAAACTCAACTTCAAATACAAAAAAATCACACCCACTCCTTCCTCTAACTCCCTAGAACATCGTAGAATAGTTTAATTTCGAAAATAGTTAGGGAATCGATCGAATTTTAAAAATACCCAAAATTTTCCTTTAGTGTTCTAGCTTCTATTTCCCCCCATATACTCAATATTTCTTCAAATTGACTTCACAACTAGCTTTACCACCTTCAACTCCACCTTCGCCGCCCTTTCCGCCGGCCGAAAACCGCCGGAGGCCAATGGAAAGAGAGAGAGAGACGGAGCGAGAAGAGAGAGTCGACGAGAGAGAGTGAGAGTCGGGTGGAAGGGAAAGAGATCCGGCCTGTTCCTTTCTTTTTTTTTATTTATTTGGTTAATTTGCAAGTTAGTCCCTCAAGTCCCATCTTTGTTTTAAGTTGGTCCCTATAAATTATTTAATTTTCAAATCCCAAGCTTTTAATTGTTACAATTTAATCCCTAAATATTATTTACAGCTTTAATCCCCTATTTCATTTATTTCATTTAAATGAGCCCTCAAATTTTATTTAATTTCAAGTCCCTTACTTTCAATTGTTGCAATTTGACCCCTAAACTTTTATTTCACTTTTAATCCTTCAATTTCTTTTTCCTATTTAATTTAACCCCAAAATTTAATTGCATATTAGTCCCTCATGTTTTAAAAATCCTATAATTGAGCCCAAAATATTTTTAGTTCACTTTTATTGCATAATCGGTCCTCAAACTATTAAATTCTTTCAAATTGACCCCCAAAGTTTTATATTCTTTCCATTTTGGTCCACAAACTTCTATATTACTTATAGATACCTTATATTTAAGAATATTAACATAAATTAAACTCGTTATTGACTAAACGAGGCGTACCAACAGCTAGAGGACTGATTTTCACCGCTTAATATACTCAAAACTCGAGAGATACTTCAGGTAGGCTCAAAAGACTCATTTTTACTTATCGCGCAATTATTGTTAATTACCTGTACTATATAAGTGCTTTTAGTGTGTAATAGACTTGCCTTCGGGCCTAGACTTGCCTTCGGGCCTAGACTTGCCTTCGGGCAAATTACTTGCCTTCAGGCCTAGAGCTGCCTTCGGGCTCAGAGTTACCTTCGGGTATTATATTATAGAGTTTACATGACTATTTGCCTTATATATATTTGTATAGATGATTATTTTGCACTGAGCCTACCTAGTATTGTTTAAATACTCACGCCTTTCATTCTTTTACAGATTGAGGAGTTCGAGGGTGTGACGAGACATGGGAGTTCTATTTAGGCTTATTAAATAAGAGACTTCACTTCCGTTGTTATTTTGGTAAACCGATGTATGGGATTTTGTCGTTTTCAAACTTTTGAACTTTTAGTAACTCGTGTTAGATGTTTGGACGTTTGGTGATCAAATAATTTTAAAACACTTTAGATGGTTGTTTTATCAAATGAATTTCCGCTTTTAATTATTTATTATACTTCCGCATTTAATATTAGGAAAAAAAATGGTTAGTTTTAAAGAAAGAACTAACGTTCCGAGTTCTTCGAATTCGGGGCGTTACAGCTTGGTATCAGAGCGGGTCTACGTTTCTATAGACTTGCACATTTTTGAAGTATTTTCAAAACAAATTTTGAAAAATTTAAGAGTTTAAGGTCCTAAGAACTACCATGATCATCGTCTCTCCACCGACTTCAAGGTAAAGTGTTATTTATGAAGATTTTATGGTTTATTTTTCCGAATGCATGAGATGAAATATTTTATATAAGATAGAGATGAAGCACTTGTATTTGGATAGAGAGAAAAGAAACCGAGTTTGAGCCTAAGCGTGAAATCTTCTAGTGATTAATAGAGCATAACTTTAAATGTATCGCATGATATTTTTAGTCCTCGAAATGTACTTCATGATTTTCAAGCATTGACTATTGTGTATGGATATTGTTGTTCTCTCTTGCCTATATCGAACGGTGATTTGTAATTGCTGGTGATTGGGAATTTAGTTTAGTGTTATGCATTGAAATGGGAGATTGTAATGGATTTGCGATTGACTGTAATGGGACTTCAATTCACTGTCATGGGTTAAGATAAGGTTGTAATGGAATGACAGGCCCGATTAAGATGGAATTGACCTATGTTGTGCTAGATATTTTGAGATTCTTGAGTGAAAAGGGTAAAAAGACAAGACAAGTAAGTGTCTTCATGAATATCGGTAGTGTGTGATACTAATTGATCATGGATATTGTTGATTTGATTTTGTGCACTCGAGATGAGATTGTTGCATTGCATTGTTATGAAGTTTTAATGAGATTGTTGCATTACATTGTTATGAAGTTTTATTGCAATAGAAAATGTATATATATCATCGTCTACATTCTGGGTCGCAAATATGCTATTCCATCCTCAAAGTGAAGTTTGTAAGTTTCATACTTGCATGTTATGGTATCCTCAACGGAAAAAAATTTGAGATTTAAGATTATAGATTGAGGATAGTTAGTAGAATCTATCGCTTTAGATTTTTGGATTTTGTACTGAGCATTAAATGTCAAAGGGTTTGATTTGAATTGTTTTTAATGTTGAATTTGAAGGACTTGATCAGTGGCGAATCAATTCAAATTGTATAAATTGAAGTTAAACGTATTATTTACGAAATTTGGGTGGCATGTTTATATATCATGTTGGGAACTTCTAATGACAAAGTCCGACGAATTATGCTAGATTGAGGTTGAGAGAGATTTTGAAGAATTCATTTATAATTTTTATTAGCTGAGTTTTGACGATATCAAATTTGGATTTAGAGGATTAATTATATAAAATGTGACAGTATGATGATTTTAATTTTAAGGATGTAACGTGATTTTGAGGGTGTGATTTATTTTAAAAATTTATTTGGATTTTGGGATTTGAGGACAAAGATTACACGGTTGGTGGAACTGCTTGAGAAAGGTTTCATCTGGCTAAGTGTGTCTCTTTGGGGAGCACATGACTTATTTGTTAAGAAGAAGGAGGGCAGTATGAGGATGTGCATTGATTATAGAGAGCTCAACAAGTTGACGATAAAGAATAAGTACCCCCTACCAAGAATTGAAGATTTGTTTGATCAATAGAAGGGTGTTAAGTTCTATTGGACTGATCAGTGTGAGAAGAGTTTTGAGGAGTTGAAGAGTCGACTGGTTACGGCACCAGTGTTGACTATACCCGATGGTACTGAAGGTTTTGTCATTTATAGTGATGCTTCTAAGTAAGGATTGGGATGTGTATTGATGCAGAAAGGGAAAGTGATTGCCTATGTGTCGAGGCAATTGAAGCCACATGAATTGGAACTTGCAGCAGTAGTACATGCTTTGAAGATTTGGCGTTATTACTTGTATGGGAGTAAGTGTGAGATTTATACAGATCACAAGAGCCTCAAGTACTTCTTCACTCAGAAAGAGTTGAATATGAGGCAGTGCCGTTGGCTAGAGCGTGTGAAAGACTATGATTGTACCATTCTCTATCATCCGGGTAAGGCTAATAAGGTGGCAGATGCACTGAGTAGGAAGAGTGTTGGACAGTTATCTACATTGGGTACTATGCAAGACCAAATCATTCGGGATTTGCAGAATTTGAAGATCGAAGTACGAGCTCCACCGAGTTGGCGATCGAGCAAGCTAGCAACCTTAATTGTCCAACTAGACTTGAGAAGTCGAATTGTGATGGCCCAAAGGAAGGATAAGTTCCTTGAGAAGATCAGATTTGAGGTTGGGATTGGTAAGAGGATAGGCTTTGAGATTGCTTCCGATGAAGCATTTGTATTTAGAGGGCGCTTGTGTGTGTCGAAAGATGAGCATATAAGAGATGAGATTATGACAGAGGCTCACTCGACTCCTTATGTAGCACATCCTGGTGGAACGAAGATGTACCGTGACCTACGGGAGACCTTTTTGGTGGAGCAATATGAAAGGTTGCGTTGCGAGATTTGTGGCTAGATGCTTAGTCTGTCAGCAAGTTAAAGCTGAACATCAGAGGCCTTCCGGATTGTTGAATCCCTTGGAGATACCAGAGTGGAAGTGGGAGAAGATTACTATGGATTTCGTGACAGCTCTACCGAGATCCTCGAGAGGACATGATGTCGTATGGGTGATTGTGGATCGATTTACGAAATCTGTACACTTTCTACCAGTTAGGATGACTCTCAGCATCAACCAGTTGGCACAGTTATATGTTAGAGAGATTGTTCGACTACATGGGGTACCTGTGTCCATTGTTTCAGATCGAGATCCGAGGTTCACCTCGAGATTTTGGGAGAGTTTACGGACGTCTATGGGCATGAAGCTTAGATTCAGTACCACTTACCATCCCCAGACGGATGGTCAATCTGAGCGTATCATTCAGATATTGGAGGATATGTTGAGAGCATGTGTTTTAGACTTAGCCGGGAGTTGGGAAACTCATTTGTCATTTGTAGAGTTTGCCTACAACAATAGTTTCCAGGCCACGATTGGGATGGCGCCTTATGAGGCATTGTATGGGCGACGGTGCCGATCGCCAATCTATTGGGATGAAGTTGGAGAGAGGAAGATGTTGGGACCAGAAATGGTAGAGAAAATTGTTGAGGCTATAGAGAATATCAGAGTGAGGATCAAAGCCACTCAAGATAGACAGAAAAGCTACGCCGATAAGAGGAGAAAGGACTTGAAGTTTGAGATTGGAGAGAAGGTATTTCTCAAGGTGTCTCCAATGAAGGGCACCATACGTTTGGGAAGAAAGGGAAGTTGAGACCACTGTTCGTTGGACCGTTCGAGATAGTAGAAGAAGCTGGGACAGTAGCTTATCGCCTGGCTTTGCCACCCGAGCTTTCATCGGTGCATAATGTATTTCACGTCTCACGGTTGAGGAAGTATATCCATGATGCAATTCATGTGGTGAACTTTCAATCTTTGGATATTCAGAAGGATTCATCATGTCAAGAGACACCCGTGACGATCATAGACCGAAAGGTCTATGTCTTGAGGAATAGAAGAGTTCCCCTAGTTAAGATTCAATGGGGTAGTCATGGCAACAATGAGGCAACATGGGCGAAAGAAGAAGAGATCCTATCCCAATACCCAAACCTTATAGATCAAGTAAGTTTATGTTTTAAGTAAATTTAAATTTCGAGGACGAAATTATTTTTAAGAGGGTAAGGTTGTAGTGACCGTGAATTTCCTTAAATTAAAGTATTTAATTAAAGTAAAATCTCAAACGTGTCGCTACAACTTCACCTATAGAGTTAAACAGTATACGCTCGTCTAGTTAAATTTTATATTATATTAAATTATTTAAAATAATAATTTATAAAACATTTGTTTATTTTCAATTTACATTTGAGGACCAAACTTTAGAAATTATTCATTTTAATCCCTAAAAATTTAAGTTCTTATTCGATCATAACTTTATATATATTTTAAACCCAATTATAGACCCGTTTAAGGTCTAATTTTATCTATTATGCTATAAAAAAGCCCATTTGGAGGAGTAACCTAGTTTTTACCCTATTTATACAAGTTAAGGTTGATTTTAGAAATCCTAGCCTCACTATTTTCCCCTCTTTCCACAATTGGCATCTTCAAGTTCATCCCACTCATTCTCATTCAACAAATCAAACTTCAAGTGGTCAGATTTCTTGATATTTCCATTTATATCTCCATTTTTAGTTTGTCGTTCTAAGTTTTTTAATCATCTATTTGTATTTTTCACTTGATTTTCTACACAAAAAACACGATAAATGCACATATACACGTATACATACATACACACGCCACCACCACTGCCGCACCACCATAATCACCGCCGCGCCACCACAGTCACCACTACACAACCACCGTCACTTCCACCATCCACCATCATCTCGTCTCCATCAACCCACACACACGCATGTATACGGATATATATAGATATATACATACATACGCATACCAAGCTCGGCCAAAAAACCCATGCTCAAAAACTCAACTTCAAATACAAAAAAATCACATCCACTCCTTCCTCTAGCTCCCTAGAACATCGTAGAATAGTTTAATTTCGAAAATAGTTAGGGAATCGATCGAATTTTAAAAATACCCAAATTTTTCCTTTAGTGTTCTAGCTTCAATTTCTCTCCATATACTCAATATTTCTTCAAATTGACTTCACAATTAGCTTCACCACCTTCAACTCCACCTTCGCCGGCCGAAAACTGGCAGAGGCCGATGGAAAGAGAGAGAGACCGAGCGAGAAAAGAGAGCCGACGAGAGAGAGTGAGAGTCGGGTGGAAGAGAAAGAGATCCGGCCCGTTGCTTTCTTTTTTTCTTTTTATTTATTTGGTTAATTTGCAAGTTAGTCCCTCAAGTTCCATCTTTCTTTCAAGTTGGTCCCTATAAATTATTTAATTTTCAAATCCCAAGCTTTTAATTGTTACAATTTAATCCCTAAATATTATTTACAGCTTTAATCCACTATTTTATTTATTTTATTTAAATGAGCCCTCAAATTTTATTTAATTTCAAGTCACTAACTTTCAATTGTTGCAATTTGATCCCTAAACTTTTATTTCAATTTTAATCCTTCAATTTCGTTTTCCTATTTAATTTAACCCCCAAAATTTAATTGCATATTAGTCCCTCATGTTTTAAAAATCCTATAATTGAGCCCAAAATATTTTTAGTTCACTTTTATTGCATAATAGGTCCTCAAACTATTAAATTCTTTCAAATTGACCCCCAAAGTTTTATATTCTTTCCATTTTTGGTCCACAAACTTCTATATTACTTATAGATACCTTATATTTAAGAATATTAACATAAATTAAACTCGTTATTGATTAGACGAGGCGTACCAACAGCTAGAGGACTGATTTTCACCGCTTAATATACTCAAAACTCAAGAGATACTTCAGGTAGGCTCAAAAGACTCATTTTTACTTATTACGCAATTATTGTTAATTACCTGTACTATATAAGTGCTTTTAGTGTGTAATAGACTTGCTTTCGAGCCCAGACTTGCCTTCGGGCCCAGACTTGCCTTCGGGTCCAGAGTTGCCTTCGGGCAAATTACTTGCCTTCGGGCTTAGAGTTGCCTTCGGGCCCAGAGTTACCTTCGGGTATTATATTATAGAGTTTACATGACTATTTGCCTTATATATATTTGTATAGATGATTAATTTGCGCTGAGCCTACTGAGCATTGTTTAAATACTCACGCCTTTCATTCTTTTACAGATTGAGAAGTTCGGGGGTGTGACGAGACATGGGAGTTCTATTTAGGCTTATTAAATAAGAGACTTCACTTCCGTTGTTATTTTGGTAAACCGATGTATGGGATTTTATCGTTTTCAAACTTTTGAACTATTTAGTAACTCGTGTTAGATGTTTTGACGTTTAGTGATCAAATAATTTTAAAACACTTTAGATGGTTGTTTTATCAAATGAATTTCCGCTTTTAATTATTTATTATATTTCTTGCATTTAATATTAGGAAAAAATGGTTAGTTTTAAAGCAAGAACTAACGTTCCGAGTTCTTCGAACTCGGGGCGTTACATTCCACCTGGTCCACAACATACAAAACGCAATTAAAATCAAGGATTTAAGCAATCCTTAAATAATGTAAGCGTGGAAAAATACTATAATTATATGAAATAAATGAGCTTTAACAAATTCCCCCACACTTAAACAATGCTTGCCCTCAAGCATACAACAAATTAAGTCATTAATTGCTTAAAGATTTAAATCCATCCTCCAACAATCCAAACCATTGTGCCTCAAAGATTTAAATTTCAACGCAATCAAAAACCAACATGAAATAGAGTAAATTCCCACCAACCAACATGAATAATGAATCACTTTAACAATTTTTCGAAATCGAAATGTAGTTGGATTTAACACCCTCACATAGGATTCAATCAATACACTCGAAGTGTTTAGGGTATAGGAATATACTCTCAAGTCAATACATAGAAGATCCTTGCCATAGACTTGCTAATATATCACATTGGTTCCACCAATGATTTGAATGCAAATAAGGGTCTTAAATAGGGTTGTAACGTGGCTTGGGGAAGGTGGGATAAGAACGATTTATTCAGGCTATTTCATCAAAGGAATTGCACAACTTATCCACAAGCACTTAACTCAAAAATAAACTTCACAAACTTCACCTAATGCATTGGAACCACTTATTCAACAATTACAATTCACGCTTCTTTCTTTCACTTGCGTACTCTATTTTTTTCTTTGTTGTCTCTTTTTTTCTTTTTTTCCTTTTCTCTCTATTTTTTTTATTTTCAATTTTTTTTCGCAATTTTTTTTTCTTTTTCATTTTTTTTCATTTTTTTCCATTCCCTTCCTCATCTCTTTTGTATTTTCTTGCCAAATCAAAAAGTCATGTAGATCATACTTGAACGCTTTATTCTCACTTCTAGAGAAGGGTGAGAATTGCACCACGAACCTTTTGTTCTTCGTCATATTTCAACATCTCCAAAATTAGTTGAAGCTACACGTGGAAAAGTTTAAGCATTCCTTCAACTTAAGGTTCAAAAGAGGGGAAATTAACAAAGAAATGGATTTTCAAGGTTTGTAATGTGGTTAATTTCCAATAAAAGGCTAGAGGGCACAAAGTTGGCTCTCTAAGGGTAATTTCAAGGGTAGACTCTTTACGAAAGCTAAATTTGGCTTTACCTAGGTGCCCTTACTTTTTAGATGCATTCAATTATCAATGGGGCATACCAACATGCATAACAAAGCAAGTTCTAGAAGAAAATAGACTATGCATGATAATCACACAATCAAAGAATGGAGCATGATATATAAAATATTGTAAGTGTTCGTAGGCTCAAAAGCTCACAAAATTAGGGATATTGTGCATCAAATCCCACACATTCTTCATTCAATCCACCGCTAAGAGCAATCAATTATAGTGTAGTCAATAAGAACTCATCTACTCATGCTAATCCCCTATTGCATCTCAACTCATCTCAAGAAAGTACAATAATCTAAATTGCATAGGGGAAAAATATCAATAGAATCCAAAATTCCAATGAGATTTTTCAAAACTTTTTTCAATTTTTTTAAGCATATAAAATCAAAATGCAAAAGTGACGTTAAAATGAAACTAATATGATACTAGAGTTAAAATGAAAATGAAGTGTAATTAAAATGAACATTTAAGCAAAAAGAACATCGAGACTCTCCCCCACACCTAAACCGCACATTGTCTCAATGAAAGAAAAGCTAAAAAAATAAAATCCTAGAAGCCAAAAAAAATAAAAATAAAAAAAAATAAGAAAAATTAGAGAAACTCCCCTGAAAGGTGAAGAATCAAGGAGAAGGTGGAACGAAGCCCATGTGCGCAAAAAATGCAGTCAAGTTCTTCTCAATTTGTGCAATGCGCATGTCAATTCGTGTGATGCGATCATCATCGTTCTCACATTCATCCGTGTGCTCACGATAGGGTACGATAGCTAGAGACGAGGAAGGAGGATGTGTAGAAGCCCAAGTGCGCGCCTTGGCAGCATGTTTCGGTCGTCGAGGTTTAGGACTGCGATGAATAGCTCCCGGGGTCTCAAATTCGTACTTACCTGCAAACTTAGAAACCAAACCCATTTTCTCCAAGCAATGTAAGTCCAACGGTTGTATCTCACAAGCAAGATAAAGGTTATTATCATGAAGATCAATCAATTTCTCATGTATGGCTAAATGTGTAATCAAAGAACCTAAAATCAATGGACGTTTAGCCGTTACAACATTGTCAAATTGAGATGCTAACCAATACCCAAGATTCACTTTCTTTTTCTTTAGCATAAACCACAAGAAATAAAGCTCACATTTAGCTAAAACCCCAGCAGAATTCTTTCGACCCGAAAAATTGAATGCAAGAAGTCGATGAATATATATCAAAGCAGGTTCACGAAGAAATGTATCTTTGGACTTGGGTCATACATGTGATTAGTGGACAATTCTCCATATAGACCATAGGGTTCAAAATCCTCACTATAATCACAAGAACTGTTCAAATATTCTTCCGTTTTAGCATACTCTTTAGTGATGAATCCAAAAGCAAGATTAAATCCAGTGATCGAAAGTTTGAATTCTTTTCCCATTAATCTAAATTGAACCACCCGTCGGGTACTTAACGTGAAATTATCCGGTTTCTTAAATTCAAAAGTTGTGTAAAATTCTCGAACAAGTTCAATATAAGCCAAACATGTAATAGCAAAATAAGGCTGCCATGCGATATGCTCAATTAACTCACGTACCTTGTTGCTAAATTCAAAGTCGCCAAAGTGGGTTCGTGAATACACTTACATGGAATGATGCTTTGAGTACGAACAAGTTTATACCGGTTTTGATCCCCTTTTTTGGCAAATTTGAGATTCCCATTCAAATCAGTTTCGGAGGGAGGTAGAATGTGCAGTCCTTTTCCAATTCGAGCCCTTTTTCGTGCCGGAACATCGTCATCATCGGGAGTTGGTCGAGGTGGAGCAGTTGACGTGGTAGGGGCTGTTGTCTTAACGTTTGATCGATGATTTGAGGTGGTAGTCGTTGCGCGTCCCATGGAGAAGTTCAGATGGGCTGGTGATAGAGTGGCAGAGGTGGCTGGCCAAAAAAATTGGGTGGTCCTTGCAGGTCGTCGGCAGTTGAAGTCCTCGGCTGGTGGTGATAGAACAAAGTCGATCTGAAGGCTGCTATGTCGTTGATGCTATTGTGAATAGGTGACGAGAGGAGGGGAGAAGGGCTCTTGGATGGTGGCAGTAGAGAGCTCGACGGTGGAGTGGACAACGTGAATGGTGAGGAGTGTTGGCGGTCACGCTTTGGATGTAAATTGCAGTTGGGTTTCTGGTGATGAATTGAGGGAAAGAGAGAGAGATATAATGTAGTGTATATATAGGGTTGGTTAGTTAGTGGGATGGGTTGGGCTTTGACTTTGGAGTAGGAATTGGAAAAGGAGACTAAAATAGTGGCAGAAAATTTGAAAAAAAAAAAAAACAATTTACTTGTGAATCAAATTGAAGAATGGCAATAAGGACTGGGGTGGGTGAGGTAGGTAGTCTTTGACTTTTGATCAAGAAATTATGGAATTATCTTGGTGGAATTTGGATCGAAATAAAGTTCATACAATATGTTTGTCTTTTTTTTTTTTTTATATATAGAAAGAATATGGGTATTGGTTGGGATTAGAAAATTTGGATTTTATCTTGGAATGAGATTTGGGAATTTTAAAGAATTTAGGAATGTTATTAGATGTAGGTAGGAATAGAATTTTGACTCGAATAGAATTGTTAAACTTGTTGCCCAAGTTTTTTTTTTTTTTTTTTTTTTTTGTGAATAAAAAGAAATAAAATAAAAGATTGAAGAAAGAAAAATTAAAGAGGAAATGGATTTTAACCCTAAAAGCTCTAGGAGTAGGTGCGGCGCGTTCTAATCAATGGATTTTTTGCCAAAAATTTACCTAAAAGCGCTAAGAATAAAACGTGGGCACGTGCTATTCAGTGGTTGTTGTGTCAAAAATCTACCTAAAAGCTCTAGGAATAAAACGTGGGCACGTTCTAGTCAATGGATTTTCACGCAATTTCCATCGTGCCTACAACCAAGAAAAACTTGTCTCCTGCCCAAGAAAAGTGACACCCAATTAATTGCACTTCTAAATTAAAATAAAATCATAAAAAATAAAATAAAATGAATTTGAAAAACAAGACAGAAGCGATAAAACTTAGGTTGCCTCCCAATAGCGCCTTTCTTTAACGTCTTTGGCTAGACGTTGCCACCCTTCAATCGGTGTAAATTGGACACGTTAAGCTAATGTAATCAATGTTACTTGTTTGAAAACTATCATAAAAAGGTTTCAAGCGATGCCCATTGACTTTAAACGTTTTACTAGTGTCCAAGCTTTGTATCTCGACTGCGCCATGAGTAAACACATTAGTAATAACAAAAGGCCCTACCCACCTAGAGCGCAATTTACCAGGAAATAACTTCAACTTAGAATGATATAGTAAAACTTTCTGACCAATAGAGAATTTTTTTCTGGAAATCGTTTGATCGTGGAAGGCCTTCGTCTTCTCCTTGTAAATCCGCGAGTTCTCGTAGGCATCATTACAATTTTCTTCCAACTCTTGTAATTGCAATTTCTTCTCTTCACCCGATTCATCAATGCTCATATTGCAATGTTTGACAGCCCAATATGCCCTATTTTCTAACTCGATCGGAAGGTGACAAGGCTTCCCAGATGCTAAACGATAAGGGGACATACCTATAGGAGTTTTGTAGGCTGTTCGATAAGCCCAGAGTGCATCGTCAAGGTTTAAGCTCCAATCCTTCCTGTTAGGGTTGACCGTTTTCTCGAGTATCCGTTTTATTTCTCTGTTGGACACCTCTGCTTGTTCACTCGTCTACGGGTGGTAAGCAGTAGAAATGCGGTGGGTCACATTGTACTTCTTGAGCAAAGTCTCCACCACTCTATTGCAAAAATGAGTCCCACGGCCACTGATAATTGCCCTTGGTGTTCCGAACCTAACAAAAATATGACTCTTGACAAAATCTACAACCACTTTAGCATCGTCAGTTCGGGTAGCTTTAGCTTCTACCCATTTTGAAATATAATCCACAGAAAGAATAATATAAACATTGCTATAAGACGAAGGGAAAGGACCCATAAAATCGATACCCCACACATCAAAAATTTCACAAACAAGAATAAGGGCAAGTGGCATTTGATCTCTATGTCCAATATTTCCAGTTCTTTGGCATTGTTCACATGATTTACAAAACAAATATGAATCACGAAATAAAGTCGGCCAAAATAATCCACACTCTAATACCTTACGGGCTGTTCTTTTAGGACCAAAATAACCTCCATATGCATATGAGTGACAAAATTTCAAAACAGAAAGAGTTTCTGTTGGGTTACACACCTACGGATGATTTGATCAGAATAATGTTTCCACTAATAGGGGTCATCCCACACATAGTACTTAGCATCACTTTTTATTTTATCTTTCTGAGCTTTAGTCATATCACTCGGTAGTGTTCTAGTAACTAAATAGTTAACTATATTAGCGTAACACGGGATTGACTCTTGCATAGAAAAGAGATACTCATTTGGAAAGTTGTCCTCTAATGGTGACGGCTCTTCACTTGTGGGAAGTCAACTTAGATGATTAGCAACTAAGTTTTCGGCACCCTTCTTATCACGTATCTCTAGATCGAACTCTTGTAACAAGAGAATCCATCGAATGAGGCTGGGCTTGGCCTCCTTCAAGAATAGGTACCTAAGAGCTGCATGGTCAGAATAAATAATCACTTTAGTGCCAAGCAAATACGAGCGGAATTTTTCTAAAGCAAAAACAATAGCCAAGCTCTTTTTCCGTCATAGAATAGTTGCTTTGTGCATTGTCAAGTGTTTGAGAGGCGTCGTAAATGGCGTGATGGGCTCTTCCAAATGTTTGTCAAAGCACAGCACCAACTGCGTGATTGCTGGCATCACACATGATCTCAAATGGAAGATTCCAATTCGGTGGTTGGATAATTGGTGCTGAAGTGAGCATATCCTTCAATTTGTTGAATGCACTCTTGCAAACCTCATCAAAATCAAATGCCACATCTTTTTGCAATAATTTACACAGGGGTTGAGTTATCTTAGAAAAATCTTTGATAAAGCGCCTGTAGAACCCTGCGTGTCCAAGAAAAGAACGAACTTCCCGCACATTTGTGGGGTAAGATAATGTTTTAATAACATCTATCTTAGCCTTATCAACTTCAATGCCCCTAGAGGATACAATATGACCTAGAATGATACCTTGATCAACCATAAAATGACATTTTTCATAGTTCAAAACCAAGTTCGTCTCCATGCATCTTCTAAGTATTTTTGTAAGGTTAGTTAAACATGCATCAAAAGAATCACCATAGACCGTAAAATCATCCATAAATACCTCTATGATGTTCTCTACATAACCAGAAAATATACTTACCATACACCTCTGGAAT
This sequence comes from Jasminum sambac, assembly GCA_018223645.1. NCBI lineage: Eukaryota > Viridiplantae > Streptophyta > Magnoliopsida > Lamiales > Oleaceae > Jasminum > Jasminum sambac. The sequence continues at coordinate 33,824,096 of CP073648.1, forward strand.
GTGGCGGGAGCGTTGCAGAGTCCAAATGGCATTTGTCGATAAGCGAAAGTGCCAAAGAGACATGTGAATGTGGTTTTCTCCTGGTCCTTTGGTGCAACTGGATTCTGGTGGAAACCTGAATAACCATCAAGACAACAATAGTGAGTACGGCCTGCTAAACGTTCGAGCATTTGATCAATAAAGGGCAGGGGAAAGTGTTCTTTTCTAGTTGCTGCATTTAATTTTCTATAATCAATACAAATCCTCCACCCATTTTGAACACGAGTGGGAACCATCTCACCCTCAGAATTTCTAACGATTGTTATACCTGTTTTCTTAGGGACGACTTTAACCGGACTTACCCACTTGCTATCTGAAATTGGATATATCATACCGGCATCGAGAAGTTGGAAAATTTCATTCTTTACCACTTCCATCATCGGTGGGTTTAACCTTCGTTGAGCTTGCCTAGAAGGCTTGCAATCTTCTAGTAGGATCCTATGCATGCACGTGGCAGGGCTCAATCCCCTGATGTCAGCCATGGTCCATCCCATTGCTCCCTTATACTCCCGAAGTACCCGAATTAGCCTATCTTCTTCCATTGCAGAGAGCTTTTTGGAGACGATCACTGGGAGGGTTTCTCCTTCTCGTAGGAATGCATACTTTAGGTGGTCTGGTAGAGGTTTCAACTCCAACTTTGGTGCCTGCATAGTAGAAGGAAGGAGTTTTGTGTGAGAGTGTGGTAAATAAACTTGAGATACATTATACCTTATAGATTGAAGAGATCCCAATTCAAAGATGGCGTCGCATAAGTTAGTATCAAATTCAAAATTCTTCAATTCCTCAAGAGTGAAACTCCTACAAAGTTCAATTCTTAGTTTATCATCATCAAGAAGATCAAAATATTCTTGTGCCAAAAGGTCAACAACATCTAAAACATAAACGGGGGACACGTCACGGGGATATCTCATGGCTTCGTAGATGTTAAATTTAATCACATCACCATCGAATTCCATAGTAAGAGTTCCAACATGCACATCAATTTTAGTTCTAGAGGTCTTTAAAAATGGCCTACCTAACAAGATTGGTGCTCGATTAGATGAGTCATCTTCTTCCATATTAAGCACATAAAAGTCCGCAGGAAAAACCAATTCCTTAACTTGTACCAAAACATGTTCAAGAACTCCTTCAGGATACACATTAGACCTATCAGCTAGTTGTATTATCACACCCGTTTCTTTTAATGGATCAACATTCAAGGAAGAATAAACTGATAGAGGCATGACATTTATTGAAGCTCCAAGATCTAACATCGCTTTCTCAATCCTAATATTATCTACTTTGCAAGGGATAGCAAACATACCAGGGTCCTTGCATTTGGGAGGTAATTTTCTTTGTAGAACTGCCGAAACATTTTCTCCCACACTTACCTTTTCATTGCCCTTTAACTTCCTCTTATTGGTGCACAACTCCTTAAGAAACTTAGCATAGAGAGGTACTTGTTTAATTGAGTCAAGTAAAGGGATATTTACCTCAACTTTGCGAAAAGTCTCTAAAATTTCCTTCTCTTCCTCTTCTTTCTTGGATTTATTCAATCTTGTAGGACAAGGGAGAGGGGTCACCAATACCTTGGGTTGACTTCTATTGAGCTCTTCTGACTGGTCAGTTGGAGGGGTAACTTCCTTTTCAATTTCTTCCTTTGAGTTGCTTTGCTTAACCTTACTCGGTTCCTTCAATTCCTTTCCACTTCTCAAAGTAATTGCACTAGCATTTTGCTTTGGATTGATAATAGTTTGTGAAGGCAATTTACCTTGAGACTCTAGCTTACTCATGCTGGATGCTAGCTGACTAACTTGGGTCTCCAAGTTCTTGATGCTGGTTTTCGTCTCTTGTTGAAACTGCTGAACTCCCTTTTGAAATTGTTGCGTGTTAGTTGCAAGTGATTTAACAATTTCTTCGAGAGACATACCAGAACTTGAGGAAGGCTGTTGTGGAGGCTGAAATTGTTGGAATTGTGGTTTTGGCCCATAGCTAAAGTTAGGATGATCCCTCCACCCTGGGTTGTATGTGTTTGAATAGGGATCGTATTTTCTTTGTGGTGGTCCTGGAAATCTTCCAACCACATTGGCTTGTTCAAAAGGATCTTCTTGAAGGGTGGGTCATGAATCAGTCGGATGATTGATAGTTGCACATATCCCGCAAGCCTTCACTTGTTGTCCATTCCCTACAACCAATTGTTGAACAACAGATGTTAGATTAGCTATTTGAGATTCAAGTGAAGATGCATTTACCTCATTCACCTGGCAGGTGTCTTGTCTGAACCCAAATTGCTATGAATTGGCTGCCATGATAGAAATCAATTCCCTAGTAGCGGTGGCCGTTTTGTTAACTATAGCTCCTCCACTAGCTGCATCCATCATCCTTCTCTCCATAGGCAGCAATTAATCCTTCGTAAAAATATTGGATGAGAAGTTGATCGGATATCCCATGTTGAGGACAACTTGCACAGAGTTGTTTGAATCTCTCCCAATACTCATGGAGGGTTTCAGTATCCTTCTGTTTGACTCCACAAATGTCTTTTCTAATGCTTCCAGCACGTGAAGCAGGAAAAAATTTATCAAGAAATGATCTCACCATCATTGTTGACGTTGTTATAGAGTCTGAAGGTAAATAGAATAACCAATCCTTTGCCCAATCGGCCAGCGAAAACAGAAAAGCATGTAGTTTGATTTGTTCTTCCGTCACTCCTTGAGGTTTCATTGTCAAGCACACCATGTGGAATTCTTTAAGATGCTTGTGAGGATCTTCGTTCTCTAGTCCATGAAATTTTGGAAGCAAGTGAATTAAACCAGATTTCAGCTCAAAGTCTGCTTCCAAAGCTGGATATTGAATACAAAGCGGTTGTTGATCCACGTTCGGTGCAGCTAATTCCCTTAGAGTTCTTTCTGGAACGGCCATCTTTTCGTTTAGCTCAGAATCGCTAGATGACGCGTCTATCAAATCAACTCTTGTATTTGGTTAAAGGGATGAAGTTGCTTGTTTTCTTAGTTTAGCTTCTTTTCCCAGTCTTCGAGCTATCTTCTCAATCTCAGGATCGTATTGAAGTTCACCTGCGCTAGAAGAACGTAGCATCAAGGAAAAGAAATAATAATAATAAATAAATAAATAAATAAATAAATCTAATTGACAGCAATCCCCGGCAATGGCACCAAAAATTTGGTGGCTGTCGAATCCAATAAATAATAAATACTTGCTCTAAAATATAATTTGTAGTAGCAGTGAGCAAGGTCATATCCACAGGGATTGGTAAGATTTATTCTTTCAAAATAAAACTAAAAAAAAATGGGGGTTTTGAATATTGAGATTAAAATAATTAAAATTAAAACAATGGCAAAGAATGTAAAATTAGGAGTAATCGAATAATGAAAATATCCAGTCCAAGGAATAATCTCAGAATTGATTCATAGAATTGATGCAAAGATGAATTCTTCTACGCTTTCTCTAAATTGGTTATGGTTGTTGGTACGACCTAACAACCTATCTCTCCTTACTTGTTCGATAACCAAGGCACGACCGTTGATTATTTCTCTAATCAATAAACAACCCTAGGTACGACCATAGGATTTAATTTATCAACAGCATTAATTTCTACAGAGGCCAATTCTAACCAACAAATTCATACGATGATCTGTTTAAGTTAGATCATATATTTTCACAATCATAAATTGAAAACTTTGACCTGATCAATTATGTTGTTTATCCACAAATATTAGAACACCTAAACAATTACGGATTTAGGATCCTAATTGGCCATCTATCATTTGGACAATCACATAACGTGCACTTTGTATAATTAATCAAAACAATAATTTCAATCAAGCATAGAAAATATATAAATAGAGAAATTAAATAGAAGAACAATATAAGAATAGATTAGATCTCACAATTGCTGTAGAATCAATCTTAAATTAACCTTGAACTCGAAAAGAAATTTAGAATTTCATGGAGAAGATGGAGAAAATTCTAGTGTATGATGGTGATGAAAAAACGTGTAGTGTCCCCCATGAATGAATCGTGTCCTAGCCAAGAAATAACATGGGTTTCTTGTTGTCTTGGGCCCGATCCAGATCTAAAAATTATCCAGGAAATAATAAAAGAGAAAATAAAAGGAAGGATTCTAATTTCCTCATTCTAATAGAAGTCTATAATTTTTTTCCCTACGAAATAAAAATTAATTGCGTCAAAAGTCCCTCTAAAATATTCCTATTCTTTTTTGGAGTAGAAATAATTAAATAGTGTCTTTGAGCAGTCCAACAGTTCTTTACTTTATGGAGTCTCGTCCCTACGTTTTTTTAGTAGCTCGAATTTGATAAGGCGTGATCGTGCCTTAGGCTTGAGGCTCTTATGTCGATTTATCCCTTGATTTCATTATCTTCTAAAACTTGTAAATTGTCTCCATTTTGCTCCAACATTCCACCTGGCCCACAAAATACAAAACGCAATTAAAATCAAGGATTTAAGCAATCCTTAAATAATGTAAGCGTGGAAAATACTATAATGATATGAAATAAATGAGCTTTAACAAATTCGTGCTTATATGTTATGTGTAAATCCTTTTGGCATCTTATCATGTTATATATGAAGAACTCATGATATGGAAGAATTGATGCCTTTGTTTTTTGATGCCTATTTGATTGAAAAAGTCCAAATCTTTTAAAATGAAAGTTTGTTATGAAAGAATTGAAAAGTTAAATGACATTGGCATTACAACATGCTATGTGTGATAAATTGGGCATTAAGACGACAATGTATGTGATAGGTTCGAAATTTTGAAAGAATAATGTCTTTGTGAATATGTTGAAGCTTTGTAAATGTAATACGAATCTTTGTTGATGAATTAGTGTATAAACGACCTTTGATACGATCTTGTGATCCTTTGTATTGTAATATCTGTTATGGTAAAATTCCTTTTGCTTTAAGAAAAAGAAAATTGGTGGCCAAGTAAAAAAAAAAAAAAGAAAGAAAGGAAAATTCAAATATTGCGGCTAAACCGCCATTACTCCACTGCCTAGGAATGCTATATATACATATGTTGGCATAAATTAAAGATTTGGAAAACAATTCCTTGAGAAATTTCATAAATTGAGAGATATAGAGAGAGGTTTGGAGAGCTAGAGAGAAAATAAATTGTGAGGTTTCTCCTAGTAACTTTTGTTATTTCCTTTATTAAAGAGTGTTATTTTTCTCATATTATAAGAGAGAGGTTATTGTCAATTGTACTCTCCTTACATTAGAGAGACATTGTGTAATCCTTTTGCTATAGTGAAATCCTTCTAGGTTTGCCCGTGGTTTTTACCCCGAATTATTGTGTGGGTTTTCCACATAAAATCTCGTGTTTCTTGTTTCTACTTCAGTTGTAATTGTATCTCTAGTTCCACAACAATCCCAACAAGTGGTATCAGAGTGCAAGGTTTATAGCTGGTTGTCATGCTATAGTCAGACCCAGTTAGTGGAAAAGAGATATTATAAAGATCGCGACGGAGTACGAAATAGAGAAGTTTAATGGGAATAATTTTTCGTTGTAGAAAATGAGAACAAAAGAAGTATTGAGAAAACATAATTGCTTGGCGGCAATTGGAGAAAGGCCCGAAGAGATCACTGATGACAATAGATGGAGCGATATAGATGGCAATGCCATTGCTAATCTACATCTAGTAGTAGCCAATGGAGCATTGTCAAGTGTGGCAGAGAAAAAGACAGCAAAAGAGATTTGGGACACTCTCACAAAGTTATATGAGGCCAAATAAGTGCACAACAAGATCTTCTTGAAGAGAAAGCTATACACCCTTCGAATGATGGAGTCAACTCCAATGATAGACCACATCAACACCCTAAATACTCTATTTTCACAGCTTACAACAGTGGGGCATAATATAGACAAGGGTGAATGTGCTGAAATTCTACTTCTGAGTCTACCTGATTCGTATGATCAACTCATCATCAACTTGACAAAAAATTTGGAGATATTAGTCTTTGACTATATTGCAGCTGCGGTTCTTGAACAAGAAAGTCGGCACAAAAGTAAAGAAGATAGAGTAGGGAACTCACAACAGGCTGAAGCTTTAATGATGGCGAGAGGTAGGTCAACAAAACGTGGCCCCAGTGGGAGTCAAAATCAGAGTAGATCATACTCAAGAAGTAAGAAAAATATCAAGTGTCATCACTGTGGCAAGAAAGGGCACTATAAAAAGGAGTATTGGCATCTTAAGAAGAATGAAGAAACCAACGGGAAAGGTCCGAGACATCAAAAGCTTAGGGTTATGTATCAAGTACTTCGGATGAAGGAAAAATATTATACAGCGAAGCAACAACAGTTGTTGAAGGCAGAAGAAGGTTCACTAACGTGTGGTTTATGGATTCAGGAGCTATATAGCATATGACCCAAAGGATGGAATGGTTCTAGCAATATGAACCTTTCTCAGGAGGATCTATGTTTATGGGAGGCGATCAAGCCTTGGAGATTGCTAGTATTTGTACTATCAAATTAAAGATGTACGATGGTACAGTTCGCACCATCTATGAGGAATGATATGTGAAAGGCCTGAAGAAAAATCTATTGTCATTGGGACAATTAGATAGTAACTGGTGTAATACCCATGCTCAAGATGGGATCATGAAGATCATTAAAGGTGCACTTGTGATGATGAAAGCAAAAAAGATAGCAGCAAATCTATACATGCTTACAGTTGAAACATAACAAGAAGGAGAAACATCAACTGCGACAAAGGGAAGACGTGATGATGATATGGCATCGCAAGCTTGGCCACATGCCTGAACGAGGTTTGAAGATTCTCTCAGAAAGAAAGTTTCTTCCAGGGCTCAAAAAGGTATCTTTACCATTTTGTGAGTATTATGTTACTAGTAAGCAACACAGATTGGATTTTAGTAGTTCGACTGCAAGAAGTAAAGCTACACTTGAACTGGTTTATTCTAACATTTGGCAAGCATCGGTTGTGTTCCTAAAAGGCGCCAGATACTTTGTATCATTTATTGATGATTACTCCAGGAGATGTTAGGTGTATCCAATTAAAAGGAAGTCCGACGTGTTTGAAGTTTTCAAAATCTTCAAAGCGCAAGTTGAACTTGACAGAGAAAAAAAGATCAAGTGTTTGAGGACAGATAATAGAGGAGAATATACTGGCGATGAATTTGTTAGCTTCTGCAAATAAGAAGGTATCAAAAGACAATTTGCGGGTGCACACACTCCACAACAAAATGGAGTAGCAGGGCGGATGAACAGAACCTTGTTAGAAAGGACACGAGCAATGTTGAGAATTGTAGGGTTGGCCAAATCATATTGGGTTGAAGCATTCAGAACCGCTTGTTATGTGATCAATCGGTCACCATCAACTGCAATTGATCTAAGGACTGCAATGGAGATGTGGACAGGTAAGCAAGCTGATTATTCGCGCGCACATACTTTTGAAAGTCCTATATATACTATGTGCAATGCCCAAGAAACATCAAAACTGGATCCGAAATCTAGAAGATGTATTTTCTTAGGGTATGCTAGTGGTGTTTAGGGGTATCTCTTGTGGGATCCCACTACCCACAAGGTAATAATCAACAGAGACGTTGTATTTGCAGAAGATAAGGCACAAAGTGATGATAGCACTTCTAAGGAGAAACCAAAGACAACTATTGCTCGAGTTGAAGATCAACGAGAACAAAAAGCTCTAGATTCTTCTGAAGCAGCACCAAAGCACAAAGAACAAGAGCAAGCAGAGTTTGTAATTCCACCAATTAGACAGCCAACTCGGAACACAAGAGAACCAGCTTGGCACTCAGATTATATTATGGAGGGTAATGTGGCATACTGTCTACTGCCAAAGGATGGGGAGACATCGACTTTCGTTGAGGCTATAAAGAGTCAAGATGCTTCTATGGGGATATAGCAATGCAAGAAGAAATTGAATCTCTTCATAAAAATAATACTTGGGATCTTGTTCCACTACAACAAAGAAGGAAGGCCATTGGAAATAATGGGTGTATAAGGTCAAACGAGATGGTAATGGCCAGGTGGAGCGGTATCATGCTAGCTTGGTGGTTAAAGGATTTGCTTAGAAAGAAGGTGTTGATTTCAATGAAATATTTTCTCCTGTTGTTTGACTGATGATAGTTCGAGTGGTCCTAGCGATGTGTGCTACATTTGACTTGTACTTAGAGCAGTTGGATGTTTAAACTGCATTTCTTCATGGAGAACTTGAAGGAGAAATTTATATGCCCAGTTAGCCTTGGTTTGTAGGTTGAACAAATCTTTGTACGGTCTCAAAGATACGCGGAGATGTTGGTATAAAAGATTTGATTCCTTCATCATGAGCCTTGGATATAACAGATTGAGTGCAGATCTTTGTGCCCATAACAAGAGATTTGGTGATGGTGATTTCATTATTCTACTGTTGTATGTTGACGACATGTTGGTAGCAGGCCCTAGCAAATATCATATTACAAATTGAAGGCTCAGTTGGCTAGGGAGTTTGAAATGAAAGACTTGGGACCAGCAAACTAGATTCTAGGGATGCAAATTTACCGAGACAAAAATAATAGGAAGATTTGGCTTTCTTAGAAGAGTTATTTGAAGAAAATCTTGCGATGCTTCAACATTCAAGATTGTAAGTCAATCTATACCCCTCTTCCTATTAATTTCAAGTTATCCTCCAGTATGTGCCCTAGTAGTGCAGTAGAGAGGATGGAAATGTCTCAAGTTTCATATGTATCAGCAATGGGTAGTTTAATGTTCACTATGATTTATACAAGACCAGACATTGCACAAGCAGTAGGAACGGTTAGTCGATACATGGTGAATCCTGACAGATAGCATTGGAATACTATGAAGAAGATCCTAAGATACATCAAGGGTACCTTAGATCCTGCATTATGTTATGGAGGATCAGACTTTATTGCCAGAGGCTATGTTGATTTGGATTATGCAGGTGATCTTGATAAATGCAAATCCACCACCGGTTATGTATTTATTCTTGCTGGAGGAGCAGTGAGCGGGGTTTCAAAACTGTAGTCTATCGTGAATACATCAACGACGGAGGCAGAATACGTAGCAGCTACACAAGCCAGCAAAAAGGCAATATGGTTGCAAATGTTATTGGAGGAGCGTGGATACAAACAAGAGAAGATTGCTCTATTTTGTGATAGTCACAGCGCTTTGCATTTGGCAAAGAATCAGGCATTTCACTCAAGGACAAAGCACATACGAGTTCAATATCACTTTGTTTGTGAAAAGGTAGAAGAAGAAAGTGTGGATATTCAGAAAATCCATACCAAAGACAATCTAGCAGATATATTGACAAAGCCAGTTAATAATGACAAGTTCACATTGTGTCAATCCTCTATTGGGCTAGGAGAAACGTGAACAACATGTGAAGATGGCAAGCATAGAAACAAAAGTAATTTCAAGTGGGAGAATTATCATTGCAAAATTCCTTTAGCTTCAAGAAAAAGAAAATTGGTGGCCGAGTAAAATAGAAAAAAGGAAAGGAAAAGTCAAATATCGAGGCTAAACCGCCATTACTCCACCGCCTGGGAATGCTGTATATATGTATGTTGGCATAAATTAAATTGGAAAACAATTCCTCGAGCAATTTCATAAATTGAGAGAGAGCGAGGTTTGGAGAGCTAGAGAGAAAATAAATTGTGAGGTTTGTCCTAGTAACTTTTGTTCTTTCCTTTATCAAAGAGTGTTATTTTATAGTGAAATTCTTTTACAATTTGCCTGTGGTTTTTGCCCCTAATTACTTTGGGGGTTTTCCGCATAAAATCTCGTGTTTAATCTCGTATTTCTGGTTTATCTCTTTTCTACTTTAGTTGCAATTGTATCTCTAGTTCCACAACAATCCCGACAATATCCTATACGTGATAAACTTAATATATTGAGTTGCGTGTGATAAGCTTAATCTGATGGACAAGTTATATGTTTGTGTATGAGATTCGAAGATGTTTCCAAAGCCTTGAAGGTAATATGTTTATGCATATGAAGCACGTGTAAGTTCAATTCCTTGATGATATGATATGACTCTTTGATAAACGTATGAATAAGTCAAGGCTTAAAGGTAAGATATTTTCACCACTATGTGGTGGAAGCATACGTCTAAAATTGCTTATCATATGTTCACATTTGCAATGAAAGATACGTGGCCTAACGGGTGATCTAAGCCCCGATATGTGATGTAAAGCCTCAACGGGGGATCTAAGGCCCGATATGTGATATGATAAATGGCCTAATGGGGATCTAGGCCCCAATATATGATGCGAAATGGCCTAACGGGGGATCTAAGAACCGACTATTGAGTGTGACATGTATTTGTAACTGCATCTATTCCCCAATGAGTCGTTATGACTCATTATGTCGTCGTTTATGTTTTTGAATATGTAGGACATGAAAAGTACATGCAAGATGGCGGAGAGCCTTTTGTTATGTGAGGATGTGGGGAAAAAGGAAAATCGAAGATCCTGGATTATGCTCTAAATGTAAGTTCGAAACCCTGGAACTATTTTATATATGAATGAAAGTCTTGTAAGGTAAAGAGCATTTAAGAATTTGATGTTTTAATGAAGTACAAACTCGGGGTTTCGTAAAAGAAATGTATAAGTGTCTCATTGCCCCTAGTTCCTTATGTGACATGAACAAGTGCACGAAGCTATAACGATAACGAATTTTCATGCACATTACATGAAATGAGAATGTAAGTTATGATAATGAATTTGGAACTAGAGGAGGCGTTATAGCAATTACCCTGAGAAGTGGGAAAGAGATTGAATGCCCACAAAGAAAGCCTCCCATTCCTGAAGATGAAGAAGAAAGGGAAATTTAGAAGGAAGCAATCACACCAATCCTAGAGGTAAACTCTTACACTTCATTAGTTAGTAAATGAACCCTTCTACCTTTTCCTAGTAGATTTGCTAAGGAAAGTAAAGAAGACAAGAAGAAGGAGATTCTTGAGACATTTAGAAAGGTGGAGTTGAATATTCCACTGTTGGATGCGATCAAACAAATCCTGTGCTATACTAAGTTTCTGAAGGATTTGTGCACCAACAAGAGGAAATTCAAGAAAATGAAAAGCTAAGAATGGGAAAGACATGGCTGCACTTTTTCAAAAGAAGATGCGTCCCAAATGCAAAAACCTATGTATGTTTACCATTTCATGCCAGATAGGTAACACTAAGGTAGATTGGTGTTATCATGATCGACTTAGGAGCTTCAATTAATGCAATGCCTAGGTCAACATATGCTAGGCTAAAACTTGCCAAAATGAGCAAAACTAGGGTTTTCATCCAACTGGCTGATGGTTCTAATGCATATCTGGATAGGGTGGTAGAGTATGTTCTAGTGCAAGGAGGAGGTATAGTATTTCCTATTGATTATTTTTATGTATTGGATATGAATGATAATAACTCCCCTAATGCTACACTTATTTTGCTAGGGAGGCGATTTCTGTGGACTTCTCAAACCATAATAGACGTGATGAAGGGCATTTTAACTGTGGATTTCGATGGGAAGGTTGTGCAGTTTAATATCTATGATGTAATAAAATATCGTAATGATAACTGTGCTGTTTATGCTAGTGATGTTGTTGCTCCTATTGTAGAGAAAGTCTTCGAGTTAACTTGTAGGGATGAATTGGAGGCAGGTCTCTCCGAGTCTATCGAATTAACGTGGAGAGGTAGAGATGAGCGAGAAATTAAGAGACACCTTAGCTTCTTTGAATTCACTAGAGCGTCCTGAGTAGGTATATTGTTAAAAGCATTCAATTGACAGACCCTCCTAATAAGTTGTTACCATCTATTGTACAGGCACCTATTTTGGAGATGAAACAATTGCCGGATCACTGGAAATATGCATTTCTTGGCCACGGAGAGACACTTCCAGTCGTTATCTCTGCCAAACTAGCCCAGCAGAAGAGGAAAAACTTGTTCGAGTCCTAAGAGATCACAATAAAGCTATTGGGCAGACCATTGGAGATATCAAGGGTGTTAGCCCCCCCTTGGAGGAAGAGGTCCAACCCTCAAGGCAGGCACAAAGGAAATTGTCCTGCCAATGTTGGAGGTTGTGAAAAAGGAGACCCTCAAGCTACTATTAGCAATAGTCATATATCCCATATTAGGCAGCAAATGGGTAAGTCTGGTGCAAGTAGTCCAGAAAAAGTCGAGCATGACAGTTGTTGAGAACAAGAAAGGCCAGTTAGTGCCAACTAGAGTACAAACCAAGTATAGAGTATTTATTGAATTCGGGAAGGTGAGTGTTGGAATTCATAAGGACCACTTTCTCCTCTCCTTCATTGATCAAATGTTAGAAATGTTAGCTGGTCACTCTCATTACTGCTTTTTAGATGATTTTTTTGGTTATTTTGAAATTGCCATAGCTCCAGAGGCCACTTTCTCATCTTCTTCATTGATCAAATGTTAGTTGTTGGGGCATCGGACTACATAGATAATATCATTGAAATGTCTATGGATGACTTTAGTGTTTGGAGAGATTCTTTCCATGCATCTTTGACTAATTTGACATTGATTTTGGAAAGATGCATTGACACTAGCTTAGTCTTGAATTGGGAAAAGTGTCATTTTATGGTATAATAGGGAATTGTGCTAGGTCATATAGTCTCACAGAGGGGAATAGAAATAGATAAATCCAAGGCCAGTCTATTTTATCTATTTCACTTACTAAATACTTCAAATTGAATAGTATAGAAATGCATTCATTTCCTCTAAATTGATATGATCAATAATACTATCAGAGTGAAAAAAACTATTTAAAGAAAATCATAGGCTAGATTAAATTAGTAAGATGTAAATCTTTTGAGTGCATATCTCCAAGTATTTTAGAGCTAAATGCATTACCTTACCCCACCAGTATGCTGGATCTTCATTCTTTTCTAGGACATGCAGGTTTTTATTGTATGTTTATCAAGGACTTCTCGAAGATTCTATCACCATTATGTAATTTTCTGCAAAAATATGTGCCTTTTGAGTTCAACGATCAATGCAAGAAGACATTTGATCAACTTATTGAGCAGTTGACTCTCCTTCTAACATTCGACCACTAGACTTGAACCTCTTGTTCGAAATCATGTGTGATGCAATTGATTATGCAGTGAGGCGGTTCTAGGACAAAGAGTTATAAGCGTAGTCCATGTGATCTATTACGCTTCAAGGACTCTGAACCAGACTCAAGCATTTTATTCCACCACTGAAAAACAAGGCCAGACTTTTTATGAGGCTTAGGAGGCCTTCAACTCATGGCCTGGAATTTTGGGGATTTTGTCGGATATATGCATATGTATCATTTAAGGTGCAATCGAGTGTGTAAGTGAGATGGTCTAGCTTCCACTTTAAAGCTCACTAGCCTGAGTTCGAGTCCTATAAATTTTTACTGTATTTCAATTCTTTTGGTTAAAAATTATCTAAGTCTATATCACTGCATGATTAATTTATGCTTTTCAATTAAACAAATTTAAAATGTGTATATTTTTTTCCAAATTTTTGTACAAATTATCTAAGTCTCGTGATCAATTTGTATTAATTTGTGTTTCTCAATTAAATAAATTTGAAACCTATATAATGTATCAACTTGCATCACGTCTTAACAACTATTCTATTTTATTTATCATTTCAATACATATATGTGTGTGTGTGCGTATGTATATATATATATATATATATATATTATTCACATGTTTAAAATTTTTGTTTTTTTATCACTTTAATTATTTTCAATATTTGTGATTAAATTTTTTGTATGGCATTTACATTTCACAACATTTTTATTCTTCCTTTAATTAAAACTTTTGGTCTTTGAAAATGGTATATAATATTTATGTTACCATCACAAAAAAATAAATAATATTAATAAGAAAGGTTTTATCCAAAAGATATCATTTTTTAAAAACAGAAATTGCGGATTATGGGGGGTGTCTCGAACCCGGGACAAACCTATAAGGGGAAACCTTGCTATTAAGCCAAACCCCTTGGACAACGATATAATTTTTTTTGTGATTATATAAACCTAATTATTTATTATTATTATTTTAATTTTTTAATATATTTGGAGTATTGCTTTATTAAATATATGTGTGTGTATATATATATATATAGTATTGTATATTTTTTATGGAAAAATAAAAGAGTAATGCTGTGCATAACGTGTGTTATATAACATTATTCAAAATAAATTTGAGTGCCTGCTACCACTTAGGGGCCAATTTTTATATTTCAATTCAGGGTCCCAAAATCTCAGATATGGCACTATTGAAAAAGAACTGTTATTTGTAGTTTTTGCCTTAGAAAAATTTCGATCATATTTGTTGGGTTCTAAAATTATTGTTTTTACAAATCATGTGGCTTTGCTGCATTTTCGCACAAAGAAATAGGCAAAACTGAGGCTAATCTAGTGGATCCTCCTACCACAAGAATTCGACCTGGAAATCAAGCATAAAATAGGCATTGAAAACATGGTCACCAACCATCTAGCTGGGTTGTCAGAGCAGAAGATGACATGCGTTTGCAAGAAGCTTTTCTTGATGAAAATTTATTCGCTATTGAAGCAAATCCGCCATGGTATGCTGATTTAGTAAACTATCTTGCATTTAAGCTTACACCTTCAGGTTTATCGTAAGCAACATGGTTAAGTACTACATGTGGGATGACTCGTACTTGTGGAAGAGATGCTAGGACCAAATCATCAGGAGATGTGTACCAAAGTCAGAACACCAACCCATCCTTACGTTTTGCCATTGTTACCCTTGAGGAAGACATTTTGGACCCAGAAGAAGGGCTCAAAAGGTGCTGGAAAGTGGGTTCTATTGGTCTACGTTGTTCAAAGACACCTATTTCTTTTGCAGATCATGTAACAAAGGGAACAGATAACTTGTCGCAAAGAGATCAAATGCCTCAAACTCCTATTCTTGTGGACCATGTTTGATATTTGGGGCATTCACGTTATGGGACCATTCCCCACTTTAGTTGGTTGTACTTATATTTTATTAGCCGTTGGATTAGATTTGAAATGGGTAGAAGCAAAGGGTACTGGGACTAATGATGCTTGAGTTGTTGCGGACCTTATCAAATCTAACATCTTCAGTAGGTTCAGAGTGGCTCGAGCAATGATTTGGGGGCCCACTTTTGGAAACGGAGTGCTGAAGACCTATTGAAGAAATACGGAGTGCTAAATCGGGTATCCTCCGCATACCATCCCAAACTAGCGGACAGGTAGAGTTATCCAAGAAGAAGTGAAATCCATACTTGAAAAGACAGTCTAACTAAACTGGAAGGATTGGAGCATAAGACTACATGACGCGCTATGGGCGTACAACACCACCTACAAAACTTTAGTCCGGATGTCCCCATACTAATTGGTACTCGGTAAACTGTGCCATTTGCAAGTTGAGCTAGAACACAAAGCCTATTGGGCCTTAAACAGTGTAACATGGGACAAGGAGTAGGCGGAGATCACAGAAAGCTCAACTCCAGGAGTTGGAAGAAATCCAGTACGAAGTCTATGACAAAGCAATGATGTACAAAGACCGAACAAAAGCATTTCACGACTAGCGCATTTCACGAAAAAGCTTTATTGTAGGATAGAAAGTGCTTCTATTCAAGTCCAGATTGAAACTATTTCTAGGTAAGCTTTGTTCTTGTTTGGTTGGTCCATTTGTTGTTAATGATATTTTTTTCCCATGGTGTAGTTACAATCAAGAGTCTAAAGACCGATAAAGTTTCAAAGTAAATAGGCACTGTCTCAGGCCATTCTACGAAGGGTTCCAAACAACCAACATGGAAGTCGTGACATTGGAGAACTCAGAGGGAAACAAATGATTTTGAATGGACAACACCGAGCCAACTACGGTAAAAAAACGCATTGTTGGGGAGGTAATCTAAGAGGGGACAATCTTTAGTTTCTTGTTTTCATTTTTATCATTTTTATTTTAGATGATACACATCTTGTTTTTAGTATTTTGCATTAGACACAATGAAAAGAGTGCTCAAAAATAAGTGTGGTGAAATTCGCATTTTCCAAAAAAATAAAATAAAATTATAAGAAAAATTTTCAGAAGATTCATTACTGCTGTAACTCACATGGGTTACGGCCATAATCCCTCACAACGACATAGCACAATTTTTTTTAGAACAGGAGTTGCGGTCGTAACTTACAAAAGTTACGGCTGTAACCCTGAAACCCTAAAATTTCACTTGTAGCTTATGTACAGTAATGAGACCACGTCACATGGCCGTAAATTAACTGGATTTTTTAAACAACCTTCCAAAACTAACCCATTTGACCCATTCTTAACTTCTAACACCCGATTTCTACCCCAAATCAACCAATTGGGCCCGAATTTCACAACCTCGTTCGAACATAACTTCCAATTGCACTTGAATTGCACTTGAACCTTCGCGTTGAAATCAAATTCAACATCAAGCGAGTTTTAGGGAGGAAGATTCAAGCCTTTACTTCACAATTTTTGCACTGCTAAACTCTCCATCTCAAGGTAAGTCTCTAGAGCTCGCAACAAATGGGAAAAAAAAGGTTCAAGATTGGGCATATCAATTTCGAATTTCTTTGCTATTTTACATGTAGAGTGCACATTATGCTTGGATGTGATTAATATTAAAATTGGCCTTGAAGTTTTTGATCCAATTCACTAGGAATCAGTAGGAATTATTTTGTGCTCTTGATGTGTCTGTTAAAGTGTGTGTATGAATTTGGCTCCTTTTTTATGGGTAATTGGATAGTTGGGAGTCAAATGTTAGGGTAAAATCTTGTGCTATTTTTTGCTTTTGGATGATAATTGGGTGGACACTATTTGAATTCTTTTAGAGCCCTAGCTTGCACACCAAGTGTTTGATAAAATGATTCAAAAGGCTTTGCATGTTGATTTTTGAATTTTTTGCATTTGGCGTGTTTCTCCACTTCCATGTGAACATATCCAAATTGTGGTTCATCACAACTGCAAAACATTAAATGTTCCCTTAGTCAAGTTGGTGACATGACTCGAGTCAAAGCTCCATGGAACTCAAGTCACGGGTTGATCTCACGACACTCCATCACCGACATCGCTACCCACATTTTTGACTCAATACTAATTGAAATTGCATGAATTTTGGATATGTGGTCACTATATCTATGAACTTTCACATATTAGAAGCTTGGTTCCCACCTTTTCATTTACCATTATTTTGGGGGCCCCGGTTCCATGTAGTTGACCACATTGCTTTTGTGTTTCTATTGCAATTTTAGTTTGTTTTAGGATGCGATAGGAGTTTAGAGCTATACTTTGTTGTTGAGTTATGAGGTTTGATGGAAAATATGGGTATTTGGATTGACTCTTTTATTTTTAAGTTCATTGTTACTTGTTGGCCCCTAGAGACTGTTTGAATGGTTAACCACTATGTACTTTCTTTGCTACTATTCTAAGAGTGTTCACTTCAGAATGAGGTGCTACAACACTTAGAGCTGGGAGTGATAGTAATACCACATTGATTTGATGGTGGGGACGCATGGTGAATGCATTAGTAGAGAGGCGGGCAGTCTATTTTCGTCTGGCAGTCTTACTACCATATCCATCAAGTATCTTTGGGCATACTATGTTATATCTCACGAGGTGAAGATAGATTTGGGACAACACATTTTATGACACCATCGGCAATTATGCCTGTTCGATGCCGTCCAAGAGGGGCATGCCATACCAATGCATCATCACTACCATTTGCAAGAGTCTAAACGTCCTAGTGGAGATAGCAATGTGAGCTTGGTCCATACCAACCTTTTTATGAAAGGTAGTTGGGGACATAATATGAGGTAGAAAGTAGTAAAGAGTTGTCGGGATGATGCCTCCGATCAGGATGAGGAAGATTAGGCTGAAGACGAGGCCACCATTGAAGAAGAGGTACCCCTAAGCTGATTTACACACCATACAAGCATCAGATGCTCGATATGATGTAGCGATTTCATACCCAGTTGTCAATGCTGCAAGAAAACCAGGCTTGAGATTAAAGAGCCAGTAAGTGTTCGAGGAGGTCTAGACAAAGATGTGGAAGGCGATCCACCTAATGAACCGGTGCCAGAGTAGTCTATCGGAGAGTTTTGATGATGACATAAACCACACACATATTCCATAGTACCCAGGGAGTTCTTACTCTTGTTTTGGTTTAATTTTGTGTAGTTCCACATTGTGGACAATGTGGGCATTAAGTGTGGGTATGGGGGTGATTTCGTACTTGCATGTTTCTATTATTTCTCCTTATCCAGTACTATTTTATGTGTATGGTCTGTGTTTTGTGAGTTTTGTGAAGTCGTTAGTTTTATGCTCAGATATTTTGTGTTTAGTTTATGGAGCTTTAAGAAAGTAACTTTAGTTTGAGAAATTGTTTTGAATAGTTAACCTGCACAATTTGATAATAATGAGCACATAATGGTAATCTTTCTCATAGTTTTTGAACAACATTGAAAATTGGGGAATAGTAAAAAATTTTGTACCCTAGTAATCCAAATTGAGCAAAGAGAAAAAAAAATTTGTTCACTCTAGAAATTCTTGCAAGTAACCTAAGTCTGGCAGATGTTAGTAGGCTAATGTGAGTATCTATGGTTTGAACTTCATTGGGAGGATGTCCTTTCCTTATAGGAATTGAGTTTAGGATTAGGATGCTTCATAAATGGATAGGATTGACAGACACGGATCGTAATTTGTGAGCTATTATTGCTTTGTTTAGCTCCTATTTCCTTGATGTGTCCTGCCTGGTTAAAGTCTTCTTGGATTTTCTTTGTTGTACTTGCTGTTGTAGTTTCTTTATACAAATGCAAAGTAAAGTAAAGGCATTAGGATTGAGCCAAGTTTCGCTATCTAAAAGAGGATAACGTAATGAATTTATTAGTAGAATCCACTTTGAGCCTTGGCATTTTTGTTAAAATTTAAGCCACATTACAAGCCATAAAAATCATTTCTATTGTGAACGCGAGAGTTTTTCATTTCATTTCTCGTTATTGAATTTGTTACAAATGATCCTTATTTATAGAAAAATATTGGGGTACAACGTATTACAAATATTGATCTAGTATATAATAGTCATTCACACAATAAAACATAATTATTACTCCTAAATCACTTTTCGGTGCTTTTACTTTCAGTACTTTCTTTTACAACACTCCCCATTGGATGACTACATATACGATCTTTTAAACCTGTTTGGAGAAAAACCCAATGGCAGAAAAACTTCCAAACTGATTGTAGGGAACTTGAGTGATCATATACTGCTTCAGGAAAACCTCGTAGTAAAAACCTGAGCGAAAAGAAAATGGGTAAGTTGCTTCCCCTGATGATGATCATTCTTATAGGAGTGCTCATGTGCTGCCTCGTTAAAACCTTGCCAAGAAAACCCAATGGGAAAAAACTTGATTGAAGGAAAAAGAGTACAGCTATTCCATTTGGTTCCGTATCTCAAGGACTGATACATTCACCTTCGGTGAAAGATTTATAGGCCATCATCTGACTCAAGTAATGTCTTCATTATAAATTGATCAAATAGATTCATTGAGTCGATTTCTCTTGCAGTCCTCAATATATCCTGAATATGCCTCGTTAAAATCTTATTAGGAAAAACCCAGTGGGAAAAATCCTAATGAAGGAAAAAGAGTACATTATTATGCGAATATGCCATAAATGTTGCCTCGTTAAAAGCCTTGCTAGGAAAACCCAATGGCATAAAACTTTATTCAAGGGAAAAAGAGTGCAACGCGTATTTTGTACAAGTATCCGCCAAGCATATCAAAATTCTTCAGATATTTATATAAGTATCATATCTATCACCGTGTCATATTCAGTGGTTATTTACAATTGATAATCTCGATCTTACATTCTCACTGTATTGAGATATATATATATATATATATATATATATATATATATCGAATCTCCTCTCGAGATTTTCTATTAGTTATGATTAAGCTGCCCAATTAAAAATCTTATTTAGGAAAAACCCTTTGGGATAAAAACTTCAAACAAGGAAAAGAGTACAATTTATGAATTTTCCTTCACAACAATATCATTGCTTTGAGCCATTACAAGCACTGTTATCTATAATCTTTTCAAGAGTTCTATCCTCATTTTTCTTATCAAGCCCGCATATCAATACTTTTATTATAAGAGTGTATATTTGAATATGATTCTTCAGCATATCTCAATATCTTCATTATCATTGATCGTATGTAGCGCTACATTTTCATAGTGTATCGACACTTTTCAATTTCATTTCTTTCTCCATAACAATATGACTTATCGAGATATCTCATTATCGATCCTCTTTTAAGATTTCACAATATACTTGAGCCTATATATTCTTCAAGCGTGCATGCCTCCTTTATTAGAACTTTCTGTTATCATTTAATTTGATATACGTATTTGGGGAACTTTTATTTAAATAATATTAATGTTTCGGGCTTGCTAATTTAGCAAACCACATATAACTGGTATATGAGATCGTTATAGTCTTTCGTGCATCCTTGAATTTCAATTTTATATTTCAATCACTATATATTTCATATATCATTTCCGACTATTAATACTCCCCCTCATGCTAAGAACCAAACTCAATACAATTTGTGTGATGTTCATCATATATATTCTCAGTATTTAGCCTTAATGGGGGAATTTATTCAATCTATATTTTGTTCTCTATATTGGCAAATCGATTGGAGAACTTTAAATACTTTGCCAATATATCCCACACGTATGCGCATATCCAGTCATTTACGGCCTTATTCAAATTATTGGGATATACATTTACTAGCTTTATTAGGTCTGAAACTCATGCTCGCATTGTGAGCAAATCATTTCGTAAATTTCCAGTTACGATACACACATGTGACTACATAGTGGATCCATATTATATTATCTAGTAGTCCACATGTAGGGTGAGTGGACCCATAACTCTTATCCCTTATATATGTTTCAGATGCATTTGGAATTTATTTCCAACATTGGCTAGCAATGATTTCATCATTTATCGAGAACAATCATTTCAATAATTCTTTCGGTTCTTGATTTCAATAAATTATTTACATCAATCGAATCGGGATCTATTAGTGCTCAACATGATTTATTACTTTCATCATATGCATAGCTCGCCGACATATTCCGTCATCTTTTGGTGGCATTATTACACGCATTACTGTTCAAGCTTTGAATCTTAGTCCATACGTTTCATATTACGACACTATTCCAACGTAGAGTCTTACCTCATACGCGTTTATAAATCACCTGGGCACTTACACTATTGACCTTAACAAGGGTTCATACATTATAATGG
This sequence comes from Jasminum sambac, assembly GCA_018223645.1. Classification (NCBI taxonomy): domain Eukaryota; kingdom Viridiplantae; phylum Streptophyta; class Magnoliopsida; order Lamiales; family Oleaceae; genus Jasminum; species Jasminum sambac. The sequence continues at coordinate 33,845,447 of CP073648.1, forward strand.
ATAATGTGCTCTCAAATCTTCTAAAATACTATCTATCACTACCGATCAATATCCTAAAAAGAATTTATCGAGGTAGGCTCGAAAGGTTGAGGATGCTAATGAGTAAGGGCATCCCACAAGATATCCAATGATTGATTGAAGCATGTGGTTGATTATCTGGTGAGGTTTCAATTCTTTCTAAATACATGCCTGGTATGGGTAAAAGTAGTTTTTCAAAGAAACGGAGAGCAAAAAGGTTAGGTGGATGCTACAAATGTGCTCGGTGGACATGTGACACTCGATGTAAATCTGTGGGGCATTTGTCCAGAAACCGAGAAGATAAAATAGCATTCATTAAGGATGGATTGAGTAAGGAGTCTTTGGATGATATTCAATAGGCTCTTGAGACACATCCTAGTGGACACGTGTAAGGTGAGCTTATGGCCTTGTGGGCCAAATTCAAAGATGAACAAGCATGTTATAGTTTCGAAAAATTTACTTTAAAAGATCCTATTTGTAAATTTAGTAGAAAAACTTAGTGTTACGATTTTCCCATATTGATGCAAGGTAAATCGGCGTAATATCGAAGATCAATGTGTTTCTCGTAAATATAAATATCGTTTTTCAATTTTTGAAATATATATATGTATGTGTGTGTATATATATATATATATATATAATATTTCAATCACCGGCAGTGTATGTCATTTCATTGATATTTTTCTACTATTTTCTTATTTCATATTATTAAAAAGTAAATAGTGAAATCACTTATTGGTTTGAAAATTTATCTTTAAATGGAGGGATTCAAGTATTTCTCATTCATTCATTGAAAGAGAGAGATGGAGGTGGAGATGGAGATGGAGATATTAGAATCATCTCATGCAAGTCAATCTTCACCCCACCAGATAAAAACTATATGTGTTCTTGGTGGGTCGACACTGGTAGGCCATATACAATATGTAGATATGGCAAACCGACTTGTAAGAGAGTTAGGGAGACAAAACATCAATATACTGATAGAGGGACCAATAACAAACTTTTAAGGAATCTTACGATGGCCGTACAATCATGGGGGATAAGAGTGTCAAGTGTAATATCGTTTTATCGAATTGGAGGCAGTAATCGAATTGGAGTTAGAAATGTCATTAGTCCAACTGGACTGATGCTACAAACACAATCTATTCACGACGCATGATCTTGCATGATGAGCAATAGTGATGTTTTTATTGTTGTTCCAGCGGCTATAACACACCGGGAGGAAATATTCAATATAGCGTTATCGGCACAGTGGAACTTTCATACCAAGCCAATAGGTTTGTTGAATATTAATTATATCTTTGATGGCTTATTAGTGTTTCTAGATTATGGTGTTGATAATAAGTTTGTTTCTCATTATGGGAGAAAAATACTTATTTCTGCCAATACGGTTGCTGAGCTACTCATAAAGATTCAATCATATGTTCAAGAGTCTGTGGAAGCCCAAGCCCGTCGGTCACAGACCGTCGGTGTCAAGCAAAAAAGAAATTGGGATCCTTTAGATCTCTCATTATGAACCTGGATGCTAGGGGTGGCAGAGTTACGAAGTATTTATACTCTCGAGAGGCATCCCTTCTTTATGGGTTCAATATGTATTTTCTTTTCGTATTTCTATATTTTCAAGTGTTTATTGCTACCTTTGATGTTCTTAATATGTTCCACTTCAATTATTTTGTATCTCTTTTGGAACAACAATAGTGAAAGAAATCATGCTAGCTTTATTCGAATATAGAAGCATATTGCACCATCAGTATAACATCTGTGACATATGCTTTTTAAATATCATTTTCTTATCATGTCGATACGATTTTATAGTACCAATGAGATTATTTTAGTATTAATACGATTCGTCCATGCTATTTATATCTTTAATTTATTAGCATGGAATTTATTGAGCAATTTTCTTTCATTGAACCATCTGGTGGTAGCTTCTAGTAACACTTGCTCGATGTCTCTAATAATAATCAATAAGTCTGGAGAACAACTTTTCTTTATCAACTGCTTCTTTGAGAGCATTTATCATCGTATCGATATACCACAATATACTAATCTCATAATCAGATTTTTCACTATGGCATAATTTTCTTTCTCTTTTATCACCATGTGATTCTTTGAGCAATTTTATTTTATCAATACATATAGTGGTAAATTCCGGCGTTACTTGCTCAAATCCCTTCGTTAATGACATTCTTATCGAATATATATAAATCGGTTACTTTTATTTCATACCGATCGTGGGGTTTAATCCAACCACATTAGTTATATCAAGATATCAATTACAGAATTATTAATTCATTCCCAATAGGTGGCGCAACTCACCTCGTAGGAAGTACTACAATTGTTAAACTGCATAATTGTAAGATATATAAAGTAAAATGTTTGGTAGCGTGACCTACCGTGAGATAACAAAATTATACAAATAACTACATTCCCTCTAGGTGGCACTGCTTCTTTTGAGTGTGGTGCATAATAACTAATTTATATATACTGTGTGGACAGTTGAACCTTCACTAGTCGGCCAAGCGTCCTTTATGTGTGGTTAACAATACTTGTTCTACGTAAGTTATATCGACAATAATTACTTCTTTAGAAATAATAAATGATTAGTAGACGGTATTATCTATCACTTGGTATAAAATACAGCAATGCATAAAACCATCCAATTTGTGATAGTTTAACCCATCACTTAGGAGGTATTGCAATATTTAGAAGTGCATAAGTAAAATATAGAAATTAAATTCTCTGCAATATATTGGTGGTAGAATCTACCGTATGGGAATTATCGTAATAAATATAAGTTTAAATTTCAATCGGTGGTATAACCGACCATATGGAAATTATAGTAATAAATGTAGATTTAAATTCCAATGGGTGGTAGCACCTACCATATGGAAATTATTGTAATAAATATAAATTTTAATTGTGAGAATTAAATTGCATAACAATTAATTACTTCTTTAGAAGTATATATGTCCTTCACAGTCCGTAACGGTAAAATTGTCAATTCCAGTCCGCAAAGGTAAAAATTGTCCATTCTAGTGTGCAAGGGTAAAACTTTCAATTATAGTCACTTCCCAAAATATAATTATCGTGTTAATTTATTTATCTATAATTACCATTTAAATAAATTACAAACTTATCATTTGACCAGATATTAGTTAAAATCCTATCCATGCAACTCCCATTGATGGCATCTCTATAGCCACATGACAACTCAAAAAGCTCAGTTATTATCCTTAGAGACCTCAAGATTGAAGCTAATGATCACATCAAAATTATAAAATAATATTTAGAATTAAGAAAATCAGAAAATCAAAATTTAAGAAAAATTATTAAAATATAATACGTGAAATTCAGATTCATTTCGTCAAGCATTTCTTTCTCTCTATGCAAATGCATATCTATGCAACTGTACTTTCCCACTCACATTTGTAAGTGGTGGATTAAATTCTTTCTCTCTCTGCAAATGCATATCTATGCAACTGTACTTTTCCACTCACATTTGCATGTGGTGGATTAAATTATTTCCTTTCTTGTCTTTATTATGGCTGCCAACTACAGAAGTTCAAAAGACTTAGCTAAGACTGAATTAATGAATTATGGCACTAAGTGGGACCTTTATCAACTAATTCCATATTTTTGCTACTGGCAGAAAAAACGGTCTCTTGCACTCAATTAGTTTCACAGTCAAAGTTTACCTCAGCAGATGGCATAGTACAATTTTGTTTTTAAGAACAGTATTATATCACAATATGCAGACATGGAATTAGAAAGAACTTATCTCAAAAGTTGGAGGACTATTCATTTCTGCTACTAATTGCCTTCTCGAGAAATCACTGCAGTTACGCCGACCACCGTCCGCCGACTCTCATGGCTCGCAATATTGTACTACAATTGGTGTCTATTGGTTTGGTAGAGTAAGCTTTTATCATCCGCGTGCATTTTGTTTGGTGGATTGAGGGAAGTTCGTAAACACAATAAGTTTTGGCAAACAAACTCTTAGTAAGTAGCAACAGAAAGAAATGAATGGATTGGTAGTGTCGTAGTAAGTGCTATAAATGTATTAGATCAATTAGGTTGCTTCTTTTGTGGAAGAAGAAGAAGAAGAAGAAGAAGAAGCTATAGATCTTTAATAGATTGAAGGGAGAGGAAATGATGAGAGAGGAAAACAAATAGATGAAAGAGCTATTGTGCTGATAACGTATTGTGAACGTTTTGGATTTCATTTCTCGTTATTGAATTTGTTACAAATGACCCCTATTTATAGAAAAATATTGAGGCACAACGTATTACAAATATTGATCTAATATATAATAGTCATTCACACAATAAAACATAATTATTATTCCTAAATCACTTTTCGGTTCTTTTACTTTCGGTGCTTGCTTTTACAACAATTTCTTTGATTTTACCCCATTTTAAACCTTAAATAGAACAGATTCACGACCTTATTTCAAAATTTTTGAGAATTGAATGATGTATAGTAAAATGTTCTTTTTCAAGAACCGTCCTGTTGTAGTGGAAGTGAAATTAAAAAAAAAAAAAGAAGAACCGAAATGCAGGTTAGAATAAGTTGAAAAATTTTAAAAGAGAAAAAAAAGAGTGAAAAGAAAGAGAAACAAAAGGGCAAAAAAGAAAAAGGAAAAAAAATGGAAAAGGAGTAGTAAAAAAAAGATTGAAAAGGAAAGAGAGAGAGAGAGAGAGTTTAGCATAAAGGGATTGAAAAGGATACTATGCCAAAGAGGCAGAAAAGTGCTATTGTTGAATCAATTTTGCTTGTGAAATTCCTTCGCCAATTGAGCATAAAGAATTCTTTTTTTATCCCACTTGTCCCAAAGCCCCATTACAACCCAATAAATACTTTTACTATACATTTGTGAATTTATTTGCTCCAATTGCGACATATTGGTAGTCTGTGGTAGCGGTTTCTCAGGCAGCGAGTTGAGTGGAATTTACACCCTTAAACAGTATCGTGTGACTTGAGTGAGAGCCTTGTGAGGGTGCTAATTCCCATTACATCTGCCTGTAAGTGGTTTAGATTGCTCGATCTGGGTGTTGATCTTGTTTGAATTGAGGCGGGGGATGTGACCTTAACAAGGTACTCACAATAGATATCTCACACTATTTTTGCTAATGCTTGATGGATTTTGGTGAAGCTAACACCCTTGAAGAATTCCAATGAACGAATATCAAGAGAGAATTCACGAGAGGTGGGGGAAAACAGAAGACATTGGGTAATGGATTGAATCGGTGTACACGAATTTTCATTTCTATTCAGACGGTATTGGAAATTGTACCTTTAGCACACACTCATATATCCCGGCCATATAGAGTATTTTTTATGCCGAAAGAAGATGAGTTGTGTCTTTAACTTGTTCTTTGATGCTATATTTTGTTAGTAAGAGTCTTGTTTCGTTCATTTTTTGTTTTGTTTTAGTTTTGTTTGAGGACGAACAAAGTTTAAATGTAGGGAGATTTGATAAGTACTTTAATAGCACATATTTAATCCCTTGGAGAATGATCAAGAACACCCGGGTGTTCTGTAGTTACGGAACTCCCGGGTGCTTTTACGGGTCCGTCCGACCTCCGATTTTAATTCTGGGACCGGATATAAATTCAGCACGATGAGGCGGACCTCCAGAAAAAAAATTTTTTTTTGGACACCGTGGATGCCGGTGACGACCGGTCAACGTTTTGGCCATAATTTTTTTATGGCATCCACGGTGACCGGTCGTCACCGACATCCAAGGTGTCCAAAAAAAAATTTTTTTTTCTGGAGGTCCGCCTCATCGTGCTGAATTTATATCCGGTCCCGGAATTAAAATCGGAGGTTGGACGGACCCGTAAAAGCACCCAGGAGTTCCGTAACTACGGAACACCCGGGTGTTCTTGATCATTCCCCTTAATCCCTTTGGTATTGTATTTTTATTCAATTTGCTTAGTTATAAAAGTGTGTTTCAATGTCTTTCCGTTTATATTGTTGTTAATGATCAAGAAAAGAAGAAAGAAGTGAAAAAGGACAAAAAAGTGCATAAAATGGAAACTTTGGACCAAAATGAATGAAGTTGAAAGTTGAGGGTCTTGGCATGCAAATAACTTACTACTGTAACTATCGTACGTCATGGTTGTATCATCTCTTATGAAGAAACACCAAAAACAGCCTGAGAGTCATTTACGGCCGTAAGTACGCTTGGTTATGGCCATAACCTTCAAAAACTCCAGAAGAAGAAAATATGTAGAAATCCATTTATGGTCGTAATAAGCTTGATCTGTGGCCTTAACCTCACGCAGTTAAGTTTTCCTATTTTGATTAGAATTCTAATTTTGGTACTCTTTTGGGGGCTTATTGGACATGAAATTGAAGGCTTATAGAGGCCTATTGACCACTATATAAAGAGGAGAAAACCACAAGAAACATATTTGAACTTTTGGAGTCATTGGAGATCAATCCACAAGCAAACATCCGGTGAGAAGAATACAAGAAGGTGGATTTGAGATCTAAAGCATTTGCTTCTACCATTAACATGATTGGCCAAGCTTTTCCATTTAGTTCAGGGGGACATTGTGTCTATGAGTTTATTTATCGTTTTCCTTTAAACGAGTAACATTGTATCTTCTTTCTTTTCTTTACTTTGTTGGATTAGTGGGATTAAACCTGAAGAGTGGTTAATTCTATATGCAATTATATTTAGCCAATTGATTTGCTCATTTTTTTAATTGATTATTTATGCTAGAATTGGAGTGTATGATCCGTAATTGTCATTACTCATCTAATTCGTAGTAGCAATTATTGCATAAATCCAACCAAGATCCATTGATTCGAGCTTGTGAAACTAGTAATCTAGTTCAACCAATTCTTTTTGACTATGACACTAGTACTGCATTAAAATCTAAGAGTTTGTTTAAAGGTTACCCATTAGCTTCAATTAAATCAAAGAGCTTATTTTGGTTTATTACATTGAAGGAAGAATTCGAATAATCAGTGTTTGATGACTATTTAAGGTTGATAAAATGGGATAGAGAGATAGAACTTCATTACAAGGAAAATGTTAACATCAATTGGTGACACAACTAAACCTAAAAAATAGACTGTGGATTTAATACGAATTTCTCCACATCTCTAATTTTTTGTTGACATTACTTGATTTTAAAGTTTGTCATTACAATCTGAACCCCCCATCACCTCTACTCAACGGACATTAAAATAGTTTACCGTTCTCTATGGGATCGACCGTTGCTCCCGCTACTGCATTCTTAGGAATAATTAGTGGGCAAGAGTTTTAGTTTTAACTTTGGTGTACTACAGCATGCTCCAGACCCTTTTATTCTTGAGCATTTTGTGAATGGTCGAGAATAAATACTATGACCGTACTCTATTAATTCGCTCCGCATGCTTCTTAATGATATGCTCGGTTGCTGATGATCGAAAGTCAAAGTTTTCCTTTACAACCGGTCTGCCCTTCTTATGTGTATATGGGGGATGGTTTGTCCAATCATAGGGGCGATGCCATGGGCACTCTGCTACAGGTGTAAGGTGAAAAGATTCTTTACTGCCATTTTTCCCCTTGAAATCTGCCATTAAATGCCCCTGGCAGCTGTCATCGAACCCTGAAAAATCGGGAGCGAGTGGGAGATCAAGAGGTTTCTTCAATAAATTGGACTTGTAGTTATAACACACTTCTCCCTTTCTTGAACTTTTTCTTGAACTTGTAGGTATAACATACTTCCCCCTTTCGTGAACTTTTTCCTTTTAAAGCACTTTATTAACTTCATTCAATTTCGTTTTCTTGATAAACTTAATGCAAAACCTCCTAATCTTGAACAGTGATTCCAATGACAACCAAGTGAAAGTTAGGTACATACGCGACAACAAATTCTCAGTGAAGTCCTTTGAATTTGACTGGCGATGATAGCATCTCTGACGACTTCACTTTGGTAGTTAACTCCAAGAAGGCCCAAAACTAAAGGTAGGTATCATTTTAGAGATATTCTCTACTTTCCTCTCTGGTGGTTTTTCTTGTTGTCTTTAAGCTTTTAATTGCTAGTTTTCGGACCTTTATGATTTTAGGATCCCTCAGTTTCTTGGTTTGCATTTTTTAATGTTTGGTTTGGTTTTACGGAAAGCCTAAAGGCCGGGCTACGATTCCTCCTTCACCCATTTCTTCTCAACTTTTGCAGTGCCTAGATATCGCGCCTGGCCATATGGTACCCAACTCTCTCCGTGTCCTGAACTACCACCTCATTTTGTGCTTGGAGAACCACCTCGACCCCTCCATAAATCCTTTTCACACGATGTACAGTGCCAAACTCTTAGAAAATTATGATTCCTTCATTGTCTTCAATCACAAACGGGCTTCGAAGTCCTTAGAGTTCAAATTCAATGTCTGCACTCCTTCAAGCTCGAACATTGGTTAGAGGCATAGGTTTCCATTTATTCGATCAGTTTCTAGTTATTTTCCTTTTTCAGTTGCCTAGAGGCCTCCAAAAGTTATGGTTTTTAATTCCAAGGTGGCCCTTAATGACTGAGAGAGGGAGATGCTATAAACGAGAATACGCGTGGAAAATATCGCAAGTATACGACTCGGTAGCAAGTAATAAAGTGGACTTTTTCAGAGTACAGGTTATCATGCCCATAGGGATTGATATTTGTCTTGAATCACTTATTATAGCGTGTAATTAAAATACAAAAAGGAAACAAGAACAATTCACGGGTTGGAGGTGAGTTAACTAAACTAACTAACACAAATAAACTAAAAACATGAAATTGGGATGAATGGAAATATACTTGGATTAATAACTAGTCGGGATTCATGATTCAATTAACCATAGCCTAGTCAAATCATCATTTCTCACAACATATTACTCAACTTCTATGTTAGACCCGATTCTCCAAACTTAGCCAGTTATCTCTCTTGAGCGTCAAACCGACCCTAAATGATTGGCTCAACTTACTATATTTCTATATCGATTAGAACCCGTCAAATGCATTAGTCTTTGTGAGAATAGGTCAATGGGTCACCTAGGGTTTAGAGGTATGTTTCTATCACATACAAGAACTTAGGGTGATTCCTCTATGATCTAAAACATATATTTGTTTTGAAAGCTATATATTTCACTAACTACATATTTGGTGATCAAGCAAATATATGGATAAAATCTCAAAAGCAATTGCACATGAAATGAGCAAACAATTCCAAAATCGTAAATAATTTTACTGACTAAACTAGGTTAAGAGCATCAATCATCCCAACATATATAACTCTAGCCCATAATGAAGATAATACAATACACTAATACTATAAAAGCATAAATGGAAGAAAAATAGAAACATGCAAGAACAAGCTAAGATTTTTCCCTTTTTGTGCTAATTCTTGATCAAGCTCATCTCCTCTTCTTGCTTTCTTCACTTTCTACTCAGTAATAATCACAATTCACACCCAAAACTAAAAGAACAGAAGAAAAGAAAAGAAGAACAAGAACAAGAACAAGAACAAGAAGAACAAGAAGAAAGAAGAAAAGAAGAAGAAGAAGAAGAAGAAGAAGAAGAAGAAGAAGAAGAAGAAGAAGAAGAAGAAGAAGAAGAAGAAGAAGAAGAAGAAGAAGAAGAAAAGAAAAGAGAAGGAAAACCTAAGCTAAACTAAAGATGGAATCAAGTGTGAGGAATTAGGGATCTAAGAATGGTGTATAATGGCCCTAATTCATGTTTCGAATAATCCCCAAAAAGCCTTGAAGAGTAAGGTAAAATGGTAAAGAAATGAGAAAAGGGCAAAAAAAAAAAAAGCTGCTGAAGAAAAGAAAAGAGAAGGAAAACCTAAGCTAAACTAAAGATGGAATCAAGTGTGAGGAATTGGGGATCTAAGAATGGTGTATAATGGCCCTAATTCATGTTTCAAATCATCCCCAAAAAGCCTTGAAGAGTAAGGTAAAATGGTAAAGAAATGAGAAAAGGGGAAAAAAAAAAAAAAACGCTGAAGAAAAAAAGAGAAGGAAAACCTAAGCTAAACTAAAGATGGAATCAAGTGTGAGGAATTGGGAATCTAAGAATGGTGTATAATGGCCCTAATTCATGTTTCGAATCATCCCCAAAAAGCCCTGAAGAGTAAGGTAAAATGGTGAAGAAATGAGAAAAGGGCAAAAAAAAAAAAAAAAAAAAAAAGCGCTACTGGGTTTTCTACCGTACGATTGCAAAAACACAATATATACAACTAACTAGTAGAGATCCGCTCAATCAAATGATAATTTTTCGGTTTAGTGATATAAATAAGTGCAAAATGCACACTTATGAGGAGACACATAGAACGTTGGCCGATCTTCTTGCATTAAGCAATGCGATGGGCAAGGTTCTCACTAACATTCGCTTGGCAAGAGTTGACATAGGAAAGCCCGAGGGTAAAGAGTCCCGCCAAGCCTCACTCGTTATCTTTACTTTACTTCTCCTGTAGGATTCTTTCTTATTCTTCCCTTTACCTCAGCCTCCTTTGCCAAACAGTTTCATCTTGTGCCCAGTCAGTTACACTCATTTTTCTAATGACTTTGTGCAAATTTTTTCACCATCTTTCAAATATGGGTTTGGATGACTTAATGAAGCCCTTATTGACTAGATGGAGGTTGAGGAACGGACGGCCAAGAAAGCTAAGAAAAAAAGGAAAAGGCTGAAGCATGTGACCCCAGCTCGATCATAATCTAATATAGTAGGCGAGCCCTCAGCCTAGATTGAACTGATCATCAAACTAAAATGGAAAAGTTTGGAGGGCCAGGTAATCAAGACCAGTTCGGTTCCCACATCGGCTATTCTACCGTCTTCTGGAATCGCCTCATCCATTGTCCTATCTGAGCCTTTGCGGAGTGGTCCCCCAAGATTTATTCAACCCATCTTCTCTCTGGATGCCAGTGCTAGAACCTCTACATTTCCTTCATTTACTCAGGGGTAGATCACCTCTATAAATTCCGTCCTTCTCTTGGCTGTTTGTAATCGGGAGTAGTTGACAGTTGACGATAAGGCTTGGAAAGGCTTCATCGACAAATAATACTATGACTTCGCTCCTCCTACTCACTTGGAGTTTACTACTTAGGCGATCATGTCCGTAAACTAACAGGTAAGTTGTGTAGTTCCTTCCTATATTTTCTTTTTTGTCTATGCTAATAGTTGACGTTTTCTTGGCATTGATCTTGTAGGTGGCTGAGTTCTTTTTCGAAGACTATGAGGCCCTCATCATCGATCATCATAAGGTAAGGGAGTAGTTGGATACCAAGGAAAAATCACCTGAAAGATTAGACATGAACTCGATAAAGGATCTTTGCTCCTTGGTCAAAAAATTTGAGAAGGAGAAAAACTAAGGCTACTAAACTAATGGGCGATTGAGCTGCCGAGATTCTGGACAGGGGGCAAGTGATCTCCGACCATGACTAGACCATGACCAGATCATTGCTGATTAGAAGACGAAGATGATCACACTGAAAGATGAGTTGAAGGAACTTTCGGGCAAGGCGATTGAGGACTACAAAAAGTCATATCCCTTCAAGCAGATGGTCACCAAGCTCACTTATCATGAGAAGGTGAAGCACCTCAGTGAGCTGAAGGTGTGGTTGAAGGGAAATTTGGGCAAAGCATGACTGAGGAGGATTATATTTCAAAGATGACCCATGTACGGGGTGTTGAGCATTTGTTCTCACTCTGGATATTGCTCCTTTATTTTTCATGCTTTATGTTTTCGTATATATATATATATATATATATATATATATATGTATATATATATATGTATATACATAAGGCGTATATTTTTCTTTAGTGACTTAAATTACTTTTTTTCAATCGCTTTACTTTCTTCAAGCATTGGGATGTGTCCCATTTTATTTGTCATTGAGACATCAATCATTGTTTAGCAGTCATAGATAGATCACAGATAGCTTGGACCGATTAAATGCCCATGGAGCATTGTGGATCATAGATTACTCCGGCCGATTAAGTGCCCATGGAGCGTTGTAGATTGTAGATCATTCGGGTCAATTAAGTACCCATGGAGCATAGTAGATCATAGGTTGCTCTGGTCGGTTAAGTGCCTATGGAGCATTGTAGATCATAGAACAGTTGAGTCGATTAAATACCCATGGAGTGTCAACCATAAATATTAGGTCGCTCGGGTTGATTAAGTACTTATGAAGCATCAATCATAATATCAAATAAAAGGAAAAATGCTCGGGCAAAAGGAAAAAGTGTAGACATTCCAATGAACAAAAGTTTGTACAATAAGGGTTATTTGAGTTCAAATTTGAACTGCATGATCTCTTTGTTTTTAAGTAACTCCCAGGTTACTGTCCTATAGTTTACACAAGGTCGTTTGCCTTTCAAATAGCTAGCGCAGAGGTATGATTTTTTACTTGAACTGTGCTTTATGGAGTTTTCTCATCACCATTTTTGAAGTGCCAGATCGTTAATTTTTTTTATTTCTCCAGTTATGTAACCAAGTGCACGTTTTCCATTTATTATTAGTTTTCCCATAAAAAAATCGTCTGCCCTATTAGCAGAGGTGGTCAACTCCGAGCTAAAATTAGACTCCTATAACTTCATATTACACTTTGTATCAGGAGATAAAATCAACGTCACATAGTTTTTATTGTTTGTTGCATACTTACATTAGTATGATATTCTGGTTGATCTTCTGTTTGTTGTTACTGGAGCACCTTGTATTGAAATCGTCAATCCATTTGTCTTGTCCTACATTGAATTAATTTGGTTTTTCCTTGTTTGGTGGTTATCTTAGCAGGTATAACAGCCAGATGTACTTAAAAGGTTTCTAAAGAATGGTTTTCACCTTAGAATGGATTTTGCATTAGTAAAAGCATTATTGTTTCTTATTTATTTTCCTTACGTAAAATTCATTTGAGGTAACTATGGTTTCTCTTTAATTCAATCAAGTAAATGTACTTTAATTTGACTTAGTCAGGTGTAACATGTTAACTTCAATCCAATATGTTAATTACATTATATTTTGATTTGATTTAAGTCAAACCTGGAGTGATTTGATTTAAGCCATTCCAATGAACAAAAGTCTGTACCATAGAGTTATTTGCCTTCAAATTTGAACTACGTGATCATTTTATTTTTAACTATCTCATTGCTTGCTGTGCTACAAAGTATACAAGGCCATTTACCTTTCAAACAGCTAGCACAAAGGTAAGATTTTTTTAGCTTGAATTGTGTTTTTATGGAGTTTTCTCATTGCCATTGTGGAAGAGCGGCTGTGTCCGTTGGGTTTTTTTTCGAATGAAGTAACCGAGTCTACTTTTTCCATTTATAATCAATTTTACTAAATTTTGTTTTCCTCTAACCTGTTAGCAGAGGTGGTCGAGTTTGAGCTAAACTCAGACTCATATAAGTTCATATTATACTTTGTATTAAAAGATAAAATCAACTTTACATAGTTTCTATTACTTGTTACATATTTACATTATTATAATATTCTTGTTGATCTTCCATTCGCTTGTACTGGAGCATCTTGGACTGTAATCTTTAGTCCATTTTTGTTTCTGCAAATTGATGTTGACAGTTGAATCTAGTTCACGCCACCTATAGGCGAATAGATCTCCCAATATATACCTGCTAAACGTTACCCATGCCTGCACACTCAACCACAGTCGTTTGACTGCCAAGGTCAGTAGAAAAAAGGGGACTGGCAACCGATGACACTCCGATGGTCAAGTCACTGCCAGTGAGGACAGAAGACGAACTTAATCAGGGTTAAAAAGTTCGTGCAAGTGACATTTTGGGAGTTAAAGGGGAAGGAGTTAAGAGAACAGAGTGGTGGCGTGTGTAAGAAGTGCAAAAGTTCAAGCAGGAAAACTTGCGGACCATTTACCGATGAGTTATCTTCGTTTATAAAGAGTGTATATAATCTAGGGTTCGGAGCATGGAATGAAACGCCTTGAAGGAGAATTCTTTCCTTACTTGGATCCGGATCGTCCTAGATCTTTGAGAAGATTGTTACTTGGTCCCCCATGATTCTAGACCGCAGCATATCCTCTTTGGCTAGGATTCTTTCCTTTCTTGGAAATCACACATTTGACCAAATATGGAAAAGTGGGCTATGCTGAGCAGGCAGTCCGCACATGTAAGCAAAGCGTTGCGTAGAGGTGCTAATGTGTGATTAATTACATATATTTTGTATTCTTTTTCCCTTTTGTTTTAACGTTTTCGTGTTTATTGCATTAAAAATCATCATATTTTTACTTATGTGATTCAATTGTATAAAATACATATCTTGGAGTAAAAAGATAAGAAATGACAAAATAAGATATGTACACATTTTGTATCAGTAGTGATATGATATATCTTTCAAATTTTAGGACAAAATTAGCAACTCTGATTCGCTAACATGCTTCCTGTATTTTGACCATAACTTGAGCTCTAGATATCAGAATGACCTGATTCTAGTATGCCAGGAAACATAATTCAATTCTTTCAAGTGTTGTTTTCAGCCTTGAAGTCTAATTTGGTGTCAAAATAAACCAAAATTGGGTTTAAGGGTAGCATTTTATGCATCTAAGGCATCCAATGCTACCTTCAGGTGCAAAGGCCATAACTTAGCCTACAATGATCCAATTTAGATCATTCAAGATGCACTTAAGAGACAAAGCAATGTGCTATAGCTTGGTGAAGGACCCAAAGGAATATTTAATGAAGAAATTGATCAAAAGTCATGTAAAAGTGGAGTTAGTGCTAAGAGAATGTAATAGTGGAAATGCTTTTGATGCCCATAAAAGGGCAAGACCACTAGCCTCTTCAACAGACCTCTCTCATTGAAGAATACTCACTTTTCTCTTAACTTCATTTCTTAATTTATATGCCGTACTATTAGCTATATTTTTTTTTTGAAGAAGTGTATTAGCTTGGATAGAAGGACATTGGAAGTACTTGCTTCCCAACCATTATTCTTAAGCTTTATTCTTTCAATTTCGTTGTAATTTGCAAAATGATATATGTTGTAGTTTGTTTGAGGTAGTTTACTTTGTCTTGCAATATGTCTAGCTAATCTTATTTTCATTGAGGAATTATGTTCAAGCTCTAGACATGAATAATTGATTTTCAAATGAAAGTTCATTTTGTTTACCATACTTAATTGTATCTACAATTTGTTGATTTAATTTCATATCTCTTATATATATATATATATATATATATATATATATATTTATGTGTGTGAAGTTCATTGGCTTTTGATGCTAACTATGACTCTTTGATGAATTAGGATAGCCAATGTTTTGCCACATTCTTGCCTTTTACGTGATAGCTTCAAGTGCTACCTTTGTTTCGAAATGTGAAGATTGAAGCTTAAAGATGATGATGAGGATTATGATGGAAGGAGCAAGGGTGGGTTCAATGCTAGGGTGAAGATGTGTGTGTTATGTTGTGTTGTGTTGCTACCTTTATGATGTAGTTTAAGACATTTAAGACAATTTCCCAAGTTGTAACTTTTACATACTCTATGTTGATGTAATGTGGACCTGGTTATGCTATAATAGTCAATATATGTAGTATTTTTATGTGTTTAAATGTTTGAAGTTCAATATGTTGTATGCTTTAGTTGATTTTAGGTTCTGTTTAAAGATATAGTAGTATACTGTGATTGCATAGTACTATGCTATTGTGAATTCCTATATCTGTTGTAGTGATCGCAAATTTTCTTAAATAAAAATATTTAATTAAATAAAATTTCTCAGAATGTGTCGCTACGAATTCACCTAAAAGAATTGAATAGGGTAGGCTCGTGTAGTTGAATTTTATATTATTTATTATTATTTTTTAACCATTATTAGAAAATAATTTATGAATATTTATTTATTTCTCAAATTTACATTCGAGGATCAAACTTTTAAATTTATTCATTTTAGTCCCCAAGATCTTACTTTTATTCATTAGAATCCAATTCTTGCTTCTAGTCCAATTTGAGTGTAGAAGCAATCTAATCCAATTAGAAGCCCATTTGTGTTTCAAACCCATTAAGAATATCTTAACCAAGTTCGTTACCCTAGTGTTCCCTTGAAATACTTGTAGTTGGGATTTCCTCAAACCCTAGCCCAATTTTATCCCCTATATTTCATTATTATCATCTTTACACCCTTATTTTAATTCCATCCAGCATTTGATCTCAAAGTATTCAAGAGGAAACTTCAACAGATACTCTCTCAATACTTCTTTATTTAAGTTTCTATTTCAATCCATTTTTGTTCCAACATTCAATCACATACACAACTATTAATCAGCGGCCTTCTCACTGCATTTTTTCAAGTATTCACTAAATTATTATTTCATAATCACATAATAGCTAGTTCTCCCTACGCTGTAACTCACACAACAACAGTCTTTGTACACATAGAAGCACCAACTCACACAGCAACACACACCCCCAACGCACAGCGACACAGTAACAGCAGCTGCTGCTGCCTTCAGCTCCACCACCACAACCTCCACCACGCCATCTCTATCGTGCACACAGCACAGTACACACGCACACACTTAGCACATACACACACTCACACGCGTACATACACTGTCCAACTCACACTCACCAACCACACACCAAACCTCCATTCTTACTTCACCATAACCTTCAAGAAACCCGACAGAATCACTAGAAACTAGAAAAGAGAAAAAAGGAGCAAGATTTGAAAAGAAATCCCAACTTTCATCTTAGACAAAAAAACACCAAATTCTAGCCCAATCTTCATCATTTCCTTCAATTGACACCACACCCGACGCCACCCTCACTGTCGGTGCCACCGAAGGAAGAGCCGACTTTTTTCTTTTGGGGATTTAATTCCCAATTTTATATTTTAATTAAAGTAATTTTACAATCTAGCCTTTAAGCTTCTTAGTTTCCTTTAAGTTGGTCCCTAAACTTTATTTAAATCATAAGTCCTTAACTTTTAATTTTTATAATTTAACCCCTGCGTTATATTTGCAAATTAGGTCCCCCAATTTATTTATTTTATTTAAGTAAACCCTTAGAGTTTATTTAATTTTAAGTCCTTAACTTTCAATTTTATAATTTGACCCCTAAACTTTTATTTCAACTTAAATCCTTCAATTTTCCTTCTATATGTAAGTTAAACCCCAAACTTTTATTGCATGTCCATATTTTAACAATTTTATAATTTAGTACAAGCCATTTTTAGTTAATTCCATCGCATATTAAGCTCTCAAATTATTCAATTCTTTCAAATCAACCACCAAATTTTTATAGTCTTTCAATTTTAGTTTATAAATTTCAATATTATCTATAAATACTTAATATTTAAGTATATTAACGTAAATTAAACTTTTTATTGACTAGAACGGGCGTACGAATAGCTAGAGGACCGATTTCTCATCGCTTGTTAAGCTCAATATTCGGGAAAAGATTTAAGGTAGACTCATTTTCTAAAAATTGCTTTTCAAATGTGTGCATTTACACTTGAAATTGTTATAAATACTTGCATTTAAATATTATATGATGATGTGCTTCCTCGGTACTATGATGATAGGGTTTAAACTTTATTATGAATAGCAACGTATTTATTAGCACTATGATGATAGGCTTTTGGCCTCATAAATAATAACGACGTGTTTTAAACACTATAATGATATGCACGATTAAGAGGATGATGAACGAACCTATACTACATACTTGTTCATGTTTTTTGATGAACGATGATTATGTGCTTTTAATTTGTAATCTATATTGATTGCTGTGCGCGGGATCTACTAAGCATTTGAAATACTGACATTTTCTCTATCTAATGAACAAATTGCAGATTGAGGAGTCAGAGGGGCAATGAGGCGTGGTGGAAACTTAGGGTGGTTACTAAATAAATTATTTTCATTTCTATTGCTATTCTGAGTACTTTTAAACTGTTGAAGTATGTATTTTGAATGTTTTGAACTTGTTAGTACTTCAATTTAGATGTTTTGAGATGTTTATGTTCAAACAGCTGTAAGACGCTCTATCGTATTTGTTATTTTTCCACATTTGTTATTATTATTATTAAACAAATTTATGCAATGTTTTAAAGAAAGAACTAATGTATTGGGTTCTTAGAACTAGGGGCATTACAACTTGGTATCAGAGAGGGTCGACGTTTCTATGGAGTTGTAAATTGTTTAAAGTAGTTTTAAAAAATTTTGAAAACTTTTAAGAGTTTAAGTTCTAGGAGCTACCACGACTGAAGTTATTTATGAAGATTTTATTCTTCCTTTTCGGATGCATGAAATGAAATGTATAGTATAAGTAAGAAATGAGGTACTTGTATCCCAGTAGAGAAAAGAAATCGAGTTTGAGCTTAAGTGTGCCATTACAAATGTTTTATGGTATTTTTAGTTCTCAAAATTGACTTCATGACGACAAGAACATTGACAAGTATGTTTGGATATTACTCTCCTTCTTTGCCTATGTGAATGATGATTTGTAATTGATGGTAATTGGGACTCTAGTTCAATTTAATGCCTTGAAATGAGGTTGTAATCGATTGTGATTGATTGCAATGCGATTATAACGTGGCGTAATGTTGTGTGGTCTTTATTTTCTAGAGAAAGAGATGGCTTAACCATGCAGGATTACCACAAGTAGGGTATATCCTGATCAGATCTACCCGACCACTTTCAACAGAAATTTCATGCAGTGAATTCAAAATTTGGCCCAAGCTCCTCCTCCGCTTCCTCCAGCTCATCCCACCATATCACTGATCGTGCAATTTAGGAAGTACAATCTGCCCACTTTCGATGGTGAGAGCCGTCCTCTAGCTATTGAGGAGTGGATTTAAGAGATTGAGAGGATTTTTAGACACATTTCATGCCCTGATGATCAGAAGGTGTTTTGCAATGAGTTTATGCTAAAGGATAATGCTAGCCATTTGTGGGCATTGGATACCTAAACTAGGAGTGCCGAACACCAAAGGGCCTTCACTTGGGAGCAGTTTAAGGAGAGACTAAGGAAGATGTACTTTCCACAGGCCCTTCGTCTTAAGAAAGAGAGGGAATTCCTGGATTTGAAGTAGGGTGACATAGATATCATTGACTATGAGAGGAAGTCCGAGGATTTCTCCCATTTTGAACCCCAGTTTGTTGATTCAGAGGAGAAGAAGATACACCGTTTTGAGATGGCCCTACGCCCCGAGATCTGACAGACTGTGAGTGTTCTTAAGCTCCCCACTTATGGGAAAATTGTTAGCAAAGCTCATACTGTGGCATATGTTAGGAGGAAGTAAATGACAAAGAGAACCAAAGCAGCTAAAAGTTTCAAGGGCAGGAGAAATAGCAAGCCCAAGTCAGAATAAGAACAGGAACAAGAATCAGATCCCAAGCAAGAAGCCTAACTATGGAACAACTAAGGGTAAGACTTTAGGAGACGTCCCCCAATGCCCGAGGTGCAAGAAGTATCATGGAAGAGAATGTCTTTTGGGCACCGAAGTTTGCTTCAAGTGTGGGAAGCAGGGCCATATTGCACCAGTTTGTCGTTCCCTACAAGCTACGAACAATGAGGGGCCGTCGAAGTAGATTGAGCAAGCAAGGAAAGGAAAGGCTAGAGTTTTTGCTATAGATACTATGGGAGATGCAAACAGGTATATCAATTACTTAAGTGCTCTCTAATATGCCATAGTTAACTACCTATCTCTTGCCCCTAAATGTATGTTCTAAATACGATCACAGGTGTGCTATCTGTATCTGGTATTCCTATTTATCGGCTGATAGATTCGGGTGCTATGCATGATGCGTGTCGTGATGTACCAAATATTAATTACCATACTCGATTTTGAAAACTGCGAATCAATATCGATCCCACAGAGAACAGCTCGTCAATTTTAGTAGATTTATGCTAACTACTATGATTGGGAGGGGTTTTAGTAGATGGGAGTAGATAATGAATAAAAATAAAATAACAATTTAGAGAGCTTTACCAATGAGAGAAATCATATAATTCTTGGTTCAGTCGAGTCTCCACTTGCATATCCAATTTAACCGTAATGTATTCTATTTTCTAGTCAAATCTTTAACCCTGAGATAGTAAATTACACATCTTTATTACCCACATTTTCCCTCAAGTATAACTAACTGAAGGTCAGCTTTTGAATTTGTCCTTAGACTTTTGGATAACCTAGAAGTCCGATCTCTAGATTTAATGCAAAAGCTAGCTTTAAGAATTAGAAAAACGAGTTAAATTTAGAGCAACATTTCAGTCAACTCCAAATGTTTAACAATAGGGTTTGTTATTCCCAACGATACGTGATCATTAGTTGTTATGTATGAATTAGAGAAATCAACAACTACAGATTGAAACTTTAATTCTAGCAAGTTGATAATAGACTTTTAACTCAATTGGCCAAATCTAATTAAAATCATATTATCAAGAAAATAAAATAGAAAAACAAACCAATTTAAATAAGAGAATAAGAACAACGTCACTTATGAGTTAATCGGATAGCAAGCTTTGAACAGTGACATCCCCTTGAACTAGATCGAGACGCCTAGCCAATCATATTCTCGGCCAAAATATACATTTAAAATATAATTCCGCCAGAATATGAAAGGCTATTTAAGCAATCTCCTGAACTTTATTCACACTTAAACTCTTCACACTCTTACTCAAAATATGATATAAAAGAAAACTATATATAAAAGATAGATATTACTAGAATGAAATATAATACTAGGAATTTAGGATATGAGAGTGTTTTCAAACATGAGGAATGATTTAATGGCATTTCCCATTTTATAGGCACCAAACGAATCTTTCAACTATGCATGTGCTTGCTATTCTTCCACTTTCACTCCACTTCTTCATGCCTTTTGACCATTTTAATGATGATTTTTGCCTTTGGGGACTAGAAATAGCTGTTGTAGATCATTAAGTTATCTTTCTTTTGACCATGGATTGATTCTAATTGGATTTTCGTAGGCCAAGTTATGGCATTTGCACCGAAAGTTTACATTGGATACGTTGGATGTTCATGATGGTATCTTCAAAACGGATTTTCGTCAATTTTTCTAACGATTTTGCCTAAGAGACCAGAAATAACATTTACAAATAATCAAGTTATCTTTCTTTTGGCACTAGAATCAGGTCAATTCCAAATTTATAGCTCAAGTTATGATCCAAACATTGAAGGCAATCAAAGTTGCTGATTTCCATTTTTCATGCTTTGTTTATTGATTTAAACTCCTTTCAACTCGTCTTGGCCCTTAGACATGACAATGGAAAAAAACACATAAAAATAAACTTATAAAATAATTATCACACAAACACAAATGATATTAGCGAATTAATAAAATATTTTTCAGGCACTTATCAAATTCCCCCACGCTTAGACTATTGTTCGTCCTCGGTCAACACAAATATATGTGTATATATACACCTCAAAAGGACAAGTTCACCAGCCCGTGAATATCTAAAAACCAAGCAATTCTTTCCAAAGTCATCTGACTAAAATTGGAAATCAAAACTCAAAATTGCAAACCCTTCCCAACTAGCCATTTTGTTTCTCACATCCCTCGTAGATCACTCGGTATTTTGTCAAATGGTCCGCAGGATCCTGTGCAGCAATGATTTAGGAAACAAAAATGATTTTATAAAAGCAATACATCTTAGGGAACCATGGTGAGAATTTTATTCATGAAAATTTCCCCAGTCTCAAGAGTTATCAGCTTCAAATATTTATTTGTTTATTTATTTTAGACTAGCATTTCAAACCACTGAATTTGTACATGTAATGAGATCAAGTACTCTCACCAAATTTTCACTCAAATCACACAAGACATGTTTTCAAGGGGCATCATTAGTCTCTCATGCCGATGCATAGAACAGTCTTACCATATGCTTGCTAATAGATCACATTGGAGCATTCAAATGTGTGCATACAAGTCAAGGTCATTTTCGGTTGTAATGGGGCTTCAGGATAGGTAGGATAGATGAGGATCCTTTTAAGCTTAATAGTGACGGAGTTTCATAAACTGTAAGAACAACATAGACAATCTCATTTTCCTTCCTTCACGTACAAAAGAATTTACTCTCTTATCCCCTGAGTACCATTTTTCTGCTTACTTATTCACATACATTTTTTTCTTTTTTCTTTTTTCTTCCTTTTTTTTGTGACAAGCAAGATCAACTGACATTGGGTTTCCCATGTGTTCTTATTTTCACTCAAATGATATATAATACAATATTTACTACAAATCAATTTTTTCGAATCTTTTTGTGTATCTTTCAGGTAGCTGATGAAATCCTTCACTTAGGGTTCAAAAGTGGGAAAACAAGAATGAGAACTTGATGGCTAAATTTGTGATTCAATTTGCAACAAAAAGGCTTTAAAGCTCAAAGGGGATACCAAAGTGGAATAAGTGACTAGGTAGGCACATTTAGATAGCTGAACATTGGCTTAACATGAAATTTCCTTTACTATCATCTGCATTTACACACAAGGGCATCACAACATGCATACCAAAGAAAGTTCTAGAAGAATAAAACCATGCATGATAACACACATTCAAAGAATAAGAGCTTGACAAAACGAACATGCTCTTTCAAGGCTCAAAAACTCATAATTTACGGGCAATGTGTAACGATCCCATACAATTATTTTGAAAAGGCCAATGCTAGTCTCAATTCTAGAATGTTAACTTTCTCAGCAAAAGAAAAGTTTACCAAAAATTTAGACCATGAGACCCTAAAACATGTTGCTGACACCAAATGCTTTTAAGTTACCTAGACAAAAAGGTTGAGATGATACTTTCAGTTTAGTGTTTCGGGGTTTACAAAGGTGCAAAATTTTCAACAAAACTCAACTTCCAATTATGATAAAAAAAAAATGATGGAAAGACAGGCTTCAATGTCATAGGTTGTTACACACAAACATGCACACATACTAGAAAACACACTCGAAAATACGAATACCTAACAAAATCAAAAAAGCAAAATAAAACTTGCAATCAATAACTGTTTTCTCTAAAGTAGAAGAACAAATGAATTTTTTTTATTTGATTTTATGCATCTCAAAAGTCTACTACTCCTTACTCTGCCATCATAATAAAATTTATTAAATGATTTTATAACAGCATAAAATCTCACCCTCGAACTGAAATTGACATTGTCCTTAATGGTCAATAAGGAGAAAGAGACATATCACCTGATTATTGAGCAAATCGGGTTCACACTGAAATCATAACAAACAAAACTAAATTGAATCACGCGGAAATGCTGCTAAAAGCCAAAGGATAAAACTCCACATTTATAATCTCAACTTTAAATCGACTTCATTGGGGTATCGTTTACGCTTGTTGGAAATATATCGCCAGTTGATTAGAGGTTGTGTTGAATCTGGTTGGGGTACAAAAGAATGTAATTTCTCCAATAATTCCTCAATTGAGGATGAAATCAAAAGCATGTTCATCGAAACCGGAGAAATTAGCCTTGTTGTAGTTGTAAAATCCAGAAATGCTAATAACCTATCAAAATAATTGTGCACATTTAAAAGACCAATGGGTTTATTATGCAAGTTCAACAAGGACCAAGAGAAGACGTGAAAAATTTGTTCCAATGTTTCTGAACCTCCAGGGAGTGTAATGAATACATCTGAATATGCAATCATGAGTGATATGCGCTCATACAATGATTTAGCCTGTGCCTCAATGCTGACTATATTTCCATAGATTTGTAATAAATGAGGTAGAGTGACACCTACTACTCTGGATCCTCATTCTCCAGCGGCCGTAATAGCACATCCTAGTAGCCCATAGAGTCCTCCTCCATAGACGATGTTGATTTCAAGATCTCCGGGTTTTCTTCCCAAATCAATGGCGGCAACAATGTGTTCTGACTGTGTCCCCATAGTGGTTCCACCAAATATGCAAATGGTTTTCAATTGTACGTTTGGAGGTCTTGCTGAGCTGGGAGTGGTTGCCATAACAACTCGACTTTGCCTAATAAGGCTAATAACTAAAACAAACACACAAAAAGTCAAAAACAACAACATAAATAAGTAGTTGTGATTGTGGCTCACATCTTCCTCTAGTTTTACATCCAGAAACGGCTAAAATACCTTCTATGAGTTGGGGATATGCTTCCCATCCAGTTTTCTTAAAAACTGGCAAATAGGGTCTTTTAAAGTCAGATTCCCAAGACTTTAGCATTCTCATTCATTGTTAAATTGAGTCCATAGACCGAGAAGTTCATGTTGCACAGTTCCACAAGGATGTGTCTCAAGAGTCTGAAGGATATCATCCAACAACTCCTTACTCAGTCTACCTCAATGAAAGTGATTTTATCTTCTCGATTTTTGGACGTAAATCTGAGTGAACAACAACCTGTGTCACATGGTCATGTAGCACATTCATAGCAAACATTCATTCTTTTCCCCCTTCTTTTCTTTGCGAAACTACTTTTGCCTAACCCTGATAAATGTCTAGTATAGATGGTTGGAATTTCTCCTCCAGTCGAACCTTGGCCTCAATTAACCAATGTATATCCTCAGGCATCCCTTTATACATTAACGTTCTTAATCGTTCCATCATAAAGTGGTAGATTGTTTTCAAATCATTCAAGGGAAAGGATGATGAGTAGTATTTTCACAACTGTAAAAGTGCAATTTCCATGTTTAATGGAAATTTAGGAAATAAAAGAAAAGAAGCATGAAAATTTGAATAACACACTCAACAATCACAAGTAGAAGATATATATACAAACACTCATCCACATCAGGCTAGAGTATCGTAAAAAGAAGACGAATTTTCCCTAAAGAAACTGTTAGAGAGTGGAGACTTAGAGAGAAAACCAAGCTAATTCTGAGTGTGGTGTGTGGAGTTGATTCACCTCGTCTGACTTTAATGACCATGTGTGACTACTGTTTCAACCACTAACCCGACCGTATTAATGAGCTATCAGTAATATCCGATGGAAAGAGGGGAGGCTGGTTTGATCTTCGAGGAAGTGCATTGGCCTGGCTATCTCCTGCTTTTGCCGTTCCTTTTTTTTATCACTTTGAACTTTCCATTGAATTCCGCAATAATTAGCATTAGGCGAATGCTAATTCCTTAGCTCTCTCTTTTTTTAAATTTTTAATTTTTAATTTTTAATATCTAATTATCTGCACATGCTTATCTCACTCTGAAATATCTTTCATTCTTATCAAGGTAACTGACAAACGTAAAACTAAAGAAGTTAGAAAGGAAATTCAGTTGCCTCCCAAAAAGCGCTTGTTTATAGTCACGAGCCTGACTTCGCCAGCTGTTCTCAATTTTTCTTTTCCAACTTTTCTAATGTCAAAACCTCAAGATTGACAGTTTGAAATCCTTCGTAATAGGGTTTAAGGCGGTGACCATTTACCTTGAACACCTTATTAGTCTTTAGACTCCTAATTTCTACTGCACCATGGGAAAGTATATCAATAATAACAAACGGTCCAAACCAACGAGAACGAATCTTACTTGGGAAGAGCTTCAGTCGAGAATGATATAAAAGTACTTTCTATCCAATACTAAAGTTCTTTCGTGAAATACATTGGTCACGGAATGTCTTAGTCTTTTCCTTGTAAATCATAGCATTCTCATGTGCTTCATTCCGGATCTCTTCAAGTTCGCTCAACTGAAGCTTCTGTGCTCTCCTACTTCTACCCAATCCATTTTACACTTCTTAATTGCACAGTAAGCCCTGTGTTCGAACTCAATTGGGAAGATGCATGGCTTATCGTATACTGTCCGATATGGTGACATCCTGATAAGAGTCTTGTATGCAGTACAGTATGCCCACAAGGCATTATCCAATTTCAAACTCCAATCTTTCCGGTCTAGCCGAACTGTTTTCTCAAGAATGGATTTTACCTCTCGATTGGATAGTTCTGTTTGGCCATTTTTCTGCGGATGGTATGCTACGGAGATTCTATGCATAACGCCATACTTCTTTAAATGAGCTTCAATAGTCCTGTTGCAAAAATGAGTCCCTCTATCACTGATCATGGCTCTTGGATCCCAAACCTACTGAAAATGTTAGATTTGATAAATTCTGCAACTACTTTAGCATCGTTAGTCCGGCTGGCCTTTGCCTCTACCCACTTAGAAACATAATCTACTGCTAACAATATGTAGGTATAGCGAAAAGAATTTGGGAAAGGTCTTATGAAGTCGATACCCCAAACATCGAAAATTTCACATACTATGATAGGAGTTTGAGTCATTTCGTTAGGTTGGGATAGGTTACCTATTATCTGATATTTCTTACAAGGTTGGCAGTAGAATCCACTTTCCATTTCCTTCTGAGCTGTTCTTCAAGGCTCGAAATGCCCTCCGCAAGCATAAGGGTGGAAAAAGATCACGATAGACTGGTATTCAGACTCTGGCACATACCTTCTAATGATCTGATCTGGACATCTTTTCCATAATTATGGATCATCCCAAATGTAGTATTTTGCGTTACTTTTTAACTTGTCTTTCTTTGCTCGTGGGTAACCTACAGGGATCTAGTGAGAGGTGATATAATTTACTAAATCAGCATACCATGGGAGGTTTGCCTCTATAGCAAACAAGCCTTCATTTGGGAAAGATTCTCGTAAAGGCAAGTCATCTTCTGCTCTCACTATTCAGCTGAGATGATTAGCCACCACATTCTCAGTTTCAGCTTTGTCCTTGATTTCTAGATCAAATTCTTGTAGTCGGAAAATCCAAAAGACAAGTCTTGGTTTGGCGTCATTGTTCTCCAAAAGGTGTCTCGGTGCTGCGTGATCTGTAAAAACAAATATTTTAGAACACAAAAAATATGAGCAAAATTTTTCTAAGGCAAAAACCACATATAAAAGTTCTTTTTCGGTGGTGTAGTAATTTGCTTGAGCTTGGTTCAAAGTCCTGGAAGCGTAGTAGATCACATGAGCTGCTCATCCAATTCTCTGCCCTAGAACTGCTCCCACAGCATAATCACTTGCATCGCACATTATCTCGAATGGAAGGTCCCAGTCTGGTGGTTGAATGATCGGTGGGGTAGTCAATTGCTTCTTCAGTTGGTCAAACGCCTTTTTGCATGTATTGTTGAATTCAAATGACACGTCGTTCTGTAGCAGACTATACAATGGAAATGCAATTTTGGAAAAGTCTTTGATAAACCGGTGATAGAAACCTGCATGTCTAAGAAATGAACGCACATCCCGTATACTGGTGGGGTAAGGTAGTGCAGATATTAGGTCTACCTTACCTTTATCCACCTCGATGCCTTTAGCAGATACAACATGCCCTAACATTATTTCTTCTTCTACCATAAAGTGACACTTTTCCCAATTCAAAACCAAGTTAGTGTCAATGCATCGTTTCAAAATCAACGTGAGGTTTTCTAAACATGCATCAAAAGAGTTTCCCCACACACTGAAGCCATCCATAAAAATTTCAATGATGCTGTCTAAATAATCAGAATATATGCTCATCATACATTGTTTAAAAGTGGCAGGGGAATTGTATAGCCCAAAAGGCATGCGTCTGCACGCAAAAGTACCAAATGGACATGTAAATATGGTTTTTTCTTGGTCCTCTGGTGCTATAGCAATTTGAAACTACCAGGAAAAACCATCTAGAAAGCAATAATGAGTATGACTAGCTAACCTTTCTAACATTTGATCAATCAAGGGGAGCGGAAATTGGTCTTTACGTGTTTCGGCATTTACCTTTCTATAATCAATGCATACTCGATATCTTGTTTGCATCTCGGCAGAAACCAACTCCCTATCTTAATTTTCTACAACTGTTATACCAGATTTCTATGGAACTACCTGCACTGGACTTACCCATTTACTGTCTGAAATAGGGTAGATCATCCCTGCTCCCAACAGTTTGATAATTTCTTTTTTTACCACTTCCATCATCGGTGGATTCAACCTCCTTTGGGTTTGTCTCGATGGTTTCGCTCCTTCTTCTAGCCATATCCTGTGTATGCAGACTGATGGGCTTATGCCTTTGATATCTGTAATTGTCCACCCAATGGCTTCTTTGTGATCTCTCAGGATTCGAATCAATTTATCCTCCTGTATTACTTTCAGTTAGGATGAAATGATTACAGGGAGTGTTTCTTCGTCTCCAAGATAAACGTACTTCAAGTGACTGGGCAGAGGTTTCATCTCCAATGCTGATGCTTGCACAATTGAAGGTAACAATTTGTTAGGAAGATCCGTTGCTTGGATG
Source organism: Jasminum sambac (assembly GCA_018223645.1). Taxonomy (NCBI): domain Eukaryota; kingdom Viridiplantae; phylum Streptophyta; class Magnoliopsida; order Lamiales; family Oleaceae; genus Jasminum; species Jasminum sambac. The sequence continues at coordinate 33,873,645 of CP073648.1, forward strand.
GTTTTAGTATTGTACCTGCTTTGATTTGGTTCCAATGAATTCAATATAGCCGCCATGCCTTTCAATTCATTGTTCAGCTCAACCTCTTCTCTCCTTCCTTGCTCAATCAACTCCGTAAGGGCTATCTCTAAGCGTGTGTTCGTTTCCACTTATTTTTACCTAAAAATTACCTACTACTAAAAGTCAAAGTCAAACATCAATATCAACCACACATTTCACATCATCATTCATTATTATCCACACATCTCGTGGTCCCCACCACTACACTTCACTTCACTTTTAGCAAAATTTTAGGTAAAAATAAGTACACACGAACACACGCTAAGTTATCTTTATAGTTCAATTCAAAAACTCTTTCTACGAGAGGAGCAACAACATCTATAGCATAAATAGCACAATTATCATCGGGATGTTTCATTCCATCATATATATTAAATTGTACAACATCTCCATCAAATGACATAGTTAGAATACCCTTCCTCACATCTATTATAGTCTGAGAAGTCCATAAAAATGGTATTCCTGGCAAAATGGTATGGGGTTAAGAGAGTTGTCGCCATTAAATCAGTAGGAAAGACCAAGCCCCCTACTTGCACTAGAACATCCTCCACCACCCCATCTTGATAGGATTTAGAACGGCCAGCCGGTAGGATTATAACGTTAGTTTCGTTCATTTTAGCAAGTTTGAGTGAAGTGTATGCGGATTTAGGCATTACATGAATAGAAGCTCCTAAATTGATCAAAGCCCGGTCTACTGCAGTGTTGCCTATTTGGCATGGGATTGTGAACATACCTGGATCTTTATAGTTAGGTGGCATTTTCTTTTGAAATATGGTAGAAATAGTCTCTTCCATTTTCACCTTTTCATTTCCTTTCAATTTTCTCTTGTTGATGCATAGATCCTGAAAAAATTTTGTATATCGTGGGATTTGCTTGATCGCATCCAATAATGGAATATTCAATTCTACCTTCTTAAATGTCTCTAAGATCTCCTTTTCCTTGTTGTTCTTACTCCTTTTCACCAATCTACTAGGAAAAGGTGGAGGGATCTATTTAACAATGATAGGAGGGTTAGAGTTTACCACAGTCGCATCTTTCTCAATTTCATTTTCTTCCTCATCTTCAATGTCGGGATATTTTCTTTGTAAGCTTTCAATCTCTTTTCCGTTTCTCAAGGTTATCGCACTCACATTTTGACGATTTACCTTTGGCTGCGAGGATAGTTTCCCTCCAGACTGTGATTCCAATCTGTTGATAGCGGTGGCCATTTGGCTAACTTAATTTTCCAAATCTTGAATGCTTGATTTTGTGTCCTGTTGGAATTGTAATGTGTTAGAGGTCAATATCTTTACTATATCTTCAAGAGACATACCTAAAGATTGTGGCTTTTGCTGATATTGTCCATGAGGCTGGAGATTTCCTTTCGATTGGAATTGTCCTTTTGGTTGATCAGGAAAAATGGCTGTGGGTCTATTGGATCCATATCTCAGATTGGGGTGATCTCTCCATCCCAGATTGTAAGTGTTCGAGTATGGATCGTATGGCTGTTTTGGAAATGGAAAGTTGCCTGCCGCATTTACCTGTTCCACGTTATCATCTCTCAATATCGGACATGAATCTATTTGATCTCCCACATTTGCGCAAATTCCACATGTTTTTACTTGTTGTGAATTCCCTACGACGATTTGTTTTACAAGAGTTGTTAGTTCAAAGAGTTGATTCACACGCCGAACTTGTATGTCTCTAGTTGAATTGAATTATTGGGAGTTCTCAGCCATGTTTTCAATTAAATCCCTTGCTACGCGAGGTGTTGTGCCTGCCATTTCCCCTCTGATAGCTGCATCGACCATGCCCCTATCCATTGGTAATAATCCTTTGAAGAAGTATTGGATTAGGAGTTGATAGGTGATTTGGTTATGTGGGCAGCTAGCGCACAGCTTTTGAACCGTTCCCAATATTCATATAGGGATTCTCTTGATTATTGCCTTACACCACATATCTCTTTCCTAATGCCTCCAATATTAGAAGCGAGAAAATATTTCTCCAAGAATCGCCTCTTCATTTCGTTCCATGTGGTGATGGTGCTTGAAGGTATATAGTAAAACCAGTCACTTGCTGAATCCTTTAATGAGAACAGAAAGTCTCTCATTTTCATTTGTTCCTCGATCACACTTTGTGGTTTCATGGTTGTACAAACCACATCAAATTTATTGAGATGTTTGTGTGGGTCCTCACTTGCAAGGCCATGAAATGGAGGTAGTTGATGAATTAGTCCTGATTTAAGTTCAAATGTGGCATTGTCTGGCAAAGTAGGAAAAGTAACGCAAAGAGATTGATTGGTTAAATCGAGAGATGCCAATTGCTTCAATGTTTGATTGTTATCCGCTATTTCTTTGTTGTCTTGATTTGTTCTAACCGATTTTCTTAACTTGGTTAAAGTTCTTATCTTGCTTAAAGTTCTTTCAATTTCTAAGTCAACCGGAAATGATATTGATTAGAAGATCGAGTGTTGTACGTAAACAGGTACAAGAGAAAGAAAGGAAAAGGAAAAAAATAAATAAACTAAATCAACATCGCTCCCCAGCAATAGTGCCAAAAACTTGATGCGTGTCGTGATGCACCAAATATTAATTACGTTACTCTGTTTTGAAAACTGCGAATTAATATAGTAGTGGTGAGTAAGGGTCGATCCCACAAAGAATAGTTCATCAATTTTAGTAGATTTATGCTAACTAGCATGATTGGGGGTTTTAGTAGATGGGGAATAGATAATGAATACAAAATAAAATAACAATTGAGAGGGTTTTACCAATGAGAGAAATCATCTTGTTCTTGGTTCAGTCAAGTCTCCACTTGCATATCTAATTTAATCGTAACGTGTTCTATTTTCTATTCAAATCTTTAACCCTGAGATAGTAAATTACACAGCCTTATTACCTGCATTTTCCCTTTAAGTATAACTAATTAAAGGTCAGCTTTTGAATTAATCTTTAGACTTTTGGATAACCTGGAAGTCCAATCTCTAGATTTAATGCAAAAAGTAGCTTTAAGAATTAGGAAAGCAGGTTAAACTTAGAGCAACATTTTAGTCAGCTCGAAATGTTGAACAATAGGGTTTGTTATTCCTAACGATACGTGATCATTAGTTGTTATGTATGAATTAGAGAAATCAACAACTACGGATTGAAACTTTAATTCTAGTAAGTTGATAATAGAATTTTAACTCAATTGGCAGCCAAATCTAACTAAAATCATATTATGAACAAAAGAAAGTCGAAAAACAAACCATTTTGAATAAGAGAATAAGAACAACATCACTCATGAGTTAATCGGATAGCAAGCTTTGAACAGCGACATCCCCGTGAACTAGATCGAGACGCCTAGCCAATCATATTCTCGGCTAAAATATACATTTCAAATATAATTCCACCAGAATATTAAAGGCTATTTAAGCAATCTCCTAAACTTTATTCACACTTAAACTCTTCACACTCTTACTCAAAATATAATACAAAAGAAACCTAGATATAAAATATCGATTTTACTAGAATGAAATATAAACTAGGAATTTAGGATATGAGATTGTTTTTACAAGTGAGGAATGATTTAATGGTCTTGCCCTTTTATAGGCACCAAATGAATCTTTCAACTATGCATGTGCTTGCTGTTATTCCACTTTCACTCCATTTCGTCATGTCTTTTGACCACTTTAATGATGATTTTTGCCTTTGTGACCAGACATAGCTGTTGTAGATCATTAAGTTATCTTTCTTTTGGGCATGGATTGACACTAATTGGATCTTTGTGCGCCAAGTTATTGCATTTGCACCGAAAGTTTTCATTGGATACGTTTCATGATGTTGTCTTCAAACCCAATTTTCATCATTCTTTCCACCAATTTTGCCTAAGGTACCAGAGATAACATTGATAGATAATCAAGTTGTCTTTCTTTTGGCACTAGAATCAGGTCAATTCCAAATTTCTAGCTCAAGTTATGATCTAAACACTTAAGACTCCCCAGTGAATCCGAGTTGCTGATTTCCATTTTTCACGTTTCGTTTATTCATTTACGCTCCTTTCAACTCGTCTTGGCCCTTAGCCATGAAAATGGGCAAAAACACATAAAAACAAACTTATAAAATAATTATCACACAAACACAGATGATATTAGAGAATTAATAAAGTGTTTTTCAAGCACTTATCAATGCACTGGTTTGTTTTTTATGAAGGGTTTTGATATTATCGTGGGCATGAACTGGTTGAGCGCTAACAACACTGCTATTATGTTCCATGAGAAAGAAGTTGTATTTCTAAAGGATGGGGAAGAAGTATTTAGATTCTATGGGTCGAAGATTAAGGCACTTCCTCGCCTCATCTCAGCTCTACAGGCGGTGAATCTTTTGGTATACGAAAATAGTAAGGGTTATCTTGTTAGCCTTCAAGGCTAATCTTCAGAAGAAGTTGTGTTGGATTCCGTGCCAGTGGTGTGTGAGTATAAAAATGTTTTTCTCGGCAATTTGCCGGATTTCCCACGCAATAGGCAAGTGGAATCTACACCGATCAAAAAGGCCTCAAGTATTTCTTCTCTCAGAAAGAGTTGAATATGAGACAGCAGCATTGGCTAGAGCTTGTGTAAGACTATGATTATACCATTCTCTATTACTCAGGTAAAGCCAACAGGGTTGTTGACACAGTAATTAAGGCGAGCATTAGACAGTTATCCGTATTAGGTACTGTACAAGATCAAATCATTCAAGATTTACAGAATTTGAGGATTGACGTGCGAGCTTCGCCGAGTTGGAAACAGAGCAAGTTAGAAAGTTTAACTATCAAGCCAGACTTGAGGAGTCGAATTGTAAAGGCCCAAAAGAAGGACAAGTTTCTTGAAAAGATCAGATCGAAAGTTGGGACTAGTAAGAGAGTAGGCTTTGAAATTGCCTCTGATAAAGCAATTGTGTTTGGAGGGCATCTATGTGTGCCGAAGGATGGACAGATAAGGACTGAAATAATGATAGAGGCTCACTCAACTCCGTATATGACACATCCTGGTGGGATGAAGATACATCACGACCTAAGGGATACCTTTTTATGGAGGAATATGAAAGGTTACATTGCAAGGTTTGTGGCTAGATGCTTAGTTTTTCAACAAGTTAAGGCCGAACATAAAAGGCCTTCTGGATTTTCGAATCCCTTAGAGATACCGTAGTGGAAATGAGAGAAGATTACCATGGATTTGGTGACAGGTCTACAGAGATCACTGAGAGGACATGATATTGCATGGGTTATTGTGGACTGACTTACGAAATCTGCACACGTTCTACCAATTAAGATTACTGTTCATGTCAACCAATTGGCACAATTGTATGTTTGAGAGATTATTTGACTTCATGGGGTACCTGCGTCCATTATTTCAGATCTAGATTTGAGGTTTACCTCGAGGTTTCGGGAGAGTTTACAGGCGGCTATGGGCACTAAGCTTAATTTTAGTACTGATTATCACCCCAGATGGATAGGAATTCGAGCGTACCATTTAGACATTAGAGGATAACTTGAGAGTATGTCTTTTAGAGCTAGCTGGGAATTGGAAAACTCATTTTCCACTGTAAAGTTTGTCTACAACAACAGTTTGCAGGCTACGATTGGGATGGCGCCTTACGAAGCATTGTATGGTTGGCATTGTCAATCACCAATCTATTAGGATAAAGCCGGAGAGAGAAAGATGTTGGGACCAAAAATGGTTGAGAGCACTATTGAGGCTATACAGAAGATAGGCGTAAGGATCCAGGCCACACAAGATAGACAAAACAGCTACACCGATCAAAGGAGAAAGGACTTGAAATTTAAGGTTGGAGAGAATGTGTTTCTCAAGGTGTCTCCAATGAAGGGTACCCCACGTTTTCGAAAGAAAGGAAATTTGAGACCATGGTTCATTAGACATTCGAGATATTGAAGAAGTTGGGACAGTAGGTTATCGTTTGGCTTTACCACCTGAGCTTTCGTCATTGCATAATGTGTTCCATGTGTCACAGTTAAGAAAGTATGTCCATAATCCGAGTCATGTGGGAAGCTTTCAATCTTTGAATATTCAGAAGGATTTACCATATAAGGAGACACAGATGAGCATCATAGATCAAAAGGTCCACGTTTTGAGAAACAAAAAAGTCCAACTAGTCAAAATCCACTGGGGTGGTCATGGCAAGGATGAAGTAACATGGGAAAAAGAAGACCAAATTCTATCCAAATATCCGAACCTTATAGATCAAGTTTAATTTGGAAGACAAAATTATTTTAGGGGGATAATGTTGTAGTGACTGTGAATTTTATTAAATAAAAATACTTAATTAAATAAAATTTCCCAAAGCATGTCACTACAGCGTCAGCTAAAAGAATTCAATAGCGCACCCTCGTCTAGTTGAATTTTATATTATTTAATATTATATTTAATCATTATAAGAAAATAATTTATGAAAATTTATTTATTTCTTTAATTTACATTTCAGGACCAAACTTTTAAATTTATTCATTTTAATCCCCAAGATCTTAATTTTATTCATTAGAATCCAATTCTTGCTTCTAGTCCAATTGAGTATAGAGAAATCCATTTGTGTTTCTAACACATTAAGAATACCTTGATCAAGTTCTTTACCCTAGTGGCCCCTTTAAATACTTGTAGTTGGGATTTCCTCAAACCGCAACCCCAGTTTTATCCCCTACATTTCACCATAATCATCTTCACTCTCTCATTTTAATTACATCCTCCATTAACACTTTATAGGGCAATGCCAAATTCTATCTAGCATTTGATCTCAAAATATTCAAGATGAAACTTCAATAGGCACTCTTTCAATACTTTCTTCATATAAGTTTCTATTTCAGTCCACTTTTGTTGGAACATTCAATCACATGCATAGTTATTAATAAGCTGCCTTGTCACTGCATGTTTTCAAGTATTCACTGCCTTATTATTTCACAATCACATAATAGCTAGTTCTCCCTTCATTGCAATTCACACAACAGCAGGCTTAGCACACTTAGCAGCACAACCTCACACAGCAACACACACACCCCCCAATGCGTAATAACACAGTAACAGCAGCAACTGCCTTCAGCTCCACTACCACAACATCCACCACGCCATCACAACCACACATACATCATTGACAGCTCAAACACACAACAAAGTACACAGATACACACGTACACACTCGGCACATATACACACTCACACACGTACATACATGGTCCAACTCACACTCAACAACCACACACCAAACCTCCATTCTTACTTCACCATGACCTTCAAGAAACCCAATGGAATCATTAGAAATGAGAAAAGAGAAGAAAGGAGCAAGATTTAAAGAGAAATTCCAACTTTTCACTTATACAAAACCCCACAAATTCAAGCCCAATCTTCATCATTTCCTTCAATTGACACCATACCCGGCACCACCTTCGCTGACTGCAAGCGGCGACGGTGGCGGCGTCACCGGTGCCACGACCTTGCTCCCTTCCCCACCATTTTTTTGGTTGATCATGACCGAGAATAAGAAAGAAGAGCTAATGTTTTTCTTTTGGGGATTTAATTCCCAATTTGAAATTTTTATTAACTGAATTTTTCAATGTAGTCCTCGAGATTCTTAATTTCCTTTAAGTTGGACCCTAAACTTTATTTAAATCATAAGTCCTTAACTTTTAAGTCCCTCCCAATTTGTTTATTTTATTTAAGTAAATCCTTAAGAGTTTATTTAATTCTAAGTGCTTAACTTTTCATTTTTACAATTTGACCCTTAAACTTTTGCTCAATTTAAATCCTTCAATTTTCCTTCTATATTTAAGCTAACCCCCAAACTTTAATTGTATCTAAATCATCCTTATTTTAAAAACCGTATAATTGAGTCCAAAACATTTTTAGTTCAATTTTATTGCATATTAGGTCCTCAAACTATTAAATAAATTAGTTTTATTTTCGTTGCTACTCTAAGTACCTTTAAATTGTTGATGTAATTTGACTGTTTTTAACTATTTAGTACTTTAAATTTGGATGTTTTGAGTTATAGAGGTCAAACAGTTTTAAGATACTCTACCATGTTTGCGATTTTGATTGAATTTTCACATTTTAAATATTCATTATTTCTCCATATGTTTTATTTTTATTATTATTGTTGTTGTTGTTGTTGTTGTTGTTGTTGTTGTTATAGTGTGAAGTTTGATAGTTTTGTGTACTTTGTGCTCACGGTAAGTTTTAGAGTCAAAACAAACCACGCTTTTGCAATAAAAATAAGAAATTGAACACAAAGCGAACATTGCTTTGCTTGTTGGATGGTAATGTTCACGTTTTGACGTCATCGTCCATTGATCTCGTCAGACGTGATCGTGATTGTTGCATACATGCATAGATAGATTAAAAAAATTGTCACCCCCATGTCACTTAGAAATTTGTTACATTAGTTGAAGTCGTTTAAAAATCTCAAATTGAGAAGGGGATATCATTAATGGTGCTGGCATGACACGCGACCTACATCACATCTACAAGAACAATCCATGCCTCTTAGAAGGACTAGGAATAGAGTAGCTCAAATATGGACAAAAGATTCACCATTGCTTTACCTCCATCTATTGTGCACTCGGCTGCTTAGGTTACCTCACCTCAAACTTAACCACAAAGCTCAGACTACATACCTCCCACATATCCATATCTTGTCTATTTTCTTTTCGTTAGTGTATACTTGTTTTCTTAGCAAGTGTTGGCCAGATTCAAGAACCTAGATCATATTTTGAAGCCAGTAAATGCAAAGAATGGATTGAGGCTATGACCCATGAAATTGAAGTATTAGAAAGAAACGAAACATGGGAATTGACTTCATTGCCACCTAACAAATATGTCATTGGTTTTAAAAGGGTGTACACACTACTAGAAAAAGTGACTTAAACATCGGTTATTAACTGATGTAAAAAAAAAAAATCCGATGTGTTAGTGGGTGATGTTAAAGATCTGAAACTATAGACATCAGTTTTTAACCGATGTCTAAAAATGATTATAGAAATCGCATCAACTATGTAAACCAATGTCTTTACAACAATATACATCAGGTTTTAGCTGATGTTAAACACGTAGGTAGAACCGATGGCCTAACAATAGAACACATCACTTTCTAGCTGATGTTAAATGCATCAGTAGAACAGATGTCACTATTACAACACACATTAGTTAAGATCGGGTGTTAAACGAATAGAATCGATGTCTCAAGCGCATTCACACGTCGATTTTGTTGTTTATAACTAATGTCTTAAACAACACTGAACGTCGAATTTTTATCAATAAACGATGTCTAGGATAATCTTGAAATCAAAATTATCTACTTCATCGCTGTCTTTTTTTTTTAATGTTTCACATCAGTTATTACTGATACCTGTAACATCATTTCTGTAATAGCTATCGAAAGCATTATGAAAGCCTATCAAAAATCCAAAATTTGAGTACCAAAAAATTGCAACAAACATCTAAATACCCAATATTCATAAATTCAAGTACTAAACAGTAATACAATCTGTTAAAAGTTGCAATTGACACCATCGTCATCCCAAAGGCAAAATATCCAATACTAATACATTAAGAAACAAATGTCATATAGAGTGGTTTATTAACGAACAATATACACTAACAATGATGTTCTCAACCACAATATCTACGTCAACGCTTGGAGGTAGTCGGCCACTTCAACACGCACCTTGTTTTTGGCATAGAATCCAACACGTAGACTTCATCCTCACAAATAGTGGTTAAAATCCAATGATCCCTATAATATTATTTACTAGTGTCACATGATGTGAATAACTTTGTACAAAAAAGAAAACAGAATGCATGCCCCAGGATTGTGTGGAATAAGAAATAAACAATCACCCTTCCCGGCTTCCTCTCTTTCAATCGATCTACAATATAAGAAATCAATTCCTTTCTCTGACATCAGTAAGTATGTGCGGGGTCGACAAAGGCAAAAATATCCAACTCATCTTCCTGCTTCAAAACCTCATGTGGGTGTCTGCGTGAAAAAAGAAATTAATGAAGTTGTTGGAAGCAAACATTAATCATCTATCTACAATAACTATTTTTTAATAAATTAGTTAATACATAGTCAAAAGGAGGTAGTTATGCCATATATGCAACTGTAATTGCTCGGCCAATCCATACTAATGCATTCACTGAATAAACGATGATATTATGCACTTACAATTATTCATAACCAGAATCATGGAGTGTAATAGCTCCCTTCTATGAATTTTGCATTATGAAGGAAAACATCTTAATGCTCTATTATTAATTTTCCAATAGGCCAGCTGTCATGCACCATTGTTCAAAACTGATAACCTTTATATCATCTCTCCAATATCAATTTCATTAAGAATATTTAGTCTGTGGGCTTACGTCAAAAGATTTAAATAAAACTTGAACTTAATATCTAGACTAGAGTGACAATAAATTGCTTGCAAGAAATGAGAATACTAAATTTCCAATATGTATTCTCATCATGGGATTAGATAGATAATGGGTTTCAATTTACCTATGCAGCCCAATAGCCAATAAGATGCAGACTTGCAACCCAATAGCGCATAAGTTGTCGTTGCTTTAAATCATTAGAATGACCCATTTCATAGCAGTTTTCGGAAGAAATTTTCTGATCGAAAGATCGCCGTCTCCCCTAACCTCCTCTTCTGATTACCTCCCCTAGCCCCCTCCCCTTTTGATAATTATCCTCTATCCCCTATTTCTTTTATTTTCGAATTTATCACTTGTAATTCAGTTTAAATCAGTTTATATAAACCATTATTAGTTCCATTATTATCAATTATTCCTTACTGTGGTGCGATTGATTCTACGCTCGAGCTTAATTTGGGAAATTCAGCTTAACACCATAACAGTTCTTTAACGGAAATTATCTCTCTCATAACACATGAGACATGCAAGCCAAACAATTAATAACCAAGAAACTATAACAATGTAAACAACCTGACCAGATTGGCAATCCCAAACTCGAACCGTCTCATCTTGGCTCTCTGTATAAAGTTTATTCAATCCCATAGGCAAAGCAATCCCAAAGAATAACCTCAGAAACCAAGAATGATCAATTAGCCCAACAGCATAATCTTCACTCATATACACATTCAACTTGTTTAAAAGTACCTGTTGGTGGCCTTCAAGCAGTGTCACGAGTGAAAAGTAAATCTCAAAGTATATCCAACCATAACCAGAATCATGGAGTGTAATAGCCCCCTTCTATGAAGTTCTCTGCTTCTATGAGAGTCTCACAATTTAAGTTGTAAGAACATAAATAGATATTTTATTACCATTGTTTCCTACAGGCTTTCATACTTCGATAACGTTCAACGTCCTCAAATTACATCAATATTATCAAGTAGGCAAGTAGATCATTTTAGCATATGTAACTAATGTATCAATTAATGATTGATCTCCTATTTTATCTGAACATAATTCAATGCAAAAGATATTTTAATGAAGGAGTGGTTGTGTGAAGAATTAAAGTCAATATTACAAGTTTGTAGTTAGTTACCTCGTTAGTTACCTCACTTGAGAATTAAACACAATTAGCATTAAGCAATTGGATAAAATAAGGTATATGTGTAAAAGAAGTCAGCACCAGGATCAATTGGATAAAAGAAGGTATATGTATAAAATACTAAAGTCAATATCACAATATAAAACACCAATAATGTACGCTAGCATAAAATACAACAATGAAATGCAATCAAGAAAGGGTAAAAATACAGGCTTCAAAGCAAAAATTAAACCTAAATTATGTAGCTGGCAATCGATGAATGATACACTGAACGTTTTGCAAAATCTCTCAGTAATAAACATATATAGATTAGAGAATAACAAAACAATTGATAGTAAATAATGCATAAAGATCTGAAAACAAGATTTTTGCAAAAAGGACTAATCTTAGAGGCAGGTACCCCTAAACTTATGGGATAGTTCAACAACATAATGGGAATGGCAAGCACACTTCACTGGCACTTCTTCGTTGTGGGTGATGGGAAAACAAGTTGAACACATATAATAGAAATTGCATCAAATGAACAGAAGAAAACAGTAGAAAATTTTATACCTCAAAGACAAGTTGTAGTTAAATATAGTGATTGATTGCTTCAATAGCTGTCGGAAAATGGGATCCACTAAGAAGAGTTCCTAGAACCTGGGATTGACAGACATCTAAACAAACGCCGTCTGTCTGATTTCCGTAATTGAAGTACCAAGGAATGGCTAACATGACTTCTTTTGCTTGAACGCCTTCGGGATCTACCACAAGTCAATCACATATAATTAACAAATAAATGTCAATAAGAAATCATGGGAAAAAATATCAGTAAAATTTATAAAGAGATACAAGAAATATCATTGGCAACCTCTTATTTCGTAGGCGGACAACATGGCCATCATAATATTTTAGTTCTTCATTTCCCGCTTTTATACATAGTACATATTTTGAATTACTTGGCACAAAAAAAAGGCAATGCATTATAGCCTTCACTGAAGTTTTAGCTTGAAGAGTAAAGGGAGGCTGTTGTTGGGGTTTCTTTCCTTTTTAACCCCTCATTTTCATTGTATGTGTATAAATCATGAAGCAAATCTTCCCTTAAACCTGAGAGATAATAAAGAAATCACATCAAAATAAGTACGCAAATGATCACGTCGCTTGCTCAAGAGTCCCATGCAAGAGCTTGCCATATGATAAGTTGAAAAAAGGGTCTCGTGTGATGATCAACTTTGATCAAGGAACAGTATATCCGAATTATGTACAAGTTTAAGAGAGGAATAATAGTACATGTAAGTTTAAGAGGAGCCTAATCGACTTAGAGAGACATTTTAATTTGAACAAAGAATATTAGTACACGTAAGAACAAGGTATATTAAATATAATCTAATAATAATCGTTGAATTGAATGTTTCAAAACTTTACAAGTACCAACCAACTAAATGCAAACTACAATAGAACAGCCTTGTTCTTACTGAATATGGAATGGGGTATAACAATCCTTTTTAGTTAATTCACGAATGTGGCATCTACGAGTCTAATGAGATGTTCCAAACAAAGTATAACCAAATTTTTAGCTGCAACAAAGCAAAAAGTTAGTTTTTACCTTACAAAAGAAAAGAAATAGGAACACGATGGTGAAGTATAAAAAAAACTGGAACTTGGTTTGTTTTATCGCAGAAGGTTTAGATATATTCAATTAGCAGATGGAATATAAGCTCCACCTACCAAAATAACAACGACAAGGTGCATTCCATCAAGACTCGACTGCAAGAAACATTTCTACTAGCATTATAAAATTAAGATTCATCTTACTCCAGCCTTTGCCACGTCCATCAGCCTCAAAACACCCAATTCTAGACTCCACCTAGTGGAAGCAATTTGAATCTTAGTTCTTCTATCAACCACTTTAAAGCTAAAAATCAAAAAAATAACAAAAAGTTATTTTTCAGATCAACAATCAATTATTACATGTGTTCCCTTACTGTTCCAGCTTTGATTATTTCTTTGTACCCTCAGTCCTTCAAGTCTTGTGTACTATCAGATGCATTAATCTATGAATTCTGCAGCTTTCAAAAGCACTAAAGAATTTCTTGCTTGTAAATATTTGTCATTAATAGGAAAAGGGGGAAAACATATATATGCATACAAAAATGCAAAACAAAGAAACTAAGCTAATTACAAAGAAGTCAAAAAGCACAAATTCATTGGTCATCGGGTAGTGCAAATCAGAGTGAAAACTCGGCAAGGAAAAGAAAAGAAAGGGAAAAATTTGTGGTGAAAATATTCTACAATCACAAGCTCTAGAAGTAAAGAGAGAAAGAGGGCAACGCATCAAAGGACAAAAGAGGTGAAAAGTTCAGTACCTGAAATCGGAGAACAACAAAGTGATTTATGTTAGTACAAAAGAAAACCTTGCAGCGGAAACAAACAAAGGATTCGTATTCTTCTTTTTTGGCAACAGTAGGGTAATATTACTGTGAAGTCACAGCGGCAGTTACCGTGCTCCGTCTGCAGATGGTCGGAAGGAAGTAAAATTGAAGCTAAGAATCAAACCCTAAATCTCTTCCTTTGCAGCAAAATAGCACTTCGAATCAACTAATTAGAACGTGAAAATGGCCACGAAAACGCGGATCTAGGCCGAAGAAGCTTCGGTCGCCGAATGGTAAAGCAGATCTAGAGAACGAGGAGAATGAACAGTGAAGACGGAGCGAAGCGAGAAGGAAAATACGCAAGATTCGGCTCAGTGAGGACCAGTAAGAGCCTAAGGCTGACACAAAAAGGAAGGCGGGTCAAATCTGAGCTAGGATCCGCGAGAAGGAAAACGAGGCGTATCCGAGAGGTGTGACCTCAACCAGAAATCCTTCTAGAACCTTACATGGAGTTTTTGTACAATATTATTAACATCGATTGTTAAAAAAATTGATGTTAAAAATTTACAATAAAAATTTGAAAGTATATAATTAACATCAGTTGTTAAAAAATGAGATGTTAAAAATGCATATAACACCGCTATTTTTACGACTGATGTTAAAAATTTACTTTACATCAACTGCCAAAGCAACTGATGTAAACAAAGTGATGTCTTAGTCACTTTTTCTAGTAGTGACATGGTCAAGATCAATCCAGATGGTACAGTTGAAAGATAAAGGGAAAGGTTTAGTGGCAAAGGGATACAGTCAAATATATGGAATAGATTTCACAAAAACTTTTTCCCTCGTTACTAAGCTTGTGACTGAGAGATTGTTCACTGCTATACTTGGACAAAGTGTTTACCATCAAGGATTTGGGCAATGCATGGTATTTCTTGGGGATAGAGACAGCAAGAAGTGGGCAGCGACCTACTTAAACCAAAGGAAGTATATTCTTAACATTTTGAAGGAGCCTTGACTCCTTTGCCACAGGGGTTAAACTTACATAACAAGGGAATGATCTTTTGGCAGATCCTGAGCCTTATCGCAAGTTGATTGTGAAGCTGTTCCACCTCAATATTAAACGACTTGATGCGACATTCTCCATTCGCCAGCTAAGCCAATTTTTCAACAAGCCGATTAAACAACACTGGGATGCAGCACTACATATCGTTAACTATCTTAAAGGATGCCCTTCAAAAAATTTGTTCTTTACAGTGAATGGAAACTTTCAGCTTGAAGGGTATTGTGATGGGGATTGGGGCTCCTATTTGGACGCCAAAAAATCATTAACGTGGTACTGTGTTTGCTGTAGATAAGCCTTGGTGTCTTGGAAAACTAAAAAGCAAACCATGGTATCTTGATCATCAACCAAAACTGAATATAGGAGTCTTGCATTGACTATGTATGAGATGTAATGGATCACCTTCATATTGGATGATTTGTGTGTTCCCATCTCTCTTCCAATTCCTCTATGTTGTGATAATCGTGCTGTACTTCACATCATAGCAAATCACGTCTTCCATGAACACACTACGCATCTCGACATTGATTGCAATGTGGTTCGAAACAAGTATAAAGAAGGTCCATTCATCCTCAACATCTATCCTCTAGGGAGCATATTGCAGACTTATTTACTAAGCATTTGGGGGGGACCTCAATACTCTTCATTTACCTTCAAGTTGGGCTTGAAGGATTTCCATCACACTCCAACTTGAGGGGGGTGCAACAAGTCATCATCCATGTTAGAAGCTCTCGATTAGCTTTCCATCCACATTAGCTTTCTTTTTTTTACTGCCCTTAGTTATTTTTTCTCTTTATGTTGTCTATGTTGAGTCATTTGGTCATTTTACAATTGTTTAAGTTGGTTAGATATGATGATGATGTGGCATCATCTTTGTGGACCTTACTTTCTTTTCATTTTTACGTCTCGTATACAGTTGATATATATTAGCAGAAACCCAAAAAAATTGTAGAGTATTTTTTTTATATATAAATTGGGGATCGTATAGGTTGGGGTGTGGTCTCTCAATGTCTAAGGGGTTTGACTTAGCTGTTGCTCTCAATTTTATCAACCTCAAATCTATCTTATAAATATTTGATGGAACACAATCTGCAAATCAATAAGATTTTGAGGTTTTGTACTTTTAATATCCTCAAGTCTTCGTTCAATTGGTCATTGGATCTATAATATTTATAAAATTTGTACAATTTTCTACCGTGGTATTTATCTAAAAATTGAGATTTATTTTCCGATGCAAAAGTGTTTGGTAGCATTGTGACGGAACTATCTAAAGTGCGCTAGCGTTCTATTACCAACGTTGGCACGGAACGTGCCATGCCGACGCCGACGCGGTGAAATTTCGTGGTGCCACACCATCAATCAATTTTTTTTATTTCGGTATCAATATCAAGTCAAATGAATAATACATAACTACCTCCTGATGGTGGGAGCCGTTGAGGCCCACATGAATTTTTTTTTTGGGGATTGTGGGTACCATAAGGTACCCACAGTGGGCACCAGATCATCTTCCATATAAAGTGCATGATTGCTGACCATGATTGGCCATCACACCCGTGTATTGACATATATCAATACTCTTCATACGTCATAGTATAAGAGACAAACGGAAAAAGGAAGATAGGTACAATAAATTGATAATTGTTTGATGTTCAAAATCTAATAAATCTAAATCTTGCATATATTGAGGTGGCACAAAACAGAATCTTCTGGCATTTGGTCCATTTCTCTAGTGACTTATACACATCTAGAAATGTACATCGACTAGGGGTGGGCGTTCCGGGTAGTGAACTACCCGGAACCGAATCGTAAATTCCGGTTCCTTAAAAATGGATCCGTTCGGTTCTTTTCAAATGAAGTACCCATCCAGTTCCGGTTCCTTCCGGTTCCGGTTCTGCCCGTTCAGTTCCGGTTATTTTACCATGCATTTTTTATTACTCGAAAAATACAAGAAAAAAATAAAAATTTTGATTCCAACATAATATAACAACAACAAAAAAGCAACAACAAGAAGAATGTCCGCCGTCATAAAGGCAAAGAAAGAATGCCGCACGCTTACAAAGAAGAAGATAGCAAGCGCAAGCGACTTGTTGCCTTGTGGCAATGGCTTGTCGGTGCCAAGCAACACCGCATACTGCCGCTTTATAATGGCCGTTAAAAGAATTCTATGAGAATTCTAGTAAAATTCTAGTAGAATTTTACTAGAAATAGCACCAAAATTTATTAGAATTTTACTAGAATTAGCACCAAATTTTAAATTTACTAAAAGAATTCACAAAAGTTGGCAATCAAATAGAAGAAATAGTGCTATTTCTTATCCTATTCCGGTTCCGGTTTCGGTTCCGGGTTTTTAGAAAAGGATCCGTTCGGTTCTCATTCCGGTTCAGTTCCGGTTCCTAATTTTTTTTTAAAGAATCATTCGATTCCGGTTCTTTCGGTTTAATTCCGGTTCTACCCGTTCGGTTCCGATTTTTTTGCCCACTCCTAACATCGCTTATTGAAGTCTACAATGCCTGATAAAATTGAATAAAAAGAATTTAACAGTGCCCAACGACCAACATTTAAAATTGATGTATGCTTTGCTGTCCAATCAATAAAAATTTATATTTATAATAGTTTTTTAATTGTCGTTGCAAGATTGTCCTCCAAAGATGTAAACAAACTTGCATTTGATAAAGAAAAATACAAATAAATAAAAATCTTTTCATTATTTAATATAAATTAACTTTGGGGATTTAGATCATCGAGTGCTATGTTGTGTGTCGCATTCCAATTGAAACTACCACGACCTTTCGTAGGTGTAATTACAACACACGATTATATCCATCTTAAGTTGGCTTTCCTTGTATAAAATTTGAGGCTACTGTAACGCCCCGATTTTGAATAATCGAAGTGCTATTAAAATAGTCCTGATTTAATTGAAATGTGGAAATTTGATGATAAAGTTATTTAAAAATCAAAATAACCTTTTCAATAAAAACAATAACAGCAACGACAACAACAACAACAATAATAATAATAATAACAACTCTAAGATTCAAGATCCACGTTATTAAATGAAATAATATTCGCCAATAGAATAATCAAAATTTATTTTCTAAGCGAACAAATTAAATTGTCTAAACCAAATGCGGAAGTTCAAGAATAATATACTACTAAGTTTTGAGTGATTTTCTAATAAAAGAAAACTAAATTAACATGGTAATTAAGTGGATGATCGCCCTGCTTGACGCCACTTCACCAGACTCCTTAGTCTGAAAAAGGGTTTAAAATAATTGGGGTGAGTATAATGTTGTTATACTCAGTGGGGAACAATAGACAATATATTTCACCATATGACATATCCACATGAAATTACAATTAGAGGCAATCAAACTATAGAAAAGTCGATTGTTGGAAACTCCCGTCCAACGTGGGTAAAAGTTGTCATGACTATCCTAATGGCCCTTAATACCATTCCGTGGAAGCTGGTACTTAATACCATCATTCGCATGTCAAATAGCAAATATACCACAATTATAATCCCATGCAAAGGAACATGACATGGTTTAAAGTAAACAATCGCCTTTGAAATAGAAATAATTTTCTAGAAATAAACCCCACCTCAAGTTTGTAGTTATCGTAAATTCCTCTAAATTAGGGCTGGTGGAATGCTAGTTCTTCTACGGACTTTGCACGTCGTCTAATAGAAGCATTAATTAAACACAATTTAGTATTTTAAATTTTGAAATTAAGCTTTAATAATTTATTCGGGTCTTAAAGTATTTAATTAAAAGTTTTAGGACCTTATTGACAACTTTAAAAGTTACTTTGGGTTTAATTGAAAGAGATACTGATTTGCAGGTGGAAATTGAAGTAATTAGTCATCTAGGACTAATTTGAAACTCAATCAAAACTTTGGGGGTTAAAATTGAACTTTTGAAACTTAATTGGGTCTTAATTGAGAGGATTAAGCAAACTAGGGGACTGATTTAAACTTAGTATGGAACCTGGGGTGTTTGACTGCAAAATCCCGCTTTCAATTAGAGCCAATTGAGTTAAATTCTCCATTTTTGGGAACTAATTAACAAGGGAAGCAAAATAGGGAATTTACTCAAATGAAAACCAAAATTTAAGGGACCTGCAACACAAATTTCCATAATTGAAAAATCAAAATCAGATTTTTGGGCCAAGAATGTCCATTTTACATACATACACAAGCAGCACATCCACAGCAGCGGCGAATCCGGCCATTGCTCTGCCACGCGCGTGGTGTCCGGCCAGCAACCACCGTTTTCGGTCGGCGGTGAGCATGCTCCTAGGTCATATCGTCGCTGCCGAGCACAAGGAAAAGGGAGAAAGAGAGTGGAGCTTTGAGGAGTCAAATTTTGGGAAAACCTTTCGGAAAAATCCAGAGAAAATGAAGGTTCCGGAAAAAATCACCAACCAAACTCAAGCTTTGGGTTCTACATCTCGGGAATGACTTAGGGAAGAAATTTCAAGGTTTAAGTACAAGAGCCATGGTTGAACACTATTCACATGGTTACTATTCACGTAGTCAGTTTTTTTAACATAATATCAGGATATGATGATTAAGTATTCAGATTCTAGGTTTTGGTGGTTGATACGGCTGTTCGATTCGATTCCCCGTCGGGAGTTGTGACAAATCTGTTAGTTGAATGAATTTGGGACATGAATATGTAATGTGCAGTTCCCTTTTCCTCTTTTTTTGTATATATGTGTTGTGGATGCCATGTTTCTATTGTGAAAGGAATTCATGTAGTAGATGACATAGTACATATCACAAATGATCGGGAAAAAGAAAAAGGAAATTGAATTTACTTGTCTATTGCTTGATTTTTGTTGTGAAGATGGTGGCTGATTGCTGTGGGAGTTTGAGGGCGTTGCTTTGAGAAACTGGCTGGAGAATTTCTTGCTGAAGGGAAAAACTTGAATGTTGAAAGGTTGTGATCTGTGGTGGTTTTTGTGAATGATGTGAGAAATTAAGGATGCCGAGTTCTTGAAACTAAAGAGTTTAGGTGTTGTGGGAAAGGTGAGAGTCTAGAGACATGGAAAAATTTGGAGTGAAGATTTGGTAGGATGGATAACAAACAAGAACTCACGTTTCTAAACCTCCTCACAGATAGAATTTTGAGCTAGGATGGGCGTTCAAATCAATAGTTAGGCTCAAAGCCCAGTGAGCTAAATGTAATGGCCCGATAGGAAATTAAATGGGCATTTGATTTATTGGCCCAAAAGAATATTTGACCCGATTGAATTATTAAATTATATATATATATATATATATATATATATTTTTTTTGCTCTATTAAATGAGCGCCTAAACATAAATTCTCAATTTATTGGATTAAGTCATAACGATAATGTTTTATTTAGCAATTTTAGAAATTTGGTCGTGATCGTTATAACCTCCCCCACTTAAAGAAATTTCGTCCTCGAAATTTAAACTTACTTAATTTTGAACGTCTGGGTACTTGGCGAGAATTTCATCTTCTCTTTCCCAAATGACCTCCTTCTTTCCATGCCTACTCCACTGGACCTTAACTAATGGGGTCTCTCTATCTCTCAAATTTTGAACTTTCCTCTCGAGGATCGCCGTAGGGGTTTCCTTATATGTCAAATTCTTATTCAAGTCCAACGAAGCATAATTGACGATATGGTTTGGATCGTGGACGTACTTTCTCAACATCGAGAAGTGGAAAACGTTATGCACTATAGATAACTCTGGCAGTAAAGCAATCTGATAAGCCACATCACCTACCTCCTCAAGAATTTCACAAGGTTCGATGAATCTAGGCCTAAACTTCCATTTCTTTCCAGATCTTACCACTCCCTTCATTGGAGCTACTTTGAGAAAAACTTTCTCACCCACTTTGAAATGTAAGTCATTTCAACTCTTATCAGCATAGGATTTCTGTCCATCCTAATCAACTTTAATCCTTGCTCTAATCTTGTCTACTGCTTCAACAGTTCGCTCAACTATTTTTGGACCCAAAATTCTCTTTTCACCAACCTCTTCCCAATGCACAGGCGACCGCACTTTCTCCCATAGAGAGCTTCATCCGGAGCCATCCCGATGGTTGTCTGGTAGCAATTGTTATACACAAACTCAACCAATGGTAGGTGCACTTCCCAATTGCCACCAAGATCAAGCACACAAGATCTTAACATATCCTCCAAAATTTGTATGGTCCTATTCGATTGACCATCTCTCTACGGGTGATAGGTGGCGCTAAACTTTAATCTGGTACCCATAGCATCTTGTAAGCTTTTCAAGAAATTAGATGTGAATCTAGTATCCCTATCAGATGCAATCGAAACTAGTACCCCATGTAGCCTCACGATCTCTTTCACATAAATCTGGGAGAACTGATTAAGACTAGTGTTCATTCTTACGGGTATGAAGTGAGCTGATTTTTCCAAACGGTCAACAATTACCCAAACGGCCTGATGACTTTTCACTATTTTGGAAAGTACAGTGACAAAATCCATTGCTATGTGTTCCCACTTCCACTTTGGAATCTCGAGCGGATTCAGCAGCCCTAATGGTCGTTAGTGTTTTTCTTTCACTTGCTGACATGTCATGCATTTCTCAATGAATAAGCCTATAGATCTCTTCATATTTCTCCACCAATGCACATTTCATAGATTCTGGTACATCTTTTTACCTCTAGGGTGCATGGTATAAGGTGAAGAGTGAGCCTCTTCTAAGATCTCCTTCCTTAAATCCTCATCTTTTCGTACACACAATCTTCCTTTAAATGAGAGAGTGCCATTAGCAGATACTTCGAAATCTTTCACATTGCTCGTGAGTTCCCGATCTTTGATCTTCCACAAGAACTTATAATTTTTCTGAGCCTCTTTAATTCTACCACTAAGCGTAGCTCGTAGCTCGTGCTACCAATGTGGCTATGATTATAGTGGTGCGACACGGGAGAGTCACTACTTGATCTTTAAGTTAGGAGAAATCCCTAATCAACTGCTCTTGACTAGTCGGTAAAGCTGCCAACTGACCCTTCGTCTTTCAACTCAATAGGTTAGCCACAACATTAGGTTTACTCGGATGGTAAAGCTCCAACCATCCCCTTTGTCTCATATTCAATTCCTTCTATGTGAAGAAATACTTAAGACGTTTATGGTCTGTGTATATGTGACACTTACTACCGTATAGATAGTGTTGCCATATCTTTAGAGCTTGAACTATGCCCGCCAACTCTAAATCAAGTGTCGGGTAGTTCCACTCATGGGGTTTCAGTTGTCTAGAAGGGCGGTTGATCACTTTCCCATATTGCATCGACACGTACCCCAAACCCTATTTCAGGAATGGCCAATACCAAAACTGATATCAATTTCTGTTTTAAAGTTTGGAAGCTCTTCTCGTATTTGTCTGTCCATCTAAATTCTACTGCCTTTTTGGTCAACCGAGTCAACGGTCCAGCTGTTTTTGAAAACCCTTCAATAAATCGTCGGTAGTAATCGGCCAAACACAAGAAGCTATGAATTTCAACAACATTTGTTGGCATACTCCAATTTTAAATAACTTTGACTTTGACCGGGTCGACTTCAATGCCATTGGCCATTACGACATGACCTAAAAAGCCAATGCGATCAAGCTAAAACTCGCATTTCTTCAACTTAGCCTATAACTTTTCCTGACGAAGAGTCGTAGTACAATTGCTGAAATGCTCCTTATGCTTATTCCTATCCCTCGAGTAAGCCAGTATGTCATCAATGAAGACTATAACAAACCGATCGAGGTACGGATAGAAAACATGGTTCATTGAGTCCATAAAGACAACTGGCACATTGATCAGCCCAAAAGGCATTACAGTGAACTCGTAATGGCCGTAGCGAGTCCTGAATGTCGTTTTAGGTATGTCGTTGTCCTTAAGCTTGAGTTGATGGTAGCCTAACCTCAGATTAATCTTGGAAAATACACTGGCACCTCTCAACTTATCGAAGAGATCCTCTATCCTTGGCAGACCATGAGGCGATTCAATTCTCTGTAATCGATGCACGTCCTCATCATTTCTTCTTTACAATGAGCACTGGTGTTTCCCAAGGTGACACATTGGGGTGGATGAATCCCTTATCAAGCAATTCCTGTAGTTGCACCTTCATTTCTTGGCTTTCCTTTGGCGCCATTCGATATGGTGCCTTGGACACTGGTGCTACTCCAAGTACCAAGTCAATAGCGAACTCCATATATCTGTCTGGAGGTACTCCGTAAATCGTCTGGAAACACATCCATAGAGTCTCGTACGATTGGTACATCCTCTGGGGTTAGCTCAGTCGATGATGAACTAACCATACTCACAATATACCCCTGAACTGTACCTTTCTTCAACATCTTCTCCGCTTTCATCACCGAGACAATTCGGGGTAAGGTTCTAACTTTCGCCCCATAAAGGGTAAATTCATCTTCTGGAGGCTTGTGGAAAAGTATCTCCCTTTCACGACACTTAAGAGTAGCATGGTCACTACAAAGCCAATCTATTCCCAAAATAATGTCAAAATCCTTCATTTCTATCACGTATAGGTCAGCTTCTAAATCCCTTCCATCAATTTCACACCTAAAAGCTCTAATTTTCTGTTCAACACTAACAGTCTCTGCTAAGGGAATGCTAACCTCTAAGGCCTCATTCACGTTTGCACATAAGTTTCCAATCTTAGTACGGAAGCTATCTGATATGAAAGAATTTGTAGAACCAGAATCAAATAGTACGAGAGCAGGTATATTAAGGATTGATAATATGCCAATGATCACGTCTAGATCATGTTGCTCCTCATTCTGTGTGAGTGCAAACACTCGAGCCCTTCGCTTCTTAGCGACATCCCTACCGAGATACTCATTGTGTTCCCCAGTGAAGTGACCAACCTTCTTACAACGGTAGCAAACCCGTTTGCTCATTAGGCATTACCCATGGTTGTTCTACCCACAATTCTGATATGGTGGCTTGTCGCTTGCCGTGTTAGCACTGCCTTCCCTTTGATTGCCTCCAGATTTCCCCTTCTTGTTTTGAAACTTGCCTTTGCCCTTGTTCTGTCCGTTCCACTTTCATTTCCCCTATGATTCTCCTGTCTTTGGGGCGGTTTCATCCAACTTGAGCCTCGTAGATATGGCGTGCGCCTATTTCAGGACCTGTGAGTAGGCGGTAAAGCCATGGGCCACTAATATTCCTCCTATTTCTGGTTGAAGACCCCTTTCAAACCTTCTCGCCTTCTTGGCATCTGTATATACCAAATGAGGTGCCCAGCACGAAATTTGTCAAACTTCCACTCGTATTCAACCAAGGATAGGCTTCCCTACTTGAGGTTGGTAAATTCTATCTCTTTTTCGTCTCGAAGATCTTGGGGTTAGTACTCTTCGGGCACCACTTCCTTGAGCTTAGCCCAAGTCATTGTTCTCAGTTGGGCCGTGGGCAATGTGCACTTGTAGGATTCCCACCAATGACTAACATCCTCAACCATCATGAATTTAGCATGAAAGATTTTATGGGCAACCCCAAGCTCCATGTGTTTGAAGATACATTCCAAGCAACGTAGCCATTCTTCTGCTACTTGGGGTCCAGCCTTCCCATTGAAGGTTTGGTGTTTGTAGTGGCGGAATTCCCCAATGATCTCGCTAGCATTTTCAGCGTTACCCTGCTGGTTCAGATGGTTGTTGTTTCGACTATTGCGCTACTGTTTTGGTTATCGTCGTTCTGCGTGTTGATCTGTTACACAACCCTAATTAGATCTCACAGAAGGCTAGCTTGTGTGTTGCTTCATGCCATTTCCCTTAACTAACAAAATAGTAGTTGATTTAGCATTCATTGCAATGCAATATCATTCAAAAGAACAGCATCTCAAGGGAAACGGAACACAAGAGGAGAACTATGAACATAAATGACTTTTTTGGTTATTAACTCGAGTTTTGATTTAGAAACAAAATAACAATCGCATTAAAATGTTCAAAATCTCAAAGAACAACATTTCCAATGAATAAAATAATCCCTACTAATCGAACGAAATAGAATCCTACTGAACAATTGTTTGAACCATCCCTGTATAAAATAAATGGAATCCTACTAAAAGAATGAAACAGATCAAATCCTACTGCTACGGCCATCCATTGCTTTCTAATCCCTTCATGCCTTCTTGGTTGGTCAATCCACATCCTCGTCCGTATCCGATGCAGTTGGCGGAAAATCACAACGAATACGTCGTTCCGTGGGTCAAGCATCACCCATGGGGTCTCCTCTCACCAATGCTTGTTCGGTTTCTAACCTCTGGAGCAATCTTACTGTGAACTTATGGTAACCAGCAGCACAACATCCGTGCTCTAGGGCCTCACGCATCTCGTCGAAGATATTTATGGTAATATCGTCCCAATCTTCCGGCAGGCTCCTAATGAGATGGCAAATAGCATCGTACAGCGTAGCGGGGTGGTGCTTCTTCTTTGAGGCAACCCAAAGTCTTCTCATTTCCAGAATGTGTTGCCTCAGGGTGTACCCCACAGGCCACACGTGCTTTTCATGTTCATGGGACTCTTGCGCATACGGTCTTGGGGAATCAGACCTCCTCCAGGCTGTCACTATAATGGCCATATCTACCATACCAATTATGCGAAGGCCAGTTAGGTGACGTTTCTAATCATTGTAATTAAACTTCAAGGACTAAGTAAAATATTTTCTAATTATCGCAATAGTCTAGCATCAATAGCCCAAACGCCAATATAGGTAAGCACAAATGAATTTCAAATGGTGGATGCTGATAAATGTAGAAGTCATGTATTGCACCATCAAATCAATTTGTAAGTTTCATAGTTCGTATGACACACAGATGCACCAATCTAATAAAATTTCACATCAAATTTAGCATCCAACGAAAATCCATAAAAATGCTAAAACAGGCATTCCCAAAAGCAAAACATTTTTTTTACCTTTCCGAAGCCAGCGTAGAGTAGCGAGAGCGAGTTTCCATCACTTGTAACTTTTAAACTTTTCAAAAGTTTCTAAATAATAATTTTTTTTTGCCAGTCTACGGAAAAGTAAACCTCGCTCTGATACCACACTGTAATGCCCCAATTTTAAATAATCGAAGTGTTACTAAAATGGCTTTGAATTAGGTCTTGTTCTTTTGAGTATAAAGTCATATAAAACTTTTTTCTCTCCTCTGTCCAACCACATACATATTTTTCAATATAATATTAACCACACATTTTACACGGAATACCGTGGATAGCAACTTTATACCGAAAAGAACAAGTACTTAATTGAAACGTGAAAATTTGACGATAAATTTTTTTTAAAAAAAAATGAGCTTTTCAATAACAATAGTAGTAGTAGTAGTAGTAGTAGTAGTAGTAGTAGTAGTAGTAGTAGTAGTAGTAGTAGTAGTAGTAGTAGTAGTAGATATTCGCCAATAGAATAATCAAAATTTATTTTCGAAGCGAACAAATTAAATCTTTTAAACCAAATGCGGACGTTCAAGAATAACATACTACTAAGTTTTGAGTGATTCTCAAATAAAAGAAAACTAAATTAGCATGGTAATTAAGTGGATGATGTCGCCCCGCTTGACGCCGCTTCTCCGAACTCCTTAGTCTGAAAAAGGGGTTTGAAATATTTAGGTGAGTAACGTTATACTCAGTTGGGGCACAACAGAAAAATATTTCATCATATCACATATCCACACATAAAATTACAATTAGAGGCAATCAAATTATAGAAAAGTCGAGTGTTGGAAACTCTCGTCCAATGTGGGGGAAAGTCTCCATGACTATCCGAATGGCCCTGAACACCATTCCCTAGAAGATGGTACTTAACACCATCACCTATATGTCAAATAGCAAATATACCACAATTATAATCGCATGTAAAGGAATATGACATAGTTTAAAGTAAACAATCGCCTTTGAAATAGAAATAATTTTCGAGAAATAAACCCCACCTCAAGTTCGTAGTTCTCATAAATTCCTCGAAATTAGAGTTGGTAGGATGCTAGCACCTCTAAGGACTTTGCACATCTTCTAATAGAAGAAATTAAACACAATTTAGTTTTTTAAATCTTAAAATTAAGCTTTCATTATTTATTCGGGTCTTAAAGTATTTAATTAAAAGTTTTAGGGCCTTATTGACAATAGTTACTTTGGGTTTAATTGAAATAGAAGTATTGATTTCGGGTGGAAATTGAAGTAATTGGTCATCTAGGACTAATCAAGCGGGTGTAATTCCCTTTTCTTCTTTTTTTGGTATATATGTGTTGTGGATGCCATGTTTCTATTGTGAAATGAATTCATGTAGTAGATGAAATAGTACAAATTATCGAGAAAAAGAAAAAGAAAAAGGAAATTGAATTTACCTGTTAGTTGTTTGATTTTTGTTGTGAAGGTGGTGGTTGATTGCTGTGGGAGTTTGAGGGTGTTACTCTGAGAAACTGGCTAGAAAAGTTCTTGTTGAAGGGAAAAACTTGAATGTTGAGAGGTAGTGATCTATTGTGGTTTTTGTGAATGATGTGAGAAATTCAGGATGCAGAGTTCTTGAAACTGAGGAGTTTAGATGTTGTGGGAAAGGTGAGAGTGCAAAGACATGGAAAATTGGAGTGAAAATATGGTAGGATATAGTTGGGCTCAAAGCCCGGTGAGCTAAAAGTAACGGCATGATAGGAAATTAAATGGGCATTTGATTTAATAATTTGGGCTTAAAGCCCAACGAACAATTTTGTTGGCCCAAAAGCATATTCGACTCGATTGAATTGTTAAATTATTTAGATATAATTTTTTTGTTCTATTAGACGAGCGCCTAAACATAAATTCTCAATTTATTGGGTTAAGTCATAACGACGACATTTTATTTAGTAATTTTAAAAATGTGGTCGTGGTCGTTACAACATACATGCATAATTGTATCATAATTATTAGTCACACATAAAAATTTTGTATTATAAAATTTTGACCAAATATAAATTAAGTCGAAGTTTGAAGGAAAAAAAATAATAAGAACCTTATATTTATGATCATCAGCAAACGATGTGGTTGAGGCCAAATGCTTCGAATTCCACACTAGTTTTGAGTGCAATTTTAGCATTAATATCTTTTTCAACGGACAAAAGTGTAGTATAAGATACCAACAAATTTTAAGCTAATTGCATTTAAATTTGAATTTTTTTTTAAAAAAAATGACAGTAGTTGAAAGCTTGTTTTCAGTTTATCTTCCAACATAGCAAATACTGTGGCTAAGGCCAAATGCTAAAGCTCCTAATTCCAGACTGGCTTTAAGCAGCGTCAACACAAATTTTATGTTGAGTAAGCAAAAGTACAATTCACGATACTAACAAATTTTAAGTTAATTGCATATAAACTTGAATTAAAAAAATAAAAAAATTAGAGTAATTAAAAGCTTGTTTGCATATTAGCTATCAACTCGTGCACTCTAATTTTCATTAGCCCAACTTAATTTCTCACATGTTCACCATAAGTTGGACATCTCTCATTGATGAGTTGAAAAAATAAAGTAGACGTAATCCATACAATCTTCTGCACATAGAACACAAATCAATGGTTTTAATTTCATACATCCAGCTTATCAATATTATAGTTATTATCTTAATTTTGAAAAATGTAAAAATTCTATTGCAATTCTGTAATATCCATGATGGAAAAAAAAAAGATTAATTAATGTCACGTATAAAGAATTTAATTTGAATGATAATGGATCTAAACCTGGAAAGAGCAATGTAGTTTATTAGGACGAAATTGGAGCTCTTAATATTCATATTGAATATTGATGTATGTGTAAAATTTTCAGAGGTGCTTTCACAAAGGCAGCATCAAAACCCTTATTAATTTTAATTATTCCTGAAAACTCTACGATCACATGGTCACAAAAAGGGGCAAAATTTAAATAGGTCTTTATTCAATACCAACTAATTCAAAAACTCCAATCTACTTTTTCTCTTTTATCCTTTTCCACCACTCAAATATTGATTTAATAATTTATTTATGTTTCTTAATACATCTTCACTAAATTTTAACCACCTATTATACATGAAATTCGAGTTAACCCAAAATTTTGAAGTACATATTGCATAGAATAAGGCCTATGAACTAACTTGTTGATCAACCAACATACTATCAAAAGTTGAAATTTCTTAACATGTATCAGTCTCACATCTTCGCAAAAATATACTTACAAAGAACTACTAAAACCAAATAGTAAGATCAGTTTTGATGCTAATTGTTGATATAGTAAAGAATATACCTTACCTTTAGACAGTACTTGGGTCCGAGATATTAATACTTTAAATACAGACTTAATATGTAACGCCCAATCTAAGCTCTAACAAAACCAGAGTTGCGGAACTAGACTCGGCGTTACACGTACATTTAAAAACAACACGGGCGTTTATTTACATTTTCAAACTGTTTCTCCTTCAAAAGACACACAAAACCAACCAAAACATTTCCAGTGTTTACGTCAAAAACGTAAATACAGGATCTACAGCAGCTTTCTTCTTTCCCACGCACAAGCACTCACGCCTCAATTCCGAGAAGATTCCCCACCATCACCCGAGCCGCGCTCCTACCCTGGCGTACCTACACGTATAACATAGAAAACCTGATGAGTCACGAGGACTCAGTGGGAATATAGATAAGTGCAATGCATGTCACACTCGTTAATTGGGCCCAGTTGCTTATCAAGTGGATACACCGGCGCCAATATAACATAACATAACATATGTGCCCAATTGTCTTAATCCTCATGCGGGCTTCGCCCGTGAGATGGCCAAAAGTCTCAATCCTCTTGCGGGATGTTTTCCCGTGAGACTACACATAACTTTACACAGGTGTAAGCACTCGGTAAGAAACCTCACATTCACACATTATGAATCTATACTATGCTTGTGAACAAACTATACACATCGCTAACCTTTTCGTTACCTTCACTTCCGATGACGCCACTCATGTGACGTTAACATACATCGAACATCAACATCATATACCACTTCACACATAGCATAATCACTTTAAACCCTAAAGCTCTAGTACATGAACAAGAAGGGTAACATATAAATCATGCTATACATGTCTATTTCGAGGCATAAACACACATAAACATACATATCAAGACACATATAGCTTGTTCTACTCCTACTTACCCTTGTTACCACTCATCTATCTATTATCCACCTTACTAGAGTGAACAAGAACCAAGAAGATGATCAACTTCTTCACCTCAATCCTCACCAATGAAGGAACCAAGCAAGACCACAAGCTAGCTCTTCTTTTTCCCAAGTTGAAGATCTTGGTTTGATGATCAAAAATGGCTTTTGGGGAGTTTAGGGTCGTGCAAATGGAGGAAATACCCCAAAAATGGCTTCAGTTGACTAAAATACCATTCTGCCGCCTCAACAGTTACGGCCGTAACCCATACAAATACGGCCGTAATACCAACTCATACGGCCGTAATGTACTCTCTGTAAATATGGGTCACTCTTCACTTCGACATTTACGGCCGTAACACACCCATCTTACGGCCGTGACCCGGTAGATACGCCGTATCTCGACCCTATACGGCCGTAATAAACTCTCTGCATCTTGCGGCACATTGCACTGTCCACATTACGGGCGTAACAATTACCTGTTACGGCCGTAACCACTAAATTACAGCCTTAACGATTAAACTTATGGCCATAATTCCCCATTTTTTCTGCATTTTTCACCCGGCCGACTCTCAATGACCCGAACATCATCCATGACTTCATGTACACTCATAGACACATATAACCACGTTAAACATGCAAACAACACCAAAACCACATCACCAACATCACAAATTCATTAGGGAAAAATGAACGGGGCGTCACAATCGTCCCCCCTTAAATAAATTTCATCCTCGAAATTTACCTGCAAAGAGTGCGGGGTAGTTTTGCTTCATCATTTCTTCTCGTTCCCACGTTTCCTCTTCAATTGTTGCGCTTTGCTAGAGTACACAAATAAGAGGAATTTGCTTCCCTCGTAATTGTTTTACACTTCGTCCCACAATTCGAACCGGTCTTTCCGCGTAAGACAAGTCGGGTTGTAAATCCAATGGAGGGTTCGACAAGACATGAGTTGGATCTGGCACATACTTCCGTAGCAGTGAAACATGAAATATATTGTGGATCCGATCCATGTGAGTCGGTAACTTCAGACGATAGGCAACCTCACCAACTCTATCAAGGATTTCATATGGGCCAATATAGCACGGTGTAAGGTTGCCACGTTTTCCGAATCGGAACAGCCTCTTAATTGGTGAAATGCGAACGAACACCTTTTCACCAACATCAAATTCAAGTGGTCGACGTCGATAATCAGCATAACTTTTCTGTCGATCCTGGGCAACCTTCATGCGTTGCTTAATCGTCTCAATTGCCGCCAGCATATCTTGTATCATTTCCGTTCGCAACACCTTCATTTCTCCAACATCATCCCAATGTAGAGGAGATCTACATTTTCGTCCATACAACGCTTCATATGGTGGCATTCCAATCGAGGAATGGTAACTATTGTTGTACGCAAACTCAACCAAAGGTAGATGACGGTCCCAATTTTGGGGAAACTCCAAAACACAGGCACATAACATATCTTCAAGTGTTTGAATTGTCCGTTCCGTTTGCCCATCTGTTTGAGGATGAAAAGCGGTACTAAACTGAAGTTTTGTCCCCAAAACCGAATGTAACTCCTTCCAGAAATGTGATAAGTACCGGGGGTCACGATCGGATGTAATTGTGACCGGTACTCCGTGTAACCGAACGATTTCCTGCACATATAAATGGGCTAATTGGTCCATACGGAAAGTCATCTTAATCGGCAGAAAATGAGCTGACTTCGTAAGTTGATCAACAATCACTCAAATACCATCCGCTCCTTTGCTCGTCCGAGGTAAACCACTTACAAAATCCATCGTTACCTCATCCCATTTCCACTCTGGAATCGGAAGTGGTTGTAACGGTCCCGCCGGCTGTTGATGTTCGGCTTTCACTTGTTGGCACACTAAACATTTTGCCACATACTCGGCTATATCTCGTTTCATTCCAGGCCACCAATAAAGCGCTTTCACTGCTTTATACATCTTGGTCGAACCCGGATGAACAGTATATGGTGTCATGTGAGCTTCTTGACAGATTTCTTGTCATAAATCTTGCGCCACTGGAACATAATAGCGGTCTTTATACTTGAGAAGCCTTTTCTATAGTTGAAAATTCGAATTCGGCTTCTCATTCAATCTCTTCTTCACCTTACAAGCCCAAACATCGGTTTCTTGCCCTTCTTTGATACCCTCAATCAAAGTCGACTGAATGGACATGACTGCTAACCGGGCCTCATCCGGCTCTAAAATCTCCAAATCAAACGTCTCCATTTCCTTTAGGAATTCACTCGACCTTTGTTTTGGTGCCTTCCGGCTCAATGCATCCGCAACCACATTCGCCTTTCCCGGGTGGTAATGAATGGAACAATCATAATCTTTCACTAGCTCCAACCAATGACGTTGGCGCCTATTAAGTTCCTTCTGTGAGAATAAATACTTCAAACTCTTATGATCCGTATAAATCTCACATCGTACTCCATACAGATAATGACGCCAGAGCTTTAAGGCAAAGACTATTGCTGCCAACTCCAAATCATGTGTAGGGTACTTTTGTTCATAACTCTTCAGTTGGCGTGACGCATAGGCGATAACTCTCTCATTCTGCATTAAGACACACCCGAGCCCTTGATGAGATGCATCGCTATAGATTGTGAATACCCCTGAGTTATCGAGAATTGCCAAGATAGGAGCTGTGGTGAGGCGAGTCTTCAACTCTCGAAAACTCCTCTCACACTCATCCGTCCACCTAAAGGGCACATTCTTCCGCGTCAAATGTGTCAATGGAGAAGCGGTTTTGCCAAAGTCCTCGACAAAACGACGGTAATACCAGGCCAACCCCACGAAACTCCGTACTTCGGTGGGTGTTGTCGGTTGTGGCCACTTCAATACTGCTTCTATCTTACTAGGATCAACAGCAATACCTTCTTTCATTACAACGTGTCCCAAGAACATCACGTGTTCGTCCCAAAACTCACACTTTGAGAATTTGGCATATAACTTCTCGTCCCGAAGGGTTTGTAAAGCAATACGGAGGTGATTCTCATGTTCTTCCCGGGTCTTGGAATAAATCAAAATATCATCGATGAATACAATCACTAACTGATCAAGATATGGCTTGAAAACACGGTTCATAAGATCCATGAAGGTCGCCGGCGCATTTGTAAGTCCGAAGGGCATAACAAGGAACTCAAAATAGCCGTATCGCATACTAAAGGCCGACTTCGAAATATCCTCTTCTCTAATCCTCAGTTGGTGATACCCGGAACATGAATCAATCTTCGAA
Source organism: Jasminum sambac (assembly GCA_018223645.1). NCBI lineage: Eukaryota > Viridiplantae > Streptophyta > Magnoliopsida > Lamiales > Oleaceae > Jasminum > Jasminum sambac. The sequence goes on from CP073648.1 coordinate 33,907,025, forward strand.
TAGATTGTTGAACCTTGAAGTTGATCCAAAAGCTCATCAATACGAGGTAGTGGGTATTTATTCTTCACCGTCACCTTATTCAATTCTCGATAGTCAATACACAACCGCATCGAACCATCTTTCTTCTTGACGAATAAAACCGGCGCACCCCAAGGCGAAGTGCTTGGTTTTATAAACCTTTTCGGATCAAATCATCCAACTGGACTAGGAGCTCTTTAAGTTCTGTGGGTGCCATATGATAAGGCGTCTTGGATATAGGCAAGGTACCCGGTAAAAGCTCAATCACAAACTCAATCTCCCGGGATGGAGGCAACCCGGGGAGATCCTCGGGAAACACATCTACAAACTCCCGAACAATTGGAACTGAGGACGGCATCATCGGTTAGTCGGTCTTGATATGATACAGTGTGACTATATAAGCTTGACATCCTTGTCTAAGTAACTTCCTTGCCTTCATTGCTGAGACAATTACCCGTCGTGAGCTTTCCAACCTTGGAAATACAATAGGGTCACTCGTGGGGAACTTCAACGCTCGCTTGGGGCAGTCTAACATCACCCCAAAACATGTTAACCAATCCATACCTAGAATCACATCAAAATCTCGGATATCCAAAGAAATAAGATCAATAGAGCTATCGTGACCCTGAACATGGATAGTAAAAGCCGGAAAATATTGCAGGGCACATTGATTTTGTCCCGAATGCACAATAACATCAATAGCATACCACAAAGACTCCGGGCGCATACAATTCCGTTGAGCATACGAAGAGGATATAAAAGAATGCGTAGCACCGGAATCAAACAAAGCATAAGTAGGTAAGGTTGAAACATAAACAATACCGGCAATAACACTAGCCTTCTCCGACCCCTCAGAATGTCCCAAAGCAAAGACACGTCCGGCCGGTCGGGGTGGAGGAAGTTGTGAAGCCACTTGATCTCTATCATCTGGACATTCCCAGCTCGTGTGTCCCTCATTACCACATCGATAACATCTGTTAGTGCCAAAATAACATTGCCCCCAATGAGGCTTCCCACAAGTTTGGCACGTCGGAGGAGGAGTAGTAGAACTCGAGCCTTTCTTTGCTGGTGGACAAGATGAAGAAGCATTATTGGCCTGTCTTTTATTGTTTCTCCCTCATCCACGATAATTCATGCCTCGTCCGCAATGACTAGCTGAAGAACTCTGTGAGGAATACGATTGTCCTTGAGTCGATTGCATGGCCTGACTCGGTTGACTCCCAACTGGACGAGCTTGCACAATCCTAGGCTCCTCCCGTTCCGCCACATAGGCACGCTCTACTATCTCACCATAACTTGCCGTGGCAGCATTTCCCAACTGAACATCTCGAGCCAACTCAGCTTCAACCCTGAAATAAACCGTGCAATCTTTCTCGCATAACATCTATCATATGTGTGGCAAACCGAGCATACTCCTCAAATTTCTTGCTATACTCGTTCACTGATATATTACCCTGCTGTAACCGGATAAACCCATCAAGCTTCTCATTCTTAGCAGCTTCAGAAAAATAATTATTCCGGAATCGTGTACAGAAGTCCGTCCAAGCCGTAACGGGGACTGTTTCTCCCTATCTGACGGTATCCCACCAAAAACTAGCCGATCCCCGAAGCATAAACGTAGCACAATTCACTTGCTCGGACTCGGGGATGTGAGCATACTCAAACATTCGCTCCATTGTTTGAATCCACTTTTCCCCATCAATTGGATCCTTAGCATCCTCGAAGATTGGAGGGTTCAAACGCCGAAAACGATTAGTTGCTAACTCCTTATCCCTATCCTCCTTTGCCGTATTCACCCCCGATCCACTTACTGCATTACTTGCATTACTTCCACTTCCACTATTATGGTTAGTCATCAACTGTTGCATCATCTGAGACTTTTGTTCCACCAACCGACTAAACCGTTCAATAACTGCAGCCTGATCATTATCTACCATCTAAGCACAATAACATCCACAATTCATATACTCATCCCCATTCCAAAAGTGCCCATACGCTTCACATGAAAATACATAAGCCAACATATAGACAAACATATCAAAGCACATAAACAACCCAAGTCATAGCTCGGAGTGGCGAAGAAATCCTCAAATGGTTAGGGAAGAGGGAAAGCATGCCGCTCTGATACCATCCTGTAACGCCCAATCTAAACCCTAACAAAACCAGAGCTGCGGAACTAGACTCGGCGTTACACGTACATTTAAAAACAACACGGGCATTTATTTACATTTTCAAACTGTTTCTCCTTCAAAAGACACACAAAACCAACAAAAACATTTCCAGTGTTTACGTCAAAAACGTGAATACAGGATCTACAGCAGCTTTCTTCTTCCCCACGCACAAGCTCTCACGCCTCAATTCCGAGAAGATTCCCCACCATCACCCGAGCCGCGCTCCTGCCCTGGTGTACCTACACGTATAACATAGAAAACCTGATGAGTCACGAGGACTCAGTGGGAATGTAGGTAAGTGCAATGCATGTCACACTCGTTAATTGGGCCCAATTGCTTATCAAGTGGATACACCGGCGCCAATATAACATAACATAACATATGTGGCCAATTGTCTCAATCCTCATGCGGGCTTCGCCCGTGAGACGGCCAAAAGTCTCAATCCTCTTGCGGGGCCTTTTCCCGTGAGACTACACATAACTTTACATAGGTGTAAGCACTCGGTAAGCAACCTCACATTCACACATTATGAATCTATACTATGCTTGTGAACAAACAATACACATCGCTAACCTTTTCATTACCTTCACTTCCGATGATGCCACTCATGTGACGTTAACATACATTGAACATCAACATCATATATCACTTCACACATAGCATAATCACTTTAAACCCTAAAGCTCTAGTACATGAACAAGAAGGGTAACATATAAATCATGCTATACACGTCTATTTCGAGGCATAAACACACATAAACATACATATCAAGACACATATAGCTTGTTCTACTCCTGCTTACCCTTGTTACCACTCATCTATCTATTACCCACCTTACTAGAGTGAACAAGAACCAAGAAGATGATCAAATTCTTCACCTCAATCCTCACCAATCAAGGAACCAAGCAAGACCACAAGCTAGCTCTTCTTTTTCTCAAGTTGAAGATCTTGGTTTGATGATCAAAAATGGCTTTTGGGGAGTTTAGGGTCGTGCAAATGGAGGAAATACCCCAAAAATGGCTTCAGTTGACTAAAATACCATTCTGCCACCTCAACAATTACGGCCGTAACTTACTTATTTATGGCCGTAAAATCCAAAATTACGGCCGTAACACACCTTCATACGACCGTAAAATAGTCTCTGTAAATGCAGTCATCTGGCCTTCTTCTCTTACAGCCGTAACATTCTTATTACGGCCGTAACCCATACAAATACGGCCGTAACACCAACTCATACGGTTGTAATGTACTCTCTGTAAATATGGATCACTCTTCACTTAGACATTTACGGTCGTAACATACCCATCTTACGGCCGTAACCCGGTAGATACAACCGTATCTCGACCCTATACGGCAGTAATAAACTCTCTGCATCTTGCGGCACATTGCACTGTCCACATTACGGCTGTAACAATTACCTATTACGGCCGTAACCACTAATCTACAGCCGTAACGATTCAACTTACGGCCGTAATTCCCCATTTTTTCTGTATTTTTCACCCGGCTGACTCTCAATGACCCAAACATCATCCATGACTTCATATACACTCATAGACACATATAACCACGTTAAACATGCAAGCAACACCAAAACCACATCACCAACATCACAAATTCATTAGGGAAAAATGAACGGGGCATCACATAATATTAGGATAAAGCTTTTTATTAAAAGACGATGGTAGTATTACACTTACCAAAGACTACCTACACCTTCAAAAACATACTCTTACCGCCCCTTTCCTCACTCCCTATCACACTAAGAAACGTGATGGAACCCCTCAACCTCAACATCAACTTCAATCCCTCATATCGAAAAACCTTGTCCTTATAAAAAAGAACGTGAATGTCAACTTCGTCAGCACGGTCATTTAGAAACAAATTTTGATAATTCAAAACTAGAATTTGATAATGAACAAGATCAAGACTCTGATAATGAACCAATAAAATTTGTTTCTATAGAACCATTATATATTACTTTAATTATTGAAGAAATAGACACTTTAATATCTAAATTAGAAATAATGGAAATCATAAGAGAGAATGTTTTAAAATATTGGGAAAAAGATAAAATTTTATATGAGTTAAAAATTAAAAACCCATAATACATTATTAAAATAAAAAACATAGAGCCAACAAATTTAGACAGAGAAGATTTTAAAATGCATATTACAAACTTATTAAAATTAAGAGTAATAAGAAAATCCAATAGTCCACATAAATCAGTAGCCGTTATTGTTAGAAATCATGGTGAAATAGTTAGAGGTAAAAGTAGAATAGTAATTAACTATAAGAGACTAAATGATAATATTATAGATGATGCTTATAATATTCCAGACAAAACTATTTTGGTAAATGGAATACAAAATTGTAAAATATTTAGTACATACGATTTAAAGTTGGGATTTTAGCAAATTAAAATGCATCCAGATGGTATACCATGGACAGCTTTCACTTGTCCCGAAGGTCATTACGAATCGCTAGTAATGCCTTTTGGTTTGAAAAATGCTCCCATTATTTTCCAAAGAAAAATGGAAGACATTTTTAACAAACATAGTAAATTTACAGTAGTCTATATAGATGAAATATTAGTTTTTAGTAAAAATAAATTATAACATAAAGGACGTTTACAAATTATTATTTTTTATTTATTAATCATGGTTTAATTATTAGTAAAAAGAAAATGCAATTATTTAAAAAATATATAGACTTTTTAGGCTTAAAAATAGGAGAAGGTAAAATAAAATTATAACCACATATTGCCCAGGAAAGCTTTAGATTTTCTGATAAATTAGAAGACTTAAAACAATTACAAAGATTTTTAGGATTAGTAAGTTATGCTCGACTTTTTATTAAAAACTTAGGAAAATTTGTAGGACCATTTTATGCTAAAACCTCTCCCACTGGACAACGTTATTTTAATCAAGAAGATGTAAAATTAGCTCAACAATTAAAAGATCTACTTAAAGTTTTACCAAAATTAGCCATGCCTTGAGATATAGACTATCTAATTATAGAATCAGATGGATGTAGTTCAGGATGGGGACCAATCCTATTATGTAAACCTAATAAATATTCAGATAAAACAGATGAAAGAATTTGTAGATATAGTAGTGGTTCTTACAAAGAAAAAGGAAACATTAGTAGTATAGATGCTGAATTATTAGCTATTAGTTATTCTATAGATAGTTTTGAATTATTTATTATTTCTAAAACAGAAGTTACGATAAGAAAAGATTGTGAAGCTAGAGTACAATTTTATAATACAATGAAATCAGAAATAAAAGAAGTAGTAGAAGAAGATGGTGAAATTTGTTAGATCGATTAACTACTACGAGAATTTCTATTAATATAGAACATATAAAAGAAAAAGATAATACCACAGCTAATGTTTTAAGTAGACTTTTGAAAGAAACAACTATTTAATGACTGATGCCTCTTCAAGTAATAATATGTCTAATCTAGAACCAATTTCCAAAGAAAAATTTAATCAGTTAATAATTAGAAGACATAGATTAGGAAAATTAATTTCACCCACTAAAGATTATTTAGAGAGTTTATGTCAAAAAGAAAAAGAGATTAGACCAATACCAAGTTTAAACTCCCTTATCACTCTTAACAAAGAAAAAATAGAAAACCATTTGACTAAAATAGAAAAAATAAATTTTTGGTTAAAAGAAAACTCTATTAGTAAAAAAGAATGGCTAGAAAGTTTTCAAGAACAGGTTCTGCTTATTTTTTAGAATGACTAAAGAACAACCCAGAACCAGTGAAGATGGAATTCTTGAAGATATAAGTGATGAAGAAGATATGAGTTTAACTCCAACTCTAGTTTCAAAATTATTGAAAAGAAAAGCTAGGATAGAAAGATTAATAGAAGAAACTCAATCTGATTTAATGAGACTTTATAGAATAATAGAAAAAGATATATATGTTTTAAAAAGAGATTGTGCTCCTATAATAAAAGCTATTACTCATATTAATCATAGACATCTTAATAATTATAAAAAACTTAAAGACTTAATCGTGTTTTGTTTTGAAAAAGATTCCATGACTTTAGAGCATGGATTAAGATCTTTGATGATGAATAAACTTCTTTTTGCAGATTTTGGAGACAAACATGATAGAACTTTTTTCATATTCTTTTCACCTCATAAGAATATTTATAGAAAAGAAATGTAAATTAGAAATAGAACAAAGTAAATATAGTATTGAATTTAATCTTTTTGTTAGAATTTTTAGTCACTGCAAAACCAAAATGTTCCTTGCTCCTTTAATTGTTAGAAATTCATTAAATGAATTTGTTACTAAAATAATTAGAACATATAAATTGATTAATATAATAGATAATTGTTTAGCCCTTAATTATATAGATCATGAAACCTATAATATTGTTTCTGAGACTTTTACTAATAATGATGACAGAGGAGTAGACCTCCTCCAAGACCTGGTCTCCCACCTGTAAATAATTTTGCTGAAAGACCTTTAGCCATTCAGAACAGACCATATCAACAACAACAAATGAGATTCAACAATCAAGAACTCCTTGTTTCTCCCAATAGTAATATGTCATTTGAACATATGTTTCTTCAAGTAAAATTGAAAAACGCCCTTTAGATAATTTATGGATTTCTTATAATAGAGACCCAAAAGACCAAAAATATTTTTAGCATGTATGAATGCTCTTTCAGAACATTTTAGTCAAGATAAAAAAAGGTTTTAAATTTTATGTAGTTCTTAAAGGAAGAAAAACAGGTTTTTTACATACATAGTTAGAAGCAGCTGATGCTACTAAAGACTTTCCAGACCCTATTTTTAAAGGTTTTAACAATTATCAAAAAGCCCTTAAAGTAGCTAAAGACCATTTAGGACCAAACTTTTTTGTTGCGCCATCTTTAAGAAATTATATAGAACAACCTTTAGATTTCTCTGTAGCCAGAGATACAAATAAATTTTTTTTTTTTTAACATTGTGACTATATGCAAAGAACTTTTCAATTCCTTAATGAGAATAATCAAATATTACAAAATGAAAGAGTACATTTAGAAAAGCACAATCATTTTTTATAGAAAAAGATTTGTCAATTAGAATAAAAAATTGTAGAACTCTCTCTTTCAACAGATAAATCTTCAGCCCAAAATAATGTGAAGAAGAATGAACACTCCCCAATGAATGCTATAGAAGGCACTTCTGGGCCATCAAAGCCAGAAGCTAGTCCAGTAGTACAAGCTGCTGGTAAAGACTTTTTAAATCCTGAGATGGCTATGGGCTTTCCAAAAGTCCAAAAGACTCGGAGGACTATTGATTCCTCTACTTTTTCAGCCCAACAAACCAATAATCCAAAACACTGGGATACTTTGGCCCATCCCAGTGGAAAATTTGACTCTCTAGTTAAATATATGTCAACCCCACTAGAGTAGACTTTTGAATATCAGCAAAACATTAAAACTCAACATATTGGCCTCACACCTAGTATGAAGCCCATCTCATCAAAAGGCCTTTCTATCAAAGAACCTGTTAACCAGATAAGCCCAAGTAAAATAGCCCAAGATATAGCCAGTTCCTCTCAACCTAGCAGTATCGATAAAGGTAAAAATCCAATTATAAACAATCAGAATTTAGATCTATACCAAGACAGTCAAGACCCTTATAGTAATTTTATTGCAACACAAGAATTACTATCACGAGTTAAAAACATGCAAGGATCAGGGCCAGTTTCCAACCCTTTAGATTTTACCAATTTGATTAAAAAATCATGTCCAAAAAGCAGTACAAGAAGCCTTAAAGACTATTTCTTTTGCTTCAAAACTAGAAAAAGATATTCCAATCGATACTGCAAACAATCAAAACCAGAATAATTCAAGTGAAAGATAAAGATTTGCTATCCAGACGCAAGCACTGTCGAAAGCAGATAACATAATGCCGCAATAATGTTCTCTTTTTTACTTATAGACAAAGACAAGATATAATCATGGGACTGTAACCATTTCTGAAACTCCATTTTACTTTTGTCGGCTCCATTATTTCTTAGACTATAACACTTTTTGACCACAGACCTCTTTAAGGACAATTATTGCAAGCACTCACCACAAGGATCTGATGCGTGGAAAGAAAAATAGATTCCCTTAAGTAATTCAAGACCTTTAGCTCCCAAGAATTTTTCTATATAAGGAGGTCGTTTCATTCTTCAGAGATCATCGGCAACAAAAGACTAGAAAACACAAGCAAGAATGAAGTTTTCAAGCGTTGAAGCCTCTTTATTCTAAAGCCTTCCTTAGAATAGATGAATTCACAATTCAAATTTTTTAAATCATTGTCAATTTTTAAAGGGATCCCGAAAGGGAAATCCTTTGTTTTATCTTTATGGTTTTATGTGGCAATCCCCTTTTTTGTATAGATTTTATTTTGCAAATTCTTTGTTATGACTTTTTGTTCTCTTACTGTTAAGAGAACTCTTCTTGTAAATAAATTTTCCGTTTTTTAAGTTTGTTTTATTTTATTTCACTAAGTTATTTCATGTTAAGTATAGTATAAAGCATTATTTAATCTGGCAGTAAAAAATAAGTTCTACTGTCCTTAACCCATAGAGACCCGTTGAAAGACCGATGAAGGCCTGAGTGAGCCTGTGCGAGGTCTATTGTTGGGTCATATATTAGTTGGCTTAGGTATTATGCTCAAGGAGTGCCAAGGGTGCTTTGATAGAGGCAAGCTAGATACAAGTTACTATATCTTAACGGGTAACTTTGCGAAAAAAATTTTCTTGTATAAAAAAAAAATCGTAGTGATGAATCTAATGGTTGTTCTAATGGTAATTTAGCTCCTCTAGTAATATAACTATATCCCGTACGAGGTTCTTTATAGTCTGTATAAGCAGCTCATGGGGGAAAACTATGTTCTTTCAAATGGTGTTTTATCAAAGGCATGCCAAGGCTTAGAATCTTCTTCTTTGTCCAGAAGGTCTTCTTGATAACTCATTTCTGAAGTATCTGTTTCTAATTCTTTATTATTATCGTCAATACCTATCCTTATATTCTATTCATTATCATAATATAAATATTCTTCTTCATTTATTTGCTTATCTTTATATAACTGATCTTCTAATTGTAAAAGTTCTTCTTTATTTAAAATCATATTTAGTTGGTTTGGAAAAATAATTTTATCTAAATTAGGTTTTACTTCTATATGTACTTGCAGTTTTTTCTTCTATTTTGTGGTTAGTAATAGTTGTATAGTCTGTAAATATTAAGCGTTCGTCCATATTTATTAGTATAAGTTAAGGCTTCTTTAGGTGCTATAATTTGTTCTATCTTTTGTACCAATTCGCTTATATCCCAGTCTAACCTACTAAATCGTCAGTAGAATCTTCTCTAGGTTTAACCATCCTGACTCCTTTACTACTAATTAAGTCTACTACTTTATCTGTATGCACTTTATATTTAATTTTTAAATTATAAGAACATCTTCCTAAAATTCGTAAGGAAATTAAAAGATTATCTCCTGTTTCTACGTCTTCATATCCTTTAGTCTGAATACTTATCTTGATATGTTTAGCAAAATCTTTAATTGTTAATAATATATCTAGACTACAATAAATTATGCCTTTATTAGTATTAAGGTCTATAAGTCCCATATGAAAAAATTTTAAATGTTTAGTGAGTAATTGTCTGTCTCTTTAGTTATTATGTCTCAGATTTTTGTTTGAGTTTTAATACATTGAACAGTTATTTCTTGATTAGTTTTGAAAAATTGTGTAGAGTTTTCAAATATTCCTTTATTATACAATATTTCAGCTTTTAATAAACTTAGACCATATGTCTTAAATTTTTCATAATCTTGTTCTGGGTGTATAATTTCTTCTAATTTAGTGTCATATTCTTTTTTTTTTTTTTACTTATCATTTTTTCTAGCATATTTCTAGGTCTTGAATTTACTATAATTCTATTATCTTCATTTTTTGTTCTGGAAGATCCAACAAAAGGGATTAAGTTCATAATTTATGCTTCGCCGTCTAAAGTTTTAAATCTTAAAAATTTATAAGGAGTTCTTACTACAGCTTTTCGAGTTATGGTCTCTTTACCACTAGATGTTAAGGATAAAGAAGATATTTGATCAGTAAGAGTTCTAATGTCTTGTTTAAAATTTTATGGAGAAGTTTCTGTATATTTTTGAGGTTCTAAATTTTTCTGTAAAGTTATGAGCTAGTCTTGTATTTTTAAAATCTCGGAACTAGGATTTTGTCTTAAATTTTTCTCTAAAATAGTCTTATTTTGTTGTTTAATATAGTCTAAGTTAGTAAATAATTCTTTAATACTTTTTTCTAAACAAGTTGAGGTTTCTTCAATTTTAACTGCTCTTTTTTCTAAATTGTCAGAAAAGTTTATAAAAAAGATCTAACAGAGTATTTAAAATAGGCTCTTTTGAACAACAGTTGTGATTACGATCTTCACCAAAGTTACATCCAATTTTATTATTATTTGAAGTAATAAAAGTCTTTTTAGTTAGTGATCCTTGTAACATATCTATGCCTAAGCAGTCTAGCCTTTTTAAATCCAGTTTATATCCTAAGAAAGTAATTTAGGCTCTGAATACCAAAGAGGGGGTACCTAATTTTGCGCTTGTTGTGGTTGTTTGATATCTTTGATTTCTTGTCGAGTGATAGTCACTCGTCCGGCACACAGCAAGCTTCTCTTTTGTTTCGTCATGATAGAAAATCCTACTCAGTACTCTCCGTTGTCGATTATCTCTGTTTTTCATGAAATATAATCCCCAAAAACTCTTTTTTTTATACAAGAAAATTTTTTTCTCAAAGTTACTAGTTAAGGTATAGTAACTTGTATCTAGCGTGCCTCTGTATTTGATAACATCAATATTTGATAAAATGATTTCAGCTAGCTTTTTCTGTGTTTAACGATAATTCGGATGATGATGAAACACATAAGCAAAAAGGAAGTGAAGTAGCAACACCAAATGCACACATACAAACAGATATATATGTAGTGACTGGGTTTTCATAACTTATGGAATGGAACGTTTAGCAACAAAAATCCTTAAATTCATACGTTTCAATTATCAAAAAAGTAATTTTCATTTTATTTTATTTTTTATTATTATTACTAGTTGGAACACTCGTGCGTTGCACGGGAGCTAATTACATTAATTGGATTTATCTTATTTATTGAGTACATTCAGTAACATCAAAAGATTTAAGAGAAGAATGTTCACTTTTTTGAAAAAATTCGATAAAGTTTCACATGTACTTGGGGTAAATCCAACCTATAATATTGGTACAATTTTGTAAGAATCAACACAAAAGATACAAATATCTCTATGAAAAACACAATTTTACATTAGTATCGAACAATAATAACATTCAAGCACTGTCCACACAATTACATTGGAGAACAATACACAACATACTATAACATTCATAAATATATTGGTATTGAAAGCGTGATGGGCAACTTGTTCTAATCTTTTCACCATGGCTTCCTTGTCACGTGATGCCTAAGGAATCGATGCATGACATGTGCATATAGTAACCTACAATAGAAGAGGGAAACACAAATCTCATCAACATTGAAAAGTACATAACCATTCTACAGTACTCTAAAGTCAATGAATCATGTATCCATCTATACTAGCGTAGAAAAAGGATAAGATATTTTGCAGCAAGAATGCCAATCCATAGCATTCTAAAGGTAACCAATTCATCTGCAATGGCACAAGCGAGAACACATCTCATCAATATTCCATTCCCTTAAGATTTTGTAGTGCAAATAGCAAAATATGAGCTGCAATGCAAATCATAATATTCCATTTGAATGAATATGTCAATATGAGATATAGCTAAAGGAAACCAATCCTATATCTATACAGTTGATATCTCATGGCTTATAGAAACAGATATAACATAAGAGGCAAATAAAAGCTTTGATAAATACAAACAACATACCTCATATGATTCATGCGCATAACACTATAGGTTGCTGAAAACTTCATTGCACACGATGTTTGTAGTCGTGTCAGTCTGGCATCCACTTTAGTCCTAAATGACAAACTTCAATTTGTTCCTGTTCATCACTCTCGAGACAGCGACATATAGCTGATCATGAGTGAAGACTGGCCTCTTCAAATACACCCCAACATTGTTAAGCATCTGTCCCCAACTCTTATTGATGGTCATCGTATAACAAACCATGAGGGAAAATTGCCTCTTCTAAAAAGTGAACGGTTAATCGTATATCAAACAGGGTTAGACTCAATCTAGAAATTAGAAAATCTTTTCTAGCATTTATCCAGATAGAATCTTTTCCTTTATAACATGATTTCCAAGATGCGTGACTATAAGAGGGGTGTCGTTGCAAAAACCAAATGAGTGGTAAATATCACGCATCAACATGTTTGGGACGCCAACCTTCAACTTCAAAACATGACTCGGCACTCCACACCACGAGGTCCCATTCAAGAACTCAGAGGTGTGAACCTCACTAAGCAAATCATCCGCCGAACTATCAGTCTGCCAGGTGAAATTAGAACTATAATATGTCTTCTACTCTAAATGACTATGCTAACTATATAATCATTCACCATGCCAACATCTTTGAGCATAGGAGCGAGTATAGCCCTTCCATTCAAGTAAAAGAAGAGCTCTCCTTAGCCAAAAAAAATCGGGATAGGGGTTATCCACGATAGGTTTCACCGAGTCAGAAGATACTATCAAGTCATGTAAATTCTCAAAACATGCTATGTAAATTATAGATACACTAAAAACACACGGAAACACAAGGTGTATTTAATAAATTTCTCTTACATAAAAATACTTCTTTGGGTCTTGTTGGTGGTTATGATATAAGATACTATCAAAAGAAACTATCCCTTTTGGAACTAAAAGAAAAATATGAGTGTTGTAGTAATTTCAACTTTATTAATAATTGATATAGAATCTTACAATAATTAAGTACGATTAATCAAATCGTGTCTAAATAGTATAATTACGTTTTATAATTCAATGTAAAAAAAATGTTGAATAATTGGACAAAGGCAAATTATATATATTCACACTATAAAACATATTGGGTACACCATAATTTAATTATATAAAAAGGTCTTTAACATTGTTTATAATAATAATATTATGTTTACAAATTTTTTGTTACATTATTATATTTAGTAATTTTTAGTAATTAACTTACTTTGTTCATAAATATTAAAATTAATTTTAATATTGTATTAGCGATATTTAAATAAAAATAAATATTCACCATTTACGTCCATTATATTTTATAATATTTAAAATTATGATAGATAAATAAGTAATTTGACATCTAAATTAATTAATTTTTTAGACAAAAATGATCTGTATGGATCAAATTTATAATTAGTTAAAGATTAAAAATAATAATTGAAGGGTAAAAAATTCAAGGATATAATTAGACTAAGATGTAAATATTGGAAATCTTTAAAATAAATAGAATGTTGTGTGTCAATAAAAAAGTATTGTGATAATATAATTGCCCATTGAATTATTTAAGTGTTTTCAAATAAACCATTACATAAAATAAAATAATCGAATTGTCATATATTAATGTGAAGTTCCAATTGTCAAGTCAATGTTTATTGAAATTTTAAAATTAACGGTCAATATAAATTAAAATATAAAAACAATTTTAATATTGATAGTTATATAAAATAGGCAAAATATGAAGAACGATAATATATATATATATATATATATATGTGTGTGTGTGTGTGTGTGTGAGAGAGAGAGAGATAATTAATTTTTTAAATAACTAAAATAATTATAGCAAATTCAAGAAAAGCATGTGATCCCAAAATGATCTACATGGGAGATTGGAAGAAAAAAATTTGAGTCCAATGTTTAGAAAATCGAACTGAAACTGCCAACTCAACCTCAAATTGGTCATAATTCCGTTTTGATTATTACCTAAAACCGCCTTGCAAAAAAACCAATATGAAATCGTCTTTAAAAAGTGGTTAAACCACAAAATTGCTGAGTTGGGTATAGGTTTTCCGATTCTTCAAGGTCTGACTCATAACAAAAATTAAGTTTTCCCCTTTAAATATTAAACTGTTCAAGGCCCAACGTGTGATTCGGTTCGACCTTTGGACCCTCAACCTACTACCTTTTCCGATTCGATTTTCTAAATACTGGATTTGACCAGATTTGTGGTAATCCTAGAACACGTGTAAACATATATAGATGTCTAAGCAAAAATAAATAAATTTTTTAACTTATAAAAATAAAAATGCGGTATCAATTTAGGACTAAATCAATGTAGGACTGAAAAAATAGAGTTGCAATAGAGGTAGAAATTTCAATTCATGAAAATTTGAAAGGATACGTTTAATAAGAAATAATTTAATAATAATGAAATAAAATCATATTCAATTAAACAAATAAGGAAAAACTGAAATCAAATGATTAAATAAAATTCTATTCGATTAAATAGTTGAGGAAAGTTTAAAATTTTGGAACAAATGGATAAGGAAGTTTCAAAATAGATTGGAAAACCAATTCAAAAGCAGCTAATATAATTAAGATGTTATGAGCGGGAAAAACATATACAAAAAGGCTAAAAAATGAGCGTAAAATTTCCCTCCCAAATCAGTCTCTCTTTATTAATATGTTGATTATTATTATTATTATTATTATTATTATTATTATTATTATTATTATTATTATTATTATTATTATTATTTAGTGCGTGTCCGACATATTTCAAGGTTAGTATCTAACTATATATAAAAATAAAAGAGTCACCTAAGCAAAATGTCTAGTTAGGTGGCAGTACCACATTAAGTATTATTTTTTAGGGATTAATTACTTTCATTCTTTAATTTATTCTACTTTTCTTATTTGGTGAGTTGGTGTTATATTCTTTATTTTACTTTTTGTATATAGTTTTTTTTATATGTATTATGATTTTTTAATTAATTTATATAATGTTTTTAATTATTTTATATTTAGCATTGTACACATTAATGAAAATATGATAAGAGTCAAAATTATAACTTGCAATACCTATTAAATTAATTCTGAAAATGAGAATTAATTATAACTTACAATGCCTGTTAAATTAATTCTAAAAATGGGAATTAATATTTTATATATACATATTCTTGTTAACAAAAGTTGAAGTGCCAATTTTGATACAGTGTCACGAAGGCAGTGATTTTTTGTTTTATAAAAAAATATTTTTACATATTTAAAAAATTAAATAAAAACATCTTTTTTATTTTTACAAGATTAAAGGGGTAATTTTAGATACTTTTCATGGGTAATGTGCATTGAGCGGTTTAAATAGTAATTTTTTTTAGATCAGAGATCGGGTAGTTAAAAAATTAATTTATAATGAATAATTAATTAATTATAAAAAATAGAAAATCTAAAATTTCATGCCTCATTTCATCATTTCTCCAGGCATGTAAAATAATAATTTTTAAAATTATCATTTAATCATTTGTTCATTTTTTAAAAAAATTACAAGTATCAAATTTTTTTTTATATTTCCTATTGCAAGCATCACTGCAGGCATCAGTGATTTTTTTAAATTTTTCCTCAATTACTTTGCACAAATTTTTGTTATCGAAAAGCCAATATGCAGATTTTTACCTATAAATATTTTGTATAGAGATTTTATCATTTCATACAATACACGATCCACATCGCATAAATTCTCCAAAACTTAATATTCAAAAGTACATGTTAAAAAAAAAAAAATTGGTGTTCAAAAATGTCGTCGTGGATTGGTTAGTTGAATGACGTTGATGGCAGAAATTTTGGACAAAATTTTAATAGGAGCATTTCTTTTTGTTCAAATAAGTATTGTCGAGCGTGTGTACGCATGATAGCGCAGCAATTGCAGTGAAAGCAAATAAATTGATTGCATTGTTTGACGGGTCTCAAATCCCAATGCAAAGGCGTGAAAAACAACAATCATGATTGAGACTCCCACCATTCCATAAAGATAGACACAGTTTGACTTTTATACGGATTAAGAAAAGTGCAATTAATATTATTGAAAAATTAAATTTTAATTGTATTTTTTCAAATATGTCCTCACATTAAATGATTATAATGTATTTTGATTAATATCAATGCACATTAAATGAGGGTGTAATATGAAAAATAAAGATATTAAATAGATATAAATATAAAGTAGATTATATTTTAGGATGGATGAAAAAGGAAAATGAGTTATCTTTGTGGGACAGATGGAGTATTTTTCATGGACTTTGTAAAAAGAAAAAAAAAAACATAACTATAAATTAAAATAAAATAATAATGCAGTTCTTGTAGGAAAAACTTATCCCAACTATCTTGTTATAGTATATATAGTTATAAATGGTAATGTTTCCATACTCACGTGTGGGTACGGTAACGTGCCCACAAGAGCTAATCTGTACATAATTAAAGTTTGATCAAATTTTGATCACATACAAGTAAGCTCTTGTGGGTATGTTACCCTACCCACTCGTGGGTAGTGGAACATTATCGTAATTATAGTTATCTACTAAACAAATAAAAACAAGACTCAATGCCTTCTGCTTTTCCCGTGCATTCTCCCTTTTTTATTTATATTTTTTTACTTTTTATTTAATTTAATTTTTTGATTTTTTTATGGATTAGATCTTTTTCTTTTTTTTTTGGCAAGTGTATTAGATTAGATATAACTCTACTTATTCATGTTTATCCTAAATCTAACATAATCATAATTTAAATTCATTAACTATGCAATTAGACTTTTTTGTAGATACAGTTTCATATAATTTGAAAAGTATTCAATTTAAATTTCAATTATTATAAGGTAAAATATGATAGATTTGAATTTTAAAAAATATGGTTTTTCCCATTATTTTTCTCATATAATTTTTTAATTATTTATTAAATACCTAATTCAATTCAAAACTCTGATATGAATTATGATATACCGCATCATAATCTAATGCAGATATACTTTCTCGATATCTTAATATTTATTTTCAATTTTATCGAATCCTTTTTTTTTTTTTTGAAATTTCAGTTTCCCTCTACATGTTAATTGAATATTTAATTTTATTTCTTTGATAATTATTTTATTCATAGTAGCAAAGGTTTGAAAAAGTATCTGACAATGATGGCGAGCAAATCGATTCCACAACTAATGTTGTATATAAGGAAATCATCCAAAATTTATTAGTTCATATACAATTTTTAATAAAAATTACTCATTTCAAAGTATGCACACACTGCACAAATATTTTAGTACCACATAGACCTTTGATGTAATAATTCACATTTAATAAATTATATTATAATTTTTAAGAAAAATAAACAAGCGTGTTGTGAAACATATTGTAATCATGAATTTATAACAATTCCTAAAACGGATTGTCACCCCGTGCAATAAAATAATATATTTTGCTTATATAATAATTTTTTTATTTCATACAATTAAAAAAAAACGTATAGGAAATAAGTATATTTACACCAACAACATACAACTTTAAAAATTGTATATGTAAACAGATAAATAAATAATAAATACATAAATAATTATATCTAAACCAATTTTAAAAAAAAGAAAGTAACCAAGTCAAATTGTAGTCAAACTTGATTTGATTTAATACGTAAAAAATATTTATTTATACCTTAAAAATATTTTCTTGAATCTTTTTATACTAACAATTATAAAATACACATAAACAAATTAAATAAATTTATAAAATTTTGTCTAAAATGCGTGAGTGGTAAAGACTAGTTTATTAATTAATTGTTATGTCAGACACCTTGTGGACATTTGTATCAAGCTAGCAAAAGACCCACCGAAAGTAGAATTTTCTTTTGTTTAAACAATGGTAAGAATGACAAATAGGTTACTACACATCCAAAATGCCTTGTTTGGAATCCAAATGTGGGCACGGATACCTTAATTCTAACGATTGATTCACTTAGGCGAAACTTCACAAGTACACACTGTTAAGACAACTAGATTAGGTTGTTCTATCCGGTCACCACACACACTTGAATCAAAGCAAAAAGCAATTTTTTATTCTCAAAGCACTGAGACCATAAACAAGCGATAGAAGTTGGTGAAGGCATGCGATCTTCAACATAGACTTACTGTTTTCCGGGCCCACCTCGGATTCTCTTCTGCAGGTGTTCCAAGCTCGCCACTCGCTGCATAGAAACACTCGATCCTACCTCACTCCCCCTAACTTCTTCTGTCGGAGAATTATGATCCACTGGAGGAATGTCCACCACATTGTTCTGAACCCCATCCACCGCATTGTTCTGAACCCCATGATCATTTGTCGTCGATATGTGGTTATTAGGAGCTTGGTAGTAAGGCTGTTTCTGAACGTCTTCTATTGATACAGCACCATCTGTTAATCCGTTGGCACTACTGCCGAAAGATGGCATAGTAGCAATTGTCGATATCTCAGACATAGCTTGGAACAGCGGGTTCAGTCCTGTAACCCTCTTAACAGTCTCTTCGGCCATTTTCACCTGTTCACCAAACAACATTTGATACTGGGTTCAAACCTAAAAATGAACCATCACTACTCAATCAAAGTTAAAACTTTAATACTAAGCATACATCTCAAATCACTATTCATTATTATTCACACGCCTCTTCGCTCCCACCACTATACATCCGATAGTTATTACTTATTAGCAAAATAAGAGTTTACCTCAACATACGCTAAGTGCATAAGTTTCCTACCCATTCTGCTCCTATGGTATTAGGTTTTCTCCCTTCTTTCGTCTCTCTTTCTTGAGAAATTCATTAGTTTTCATAATTTAAACCTTCCTTGTGATCTACTAAACCAAGATTCACAAGGTCAAAACTCCTGGATTTATTCACCTTTGCTCTCAACGTCTCAACATCGGCCTTGAGAACTCGATTGTCAACAGCCGCTTCACTGTACTTTTGGTTAATATGAGAGAGGCGCTTTAGTAAAGAAGAGTTTTCCACATTCAGTTGAGATACCTAGGAAGCACAAGCCAGATGTGACAATAGAGTAGACGAGAAATTGTGGTAAAATGAAGGTCTTAAGAGTAGAGGTATACCTGTGTTTCTAGCTCTGTCAAATGGGCTTGCTTTCTTCTTCTAGAGCGTCTAGCAGATTCTCTATTCGAAAGCATTCTGGCAAAAAATAAAAAATAAAAAACGAAAGAAAAGGGAGAATTACATGAGGACAAAACTTGAGTTCTAAGAAAATCATGCTTGAGAAGAAGGAAAATTTATTCCGAACAATGCTTTTGAACATTACCGAATATGTATAAACAAAGTGAAATAGGGTATAGGTATTCTAGCAAAACATACTTCTCCTCTTTTTTCTTTTCATTTTCAGCATTGTTCTTGTAAATCTTTCCATTCTAACCAGCAAACTAATGTAACAATTATCTTAAGCTTCATTTTCTGTATGAAACTCTCTACCCCACTTATTGATGGGGACTCTTTTTATAAACAAGAAGTAACCGTCGTCTTTTTTAAGTAAACTCGGGTCATAAAAAACCATTGGCTAACAAAAGATAGAAAGAAATACGTGGAGTAACTCTCGATATAGCACTAAAAGCAAGACATGTAGGTGGATCAACTCATTAAGTTCCCATTGATATATGATCCACACAAGGAAAATCACTTGCCATTCGTTGGTGATTAGTGTCATCCAGAAATAGTTCGGTTTGGAATATGGCTTTCAAAATTCAGTTCCAAATTAGTGGATGCTGCCAAAGAGAGTTGCAATGCCACATGATCCTTACTGGATCTTTCAATTTTTTCAGTGGAACAAAAATGGCGTAAACATGTTTAAAAGAGTTGCCGCACAAAAAGAACAACCTACCTCCACAACACCATTTGAATAAAAAACATAAAAATAATAAACAAATAAAAATGGTAGAGGAGGAAGAATTCATATGAAGTGCCGTAATGAGGAGATAGAGTAAAATGTAAAATTAATGAACCTAACCACACAAACCAGAATTAGAAAAAGAATATGCAAAAATCACAATGAAACATTTACTTCAATTTTAATCGTGCACTTTCATTTCTTTTTCTATTTGTGCATCTACTTATATGTAACATGTCTTATTTAGAATCTGAAACCAGAAAATCTTTCATCAGGCTAGTTGAATATCCCTGACCTCGGCGATATCAACACAATCTCACATTCGTTCTCAAATAAATATTCGGTCACCTTGCTGGTTCAATTATATTGTACTCATCGAGTATGACAAATAACAGAGGTAAAAAGTTGCTATTACCTCCTCATGCGTTTTGCATCTGTAGGATCCATATTCTCATTTGTCTCTGCGTCTCCCTCAGCATCATCATCATCTGACTGGTCCCCAGATGATCCACTAGTCGTTGACTTCACCTGGGTTGCGGGTTTTCTTGGCATTGCAGGCAGGGAAGGTACACCAATAGGTACACTAGTGCCCTTATCTTGGCCTTTTGATGAACCTCGACCAGCTGTTAAAGGGGAAATGTAAGATCGCAATAAACAATACAGTTTCCAGATCAGTTTAACACTAAGCCAATCATGTAGAGTCACCCCTAATCAATCCTATTTATAAATGGCTCTTTACATATATATACAATAATAGACCATAACACTCCCCTTCAAGTTGGAGCATAGATGTTAATCATGCCTCTATGCTCGAACTTGTTACAATTATAATCCCAAGCCACATTTAGAGCTTTAGCGAAAATGTTTCCCGATTGTTCTCTGGTCTTCACATACCTGTGCAAATCAAACGTTGTTATACTTTCTCACAGATGAAATTACAGTCTACGTCAATGTTCTTAGTTAGCTCATGGAATATGGGAATAGATGCAATATGGATAGCAGAGTTAGCTAATGGAATATGGGATTAGATGCAATATGGACAGCGGCTTGGTTATCACACCACAATTTTGCAGGTATTGAACTCTTATAGCCTATTTCATTCAAAAGCTATCTACGTTATTTCACACAGGCTATGTCATAGCTATATACTCTGACTCCGGACTTGAAGACAACACTTTGCTTCTTACTTTTCTATGAGACTAGATGCCCTCCAAGAAAGACACATAATCCTGAAGTAGTCTCCGATCTTCCTTTGATCCTACTCAATCAGCATCTTAAAAACATTCAATCTTATTATGACCGTGATTCCTATACAGGATACCACGTCCAGGAGCTCCCTTCAAACAGCACAGAATTTGTTATACTGCTGCCCAATGATTAATAGTTGAAGACATGTAGTGACTCACAACACTAACCGAATGTGCAATATCCACAGAAGTTAGAGCAAGATAACTCAACTTTCCAACCAATCTTTGATATCTCTCAAGATCTTCAAACAATTCATCCTTACATATATAAATAACTCTTTACATATATACAATAACAATGAGTTCCACGGCTGCCGAGAAACACTATCCCACAGTGCTCCTACTAGTTTATGACATTTTTTTTAACTTGTCAAAAGTAAAGATGTGTCCGGTAGGAAAATGTGAATTAATGCTTGTTCGACAAAGTCAGTTTGACGGAAAAAGTGCTTTTTTGGAGAACATGTGGTCAAATTGTCAAATAGGCTAGGGCAAGAAGTGAAAGTCAATTTTCTCTAACAACATGCATGGTTGGTTAGAAATGAGTGTACGAAAAGCAGTTTTGAAAATGGTTTTGTCAAACATACCCTTAATCGAAACAACCTCCAGATATAGACAACTTACATTAAGCCTATATGTACACATTGAAAGATGGTAATTAGTGGATACGATGAAATGAAAAGTGAAAGACTCCAATATATCATATCAGGGAAGTAAAGAATCATGAAGTTAGTTAATCTTCAGCTAAGTTCAACAAAACATATCATCATAATACTAGCATAACTTGAAGCTATCATACAAAGTGGATTCTACATCCGATTTTACAAGAATGGCAAGAAGTTAGAGAGAAAGTAAAAGTCCAATTAACAATTCACGATACGATCAAGGATATACCTGGCAAAATGATTATAAACCGAAAACGTGTTTTCAAATGCTTTGCACTGCACTTATGAGCTCTTTTTTCTCTTTCATAATTTCCATGTGAAACAATAGCGACCACATTTGTGTAATCAAGTTCATGTTAAGGTTGACGACAAGAATAAAAATATCATTTGACCTTTGCCCAATGGTTCAATATAGAACTCTTACTAATCTTTTGGTGTTTGGAACCAATATTAACAACATATATGAGCTTTACAGCTGACGAAACTTGTCTGATTCACATTAAATTCGATCAAATGAAATTCGCTTTTAGATGTGTGATTGAGAATTAGAGAAGATGCATCTAGAAATATAAAAAAGTTGTCAAAACAATATATGAATGATTTTTTTTTTAAACAGAACAATATATGAATGATTGAAAATGATGAGATACCAAAAATCCAAAAGAAAATGTAATTTGATGAGATTTATTGTGAATCACAGAAGCCCTAAATCCAATGTGAATAGTCCCTGTGCAGAGGAAAATAAGAGCATCTTCAATGCATTGTTTCAAGACAATGTCTATTTGAGGTGAGACATAGACACAAAACTTAAGATGGCTCCCATATTTTTCTCCATTTTCTATTTTTCTTCAATCATTTTTCTCTCTTTCACCCATTTTTTCCTCTTTCTTTATCGGTTCTCCTATTATGTCCAAAATCACGCATCCTCCACTACTATTCTCTCGTCATTTTTATATTTGTTTATACCTCTATCTCCTTTTTCTCACTTTTCTAACGCTCTTCAATTTTTTTCTCTATTCAATTAAAATAACCATCTTCTCTCTGTCTCTCCCCCACATCAGCTCAAATAGAGAACGTCTAGACATTTTGCAACTGAGATGATCTAAGGAACGGCAGCGAGAACATGTTTCCTCAAAGGAAGATAATTAACATTAAATATGGCAACCTTTTTGGGGAACCTGAGACCCCTGCTGCAAAGAACTAGAGGCCTGCGTCCCGTTTTCAGGAGCCACTACTGTTGAATCTCGAGCCTTTACATTGGCTGCCTACATAAATTGTTAACAACGCAAAGTTCAAATTAGGGAGAATTACAACCAGTCTTATAATATCGCACAAACTGCTACGATCAGCTCATATTAAATTCCAGGAATATCTCGTCGAAAGCCCCATAGTTCAGGTTTTCGCCAACGAGAATCGAAAATTGAACGAATTTTATAAAAGGAAAAAGGTCATACCCGGTTAAACGCCGCAGCAGCAGCACAAGCTAACTCGAGGCGACTTTTAAGCAAGGCCTGGTACTGATCAGAATTCACCGGACGAGCAGGATGTAAAGACCCCCCAACCACACCTGCCGCCATTCCACTAGCAGGCATCTTCTGTTGCTGACTAGAGACGCCGTTATTTTGATGAGAATTGTCTTCAATCTCCAAAACGTCGCGGTTTGGGGGCTGAATCGACGGTGTCGGGGAACGATCAGGTGCGATGGCTTCCTGTAGGAACCGCTGGAATGCCCACTCCGATGAGCTCCGGTTCATCTTCATCGCCTTCGAGGAGGAGGAGGAGGCAGCAGTGGCGGAGGACGACGACTGCTCATCGTCGTCCTTATCTTCCAAATCTAGCTGAACCGATGGCGGCTGCGGCGACCAGAACTCATCCGCCATCTCGAACACTCTATCCATCTCTCCCTATTTTTGAACTCGTTTTGAACTCGTCAAAAAAATATCAAGTACGGCAATCGGCGGGATTCCGGAGAATGGTATCAAAGAAATTCTGGGGTGGGATGATTTGATTTGAAAATGGTGAAGATAATCATAGATTTTTCCAAATAACGTTGAAACTTTGTCTGAATCTCATTGAAATGTAAGTAAAGGAGAAGGTTAGCTCTTGCGCTTGTTTGGTTGATTAGAGCCGTATACCAATTTGGGTGGTACTATTCACGCCCCAATATTTTCTAAACACGTCCCACCTAAAAATTCAAAAAAAATTCCCTTAAAAAAAAACAAAAATTCAAAAATTTTAAAATTGCTAAACATATCCCATCCACGGACTAATTTTACCCTTTTTACTTAAAGATAAAAAAATAAAAAATAAAAAAATAAGGTAATTGCATGAATGATAAAACAATATCTTGTCAAGTCAGTAATTTTAAATATCAATGCAAGAGTGACTAAATTTAATAATAAAATATCTAATATGCCCTTGAAATATATTAATTAGAATTAGATTATTTAGCGGCTCAAGAAATAGTCATTAATCAATATGTAAATGCAATTGTACCTTGCATTAGATATTGACTCATTTGAAAAAACATTTACTTGGGAAAAAAGGAGAAAATAAAAGATGTCATTTTCTTCCTCCTTGAACGATTTGGGTAGTAAAATGGGTAGAAAACATGCTTTAATAGTTTAAAATTTTTTAAAAATTTGAAAGTTCAATGTAAGGATCTTACATATTCTCTATTTATACATGATGTATTTAAAAGACCATGTGTATATACTTGTAAAAATAAACTTGCTGAGAGAGAATTTAATGTAATTGTGAAATGAAAGTTATTGAATTTTTACTTTAAGAAATGAATTGTTACCAATTTATTTTTTTTTATTTGCCAACTATATTATAGTATGAGATGTGATGGATATCATCATTAAAATCTTTTGCAAGTGAAGGATGTTGTGGTTTATTAATGTCATTAAGAATTTTTAATATTGTAAAAATGGTAGTTGTTGAAGAAGATAAATATATGACAATTAATTGTAATGACGAAATGTCTTTCTCACCAATTTAAATAGCTTTGCAATCCATATGAAAAAATGTATTCTTTGTAGTTTGTGAATTGTCCTTCTCGCCATTTTAAATAATCGTGTGTCACATCAGAAAAATTGTCTTTCTCGACATTTTTAATTGTTTTTCTCACTATTTTAAATAGCCATGAGTTACATTACAACAGGCAACTATCGTCTTGCCTTTTAAACATTATTTGAAGTTTATCCTCAAATCAAATTGTTAACCCATTGTAATATCAGAAATGTAAAGTTTTATTCCGCATTTTTTAGATGAGTATAAATATTGTCTCTCAACGATATTGCCGACATAGTATACGTACTATTATAGTGTTTGGTGTTGTAGTTAGAATTCAAGTGTACTTTAAAATCTAATATAGTGCCTAGAAGTTTGGTTGCAAATGAAACAATAAGTACAATACCTGAACGTGAATCCATTGATTTATTAACCTAAAATTATTCCCACACTTCCAGTAATTGGAGAAATGATGAGGCCTACATCGTCCTACGGTGACGACTTTGTTAAAGTAGAAAATGATTCGAAATGGTGTGACAATCAAATAACATCAATTGTCGTGCAAGATGACCTCACATTTGAAGATGTTGTTTCAAAAGTAATAGAAAAGCTCAATGTTAATAAGAGTAGATTTGGTGTACAGTCGAAATTTAAAGTTCCAAATATGAATGTACCTCCGGTTGACATAGTTGATAACGATGATTTGAAGTGGTATATTTCTGTACATGCTGAGATAGCATTGCATGTAATTGTGGACGAATTAGCTGCCCAGCATGATGTATTAAATAATGGAAGCAACCCTTTATCATACCATATTGATGTGGTCCATGAGAATGGCACAGCCGAAGATGATGACCAAACTTTCAGAACTAACACCGAATCACTCTTGATAGATGTAGGGAGTGAGGATGAAATTACCGAGGACGAAGACCAAAATAATGAAATACATTCTCTGGCAGTTGATCCTAGTCTTTGTTGCGATGCAGTGTGCCCCTCTTCTCGTGCTGTTAGACAACATAATGTGACTAATACTGTTGCAGATGGAAATGAAAAAGATATTGATATTGTATAGGGTGAAGTATTTTTTAGTAAGGTAGAGTATTTTTTAGTAAGAAACAATTGCACCGAAAGGTCGAACTAAAAGCATTGACTCAGAATTTTCACTTCAAGGTCCATAAATCAAACACTCGTACTCTTACTTTATGTTGTGATAACAACAATTGTCAATGGATGGTACATGCTTAGAAGATTAAAACTACCGAAATATTTAAGATTGGAAGGTACATTAGCATCCACACGTGTTCCTTGGATGTGCGTCAATATTTTGATAGATACGCTACAAGTTCATTGATTGGCCATCACATCAAGCATCGACTTGAGGATAGAAACCAACCTTATGTGGCAACTGGAATTATTGGACACATGCAACGTCAATTTGAAATGCTGGTTGGATAAACAAAGCATGGAGAACATTGTAAAAAGTAGAAATTATGGTTCGCGGTTCACCTGAAGATAGTTTTCAAAATTTCCTTCGTATTGCCATGCGTTGAAGAATAGGAATGAAGGAGCAATAACACATATCGAGTTTGACAAGAATAATAAAATCTTGTATTTCTTCTTAGCCTTTGGTCTAAGTATACATGTATTTCAACAATATTTGCATCCAGTGACATATGTTAAAGGAAGTCATTTGAAAAGTAAGTACAAAGGAACCATGCTTGGTGCTGCTGCCAAAGATGGAAACTACTAGATATATCCAATAGCATGGGGCGTCGTGGATGGATAGACGAATGCCTCGTGGTATTGTTTTTTTTAAAGTTCAAAGACATTGTTGGGGACTCAAGAAGGCTAGTATTCATTTCATATAGAGAGAACTGTATAAATAGAGCAATCAATATGTTGTTTCCCCATACGCATCACGGTGCATGTATATGGCACATAGAGAAAAATCTAATTGGATCGCCAAATGGTAACGCGGCTTCGGTAGTACTGTTCAAAAAAGGCAGCGTATGCATATTGCATTGGTGAATTTGAACCGTTGATGACGCAAATAAGGTGCATTAAACTTGTGGCAGCAGATTACTTGGAAAGAGGTAGAGTGTCGAACTCGTCTCGAGTGCTTTTTCTAAGCAACCGATACAATATCATGACAGCAATAGTGTAGAGTCCCTAAATGCAATCCTTCGACGACAACATCGCTTTCCAATCACAACATTGGTGGCAAGTATTACTACACTAATGCAGAGATGGTTCAATGAGAGAAGAAAGTCAGCATTCAATTGTTCTGGTACTCTAACCCCGACGTTAAAGTGAGAGTTGCTTAAGTCATTGACTGTAGGAAATGGGT
Source organism: Jasminum sambac (assembly GCA_018223645.1). NCBI lineage: Eukaryota > Viridiplantae > Streptophyta > Magnoliopsida > Lamiales > Oleaceae > Jasminum > Jasminum sambac. The sequence goes on from CP073648.1 coordinate 33,934,341, forward strand.
TACAAGTGCTTGAAGTGAGTCAGGCGGTCATTGAGGTTGGGATAGGGTAGAATGTTCACACTGTCAATCTTATCGGACACACATGCTCTTGTCGTGAATTTCAACTACATCAAATTCCATGTGTGCATGCAAGCCGAGCTGCATGTTCTAGACTTATGCCTCTGTATGGCTTATGTGGACGATATTATACAACAGAGTTTTGGAGAGTGGTATATAACGATGTTGTGCATTCCGTTGGCCAGGAGATCGACTGGGTAATTCCTCTTGAAATACAGCAGGTACAAGTTTTACCTCCTGCAGTGCCTAGGCCACCCCGGTCAACTAGCTACCCAGCGCAACCGAGCTAGAACAGAAATGCCAGCATCAACTCGAAAATGCGGACGTTGTTCTCGAATGGGCCACAATAGACAGACATGTAAGAATCCTTTAAACTCATGATGCTAACCATTTTGGATGACCATGTGTATTCCAGTGATAGTTTTCATTTCTTCTTTTTCTATCGTGGTTACGCATTTCATGTCTCAATTTTTGTGTTTTGTTTACAATTGAAAATCGGTTGTGAGTAGATCAATTGAAAAAATCCCTCCATATTTTGTGAAAGATATTATTAGTTACAAATAGTTTCTATATGAAGTGCGTATCACGTGTACTGAACTATAGTAAGAATTATTTGTATGATTATTCACACCTCACCATCATTAGTTTTAAGTCTTGGCACTTGAAATTTGATATGCTTTCCTGACATCTTAATTGTTTAGAATGACAATATGTGTTTGCAATTCTAGGCGTTATGATAAGTGTCATGATGGACACATGATGTAATACACGTGTAATTTCCTACCCGCCTTATCCTTTCAAATTTCGAGATTGACGTTTCACACAGATTTATCATATGCACCACCTCTCACTAGTCGAGACGAGTAGTTTCCAATTTGAGTTGAATAGAATAACAAAATACGATATCAAATTCATTAGCAAATAAGGTGCCACGTACAAACTAGTAAATTGATACATCCACTAATAAATTAAAATATGACGAACCACAAGTTTTCCCCTATAGTATGAGGTTTTCTTGTGATAAAAAAAATATAACCAATGCAGAAGGTAGCTCTAATAAAATTGCCTAACTCGTTGACACAACCCAGTAACACAATAGATTATAATGATTTAACTACGACCAATAAGTACAAACAAAACAAGGTATGTGGAAATCTAAACACAACAATAGTGAATAGTGGATTTAAAAGTCGAGCTCTTCAATGATGTCAGATGCATCATCTTGTCGTCCTCGTCATCGGAAATGATAACAATAGGGTCCACCACAGGATTTGCCATTAAGACGTGCACAACCTCTATCTCGTCCTCATCGTCAAAGTGTAGGCCACCTTCGCTAACACTGTCATGATTTTCATAGAAGTAGTCCTTACTCCCGTCAATGTTGCCACCGACATAACCATTTTTATTGACCTCTATCTCCGCCCCATCGGGCCAAATAGGATCCCCGTACGTGGCTGTATGATGGTTTGGCCCCATGTATCCGACATTCTTGCCATGGTTTTATGCTAATGCAACGGGTGGAAACGAATTATTAACTTCATTTGGAACAAAGTTGCCATTTTCTTCGACCGCTATCACATCTTCGTCTAGTGGAATTGGATCGTCATACGTCCTGATATGATGGTTTGGAACAATATCTCAAACATTGTGTTCGATTTTCATTTTTCTTTCTTCAGGGAAGTGATTGTTTAGAAAGCTTAATATTAATATGAGAATGTGAATGGATTAGCAATGAGTATGGCCATATATATATATGAGAAAAAGTGATGGAGATTAAATAGTTTTCAGCTAACACCATTAAATTAAGTTGTCAAAGTGACATTTGATTGACATTCTTCAAATCAACTTATGTGATTAATTTATTATTTCCAACTAAAGTTACCATGGATTTTGAGGTCAACTCTTTGATTTTATAAAAACAGATACGCAGCAGTAAATTTCAAAAGTACATATGATATCTTCATATTGGTCCAATCACAATTCTCTAGCCTAAATATGTTAAGAAAGACGTTTGTTAAAAATTCTAGATATTCTATCCATAAAGTTTCAAGAAAGATATTTTATCGCATGACACCTTAATTAGATAATCTCGACTCTTGTATATCAAGAAAGACACTTGATTGCTGCAATTCCTACCACTTGGTTCAACATATGTCTTAAAAGACCTATGAACACCTAACACTTTTTGACACTTTAAATGTCGTGAGCGACATTGTGAAGCTGAAATTCTAGACATTTGAGTAACTATCTTGAAAGACATATGGCAGCTTGACACTTTTTGACACTTCAAATGTCAAGGACGACATTCTATATCTGAAATTCTAGACACTTCAGCGAGCAAATGGCAAGGATGATATTTGAAGTGGTTTTCGTAATTAATTGTCAAGAGTCCAATGCATAACTTCAACGTAAAGCTAAACTAGCCCATTCGACGAATAATCCACACATAACTAACAAAATAACGACTACCATCAAAGTCAATGTCTAACACATACATGTTCCATGCACATTTACATGCACAAATGCCGTGTACACAAAAACCGTGGCGTTAGATTCGCAAAATACACATTCTTATGAATCCATCAAAATGAGATGAGCAAAAGAGATGGTGATGGAAAAAACTCCATATTAACTGGAACAAAATATTCTTAACATACCATCACCCAATACCTACGTCTTTCTAGGACAAGGAGTGGTGTATGGTGGGAATCCCCAGTTTTTAAGCCTCTTCGATGGTGACCTCCTACGGAGTACTAGTGGCTCATTGTCTTGTTCCTTGCCCACTATTTCATTCTCACCCTGAACCATTACGTTGCATTCAGAAACTCCAACATTATCATCCACAGGAAATATGGTCCTTGGGGATAAAGAACGCTCGTTGGGGGCTTCGTTAAGCTCAAATACATGTTTATTCAGCTTATCAGAGGGGGCGAATATAGCACCTTTGTCACCAATTTCTAGCCCTAATGATAAAAATGAATTAACCTGTTCACTCATAGGGCTCAAGTCAAAATGATAGTCAACTTTGGATTGAGTGGCATAATGTTTCAGTTTGTTTTCAATAATGTTTAACTGGTGGTTTAGTTCCTCCTTAACATCATCAATCTTCTTTTCAATTTTTCTAGTGTGTGAATCCAATAGTTTTTTAATGACAACTACATCAAAAGTGCATCCATGCGCCGACTTACCTCTATCAGCATCATTATCTCCTTTCTTTTCGTCGCTTTGTCCAGTTGGCTGTGATGTAGCTTTTCCACTTTTCTTTTACCTATTCAGGTCTCGTGTAACACCCTGATCTTTTGGACCCGGGATTGAAAGTCGTATCATAGTAAAATCCACTTTTATTCATAAAAGAAATAAGTCTAATTGACAGCTTAAATAACAAAAACGACATCGTTTGTTATTGGGAAACACTAAATAAAAAATGAGAATTTAAACTAAAACATAAACTAGCCGGCCCCTCCACGTCTCCTCAAGCCCCAGTCCACCTCACGAATAGTTACCTGAAACATGGCATAATGCGAAAGCATGAGATTGAATCTCAGTAATTACAACTTAATATCATGATGATAATTCACATAATCATAAACTTAACATAGGAGGCCGAAGGAGACCAGACTTCATAGGGTGTCGTGAATCCTTAAGCGTAGCGCTACTAAACTCCGATCTCGAACTTATAACTTACATATGGGATCCATAGCATATCATGAATTAAATGCATAACATAAAGTTGTGCTTACCTTGGCTTGCTAAAGTAAGAGCTTCTATTGCACAGCTAGAACAGAAGGGAGATAACTAAAGCTTAAGAGAGTATTGATAGCTTTGTTGGTGTGAGAATAATGAAGGAGGGAAGGGTCTATTTATAGGGTTGGAGAAGGAGTTCAGATAGGTTTATAAATGATTTTTGATAGACCAGAATAAAGGTAAATCAAATCTTGTATGTTTATCCCATCTCAGATATCATTAATTAAAATTCTAATTGATTAATTATGGCCAATCACAACTCATATGACATGTCATAATTCAAACTCAGCCAATCACATAGTTCTTTCATATGGTTTAAAATTATCTTGAATAAAGTGATAATATCCAACTAATACTATCATCTTTATATCTTTATAAAATCATAATAAATATCCAGATAATCAAGATATAATCCTTAATCCCATATTCAACATGCGATTCAGTTGAAGGGTGGGCTAAAACTTACTTTTGGGCTCCAACATATCATGAAATGAGCCCAGGGGTATACCTAACATATTGGGCTTCTAAATTTGTGGTTTAAAGGCCCCGAAGCAAGAAAATGGGTCGTTACAATCTACCCACCTAAAAAGAATTTTCGTCCTCGAAAATTGCCTCAACTTTCTCCTTCAAACAATTGGGGATATTTAGCACGCATCTCATCATCGCGTTCCCATGTGGCCTCTTCGATCGAGTGGTATTGCCATAATACTTTAACTAGCGGTATTTCTTTGTTACGAAGCTTCTGCACCTTATCCTCTATGATGGATATCGGTGTTTCCTCGTAGCTCAGGTCTGGCCGGATAACCAAAGGTTGGTGTTGTATCACGTGGCTTGGACCTGGAACATACCTCCTTAACATGGAAACGTGAAAGGCATTATGTACCGCTAATGGCTCCGACGGGAGCGCTAATTGGTAGGCCACGTCCCCAAAGCGATCCAAGATTTCAAAAGGGGCCACGAAACGTGGCTTGAGTTTCCCTTTTTTTCCGAATCGAAAGACTCCTTTCATGGGCGTAACCTTAAGGAAAACCTTGTCCCCGACAGAGAATTCCAAGTCCTTCTTTCTTTTGTCGACATAACTTTTCTGTCTGTCCTGGGCCTTTTTCATGCCATCACGAATCTTCTCAATAGCTTGTACTGTCTGCTCGACAATTTCTAGCCCTAGTATTTTCCACTCTCCGACTTCATCCCAGTGTGTCGGTGATCGGCATTTCCTCCCGTACAAGGCTTCATAAGGCACCATGCCAATAGAGGCATGATAAGTATTGTTATATGAAAACTCAATCAACGGCAAGTATTTCTCCCAATGCCCACCGAATTCTAATGTGCAAGTACGTAGCATATCTTCTAATGTCTAGATTGTTCTCTCAGATTGCCCATCTGTCTGAGGGTGAAATGCGGTGCTGAAGTATAGCTTGGTTCCCATAGCCTTGTGCAAACTTTTCAAGAAGTTGGAGGTAAACCTCGGATCTCGGTCGGATACGATTGTAACTGGGACACCATATAATCTTACGATCTCCTTCACATATAACCGTGCCCATTGATCCATGGAGAAAGTCATCCGGATGGGCAAGAAATATGCTGACTTAGTAAGTCGGTCCACAATCACCCAAATGGCATCATGATTGGTGACCGATTTTGGGAACCCTATTATGAAGTCCATAGTTATATGTTCCCATTTCCATTCTGGGACCTCCAAGGGTTGTAACGAGCCCGATGGTCGCTGGTGCTCTGCCTTTACTTGTTGACAAATCAGGCACGTGTCAACATATAGTGCTATTTCCTTCTTCATGCGTTTCCAACAGAATACCGCTTTCAACTCTCGGTACATTTTTGTGCTTCCAGGATGAATGGAGTAAGGGGAGGAGTGAGCTTCCTCCAAGATTTTTTGTTTCAGTTCCACAAAGTCCGGTACACATAGGCACCCCTTGTAGTAGAGCGCATGATCCTCTGCGATCGAGAATCCCTGCCGCCTTATGGTACCTACCTCAGTCTTTATGTACTCAAAGGATTGATCTCCCTTCTAATGAGCCTTGATCTGGTCACGCAGGGTTGGCCGAATAGCAAGTGCCATAACCCTGGCATCCCTACCAGATGGAGCTGTGACTGCCTCTACGCTTAATCTCTCAAACTTTATCTGTAGATGACGTTGTGTGGTTAGTGCAGCCATTCGGCCAGGCGTCTTTCTACTCAGAGCATCTGCTACGACATTTACCTTTCCAGGATGGTAGTGGATGTCGCAGTCATAGTCTTTTACGAGTTCCAACCACATCCGTTGCCTCATATTTAACTCCTTCTGCGAGAATATATACTTAAGGCTTTTATGATCAGTGTAGATGTCACATTTACTACCATATAAGTAATGCCTCCAAAGTTTTAGGGCGTACACGACAGCTGCTAACTCAAGGTCATGAGTAGGGTAATTATGTTCGTAGGATTTTAGCTGCCTCGACGCATAGGCGATAACCTTACCATGCTGCACCAGCACACATCCCAAACCCCGCTTGGTTGCATCACTGTATACCACAAATCCCTTAGTTCCCTGTGGGACCGTCAATGCTGAAGCGTTGACTAACCTCTTCTTTAGCTCTAGAAAACTGGCTTCGCATTGATCTAACCATTCAAAATTTGTCCCATTGCGAGTCAACCGCGTTAACGGCCCCGACCATTTGGAGAACCCTTCGATGAACCTTCTATAGTAACCTACTAACCCCAGACAGCTACGAATCTCACTCACTGTAGTGGGTCATGACCAGTTTGAAATAGCTTCCACTTCACTGGGATCCACTTCAATTCCCTGTGTAGTGACGACGTGTCCAAGGAAGACGACTCGATCCAACAAAAATTCCCACTTCTTGAACTTTGCGAACAATCTCTCTTTCTTCAGGATGCTTAAGGCGATTCTAAGGTACTCTTCATGTTCCCTCTTGCTCCGGGAATAGATCAGGATGTCGTCGATAAACACAATGACAAGCTGGTCAAGGTAGTCATGGAACACTCGGTTCATGAGGTCCATGAAAACCCCAGGGGCATTAGTCAGTCCAAACGGCATGACTAGAAACTCATAGTACCGGTATCGGGTTCTGAAAGTCGTCTTAACAACATCGCTGGGCTTGATCCGAAGCTGGTGATACCCCGATCTCAGGTCGATCTTTGAAAACACACTAACTCCCTGCAACTGATCAAACAAGTCCTCAATCCTTGGGAGAGGGTATTTGTTTTTTATAGTAATCTTGTTTAGCTCCCGATAGTCGATGCACATCCTCATAGACCCATCCTTCTTCTTAACAAATAGCACGGGTGCACCCCACGGTGATACACTTGGCCTAATAAATCCCTTTGCCAATAGCCCTTCCAATTGGGCTTTTAACTCCTGCAACTCCCTTGGCGCCATTCAATACGGTGCCTTGAAAACTGGAGCTGCCCCAGGAACTAAGTCAATGGAAAACTCCACTTCCCGTTCTGGCGGTATTCCTGTAAGATCGTCCGAGAAAACTTTTGGGAACTCTGTAACTATTGCCACATCTTCAACTTTTAACCCCTACTCTTCGGTGGATATCACTATCATTAGAAATCCTACGCAATCACCCAATTGTAGGAATTTCTCAGCTTCCATGCCTGAAATGATAACTGGTAGGGCCTTCGTTTTAGCCATGTGAATTCTTAACTCTGACCCATTGGAGTGTGTACAAACTACTAGTCTTTCTGAACATAATAGGGTGGCGTGGTGTCTAGTTAACCAATCCATCCCTAGGATTACATCAAATTCCTACATATCGAGTACATATAGATTCGTGGCTAGAGGTTTCCCCGCAATTTCTACATAGGTGGTGGTTACGACCTGACTCGTACTTAGGACACCTCCGGAAGGAGTAACTACCTCTAGGGGGTTGGGTGTATATTCTTTGGGCATGTTGAGTTTGTTAGCAAACGTAGAGGATAAGAATGAATGGGTTGAACCAGAGTCTAGTAAAGTATATGCAAGCATTCCAGAGATGAGAATGCGACCCGCAAGGACGTTGGGGTCTTGATCTATCTCCTGGCCCGCCAGTGCAAACACTGTGGATTGTGGCTTAGGCGGGTTGCCTGGCTTCTGCTGCTGCTATTGAGGTCTATTCTATCGGGGTTTTGGGCAGGATCTAGCAGTGTGGCCCCTCTCGCCATAGTTATAACATGCATCTGTTCCCGATAGACACTGTCCGGGGGTGACGTTTCTGACATTTTCAACATACGGCGTATGGCCTAAAATTTGCTGACGCTTGATTTCCCCATTTTTTCTTCGATGCGTCTGGCCTGTCCTTGCCCCTATCCTCCCACTTACGTTTCTCTGTTGTCCCTTGCTGGGATATTTTGCCAACATCACTTGCATTCTCTCTAAAGTTGGCCAACTGAGCTTTAGCCAGCACCTCATCATAGGTGGCTAGTTCAAATGTTGCCACAGCTTGGAGGAGATCATCCCTTAGACCCAACTCGAAACGTCTAGCTCGCTTCTCCTCGGTATCCACCTACCCTGGAGCAAAGCGTGACAACTCGTCGAACTTTCTTTCGTACTCAGTCAGGGTCATGCTACCCTACTTCAGATCAAGGAACTCTCTCTCCTTCTGATTACGGATGTTCGTCAGGTGGTATTTTCGAAGGAACAACTCCTTGAACTCTTCCCATGTCCAGGCATGCCCTGTTGGTTTTGAACGAGAGGTCGTCTCCCACCAATGCCTTTCCCCCTTTTGCAACACGAACGTAGCACACGTCACTTTCCTCGCCGCTGGACAGTCTATAAGATTGAATATCAGTTCAATAGCTATCACCCAATCCTCGGCCACCAGAGGATCAGGCCCACCCTCGAAGGTTGGGGGCTACAACTTCCGAAATTGTTCCACCATGGCTACCACACCATTTTCGTTATTGTCTTGCTGCCGAGCCATAAATGCATCCATGAATTGCTGGAACTAATTGTTGCCATTGTTATTTTGTTCTCTACCCCTGTTGTTATTCATCCCGTTACGTGCGGCCATTTCCTTGAACAAGATTGCGATAAGATAATTAGTTTCCATTCATTTGTTGTCAGGCATAGAGTCGAATAAGGCGAAATAAAGAAATAGAACACTTTTATTCATATATTAAATTGTCCAAATAACCGAATGGAGGGAATCCCTTGAAATGCCAAGGATTCCAAAACACTAAAACACAAAAAAGGAAACAACAAGCAACATGATAATTTCACGTCCTATCCTTAATTGCTTTCAGGGGTACCCCTTGAGGTCTAGCTCCTGGATTTCCCCTTGGGTAAGTTGCCTTTGAGTAGGATGCGGGGGCGTACCCGGGACTTCTTGAAGCATCTTCGTTTGGATCTTCATCTTCTAGGCCTTTTTCCAAAATTTCGCTCCTAATAATATTCCCATCCTCGTCAACTGATGGAATCTCAGAAAGGTTATCTGTAGGAGGCGTAGTGTAGTGGAAAAAGTTTAACATGCGGGGCTCCCAAAGCCCCCGAGAGTCAACTTGGTCGATCATAACTCGATGTTTTAAGCAATTAATCAGCATGTCGGGACACGCTTGGTAACTAGACATTTGTTCTATTCCTTCTAGAAACATCCTCCATTTTGGGTCTAGGGTCCTGTGGAGGTGGTTTGCAATTTCTTCCCCTACGGAAGTTATATCCATTCATTTCTGCACCCCTTATGATTTTCTCCGTAGCGCTTAAATGATCTGGTAGACTACGATTTTCGTTTCTCTTGTAGGTACTAGGCATCCTCACAAACATGTTTCGCTTATAGGATCGGGCTGTCTGACGATTGTTGTTGCTATTGACCATCTATACAGACGGAAAAAGCGTTTGTTAATCAGGAAATTTTTTTTTTTAAGAAATTTATTTATTCATTTTTTTTATAACGAGACTCAAGGATGGAGGGTTTCATATTAAGAGTTTTTCAAAACGTTTGCCTTGAAAAGACAAGAGTCGAGGAGCGCTTACTATATACACTTATCTATATTCTTGTTGGTTAACCCATCACCTCGTTTTACTAATTTTCACAATGCGCAACTGAATGGGCTTCCAGCTAGGGAGGGGGATCACACGGATCGCTTAAATCCCAAGCCCTGCTTAGAAAATTTAGGTCTAGGTGACAAAACCCAATTCAATTTTACAATTGTACCCACTAGCAAACTCAGTATTAGATTGTATAGATGTAGGGGTCCCACAGTTTTTCTCTTCCAAGCAGGTTTGAAAAAGTAGTAAGTAAAGGGGTCCTACTTAGTATCTTATGAAGCATGTATTTGGCGAAATATTTCTTGCTGATCCCGAATATGTAATCTTGGCTAACATGAGCACTTATACCAATATTCTAATTTCCCCATGTTGACAAATACCAAAAAGGTCATAACTATGAATTCCTAATTAGCATGATATTTAATATTCACATATTTCATAGAATGCGATTATTCTAAAGTTAACATGATTTTCATAAATTCCTATCTCATGCTTCTCTACTCAATTAATTCACATAACATGGCATAACATAATTTTAAACTACCTGGTGAGGAGATTGGAGACTTGATAGGGAGTGGTGGGCCTTACATAAAAATTTTTTTTGGTGAATAGTACCCTCGATACTGTTCACGTGAATAGTATCCGTGAATAGTGTTTTTTTGTGTTTTTTTGGGTCTACAAAAAGGTTAACCGGGCTCTGATACCACTTGTAACACCTTGATCTTTTGGACCCGGGATTGAAAGTCATATCATACTAAAATCCACGTTTATTCATAAAAGAAATAATTCCAATTGACATCTTAAATAACAAAAACGACATCGTTTGTTATTGGGAAACACTAAATCAAAAACGAGAATTTAAACTAAAACATAAACGAGCCGGCCCCTCCACGTCTCCTAAAGCCCCACTCCACTTCACGAATAGTTACCTGAAACATGGCATAATGGGAAAGCATGAGATTGAATCTCAGTCATTACAACTTAATATCATGATGATAATTCACATAATCATAAACTTAACATAGGAAGCCGAAGGAGACCAGACTTCATAGGGTGTCGTGAATCCTTAACCGTAGCGCTACTAAACTCCTATCCCGAACTTATAACTTACATATGGGATCCATAGCATATCATGAATTAAATGCATAACATAAAGTTGTGCTTACCTTTGCTTGCTAAAGCAAGAGCTTCCATTGCACAGCTAGAACAAGAAGGAGATAACTAAAGTTTAAGAGAGCATTGATAGCTTTGTTGGTGTGAGAATAATGAAGGGGGGAGGGGTCTATTTATAGGGTTGGAGAGGGAGTTCAGATAGGTTTATAAACGATTTTTGATATATCAGAATAAAGGTAAATCAAATCTTGCATGTTTATCCTATCTCAAATATCTTTAATTAAAATTCTAATTGATTAATTATGGCCAATCACAACTCATATGGCATGTCATAATTCAAACTCAGCCAATCAAATAGTTCTTTCATATGGTTTAACATTATCTTGAATAAAGTGATAATATCCAACTAATAATATCATCTTTATATCTTTATAAAATCATAATAAATATCCAGATAATAAAGATATAATCCTTAATCCCGTATTTAACGTGTGATTCAGTTGTAGGGTGGGCTAAAACTTACTTTTGGGCTCCAACATATCATGAAATGAGTCCAGGGGTGTACCTAACATATTGGGCTTCTAAATTTAGGGTTTAAAGGCCCCAAAGCAAGAAAATGGGTCGTTACATCTCGGTTCTCTGTACCGAATAGTGCTATTAACAAAACTTAAACTCCTTATTGACTAGAAAGGGTATATGAAGAGCTAGAGGACTGAATTCTCACCACAAATTAAGCTCAAACTGGGGAAAGACTTATGGTATGCCCAAAAACTCAAATCTCAACTTTACTTTTGCTCAATTACAATTAATATCCTCCACTATATGAGTGCTTTTAGTATGTAATTGATGTTATTCTTTCCTTCGGAGCTAGACTTGCCTTTGAGCAAATTATGTGCCTTTGGGCCCAGAGTTACCTTTTGGCCTAGACTTACCTTTGAGTATTACATTACAGAGTTTGCATATCTATTTGCCTTATATACTTGTATAGATTGAACGCCTCCCTCTAGTCCCACGTTCATATTCATCATCATGACGTCATATCTTATGTAATGTGTACGTATTTATAATACACAGTAGACCTTAGGGCAACGTTACTCATGTACATAGCATACATGAAATCTTGAGTTTGTACTTTTCTTTAGAACTTTCTTACGTATTGACATAACTCTAGGGGTTTCGAATTTACATTTAAACATATTGCAGGATCACTTGATTCCTTTTGCCTCACACATCATCTCATGTCAAGCTTGGAGAACTCTTTGCTCTCTCCCACGCATATAACATGTTTTGTACCTTCAAAAATATAAACGAACACATAATGAGTCATAAGGACTCAATAGGAATAGATGCAGATGCAAATGCATGTCGTGCATGTCACATTCTTTCTTTCATTTCTGGCCCTATTGCGAATAATGTGCTTACATTGGCATTGTCACATAACATAACATATTTGGCCAGGTCTTAATCCTCATACGGGGCTTACCCGTGAGGCCACTATTCGGGCCAAGGGTCTCAATCCTTATGTTGGGCTTAGATCCCCCGTGAGACCTCCTTTTTCCTTTGCATATATGTGAACACATGATAAGCAACATCACATTCAAATGCTTTTATGACATAATCATACACACATCTTACCACCTTAAGCCTTGATGATCGGCTATATATAAGTTCATCAATGGTTTGTATCACATATACAAGGCTTTGCAAACACGTTTTAATCATAAACATAAGACATGACTCACTCAACGCATTGGATACACCACATATAAGGTATCGTAAAGCAAATGTCATCCAAACATATCATATAATTACATACTCCCACGGAGTTACAAGAAACACATACATTTCACATTGAGGCACATGGTAACTTCATCACTTGGACAATACATATCTCATTCTTTCTTGTAACATATTAAACATATTGAAGCAATTTCATCTCATATAACGTATCCTAGCGCCAAAGTCATCAACACATATCACTTAGGCAAGTACTTCAGTTAGGTTGGCTACATATACCTTGACATTGCTTCTATCTCTTTACTTTCATAGCTCTGTTACTTTCATAGGTTTCTTTGTAACTACCCAACTTGTGGGTATGAGCATTGAAAATCACATAGGTTATATATACACATTCACAACCACAACATATCACAACATCCTCACAAAGCAAGGAAGTTTGGTACTATCATCCTCTTTTCTTTCCTACACTTCATAAACATATTCTTTTCTTTATAATCCAACTATCACTAACACAAGCATATATTTACCTCTTATCACATGAAATACATCTATCACCCATCTTTAGATAGAAGAAAACAAGCACAAGGATGTTGGTAGCTTCCTCATTCTCTTCCTCCTCCTATTCACTTCTTTTTGTTCGCAAACACAAACATATAACGATGCATATGGTAATTAACTACCAAACAAGGTTTGAGAAGCTTAGGAATGTTAAAAAGGGTCCTTGAGGGTATTTTGGGAGTGCAAAAACCGAGCTTGAGCTTGTATATATCAACCAATGGGGAGAAAAAGTCTAGAACAACCTTTATGCCGAATTAAATTTCCGGCCGTAACTCTTACATTTACAGCCGTAAATATTTGCACGCGGGCGTATCAAAGATTCTGAAAGTTTTCACATCTCTTCATCTTTTTCATTACGACAATATCACAATAATTTACGGCCGTAACTACCATCTTATGGCCACATTTCACATACATATGGCCGTATCAAACTCTCTGAAAATTTCCACATTTCTTCTGTTCACATAATTATGGCCGTATACTATAACCTTACGGTCGTAACTCTGAAATTACGGCCATAATCGGAACATTTAAGGCCGTAAATCCCCGTTTTCTACAGTTTTCCTCACTACCTGAATGTGACGACCGTACATGTTCCAAATACATCATATACACTTAACACACATAATCATTATCTCACCGCACACTCGTATTGTTTTAACCTGTATTTCAAATTGTATACAAAATCACATACGAATTACATACGAATATTGGACGAATTCGGGCGGGGTGTTACAATCTTCGCCCTTAAATAAATTTCTTCCTCGAAATTTGCTCGGAGATAACCCAGATATCGATGTCTCTTATCCTTTTTTCTTTCCCATGTCTCATCCTCGATGGTTGCGCATTCGAAACATATACATAAATTGAAGATCTTTATATACCTTCCATTTTTTTGACATATTGTGCAATGGTTCAAACTTGTTTCTTCTCATATGATAGATACCGGTAGACAAGAGATAGAGCACTTGGGACGTACATAGGAAACATTCGGACCATACTTTCTAAATATTAACACATGAAACTAATCACATAGACTAGTCATATGCTTTCAGAATTGAATCCGGCATGAAATTTCCCAATTTCTGTTGATCGTTTCATACTGATCAATGCTATTTTATTTGAACATCGAGATAATCTTGACATATATCAGTTTAGAACTTCATAACATAGCATTCTGCTAAACGAATAAGATAGACACTGCTATTAAAGATGATAATGATCCTATTCCACATCATGAGCACATGACATATCTTCGGTTATTTGAGTTATTCATTTACGAATAGAATGTCGTATTGAAGTTTCCTCTTTGACTAATACATAATCTGTATCAAAGATGAGACACATACCTGATGAAATGCATACCAAACATAAAAGGCAACAGAATCATATTAGACACCGAAAGAAGTTGAGCTAGTGCCTTTTTCTGTTCCAACATATCACATATAACATACATAAGCATCTCATCCCATTTCACATATTACTTTCTTGCTTTTCTTTTAGATAAACATGAAGAATCAAACAAAGTAACATAGCTAACAATTGAACTTCGTCGGGCTCAAAATATTCGAAATCAAGCTTTTCAATCTTCTAATGCATGTTACATGAGACCTTGGTTTTAATACATAATAGCTCAACATATCTTCAATTACATTGCCTTTCCAAACGATAATGGATCATGAAATTATAATATTTTACAAATTTCATCAACCACGTCATCACATATCGAGCTCGTTTCATGTCATGAAACATTTCAAATTCTGTGGCCTTGTAGAGAATTCATGTTTCATCTCATGTAATCCATATATCACATTCTCAAAGCAAACACAAGTCTTGACAACTCATCATTATACATTTGATAATTCTATCAAAATTGTTCAAATAGTGAAGTCATGTATAACTCATCTCATCATTACTTCTCAACGTTTTGCAAAGATATACATAAAGTGTCCTTTGTGCCTTTCCAGGATTTTTAGCATAATTTCAATCATAACATCAATAACAGAACTGTAACCATACCTCAATACAGCTTGGAAGCTTGGAGGGTCATGAGAGCCATGAATACCTTGGAGTATATGTAGCAAATAACATGATAACTTCTCATTTTGATTATTGATGCCTGACTCGATCATCATTAAAGTTCAACAAATAATAGCCGGGACGTAAGGTAATCGTCAAATACATAATTGAGCTTTGTCATACATACGACAAGTCATCCACTCTTAACAATAGATATATATGTTTCATTCAATTCTCAGTGATAAAGTCCAAGCCGCATAATCAAAACTCAAAACTAGTGCATTGGGAAAAACGTACTCATGAACATACCTCTTTGTCTATAATTCATGCAACAATTTTCGAAGATCCTTCGTTTAGAAAACACAATGGGGAGTTTTCAATGAACATATCAAGAGCATTACTCATTGCCGAGAAGAGAATACCATGAAAATGATCGAGAGATACATCGAAAAATAGCACACTAACTTCATGGCTCTCATATTACATAACTAATCACATACGCTTATCATCCCTAACTGATCAATTCTTTCGTTTTCATTGCCAACACAGTCAGTCAAGTTGAACATTACCAGTTGGGCAACACGATAAGATTACCTTCAAGAGGTTACAATACTTGACTGGCGCATTCGAATATCATATGATTTTTTATCGTTCAATTTATTCCGAGTATGCAATCAACATATCACATTACATACAGAGGCAACAGAAGTGACTGACATAACTTGAAGCATATAGAAGCATAGCTGATGGCGATAGCAAGTCATACAAAGAACATTGCTTTCTATTTCGAGGCACACTGACATCAAAATAAAACTATAGAGACGCCGAAGTCATATACACATAAAAAGCATACGAGCATACGAAAGAGAGAAAGAACACAGGAGAGAGGACTAGAGAATACATAGCTTCAAAATCACATAAGACGTACAGAGGATATATTATTATAAACAATACCGACGATAACATTGAGCAGTGCGAGATCTTCGGGATAATAAATAACAAACGGAACATTAACCGTTTATTCTTCATTTTTGGCAACGACCTCTTCTTTTCTACAATGACCTCTTCTTTTCTACATATATAACACCGGCCAATAATATAAACTAAGAACGTTAGTCATTACATGATAACATAGGCTGCCACAATTTCGGAGAACTCCATCATTTCTTGATCGAACATGTGATCATAACAATAACACTAAATAAAAGGCTGAACTAACGACGTTGTCACTTGACACGTTTTAACAACTTTTCCTTTGCTGCTTTGACTCCAAGAGCCCCATTTTCACTACGTAACATATCGCATAACATATATCGTACGTACAATACCTCCAACGTGAACACTTCACACTAACTTGACCACAAGTTCGAAATAAAGGAATAATCACATTGGCCGAGTCTGAAATAAATGAACAAACTTACTAGGCCAGTCGTCACATAAGCAAACATCATCAATTTTCATGTTATACTCAATCACTGACATTGTATATTGTCGAGATGAAACTATATAAATTCATTTGTGGCATTACTCATAATAGCAGCACATACTAATTGAACATATCTCAAGTTCATTAAACATCTGACAGACATATCATTTTACTGCAGCTGGATAAAGTCATTTCACGTCTCATTTTGAGCTGCATCACTAATTACTACAACATCGAAAACAAGCTCAGCCCAGAACATTTCATTACTTGTTTCTACTTTTCTTACCGTATTCCACCAACATCCAGTTGAGCCACAATCAAACAAAGCATATCATAATTCATTTGCTCATTGCTCCGAATCCAAAAATGTTGGCATATGTACACATTCATATTCGTTTCATCATATGAACTAAATGGATCATAAGTTCAAATATCGAATGCCTCCCATTACTAACTTCTTATCTTTGCAGATTTTGCAACAATAACATCATTACTTCCACTTTCATCAAAGCATTTAGATTATTTAACATTGCTACATTTGTTTCTTACCAAGTCATCACATTCGTTCAATACTTATACCCAGATCCTCAATCATCTGTTCATCGTTCAAGTAGAAGAAATGAGGCTATAGGGAAAGATGAGACATCTCGAGTATCATATCCTTATCCAGGTCTACACATGAATTCTTCAAAACATACTTTCATAGCATACATATCATATCCTATCAATTCATATCAGACATATCATATCTTCCTTTCACATTATATATGACATAACATATGTTCACATCATAGGGACCTTATCATACTTTCACATCGTACATGACATAACATGCGTTCACATCGTATGGAATGTATCATACATGCATGTCGTCCATTTAGGATTTCTCCTATTTCCTATGGATCATATCATACTTCCTTATCATTCTTAACATACACAACATATCATTACCATACCGTGAAGTGGAATGGCGAAAATAGTCCATTAATGTGTGGGAAATAAAGGAATCCTGTTCTGATACCACCTGTAATGCCCACTGTAGTCCCACATTCATATTCATCATCGTGACGTCATATCTTACGTAATGTGAACGTATTTATAACACACAGTAGACCCTAAGGCAACATTACTCATGTACATAGCATATATGAAACTCTGAGTTCGTACTTTTCTTTTAAACTTTCTTACGTATTGACACAACTCTAAGGGTTTCGAATTTACATTTAAACATATTGTAGGATCGATCCTTTTCCTCATACATTATCTCATGTCAGGTTTGGAGAACTCTTTGCCATCTCCCAAACATATAACATGTTTTGTACCTTCAAAAATATAAATGAACACATAATGAGTCATAAGAACTCAGTGGGAATAGATGTAGATCAAAATGCATGTCGTGCATGTCACATTTTTTCTTTCATTTCGGGTCCTGCTGCAAATCATGTGCTTAAATTGGTGCCATCACATAGCATAAAATATTTGGCCAGGTCTCAATCATCATGCGGGCTTAGATCCCCCGTGAGGCTATTATTCAGGCAAAGGGTCTCAATCCTTATGTGGGGCTTCGATCTCCCGTGAGACCTCCTTTTTCCTTTACACACATGTGAACACATGATAAGCATAAACATAAGACATGACTCACTCAACGCATTGGATACACAATATATAACGTATCGTAATGCCAACGTCATCCAAACATATCATATAATTACGTACCCCCATGGAGTTACAAGAAACGTATACATTTCACATAGCAGCACATAGTAACTTCATCACTTGGACAATACATATCTCATTCTTTCTCGTAACATATTAAACATATTGAACCAAGCTCATCTCATATAACGTATCCTAGCGCCAAAGTCATCAACACATATCACTTACGCAAGTACTTTAGTTGGGTTGGCTACATATACCTTGACATTGCTTCTATCTCTTTACTTTCATACCTTTGTTACTTTCATAGGTTTCTTTGTAACTACACAACTCGTGGGTATGAGCATTGAGAATCACATAGGTCATATATACACATTCAAAACCACAACGTAGCACAACATCCTCACAAAGCAAGGAAGTTTGGTACTATCATGCTCTTTTCCTTCATACACTTCATAAACATATTCTTTTCTTTATAATCCAACTATCACTAACACAAGCATATATTTACCTCTTATCAAATGAAATACATCTATCACCCACCTTTAGATAGAAGAAAACAAGCACAAGGATGTTGGTAGCTTTCTCATTCTCTTCCTCCTCCTATTCACTTCTTTTTGTCCCAAAACACAAACATATAAGGATACATAATCAACTACCAAACAAGGTTTGAGAAGCTTAGGAATGTTAAAGAGGGTCCTTGATGGTATTTTGGGAGTGTAAGAACCGAGCTTGACCTTATATATATCAACCAATGGGGAGAAAAAGTGTATAACACCTTTCTATTGGCTTAAAATTGTGGTCGTAACTCTTACATTTACAGCCGTAAATATTAGTGTGTAGCCGTATCAATATGCTATACGGTTGTATCAAAGATTCTAAAAATTTTCACATCTTTTCATCTTTTTCATTACGGCTGTATCTCACATACATACGGCCGTATCAAACTCTCTGAAAATTTTCACATTTCTTCTGTTCATATAATTACGGCCGTATACTATAACCTTACGGCCGTAACTTTTAAATTACGGCCATAATTTGAACATTTAAGGCCGTAAATTCCCGTTTTCTGCATTTTTCTCTATGACCTAAATTTGACGATCGTACATGTTCCAAATACCTCAGATACATTTCTAAGCATGCAATAAACATAATCCACACATAATCATCATCTCACGGCACACTCGTATCATTTCAACCCATATTTCAAATCGTATACAAAATTACATATGAATCAGATATGAATATTGGATGAATTCGGGGTGGGGTGTTGCACTGGTACTTGCGGTACGGCCTCTTGAATTTCTGTCGTGTCCGAAACAATTTTATCGAACACCTTGTCTACAACATTGGATGGAGGCTTCATACTTGTCCCATACTGCTGCTGTGTTCGTCTTCAGTTGGACGAAGTGTAGCCCGTACATGAAGCTACGAGAGAACCATGTCATCAAGTTTTGTAAAAATTAAAAAAATACAAACAGCAGCAGCCCACATTTATATGTTAAGGGAATATTTGCAGTGCTATGTTCAATGAAGTCCTCGTACGTGGCCAATTGCGTTTGTCGTAATCCTTCCCACAGCAAAATTCAAGGCACGCAATCTCAAATTTTTTTGACAAAAGTTGATCCAATCTCTGGAATTGCCTCATAGACCTAAACTTATGCATTTACAATAATGAAAATTACTTTATCATTCCATTTATAACAAAGAATCACGAGACAACATAGTAGAATTTTATAACTTCTCTTTAGTGGGGACAATGCGCTTACCTGCAATGATGTAGGAAATCCATAGGGCATGTAGGACATCAGATCTTTCGCGTTCAACTTCACCATATTAGCCTTTTTAGGCCAAGGGCGCATAAGTGATTTAATTAGAAGGTCGTATGATATCCTTCCCCACGGATACGCAAAGAAGAAGGGCAAATCATCGACAATTGACAGTGTTTCCATATTCACGCCAATCCCTTTATCTTTCGATGCAAGAACACCATCAACAATTAGTGCTAAACCTAGCTTGTACTAGTCATTCTTAATCTTACAACCATCAAACTTCGTGTATAAGTCAGCCAATGAAATTTTCTCGATCTCCTGAAAGTATTTATCATATATGCGATGTCTATTAACAACTTTCTCCACCTTTGGTCAAGTCGGAATATTAGCACAATTTAACCCCGTAACCGATGGAAACTCTTGTAGCCCAAATCGAAGACATTTCTCGTTGAGCATGAACCACATCTCGTTCATCTTACGGTAATAAATAATTCTACCTATCATGAGTTGAAGAAGTTGATTGAGTACTTCGATTTAGGTAGTTCGCCTAGGTGACCTAAACAACTAGCCTTAAAGTCAGCTTTTTACTTGGCATCAAATTCCTCCAACACTTATTCTGTGAGCTTTGTATTTGAAACTTTGCAAACTTTCGCATTAACCCATTCCTCCTCCGGCACAACATACCTAGGTGACATGATTACAAAAAAAGGGAAAAATCAATGACATGCTACAAGTTGAAAAGGCACATATACATATACTGCATCATATTTGATTTTTTTAAATATTCAAGCTAAATTTGAATTTTGCACGACTAAAGAATTGCCGACTATTTTGAAATCATATATAAAGATGATATTACATTTGACCCAAGTCATCTAACACATATACAACTAGGGCAAACTATAGTATGCACCCACTCTTGCATTATCATATGAGTAATATACTAATTCGTAACAACAACAATAGCTGAAAGCTAAGTTTAAGATTAAACCGTATAATCACAATTCTTCCAACTAAAGTTAAAGTGAGACAACTTGCAATGAATCTTCAACTAAAAACATAGATAGGTTTTTAAAAATTACAAACCGACTAAGATTTAAATAAAATTAATTCCAGTTTAAGTTCATCATATAAATCATTAGCCATCTAATCACCATTCAATGGTAGCTTTTTCCCTTAGGCCTTTAACCACAAACACTAGTCATTATGAAAGTTTCGAAAGGTTACAAATCAATTTCATATTTCACCAAATGAGCAAGCGATAATGATAAGGACTTTGGGTACTCACTTTACAAATGCTGAGAAATAGATTTCTAATACAGTAAAATATTTATTCAACTACTGCTTTTTGCGTATCTATTGGATTAGGTGCCTACGGAAATGGGAAAATATAACGCCCCGAATTCGAAGAACTCGGAACGCTAGTTCTTTCTTTAAAACTAACCATTTCTTTCTTTTTTTTTATATAATATAAATAAATGCGGAAAGATAACAAATAGCTAAAATGCGGAAATTTATTTTAATTAATAAAATCAAAAGAGTGTCTCACGATAGTTTCGACACTGTCCTCAAAACATCCGATTAAAGTACTAGTAAATTCAAAACATTCAATAGCCATTACTTCAACAGTTAAAAGTGCTCAATTGTCAATGTATTTAAAACGAATTTATTTAAAAGTCCCTAAGAGATTCCCACGCCTCGCCAAGCCTCCGGCTCCTTAATCTGCAATTTGTTCATTTGATAGAGAAAATCGTGAGTATTTTAAATACTCGATGATCCCGCGCACCACAATTAATATATATTACAAAATAAATGCACATAATCATCATTTTCATAAAATACGAACAGGTATAAAATACAAGTTCGTTCATCATCCCTCTTAATCGTGCACGTCATCATAGTGATTAATCGCACGTCATTATAATATATTAGGTCAAAGACCTATCGTCATAATGCTATTAAATCACGTCGTAATTAGGCAAAGAGCCTATCGTCATAGTGCCGAGGAAGCACGTCAAAAGTAGGCTAAAAAGCCTATCATCACATAACATTTACATGCAGCATTTATAATAATATTAATTGCAATTGCGCACATTTAAAAGAAACTTTTTAGAAAAAGGGATCTACCTTAACCTTTAGCCGAGTATTGAGCTTACTAACGGTGAGAAATCAGCCTCTAGTCAAATGCGCCTCGTCTAGCCAATAACGAGTTTAATTTATGTTAATATTCTTAAATATTAAGTATCTATAAGTAATATAGAAGTTTGTGGACCAAAATGGAAAGAATATAAAACTTTGGGGGTCAATTTGAAAGAATTTAATAGTTTGAGGACCTATTATGCAATAAAAGTGAACTAAAAATATTTTGGGCTCAATTATAACATTTTTAAAACATGAGGGACTAATATGCAATTAAATTTTGGGGGTTAGATTAAATATGAAAAAGAAATTGAAGGATTAAAAAGTGAAATAAAAGTTTAGGGTCAAATTGCAACAATTGAAAGTTAGGGACTTGAAATTAAATAAAATTTGAGGGCTCGTTTAAATAAAATAAATAAAATTAAGGGTTAGAGCTGTAAATAATGTTGAGGGACTAAATTGTAACAATTAAAAGTTGAGGATCTGAAAATTAAATAAATTATAGGGACCAACTTAAACTAAGGATGGAACTTGAGGGACTAAAGTGTAAAATCTGGATTTAAAAGCGGGTTGGGCGGATCTATCTCTTCTATACCCGACTTCCACTCTCTCGGCTCTCTCCGTCTCTCTCGGTCCTCTCTCTATATCTCGCTCTCCTGAGTTTTTGGTCAGCGAAAATGGTGGCGTAGGTGGAGATGAACATGGTGAATCTAGTGGTGGTCTTTGATTGAAAAATGGTTGAGTATTTGGGGAGAAATGAAGGATTGAAACTTAGGTAGAAATTTGGGTATTTTCAAAATTGATTCGATTCGTTGAAAATTTTGAAATCAAACTATACTACGATGTTCTAGGGACGGAGAGGAAGGTGTAGGTGTGTTTTTTGTGAATTAAGGTCGAGTTTTGGATGAGGTTGTGTTCTTGGCCGAGCTCGTGCGATCGTGTATGTATATATGCGTGTATATATGCGGTTGTGTGTGTGTGTGTGAGTTGAGATGATGATGAATGTGTTCTAGGTGGTGGAAATGGTGGCGGTCTGGCGGTGGTGGCGGTGAAGGTGGTGGCAGCGGTGGTGAGTGCGTGTATATATGTATATATACGTATTTTGTGTATGTACATTGCTACTTTGTGTGATAAATCAAGTGACAACACAAATAGATGATTAATACTTACAACAATAAAATTTAGAAATTGAAATATGAACAAAGTGGCAAGAAATATTACCTCTTGAAGTTTGATTAGTTGGATAAGAATGGATAGATTGATCTTGAGGTTGACAATGGAGGAGAATGTGGCTAGGGTTTAAGCACACTCAAAAAGTGTATATAAGGGTAAAATTTAGAATAGCATTTGCAAATGGGCCTCTAGACGGGTTTCAAATTGGATTGGACCGTATTGGACTACAAATGGGCCTCTAATTGGATCTAAAACGAATAATTTCTAAAATTTGGTCCTCAAACGTAAATTGAAAATAAATAAATAAATATATATACTATAACTTATTATTTTTGTTTTCATTTTAAATAATTCAATATAATAGTAAATTTTATAAAATTTTAACTAGACGAGCGTACGCAGTTTAACTCTATAGGTGAAGTTGTAGCGACACGTTTGAGATTTTACTCTAATTAAATATTTTAATTTAAGGAAATTCGCGGTCACTACAAAAAACGTATATGTATGTTTGTTGTGGAATAAAGCTGTGCGCTACTTGTGTTGCATTTCGTTGATAGATTTTTATTTTTATTTTTTTCATTGTAATGCATTCATCATAAATTAAAAATAGTGTGCGTTTGTGTTAGCATTTAAACGCATCCTTGGATCTTTGGATTCATAAAGTTTGAAAGTTTAACACCTTAACCTCACAAGAAGGAGAAAATGCAAAAGAAAAAGAAACAGAATAACTAAGAACGGATACGCCAAATACTTTAGAAGAGTTTTTCTTACTTCTCAAGTGCTATCAACAACCAACAAACTAAAAAATTCCATAAAATCAAGCACCATATTAACTTACTGAAAAAAAAATTTCATTTCATCACCACCACAAATTTTGAATTATGGACGGGGAGAGAGACGACACAACTAGGTGCAATTTTATGAGAGAGAAAATGGAAAATTTAGCACGGAAAAATTTAAAATAAATAAATCCTAAATACATGTGCTATTAGGATCTGCAAATAAACATACCTTTACTGGATCTGCAATTAATATGGATCTCAAATGGCTTCTAGGAGATGAAAAGAAGAAACAATGGATCTCAAATGGCTTCTTCTAGGAGAATGGAAAAATGGCATCGGAAATTAAGGAAATAGAGAAATGTCTTGAATGGCGTCTGAAACTTGGGTGTCTAAAATGGCGCCTGAAATTTGGAGAAATGGATCTCAAATTTGGGGTCTTAAATGACCAGAGAAAGTGATGGAGGTTCTCTTTCAATTTTGGGGAAGGAGACTATTTCACTGCAGGCTGACTGATGGGAAGAAATATGAGAGTTGGTACAATACAATTTATTTTTGATTTACTAGCTAGCCAAGGTCATAGGGGCAGGTTGGGAATAAAAAAAAGAAATGAACAATAGTGAAAATGTGTTAATATTTAGCTTCTTGTGAAGATCCCATTAAAAAATTAGCCACTTTATGCAATTTCCACAAAAAAAAATTTAAACCCCACCCACCGTCCTATCCACCCCCTAGAAAAGATTTATCTCTACTTATTTGTATAGTTTTCTTATTTGTCTTAGTTTTGGCTTTGTTCATTTTTGTTTTAGTTTTGGCTTTGTTCATTTTTGTACTTTTTTTGAATAATTTTTCGATTTGGCATAAAAATTGGGTGATTTGCGCGATGTTGGGTAGAACAGCCATGGGTTTGGCCAACGCACGCCGAACACAAACATTCATGTTTGGCCGATGTTGGCCAAACATAGGGGGTTGTGTTCTACTAGTGTTGGCAATGGATCGGGCTCGGATCGAATCGGCCTAATTTAAATCCAAATCCAAATCAATAACTCCGATCGAAATCCAAATCCAAATCCAAATTCCTCGGATCGGATCAGATCAAGAAAAAAAATCCAAATAAGATCCATATTGGTATAAGTTTTTATAAAAAAAATAATATATAATAAAAAAATAAAATAAATAAAAAAATCAATTCGAATCCGATCGGATCGGATCAAGCTTGATCCTATCCAAATCCAAATCCGTTTCGGATCGATTGATCCACGGATCGTCGGTCGGCAAAAAATCGCTCCATTCGGATTGCGTATCCATTGAATTTGGATCGGATCGAATTTTTCTGCCATCACTGTCTTCAGCCAGCGTTGGCCGAACAGCACCAAAGGTTCGGTAAACGAGGGCCGAACAGAGCTCGTGAAAGATTCGAAGTACATTATTGCAAATACGATTTCTTTGGAAAATAAATGGTAGAAAGCACTTACATTAGTCAAGAAGAATACATTTTCATGATCCCATTATTCAAGAAGAACACATTTTCATGATTCATTATGATTATAGGGTTACAATTTGAAGAGAAGATACTTGAGAGAGATGAGGTGTGGATAGAAGTATAGATGAAAAATAATATAAGAAGGTGGGGTAGGGTGGGATGGGATGGGGTGTGGTCGGGGGGTTCTTTTTTTAAATTACAGGAGGGTTATTTTCGTTACTTTAATTGGGGGTATTTTTTTAACATATTTTGAATGGGATGTGCTTAGTGAAATATGGGGTGTGAATAAATCCACTCTACTAATTTTTGTATAAAACTATTTTCATATGTGATAATTGATAAATTGAAAGAGGACCACGATTAGTGTACACACAAATAAGGGTTTTTATATAAATATACAAAGATTGAAATATATAATTCAAAAATAAGATAAAATTAAACTATTTGCAAATATCAAATATCGCGAAAGTCCCATGCGATTGTGGTGCAACCGCATGGTACAATTTTTTTTTCAAAATTTGTCGAAAACTTAGAAAACGGAAGATAATTTGCAAAAAATAAAAATAAAAATAAAAATTAGCACAGTAAAACTAGTGGTTGGAAACTGCACGCAGAGAAATGCGAACAATAGACATTACCCGTCCAAAACAAAACATATACAAATTTTATGCTCAAACACCAGAAAATCGACTAAATTATACATTATTACACAAACAAACAATAATAGAAATTCAAATTCTCAAAACACCAAAAATCAACTAAATTATACAATATTACACAACCTAATCGTAGAAATACAATTCTTTGTAATATTACACACTATTACATGAATTACACAATATTACATACTATTACACATATATTGTAATTTTGTTGCACACACTCTTTATAATTTGTTACACACTATCTATAATTTAGTACACCCCATTGTAATTAGTTACACGCAATTTGTAATGAGCTCGAAATTGGAAAATTAGATATGAAAAAAAAGGAAACCGTGCAATCGCATGGTTCAAATCTTGGGTTGAAACCCAGATTTCAACTACACAATTGCATGTGCGTTTGCGTATACCTCAAATGTGAAATTTTGGGTGGCAAATTACCTAATTCATGTAAATACTTTCAGAATACTTGATTTTGAATTTATGGAACTTGAAACCTGTTTTCACGTAATTTCTTCCACGAATAATGGAATTGTGTGCGTTGTTATTCAATTATTAAATATTATAAATATATTAGAACACAAAATAAAAACTATAAATAGTCAATAATCATTATTGTTGGGTATTTTTGTAATACCAAATAAACCTAATAAAGGTGATGATGATAAACAAACCTATAAAGCTTCATACGCTTTACTGAGGATTAGGAAGTGAGATCCCACAATCACAATAGTAGCGACCCAATTTTTTGGGTGGCACATTTTGAGGAAATCAGCCTTTTGGGCTTAGTGTTCAATGTTAGGCTAGGAGTTCAATGTCTTGGCCTAATAAAGAGAGACATAACAGTCATATGAGTTTTAGTTTCAAATTAATTCAAATCTATATCCTTGGATGTTTTCAATAAACTTGTGCAAGATATTAGTAATTCTGATAAAAAAGTGCCTGAAGATTATAAAGTTGTGGTATTGTTGAATGCCATTCCCGATGTTTATAAGGATGTTAAAATCCCATTAAGTATGGTAGAGACGCTGTAACATTCAAAATTGTCATTTACTCATTAAGGAATAAAGATTTAGAATTGAGAACTGAAAGAAACGAGAGAAGTAATTATGGGCTTTACTTGCTGATGGATGGACATGGCCAGAATCGTCATAAAAATAGAGAGGGTTCTAGAAGTGGTAGTGGGAAGAATAAAAACAAAAATAAATTTGAAACAAAAGGTAGGAACTACTATGAGTACAATGAAACTAGACATCATGCAAGAGAATGTTCGAATGAGAAAAATAAAGGAAAATAAATAGTGAGAGACAAAACTACTGTTGTTACCTCTTCAGCCAAGCATGACTGTGAGCTGTATTAATGCCTCTATCTACTTTGTGTACACGTTTATCTTTTATTTCATCTCTTGTTATTGCATGTTTGGTTACTTATTTGTCATAGCGATTCATTTCATGTGGTTTTCAATAAATATTAGTGTGCTTACATGTTGCTTCATGCATCAAATAATTTGACTACTGTGAGTGAGGCTAAAGTAATAAAGATACATTTGTGATATGTGTGAGGGGGTGTTCGTATCCTTTAACTGTGAGAAAGCTTGGCCAGGTGGAGAGTTCTATGTGAGCTCTAGTGGAGTTCTTAGTGAGCTTCAATCACCTCTATTAAGGTGGAGACTCATAGGTTGTCTTTAGGGAGAAGGGTGAGGTATTGATAAAGAAACACGCATTCACCTTATTTATTTACCTGATTATAGTCAAACTTCGGCATGAGAGAGTATATGAACTATGGGTGAAAGCTACCATCGGAAATATTACCTTCCTTTGATAATAATCGATAAATGTAATATTGGGTTGCAAATGGATTGATAGAGTTAAGGAAGGAATAACTAAAGGTTGGCCTTTTAGATTTAAGGCTATATTTATGAAATTTTGGTGGATATAAAAGTATGTTCTTCAAGCACGAGAGGGCGGTGTGGTCTAGAGAATTGGCACTAGCATAGATTACCCTACGAACATTAGCACCAACAACGAACGAGTTTGGGATCTCAGGGTTTCCATCAACCACGGCTACTCACTATTGACTCGCCACCGATCACTGTGGAATTGTCGCTAAGAAGCATGGTTTCATTTGAAATTTTCTGATATGAGTAGCCAACAGACAAAATCACACAGATCTCGCTCAAGAAACACTCTAATCAAACCCCAGTATCGAGAACAAAATGCTATGATACCACTCTAAGGTTATTACCCAAAATTTCAGCCTAGAATTCACAAAGAAAATTATGCAAAAATAATAAATAAACATGAAGGGATTTGATTTGTTTGGTGGGGACCCAGAGTTCACCAATTGGCTATGTCTCCATTGATGGAGTATGCTCCAAAGCATTAGAACCACAAAGTTTTTACAATAAGTCTCCAAATTACAACCAATCTCAACAATCGAATCACCAAGGAACCAAGATGTCTAATCTCCAATCTCTTTCTCATACTAAGTCACTTAGAACTATAGAAACGAGAAGAGAGAAAGAGCACAAAGCATCGATAGTTTTTTCAAGGAGGAGAGAATTCTAGAGTTCATCAACTACTGAGTGTTAAGAATGGGTTAAGAATTGCTCATATATCTTGTTTATGATCTTCAACCAAACAACCACGTCATTAACTCCCTTAAGTAATGAGTTTGGACTGTCATTGACTAACTGGGCTTTTACTTCAACTTGGGTTGTGGGGTTGGGATTGGATCACTTCTTTCACAATTACCGAATTGAAATACTTTATGTATTTCATGGAAATGCTCTTGTGATTGTGTGATCAAGTTTATTTGAGCCAAATTTGGTGCATCACGCATCTCAGTTGCCGAGGTTAAATAGGGAATTTTGATTATTGTTTATCGTTCTTTCTTTCTTTGTTGATTATAAATATGTTAATTCTGCTATTGATTACTTACTACATGTTGCTAGTTGATATTAACCTAACACTTAAACTTATAGAACCTTATCGTTATAAATTTTTGCATAAAAGAAATGTAATAGCTGCCTTTCAATCACGTATAATCTCAAAAAAACAAAAAAAAACTGTATGTAATCAAGTAGAATACTAACTAGTTCTAGTCTTAACAATTCTAATGTATGGTACTCCTCTTAGATGAAGTTTGATCAAACCCCTAAGCTCTCTTGTGATCAATGTTCTAAAAAGTGCGCCTACACACGACGCGTCGCCTCCACATGTTGCCTAGGCCAAAGGTGTGAAAAAATAGTCAATGCAAATTGTTGATCGCCTAGGCATGACTAGGTGGTGACTAGGCTCGGCTAGGTGGCAATTAGGCACGACTAGGGGTGCCTAGGCATGCTTAATAATGCCTTGTGTTGGGCGTATACAAACACACAAATATACCGCAAGTGTACGGGCAGTACAAGTAATAAAGTGGGACTCGTGAGAGTCCGGGTATCGTACCCACAGTGATTGGTATTTGGGTCAAGCTATATATTCTGGCCAACAAAAGGAAAGCGATAAAAACACACAAT
Organism: Jasminum sambac; assembly: GCA_018223645.1. Taxonomy (NCBI): domain Eukaryota; kingdom Viridiplantae; phylum Streptophyta; class Magnoliopsida; order Lamiales; family Oleaceae; genus Jasminum; species Jasminum sambac. The sequence continues at coordinate 33,964,165 of CP073648.1, forward strand.
TCGATAATTTGAAATACAACTAACTACGCTAAACTACTAAACAAGTAAAGCAAGAATATACGAAAATGGCATTGAATTGGGAGTAACTTAGTGTCAAGAGATAGTTGGGATTCAATGATTTCACTCAATTTAGTCTTGTTAATCCATTGTTGAACTTAATATATTATCCATCTTCGATGTTAGATATGGTTTGCCTTATATAGCTAGCTCCTCTCTCGAATGTCAAGCTATCCCTAACCAATTGGGTCAACCTACTCTATCTCTGTGTCTACATGTTACCAATCAACTGAATAGGGGTATGTGAAAACAACTCAATTGATCACCTAAGGTTAGGGTACTCTATCCCCTACAAGAACCTAGGGTGAATGCTCTAGGATCTAAAGTGCACATTCTTCTCTTGAAACTTAAACACGCCACTAATGCATATAATTGTTGATCAAGCAATCACATGTAGCAAGCTCAAAAGCACTCATACAAGAGTTGAATAATCCAATACAAATCATTTCCAACAACTCGTTTGGAAAAACTAAACTAAATTAAGATTAATCAAAAATCCCAACTTACAATAATTACTTCATAATGAGGAAATCATAGATAAATATACAATGAAACTCAAATGCATACAAAGGATGGAGAAAACAAGAACAAGCTAGGAATAACTCCCTTTTGAGGCTCGAACTTGAATTCTTCACTTTGCACCATCTGTTCCTTTGATTTACTTGCTTCTAACTCCAAGCCAACCCCAAATACAAGCCCCTAAACTAAAGAAAAGAAAAGACAAGAGAAAGAAGAGAATAAGAAAAGAGAAGGGGGAGAATCTAAGAACTAAGGATGATATATTGACTTCAGGATGATTTGGTGTTGTAATATAGCCCCAAATTTGTGTGTGATTTTTCCCCAAAGTGTGCCCAAAAAGGTGGTGAAGATAAAGGGTTGAAAAAAGGGGCCAAAACACGTTTTTTCTAGTTCGGTGCAAGATATGGCTGTGCAAACATAAAATATGGGCGTACAAATGTTTCTGCCCAACTTTTTAGCATGCGCAAGTTTTAGTATTTTGGCCATAACTTTTGATCCTCATGTCCGATTAAGCGGATTCAAATTGTGTTGGAAAATAGGCTCAATGAGCTAAAATCTTTAGTTGATTGTATCCTCCACAACAACTTGTATCTTTATCAAAAATGCTCCTCTTCTTCACACATCTTGCATTTTGGTCATTGATTTTCGTTTGGGCATATCTTTTGATCCGTAATCGGAATTGAGATACGTAAAAAGCTACGAACTCCACTTTCTATGTTTTCCATGTAAGCACAAGAAAGGCAGCGGAGACAATCTTCACATAAATTGCCCCCGAAGCCCTCTAACTTTGGAATTGTGTCGTTTTGGTCCTTTTTCTCCTTTTTGCCATGTTCTAGTCCGAATTGAGGACATGTACCTAAAAACACAATATTTACACATAAATCAAGTAGAAGTCTACTCCAATTGATAGTATAAAGATATAAATAAGTGTACAAATTGAACACTTATCACCTTGGACTATTACTTGCATGTGTTTTTTCCATACCTATATTTTGAGTCTAAGCCTATTTCAAAGAAAGAAAATACTAAATTTAAAAAATAAAAATAAATACAATGCATCTCACACCACAAATACACAATATAAAATACCAATTCAATTTCAAAATCTTAAACATATTGGATTCTTAGTCTGACGATCAAGCGAGCATCGTGATGAGAACGCGCAGGTAATCTTTATAAATCTATTTATCTTTTGATTTTTTCCATTTGAGAATATTAAAATTATATTATAAATTTGTTGAAGTTACAAAGTAAATATAATGTTTATAAATTTAGATACGTTTTCTAATTTTTTAAAATTGTTCAATAGCTTATACTAATTAAAAATTTTAAAAAATTTCTTTTTAATGTCTAGGCATTGCCTAAGCGTGCTTAAGCTTCCAATGCTCGAAGCTTCAGGTCCATACTTTTTCATGCTTCACACTTTTTACAACACTACTTGTGATGTCACAATACTTTAGAATCAATTTCTTCATTTCATTATATTTGGTATTGGCACAGAAATCTGCAACATTGTTTCCTTTCCTCCAAACATTAGTGATCTTAAATCTATACAGAAGCTATACAACAAAGTCTCGCTAATATATATATATATATATATATATGAGTGTGTGTGCGCGCGCGTGCGTGTGTGAAACTGACCACAATCCATGGTGCATTTTCATATTACACAAATTTTTTTTTTATTTTTCTTACTCGGTTTCAAAACTATAAATTAATACAGAAATAGCAGTAAGGGTCGAACTCACAAGAAACCGGATTTAATTTAGTTGTTTTTATCAATTAAAATAGAGAAGGGGATTTTGTGAAATTTAGATGAAATTTAAAAACTAAATGGCAAGTAAAAGGTTGAGGAAATAAAAAAAATTGAAAGAAATATCTAGTTCTCCATTCGGTTGTGTCAATAACTTCTATTAATCTTTTCCATACAATGTGTTGCTATTCATTCTTCAATTTATTAACTCCAATTAATCAGGAAGATCTGATTAATGAATTCTTCCTTAATTAGATTAAATTAAAGTGAGTTCTTTAACTTAACATCTAGCAATTAGATTAATGCAATGCTAGTGTGAAATAAACAAGAAGAATGAGTTGAATTAGATGAATAATTTTACAAACTTGAATTAATGCATCTAAGTTGATTTGTTCATAAATATGCACAATGTTCATTTGCTACTTTGGATTAGAATCTACAGATCAAGAGTTCCAATCCTAACATATAACTTGAATTTAAAGATTAAATGATTCAATTGGTCAAGGTGAATGCAATAGTCATATAAACTCAAAAACGGCTTTAAAAGCTTAACAAATCAACAAATTGAAGTAGAAGAATAAATAAAACGTCACTAAAGAGTTAGAAAAGACAACAATATATTAATTGAACACAACGTTCCCCTCGATCTAGATAGAGAAGTCTAACTACTCATATTCGCGGGTTAAATACTTTTTAGCGAGTGTTCGCCGTGTATCACCACTATTATATGATAGATTATACTTCACTACCACAAGTAATATACAACAAGTACAGAAAACAAGTAAATAAATGCTAAGAAATAAATAGAGAAGTTTAATCACTTATATACGTGGGTTAAATGCTTTTTTACGAGTGTTCGCCTTGTATGACTTCTATAATATATGTAAAATTATCTTTCTCATACACAAATAATAAAAGAAAGAGAGAAACTAATGAAAAAATGCTTTCCTAATCATATTCTCGATCGAAGTATCGTCGATCGATTATTAGTTACTTAATTTAGGTTTTTACTTCCGCTGGAATATGAGAAACTAAGAGCTTTCAAACTAGAACTAAGAATAAATAAAGAAGCGAATTTTATTGATGAGAATGTAGGAGAGAATGACCATCTAATTCTCTCCACAGAGTTGTAATCCTTGTTCCTTACAAATGCCTCTATTTATAGGCAAAATATTACAAGAAAAAATATTAAAAAATTATAAAAGTGACCTTCCATGAGTCTATTATGGTGTGCTCAAGTTGTTATATTTCGAAGAGGTCAAAAATTAGGTAAAAGTCACATTGAAATCAAGTGAAATAGGCTGACTGCAATCTACAGCAAGTGGACTGGTGACTCAGGCGTGACTCAAGTCATGCAGCAGCCATGCGATTCTGCCTAACGTGACTCGAGTCACGCACGTGCAGAACGAGCAGCATCCTGGAACATTGTGGCATCATTCGAGTCACGACCTGTGGTGTTGTGCTGCTGTCCGAGTCAAGCCAGAGGGTACTCAAGCATGACCGAGCTAGACTCGAGTCATGCTTGGCGGTGACTCAGTCACGCCTGCTGTGACTCTAGTCACTATATTTGCACACCAAGTCCGTCAACTTTCAACTTTTGTTTATTTTGCTCCTTGAAAAATTGCACTTCAATCCTTTAACTTTTTGAAAAGTTTCACTTTGGGTCCCAAACTTTTGAAATGCTACAATTTGGTTCCCAACAGCTTGGAAATTGATGCTTTTAGTCATTTTCTTCAAACAGCCATAACTTTCACTAGGAAACTTCAATTTTGGATCTGGAAAAAGTTGTAGGAATCCTCCTTTGATGTTTTTTTTCACATTGTCTCAATAAAAATTGGAAAAATGAATTCTTATAAAATTGCATCGGAGGCCCTCCATCTTTGATTTTCGCTCTCTTTTCACTTAGTTTGGCTCCTCTTGATTCCCACTGACCCTAAACATAATAATAAATGAAAAACACAAAAAGAGAACACATAATACTAATAAAAATAAGCAAATATATCAAATAGAAGAGTTATTTTAGTGTTTTTCTACCACTTATCAAGCTCTCCCACACTTAGATTGTTGTTCGCCCTCAAACAGCAACCATATGACAAAAAACAACACTAGTTTTGCGTGAGATAAGCAACATTAAATGTTAAAATTCAGCTACATATAGTGACTCGCTTAATAAACATTCTCCTGAACTACGAAAATTTCACTTCTTTTCAAATACACAAGGTTTGAGAGTGTGTGCAATTAAGGTTAACTTTCCATCACTGTCTGGACACAAATAAAAGCTTACAATGCTCTGTTCGAATCCTATCCTGAAATGGTTAAATATATCCTTTCATCTCTTGTGATTCCACTCTTATTTTACAATAGCTCCCATGAGTCCAAAAAAATATTGTGCTCACCAAAAATCACCAACTATTAGCACTGCAAAGTTCAACGAAGCATGGTAGGTGTTTTATTGACAATATTTATGCTATTTTAAAAGTCTTAGATTGAGGGTAGTGTTCGCAATGGATCGGGTTCAGATCGAATTGGCCTAATTCGAATCCAAATCCAAATCAAGCATTGCTATCCAAATCCAATCCAAATTCCTCGGATCAGATTTGTACCGGATCAAGAAAAAAAATCCAAATAGGATCCATATTGGTATAGATTTTTATAAAAAGAATAATAAATAATAAAAAAATAAAAAAATTAATTCGGATCGGATTGGATCTGATAAGGCCTGACCCGATCCAAATCTAGATTCTTTTCGGATCGATTAATCTACGGATCAATGATCCATGGATCGTCGGATTGGCAAAAAATTGCTCCATTCAGATCGGGTATGCATCAGATTTGGATCGGATCGGATTTTGCTGCCATCACTAATTGAGCACTTCAAACCACTAAGTATGTTTATTTATCGAACCTCACACTCGACTAATTACTACTATTTCTCTTTGTTTCTTTTTTTTTTAGAGCAATGAAGAGAATTTTGCAATTTGTTTTAGCTTTTACCCCACGAGTAGCTTTCACACTAGCCCCTTTAATTAAAGGTGGCCTTCTTCAACCATTTGGGGTGATGATCTTTCACTCTCTGAGGCAGGTAGCTCTTTTCCGTAGTCCCTCTCATTATTTCAAATATAAAAGTATATTTATTCTTAGTATAGATCAGTGCTCGTTCCATACTAGCATAGATTAGTGCTCGTTCCATACTTTTTAAACTCTATCAACAAAAGACACATTCACAAAAAAAAAAAAGGAGACCATGCGATCTTAACTTCACCTTGCTAAAAAATGATATTTTTAGGTCACTTTGAGCAGGACAAATGGATAGAAAAACAAGTGGTTTATGATGGTCCTTCAAAAAAATGATAGTAAATTAACTTATAAGCGTGCTCGGATAAATTAGCCGGCTATGCATGGAAAAGAATCGAACACAATGATTTTATTTCGAGATCCTAAATTTAGCTAAGTTATGCAAGTTAAGCTCAATTATTGATTAAAAGTTGTCATCTCATGCAGAACCGTAGACATAAGAAGACATAAAAAAAATTCACAAATATACCACAAATATTCCACACCCCCACACTTAATTTCTATGTTGTCCTCAATGTAGAATTATAAAAAGCATGAAAAAGATAAGAATTAGAAACTCCTCTTGGGTATGCAATGAGGCGAGCTGGTTGGTAGTGGTTATTCTACAATTTAACACCTCGCGTGACCAGTGCAGCAAACTAGGAGTGAGAAACCTTGCAATCAACATATTTACAGGATAAGAAAAATGACAAAGTGAAATATTTTTTTGAAAATATCATGGTAGGAATTCAAACCAAAAAATAAGTAAAAGAACTTTCAAAATGATAACATTAGAAAATAAGTACAAAATTAAAGTGGAATTCGGGTGCATTGCCCCTTAGACATTTCCTTGAACTTCAATTTTGTAAGCTACGACAATTAATTTTATTAAAACTGAAACAGAAAGTACTGAACCTGATGTCATCGCCTGTTTGACACCATCTGCCATTTAAGGCACCCAGGAAGAGATGGTACAGGTTGGTCGTGTCCTCAAAGCAATCCTTCATTACCCTAGCTATATCACAACTTAATTGTTTGGGAGACAATAATAGCCATTCTATAATCCCACAGATAGGTTTTGAGTCGTCAACTAAATGAATCTTGTTATAGTTAGTCCCTTACCACGCGGGGTGGTTTAGCTCGACCTCCAACTCAGGCACCATAATTTCAAGTTTTGAAAACAAGAGATTATGCTACTCAATTTAGATTTAGACTAAAGAGTTCTTAAGGAAAGAATCTTAGATCGGAGTTTGGAAGGCAACACTCCAAGCTAAGGTATATTAACCATTTAATAAAGAACAGCCCTACAAGAACCGACAAATAGGAGAACGTTTGTAGTAGAACGCCCAACTTAGACATCTCTCAAATAAATGAGATGTAGTTTTACATCTTCGAATTGGTGCTTAGTGATCATGCTGAAAAAGTTGCTGCTCAAGCGTTAGGCCATCGAGTTTGGTTTCCAACAGATGGGACCATTAGTCCAACGAATTATCAAACTCTCTCACATTTATTGCAAACTGGGGCCCTGCATCTAATCGGTCCATCCTTGAAGAAAAAACATATTCATATTGCAAATAAGTTTGATTTCTGGTATAATGAGGTCCCCCAATAACTTTCTATATTTGAAGCAACATTCGAGGCACTTAGCACATCGTTTACAAGCAGAACGCGATGATCCCACCCCAAAAGTGATGACATTCCAAAGAGAAGGCTCATGCTTATCGACAAGTTGAACAATTTTGCATCTTGATCTTAGTAGGTATATAAAAAGAGTCAAGCACTTGTAGAAGAGCAACAACACATAGAGGAGATGCCATGGGGAAAGTTCAGTTTTTTAAGGTGTATCTGAAAAAGACCAGATGGATGAGGGAAAAAGAAAAGAAAATAGTTCTTTAAGGTCTATTGCAAAATGTCAGCTTAATGCCTTTGGGTTGGATACATAAACTAGTAACCATGGTTTTTTTTATTACAAAGCATAACACAGATGTGTTTCCACAGTCAACTCCGTATTCTACCATTTGAAGTTAGCTATTCCATATTGACAACCTTTTTTTGTTTATTTTACACAGAGTATAATACATATGTGTTTCCAGAGTAGATTCTGTATTCTACCATCTAAAGTTAGCTATTCCACATTTATAACCTTAACTCTAAATCATATTCATTCATATCTTTTTTCCTTTTGCGTAATTCCTGTAGCAAATTGATTATAGGCAATTCTATATTCATTTGTGATACATAAGCCTCTAATTTCTTCAATAATTCCTCAATTTATAGTGCAATTAAAATTATTTTTTGTGCATTAGGAGAAATCAGTTTTTGTTTAACTAAGAATTCAAGAAATGGCAATAAACCATCGAATTAGTTTTAAACGTTTAGAGTACTAATTAGTTTAGAGTATAGGATCAACTCGGCTTAGGATATTATGCAAAAGATTTGTTCCAGAGTTTTGAAACCCCGGGGTAATGTGATGAAAACATCCGAATGCATTATTATTAGTGTTAAGCATTCCAACATTGATCTAGCATTTACCTCAAAGTCTATGGTTTTACTGTGCGCCTGTTTTAAAAGTGGTATGGTAATATTGACTGCTATTGATCCTCCAACGTGCGCAGACTGAATGGCATAACCTATTAGCCCTCGAAGACCTTCTCCGTGTATTACATTGTACTTTCGATCTCCAAGTGTCGTTCCAGCTTTGATTATCGAGGTTAGGAGCTCAGGTTATCCCAGATTGATTTCACCAAAGAGACTTATAGTTGTCAATTTCTTTTTCAAACTCCCAGTTGCAACGGTAGCAGTAGCCTCCATAGGTAGTCGACTTTCCACACCTAAAACTAACACAAGAACACAAAAATAGTTAAAAATAACAATACGTACACGTAGTTGTGATTGTGGCTCACATCTTTCTCTGGTTTTACGTGCAGAAACGGCTTAAACGCCTTCTATGAGTCGAGGATAGGCTTCCCATCTAGTTTTCTTATAAACTAGCAGACAGGGTCGTTCAAAGTCAGATTCCCAAGACTATAACATTCTAGTTCCTTTTAAAATTCAGTCAAAAAATTGAGAAGTTCGATTTCACCATTCCACTGGGATGTGTCTCTAAAGTTTGATGGATATCATCTAAAGACTCCTTACTCATGCCATCCTTAATGAAACATATTTTGTCTTCTCCATTTGTAGACATAATTCCAAGGGAACAGTTACCTGAGTTACAGGTCTACCAAGTGCAATTATAAAGCCATCTTGCACATTTATAGCACACATTCATTCTTTTTGCTTTTTGTTTCTTAGAAAAATTATTTTTACCTAACCCTGGTGCATATCTAGTACAAATAGCCAGCATTTCTCCTCCCAATTAAACCTTGGCTTCAATTAGCCAACGGATATCCTCAGGCAACCCTTTTTCCTTTAAAATTTTTAACGTCCCACCCTAAAATAATAAATCTCTTTCAAAGAATTTAGGGGTAGTGATGGTTAGTATTTTTTGTTTTTTAAGATTGTTATCCATTGAAAATTCAAGTTTTGCAAAAGAAGTAGAAAATAAAAGGCTTATGTTGCCTCCTAAGTAGCACCTTTGTTTATAGTTGTTAGCTCGACTTTCTCTTTTTTTTTTCTTTTTTATGATGTAACGCATGAAAGAAATAGAAAAATTGAAGTAAAAAGATTAAAACAATCAAAATCTAAGTATAATAGATCCTCACACTCTTCTATATTTTTATACAAAATACTGAAGAAAAAAAAGTAACAAAATGTGAACTACATAATGAGTTAATATGAGAAAAAGACATATATATACAAAAATATGGCACATGTCCATGCAATAATAAAAAGAAAAACAAAGAAAAAGAAGAAGAAGATGATGAAAGTTATCTAATCTCTGCTAGAAAGACGTACTCATAGAGGGATCGAGATTTTTGTTGTGGTTTCTAATCAAGAATAATCTCGATTTATAGCCAAATTTGCACTATTCCAACCCCCAATTATGCATGTGGAGTGTGGTATAGAGTGTGCTAGAAAGAGCACCCGAGAAAACGCATTGTCTAATTGTCCCTTATTAATAATTAACCACCATCCTTGGGCAATAATTAAACTAAATTAATGCTAAGCATCGATTTGTGTCCCATTCTGTCTCTTTCCAAATAATTGAACCCCGAAATATCTTCCTTCTACCGTTACAAAGCAATGTCTTCCTTAGTACATTAGATAAAAAGCTAAGAAAAAAAAAAAAGTAACGAAAATATCAAAAGAAAAATAAAAATGAGAATTGCATGGGTTACCTCCCAAGAAGCATTTTTGTTTAAAGTCGTTAGCTCGACACAGTTCCCATTTGTCAAGTGGGGTTCCTCGAATCCATCATAGGTCAATTTTGTGTTTGATAGTTTCCTTCGAATGCCTTGATTTCTTGACGGTCTACCTTGAATTTTTCTCCCAACTTTGGGCTCTAAATTCCGGCAGCTTCCTTCACTGGAATGGAGTATTTGAGCTTCGGCTCAACCTTATGTGGTATGCTGGTTCTGCAATCCAATTTAGACATTCATGCACAAAAGGATTAGTTGAATTAATTACGAAGACAGAACGAGCGTTATTGGGATGCAATGAGCCATAAAAATACTAAAATTTACTGTTTCCCCATCAAATTCCATAGACGGTGTACCCTTATGAATATCTATCTTAGGGCAAGAAGGCTAAAGAGATAGATGTTCCAATAAGAGATGTGTGGGGTGAGGGGAATCTTTATCAGCCATATCAAGTATATAAAAATCAGCAGGGAACACTAAGCCATTTGTTTGTACTAGCACATCTTCGAACACTCCATCTGGGTATGCATTAGTATGATAAGCTAGTTGCACAATTACATGAGTTTCTTTTAGTTTTCTTAGATTTAATTAGGCATATAAGGATCTAGGCTTGACGTTTATGGATGTTCCTAAATCTATTAGTGCTTTATCAATATGGTGATTGCCTATGGTGCAAGGGACAGTGAACATACCTGGGTCTTTGCATTTTGGAGGAAGCTTCTTCTGAAATACCGTCGAAATGGATTCTCCCATTTTTATCATTTCATTCCCCATCAACCTCCTCTTGTTGTTGCAAGAATCTTTCAAAAATTTAGCATAGCGTGGGATTTGTTTGATTGGATATAACAAGGGAATGTTGTTTGGCGTCGTTGCTGGGGAACAGCTAACCAATTTCGTTGTTTTTATTAGTTATATAAAAAAAATTGTCACTTGTATGCATAATACTCGATCTACTAATCGAATTCTTGAAAGTTTCAATCCGGAAATCAAGAAATCCATTCGAAGACGAATAAGACAAGCAGAACAAGAAATGACGGAAAACAATAAGGAAAGAACTCTTAAACAAATGGTAACTCTTGAAGTTACTTAACAACCATTGTGTATCACTTTTCCAACCATAGAAGTAGGTAAGACTTTTGAGCTAAAATCCGGTTTGATAAATCTTCTACCATCTTTTCATCGATGATCCGACGAAGATACATATTGACACTTGAAGGAGTTTCATGTGGCATGCGATAGCATGAAACCCCTGGCATCACTTGAAGGGCAAATCAAGCTTAGAGCTTTTCCATTTTCACTAAAAGATTCCACTACGGATTGGTTATACACCTTGCCATCGGGGTCTATCAGCACATAGAATAAAATGAAGCAACTTTTCCTTAATAAGTGCTTCCCTGCATCAAGTGTAGTGACCGCGAATTTCTTTAAATAAAAATAATTAATTAAATAAAATCTCAAACGTGTCACTATGACTTCACCTATAGACTTTGATAGCGTATGCTCGTCTAGTTGAATTTTATATTAGTCATTATTATATTTAATGATTTCAAGACAGTAATTTATAAAAAATTTATTTATTTTCAAATTTACTTTTGAGGACCAAACTTTTAAATTTATTCATTTTAGTCCCCAAAAATTTTTATTCTACTAAAGCTCAATTTATAGTCCAACCTGAGTGTAGAGTCTATTTAATCCAATTAGTAGCTCATTTATGTTTTAACCCAATAAAAATACACTAACCAAGTTCTTACCCTAAAATACCCTTTATATACTTCTTGTTGGAATTGTTCCAAACCATAGCCCCATCAATATCCTCGTATTTCTCCATTATCATCATCAACCTCCTTCCATCCATCCTTATCAATACATCAAGTAAGAATAACAAGAAGTTTTTATAGGTAATCTCTCAGCCTTTCATTTTTAAATCCGTATTCCAATTATTATATCATAGATTCAATCACACATAAGTTCTTAATCAATTTCTTGCATTTTCCACTTTTTTTTTCTATTGTAATTAGAATAATACATCATACAAGTTTTAACTAGTGGTTATACCATCACCATCATATTACCACCATGCCACCACCAGTAGCCACCTCACAAAACACACACTAGAACACCCACACACGTATATATACAGGCATATACATACACGCCATTAGTCATGGCCAAGAAACATCACCCACCATCAAACTCAACTTTACAACCTAAAATTTACACGTACACCTTCCCCTACCTCCATAGAACATCATAAAACCAATTAATTTTGAGAATGGCTAGAAATTAGGTCGAATATTGAAAATTCCCAAAATTTTCCTCAACCTTCAACACCCAAATTCGTGCATAATAATCCTCATTTCTTATATTAAAAACCACCGTTGAAGTCACCACCACAACCACCACCTTCGTCATCGACCAATTTCCCTTTTTCCCTAACTTTTCCGGTGAGATCTTCCATTTTTCCTTCATTTTTTGGTCCAGTCGAGTATAGCCAATAGAAACGGTAGAGAACCCTGGTCATGTCTTGGATTCTTTTTAGTATTTACAACGCAAGTCCCTGATCTTTTAGATTCCTTTTAATTTGGTCCCTAAACTTTATTTAAATTCCAAATCCTCAACTTTTAGTTTCCATAATTTAACCCCTTAACTATATTTTCATATTAAGTCTCCCAAGCTATTTATTCCATTTAAATAATCCCCAAATTTTATTTAATTCTAAATCCTTAACTTTTAATTTTTACAATTTAACCGCTACACTTTTATTTCACTTTAATCCTTCAATTTCTTATTCTTATTATTTAAATTAGCCCCCAAACTTTAATTGCATCTAAGTCCTCTATGTTTCAAAAATCTTATAATTTAGTCCAAAATATATTTAGTTTAATTTTTTTGCATATTCAGTCCTCAAACTATTCATTTCTTTCAAACTGCCCTCAAACTTTTATATTCATTCAATTTTGATCCAGAACTTCTATATTATCTATAGATACTTAATATTTAAAAGTATTAATATAAATTAAGTTTCTTATTGACTAGACGGGGTGTACGGATAGCTGGAGAACTGACTTCTCACCATTGGTAAACTCAACACTTGGCTAAAGGTTTAAGGTAAACTCCCTTTCTAAAAATTACCTTTCAAATATGCACATTTACAATTAATATTATTATAAATAGTGCATGTAAATGTTATGTAATGATAGGCTTCTAGCCTACTTATGACGTACTTCCTCGGCACTATGATGATCGGCTCTTAGCCTACTTACAATGTATTTAATAGCACTATGATGATAGGCCTTTAGCCTAATAAATAATAATGACGTGCTTTTAAACACTATGATGACGTGCACGATTAAGAGGGATGATGAATGAACCTGTATTACATACTTGTTTGCATTGTACGGGGGGTCTACCAAGTATTTAAAATACTCACGTTTTCTCTATCAATGAACAAATTACAGATTGAGGAGATCGGAGGTGTGGCGAGGCGTTGGAGCTCTCAAGAAGTTATTAAATAAGAAATTTCATTTCCTTTGTTATTTTAAGCGAAAATTTATGTATTGAAGTACATTGTTTACATGTTTTGAACTATTTAGTATGTTAAGTTGAATATTTTGAGTTACTCGAGATCGAACTTATGTAAGATACTCTAAAGTGGTTGCTATTTTTAAATGAATTTCTGCATCTTAATTATATGCTACTTTTCTGCATTTATTAATATATTTATTGTTAGTTGAAAAATAATAATAATTTTTTTAAAAATCTTTTAGAGAAAGAACTAACGTTCCGGGTTCTTGAAGCTCGGGGCATTACAGCTAGGACCTCAAATATCAGGAAAAATATCTCTTGAGTACGCCAAAATAATGGCGAGACTCTTTATGAGTATTGGGAATATTTCAAAAAGCTCATTGGAAGTTGTCTGCGTCACTAAATTAGTGAAAACCTCCTAGTGCAATATTTCTATGAGAGGTTATGTCAATTGGATTTAAACATGGTAGATGCTGCTAGCAGATGAGCATTGACGAACAAAACCCTTAGTCCCCAAAATTTTTTATTTTATTCATTAAAGCCGAATTTACAGCCCATTTTGAGTGTAGAGGCAATTTAATCCAATTGGAAGCCTATTTGGGGCCCATTTGAGTCTTACCCTAAAATACCCTCTATATACTTATAGTTGTAATTCTCTTAAATCCTACCCCCATCAATATCCTCATTTTTCTCCATTATCATCATCAACCCCATTCCATTATTCTCATCAACACATCAAGTGAAAACAAGAAGTTTCTATAGGTAATCTCTTAACTTTTCATTTTCATCTTTATTTCAATTCATTATTTGAGTATTACACATTATTGGACATTCATTAACCTGCATTCTTTCTAATTATTCATAATAGTAGCTAGTTCTTCACTACCACCAGCTCCACCATACAACCACCACACAGACACCATTGCAACACCACCATTACAAACACACACAAGAACACAGTCACGCACACATGCACAAACACGCATGTATACACGCACATACGGGATATACATACATCACCGACACTCAAACTCAATTTCACAACCTTAAAATCACACCTACACCTTCCCTTACCTCCGTGGAACATCATAAAACTAATTAATTTGGAAAATGGCTAGAGGGCGCTGGCAACCAACACCGTCGGCGCCGCCGAAATAGCTGGCCCCTTCTTTCATTTTTCTTCCATTTTGGGCTAAGAGACGAGAGAGAAATCTGAAGTCTGTAATTGCCGAATGAACATTTGACCATATTCATGATTTAATTTCAAAATTGCAAGCCTAGTCCTCCCACTTTGTTGATTGGTTTAAGTAAGTCCCTATATTATATTTAAATCATAAATCCTCAACTTTTAATTGGTACGATTTAGCCCCTAAACTATATTTTCAAATTGAGTCCCCCAAATTATTTATTTTATTTAAATAAGCCTTAAAGTTTATTTAATTCTAAGTGCTTAACTTTGAATTTTAACAACTTGACCCTTAAACTTTTATTTCACTTTTAACCCTTCAATTTCTTATTCTTATTTAAGTTAATCCCCAAATTTTAATTGCATCTATGTCCTTCATATTTTAAAAATCTTATAATTTATTCCAAAGTATTTTAGTTCAAATTTATTGCATATTAGGTCCTCAAACTATTCAATTCTTTCAAATTGACCCTAAACTTTTATATTCATTCAATTTTGGTCCAAAACTTCTATATTATCTATAAATACTTAATATTTAAGAGTATTCATATAAATTAAATTCCTTGTTGACTAGACAGGGCGTACGAATAGATAGAGGACTGACTCTCACCACTTAGTAAGCTCAAAACTCGGAAAGACTTAAGGTATGCTCAAAAACTCATCTTTACTTAATGCGCATTTTAGTTAATAATCTATACTATATGAGTGCTTTTAGTATGTAATTGACTTTCCTTAGGATCCAGAGTTGCCTTCCTAAAATTAATTGCCGTCGGACCCAGAGTTACCTACGGATATTATATTACAAAGTTTGCATATTTATTTACCTTATATACTTGTATAGATTAATTAACTTGCGCGGAGCCTATTGAGTATTGTTGTAGCAATCATAAAATTTTAACTAGAAAAGTTAGTTTAACTAGCTTTTCCCAAATTCTCGTCTAACCCTAATTTTAATTTACCCCGAACTAATTAAGCCATAATTTTCGAATCCTAGTCCCAAATCAGAAATCCTAACCCTAACCTTGGTGCTCAAGAACCTACCAAAATTCAAATTATTCTATCTTCCTTAATTAGATTATCCTAACTTCCTTAATTACTACCTTAAGCTCCTATATAAACACCATCGATCATTAACTTTTAACACAAGCTTGCGAACTCAGTAATCTTCCACCATCTTTCAGCGCCTATTTTCGAGAACGCACATACACACACGTAGCCATTACCGAGAAGAAAAAAAGGAAAGGAGGAAAAAAACAGAGGAAAAAAGTGAGAAGGACCTACCGATTGCCTTCACCGGCGTTGCCACCGGTCGCCGCCTCCACCACCACCTCCTCTCTCTCTCCCATTACCCTTTTTCTCTCTCTCGCGCGCGATTTGTATCTCTCTCGATATCTCTCTCATCTCTGTCTCTGTCTCTCCTCCCTCGCA
Organism: Jasminum sambac; assembly: GCA_018223645.1. Taxonomy (NCBI): domain Eukaryota; kingdom Viridiplantae; phylum Streptophyta; class Magnoliopsida; order Lamiales; family Oleaceae; genus Jasminum; species Jasminum sambac. The sequence goes on from CP073648.1 coordinate 33,979,988, forward strand.
TCAATCTATCGCTAAAACAGCCACCGCCAAAGCCAACGTGCCCGACTGGTGATGACTCCTTCTTCCTTTTTTCCCGATGAGTTCATGTTTGAATGAGGAACAGGGATAAAAATCTGATTTCTATTCTTTTATTTCATGATTTTCACCCCCAGTCCCAGAATTCCCTTTAGGTATTTAAGTTAGTCCTCCTATTTTATTTAATTCAAAGGTTGAAGGTTCAATTTAGGTTCAATTTGGTCCTATGATTTTAATTCAAGTCAATTGCATTTTAAACCCTACAAATTTTTGTTGAGTTTCAACTTAGTCCCCATACTTCATTTATGCAAGAGATACCGAAGTTTTAATTCATTTTCGATTGAGTCCAATAGTTTTCAAACACGTTCAATTGCATATTTGGCCTTTCAACTATCATTTGACTTCCGAGTTAGTCCCTAAAAGTCTCTAAGTTTGCAAATTCGCCCAAACTTTTCAAAATTAGTGATTTTAATCCCTAAACTTCATATTTACTCGATTTAAATCATACTTTTAATAATTTCCTTTATTTTTAAAACTTTATTTACCCAAAAGCCTAATTAAAGTTATTTTAATTATTTTAAGACTAGACGAGACTCGATAACATTAGAGATTTGCAATTCTATAGCTCAAACTCCTAGATTAAGGCAGATCTCTTTCTACAAATATTTTTATTTTGAAAATATGCACAGATGATTAATTGTTATTATGTGCTTGCATGTGGTGCGTATTTCCATGAATTACTTTCTTTATTTTAAGCATGAGAAAATTACTTGCTTATTCAAGTACATGATAAATGAGAATTGCTGCTTAAATGCATGCGACCGGACTTGAACAGGCATTTATTACTTATTCATGAAATTTATTACTTGGATTACATGGTCATGTGTTTATATATAATACGAAATTATTATCATGAGCGAGATTTGTTGAGTATTTCTATGAAATACTCATATTTTTTAACTAAACAATTGCAGATTGAGGAGTTGACGACGTGGCATTGGGTGGTGGAATAATGAGGAGTTTATTGAGAGCTCATTAAGATTCCTTATTTTTATTATTTTATGTTAAGACATTAAACTACTTGTTTTATTATTATTTCATTAATTTATTTCCATATCAGTTTATTTCGTAGTTTGAAATGTCAACATTTGATTGATAAATAATATTCCGCGAAGTTTAGATTTCCGTTTATTACGGGTGCTTTTGGTTTTCAAAAGTTAGTTTAGAATGGTGACGTGGCATTCTGGGTATCTAGAACTCGGGGCATTACAGTTTGATATCAGAACTGGTCTACATTTCTGTAGACTTAAAAAACAATCTTTTCATTTTTTTAAAAAAAGGGTGAGTTTTAGCAACATTTTGAGAATAAAAGATTCCATCGGCCATCGCCTGCTTCGCCAGCTCCAAGGTAATGAAAAAGATTTAGAGTTATTTATTTGCTTATTATTTTCGGATACTTGGAGACTTAGAAAATTTTACGAGAAATTTGGGAAGATTTTATATTCGACTACAATTGAGCTTGAGCATAATATATCCTTTTACATGCTCGATATTTAACTAAGAAGTGTTAGAAAACCCCCCAACTAATTAGACCTCTCATAATTGGATTAGGACATGGTTAGAAATAATAAGACTAGTGCCGATTTTGCCCGCAAAGCTATGCTGGACAACCAAAATCTCAAGGGCCCCATTGCATGGGGCATATCTATGATTGGGTGGAGCATGTCCGCGAGGCTCGGCAATGCACTATAAAATGGGGATTCGAGACAAATGATGCACGTTCCATTACCCACTTGATAGACACGTAGGTCCCATTAGTTAAGGAGTTACTAATAAGATCCTCTGCGACACTTGGCATGCCACGAGGGGAGCAGTTAACTACGACATGTTCTGTGACATACTTGTGCATTTTTGGCTTGTGTACCGAGAGCAAGGGGTAGCTCAGCCTGAGCCTGAACCCCAACCAAAGCCAAAAGAGGACCAAGCAGAGGAACCACAAGAGGAACCTGAGTACGAACCTCAAGAGGAACTGCAAGTGGAACCCGACGAAGAGGATACTGAAGTGGAACCTGAAGAGGAACAAGAAGAGAATGAAGAGGAAGCACTAGTTGAAGTCTTAGAGGCAGAGTCTTGGGTTATTGATAATGATTGAGGGACTAGATAGATGAACTAGTAGAGAAGTGTTGTCAGTAGTTGGTCATTCACTTTTTTTTTTAATTTGCTATACCACTTTATCTATATACCCTTACCGAAGACTTTAAGATTTTCAATAAAACTTATTTCTTTTTGGTTTATTAATACTATCCTCTACTTCCTATTTAAGATGACTTCTTCGACCTCAATATTCAATGTTTATTATTCAAACGCAATAAACCAATTTTTGTATTGTCAATGTGATGGCACAACAAACCGACATTATCAAAGAACTATTGGCAACTGTGCAAGCATTAAAATAAGCATCACCAACACCGGCTGTGTCAACTATTGAGCAGTTCTGAAGGTACAACCCTCCTACATTTGATGCCACCAAGGGTCCACTTGCAGTTGAGGAATGGTTGCGATAGATTGAAAATATTGTTGAGCACATTGAATGCTCGGAGAATAAGAACGTAGCATGTGCCAAGTTTATACTACTTGGTCCGGTCGCTCAGTGGTAGACTTTAGCCGTGCAATGTAAAACCGAAGCTCAATGGATAGCCGTAATAGGCCTGACTTCAAGGAACAGATCAGAGAAACATTCTTTCCTCAAGGGTTGTGAGACAAAAAGGAGGCAGGATTTTTGCGTCTAGTCCAAGGTAATATGGAGATCGTTGCATATGAGAGAAAGTTTGAAGAGCTTTCTCAGTATGCCCTGCACCTAGTGGACACCGAAAACAAGAAGGCCCGATGTTGATGATGTGACATTGGGCAGCGGAATAATGAAGAGTTTATTTAGAGCTCATTTCAGATTCATTTTTTTATTATTATTTTATGTTAAGACATTAAACTACTTGTTTTATTATTATTTTATTAATTTATTTCCGCATCCGTTTATTTCAAAGTTTGAAATGTCAACATTTGATTGATAAATAATATTCCGCGAAGTTTAGATTTCCGTTTATTACTGTTGCTCTCGGTTTTCAAAAGTTAGTTTAGAATAGTGATGCGACGTTTCGGGTATTTAGAACTCGAAGCGTTACAGCTTAGTATCAGAGCAGGTTTACGTTTTTGTATTCGGAAGTCCATCGTTAGAAACTCCACAGTTAAGTATGCTTGATGTGGAACAATTCTAGGATAGGTGACCCTTGGGAACTTTTCTCGAGGACCATGTAAGTGAGGATAAAGCATGTTGAAAAGACTTGTGTTGGTACAATGGGGACAATCATCAATCTTGAGGGTGGCCTAGGTCATTACAAATGTTGAAATACTCACCCATTTCATTTTTAACAAATTACAGATAGAAGAGATCGGAGGAGTGGCAAGGCGTGGGAGCTCTATAAGGTTTATTAAGTTACAAATTTCGTTTCCGTTGTTACTTTAAGTAAACTTAATGTATTGAAGTGTGTTATTTCAATTGTTTGAACTAATTAGTATTTTATGTTGAACGTTTTGAATCATTAAAGATCGAAAAAAATGCAAGATACTCTAATATGTTTGCTATCTAAAATGAATTTCAGCATCTGAATTATTTGTCATGTTTACGCGTTCAAAATTATTATTATTATTATTATTATTATTATTATTATTATTATTATTATTATTATTATTATTATTATTATTATTATATTTTGGAGAAAGAGCTAACGTTCCAGGTTCTTAGAACTGGGGACATTACGTTACGGATGCTACTGTTTGAGACGACTTGTTGGTTTGGGGGGATGGATCCGAGACTCAAAAGGGGTGATCTTTTTTGCATATCTTGCTCGTTTGCTAGGCTCATTCAATGCAACCATGATGGAAGTGTTGGCGTTGAGATTCTGCTTGTGCTTTCTTTTTTATGCAAGTTGCCTATTCAACAAACGTGTATCAATTCCATTAATGTCATCAAGGGTCTCACACGTTACGCCATCCTAATGAGGTTTTTTTCCCTAACATTCATATGCTTTTGAATCTTGAGATTATGGGTAATTTCATCATGTGGCTAGATTTTGTAATGTAATAGCTCAAAGTCTAGAAGGTTTGGCTATTGGTGTGTCTTCAAATTGTCCTTGGCTTGACTATTTGCCATGACTTTTCTAATAATTATTAGGTGATGCTATTTATTATCCATCACGAATAAATGAAGTTCTCTTTTATTAAAAAAAATTTACACAAAACAAAATAAATTTAAACTCTCACCATTAAAATGCTCTCCCTCAAATGAGTTTGCATGCCCGCTAGCTAACAATTGGCATCCCCTATCCCACAACAAAAGGGATGTAAACCCAGCTTCGCCAACGACTTTGATAATTAACATGTACTTGGCGATTCCAACTGAGTCATGCTGTTCGCAGTTGTCATTCACATAACTAAATCCAATATCTGTCCTTGCCAACTTCTTAGAGCAGCCCTTGCAACTACGGTAATACCAATCCAATTTTGTCAAAACGTTGATAATTGTGGTGACTATGAAGTAGCTTCCAACCTTCGAATAATAACAAACAAATACATATCAGTTTAATAATGACATGTTGTTTAATGAATATCATCGTATTTGATATTTGTTTTAGCTCTTCAAAAGTTAGGAGCTCTTTAATACTTTTCATCTGAGTGCTCCACTTTCAATGTCATTAAAAACCAAATATGCTGATGAAGACATCTCATTTATACGACGTGTGATCCTCACATCCTTCCATTAACCTATTAAAAAATAAACAAGAATCCATTATTATTGCTATCTTGAAATTAAATAAGATAAGTTCAAAATATTCAATGAAATAATGTCATTCAATCAGGTACCTTTCCCTAAACTCATTTGCTTCTGGAATATCCAGGTTAATGATAGCTTTTTTACTTGCAAGGCATTGATAAACTATGAGTGCCTCGGAATGATTTCACTTTACTCATATGTAATATGACAATTAGTTGTTCCTCGATAGGAATGGTTAGGTGCTCAGCCAACTCATCTACATGTGAATCGCTAATGCTTCATTTGAATTCTGGTTTTCCTGAAAAAGAAAAAAAAGGAAACTATTAGACATGTGTTGAAAAAGTTAAAATAAAATGGGCGTGTTGTCGCAGTACGCTAAAATTTATTTTATTTCCTTACTCGGTTTCAAAGCTACAAATTAATGTAGAAGTGGTAAGTAAGGGTCGAACCCAAGAGGAACGGTGTTTAATCTAGTTGTTCTTATCAATTAATCTAGAAATGGGGGTTTTGTGAAGTTGGATGAAATTCGAAAATAAAATGACAAAATAAAAGAGATGAAAATGAAACAATTGAAGATATATCTAGTTTTCGGGTTCGGTTGTGTCAACATCTTGTGTTTATCTTTCCCATGCAACGTGTACTATCCATTCTTCAATTTATCAACTCCAATTAATCAATACGATCTGATTAACGAATTCTTCCTTAAGTGTATTAAATTAAAGTGAGTTCTTTAACTTAACGTCTAGCTATTGGATAATCCTAAACAAGTTCTTAGGATTTAATGCAATGCTAGTGTGAAATGAACAAGAAGAATGAGTTGAATTAGATGATCAATTTCACAAACTTGAATTAATACATCTAAGTTGATTTATTAACAAATATGCACGACATTCGCTTGCTACCGTGGATTGGAATCTAGTGACAATTACGGATCAAAAGTTCCAATCCCAAAGACATAACTTGAACTTAAAGATTAATTGATTCAATTGGCCAAAGTGAATGCAATAATCACATAAATTCAAAACGGGTTTAAAAGCATAACAAATCAACAAATTGAAGTAGAGGAATAGATAAAACGTTAGCAAAGAGTTAGAAAAATAACAACATGATAATTGAACACAACGTCTCGAACTAGATAGAGAAGTCTAATTACTCATATTAGCGGGTATCACCACGCTATATGATAGATTATACTTCACTATCTCAAGTAATATATACAAACTATAGAAATCACGTAAATAATGCTAAGAATTAAATAGAGAAGTCTAACTACTCATATATGCGGTTAAATACTTATAACGGCGTAACGTGTATCACCTTCGCAATATATGAGAAATTATCTTTCTCAAACATGAAAAATAAAAGAAGAAGAGAAATTAGTGAAGAAATGCTCCGCTAATCATATTCACGGTCAAGTATCGCGATTGATTAATCGAACCTAAATTTAGGTTTTTACTTCCGCCGGAATATGAAAAACTAAGAGCTTTCAAGCTAGAACTAAGAACAAATGATGAAGAGAATTTTATTGAGGAGAAAATTGGAGAGAATCACAAGCTAATTCTCTCTACAAAGTTGTGTGATTCAAGCTTGGAAATGCCTCTATTTATAGGCAAAATATTACACCAAAAAATATTAAAAAATCATAAAAGTCTTCCTTCATGAGTCTATTGTGGTGTGCTCAAGTTGTTTTATCTCTAAGAAGTCAAGCAAATACCAAAAAACATGTTTTATGGTAGGTGGAGTCAGCTGGTCAAAATCTGCAGTGGTGTCAGGCGTGACTCGAATCACCGCGCGCGCTGACTCGAGTCACGAGCGATTCTGCCTAGTCAACGCGCGCGGAACGAGAAGCTGCCAGATGCGCGCGCGCGGTTGCGGGGGTGACTCGGACGATTGCGGCGCTGATCGAGGACGCTCGGGCGTGACTCGAGTCACTCGAGTCACCCGAAAATTGCACAAGAAGTCCCTCAATGTTTGAATGTTGTTCATTTTGGTCCTTCTAAAATTGCATTTTGGTCCTTCAACTTTCTGAAAAGTTTCACTTTGGTTCCCATACTTTTGAAAAGTTGCACTTTGGTCCCCAACAGTTTTGGCTTTGACGCTTTTAGTCCTTTTTCTTCAAATGGCCATAACTTTCGCTAGGAAACTCCGATTTGAGATCCGGAAAAAGTTTGGGAATCCTCTTTTGATGTTCTTCGACTTTGGCACAAGAAAAATTGTAAAAACAACTTTTCATAAAATTGCATCGGAGGTCCTCCCTCTTTGATTCGCTTGCATTTTGGTCCGGAGTTTCCGTTTTCATTCGATTTTCATCCTTTTTGACTCTTTTTGATTCTTTGTGACCCTAAACACCACAATAAAGGAAAAAAATATAAAACAGAACATATAACACTACTAAAACACACAAATACATAAAATAGAAGAGTTATTTAAGTGCTTTTCTAGCACTTATCAAACTCCACCGCACTTAGACTGTTGTTCGCCCTCGAACAACAACCCATATGATACCAAACAACACATTGATTTTACATGAGATAAACAACTTTAAACATTGAAATCCAACTACTGATAGTGACTTGCTTAATAAACATTCTCCCGAACCATGAAAATTTCACTTCTTCTCAAATACACAATGGCTTGTGAGTGTGTGCAATTAAGGTTATCATCCCATCACTAACTGGAACCAAATGAAAGCTTATGATGTTCTATCCAAATCCTGACCCGAAATGGTCAAATATTTCCTTTCATCTCTCGTGATCCCACTCTTATTATACAATGATTCCCATGGATCCTAAGAATTACTCAGTTCACCAAAAATCATCAACTGTTAGCACTGCAAAGAAAAAAAAAAGGGCATGGCAGGTGTTTTATCGCAAATATGTCTTCAATTTAAAGAGTATTTAGATTGAACACTTCAAATCACTGTGTGAATTTATTTATCTAACTTCACACTTGGATAGCTATCACATTTCTTGTTTTTTTTTCATGTTTGTTTTTCTTTTTTCTTTTCTTTTTTTTTTGATGAAGAAGAAGAATAAGAAGAAGAAGAAGAAGAAGAGTTTTGCAATTTTATTTTCAACTTTTACCCCACAGGTAGCTTTCACACTACCCCTTTCATTGGAGGCAGCCTTCTTCACCCATTCGAGGTGGCGGCTTCACACTCTGAGGCAGGTAGCTCTTTCCTGTGGTCCCTATCCTTATTTCGAACATAAAAGTAAAATTCATTCTCAGCATAGGTCAATGCTTTTTCCAAACTTTTTAAACTCAGTCAATAAAAGACACATTCACAAAAAACAGATACCATGCGATTATAACTCCGCCTTGCTAACAATTGATGTTTCCAGGTTACTTTGAGCAGGACGAATGGATAGAAAAAAGAAAAGAAAAAAGTTAGTTTACTATGGTCTATAAAGTTAGAAAAAAAAATCAACATTTTCAACCTTCAATTTGTGTTCCAGAAAATGATAGTAAATTACCTATAAATGTGCTCAGATAAATTGGCCAGCTGTGCTTGGAGAAGAACATAACACATTTTCTTTTCTCGGGATTATGTAGTTTCAGCTAAGTCACACAAATTAAGCTCAATCATATTCAAAAGTTGCTATCTCATGCAAAATCGTAGACACACAAAAAAATCACAAGTAGACCACAATATGCCACTCCCCCACACTTAAATTCTACATTGTCCCCAATGTAGAAATATAGAAAGTATGAAAAAGAGAAGAAATAGAAACTCCCCTATGGTAAGCCATGAGTCGTGCCGAGTGGGGATGGTGGTTGCACAATGTAGCACTTCGTAGGAACAGGTCAACAATCCAAGAGTAAGAGACCTGCAATCAACATATTTACAGAACAAGAAAAACAACAACGGAAAATTTTTTTTTTTTTTTTGTTTTTAATGAAAAAGAGAACTGTATACAAGACGACTATGGGAGTTGACAACCCTCTGAACATCTTGCAGTAGTATTCACATCAAATTAATGATATGATTCCATCAAGTCTGATCCGCATGGAAACTATCTGAATCAGCATACTCTCTACAAAACAGTTTGACAACCAACCTTAATGAAAAGGTCCTCCATATCGCCACATGACACATAGGTATGTTTACCATTCAATAAAGAACAGCCCCACAAGAACCAACAAATGGGAGAACGTTTAGAGCAGAATGTCCAACTCAGACACTTCTCAAATGAATGAGACGTAGTTTTACATCTTCGGATGGGTGCTAATGATCACGCTCAAAAGTTCTTTGCCAATGGTTAGGCCGTCGAAGTTTGGTTTCCAACAGACGTTGTCGTTGTTCCAACAAATTATCAAACTCTCTCACACTGATTGCGAGCTGGTTGTTTCTCCTGATAGACTTTTCGGCCCTGCACCTAATCGGTCCATCCTTGAAGAAAACAACATGTCTATATTGTGAATAAGTTTGATTTCGAGTACAATGAGGTCTCTCTAATAGCTTTCCACATTTAAAGCAACTTTTAAGGCGCTTAGCACGTTGTTTGCGAGCAGATCGGGATGATCCCGCCCCAAAAGCGATAACGTTCCAAAGGGCACGCTCATACTTGTCAACAAGTCGAACAATGTGAATCTTGATATCAAGAGGCATAGAGAAAGAGTCGAGTACTTGTAGAAGAACAACAATACGTAGAGGAGATGCCATAGAAAGAAATGAAAATTCAGTGCACTTTGAGGTATCTTGCAAAAGACTTGAAAGAAGAAGGTTAATAGAAGAGAATACAGTTCTTTAAGGTCTACTGAAAAAGACCAGTTTAACGCCTTTGGGCGGGATACATAAACCAGTATCCAAGGTGTTTTTTTTCTTTTTTTTGTTTTTTTTTTTTTTTTTTTTAATTCCAGAGCGTAACACAGATGTGTTTCCAGAGTTAAACTCCGTATTCTACCATCTGAAGTTAGCTATTCCACATTCATAACCTTAACTCTAAATCCAATTCATTCGGATCTCTGTTCCTTTTGCGTAATTCCTCTGGCCAATTGATGACAGGCACTTCTACATGCATTTGTGGTACATAAGATTCTAATTTCTCCAATAATTCCTCAATTGATGGTGTAATAAAAATCATTTTTAAAGTATTAGGAGAAATCAGCTTTTGATGAGCTAAAAATTCGAGAAATGCCAATAAACCATTGAAATGGTTTTGAATGTTTAAAAGACCAATTGGCTTAGAGTGTAGATTCAACGTGGCCCAAGAAATTATGCAAAAGATATGTTCCAAAGTTTCAAAACCCCTTGATAATACGATAAAAGCATCCGAATGCATTATCATCAGTGTTAAGCGTTCAAACAACGATTTAGCCTTTACCTCAACGCCGATGGTTCTACCATACACATGTTTTAGAGGTGGCACAGTAATACCAATCACTGTTGATCCTCGTGACGTGCAGATTGAATGGCACACCCTATCACCCATGGTAACCTCCTCCGTATATTATCTTGCCCTTTCGATCTCCAAGCTCGACTTGACCATCGTGCTAGAAGCGTTGGTTGTCCTAGATTGATTCCACCAAAGAGACTTATGACCCTCAATGTCCTCTCTGAACTCTCAGTTCCGGTAGAAGTAGTAGCCTCCATAGGTTGTCGATTTTGCACACTAAAAACTGACACAAGAACACAAAAACAATTAAAAATAACAATATGTACACGTAGTTGTGATTGTGGCTCACATCTTCCTCTGGTTTTACGTCCAGAAACGGCTTAAACGCCTTCTATGAGTCGGGGATAGGCTTCCCATCCAGTTTTCTTATAGACTGGCAAACAGGGTCTTTTAAAGTCAGATTCCCAAGACTATATCGTTCTCGTTCCTTTTTAAATTCACTCCACAGATTGAAAAGTTCGATTTGCACCATTCCACTAGGATGCGTCTCAAGAGTTTGATGGATATCATCCAAAGACTCCTTACTCATGCCATCCTTAATGAAACATATTTTATCTTCTCGATTTGTGGACACAAATCCAATGGAACGGTTACCTGAGTTGCAGGTCCATCGAGTGCATTTATAAGGCCATCTAGCACATTTATAGCACACATTCATTCTTTTTGCCATTCGTTTCTTGGAAAAATTACTTTTGCCTAACTCTGGTGCATATTTAGTACTTAAAGCTGGCATTTCACCTCCTAATCGGACATTTGCTTCAATCAACCAACGAATGTCCTCAGGCATTTCCTTTTCCATCAACATTTTTAACCGTCCCACTCTAGAATAGTAAATCTCTTTCAAAGCATTCAAAGGCAGTGACGGATAATACTTGTGGATTTTGGAAAGTTTGGTATCCATTGAAAATGTAAGAGTTTTGAAGAAGTAGAAGAAAAGAAAATGCTTAGGTTGCCTCCTAAGTAGCGCCTTTGTTTATAGTCGTTGGCTCGACTATAAATTTTTTTTTTTTTAGTTACGTAACACACGAGAGAAAAAGAAACACTGAAGTATTAAAACCATCAAAATCAATAAGCATAGTAGATTATCACACTCTTCCATATTTTCAAAGATACTGAAGAAGGAAAAAAAAGAAAATTTGAATTACATAATCAATTAATATTAAGAAAAGACATATATATACAAAAATATCACACACGTCCATACTATAAGAAAAACAAAATAAATAGAAAGAAGAAGAAGACGGTGAAGAAGAAAGAAATTACCTAATCACTGCTAGAAAGAAGTACTCACTGAAAATGAAGATTGTGGTTGTGGTTTCGAGTAGAGAATGATCTCTGATTTATAGTCAAAGTGGGCACTATTTCAACCGACAATCGTGCATGCAGAGTGTGCTGTAAAGAGTACGTTGGAGTGGGCATCCGAGAAAACGCGTTTGACGGATTTGTCCATTATCAATAATTAACCCCCACTCTTTCCGTAATTGCTGATAATCACCGAATTATGGTCTATCACGTCTCTTCTCAAATAATTGAGTCTCCTTTCTGCAGTTGTAAAATACTATCTTTCTCAGTACGCTAGATAAAAAATTGAGAAATAAAAACAAAAACACGAAAATTCAAAAGAAAAATAAAAATGCGAGAAAATGCTTGGGTTGCCTCCCAAGAAGCGCTTTTGTTTAAAGTCGTTAGCTCGACACAGTTCCCATTTGTCAAGTAGGGTTTCTCAAATCCATTGCAGCTTCATTTTGTCTTTGATAGCTTCCTTCGAATGTCTTGATTTCTTGGCGGTCCTTTTTGAATTCTTCTTCAGACTTTTGGTTCTCAATTTCCATGGCTGCCTTCTTCGAGATGAGGCAATTGTGGTTTGACTCAATCTTATGTGGCATGCTAGCTTTGCAATTCAATTTACACATTTCTTGCACAAAATGATTAGTTGAATTAATTGAAAAGACAGAACAAGCATTATTAGGGCGCAATGAACCATCAAAAATATTAAAGTTCGCTTTTTCCTCATCAAATTCCATGGACAGTGTACCCTCATAGACATCAATTTTAGTACGAGAAGTGTAAAGAAATGGACGTCCCAATATAATAGGTGTACGGTGTGGTGAATGTTCATCAGCCATATCAAGCACGTAAAAATCAGCAGGGAAAACTAAACCATTTATTTTGACTAGCACATCTTCTATCACTCCATCCGGGTATGCATTGGTACGATCAGCTAGTTGCACAATTACGTTAGTTTTCCTACATTTAGTGAAGCATACAAGGATCTAGGCATGACATTGATGGATGCTCCTAAATCTATAAGTGCTTTATCAATGTGGTGATTGCCTATGGTGCAAGGGACAGTGAACATACCAGGGTCTTTGCATTTTGGAGGCAATTTCTTGTGGAATACCGCTGAAACGGTTTCTCCCATTTTGATCATTTCATTTCCCTTCAATTTCCTCTTGTTAGTGCAAAGATCTTTCAAAAACTTAGCATAGCGTGGGATTTGTTTGATTGCATCTAACAATGGAATGTTGATTTCTACTCTCCTAAATGTGTCCAAAATTTCTTTTTCCTTGTCATCTTTGTTGGTTTTCGCTAATCTACTAGGAAAAGGGGGAGGAGCTGTTTTAACAATGATATGAGAGTTAGGACTTGCCTCCTTTTCAAACTTTTCTTCTTTATCTTCATGTGTGGGAACTTCTTTGTGAGGGTTTTCGATCTCTTTTCCACTCCTTAAGGTTATGGCACTAACATTCTTTGGATTTACCTCAGGTTGAGATGGTAACTTCCTTCCAGATTGTGCTTCCAGTCGATTGATGGCAGTTGCCAATTGACTCATCTGGTTTTCCAAGTTTTGAATGCTCGATTTGGAATCCTGTTGAAATTTCACAGTGTTAGTTGCTAATGTTTTCACCATATCCTCGAGAGACATACTTGATTGTTGAGGTTTTTGTTGAAATTGCCCTTGAGGTTGGAAATTCCCTTGTTGCTGGAATTGGCCTTGAGGTTTGTTAGGGAAGAATCTTGGGGGTTTGTTGGTTCCATAACTCAGATTGGGGTGATCTCGCCATCCTAGATTATAGGTGTTTGAGTATAGATTGTACTGTTGCCTTGGGAATGGAAAATTGCTTGCTGAATTCACTTGTTCATTGTTATCCACTTGTAGAACAAGACAAGCATCTGTAGGATGTCCTAGGTTTGTGCATATGCCACATACTTTGACTTGTGGATTGTTTCCTACAAAAATTTGTTTGAGAAAATAGGTTAGTTCAGAGAGTTGGTTTTCAACATTGGAGTTACTTACCTTATTTACTCTTCGAATGTTCATTTCCCGGTCTGTACTGAATTGTTGAGTGTTCTCAACCATGTTTGAAATCAATGTTCTTGCTTCAAAGAGGATTTTGTTCATCGTGAGCTCCTCCACTAACAAAGATCAACCATGTTTCGCCTGATTGACATAAGCCTTCATAGAAGTATTGCACTAGGAGGTTTTCACTGATTTGGTGATGCGGACAGCTTGCAATGAGCTTTTTGAAACGCTCCCAATACTCATAAAGAGTTTCTCCATTGTTTTGGAGTACTCCAGAGATATCTTTCCTGATATTTGCTGTCTTTGAAGCATGGAAGTACTTTTCAAGGAAAAGTTGCTTCATTTGAGTCCATGTTGTGACTGAACCTGGTGGTAAAGTGTATAACAAATCTTTGCAAGCATCTTTTAGTGAAAATGGAAAAGCTCTGAGCTTGATTTGCTCTTCAGTGATGCCTGGGGGTTTCATACTATCACACACCACATGAAACTCCTTCAGGTGTCGGTACGGATCTTCGCCGGATCGTCCATGAAAAGATGGTAGAAGATGTATCAAACCGGATTTCAGCTCAAAAGTTTTACCTTCTTCTACGGTTGGAAAAGTTATTCACAATGGTTGTTGAGTAACTTCAAGAGTTGCCATTTGTTTAAGAGTTCTTTCATTGTTGTTATCAGCCATTTCTTCTTCTTGTTTTGCTTGTCTTATTCATCTTCGAATGGATTTCTCGATTTTCGGATCGAAACTTTCAAGAATTCGATTAGTAGATCGAGTATTATGCATACAAGTGATTTTTTTTTAAATTAATTAATAAAAGCAACTAAATTTGTTAACCGTTCCTCGGCAACGGCGCCAAAAACTTAGGCGTGTTGTCGCAGTATGCCAAAATTTATTTTATTTCCTTACTCGATTTCAAAACTACAAATTAATGTAGAAGTGGTAAGTAAGGGTCGAACCCAAGAGGAACGGTGTTTAATCTAGTTGTTCTTATCAATTAATCTAGAAATGGGGGTTTTGTGAAGTTGGATGAAATTCGAAAATAAAATGACAAAATAAAAGAGATGAAAATGAAACAATTGAAGATATATCTAGTTTTCGGGTTCGGTTGTGTCAACATCCTGTGTTTATCTTTCCCATGCAACGTGTACTATCCCTTCTTTAATTTATCAACTCCAATTAATCAATACGATCTGATTAACGAATTCTTCCTTAAGTGTATTAAATTAAAGTGAGTTCTTTAACTTAACGTCTAGCTATTGGATAATCCTAAACAAGTTCTTAGGATTTAATGCAATGCTAGTGTGAAATGAACAAGAAGAATGAGTTGAATTAGATGATCAATTTCACAAACTTGAATTAATACATCTAAGTTGATTTATTAACAAATATGCACGACATTCGTTTGCTACTGTGGATTGGAATCTAGTGACAATTACGGATCAAAAGTTCCAATCCCAAAGACATAACTTGAACTTAAAGATTAATTGATTCAATTGGCCAAAGTGAATGCAATAATCACATAAATTCAAAACGGGTTTAAAAGCATAACAAATCAACAAATTGAAGTAGAGGAATAGATAAAACGTTAGCAAAGAGTTAGAAAAAATAACAACATGATAATTGAACACAACGTCCCCCTCGAACTAGATAGAGAAGTCTAATTACTCATATTAGCGGGTATCACCACTGCTATATGATAGATTATACTTCACTATCTCAAGTAATATATACAAACTATAGAAATCACGTAAATAATGCTAAGAATTAAATAGAGAAGTCTAACTACTTATATATGCGGGTTAAATACTTATAACGGCGTAACGCTGTGTATCACCTCTGCAATATATGAGAAATTATCTTTCTCAAACATGAAAAATAAAAGAAGAAGAGAAATTAGTGAAGAAATGCTCCGCTAATCATATTCACGGCCGAAGTATCGCCGATTGATTAATCGAACCTAAATTTAGGTTTTTACTTCCGCCGGAATATGAAAAACTAAGAGCTTTCAAGCTAGAACTAAGAACAAATGATGAAGAGAATTTTATTGAGGAGAAAATTAGAGAGAATCACAAGCTAATTCTCTCTACAAAGTTGTGTGATTCAAGCTTGGAAATGCCTCTACTTATAGGAAAAATATTACACCAAAAAATATTAAAAAATCATAAAAGTCTTCCTTCATGAGTCTATTGTGGTGTGCTCAAGTTGTTTTATCTCTAAGAAGTCAAGCAAATACCAAAAAACATGTTTTATGGTAGGTGGAGTCAGCTGGTCAAAATCTGCAGTGGTGTCAGGCGTGACTCGAATCACCGCGCGCGCTGACTCGAGTCACGAGCGATTCTGCCTAGTCAACGCGCGCGGAACGAGAAGCTGCCAGATGTGGCGCTGATCGAGGACGCTCGGGCGTGACTCGAGCCACTCGAGTCACCCGAAAATTGCACAAGAAGTCCCTCAACGTTTGAATGTTGTTCATTTTGGTCCTTCTAAAATTGCATTTTGGTCCTTCAACTTTCTGAAAAGTTTCACTTTGGTTCCCATACTTTTGAAAAGTTGCACTTTGGTCCCCAACAGTTTTGGCTTTGACGCTTTTAGTCCTTTTTCTTCAAATGGCCATAACTTTCGCTAGGAAACTCCAATTTGAGATCCGGAAAAAGTTTGGGAATCCTCTTTTGATGTTCTTCGACTTTGGCACAAGAAAAATTGTAAAAACAACGTTTCGTAAAATTGCATCGGAGGTCCTCCCTCTTTGATTCGCTTGCATTTTGGTCCAGAGTTTCCGTTTTCATTCGATTTTCATCCTTTTTGACTCCTTTTGATTCTTTGTGACCCTAAACACCACAATAAAGGAAAAACACATAAAACGGAACATATAACACTAGTAAAACACACAAATACATAAAATAGAAGAGTTATTTAAGTGCTTTTCTAGCACTTATCATAAAACTCAAATTAGTTAACTGACTGCAAATCCTCTAGAATGAAGTTCATTGATTTCAAAGCCTTTCCTTGTGTGAACTCTCATTTGATCATTTTCAACAACTTCTCCAATGACATATGCGATAAATAGCGTAGAATTAGCTAAACAAAGGAATGATTTGAGTGGAAAAAAGAAAAATTAAAAAAAAATTATCGAAGAGATCATATTCGCTAACATCAAATTTGGTTAAAATCAAGTCAAAGTGTTTGAATTCGAACACGCTTTGTGGGAAACTCCCATCCTTCCCAGAAAATTTTTCTAGATTTCATGAAGAAGACCCTGTAAGCATTGTGGAGTAATAGGATATCTCATTTTGTTTTTGCCAACATCGAAATTCATCATAGTCTATGAATAATATTCCTCGATATGGTCATTAAATGTAGAAATCAAACACTTGTTTATTGTCACTTGAATTCTCACACCCTAGTTAGAAAAAAGAAAATCTTGTTATTTCTCATATTAGCAGTAACAAAAACTAGTAATCAAGTATGTGCACGGAAGACATGTGTGAGAAGATTTTGAAAATCTATGCACAGACTCAATAGGAAGATATCTTCACAGAAAAAAACTATAGTAAATTAACCGTTCATCAATAATCACCATTTCCACACTGCCATTCTAAGTTGTCTTTTTATTAGGTATAGCCCAACCGAATCAGCATTGTTATTGTGAACTTCTAAAAGCATACACCTTCGTGAAGCTATTCTCAGTTGGAGAGTTAATAATATGAAGAAGAAATGCATAATACGATGGAGGCATCATCTATTCAATGGATGCAGTGCCATATCTGTAGGAATTTGACTACATGTGTATTTGTAATAATGCTATTTTTGTTTAATTATCATTTTCCAAGAGTAGTTCCCTAATTTAAGAACTCATCAGTTGAGAGAAACAGATAATCCACATACAGCCGGCTGGCATATTATAGTGATTCTAAATATATTGTCTAATATGTAAATTGTATAATGTTTAAATTAATGGCCCCCCTAGTCCCCTTAGCCATTATTATTGTTTTTTTTAATAAATTCATCAAAACACAAATCCTTATAACTATAGCGCCCCGAGTTCTAACTACTCGAAATGCCACATCATCTTTCTAAACTAACGTTCGAAATTAAAAGAAATGCCATATCACAGAAATTCAAACTTGGTAGAATTTATTTAAATATCAAACATCACCAAAACTAGTTTAGACAAAATATCTTGGAATAATAAGTTCAATATTTCACAATGAACTTAGATAATAAATAGTCATAAATTGAACTGCAAAAAATAAGCTCCTAAATTATTGCAAAGCCAACCGCCACGCCGCAAATTCCTCATTTCACAAAATATTAGTTTAACAAAAATAAGTGTTTCATATAAAGACTCAGCAGATCTCGTGTGTGAAACAGTAATTCATGCCACAAGTTACAAGGAATCATGCAATCCAAGTAGCCTCATGTATGCCCTGAGTTCTAAATACACAGAAGCCGCATCATCTTTCTGAACTAACTTTCGAAATTAAAAGAAGCATAATATAACAAAAATTCAAACTTGGTAGAATCTATTTAAATGTCAAACGTCATCAAAAGTAGTAGAGACAAAATATCTTGGAATAATAAATTCGATATTTTTCAATGAACTTAGATATTAAATAAAGTCTTAAATTGAATTGTAGAAAATAACAATGCTTTTTAAGTAACTTTGAAGTATTAAAGTATGTTAATTTCCAAATGTTTGAGCTATTTAATACTTTATACAGGTGTTTTGAGTTGTTAGAGATCGAATAGTTCAACGTACTCTAATGTGTTTGCTATTTTAAATAATGATCAACATTTTAAATATTAATTAGTTTTCCGTATTATTATTATTATTATTATTATTATTATTATTATTATTATTGTTGTTGTTGTTGTTGTTATTATCAAATTATTTTAAAGCAAGAGCTAACGTTCCAAGTTCTTAGAACTTGGGGCATTACATGTAGGAATGTTTGCCTTTCAAAACTGACTAACTAGATTTTTTTGGGCCGGGGTTACCGTCCTGTTAGATTTCAAAAAATGGACCTTCCCTCGGCTAGTTAGTGGATGATTGTGTTCAACTATAAAGATTGAGACGACCTACACATTCCGCGCTTTTCATCTTGTCACAATCAATCTAGCCTCACAACCACATCGAGTACGCCCCCGCTTTCGCTTTCCGATGCGCGGTTTTGTATGTTTCTATTTCTCTTTATAATTCAAGCTGGTTACACTTTCTCTAGAACAACTAAATTCTTTCCATCGATAACCTGACCCATCTTCACTTAATTTATTGTTCTTTTACGTGTGTTAAAACCACCTACAGTGCGTACTTATTGTAGAAAACAAATGCCTCTTCACATGAGTTGAATGTTTGGCCAACATGTGGAATAACATCAGGGTCATGAACTTGGGAAATGTATTTCTTCCCATTATGTCTCAACTATAAAATTAAAGAACACTAATTTGTTGATATATTTGTCAATATATATGTTGTTTTATTTTTATTTTCAAAGCTCTATTTCAACCAAGCACTCAAATGGATCCAACTACACAGGGCGAGGATATTTTTCGTTAACTTATGAACATTCAATTAATTGTTATACACTGGCCTATTTTAGCGTAATTAGTGGAACGAAAAAATAATCCCCTACAATGAATCAGTTAATTTGCATGATTAACAAATATTCCATTTGTCTTTAAACATGTTAACATCTTCAAAATTCTAAGGAGTTAAACATCCCAATCATCATTTTGCAAACATTCTTTATGAGATTGAAAACGAAGATTGAAAATTTAGCATTCCCATTCACAGTCCAAACATCCCCATTCTCATTCACTGACTAAAATTAAACATCCCATCCATCCACATTCTCGTTCACTGTCAAGAATTCATTGTAAGACTGAAAATGAAGATCCCCAAGTTCTAAGAAAATTCTAAGCCCATTCATTGTTCTGCAAAAATTCAATCGCGACAATTTGAATACTATGCCAAGTTCTAAGAAAATTTAATCACCAAAATTTGAAGACTATGCCAAGTTTTGAGAAAATTCTAAACCCATTCATCAAGTTCCGAGCAAACCAAACACACGCCAAGACTATGCATCTTCATGCCCCTATGTACTGAACAGTAAACAATTGCCAACTCACGTTTGTGACTTTGCCACCCAAGAACAAATTTGTACTTAATTAATGTGATATTACCAAAAAGAAACAAAGAAATGGATAATATCCCACCTGGATTGACATTGTTGTTCGCAATAGTGTTCTAGAACCAACATAAGTTCTGTAACAAATTTGAAATCCGACACTAGATTTGGAATCAACATGGCGAGGGGGAGCTTTAGCAATTTTCAAAATTTTTCAGCGACATCGTGGCGGGCCGTGGTGGCCGGTCAAATTTTGGCAATCATTTTGGCCCACCCAAAACTTTGACCGGCCTCCACGGCCTGCCACGGTGTCACCGGAAAATTTTCAAAATTATTGGAGTTCTCCCTTGCCGTGCTGATTTCAAATCTGGTCCCGAATTTCAAAACGGAGGTCGGATGGGCCCCCAAAATGGCCTGTTGGTTCCTTAGTTATGGAACTTTTGTTGGTTCTAGAACATTATTGTTGTTGTTCATCCCCTCGTTAGTTCCATTGTCGTTCGTCCTATTCTCATTCGTTCCATCAGTCACGTCATTATAGGATATTGTACCTTCTTCTTCGCCGGCAACTGAGAGTAAGGGTGCTAGAGTTGCTGGACATAGTGTCTCACCAGATTAATTGGTTGCTAGCATACAGTACAGGGAAAGAAGGGAGAGAGTGGTCTGAGAAAATTTGGGACGTGAGTTTGAACTGGGAATTTGAGTATTAGGGAAGAAGGGTCAATATTAGCCAAATTTGCTCCTAGGTCCTCGAGGTTTCCTCCAATTTCTAGATGTCGCACCAGTTCAGCCTAATGATTTGGCATCTTTATGGGCAATACATGTAAGCGCTACCACAATAAGTTTGTGCCAGTAAGAGAAGACGATTGTATTCTTGAAATCAACAACATTCTAAATGCTGGTGATGTTTTTCTATTTGGTGAGCATAATATTACAAACTTTTGAATCAATATCACTTTTTCTCTATTTCGTGATCATATTTTTACAGTGTTTTTAACTCAATAACTTCTTATGAAAACTTCACAATTATTTTTAGGAGTAGGCAAAAAAAGGGGAACCGACTGGATAAAACCAATAGAAACCAAACGGTTCTTTTAAAAAAAATTAAGAATCGGAACTAAACCGGAACCGAAAAAATAGGGAACCAAAACCGAATGATTCCTTTGTAATAAACAAAAATGAAACTAAAACCAATTTAGAATAAGAAATAGCAACGTTTCTTTCACTTGATTGCCAACTTTTGTGATTTGTTTTGGTAAATTCACAATGTCTATAAGGATTCTGGTTAATTAACAGCAACAGCAAATGCTAAATGGTAGCAAACTACTATTGCTGCTATGAAAGGCCAGCTTGCAGCATTAAGCTGCTACTGTTAAAGTGCTATTAAGCAGCAACTAAGCTATTCAGAAAACACTAGCTAAGCAACTGCTTAGCTTCAATTTTTTTCTTTTTTTTTTTTTGGTTATGTTTATGCTTGAATCAAAATTTTTATTTTTTTACCCATGATTTTCAAGTAATAAAAAATGTATTGCAAAATAACCGGAACCTAACGAAACCAGATGCAATCAAAATCGGAAGGGTAGTTTGTTTGAAAGAAACCGAACAGTTCCATTTTTCGTAGAACCGAAATTTATGGCTCGGTTCGGGTAATGTATTACTCGGAATCGAACCCGAAACGCCCATTCCTAATTATTTTGGCCGAGTCAATATAAAACTATTCATGGAGTTTATCGTTTATTTTTTAATGATTATTATGATGTGCCTCAAATAACTTGTGTTAACTTTATTTTTTAGAGTTAATTTATTAGCATTTTCTATTATTGTGATGTGTCCTATCACATACCTTGTTATTTGAACATAAAGTACAATGTGATAGTTATCCCTTGTTTTGATAAGATAACAAGAGAGTCCAATTGAGCATGAAGCCCTATTTTGCATGTGCTACTAAGAATAGCGTCCATATTCGTTGTACCATGTATTATGGTAAGAGTCCATTCCATTATGAACTTGGTGTAAGATAAGGATTAGGTGTTTTAAGGAAAGTAGGGTTTCTTGGTTTACAAGACATCTAATTGCAATAAAAACACTACAACAAGTGCAGCTATAGCACACGTTTACGAAGGAAAAAATCGGTCTCCCTTACACACTCAAGAAAACGTGCCTAGCTTCTCCCGTGCATGAATTATTCAAGTACTTCTTGATTCAATTCATGTACACCACCTTTGATCAATAAAGATCTGGTTTTGGGAGTCCATTCCACTAGTAGAAGAGCCCCAACAGTGAAAGATTGTCAGGAAGTGCAGATCTATTGTGGGATCGCAATTACAAGGAGCTATTGATGAGTAACGGGAAGTTAGCTCGCACTACACACTAAGGAAGAAAAAACAGGGAGTTTTTTTGGTTAATTTCTTAGATGTTGCTTAGTTTATGCATAAACTAGTCTTTAGATTCATTGTAAAGATTTAAAGCTTTTGGAATCTAGTGGATTGTCTTCTGCATGTGCTAATGCAAATGCATTTAACTTGAGATCTGACGTACCTAAAGAACAATTTCAAAAGCTAGAGGAACAGATAGACCTATTGCAGACCATGCTAGAGTTTAATAGACAATCATTTGCTCAATCTCAAAAAGAAAAAGAAGATGAAATTGCTAGACTAGGAGACGAGCTAATTGAAACTCAAGAGATAAACAAGCAGTCTCAAATTGAGAGGAATTACAAAATTTCCAAACTCGGAGATGAGCTAGCTAATGCTCATGAGAAGATCAAACGACTTGTTCTTAGCACATTCAGACTAGATGAAATTCTCAGCCGTGGAAGACCATTCTATGATAAATCAAGTCTTGGTTATGAAGGAAAAGGAAAAGACACAACAAGTGGTCGCGTTGTCTTTGTGAAACAAACTGGTAAAGGAAATGATCACCAAAAGGGCACAAAATGTAGCAGTGAAGTTGTTCTGCCTCAAGATGCATTTGCAACTTCTAGGAGCAAACATGATACATGTACCGCCTCTAGTAGGTAGCTTAGTACATCTGCGCCCCACGGCATCATATACATCGTGCTTAGTTTAGATCAGACTACAAAGGATCTATTAATTACTCAGATCCATCTGGGCCGAAACAAACTCAGACAGAAGATAAGGTCAAGTTGACTTATACTACTGCAGATAATATTGGAGTTCTACATTACACTCAAGAATTTCCTAATAGAATTTTTTCTAGGACTTGTTTGTTGGTACCCACTACAAATGCATCTGGCATGACAAAAGCCAGAGCAGATACATCTGCACAAACCAAGGTCCAGAATTAGAAGTAAGGACCATTTCTAAGTTCTCAAAAACCAGGAGGTCCTATTGGGATGAAGAACCTTACTCAGACTCATATGAGAGCTGAAGCTCGAGGTAAGTATTCTTCTTTTCATGCATACTTTTATTATGGTAAATTTGGTTGTGAGAAATTTGGAACTCCACATTCATTAAGCATGATTAGATCTTATCATGGTAGACAAAATTTTCATAGATTTACACCTACTTTTAGGTCCTTTACGAGTTGTGATAATGCAATACCACACAAAGTAAAGTGCAATGGCCAAAATGGGAATGGTGATCGGTTTAAGAATGTGCCAACTTGTTTTTATTGTGGGATTAGAGGACACAAAAACCCGACTGTCCCCAAATTGTGTAAGAGCATACAAAGCAATTTTTCTAGTAGGAGGGACTCCACCACCATAACCAACTTGAAAAGGAAATAAGTATCGGTTAGAAAGTTGATTTCAAAGCTTATGAAAATAAGTTTATACCAATTGAGCTTGTTTAGCATGTTGTTCACACTTCTCTCATGAGATGAGATCCTCTTTGTTTTTGCCTGGCATTTACTTTTTTCCATTTTAATTATATTTTACCCAAAAAAATTTACTTGTGTTTTGCACTTTTTCTATTTTTGCATGCATTTAGGATCTCATTGAGCTTTATGTGATTGATGGTTTGTGTTGAATTGATTCTTGTGATTTGGTATTGTCACTTATCTACATGAACCTTGAGAAACACTTGCTTTCATTCCAGATGATTGATTCCTAATTTCTCTTCCCAAGTTTGATTTTAGCGGTTCATGCTATTTGTTCATGGTGTTGTGAGAATGGTACAATACATTCTTGAAGATAAAAACCAACTTGGTCAAACCATTGTGGTGAGGAAAAGTAAGAGCTATTGAAAGCATAGACAGGCACATCTGGAAGGTTCAGCTACATTAGAAGCAGACATTGTAGGATACATTTTTCCTGACGAGAACAGGATTTCACTGTAGCACATCCAAGCATATCTACATCTCACAAATTTGTTTAATAAGGCCCTCGATACTGCCATATTTGAAAACCTTAAAAAACAAATCAAAGTCTCATTCCCACCTAAATAGGAGTATGTATATCATAGACAAAAACAAAAAATTGCATCGTCATGCGTTTTTCCTTTATTTCTTTTCCTTTTTTTTTTTGGATTTCCTATATGTATATAAGGTAGATTTCTGTGCTTATGTGAGTTGGTCTAGCTGTAGATCATCTCTGCGCAGGATACATCGAAGTGCTTGAAGCTGATGCTGAGGAAGATACATCTTGCAGTTGTTAGTCAACGTGACATCCTAATCAAATTGATGCACTTAGTCGGACTATCCGGAAGAATAAGCCACTACTGTCAATGTTATAAGGTTATCAGTTCTAAATGAGGGTCTATATTTTGAGTGTAGACGTACGATCTATATCTTGCTATTAGGATAGCATGCAATTGACTGTCCAAGGGGCAGAGCCAATGGAAAAGAAGGATGTCAATCCAAGCTCAAATTATACCCTTTGCAAAAGGAAAGGAAAATTGAAGAAAATGGCATCGTCCGATGGTTGTTCGAATCACACACTCACTATAACCGATTTAATTAAATAACATGGTGGGTTGTACACTGCCCAGATGCATCCAACTCAAAGAAGGATGACAGCACTATATTGTATCTCAGTCTCCTCACGCATCAGGTATCCAAATGCATCTGCATCACAATTTCGTATTTTTTCATATTTTTGTGATCAACTGACATGTGGCAGTATACAGTGGGTTTAAGTGGAAAATTTTGCAGATCAAATCAGCTAGTTGTAGAGCCCTACAAAGTGATATTCTATTTGTTCTTCCTAACTAATAACTGAATTTTGATGGAAGGTTGTTTTTGACAAACTTTGACTTCAATATTTTACCAAAAAGGGAGAGAGTAGGTTGTCATCTCTCTCGTCCACTTTAGGAAGAGTGGTAAGTGTTAAAGAGTTGTAATTGTATATATGTAAAGTTGTAATTATAGGAAGTATAGATTAGGAATTATTTACCTTCCTAGTATAGGCCTCATGCTATATGTATATATATGTGCATTGGTTGATGAAGAGTAATAAGAAATCCTTTATTCGTACCCTTGTTTACATGGTATCAGAGCCACAAGTTAGGGTTTTTAGCCGTGATTGAGATTGGAGTTCGAAATTAGGGTTTTCTATTTGGGAGTTTAAAATTAGGGCTTCAATTTGAATCTGAATTTGGGGGAGTGACCATCTGTCTCACCCCCGTCATAGGAAGGATCTCCAGTCACAGAAGATCCTTCGCCGGAAGTACGATCGCCGACAGAAGCACGTGGAGGTCACACGCGCGTGGTTTCCAGTCTGCGCAATCTCGTCGTTTCAGCACGTAAGGGCGTGTGAGTGGCCGGCAAAGTGTCCGGTCAACGTTGGTCAACTCGCCTCAGCCTATTCTTCCTAGATCTGTGATTGAATTTGGGAGATCTCGCATGAATAGTGCTCGATCCATCTAAATAGGTTCGTGAATAGTGCTTGTCTGATTTTCCTTTCTTGTTTTCTGATTTCTTATGGGAACTTGCTGCCTTTTTTTCCTCTTTTCCAATATTGAGAATCATGCATGGAAGAGAAAAAATCTGTTGTTGTGTCGGATGTGGTTTCATTAATGTCCAAACTCACAGAATACAAACTTAATGGCTCTAATTATCTTGATTGGAGCAAAACTGTCGCCTTTTATTTTAGGAGTATTGATAAGGACAACCATATGACTGAACATCCACCTAAAGAAGCAGATTCAAAACAAATGTGGCTAAGAGAGGATGCTCGTCTGTTTTTATAGATACGCAATTCCATTGAAAGTGAAGTGGTTGGTTTGGTTAACCATTGTGAATTTGTGAAAGAATTAATGGATTATCTTGATTTCCTTTACTCTGGAAAAAGGGAATGTTTCTCGTATCTATGAAGTATGCAAAAGTTTCTATCGTGCTGAGTGATAAGTGCAATTTATGCACTTATTTAGGTCTCTTAAACTATGTGTTTCTCTTGTTTATAGTTAATTTCTTGTCTAATTTAGTGTAATTTGTTTCTATTTCAGTGTAGAACCAGAAATTGAAGAAAAGATTGCAATTTTGGACAAAAGGGGACACAAATCAAAGTTTTAAGGGCTCAATTAAAAGCAATAAAAGTTGGGAAGGTGAAGAAAAATCAAATGGGAGCCAAATTGAAGAAATCAAAACTTTGTGGACTCAATTGATCAAATCTAAAAGTCGAGGACTTGCCCTGCAATTAAACTGTGAGGACCAAAATGGAATCGGGCAAAAGTTGCATCTGGTAAACCATGCGGTCGCATGCGTGACCGCATGCCTTTGGAAATTTATAACCATGCGATCGCACACGCGATAGCATGGTTATATCGGGCAGATTCGCAGAATACTTTTCGAAACTGATTTGGACTCTGATTTTTTGGGCTTTCTTGCATCTATTAATACGGATTTCGACCTAATTCGTGGGAGGAACGTCAGAGAGAACACAAAAGGCCACAAAATTGAGAGCAAACATTGGGGGAATTCTTGGAGAATTGAGGAAGAAGTTCATCATTGAAGATCTAAATCAACTCCTCAAGCAAGTTCTACCGGGTTATGGCTTTCTTTTATTATTATTTTTGTTCTTTCTTTTACAGCATGTTAGGCCAGATTTTCAGTAGCATTAAGGCTAGATGAAGTTTTTCGATTGATTGTTGTTTTTGGATTATTAAATTGACGTTAAGACGTGGATTTACTATTGAGTTTTTAATATTGATTTGTTATTCATCATTGCTTGATCATCAATTATTGAATACTTGTAGCTTGTCTTGTGAGTCGAGAGACCCTTGATAAGTTAGACCAATATATTAGAAACCATAGGGTCCGATCGGGGACGAGAGTACCCCGGTGCTTTATGTTACATTCCCACGTTTTCTTAATGCTTTTTAATGCATTTGTGTGTGTTGATAATCACCATAGAGATATAGGTGGTTTGCATGCATGAATAATTTGAGTTTTACTCGAGAGAGATTGCTCGATAAAATTGGAAAACGGTATTCAAAAGTAAATTGTGTTGTCAATTTGATAATCCGGACAATAATTAAAAGAGAAGTGGATTCGAAGCCTTGATGCTCGTTTTTTTTCTCATTATATTTATAAAATCAACTTTTGTTATCCAGTTTAGTTCAATTTAATTTTCTAATTCTCGCTCTTCATAATTTTAGCTTATTTTAATTGTTAGCTTAGCTTTAGTATAAAAATCTCATCTTTGATTAGTTTCGGTTAAGGCTACCAGAAATTAAACGAATTTACTATCAGTCCTCGTGGGTTCGACACTCTAATTTCCACTTTATTACTTGTTGACGACCCGTGCACTTTCGGTGTCGATTTATCGCAACAAGTTTTCGGCGCCGTTGCCGGGGACTGTAATTATTTTCTCGTTTAGTTTAGCTAGCACTAATTCGAACTTTATTTATTTTTAATTAATTTTATTGCATTTTTCTTTCACAGTTTCTCTTATCTTTTCTCAGGTTTATGCGAAGTGTGAGGTTCGGTCAACCTCTCGAACTTGATCCGGAGATCGAGCGTACCTTTCGCCAAAGACATAGAGGAGCTAGAGAAAAAGAAAAACAAAAAAAATCAAAAAAAGAAAGCAATGGTGGCCAATGATGAAATTCTTCAAATTAACAATGGTGGAGCACAAGCGGAAGAGGCCGTGGATGAAGATAACATGCTAGTTGGCGATTTTATGACGCCATAGATCATTCAAAGTCAATCCAGTATCGTGTACCCTCCATTTGGGCAGCCCACATTTCAACTGAAGATGGATGTGATCCATCTTTTCCAAAATGGACACCAATTCTATGGGTTGCCAGAGGAAAACCCGCACACGCATGTCTTGCGCTTCTTGGAGATGTGTGAACATTTTAAATATCAGGGCATTTCGGACAACGCCATCCGACTAAGGTTGTTCCCTTGCACTCTACGAGACAAGGCTCTGGAGTGGCTTGATTCCCAGCCAATTGCAAGCATCACCACCTGGAACGACCTCGCTCAAAAGTTCTGCACCAAGTTCTTTCCGCCAGTCAAGATTGCCAAATTGAAGCACGAGATATCTATTTTTCAGCAACATGACTTGGAGTGGTTTGACGAAGCATGGCAGAGATTTAAGGGCTTGCTAAGGAAGTCTGCATCATGGGATCAGCAATGGACAGCAAGTACAGTATTTTTATGCGGGGTTACTTCCTTCATGTAAAAGTTTGGTAGATTCATCGTCAAATGGATCACTCCGCACCAAAACAATCGCTGAAGCACTTGAGCTATTCGAAAGGATTGCAAACAGTACGGCGATGTGGGCGTCTGATAGAAGAAATCATAGCAGAGCATCTGGAGTCTATAAAGTCGATAATTTCACTGCTCTAACCGCGAAAATTGATGCGTTGGCTCACAGGGTGGAGAGTATTGTGAAGATAGGTAGCTCAAAGGCACCTTTGCAACCCACTTGCGAAGAGTGTGGAGCTAACCATAGCACTAATGAGTGCCCGATTATCGCTCACCGCACTGCTCAAGTTGACTTTGTCCAGGGGGCCCACGCTACCCAAATAATCCGTTTTCCAACACCTATAACCAGGGATGGCGTAATCACCCAAACTTTGGTTGGAGAGATAACCAGAATGACGGAGGAGTTCAAGACTACCCACAACCTGAAAAGAAAAGCTCACTTGAGGATGCATTGGGTCGGTTTATGGAGAGAACTGAGAAGTACATGGAACGCACATACCAATTTATGAAGAAAACTCAGACTACTCTCCAAAATCAGCAAGCTTCAATTCGAAATTTGGAAACTCAGATGGGGCAGATGGCAAATGCAATTTCTGGTAGGCTACTTGGGAGTTTACCGAGTAATACTGAAGTTAACCCAAGGGAACAGGTAATGGCTATTACCACACGCAGTGGGAAAGAGTTGCCAGAAATTCATGTGAAGCAGCGATCTGAGGAAGAAACAACAAAAGCTCGAGGAACTGTGGTGATGGAGGAGAAGGAAAAATCAGAAATGAATGAGAAATCACCCGATCAAGCTCAAAGAAAAGATGATATCTGTAGAACTTATAAACCACCAATTCCATTCCCACAGAGGCTAATGAAGCATAAGGAGGATCAGCAGTTCTCAAAGTTTCTTGATATTTTCAAGAAACTTCATATTAACATCCCCTTCGCCGAAGCTTTGGCTCAAATGCCCCTCTACCTCAAGTTCATGAAGCAAATGTTATCAAAGAAGAAGAAGCTTGAGGATTTCAAACAGGTTGCACTTAATCAAGAGTGCAGTGCAATTTTGCTCAAGAAGTTGCCACCTAAGCTTAAAGATCCAGGGAGTTTCTCTATTCCTTGTACTATTGGAAATTTGTGTTTTCAGAATTCCTTATGTGATCTAGGAGCAAGTATTAATCTAATGCCTTTGTCCATTTATAGGAAACTTGGTTTAGGAGAGCCAAAACCCACCAATGTGACGCTTCAACTAGCAGATCGCTCCATTCGATATCCATATGGTGTGGTTGAAGATGTTTTGGTGAAAGTGGACAAGTTCATCTTTCCCGCGAACTTCATCGTAATTGACATGGAGGAAGATCGTCGAGTCCCAATTATACTTGGAAGACCTTTCCTAGCCACGAGCCGAGCTTTGATTGATGTAGAGGTTGGGATGGTGATTCTACGGGTGGATGACGATCAAGTAAGCTTAAATGTCCTAAAATCAGCATCACCACCCCAAAATCCCCAAATTTGCTCCAACATGGAAGAATCACCACACAAGATAGAGTTAAGCTGCAAAAAGGAGGCAAAATGGAGAGAGGGATATGAATGGACTCTTAAAGAGGACAAAAGCCTCATTAGATTGAAATGGAAGGTGGAAGTATGCAAGGCCGGCAATTGCAAAGAATGCAAACGCCGGAAAGAGCCACCTTGAGCGATTACAAACTAAATTCGAGCTTTAGACTCTAAACGGAGCGCTTGGTGGGAGGCAACCCATCCCCGTATCCTTTCTTTAAGTTTCATTGTTATTTTTAAGTTTAGTTTTTAAGTTTAGAGTCAAATTTTGCATTTTAGTTTGCATTTTCACATCTTTAGTTGTTTTTCATGTAGTGTCATGTTTCGAGAATCAAAATCTACAAAAATTGTCAAAACCCTTGTTCAACTGGTTTTTCACTTCAAAGTCGTCCCGAAATGTCATATGAAATCACTCATGTCAAGCCACAAGTCATCTCATTTCCAAAAAAAAAAAAAAAAAGAAGTTTGCTGGTAAACCATGCGATCGTATGCGCGATCGCATGGCTTGCCAGTCTAAACAACTGGGCAGCAGGGATGCATGCGGCCGCATGGGCGATGTGAAAGTTCAACAGCAACAAAGGGAGCAGATGGCTGTTATGAGCTTTTTAGCTGGTCTTCCCTCTGAATTTGAGACTGCAAAGCCCAAATTCTATCTAGTCCTGAAATTTCTTCATTACAAGATGCATTTAGTAGGATACTCCGCACAAAAAGTGCTCCATCTATTCAGTTCAATAGTGCCCTTGTCAGCCAAAATCGTAATTATGCATCTGGGAAACCACATAACAACGGTGGTAGTAGCGGAGGAGCATCATCTGATACTCGTGCACAGGATTTAGGAGGGATTGTGTGCCATTATTGTCATATGCCAGGACACATGAAGAAAGATTGTAGAAAGCTTAAGATGAAAAATCAAAAATCACAATTAGCTAATATTGTCTCTGCTACTGATACGGCTGGAAATTCAGTTGTCATTTCAGCAGAAGATTTCGCTAAGTTTTCTCAATACCAGGAATCTCTAAAGTCTTCACCAGCCTCTGTCACTGCTATTGCCAACTCAGGTAACTCAAATGCATGTCTCATTTCCTCATCCTCAAAATGGGTGATTGATTCTGGTGCCACAGACCATATGACAAGTAATTCTAGCCTTTTTTCCACCTTCCAACCCCATGCAACTACGTCTAATGTTACTTTAGCTGATGGATCACCATCTTCTGTCCAAGGGTCTGGAACAATTACCCCCATCCCACTACTTCCTTTATTATTTGTCCTATATTTGCCTCAATTATCTTTTAATTTGATTTCTGTAAGCCAACTTACTCGTGCCCTTAATTGCTCTGTCTCATTTTTCCCTAATTATTGCTTATTTTAGGATCTTATGACGAAGCAAATTACTGGTAAAGGACATGAGTATGGAGGTCTTTACATTCTCGACACACCAATAGCTGCATCCGTTGTTTGTTCTAACACCACCTCTCCATTTGAGGCACATTGTCGGTTGGGCCATCCATCTCTTCCATTGCTCAAGCAGCTTTGTCCGCAATTTAGTAAAGTGTCTTCCTTACATTGTGAGTCTTGTCATTTTGCAAAACACCATCGGCTTAGTTCTAGTCCAAGAGTCAATAAAAGAGCTAGTCTTCCATTTGAATTAGTTCATTCAGATGTTTGGGGTCCTTGTCCAGTATTGTCTAAACCTAGTTTTAAGTATTTTGTTACCTTTTTGGATGATTATTCTTGTATGACTTGGTTATATTTTATGAAAGAACGTTCTGAGGTGTTTACTCACTTTTGTACTTTTGTTGCTGAGATTAAAACTCAATTTGATGTCTCTATTCATACATTGCATAGTGATAATGCCAAGGAATATTTATCAACTGTGTTTCAAACTTACATGAGTGAACATGGCATTCTTCACCAAACATCTTGTGTTTATACTCCGTCTCAGAATGGGGTCACAGAACGAAAGAACACACCTCCTTGAAACTGCTAGAGCTTTATTGTTCCATATGAATGTTCCTAAATATTTTTGGGCTGATGTAGTTTCAACGGCGTGCTTTCTAATTAATCGCATGCCTTCCTCAGTTCTTCGTAGTGAGACCCCTTTTAGTGTCCTTTTTCCAAATAAGCCACTATTTCCTACTGAACCTAAAATATTTGGTAGTACTTGTTATGTTCGGGATGTCCGCCCACAAGTTACTAAATTGGATCCCAAATCCGTAAAATGTATTTTTCTTGGGTACTCTCAAGTGCAAAAGGGATATAGATGTTTTTGTCCTAGTCTTAACAAGTATCTGGTGTCAGTTGATGTTACTTTCTTAGAAGACACATCCTTCTCCCCACATTCCGAACATCCAAGCCAGGGGAAGGATGATGATCTCTTGATCTATACTATCACATCTTCTGTTCCTAAATTAA
Organism: Jasminum sambac; assembly: GCA_018223645.1. Classification (NCBI taxonomy): domain Eukaryota; kingdom Viridiplantae; phylum Streptophyta; class Magnoliopsida; order Lamiales; family Oleaceae; genus Jasminum; species Jasminum sambac. The sequence goes on from CP073648.1 coordinate 34,012,215, forward strand.
CTCCAGAGACTAATCATGCACCTGTTCCTACTCGGCCTCCCATCATTCAGGTCTATTCTCGACGGCCGCCTCCTTCGGCTCCATGTCCCGCACCAGCTCTTTCGTCGTCAGATCCTGTCTCGAGCGATGATCTACCCATTGCTCTTCAAAAAGGTAAGCGGCAATGTACTTATCCCATCTCTTCTGTAGTGACTTATAATAACTTGTCTCCCTCATCTCATTCCTTTGTTGCATCTCTCGATGCTATTACACTTCCTAAAACACTTCATGAGGCCTTATCTCATCCGGGATGGCATAGTGCAATGATAGAGGAGATTAATGCTTTAGATGACAATGGTACTTGGGACTTGGCAGATCTACCTGCTGGGAAAAAAGCTATAGGGTGTAAATGGGTGTTTGCAGTTAAGATGAATCCGGATGGGACCGTTGCTCGATTGAAAGCTCGCCTTGTTGCTAAAGGCTATGCCCAAACTTATGGCGTTGATTATTCAGACACATTTTCTCCTGTTGCTAAATTAACTTCTGTCCGCTTATTTATTTCTATGGCTGCCACTCATCATTGGCCGTTACATCAGCTGGATATCAAGAATGCCTTTCTTCATGGTGACTTGCATGAGGAAGTTTATATGGAGCAACCTCCTGGCTTTATTGCTCGGTGGGAGTATGAGAAAGTGTGCTACCTTCGGAAATCTCTATATGATTTGAAACAGAGTCCTTGTGCTTGGTTTGGAAAATTCAGTAAGGTAGTTAAGAGATTTGGCATGATCAAGAGTAAGTTTGATCATTCTGTCTTTTATAAGTGATCTGTATCTGGAGTTATTCTTTTGGTCGTGTATGTTGATGACATTGTTATTACTGGAAATGGTGCTACAGGAATTTCATCTCTTAAAGTCTTTCTTCACACTCAATTTCATACAAAAGACTTGGGGATACTAAAGTATTTCCTGGGTGTTGAAGTCACAAGGAACAAAAGAGGTATCTTTTTATCACAGAGAAAATATGTATTTGATCTGTTAGCTGAGACAGGAAAATTGGGAGCAAAGCCACGTAGTACCCCAATGATTCCTAATGTACAGCTCACTAAGGATGGTGAGCTATTTGACGATCCTGAGAAGTATAGGAGATTGGTTGGGAAGTTGAATTATCTTACAGTGACTCATCCAGATATTGCAAACTCTGTTAGTGTTGTGAGTCAATTTATGACATCTCCTATAGTCCATCATTAGGCAGCTTTAGAGCAAATTTTGTGCTACTTAAAAGGAGCTCTTGGATGTGGTATCATTTATGGAGATCATGGGCATACTAATATTGAGTGTTTTTCAGACGCTGATTGGACAGGATGTAAAGAAGATCGCAAGTCAATTACAGGATATTGTGTATTTGTTAGGGGAAATTTGGTTTCATGGAAGAGTAAGAAGCAAGATGTTGTCTCCCGTTCAAGTGCAGAGTTAGAATATAGAGCTATGGCACAATCAGTGTGTGAAATAATGTGGATATATCAACTTCTGAATGAAGTAGGCCTTAAGACTTCAACTCCAGCAAAGTTGTGGTGCGATAACCAGTCAGCCCTTCATATTGCATCCAATCCTGTATACCATGAACGAACTAAGCACATTTAGCTAGATTGCCATTTCGTTCGGGAGAAGATATAACAAGGTTTGATCTCCACTGGGCATGTAAGGACTTGAGAACAATTGGGAGATATTTTTACAAAAGCTCTAAACAGGGCTCGGGTTACTTATCTTTGTAACAGGCTGGGCATGATTGACATCTATGCTCCAACTTGAGGGGGAGTGTTAAGAGTTGTAATTGTATATATGTAAAGTTGTAATTATAGGAAGTATAGATTAGGAATTATTTACCTTCCTAGTATAGGCCTGACGCTATATGTATATATATGTGCATTGGTTGATGAAGAGTAATAAGAAATCCTTTATTCGTACCTTTGTTTACAGTAAGCAAGTCTCATGTTTGCAATTTGGTTTTCATTAGTTGATTCGCTTTTGTGTTATTTCTCTCTTAATTCACTTTTTACTCGTGCTAAATGTGACGTAGGATAACACACTTAGGGGAAGAGATATTGTGAGAGGACTTTAATGCTATATTTATCGATGACAAGTATTTTGGAAAAATAGGAAAAGAAAAATGGGGATGTTGTTAACTTTATTTTTTAAAGTTAATTTATTGGCATTTTTTATTTTCCATTGTTGTAATTAAATTAATTAAGTTTTATATTTGATTAGTTTAATTATGAATTATTTTGTTGTTGGACTTAATTATCACATGCATTATTATTTTAATATAAAGTTCAATGTGATAATCATTCCTTGTTTTGATAAGGTAAAAAGCGAGTCCAATCGGGCATGAAACCCTAGTAGGCGTGTCCTACTAAGAAGGGTGTCCTCATTCGTTGCACCATGTATTATGGTAAGAGTCCATTCCATTATTAACTTGGTGTAAGTAGTGTTGGCAATAGATAGGGTTCGGATCGGATCGGTCTAATCCAAATCCAAATCCAAATCCAAATCAATCACCCCGATCCAAATCCAACACCAAATTCCTCAGATCGGATTCGGATCAGATCGGATTAAGGAAAAAAAATCCAAATACGATCCATTTTAGTATAGGTTTTTATAAAAAAAAATAATAATAAAATTAAAATTAAAAATATAAAAAATCAATTCGGATCGGATTGGATCGGATCAGGCCGGATCCGACTCGGATCCAAATCCGTTTCGGATCGGCCGATCCACGGATCATCGGATCGGCAAAAAATCGCTCCATTCGGATCGGATATTCATCGGATTTGGATCGGATATGATTTTTCTACCATCACTAGGTATAAGATAAGGATTAGGTGTTTTAAGGCAAGTAGGGTTTCTTGGTTTAGAAGACATCTAATTGCAATAAAAACACTACAACAAGAGAAGCCATAGCACACGTTTATGAAAGAAAAAATCGATCCCCCTTGCACACTCACGAAAACATGCCTAGCTTCTCCTGTGCATGGATTATTCAGTTACTTCTTGATTCAATTCATGTACACCACCTTTGATCAATAAAAATTGGGTTTTGAATCTTCGGGAGGAGTCCATTCCACTAGTAGAGTAGCCCCAACTTTGAAAGACTATCACAGAGTGCAGGATCTATTGCGAGATCGTAGTTACAAGGAGCTACTGATGAGTAACGGAACGTTGGCTGGCACTACACACTAAGGAAGAAAAAACAGGGAGTTTTTTTGCTGATTTCTTAGGTGTTTCTTAGTTTATGGGCCTTTAGCTTCATTGTAAATATTTAAACTCTTTGAAATCTAGTGGATTGGTTTTTTGCTCGTAGGCGACGTGCACGTGGTTTTTCATTATGTAAAGTTTTCCACGTTAAAATCTTGTGTACAGTGTTTATTTTACTGTTTTTATATTGCTGCACGAATTTTACTATTTCTGGGCGTGATTCGTTAGACAGATACACCTAGAGATACATCTGGCACATCTAGATACATCTAGCGCATCTAATAAATAAAAACAGTTTGTGTTTTATTCTGGTTAACTGAACGCAACACAGACACATCTGGGGACATTGCTAAGTAAAATTAGGCAACTTATTTTCAACTTGGATTGTATTTTATTGTAATTTGTGTGGGTTGTGCCCATTTGGTTATGTATTTAGTTTGAAGTGTGCATTTTTGTACTAGTTTCTCTTCGGAAAATATTTTAAGAAATATCTACTTGATTGTGAAGTTAGAATTATTGATATACAAAATTATCAAACTTTAAATTAGAATTACACTTTTAACAACAATTTCAATTGTCTTGGCAAAAATGTCCATTGATAACCATAACAATACATGTTTCATTATATTACGCCCCGAACGACAGAACAATCGTAATGGTTTGCATGACTATTAATATTAATGCGAAATCTACTATTGCCGGTAAATGGTGGCCGACAAAATCAAACGAATTAGACGTGCACCAAAATCAATCATGAATCAAACACAATAAAAAATTTCCAAATATTTCGTTATCTCGTGGTCAAAACCACATAATAGTCAACAATAGTTTGGAAATTTTCGTTATAAAAGAAACCCATTTGACAATTTTATTTTTATTTTTTGCACTTGATTCATGAATGATTTATGTGCCTATCTGATTAATCTCATTTCATCGCCACCGGAGATTTCACATTAGTCTTAAGAGTCATACAAATCATCACAACTATTTTATCGTTCCGACCGCGAGATAACGAAACATGTATCGTTATGATTATCGAACTTCATTTTCATCAAGGCAATTGAAATTGTTAACAAATGTGTACTTATAAATTAAGCTTGACTAATCAATAATTAGCAATTTATATTTTAATAAATCAATAAATCACTCAATTTTTATGTCATGTTCAAAAACAAATTTTTTTTATAATATCTTTCTTTCTCCGTTAGTGTGAAAATATGAAGTAGAGCATTTTAGAAAGTGTGATTACTATATTTTTCGATGATGTTGAGAAAAAAGAGAAAAAAGTGATGTAGCATTGCTTGTAGCGTGTGCTAGTTTACAAATTTTAACAAATTTTTACACATTTTAATTCATTGTCAAGTTTGATCAAACTAATGACATCCACATATCTCGTAGGATCTGCATGTACTACACAAATCTTTAATATTCAATTTCATTTACTCGCTCTCCTATTTTACATCAAAATTTATAAAAATCCATAAAAATTTACTCTCTAACATGCGCTAATAACATATATAATTCAACAAAATAGTTTTTAAAAACTTGATTTAAAAGTATGAGACAGAGAATTGAGTATTACAAATTGAACATCAAAACTTCATACAAAAATTATGAACTGATCAATTTAATATTTAGTTTAAATATAACGTTCATTTTAATTTAATTTTTTTTTAACTTCTTGTGTTGTTTACATATGGGAATCGTATTTTCACAAATTGTTGATATATAAATAATTTTAAAACATATTTCCATGCATTGCACAGGTGCAGTTACTAGTTCATCCAAAAGTTAATATTTAAAATTTTGAAATACCTACTGTGGTGCATTGCGGGTAACTATTGTCAATCTGTGTGTTTTACCTGTTATCATCGCTTTCTTGCTAAAAAATAGCTATACATATGTATACAACAACAACAAAAAACTTAGTCTTATTCCCTATAAGTAGGGGTAGGCTGTGTGAAGTCATACGAGAAAATCACGTCGAATCGTCAATATGAATTTTGCTACGTCATGCATTCCTATCTAATGCTAGTCACTCATCTACCTGCATAACACACATATCCTTACAAATAACTTGCATTCACCAACGGTCTTCCTCTACCTCTCTTTACACTGCCTACGGCAATACTCTCACTCTTCCGAACGGGTACACCCTCAGGCCTCCGCCGTATATGTCCAAACCATCTTAGTCAAGCCTCTCTCATCTTATCCTCAATGGGGATCACTCTTAATCTACCACGAATCTCTTCATTTGTAATTTTATCTTTCCTAATCTTGCCACACATCCACCTCAGCAATACGCATTTCGCCACACTTAATTTTTGTTCATTTACCTTCTTAACTACCCATCACTCGCTGCCATATAATAACGCTGATCGTACAACTGTCCGATAAATTTTTCCTTTTAATCTCAAAGGCATATTACGGTCACATAAAACCCCTGAGGCACCTCTCCACTTCATCCATCCAGCATTAATTCTGTGATTTACATCACCCTTTATGTCAACATTGGTTTGAACCATTGAAAAATTAAAAAACGTACAAATATTGCCAAAGTGAAAGATGAAAAAAAAAAATCAAAAAGGGTAAAGAAGAGACTAAAAGGTGGAAGAAGATTACAAATGCTCTGATGCATAATATCAATACAGCAGGAACATGCAATGATACAAAATGGAAAAATCTGTTATTTTACGTAACTGGTCTAGCAGTGCAAATACATGTGGAGTTCAAATACATGATTATATATCCATGTGTAAAATGGAACCGAAAGAAAAGCTAAAGTACTGGCAAATAGAGAGCAACACCAGTACGCATATAATCACCAATGCCATTTCAATTAAGGGAATCATAAAGAATTGGACTTGCTTCTAGCTTTTCTGCAAATTTATCAAGAATATCCTTCAAGAGAACCGTGAAATCATCCTTTTCCAATTCTGCACCTATTTTCTTGCTCTCTATCTCAGTAAATACTTCATCAAAGATAATCTTCATTTCATCTACTTGTAGAGGTGGTAATCCCAAATCCTTCCCATTTTTCTCAAGGAATAGACGAATTGTTGTTGCGCTTCTTTCTTTGTTCTTCTGCTCATTTTCTTCCATCAATATTTTCTTTAAAATCCTGTTCAGTTGGTTTTCATCTGCCAGGAGCTGCACCGTGTCCCACGAAGTACCCAAATTATGCACACTTGTCTAAGTATATATGATGGGAATAACTTTTATCTACCTCTGAACACATATCCAAAAATAATTCTTTTTCCCCCCCAACCCCCCTAAAATGTCTACCAAATAAACACTAAATTCGAGTATAAAAACCAAACTTGCATGAAATATCTTAATGATAGCAAGATAGCCATGAACAACCTCCTAGGAGGTATGTGTGTTTAATGTGTGTTTAACTGCAGAAAAAAATCCAAGGTGATAAAGTTACCTTTCTCAGCTTAAAACCGTTCATGATTTTGATGTTCTGTAGCAACACGATATGCTTCATAGCAAGAGCATCTGCTAGTTCTTGTAGCACAGACTGCAGTAACTGTGCAAATTGTGCCTGCCCCAGTTCTTCTTTTTCTTCAGCTCCATGCCTTTTTAGGATATCATTTAGTTGAGGAAACTCTGTTCAACAACATAATTTCCTCAGAATCACAACCACATCACTACAATAACTTTTGCAACTGTAACTTCTTAAAACAGAAAGCAAAAGCAGTAATAAAAGTTTTTAATTCTGATGCATGATATGTGACAATACGATACATCAATAATGCATGCACGTTGATTCTTCATCATCATCAGGAAGAAAAAAAGACAAAAACATCATTAATCCATGATTGACATAGCGAGCGATGGAACAAAACCTGCAGGAGTTCTTGAGCAGACTGAGCATTTAACAAGACTTGCATGAGCATATACGAGTAGTAAGCACGTATGAGGAGGACACAAAATTGTGTGTCTACATGATTATATATTACCCTGGAGTTACTAGCAACTAAATAGCATATGATGATGGGGGTGGGGGACCCTATATATTAGCCTCATAGATTAAGAAATTGGAATAACATGGGTAAAATTAAAGTTCATCAAGCCCAAGTACTTAACTACGCATAAAACATGCAACTCTTAAGGCAAAAGGATTACAACATAATATATTGTTGCAATTTATACGTCCAAGTAAGTTAATCCTCATTATAGGCCATTTCACAAATTTCTAAACAGTTCAGTCAGTATCAAAACATGTCAAGGTGTTCCACATCTCGTGCGTGTGAGAGAGAGAGCATGCCTGAGAAAGGAGGAACTCCCATTTCTAGACCCATATGAATTAGAGCATTCTGGATCTCATTCTTACTAATCTTTCCTCTGTCTTCTGTGTCTAAATCAGTGAAAATATTCTCTGCTAGCATTGCAAAATCATCTTCATCTTCCAAAAACATTCTAAGAGTTCCTCCATCCAAAATTGCCACAACAATCGGATTCTCTGAATGCAAAACAGAAACAACACACTATATGAAAATCCAAGTGAAAAAAGTATGAGTACGAGTTAAAAAGATCAAATGAAGATCAGTTGACAAAACTGTCACAGATAGCTCAGATAAACATGTAGAGTGGAGTGTTTAGGCCAAACTTCTACCAAAAACGAAATATCTCTATTAGAGATATATATGAATCTATCTACACAACCTATCCAATTCTATTTATATTGTTAACTGATGTTTGACTTGAAGAAACGACGAAGCAGTGGCTTAGATGAGACTAACAATGAAGTTTTTGCAAAGAGAGATGGAAACCTCATTGCCAACAGATTCGACAATCACAAATTTTTTATTTAAATTGAATTTATGGTATCGAGATATGCAAAATATGAGCAGCATCCATGTACTTAAAATGATGCTCCTGGACTATCCTGGGTTGTGTATATTGCACATATTCCCCCATTTTGTAGTATATTTATGTTTAACATGTCATATGCCGCTTCACTTGGTGCCTCAAGATTGACCTTTATGTATTGTGAAATTGCATGCTAAAATCTGTTGAGAATCCCTATCAACAATCAACATATTGAGAATGAAAAATTACCTATGAAACTTGAATATCTCAATTAATACATGGCAATTTGCAACTTTAACTTTTTTGATCGTGTGGAAGTGAACAAAATAATAATAATAATAATAATAATAATAATAATAATAATAATAATAATAATAATAATAATAATGAGGATGATGATGATGATGATGTTTGATCGTGTGAAATGAACATAATAATGATGATGATGACGATGATGATCCAAAACAAGTTGAATTTTTTTTTTTTTCCTGCAGCTCCTTTATTGTTTACTGATTAATGAACATTATTCAAAATTATGTGGCCATAATAATGGCAGCCTTAGCAAACTGGTATATTATTCAGTATCTGGGATTCTGACCATTGTATATAACTCAATATGTTGGTTAGAGCAGATGATATTGATATTCAATTAAAAAAGAAAAAACCTTTAACAAGGTATTGGATTGTCATGTTTCTTTTTTCAGAACTCCACCACCAAAAGTCTAATCATTCCCAAAACTGCAACATTCACTTTTCTTGAGATCAAGTGAGACCCAAAGGCATAAAACTATAGTTTAATCAAAGTAGAGATTCAACTACGAAAATTAACATGCCCAATCTCATCTAATAGACATCGTGTCCATGATGTAGGCCTGATTATGCAAATTCAGACATAAAATTTCTTTCACACCACAGGCTTCAATGTTGCTTAATGGAAATGGTAAGTTCTAGAGATTTTAACCTAATTTAATTTGTAAAAGGTTCAAAATGATATTAAAAGAGGGCAAAAAAGGACCAACAGGTATCAAGTTTCTTACCTACGATCGTATCTACCAAAGAGTATAATATATTACCTATTGATATCAACAGGTTTCCACAGATGAAATTGAAAATAAAGAAATTACTTGGTCAATATCCAAGTCCATCCACACCTATCAGTTGATCGGCAATGGCGGACACGTATTTCTGAAGAATCAACTGTGCCTTGTCATAATTGAGCACCGTGGTGAGAAAGCCAGCGCTGTCGGAGATGCCAAGGCACTGGAAAGCGGCGGACTTCAGACTTTCCGGTAAAGCGATTCCGTGAAGAGCAAGTGAGATTCTCGATTCTGCCAGCTCTAGTACCTCTGCGCCGGTGATCGCTCCGCCACCTTGTGACGGAAGCAGCGACACGTTCAGTGCTCTGAGCTCTGTTCCGTCCAGAATTGTTAAACCTCCTTGAGACATTTTCAATTTTGAGAAAGAGAGGGAGAGAGTTGAATATTCGAATGTGTTATAAGATTGGGGCAGAAGGTCCAGCGCTAGGTAAGCGGGAAGAAAAGTAAAAGCGCGTAGCGAGCATTGACGCTTATTGCCGTATGAACCAATTAACCCCTCCAACTCCAAGTCTCAAGGGTAGCCTCCTCCTGCCCGGATAACGTGGCCTGGATAGGCCCTCAATTAGCTGGGTTTTAAAATTTTGTAAAGCTTAAACTGTATAATTAAACATTTAGATCAAACTTTGAGTTTAAACGGATGTAAGTATATGTTTTGAGAGATTTAAAAAAAAAAAAAAAGGTACAATATGGCAAGGTTAAGATTTAAACTAAACGTTCATTAAGCGAGATCGAAACAATTTTTTTAGAACCAAAATACAAATAAATGAAAACTTAAAGTTAAATTCATAAATTTTAAGAGAAATTTAGTATCCATTTGCATGCGTCCAAGGTTTGTGTTCAATTGTACTACTTAGTTATTTGCTATATATATATATATATATATATATTGTTATAAAAGTATAGAAATAATAGAGAGAATTTAGAGAGAATGAATTATAAGGAATTCACAGGAATGAATTTCATTAATAACTGAAGCCCTATTTATAGGGAAACTTCGAATGGCACAATCGTAATTACATAATTTCATCAGGGACATAATAGTCATTCACATCATTAAAATATATATAAATTATTTCCTCGATTCCCTCAGTGCGTTTTATATTCATAACACTTGAATGACTATTTGTTTGTCTTCTAGACTTGTTTGGAGAAAAACCCAATGAAACTTCCAAACTGATTGTAGGAAAGTTTAGAATGGTCATATCTTGTTTCGTAAATATTTCTCCCACGATGTCGATCACCAATATAGAGATGCGTCTTTGCTCGTTAAAACCTTGTCAAGAAAACCCGGTGGGAAAAACTTGATCGAAGGAAAAGAGTCTGATTACTCCATCGATTTCATATCTTGAGGGCCAGATATCCTTACTTACGGTAAAGGATTTCAATATCATCATTGTTTGGATCTAAAGCATTGTCTCTATTATAACTTGATCCAATATATACAACTGTGTTGATTTCTCTTGTCGTCCTCAATATACCATGAATATGCCGTTAAAACCTTATTAGGAAAAACCCGGTGGGAAAAATCCTAATGAAGGAAAAAGTACATTATTCATGTGAATACGCCTTTAATGTTGCCTCATTAAAAACCTTGCTAGGAAAACCCAATGGGATAAAACCTCAGTCGAGGGAAAAAGAGTGCAACGCGTATTTTATACAAGTATCTTTATAAGCATTTCAAAATCTTTCATAGATTTGTATGAGTATCATATACATTGGTTCATACTCTTCATTCATCTCCACGTGAATGAAATTTTAGATGTTATACAATATCATGTTATATTCGGTGCATATATGCAATCATGACTTGATCTCATTTTCTCACTATATCGAGATAAATACCTAAATCTCTTACGGAGATTTCATAGTAGTTGAGATTACGCCTCATTAAAAACCTTATTTGAGAAAAACCCTGTTTTGGGACAAAAACATCAATCAAGGAAAAGAGTCTGACATATGAATTTCTCAACAATATCAATGTAGATATTTTGAGCCGTTGCATCTGCTTGATACAATAATACATTTGAAACCTCTTCAAGAGTTTCATTCTCATTTCTCATTAAACCGTGCATGAACACTTTAATCATAAGGGCATATATTTGACATCGGCATTTTCGATGGATTTTAATATCCTCACTATTATTGATAGTATGTAGCGCTATCTTTTCATAGTGTGTCGACACTTTCAATTTTATTTCTTTCCCCATATCGACATAACTTATCGAGATATCTCATTTATCAATCCTCTTGTAGGATTACACAATATAGTTATGTCTATATACTCTTCAAGAGTATATGCCTCCGTTATTAAGACCATCTTTAATAATTTGCTTCGATATATATGATTGGGGAAATGTCATAATATCAACGCTTCTGGCGTGCTAACTTATCAAAGCATCTTAACTGATATATGTGATTGTTCATAACATCTTTTATACATCTTTGAACTTCAGGTTCATATTTTAATTGTGAGGATATAGTATGATGCATTTCACATATCATTTTCAGCCTTTAATACTCCCCCTCATGCTAAGAAAATTTAGAACACTAAAACTCATATATATTTTTATCATTCAGTCTTAATATGAGAATTTATATAGTTTGCATTCTATTCTCGATATTGGCAATTTATTGGAGGACTTTAAATAATTTGCCACATAATATCCCACTTGTATGCGCATACTCAATCCTTCAGGGATTTATTCAAGTATTGGGATATACATTTACTAGCTTTATCATTAAATCTGGAAATCATGCTCATACCGTGAGCAAATATTTCGTAAATTTCAAATTACGAATCATATACACATGTGACTATCTAGTGGATCCATATCATAATATCTAGTAGTCCACATGGAGGATGAGTGGGCCCATATTTCTCATCATTTATTCGGATATATTTGGGATTTATTCCCAATATTGGCTAGTAATGATTTCATCATTTATCGAGAACAATCATTGAAGAATTCTTTTAATTCTTCACTTGAAATATTGATTTCAATAATTATTTAAACCGGGATGGTCGATCAGGTTACGCAAGCAGTATTATTGAACTTTTAGTTCAGTAAATTCTTATATCGATTTCACTAGTATATGTATAGTGCTCAACATGATTTATTACTTTCATCATATGTATAGCTCACCGACATATTCCATCATGTTTGGTAGCATTATTACACATCCTTTGTTCAAGCGTGGAATCTTAGCACATACGCTTCATGTTTCGATACTGTTCCAACGCGGAGCCTTACCTCATACGCGTTTATAAATTATCCGGGCACTTACAGTATTCACCATAATAATGGTCCATATATAATAATGGATAATTTGCTCTCAAATCTTCGAAAATACTATCCATCACTACCGATCAAAATCCTAAAAAGGATTTATCGAAGTAGGCTTGAAAGGTTGAGGATGCTAATGAATAAGGGTATCCCACAAGATATCCGATGGTTGATTGAAGCAAAGGTTCGATTATCTAGTGAGGTTTCAATTCCTTCTAAATACATGCCTGGTATGGGTAAAAGTAGTTTTTCAAAGAAACGGAGAGCAAAAAGATTAGGAGGATGCTACAAGTGTGCTCGGTGGACATGTGACACTCGATGTAAATCTGTGGGGTACTTGTCCAGAAACCGAGAAGATAAAATAGCATTCATTAAAGATGGATTGAGTAAGGAGCCTTTGGATGATATTCAACAGGCTCTTGAGACACATCCTAGTGGACACGTACAAGGTGAGCTAATGGCCTTATGGGCCAAATTCAAAGATCAACAAATGCGTTCTGATCTTGAAAAACTTACTTTAGAAGATCCTGTTTGTAAATTTAGTAGAAAAATTTAGTATAATGATTTTCCCATATTTATGTAAGAAAACTTGGTGTAATAACAAAGATCAATATATTTCTTTTATTTGTAAATATCTTTTTTCAATTTTAATATATATATATATATGTATATATATATTATTTTTCAATCAAGCAGTGTATATGTCATTTCACTAAAATTTTTCTGCCTTTTCCTCTTTCATCTTTGTCAAAAAGTAAATAGTAGAATCAATTATTGGTTTGAAAATTTTTTCTTTAAATAGAGGGATTCATATATCTCTCATGTTCATACATTAAAAGTATAGTGCAAAAAGAGAGATAGGAGTAGAGATGGATATGGAGATTTTAGAATCATCTCATACAAGTCAGCATTTACCTCACCAGATTAAAACCATATGTGTTCTTGGTGGCTCCAGACTAGTAGGTCATATCCAATATGTGGATATGGCAGACCAACTTGTAAGGGAGTTAGGGAAACAAAATATCAATATACTATATGGAGGGACTAATAACAAACTATTAAGGAGTCTTATGATGGCCGCACAATCATGGGGGATAAGAGTGTCAAGTGTAATACCTTTTCATCGAATTGGAGGCAGTAATCGAATTGGAGTTAGAAATGTCATTAGTCCAGCTGGATTGATGCTAGAAACACAATCCATCCACGACTGCCTGATGTACATGATGAGCAATAGTGATGCTTTTATTGTTCTTCCAGGCGGCTATAACACGCTGGAAGAAATATTCAATATAGCGTCATTTGCACAGTGGAACTTTCATAACAAACCCATAGGTTTGTTGAATATTAATTATTTCTTTGATGGTTTGCTAGCTTTTCTAGATCAGGGTGTAGAACATAAATTTATTTCTCGTTATTGAGAAATATACTTGTTTCCGCTAATACAGTTGCTGATCTACTCATCAAGATTCAATCATATGTTCAAAAATCTGTGGAAGCTGAAACCCGTCGGTCACAGACCATCGGTGTCAAGAGAAAAAGAGATCCTTTGGATCTTTCATTATGAACCCGAATGTTCGGGGTGGCAGAGTTACGGAGTATTTGTACTCTCGAGACGCATCCCTCATTTATGGGTTCAATATGTATTTTCTTTTCGCATATTTATTGCCATCTTTGATATTCTCAATATGTTCCACTTCGACTGTTTTGTACTTCTTCTGGAGTAATAATAATAATATCATATTGGCTTTATTCAAATACATAAATCTTAGTGATTATGCTTCTTCAAGAGCATTTTATTCTCATATTAATACAATCTCATATCATCGATGAGATTACTTCATATAATCTTCCATGCGATATATTTTCTTTGATTTATCAACATGGGATCTATTGAGCATTTTACTTTCATCTATTTATTCAATGGTAACTTCAGTACCACTTACTCAATTTTCCCCATCAATATTCAATAGGCGTGGAAAGTGAACATTCCTTTATTAAATGCTTCTTTAAGAGCATTTCTCATCATATCACAATATACTAATCTCATAATGAGATTTTTCACCACGATATATTTTCTTTCTCTTTTATCGCAATGGGATTCTTTGAGCAATTTCATTTCATCAATACATACAATTGTAAATTCGACATCACTTGCTCAAATCCCTTCTTTAATATCAATAGAATATTCATATTGAACATATATAAATCAGTTATCCAATTGTGGGGTTTAATCCAACCACATTTGTAATAAGTATTCTAAACGTGTGGTATAACCCATCACATTGAAAATATGCATACCAATCGTGTGATATAACTCACCACATTGGAAATATATGCGAAATTTAAAGTGCGTAAATTTAAATTGCAGAAATTAAATTTCCTCCAATAGGTGGTCGAACCTACCTTATGGGAATTATTGCAATAAATATAAATTTACGGAATTTAAATTGCGAGAATTAAAATGCATAATGATTAACTACTTCTTCAGGAGTAGGATCTGCTTTAGTAGAAGGTATCACCCATCACTTAGCATATAAATTGCATAAATATATAAAACCTTCTGTTCAGTGATGGTTGAACCCATCATCAGGTAGGAGGTATTGCAGTATTTAAATTGCAGTAAATAAAGTACGAGAATTAAATATTGAACTGCTTCTACGGGAGCAGATTTGTTCTTCTAGAACAAATTCTCATTACTTCTACAAGAGCTCACTTATCCTTTTAGAATAAGTATATTATGTATTTAAACTCTTCTGAGTTAAAATAATATTAGATCTTTTAACTCAAATGGACTTGGTCGTAATTAATGGATTTAGAATTTCTTGAATATTCTATCCATTTTGTTTATTGTTGTCAAAGTAAGCGTGGAGGTCGAACGATCGTCTGCGACCAACGCTACCGATTCTTGTGGCGATCTGCTAGTGCGTGGCGTTACACATATTTCTTTATAAAACATTAATACATACTCAATTCTTCAGCTACGGTTCTTGCGGCGATGCGCTTTAACAAGTGCGTGGCGTTACACATATTTCTTTATAAAATTTTAATAGTATAAGGATTAATACGTAAATATTCACAAGTCCAAGGACCCTTTTGTAACTTTTTCAAAAGTTGGAGTCTTGATTTGTAAATTTTGAAAGTTTGCCTTATCAATATTGGTGTCAAATCGAAGATCTCGATTAAATCGAGTATAATGGAGTCGAGAAAATTTGATTTTGATAATGTATGCTCCTTATATCTCGAGAAAACGAATGTTATAGTTTAATATATTATTATATTATAAAATAATAATATATATAATTTTCCGTCCTTTCTCGATTTTCCTTCTGAATTCGTTTCTGCGTATTTTTGGATTAGGAATTAAAGACATGAAGTAACGGTGTGATTTGTGAAGATTTTCTGGTTTCAATTACAATTGAAGAGAAGATGTGTAGGAGAAGTTTATTAAAAAAACAATTCGTTATTTGAGAAATGTTTAATCAGGTTTACGATACAGAGGATCATCGTTAGATCTGTTGTAAGCATCTCCTTCTTATTCTTCGAAATTTAGAGGCTACGTCTTTGATAACGTGTTATAAAAGTATAGAAATAATAGAGAGAATTTAGAGAGAATGAATTATAAGGAATTCACAGGAATGAATTTCATTAATAATCAAGTCTATTTATAGGAAGCTTGAATAAGCGCGATAATCGTAATTACATAATTTCATCAGGGACATAATAGTCATTCACATCATTAAAATATGTATAAATTATTTCCTCGATTCCCTCGGGTGCGTTTTATATTCATAACATATATATATATATATATATATATGTGTGTAATTTTTTTATTTTTCTCGAAAGTCTTTATCGTTTGTCGTTTTTCTCGAAAGTCTTCATCGTTTGTCGTTTTTCTCGAAAGTCCTCATTCTTCTCACAAAATGTAAGAATATGGACCAAAACGGGTCCTTGAAATAAAGCTACCCCAAATTATAAGTCGTTTTTCTCGAAAGTCCTCATTCTTCTCAGAAAATGTAAGAATATGGACCAAAACGGGTCCTTGAAATAAAGCTACCCCAAATTATAAGTCACAAATGTGCCAAATACCTGGATTTTTTTACCTCAAAGAGAATCACCCTTTGAAATTCATAGCTAATAAATGGCACATGAATAAGTAGACGAAAGTCACACCACCACATCAGGGTTAAACTTCAATGTCCCAACAGAAAGTTACTAAAAATATGCGACAAATCAGATTTATACTGAGCAAACAATTCATTGTCCATTCTTTGATTTCTTCACTGGAGGCTTTGCACATATTTCGTCGTCATCTTCCGAAGATACCTCCTCTGCTTCATCAGGAACTTCTGTTGGAATATTATGTTTTGTTATAAAGTCCTTGAGTATGCTCATGCTCTGCTCCTTCACTGACATCAATTGCTCAGAAAGTACTCCGTTGTTAGACTCAACGGAGAATGTTTCTGATCCAAGATGAATGGTGGCTCTAACTTGGGGATACACAGATACACTATCTGTGAGTTGAGCTTCCATAATGCAAAGTTTTGCTCGACCTGAAGCATGAAAATCTTAATTCAAATCATGTTCGTACTAAGGCCAATGAACGTTTTAACACAAGAATTACCACCTAACTTGCACTATTCAGTAAAAAGCCAAACGTCATCACCAACAACACATCTCACATCGTTACTAGTTAATATGCACCCGTGGCCCTGACAACTATGCATCCTAAAAAGTTAGTAAAAGTTAGTTAGTAGGGAAAATAAAAGTTTATCTCAACAACAACACAGGAACACATGATAAATTTCTTAAGTCATGGTAACCTATTTTAGTGAAGAAAGTATTTCTTGGGTGTCTCTCAACTTAGGAGCATGTCATTTCCTTTCCAGAAAATATTAATAGTTTCGGTTACAGCTGATGTCACAGAGAATTTATGAATTTGGAGGATCTAAGTCATGGTAGAAGTGATATCAAGTCCTTCGATTGGAGGGAAAATAATAGAGAGGCCTCCAACCCATTTGAGCTGTAATAAGCAGTTTTCAACCGTTGAGGTTTGTAATTTCTCAGACTTTTCTTCCTCCCCCATCTCTAATCAGGTTGTCCAAGACTTTCAGATTACAGGACACTGGGACATGGCCAAACTTACTCAGTTGCTCCCTCAACATGTCATCCATAGCATTGTGCAAATTCCTATACTTGATATGCCTGACCAACTCATACAGATCCCCTCCCAAACTGGTGAGTTCTCTACTGCTTCTTGCTAGGATCAATTGAGAGTGAAGAAAAACATTCAGAAATCTTATCAATATATATGGCCTGCTTTTGTGGCTCCTAAAATTGCTGTTTTTGTTTGGAGAGCTTTGTTGGATCCCCGTTGATTAGACTGTTAAAAGGAGAATGAGCATGAGCTTGGCATCTAAGTGCCCTTGTTGTGCTAGTGAGGAGTCTATTGAGCATGTCATTGTCACAGGCGAAGTGGCTAGGGAAGTCTGGTCTTACTCATTAGGCAATTGTGATACTCATCTTTGTTGCAGCCACCCTATTCAGCTGTTTATGCAATGGATCCTAAGATACCCCAAGACTGATCACATGGCGTACCTTGTCCCTCCCTTGGTGTTTTGGTTGCTTTGGATTGAGAGGAACAAGGATAAACACCAGAATACTCAGATGCATTCTAGCAGGGTTGTTTGGGCTGTCAAAGGCATGCTAAGGTTGATAATGCTTGCTCAAAAGCCTTCTCGTCTTAGTCCCAGTTGCTCTGTTGCTTTAGTGCCTTGCGCCAAACCACCAGAAGGATATATCAACCTGAATAAGGATGGTAGTCTCAAAGGGAATAAACTTGCTGCTGGTGGTGTTTTTAGAGACTGTAGTGGCTCTCTTTTGCTTGCTTTTAGTGAAGGATTGGGTGATAGTGAAAGTATCCTTGACGCAGAAGTTCAGGCCATATACACAGGTATCAAACTCCACCAACAATATAGCTTTGAACATATTAGCATTGAAACTGACTCTTCGGGGGGCCTCTAATCTGATTCGACAGTCTCATAGGGGACCTTGGAAGCTTCAATACACTCTTCGCTTTATTCGATCTCAGCTGAAACAGCTAGGTCGAACTATTATGCACATTTGGAGGGAAGCAAACCACGCAGCTGATTGGTTGGCAGAACAAGGTAACAACCGAACAAGGTAACAACCAGTCAGGCCTAATGCTATACAAACCTGAAGATCTGAAAGGGAGGATTACTGGCATTCTTAAGACGGACAGAGATTGCATACCTTACATTAGAAAAACTAGATACTAATTCTTTCATTTTTCATTATTCCTGTTTCCATTGATGTTCTTGTAATAACGGAGGAGTACTCCTTACATCATGCATTTAAAATCTCTTTAGGCTTGTAATTTATTTGAGAGGTAAGGCTCATCACACCCCCCTCTCGGCTTTTAATTATTTCTTTTTTCAATAAAATTGTAACTTGGGCTTGGATTTTTGAGCCGAGATATTTCCTTAATAAAACAAATAAAAAATACTGTTCAAGTTTGTAATGTGCCGGTCCATACTCGATAGTAGCCAGTTTCTGTCAATTTAACCATCAAAGGACATTGATAGCCTCATTTTGAATCAAAGTTGATAAATTTAGGAGAATAAACGAAGAAAACCACCCACATTTGTGGCTCTACGCATCGCACAAAAGCTTGAGGTGGGCTTAAGAAATGGATGAGAAAAAAAGCAGACTTAAGAATCTCCAGGAGGCAGAAATTATAAGCTCAGAATCAGCCAAGGTCCTCAAAGCACCTTGACAATTAATGTAGCCTCATACTCAAAGATGCAAAACAGCAAACTTTCCATTCTAACAAATTGGGAGACTCGGTCATTATCGGTGATTTTGTACTAAACCGAGGTTCTTGAGCAAGGAAATGTTCCACACATAAAACACTTCAAAATCAACTCTTTGTTCATTTTAACTTTTCTCCACCTTAAAATTAACTAACTACAATCAAAGCCAAACTTCATTATGACCATACATCTCAAAGCACCAAACATTATTATCCACACATCTTGTGGCACCATAACCATTGGACCTGAAACATTGGTTTTGAAAGAAATACGAGTTTCCCAAACACGCTACAAACATGGAGCTTTCCTCAGGTATGCAAGAATAATGTGAGCCTCGGGAAAAAGAAGATGCACACATGACAGATGAAACTATTTGAAGCTCTGGGACAGGCTCTTTAACAATATCCCATGTAGAAATCTGGTTTTTGTTAATATATTTCATCAATTAATCCATGGTCCTATAGTATTTCTATGGATAGACTGGCATTCCTGAACCTTTTACTGATTTCATATTCGTCAGAACACCGCTATCTTTCCTTCAAGTTCAATAAATTTTGTTACCTCCACCTCATGAAATTGTCTCGGAACCCCAAAATTTGACGAGTCAGCAAAGGCAATAATTCCGATGCTCTGAAGGATGTAAATTGGTAAGAAGACTGAAGATAGTAGTCTGATGTTAAAAACGAAAATCGCCACAAGTAAAATGGGTGAAAAGCGCACAAATCGTATAGAACTAAACATGAAAATAACCACGCAGCTGCTATAGGGAGATTGATTAACAACAGCAAACAACAACTTCGGAAAATAGATAAATTCAATAATAAATTTGAGACTGCGTACCTTCCAAGCTTGGGGATGACGAAGAAAGTCGAGCAGAAATCACAACGCCGCTAGCTAGATAAGGGGTGATGAATCCGTCTCCCTTTTACCCCCTCCTTCACGCTAGAATTACACTTTACTAGTACTGTGCAGTGAGTGCGATGCACGAGATCCGTGAAAATAGTTGGACCTTTTGCCCACTAACTGCAATCTTTACATGAAAAAGATTGGAGTTTCAATTAGATACTGTACCACATTGATAGTGTCAAATTGGCATGTATTTATTTAAAATAAAAATAAAAAAGTTTTATTTTGAAAAAAATATTAAATATATATTTATTATTTTATTTTCTTTATTTAATTTATTTTACAGTCTTTATTTAGTATTTTTTTCTTATTTTATTTTTTATATGTACATTTTAATTTTTATATAAATTTTAATTTTCCGAATTATAAATATAATTTAAAATGAACTATATACAAGTATTAATGAAAAGGTGATATTATAAGTTCAAAGTTGTAAATTACAATAGTAATTGAATTATTTTAAAAAATAAAAATTAACTTTTTTATATGCATTTTAATTTTTGAAATAGAAGTTGGAATGTCAACTTGATACAGCGTCACCTTAGTAACGAATTTTTGTTTAAAAAAATTATTTTTATTAATTTCAAAATATTAAATAAAAACCTTTTTTATTTATTTTTACCATATTAAAATAATATTTTTAAATAACTTTTATCGGTAATGTGCATTGGGGGTTAAATGATCAGAAAATAAATTTTTTATTAAGTTCAAATATTAATATATTTTCACAACCATTTTCTAGAACATCTACTGTTATACCCCGCACAGTAAACCATATATGATTTATAACAAAAATCACACATATTTATGATAAACTACATGTGATTTTTTTTCCAAAAATATGTGCGGGGATCAAAATATTTTCATATATTTCTATTGTCTAATTCATAGTTTTAATATTATTTTAATTCGTAATTTTAACATTATGTTAAGCAGATTATAATCTCTCAGTGCATCGCACGGGTGTAATACTAGTTTAAGAAAAAATTTGCCCATTATATTATTTTATTTTTTCTCATTAATTATACATTTTCCTAATATCACTATAGTAATCTTGAAATGATACTAATCACTACTACTTTAAAAGCCTCAATAGCTCTTGACACTATTCCTACGACGAAATGAAAACAACGCCCTTTTTCTTCTCTTAACACAAAGACGATGCCGTATTGACCCGGTACTGGGATGCGGACTTTGTCCCGACCCGAACGCTGGAGTACTTTTGTCTACGCATTTCCTAGCATATTCGTCTTTCTCACTCTGTCTCATCCTTCGTCATTCTCTCTCTCTCTCTCTTTCTCTATCAATTTCCTCCGCGCGAAAAAATACTTCGGGGATTGTTCTTGCTATGCTTTTGTACGTTTTGGTTGGGGATTTCAGATCTCATCCCTCTAGAATTTCAGATCGAAGCATTTTGGAGACGAGCAAATCGAACAATTTTTCTGACCCTTGCCCTAGATCTCCACTCTGCTCTCTTCGTAAGTTTGAAATTAGTTTCGACACATTATTTTAATTTTCCCCTTTTATTTTGTAGTTCCTGCTTACTTTACAGCGCTGTGGTTTGTCTTGGCAACGCTCTCATAAAAATATTTTGTTTTGTTGACAGGTCATCTACACTTAAGCGGTTGGTGAATTAGGAAACAAAATAATCATGTCAGTTCTCTGTAGTTTTGTTTCTCTAGAGTTAATTTAAATTTCTTTGAGTTTAAACTCTTTGATTTCTTGTTAGTTTTGGTGACTTCAGATGACTAATGAACAACAAGATTTAGCAAAAGATGTTGTTGACAAGAGACATAGAAAACAATGTATTGTGACAAAGGATGCTGACAATGTGAAACAACGCTGGCTGTATGGTGAAAATAAAGACAAGGATGCAAACAAATTGTGAACCGATAGCCTATAGACGTAAATTGTTTGTCTATTTTTAGAAAACAAACTGAAGGAGTTAGAAGAAAGGTTAGCTTTTTGCTAAGCAATCAAGGTTGGCTAAATCTCAATAAGATCAAATGGATAAGATTCTAATCCATATCGTTAAAGAGTTCACAATTCACCCTAATTATTTTGCTTATCCTCAAATAATAAGTAAATAGTACAATGGCTTCTCGAGTCTTATTATTTCTTTTCCAATGGAAATGTATTCCTATTCACATTTAAGTATTTTAAGATTTTATGAATGCTATGTTCCTATATGCCTTTGCTGGTTGGTTTCTTTACTTTTTTCATTTTTTACCCTATTTCTCTAATGAGGCTTGAAAGTAGAAGCATTTATGTGTTGGAGAATTGGAATTGACTTGTACGTTTTTTGCATCTTTCAGGAACAACTCTATAATCATCTATTGGAGAAGGAAGAGCAAATTTTGAGGCATGTAAAACTAGACACAAGAATTCAAGAAATACAAACGTATACCTTTCATCATAGGTAAGTATTTGTAGATGAGATTTTAAGATCTGAAATTTGCTTCTGCTAGGAATGTATGTGGTGCTTTTAATAATTGGCATGCTTTGATTTGTTGAATTTGCATCAAGGTCAACTTTTATTTTCATTATTTGCTATAGAATGGCATGATTGCATATAATTTGCATACTTTTTAATTTATAAATTTCATAGATATTAATTACAGCAATGTATTTGCCGTAGAATGGTAGCATGGTATAAACATGGCTCACCCTTTAATTTATAAATTTCAAAGTTACTAAATACAGCGTCATTTCTGAATTTTTTAGCTTCCATTGTTGATAAGTTGATGACAGTTTAACTATCTAGAGTATTGTTTCAATTTACATCAATGAAATATATGTACATGTTTAGAATGGCCACTGGTCTCTCTACATTGCTATAGGGCCATTGAATTAAGAAAACTACGGGGTGTAAAACTATGTGTGATTAAAGATAGAAGGGAGAGCAAAAAGAAAGATAATGGAATCTTTATTTTGTTATGCGCTAAAAAGAGTTCCTTAGTGTTTTGTTATTTTCTTTTGATAATGCAGCTTAACGACTAAGTATGCGCTTTTCGGAAATCTGTAGCATTTCGTGAAATTGTGGATTATATTTGTATTTTCTCTTATTATGGCATTTTTTTTGGAAAGTTTGAAAGACTGCGAATCAATAATAGTGTGAATGTGTTGAAAAGCTTTCGTGTAAGAACTTTTATTCACCTGTGGGCATATTTATGCACTTTGTATCCTTTAAATTATTTTATTAGTTTATCTTGAGCCTTGCACCTCAAAACTCTTTGTCGTCGAGGTAAAATGCTTTGTTTGAATTGACCCCTTACTAACTGATAATTGTTCTGAGTTCTTGGTAGTTTAATTGAGTTTACTCCCTTGGTGTATGTTTTCTAGAATTCCCATTTTGATATATATCATGTCCTCTTTGTTTGTGTTATTGCAGCTTATCATTCTTGACTTTAGCTTCTACCATTGTAGCTTTCATCCAATTTCTCTGCTATCATCTCTTTGTTCCACTGGACATTATGTTGCCCACTTCAGTCTTCTCCATATCACAGTTGTGAGTATGATTTCAGGGTAACCATCTCCATATTGCAGTCATGACTATGATTTAATGACTTTGATTTAATAGGTCGCTTTTTTCATAGAAGGGAAGCGTAGGGTCACCAGACAAAGTGAACTTGTTATCTTTGCAAAATTTGTGATGGTTAGTAGTTAAAAAATCATGCTCTTGTAAGTTGTAGTAGATTTACCAAATGCCCTCTTTATAATTTCTTAGCCTTTTCGTTCTTTTTTTAGGCTCAATTCTTATTATCCATTTTTTCTTTATAATTCGTGTGACACATTTGTCTTTTTTTTTGTTATATTTTAAAAATTAGTGTCGCATCAAAGTAATTATTATATTGGCATTTGAAATAATTGTATTTGGAATTTAGATGCAGTAATTACTTGAAGGTGGTTTGCTATTATGATTGGAATGACAATGGGTAAATGCCTCATGGTTGTGCGGTAGGTTGTATCACAAATATGAATGAATTGTATTATTGCTTAACAGTTCTTGTAAACATTGCTATTAATTTGGAGTTACAACTTGTAAACATTGGGCATTCATCAGCTTGTAAACATTGGTTGTAAACATTCATATTTGGAGTTTTTACTTTCATGTTTCCTTTGACATGTTATTCTACGCTAACGTATATCAATTTGAGCTAACGTGCATCGCACGTTAGTAATCCTAGTATTATAAAACACCCAATGTTTTCTATCTTTCAAATTACACAAGGGGTTATCTATCATTAAATTTATACAAGAGGTCCTTTGACTTTCACGTATTGCACTTTAGTACTCAATTTTAAATTGTCTTTCAAAAATACCCCAAAATATTTACACTCAAGGTCCTCTATCTTTTAGATTATTTCATTTTGATCCTCAAACTTTGAGATTTTTGACGTTTTTAATCATTTTTGCTATTCTTTTTTCTTCTTCTCTTTCACATTTAAGAAATTTACCTACAAACACCATATTTACATATAATTAAGTAAAAATTCGCTTATTCAATTCAAAAATTACTCATTTAAAGATATAAATAAGTGTATAAAATATCCACTTTTAATTACTACCCCAGGTAATCTCGATCGATATTACTTAGGGTGGTAATATAAATTACAACCTCCGTTAATCTCGACCAATATTCAATTTTTGGCCTCCGTTAAAATATGAACTCTTTTTTCCCTTGGCTAAGGTTTTGTCCCATTGGATTTTCCTAGCAAGGTTTTTAATGAGGCAACCTTCATGGCGTATTAACATGAATAATGTACTCTTTTTCCTTCATTAGGATTTTTCCCACTAGGTCTTTCCTAATAAGGTTTTAACGAGGCATATTCATGATATATTGGGAACTACAAGAGAAATCGACTCAATGAATTTATTGGATCAGTTTATAATGAAGACATTACTTAAATCAGTGATGGCTTATGAATCTTTGGCCAGAAGTGAATGTATCAGTCATCAAGATACGGAACCAAATAGAGTAGTTGAACTCTTTTTCTTTCGATCAAGTTTTTTTTCCATTGGGTTTTCTTGACAAGGTATTAACGAGACAACACATGAATGTTCTTATAAGAATGATCGCCATCTGGGGGAGCAACTTACCTCTTCGCTCATGTTTTGTCCTACGAGGTTTTCCTCAAGCAGTATATGATCACTCAAGTTCTCCTACTAGGTTTTTCTCCAAACAAATTTAAAAAGCAGTCGTATAAATAGTCATTCAAGGGGGAGTGTTGTAAAATCACCAAAAGGGAAAAGAAAAAGGCACCGAAAGAAAAAGTATATATAATAATTATGTTTTATCGTGTGAATGACTATTGTATACCGAATCAATATTTGTAATACGATGTACCCCAATATTTTTCTATAAATAGGGATCATTTGTAATGAATTTGGTAACGAGTAATAAAGTGAAAAATCTCTCGTTCACAACAAGTTGTAGTTAGTGGTTAATAAATAAGATATTTTTATCTAGTGGACAAAGATCGGCTTTAACCTATATTTATTGGGCATTTTCCCAGATAATTTTAATAAAATTTCATAATTTTTTAATTATATAATCAATCCAAAAGAGAAATAATAATTTACATAATATTTAAATTTAGTATGAATGTTGAAATTACTTTACAAATACACCTAAAATAATTTAAAATTTGAAAAATTTTCTGTAAAGACTACATGTATATTGAATTAGCATTAAAATAGCATATATGCATAAAAAAAAGGCATTAAGATAGCAAATATTATCTAAATTGGATATTCAAAAAAATTATAAAGTAAATATAAAATAATATGTTTAGAATATTTAATGCCTAAAATATAAATATCAATTGAAATCAGAACTCATTTTCCAATTATTGAACTCACAATGCACACTACGTGTAAAAAACTATCTAAAATTATTATTTTAACATGGTAAAAATAAATTAAAAAAATTTTATTTAATTTTTTATTAAAAATGAAAATTTTTCTAAAATAGAATATCATTGTCAACATGGCACTGCATCAATATATATATATATATATATCAAAATTAAAAAATATATTAAAATTAAAATTTATATGAAAAATGTTAGTTCTTATGTTTAGAAATGATTCAATTGCCATTGTAATTTGTAATCATAACCTCATATCACATTTTCATTAATGCTTGCATTTAGTTCATTTTCAATTATATTTCTATGTATAATTCAAAAATTAAAATTTATATAAAAAATTAAAGTATATATAAAAAATAAAATAAGGAAAAAAAATACTAAATAATGAAAATAAAATAATAAATGCATATTTAATGTTTGTTTCCAAAGTAGGATTTTCTTTTTTATTTTTATTTTAAATAAATACGTGTTAACTTGGCACTGCCAACGTAACACAATACCTAGTTGGCACTTTAATTTTTATTAATAGTATGATTTCGTCCCCATTTTTGCCCAGGATCCTTAAAGCAGGCCTCGGTTGATCTGTTTTCTCTACGGGCCATACTCTAATTTTGCACCTTGTTTTAATAATAACTAGTGTTTCTACTCGTGCGTTGCACGGAGAGACATGTAGAAGCGGTAAAACTCATTTCCATAATTAAAAATTGATTTTTTTTAATTCAGAAAAATAGGTGGACCCGATGCGTGTTTATATGTATACACACTGAAGAAGAAGTCAAGTTGGAAAAGACATATAGAAGTGGTAAAACTCGTTGCTATAATTAAAAATTGATTTTTTAATTCAGAAAAATAGGTGAAAGTGGAGGGAAAATGTGTTGGTTTTATTAAAAATTAATTTTTTAATTCAAAAAAATAGATGAAAGTGGCGGGAAAATGTGCTGGTTTTATTAATATATAGATATGAAAAAAATCGATTTTGATGGGAGGCAGGATCCAATATGTGTTGAATTGGATATTGAATCCGGAATTTGACTTAGAAATAATTGAAGAGATGTTGGAAAATTTTGAGAATTTTTTGTTTTTGGGATAGATTTATATTTCATTCAAATGAACTTTTCTACAGTTGGCCTTTGAGGATGGAATCCGATTGTAGAAGAAAACTTACCTTGTAAAAATGGAATTATGGCTAAGTAAAATTTTAGTTGGTACTTGGTCAAAACAAATAATTATGAGTCAGAATTCAAATCCTAAATGGTTAATTGGACTAATTGAAAGTTGATGAGCTTAATTAGATGGTGAAGGGTTAAATTCTGCAAGCAATATTCCTAATGGCCAACTTATATTACTCTAATGGATGGGGTGCTTAAGAGGTAATTTTAGACAAATTATATACCTAATACCCCTTCAAACAAGCAATCAAAGTGGATAAATCATCAATATGGTAACGTATACCTTGTGTATACCCAAATTCATCTTCTTTTCTTTGATTTTGTGTTTTCTACTACTTGCTTCAAAAATCATGAATTCAGTAGTGGATTTGAGTCAAAATTTCATGTTTGAAACACCCTTAGAGCCCGTGGCCTATGTGGGAAATTGGTAAAGGATTTTGGGTGATTTTTGCATCCTCTCTTGTGGTTTTGTGCTATTTACTACTTGTTATAGTTGAAGATGTAAGAAACTTCATGAATTAAACCAAGACTAAGGATGAAAACTAGAACCTATGGCCGTTGATCATGCATGGCTAGGGTTTCATTGAAAATTAGTCTTCATCTTTTAGTATGCTGTTTAAGTGATGTTTAATTGAAGGATTACAGGTTTAATTTGTAACGCCTCCTTTAGTTTCACATCCCATCATTAACATATGATGGTATAATCATATACTGTGCACACTTCATCCATTTAATGTACGTTTGACACGTGCACAAATTCACATCTTATATGGATCCATGTCACATTTACGGAACTAGAGACAACGTCACACACACATGCTGATCCTTTCAAGTATTTCCGAAATCACGAGTCCGTATTTCAAATACAAGTGATCAACATAAACAAAAGGTGGCGTTAGTTTACAGAAAATGTTGTAGCATTAGAAGTTCGAATAAAAATATAACGAAACTTTCAATATATATATATAAGGACTCAAATGATTTCAATGCAGGATCTTTTCTTCCATTCTCCTCACACAATATGCTTTAGGTGACCCTTCGCCGTCTCCAATCTGCTTCCCATGTCCAGCATCATCTAACGAAGGAAAAAGGAACAGAATGAGTCATAAAGATTTAGTGGGAAATAATTGTGGATGCAAATGCATGAGATGAATGTGAATTTGGGTCATGTTGGTAATCATGTGTTGCTAATGAATGTCACATCACACATATGACCTTTCGTTAATCGTATCACATATATGGCCACAATATGTTTGCCTCACTCCATATTTTGGGGATTCGATCCCCCATTTTGGCTGCATATCTTTCACAAATGTAAACACTTAATTGGAAACCTCTTACGCGTACATATTCATGACATAATTTTTGCAAACATGCCAATTAAGTCAAGCAACAAAGGAAATTCACACCGCAGAATGTCATTTATCGAAATTCATGAAGGAAGCATGATAACAATTGTAGTCACTATTTGTTCTTCATAATTTTTCTCCATGTAACATACTATGGCACTAAAAGTTATGAAGGAACATAGAAGATATATCAAGGCATTCAAAATCATAGAAAAAATAGCTTAGTACCAAGAAACTTTACATTGATTAACCTAAAGCATTCAAACAAAGAAAACTTGTGCTTTCCAATCATAAAACTCAACCATAATCTCATAAATGAGTAACGTACCTCTTTACATACATGAACACATCTAATGCCCACCTTTAGGTAGGAAAAAATAAGAAAAATGATGCTTTGGTGGCTTTCTCCTTCCCTTCCTCTCCTTCTTTGTATCACCAAAATGGTTAGATGGTGTTAAAGATTAATAATCAAGTGTCACACAAGGTTTGGGAGGCTTAGAGAGTGTTGGAGAGTGTTCTTCGGGCTTTTGTGGGTTGGGGAAGAAATTGGGTAGTTTATATATCACCACATGGCAAGGAATATTTAGAACAAGCTATTTTGTCGACTTGAAATTACAATCTTATCTTATTAATTACGGCTGTAAATCACAAAAGTACGATCGTATCAACCTTATACACAGTCATACAAAAGTTTTTGCTAATTTTCACATCTTTTTTTCTTCAATATTACAGTCGTATCCTTATCTGTTACGGTCGTATTTACCATTATGACTGTATCTATCACTCTTACGGCCGTAAAAATGGTATTGTCTATTTTCCTCTCCTTACTCATATAATCGTATTTTTCACATGTACGGCCGTATTTTCATTCTTACGATTGTATTTTTAAATTGTACGACTGTAAAAATAGTTATGCTAGAAATTTCCTCACTACATAAATTCTGACGGCCATATCACATCCACATACATCGAGGCACCTATATGCCGGTCTTAAATATATCTTAAACAATCATCATTTGTCAAACATATTCATAATCATTTACAGGAATCACTTATAATCACATACGAAATCAGACGGTGTGTTACATAATTTTTATATTGTGGAGCAAATCATTAAAAGCCCCAAACTAAGCCTTCAATCAATACTTGCACGTGATAAGATTAGTGATTTTTTGGTTAATTCAAGCTTAAATATAGCCTCTAGAGGTGGAAAAAAACTTGCTTGTGAAAGAAATTGCTGAAAAATCATTTGAGTTGGGGATTTGGTGAAAAACCCTGAGGGCTTGACCTTATACATGACTAAGGTTATCTTGGATTTTAACTTTTAACTTTCTTGTATGTTACTCCAGTGATGAATAATTGATGAATAAAAGGGTTAATCATGTAAATTGTGGAGTAAGTTAGTAAAGGCCCCAAATTAAACCTTTAGTTGATCTTTGCATGAGAAGGAGACATTAATCATTTGACTAAATCAAGTGTTGATATAACCTCAAGAAGTGAGAAATAACATATGATTGTAGAAAGAATTTTGAAGTTAAAAGTTTGGTTGAAAGATGAGGTTGAAATCGTGGGCTATATGTGTAAGTATGGCTTGAAGATTTGTAATTTACATTTATTATCTAGATATTGATCCCTTTCTTCTTGTTAAAATTCAGTCGTTATCCTCTACCCCTTGCTATTGAAATTCCATGATCATAAATGTAAGGATTTTAAACGAATAAAAACACCAAAAATGCAGAAATTAATGAACACGAGAATTGTTTTGGCCCTTGGCCTCGCAGTTCGGATTTCTCCTACTCTATGTTGAGCTCCACACTGATTGTAGTAGTTGCTCAAGTATTCCACTAGAGATTCACCGATAGGAAAGGTTTTACATAGATTGCAAGCCCACTCTCTTCGAATCTACTCGCTCTGCCTAACTCTCGTTCCACGAACAACTATATCTAAGCAAACACTATGTCACTCTCAATGCGATGCAAAAGCTCAGAAATTACAGAGAAGAATATTGAAGATAATATGTAGCCTACATTGCTCTCTATCAGTGTATCTCTCTCACTCAAAAAAGAGCCAACCACACTATCCTTATATACTTAATTAACCCTAGAAATTAACTTATCCTCCGAGCTAATCACCTCGGGTCAAAATAAGTCCAACAAGCAACAATAAGTCAGCCCTAACTCCAATAACCTATATACAAGACAACACCAGGCCCAACGATCTCCACCTTGCTGCCTTGGTCTCTTTCACTAGTAGAATCCAGGAACCCTCAAACCACACTCTTACATCATCACTAGTGTACCTGCAAGACACAAAATCAATGTTTGATCTCAAATTTAAATAACTCTATTTAAATCAATGCGAAAACTGAATTTAAACACTAGTAGATAGCCCGATACAGTGGGCCGTCTACAACTCTCTTACCTTTATTACCATGGCAACCTTTTAGCCATTTCTTTATTCTTACCTCGCAAAGTCAACTTCGACTCTCACGAAGAAATAAAAATAGCCACGATAAAAGAAGCTACAACACCAATAAAGTAGTTAAACTCTTCGAAAACACACTTTTGAAAAAACTAGTAATGCCTTCACTCGAGAAACACAAAGATGAACTAAAACTCAAAAGCAAATAAGTTACACTTTGTAGTAATTAACTCAAACCTACAAGCACAAACTCAAAATGCAAAGAGTACAAAGAACATCAAACTCTCAGTTTGAAACAAACTATTGTTTAAAAACTAAAAAACTCTCCTTTTGAAATCCATACTCTTTGAAAAAAAAAAACTATTTTCAAAAGAACTCAAAAGGTACACGGGATAGTCTCCACCTCAAGAAATAGAATAAGCAAACCAGGTAATATGGTAAACAAAAATAGCCATCTTTATTCGAAACACCTCTCGCTTATCTAACTCTTCGTTCTTTGAACGACTATGTTCTAAGCTCTCACGCACTATATCACTCAATACAACGAGGCTTAGAACAACATAGAGAGCAAACATCAAAGAATTTCTCAGCCATAAATGCAACCCTCTCGTTACCCCATTTTCTGCAACTCTATTCTATCTCCAAATAGCAAACAATCTCAACTCCACTAGAGATTCACAATCTTAAGACAAAAGGCATAAAACCACTCAGTTTAAAGCCCTTTAAATCGCTTGAAACCAGTTTTGAGAACAGTTTTTGAAAAAACCCTCTTCAAAAAACTCAAAAACAGGTAACAACATGCTATATCAGTCAAATAGCACATAAACTTAGGTCACCCCTTTAAAAATAATGCTCAACAACTCAGTTAGCAAAATAGTACTCCACCTCAATGGACAATATAATGGAACGCCAACTCAAGCAAACACAAAAAAACTCAATGAATCGATTAACACAGTCAAGAAAACACTTATAGGCAATTAAAACTCTAAACAACCTATAAACAACTCAACCGACAACCACTGGTAGATATAATAACTAAAGAAATGGTAAAATCTCAACTAAAATTCACCTCAAGCAATAAAGCTTATTGAAAGAAAAAGCTTAGAGTTTACCATGGTCACAATGACCTGAGAT
Organism: Jasminum sambac; assembly: GCA_018223645.1. NCBI lineage: Eukaryota > Viridiplantae > Streptophyta > Magnoliopsida > Lamiales > Oleaceae > Jasminum > Jasminum sambac. The sequence goes on from CP073648.1 coordinate 34,044,329, forward strand.
GAACCACAATCTCAGTCAGATGATGATGAAATGTAACCACCACAACAGGGTGAAAATTCTATCCGAAGTCGCCATGGGAATTCACATGCTGTCGCTGAAAACACCCAAATTTCACCATGTACATCTCCTCTCCACCGGAACCTCAACCTCACTGAAAAACTCCACCTCCTGAATTTTACCAAACTTCAGCGACATCTCACCAAATCGTCGCCCAAGGTCACTCTCATCGACAGTCACCCTCGAAACCACCGAAATACCCAATCGCTAGTGAAATACATAGTTTCTCCAAATCTGAAAAGCCCTAAATCATCGATTATACACTGAGACCACCACTCGCGGTCAAGGAACTGCCAATGGAAACCATCGCCAGTCCACTCGAAAATCCCCACCAGTCTCAGATCTCCACCGTCGAACACGAGAATCGCCAATAACTATGGACTTGAAGAAGGAATTTTCAGAGAAGATAAAAGAATAAGAATGAAGGAAAAGTTTCTCTCTCTATCTTAAAAAGCGACTTTACAGAAAACTTTTAAAAGGGACGAAAACTCATATCTGCAATTGAAAAAACTCTTTTCAAAAAGTACGAATGAAATTTTTTTCCCGAAAATCCCAAAAATCAAATCAATTAAAACCTTTAAAACTCGGATCTACTACTCTGATACCACTGTAAGGATTTTCAATGAACCAAAAAACTTTTAAACGAATAAAAACACCAAAAATGCAGAAATTAAAGAACACGAGAATTGTTTTGGCCTTTGGCCCTGCAGTTCGAATTTTTCCTACTCTGCATTGAGCTTCACACTGATTGTGGCAGCTGCTCAAGTATTCCACGAGAGATCAACTGGTAGGAAAGGTTTAACACAGATTGCAAGCCCATTCTCTTTGAATCTACTCTCTCTGCCTAACTCTCGTTCCCCGAACAACTATATCTAAGCAAACACTATATCACTCTCAACTCTATACAAAAGCTTAGAAATTACAAAAAAGAATATTGAAGATAATATGCAGCCTACATTGCTTCTCTATCAGTGTATCTCTCTCACTCAAAAGAGAGACAACCACACTAACCTTATATACTTAATTAACCCTAGAAGTTAACTTATCCTCCAAGCTAATCACCTCGGGTCAACCTAAGTCCAGCAAATAGTAATACGTCAACCCCAACTCCAATAGCCCAAATACCAACAATAAAGTTGAGTTATTTTATAGGAATTCCCAAATGTTGTAAGCGGATGCTTAGTTGATATGAGATTAGAAACATCATGTCATTCATCATTCATCATCACATGTTATAGAACGATGATAAGATCATAAGCATCCATCCATGCATATGATTTCAAAGGAAAATATGTTTTTGTCAAGAATTGGCTAAGTTAGTTGTTTGCCTCTTTGTACAAAGACAAGAACAAGAAAGGATCATGACATGTTTTATTTATTTCGGTTGGATTTCAAGTGATATGCCTTATATATTAGGTTATCACCAGGTATATGTACAAGACAAGATCAAGATTTTATTTTGTGAAATCCACCCTTGGAGCGTTGTAAGCAATTTAACTATGACAATTGGGCACATCTCAAGAAAAGATTTCTTTTAAACTCCACAAAACCATAGAGAAAGCAATTCAAGTAATAAACATGATGCATGGCATTATAACATTTGCATTTGCTTGCTACCCAAATTTTTTAGATACCTACTAAGTCTATAGGACTCATTATGTATTTATTTCATGTTTCAGTTAATAGATGATCTCACAGCGATTGCCAGAGGTAAGGAGCATAACTTGGCACATGATGGATGATGGCCTATCCATGGCTTGCATAACCAAAATTGATATTTGGGGAATTTACAAACACATGCAAGAATTCAAACACTATATTGGTACTTTTGTTCTCTTTGAAGTTTATGATGTGAGTACTAATGAAAGAATGTTTAATTCTTGAGGTCCGTGAGTGTATTCCATGATCTCTTTTTGTTCAAGAGCACTCACTTCTCACCCCGGCCTATGTACTTCTCACAATGTTTTGATTGCCTTGGTGAAGTCAATGTTATGTTATAAGCCCAACCACCTTTGTTGAAAGCTTTTCATACCAACCTTGTTATGAAGCTCGAAGATGAAGCTGGAAGCACTGGGACAAAGTAGAAGAGTTTTTGAAGTATTGTAATATTATCTATTTTTAAGTCTATGAACTTTTATATGTTGTAACATAACTTTAGTACTTGGATGTTGATGGTTATGTAGTGTGATCTTAATGTGATGTGTTGGGGGATGATATTATGCTAATATGTTTTATTTGTGTGCAACTGAAGTCTCCTAATGGATTGACTGTATTATATAGGTTTGGTATGCATTAATAGAAATTGCAGTACACTGCGAATACATCACAGTACGTTACTATATTTTTATAGTGTACTAGAATACTGTTATCCTGCTGTAGAGTATTAATATATTGTTGGACACAATGTTATACATCCTTTATATAATGATTATCGAACTTGTTTTGGCATGATTCCTCAACAATGAGTTATTTTATGATCTATCCATGTTGAACGTGAAGATTCCCGAAGAAAACGGTTGTTAACTCGTCTTTATAACCTAAATAGTAGCATGAATGATATTCTTGTGAGTGAAAGAAATTAATATGACGAGTGACCGTGAATTATATTCTTGTGAGTAGAAAGAAATTAATACAAGAAATGAACTACACGCCATCATCTACTAACCCCATATATTATGTGTTATGTCATATTTGTCGTCATATATCAATCCTATATTATAAGAGGGAATGACAAAAGAACTATTCATTTTACCGTCGTTAAAACGACGTCGTTTCGTGTCTTCAGGTACAAAACCATGTTGTTCCGTCTCAAAACGCTGCACACCAGCCCGTTTCTATTCTCGCGGATCTTACCCGACCCACTTACCCATTTTCCATTCGATACTATCTTGTTTGGTGACCCACAACCCACATTACGCTTTCTCTCTCTACCATTTTTCTTCCCCGACTTCATTTCTCGGCGATTACTTGTGTCATGCTTCGGATATTGCCTTTCATTTCCCAATCCAATCGGTTGTGTTTCACAGTATTGGTTCTCCACTATCCCTAAATTCGTATCTTTACCCCTATGAGTGAATAGGTGTCATTCTCTCTCTTTATAATTTCTCTATCGCGAAATTAGGGTTCCTTCAAGGTTTGTCTGGTTAATTTCTTTTTTTTCCTTGTTGTTTTGCAACTGTTTATCTTATTGACGGCACCTATTGTTAGTTAATCAGGTCTTCTGGTAGCTATATTGTAACGCCCCGAGTTTCGAAGAACTAGGAACGCTAGATCTTTCTTTAAAACTAACTATTTTTTTTTATATCAAATGCGGAAACATAACGAATAATTAAAATGCGGAAGTTCATTTAATAAAATAACCATCTAAAGTATTTTTAATATTATTTGATCACCAAACGATCAAAACATTTAACACGAGTTACTAAATAGTTCAAAAACTTTAATATGACATGATCCAATACATCAATTACCAAAATGATAGCGGAAATGAAATCTTTCATTTAATAAGCCTAAGTAGAACTCCCATGTCTCGCCACGCCTCCATATTCCTCAATCTGTAAAAGAATGAAAGGCGTGAGTATTTAAATAATACTCAGTAGGCTCTGCGCAAGTTAATCATCTATACAAGTATATAAGGCAAATAGTCATGTAAACTCTGTAATATAATACCCGAAGGTAACTCACGGGCGGCGACTCACGGGCCCAGAAGGCGACTCTAGGGCGAAGGCAAGTAATTTGCCCGAAGGCAACTCTGAGCCCAAAGGCAATTCTCTTACCCGAAGGTAACTCTGGGCCCGAAGGCAAGTCTAGGCCCGAAGGCAAGCAATCGCATCAATTACATACATTTGCACACTCATATAGTACAGATAATTAACAATAATTGCGCTATAAGTAAAAATGAGTCTTTTGAGCCTACCTGAAGTATCTCTCGAGTTTTGAGCATACTAAACGGTCAAAATCAGTCCTCTAGCTGTTGGTACGCCTCGTCTAGTCAATACGAGTTTAATTTATGTTAATATTCTTAAATACATGTATCTATAGGTAATATAGAAGTTTGTGGACCAAAATAAAAAGAATACAAAACTTTGGGGGGTCAATTTGAAAGAATTTAATAGTTTGAGGACCTATTATGCAATAAAAGTGAACTAAAAATATTTTGGGCTAAATTATAGGATTTCTAAAACATGAGGGACCAATATGCAATTAAATGTTTGGGGGTCAAATTAAATAGGAAAAAGAAATTGAAGGATTAAAAGTGAAATAAAAGTTTAGGGGTCAAATTGCAACAATTGAAAGTTAGGGACTTGAAATTAAATAAAATTTGAGGGCTCATTTAAATAAAATAAATAAAATAGGGGATTAGACCAGTAAATAATATTTAGGGATTAAATTGTATCAATTAAAAGTTGGGGATTTGAAAATCAAATAAATTATAGGGACCAACTTAAAACAATGATGGAACTTGAGGGACTAACTTGCAAATACTTAAATAATTAAAATAAAACGGATCCGGTTCAAATTCCATCTCTCTCGTCCGACTCTCTCTCTCTTCTCGGACGCTACTCTCGGTTCTCTCTCTTCTCTCGACTTCCGGCGAGTTTTTGGTCGCCAAAATAGTGGGGTAGGTGGAGATGAACATGACGAATCTAAATTGAAGAGTTATTGAGTATTGAGGGAGAAATCAAGGCTTGAACACTTAGGTAAAATTTTGGGTATTTTCAAAATTGGTTTGATTTGTTGAAAATTTTTGAAATTAAACTATACTACGATGTTCTAGGGATGGAGAGGAAGGTGTAGGTATGATTTTTGCGTTGTGAAGTGGATTTTTGAGTGTTGGTTGTTGTTTGGCCGAGTTCTATATGCGTATATGCGTATGTATGTATATCCATATATATATATATCCGTGTATATGTGTGTGTGGATGTGTTTCTGGGCCAAAATGATGGTGGAAGATGGTGGTGGTGTGGCGGTGGCAGTGGTGGTCGGCCGGTGGTGATGGTGTGCGGGTCATGGATGTGTGTATGTATGTATATATCTATCCTTCTTACATTAATGACCAAGTAAACACTACAAAAATTTTGATTAAGAACTTAAAACAATAAAATAGAAATAAGATAAAATGGGAAAGATCAAGAAATCTTACCACTTGAAGTTGATTTGTTGGATAAGGATGGATAGATTGATCTTGAGGATGACAATGGAGGAGAATGGGGCTAGGGTTTAAGCATACTCCAAAAAGAGTATTTAAAAGGTAAAAGTTAGAATAGCATTTGCAAATGGGCCTCTAGATGGATTTCGAATTGGATTGGATTGTATTTGGACTTTAAATTTGGGCTTTAGCAACTAAAAATCTTTGGGGACTAAAATAAATCAATTTCAAGGTTTGGTCCTCAAAAGTATATTTTGAAAATAAATAAATTTTTTTTATAAATAATTAAATATAATATGAATTTCGGCTAGACGAGTGCACACTATTTAAATTTTATAAGTAAGGTCGCAATGACACGTTCAAAATTTCATTTAATTAAATATATTTTATTTAAGAAGAATTTTCCGGTCACTACAACCTTACCCTCTTAAAATAATTTCGTCCTCGAAATTTAAACTCACTTAAAATGTAAACTTACTTGATCTATAAGGTTTGGGTATTGGGATAGGATCTCTTCTTCTTTCTCCCATGTTGCCTCATCCTTGCCATGACTACCCCATTGAACCTTAACTAGGGGAACTCTTCTATTCCTCAAGACATGGACCTTCCAATCTATGATCGTCACGGGTGTCTCCTGGTATGACAAATCCTTCTGAATATCCAAAGACTGAAAGCTCACCACATGACTTGGATCATGGACATACTTCCTCAACTGTGAGACGTGGACATACTTCCTCAACTGTGAGACGTGAAATACATTATGCACTGATGAAAGCTCGGGTGGCAAAGCCAAGCGATAAGCTACTGCCCCAACTTCTTCTAGTATCTCGAATAGTCCAACGAACCGTGGTCTCAACTTCCCTTTCTTCCCAAAGCGTATGGTGCCCTTCATGGAAGACACCTTGAGAAATACTTTCTCTCCAATCTCAAACTTCAAGTCCTTTCTCCTCTTATCGGCGTAGCTCTTCTGTCTATCTTGAGCGGCCTTGATCCTCACTCTGATCTTCTCTATAGCTTCCACAGTTTTCTCTACCATTTCTAGTCCCAACATCTTCCTCTCTCCAACTTCATCCCAATAGATTGGCGATCGACACCGTCGCCCACAATGCCTCATAAGGGGCCATCCCAATCGTGGCCTGGAAGCTGTTGTTGTAGGCAAACTCTACAAGTGGCAAATGAGTTTCCCAACTCCCGGCCAGGTCTAGAACACATGCTCTCAACATATCCTCCAATATCTGAATGGTACGCTCAGATTGACCATCCGTCTGGGGATGTTAAGCTTGCATCAATCTGAGCCGTCCCCCATAGCCGTTTGTAAGCTCTCCCAAAATCTCGAGGTAAATCTCGGATCTCAATCTGAAACGATGGACACAGGTACCCCATGAAGCCGAACAATCTCTCTAACATACAATTGTGCCAACTGGTCAACACTGAGAGTCATCCTAATGGGTAGAAAATGCACGGATTTCATGAGTCGATCCACAATCACCCATACGGCATCATGTCCTCTCGAGGATCTCGGTAGAGCCGTCACGAAATCCATAGTAATCTTCTCCCACTTCCACTCTGGTATCTCCAAGGGATTCAACAATCCCGAAGGCCTCTGATGTTCAGCTTTAACTTGCTGACAGACTAAGCATCTAGCCACAAATCTCGCAATGCAACCCTTCATATTCCTCCACCAAAAGGTATCCCGTAGGTCACGGTACATCTTCGTTCCACCAGGATGTGCTACATAAGGAGTCGAGTGAGCCTCTGTCATAATCTCATCTCTTATCTGCTCATCTCTCGGCACACATAAGCGCCCTCTAAACACAAGTGCTCCATCTGAAGAAATCTCAAAGCCTATCCTTTTACCAGTCCCAACCTCCAATCTGATCTTCTCAAGGAACTTATCCTTCCTTTGGGCCATGACAATCCGACTTCTCAAGTCTGGTTGGACAATTAAGGTTGCTAGCTTGCTCGATTGCCAACTCGGCAGAGCTCGTACTTCGATCTTCAAATTCTGCAAATCACAATGATTTGATCTTGTATAGTACCCAATGCAGATAACTGTCCAACACTCTTCCTACTCAATGCATCTGCCACCTTATTAGCCTTGCCCGGATGATAGAGAATGGTACAATCATAGTCTTTCACAAGCTCTAACCAACGGCGCTGCCTCATATTCAACTCTTTCTGAGTGAAGAAGTACTTCAGGCTCTTGTGATCTGTGTAAATCTCACACTTACTCCCATACAAGTAAGGACGCCAAATCTTCAAAGCATGTACTACTGCTGCAAGTTCCAAATCATGCGTCGGATAATCCTGTTCATGTGGCTTCAACTGTCTCGACGCGTAGGCAATCACTCTCCCTTTCTGCATCAATACACATCCCAATCCTTGCTTAGAAGCATCACTATATATGACAAACCTTCAGTACCATCGGGTATGGTCAACACTGGTGCCGTAACCAATCGACTCTTCAACTCCTCAAAACTCTTTTCACACTGATCGGTCCAATGGAACTTAACACCCTTCTTAGTCAACTGAGTCATGGGACCCGCAATCTTGGAGAAACCCTCAATGAACCGTCGGTAGTATCCGGCTAACCCGAGAAAACTCCTTACTTCCCCAACATTTGTAGGAGTAGACCAATTCATCACAGCTTCAACTTTGGAAGGGTCAACTTCAATGCCCTTGGCCGTTACAATATGACCCAAAAATCCAACTTTTTCGAGCCAAAATTCACACTTCTCGAACTTTGCATATAGCCTTTCTCTCCTCAATACGTCAAGGACGATCCTCAAATGTTCTCCATGTTGATCAGAATCGCTGGAATAGATCAAAATGTCATCGATAAACACAATGACAAATTTATCCAAATATTCATGAAAGACTCGGTTCATCAAATCCATGAACACTGCTGGTGCATTCGTGAGGCCGAAAGGCATCACTGTAAACTCGTAATGCCCATATCGTGTCCTAAATGCTGTCTTCGGTATATCTGTCGACTTGATTTTTAACTGGTGGTATCCTGACTTCAGATCAATCTTCGAGAAAACCGAAGCACCCTTCAATTGGTCAAACAAATCTTCAATTCTTGGTAGAGGGTACTTATTCTTTATCGTCAACTTGTTGAGCTCTCTATAATCAATACACATCCTCATACTCCCATCCTTCTTCTTAACGAACAAAATAGGTGCTCCCCATGGAGACACACTCGGCCGGATAAATCCCTTCTCAAGCAATTCCTTCAACTGAACTTTCAACTCTTGCAACTCCTTTGGTGCCATCCGATAAGGTGCTTTAGACACAGGGGGCAGCTCCCGGTACTAGATCGATAGCAAATTCCACTTGCCTCTCGGGTGGAACACTTGGCAAATCATCGGGAAAAACATCTTTATACTCACACACAATAGACACCGAATCCAATGCAACTCCATCTATAGATTCGCCTCGAAGGCTAACAAGATATCCCATGCTCTTCTCCTTCACCAATAGCTTCTCCGCTTGTAGAGCTGGGACAAGGCGAGGAAGCGCCTTAATCTTCGACCCATAGAATCTAAACACTTCTTCTCCATCCTTTCGAAAAACAACTTCTTTCTCATGGCACAAGATGGCGGCATGGTTGGCACTCAACCAATCCATACCCAAGATAATATCAAAATCTCTCATCGAAATCACATTTAGATCCGCCTCTAGCACCATCCCATCAAAGTCTATCGGTACAGTCTTGGCTACTCTATCAGTCTCTATAGTCTTTCCTGATGGAAGGCTAACCTCAAGTATGCTATCAATTTTCTCCACTAACAAATCCACTCTATCCAAGCATGCATCAGAAATAAACGAGTGCGTAGCACCCGAATCTATCAACACATAAACAGGAATACCAAAGATAGATAACACACCTGTGATCGTATTAAGAACACACATTTAGGGAGGAGTGATAGGTAATTAACAATGACATGTTAGAGAGCACTAGAGTAAGTGATATACCTGCAATCACATCCGCATCTCCCGCGGCATCCATAGCAAAAACTCTAGCCTTCCCCTTCCTTGCTTGCTCAATCTGCTTCGACGGTGCATCACTCTTGGTTGACTTGGAGCGACAATCTGGTGCTATATGGCCCGGCTGACCACATCTATAGCAAACTCCCGTGCCCCAAAAACATTCTCCCCTATGATTCTTCTTGCACTTAGGGCACTGATGAACATATCCCGAAGTCTGACCCTTAGTCGGTCCGTAGCTAGGCTTCTTGTTGGACATCTGATTCTTGTTCTTGTTCTGATTCTGACTTGGGCCTTGCCACTTCCTCTTTCCTTGGAACCTTTGGCCATTCTGATTCCCCTTTTCATTTTCTTCCTCCATAACATAGGCCACAGTCTGAGCTTTGCTAACAACTTCCCCATAAGTGGGGAGCTCAAGGACACTGACAATCTGGCGAATCTCCGGGCGTAGGCCCCTCTCAAAGCGGCGTGCCTTCTTCTCCTCCGAATCAACAAACTGAGCCGCAAATCGAGACAACTCCTCAAACTTCCTCTCATAGTCAATAATATCCATGTCGCCTTGCTTCAGATCCAAGAACTCCCTCTCCTTCTTGTCACGAAGGGCCCGTGGAAAGTACGTCTTCCTCATTCCCTCCTTAAACTGCTCCCAAGTGAAGGCCCTTTGTTGCTCGACACTCCTAGTCCGAGTGTCGGATGCCCACCAATGGCCAACACTGCCCTTCAACATATACTCAGCACATAACACCTTCTGATCATCAGGGCATGAGATGTGTCTGAAAATCCTCTCAATCTCCTGAATCCACTCCTCAACAGCTAGAGGACCGCTCTCACCGTCGAATGTGGGTGGACTGTACTTCCTAAACTGCACAATCGATGACACGGCGGGGACAATTGGAGCAAGCGGGGAAGGAGCTTGCGCCAAATTCTGAACACACTGCATAAAATTCTTCATAAAAGTAGCCGGGTCAACTTGATTAGGATCGCCCCCATGTGTGGCAGCCCTACGGGGTCGAACCATCTTCCTAAACAATCAAACCACACAATACAACACCACATCACATTCCCATTACAGTCAATCACAAATCCATCATTCCATCACAATCTCATCTCAATGCATAACACCAACTAAAGTCCCAATCCACCAGCAATTACAAATCACCATTCAATATAGGCAAGAGAGAGCAACAATACCCATACTCAATAGTCAATACTTTAAAAATCACGAAATAAATTTTGAGGACTAAAAATATCATGCAACACATTTAAAATTATACTCTATTAGTCACTTGGAGATTTCACGCTTAGGCTCAAACTCGATTTCTTTCTCTCTCTATCCGGATACAAATACTTCATTTCTAAAATATTTCATCTCATGTATTCGAAGTAAACATAAAATCTTTATAAATAAACACTTTACCTCGGAGTCGGTCGAGTGACGACGATCATGGTAGTTCTTAGGGCTTAAAACTCTTAAAGTTTTCAAAATTCATTTTGAAAACACTTTAAAAATGTGCAAGTCTACAGAAACGTAGACCCGCTCTGATACCAAGCTGTAACGCCCCGAGTTTCGAAGAACTCGAAACGCTAGATCTTTCTTTAAAACTAACTATATTTTTTTTATTTTTTTTATATCAAATGCGGAAACATAACGAATAATAAAAATGCGGAAGTTCATTTAATAAAATAACCATCTAAAGTATTTTTAATATTATTTGATCACCAAGCGATCAAAACATTTAACACGAGTTACTAAATAGTTCAAAAACTTTAATATGACATGATCCAATACATCAATTACCAAAATGATAGCGGAAATGAAATCTTTTATTTAATAAGCCTAAGTAGAACTCCCATGTCTCGCCACGCCTCCATACTCCTCAATCTGTAAAAGAATGAAAGGCGTGAGTATTTAAACAATACTCAGTAGGCTCTGCGCAAGTTAATCATCTATACAAGTATATAAGGCAAATAGTCATGTAAACTCTGTAATATAATACCCGAAGGTAACTCTGGGCCCGAAGGCAGCTCTAGGCCCCGAAGGCAAGTAATTTGCCCGAAGGCAACTCTGGGCCCGAAGGCAATTCTCTTACCCGAAGGTAACTCTGGGCCTGAAGGCAAGTTTAGGCCCGAAGGCAAGCAATCGCATCAATTACATACATTTGCACACTCATATAGTACAGATAATTAACAATAATTGCGCTATAAGTAAAAATGAGTCTTTTGAGCCTACCTGAAGTATCTCTCGAGTTTTGAGCCTACTAAGCGGTCAAAATCAGTCCTCTAGCTGTTGGTACACCTCGTCTAGTCAATACGAGTTTAATTTATGTTAATATTCTTAAATATATGTATCTATAAGTAATATAGAAGTTTGTGGACCAAAATAAAAAGAATACAAAACTTTGGGGGGTCAATTTGAAAGAATTTAATAGTTTGAGGACCTATTATGCAATAAAAGTGAACTAAAAATATTTTGGGCTAAATTATAGGATTTCTGAAACATGATGGACCAATATGAAATTAAATGTTTGGGGGTCAAATTAAATAGGAAAAAGAAATTGAAGGATTAAAAGTGAAATAAAAGTTTAGGGGGTCAAATTGCAACAATTGAAAGTTAGGGACTTGAAATTAAATAAAATTTGAGGGCTCATTTAAATAAAATAAATAAAATAGGGGATTAGAGCAGTAAATAATATTTAGGGATTAAATTGTATCAATTAAAAGTTGGAGATTTGAAAATTAAATAAATTATAGGGACCAACTTAAAACAATGAGGGAACTTGAGGGACTAACTTGAAAATACTTAAATAAATTAAAAGAAAACGGATCCGAGTCAAATTCCATCTCTCTCGCCCGACTCTCTCTCTCTTCTCGCACGCTACTCTCGGTTCTATCTCTTCTCTCGACTTCCGGCGAGTTTTTGGTCGCCAAAATGGTGGGGTATGTAGTGACCGCGAATTTCCTTAAATTAAAATATTTAATTAAAGTAAAATCTCAAACGTGTCGCTACAACTTCACCTATAGAGTTAAACTGCGTACGCTCGTCTAGTTAAAATTTTATAAAATTTACTATTATATTGAATTATTTAAAATGAAAACAAAAATAATAATTTATAATATATATATTTATTTATTTATTTTCAATTTACGTTTGAAGACCAAACTTTAGAAATTATTCGTTTTAGATCCAATTAGAGGCCCATTTGTAGTCCAATTCCATTTCTTACACTCTAAGAAAGCCCATTTAGAGTGTAACCTAGTTCTTACCCTACTTATACAACTTAAAGTTGTTTTTCAAAAACCTAGCCTCACTATCCTCCCCTCTCTCCCCAAATAGAACACTCTAGATTATCTCACTCTATCCCATTCAAGGAACCAACCACCACTAGAGGTAATATTTCTTGCCACTTTATTCATATTTCAATTTCTAAATTTTATTGTTGTAAGTATTAATCATCTATTTGTGTTGTCACTTGATTTTTCACACAAAATAGCAATGTACATACACAATATACGTGCATACACTATACACGCATACACAACCGCCGGCCACCACCTCACCACCGCCGCGCCACCACCTTCACCACCAAGCAACACCAACATCATCTTCATCTCGACCCAAAAACACATACACACGCGCATATACATACACAATACATACACAAACTCGCATATGCCTCGGCCCAAACGATCACCTCGTCCAAAACTCGACTTTAATTCACAAAAATCACACCTACACCTTCCTCCTAAATACTCAACCACCACTAGACTCACCACCTAAGGCTCCACCTTCGACTCCATTTTTGCCTGCCAAATCGCCGGCGAGTCGCCGGAAAATGGAGGCACCCGAGAGCGTGAGTGCGAGAGAAAGAGCCGAGAAGGAGAGCGGGTAAGAATGATGAAGATGACCCGGATCCGGCCCAACCCATATGTAAAAATCGGAATTTACACTTTAGTCCCTCTATTGTGATAATTAGTTTAAGTTGGACCCTATAGATTATTTAATTTTCAAGTCCACAACTTTTAATTGATACAATTTAATCCCTAAATATTATTTACAGCTTTAACCCTCTATTTTATTTATTTTATTTAAATGAGCCCTCAAATTTTATTTAATTTCAAGTCCCTAACTTTCAATTGTTGCAATTTGACCCCTAAACTTTTATTTCACTTTTAATCCTTCAATTTCTTTTTCATATTTAATCTAACCCCCAAAATATAATTGCATATTAGTCCCTCATGATTTGAAAATGTTATAATATAGCCCAAAATATTTTTAGTTCACTTTTATTGCATAATAAGTCCTCAAACTATTAAATTCTTTCAAATTGACCCCTAAAGTTTTACATTCTTTCCATTTTGGTCCACAAACTTCTATATTACTTATAGATACTTAATATTTAAGAATATTAACATAAATTAAGCTCGTTATTGGCTAGACGAGGCGTACGGACAGCTAGAGGACTGATTTCTCACCGTTAGTAAGCTCAATACTCGGCTAAAGGTTAAGGTAGATCCCTTTTCTAAAAAGTTTCTTTTAAATGTGCGCAATTGCAATTAATATTATTATAAATGTCATCAGTAAATGTTATGTGATGATAGGCTTTTTAGCCTACTTTTGATGTGCTTCCTCGGCACTATGACGATAGGCTCTTTGCCTAATTGCGACGTGATTTAATAGCATTATGACGATAGGTCTTTGACCTAATATATTATAATGACGTGCTATTAATCACTATGATGACGTGCACGATTAAGAGGGATGATGAACGAACTTGTATTTTATACCTGTTCGTATTTTATGAAAATGATGATTATGTGCATTTATTTTGTAATATATATTAATTGTGGTGTGGCGGGATCATGCGAGTATTTAAAATACTCACGATTTTCTCTATCAAATGAACAAATTGCAGATTAAGGAACCGGAGGCTTGGCGAGGCGTGGGAATCTCTTAGGGACCTTTAAATAAATTCGTTTTAATTACATTGACAATTTAGTACTTTTAACTGTTGAAGTAATGGCTATTGAATGTTTTGAATTTACTAGTACTTTAATTGAATGTTTTTGAGGACAGTGTTGAAACTATCGTGAGACACTCTTTTGATTTTATTAATTTAAATAAATTTCCGCATTTTAGCTATTTGTTATCTTTCCGCATTTATTTATATTATAACAAAAAAAATGGTTAGTTTTAAAGAAAGAACTAGCGTTCCGAGTTCTTCGAATTCGGGGCGTTACAGGGTAGGTGGAGATGAACATGGCGAATCTAGTGGTGATGTTTGATTAAAGAGTTATTGAGTATTGAGGGAGAAATCAAGGCTTGAACACTTAGGTAAAATTCTGGGTATTTTCAAAATTGGTTTGATTCGTTGAAAATTTTTGAAATTAAACTATACTACGATGTTCTAGGGATGGAGAGGAAGGTGTAGGTATGATTTTTGCATTGCGAAGTGGATTTTTGAGTTTTGGTTGTTGTTTGGCCGAGTTCTATATGCGTATATGCGTATGTATGTATATCCATATATATATCCGTGTATATGTGTGTGTGTGGATGTGTTTCTGGGCCAAAATGATGGTGGAAGATGGTGGTGGTGTGGCGGTGGCAGTGGTGGTCGGCCGGTGGTGATGGTGTACGGGTGATGGATGTGTGTATGTATGTATATATCTATCCTTCTTACATTAATGACCAAGTAAACACTACAAAAATTTTGATTAAGAACTTAAAACAATAAAATAGAAATAAGATAAAATGGGAAATCTTACCACTTGAAGTTGATTTGTTGGATAAGGATGGATAGATTGATCTTGAGGATGACAATGGAGGAGAATGGGGCTAGGGTTTAAGCATACTCCAAAAAGAGTATTTAAAAGGTAAAAGTTAGAATAGCATTTGCAAATGGGCCTCTAGATGGATTTCGAATTGGATTGGATTGTATTTGGACTTTAAATTTGGGCTTTAGCAACTAAAAATCTTTGGGGACTAAAATAAATCAATTTCAAGGTTTGGTCCTCAAAAGCATATTTTGAAAATAAATAAATTTTTTTTATAAATAATTAAATATAATATGAATTTCGACTAGACGAGCGCACACTATTTAAATTTTATAAGTAAGGTCGTAGTGACACGTTCGAAATTTCATTTAATTAAATATATTTTATTTAAGAAGAATTTTCCGGTCACTGCATATATTTAACTACAACACCGCTTTGAGGTATGAACATGTATGTATTTTTACTTCCTCTTGTTTTTCCCTTTTTTTGGTGTTTTGAAATATTGGCTATACATTCTTAGTGAAGGGATTGCTGCATTGAATTATAGGGGTTCTTCAAAGGTTTGCTTTCTTATTTCTATTCCCCATCTATTTCAAAACCAGCCATTTTTTACCATTAATTTACATTTTTATTTTATAGCTTCTCAGTTTGAGTTCCTCTTTGCACGGTAATGTATTTTATTACTTCAGATTGTTGATTAGTAGCATGAATTTATTTATTTTTACTTCTCTTGATTTTTGTAGGTTCATTGTGAAAAATGTCTAGGAGAAAGCTGCTATATAAATGGTACTATAACTTGTAATCCATTTCAACAGGAATTGCGAGGTCATGCAGTGTTTTCATTGTGATTTTTGTCCTTTCATTATTTTCTCCCTTTTCCGGTAAACTTTTGTCGCTTCCTTCTGCTGATTTTTATCCCATTCATGGTAACATTTTTATTGGATTATTGTGTGTTTCAAGCCAAGTGACCAAAAAGCATGCAGCATTATATTGAAGAAGAGGATGAGGACACAGATTTGGTTATAACAAGCTCCAGGAAATTTTGGGTTATCCCCTTTTACATTTTCACTTATTTGATTATTGATTTTTTTTGGCTTTCTACTCAGAGAAAATTTGGTTGCTATTCTGATTTTGAGTTATCATTCTGGTGGAAATTTTTCAGGAGAATAAGATTTTGAAGTTCTTGGGGTTTATGAGGAATCCTCTTTCACGGCTGATGGAAGCTGCAACGGTTATGCCCATTGCTCTGCCCAATGGAAGAGTGAGCACCCACAAATTTCCTCTACCCTTGTTTCTTTATTTACTTTTTTCTTTGGCTAATTATAAGTATAATTCAATTTCATTTTCTATGGATGAATATTTTGTTTCCATTTTCATGATAGAAACCTATGTGTTTAGATTATCTAATGAACAAAACTGCTATTGATTTTGCTATTTTCACACATCAAGAGGATAATTTTTACTTTAGAAAAGTATGGTGCCCCTCATTTGTCATATTGTCACTCTACTTATAATTTTATTATCAGGGCAAACCACTGGATTGGCAAGACTTTTTGGGATTATTACCCTTTTGCTGATCAACTGGAATATCAAGTGGGACATTTTCGAAAGGTACAAATTGTGAAATTCAAGTTCTTTTGCTATTTAAATGTCACAATTGTTAGAAAGAATTGCTGTTGGGAGGATTTTAGAGTAGATACTAATGTCCTACAGAATGTATTTTATATCTCATATTCATTTGCTTTTGCATTGAAGGCATATCTTATATCTATGATAATAATACAATTAGTAGCGTTATTGTGGATGAGGAATAGGGGTTTTTGCAATGATATGCTTAAAAATGGTTTCTTGTTGTCTTCGAATTTATCAATAATTTACTTTTATTTCTCATGAAATCCTTTGATTTCTTTTTGAAGGTGTTAACTGCGATTGGAAATTTCTGCAGGCGTTCCATACTATGCAAATGATCATTGTGACGTACCCCAATTGAGCATCGTCCTTATCGGCTAGGAATTGATAATTTACCCGTACTGCTTATTGGAGGAATTCCAATTGTAATGCCAATTGTTTTGTCTATGATAATGCTAATTGGTTCTCATCGTCTATCATTACAGGTAGGCACCTTTGGTTTCTGAAATTGATGCCATTGTAAATTGGTTTGAGTTCATTCATTTTTAAAGAAGAATTTTTCCTATTGATTTACTAGGAAGTCATCTCAAAGAGAATGACGGCCATACAAGAAATGGCCAGCATGGATGTACTTTATAATTTGAAGTGACAAAACTGGAACCTTTACATTATTAAACAAAATAAGTGTTGACAAAGATCGTTTTGGATTGGTATAATCATGTATGAACTTTTATATATATATATATATATATATATATATATTTCTATCAGAAAAAAAACCTATTTGATATCAAGTCCTGAGCTATATTATTAGGTCTTCGCTAAAGGAAGGTATTTAGATCTGGTTTATTTTAATGCATGCAGAGCATGTTGTATGGAAAATCAAGGCACTATTGATGCTGCTATAGCCGAGGCCTTGGCCAACTAATTTGCAAAACTTTCTCTTCATCTTGAATTCTATTAGGGTGTGTTTGATTGCAAAAATTTCTTCCTCCACTTTGCTGATGGAGTTTATTCCTTTGTTCTGCAGATCTTCTCTTCTTCTATGGGATTTACTGTAGACTCTGCACTTGCACCAGCATTTTATCCTTGTAAATAGTTTTCCGATGTCCTTTGCTATAGAAGAAGGGCTTGCGGTTTGTTTCCTACGTTGAGATTGTATTGACCTTTTTTTTTCTATTTTCTCTCTCTAAAAGGAGTTTTACTTCCACTTATCCCTGATTCATACTATTTTATACTTGTTTTCAGGAACCATTGGGGTCAGATTGTTGCTGGAATTTAACAAAGGTAAAAGAGATTTTATCTTAAATAGAAAAAAGATTAAACATGAAATCAGATTCATCCAGGGGTTGCTATTCTTTCCAACAAAGCAAGATCAAGGATCTAAATGACATTATTTTTTTTTTAATATGAAGGGAACATATGCGACTAAGATACTTGAGTCAGGGCAGTTATACCGACCCATCACAATATTGTGAAAAGAAAGATTTCAGTAACTCTACAGCTCGTAATACATATATAGACTAACCATAAAGTACCAATTTTTTTCCCATCTTGATTGCCCTGAATTCCTCTTTCCTTTCTATTGTAACTATATATTATATTTATTTCTTTGTTCCCTGCTATTTGTCATCTTTATTTTGGAGGAAGACATATCTGAAGGTGCTGCAATCCAACGCAGCAGATGCTTTAAAGTCACTACAGGAGATTTGAGTCCCAAAGTGAGATTTTTTTTGGTATCGTATCTGCTCTCGCCAGTAGTGATTCAAAATCCTCTTTGTTACACATCCATAACTTTATTTCCTTATATTTCGTGGTGCATATCGTTCGTTTATGTTATAAAATGGCCTTGGAATGATTTCAGTCATTGAGAAATGCTTGCCTATCAAGATTACTAACGAAACAAATGGGAGGAATAAAATGGAAACCTGTTTTATCATTATTTTTATTCTAATTGCCTCCTCCTTGATATATACCTTGCCTTGCTTGTCTTCAATAAAAGTAAGTATGGAACTTAGCTAGCTTGTATTCAGGTCTTGTATTCAGGGTTTGACAAAATGTTACTTTATTAATCCAAATACTGGAAGTTCTACAAGCCCAATTAACCCCAGCATTATGTTCAGTTCTTCTGTCATTTGCAATGTATACTGCAGCAGAACAATATGCAAAGAGTAAGTCTTGCTCAACCTGATTTTAACTGTCCTATTTACATGCCGCTAATTTTCACTTTGTTCCAAAAATATGTTGTAGATGTAGAGTTAAAACCGTCAATCTCTGCCATTGAAACCCATGTAAGAAAATCGTTAACACCCCTTTGAATCTCTATCACACACATTTTTCATTTTTATGCTAATTTCTAGTGTGTGAAGTGCGGATATTCTTTATCTTGATAATCGGTTTTCTTTTTGTCAATGCTCTTTGTTTCTCTCTCTAATTGCGTTGCCGTTCTATGAGAAGATGATATAAGCATCATACCTCGATCAGTTGGGCTTCGCTGAATCTGAATCACTTTAACATAAAAATCTATTTTTGCTTTCTTTGGACTATGAGATCAAATTTTCTTATTGTTCTTATCTAGAAATTATGTTGACTTTTGGTTAATTATATTATTGGAATTTAAGAGTTTACATATAATACATTTATATATGTGCACTTTTGAATTTGTTATTTGAGTTTTGATTGAATTCTAATATTGCAAGCTGTTTGTGACACACACACACATATTAACGATGCACATTTTTTATGTTCACAGAAGTGAAGGTGGAAATCATGTTTTTATTATTAGTATTAGTATTAGTATTAGTAGTATTATTATTAGTATCTTTATAAGAGGGAATAGCTTTAATACTCTCATTACAACGCTCCAAAAACGACACCTTTTCAATATTTAAATCACTAAAACGACGTCGTTTTGATACCCGGTTAATAAATTTTACCCATCAAGAACTCGCGGATCCTGGCCCACAGCAATGTTTTGGAAGTTATGGCCGAACCATAACGTGAGAGAGAGTGGGACCCCCCCGCCCCTCGCATTCAGCAATCTTTCAATATAGAACAGGGCCTTAGATGCACTAAAAAGTAAAAACTTCCTCTCCACTAACTTTGGGGTTTGCTATATAGATCTTCCTTTTAGGATTTTCTTTGCCTCATCGCTGCACCCTTGTTTGCCAAAGTTTGTCACAAAAATCATTTTCTAAACAAACGCTACATTGTCTAAACTTAACATAATTGATGTGAGAAATTGATCTAAACTTAACATAATTGATGTGAATCCATAACTTGGCCAAAATAGAAAAAAACAGAAAATATCATCATACTTCAATGGAAAAGTTCTTATGATTGGTTCGCCTCTTCCTTTTCCTTTCATACGTTTTTATTTGATTTCCTTTGTCTGAAGGTGCTGTAGTTCAACGTAAGGGATGCTCTAAAGTCTCTACAGCAGATTTGAGCCCCAAAGTATGATTTTAGTTGTATTGTATCCCAATTCGCCAATAGTGATTCAAAATCTTCTATGTTACATATCCATAACTCTATTTCCTTATATTTCGTGGTGCATATTGTCCTTTAATGTTATAAAATGGCCTTGGCATAATTTCAGCCATTGAAAAATGCTTGCATATCAAGGTTACTAACTAAACAAATGAGAGTTGCTGCTTTTTTACCTTTGCATCTCAACTTTCTTCTTTCAAATGATCAGCTACCAAGTAAACTAGAAAAATAAGGGATAAATACATTGGTCCTTGTAGGAGTTGAAGCTGACGAAGATGACTTAATCTAGGTAAATATAATATCAGTGCTCTTTTGAACATGATATTATTTGATTTTAATTTGGAATTGCTTATTTTTGTACTTAATTTGTGGGGTATGATTCTCAACATGAATTTTTGCATTTGTCAGTTGTCACTTTCAATTGCAAATGTCGGTATTTTGCTATTTCAAGAATTTTTCAACGATAGTATGATAGTTGTGCCTCAATTATTTTAACCTTCTTTCTCTTTTCCTCTTTTAGATCTGATTTCACTGTTTATTAAGTTTTCCATTATTCCTTCCACCCTTACTTATGTTAAGAAACATCAATGTATTAGTGCTTTGTTTGGATCTAATTTGATGGGTTTGAATCAAATAGTGGATTAATTAAAATCTACTTTAGCTAACAACTTCTGTTGGTACATTTTGGACCACTGAATACTAAATTGCTTCTGGTCATTGCAATAGATTGCCAAGCTTGACCTCTACGCTAGATGGACATTGCTTCAAGTTTTGCAAAACCTTTGCTGGCGTCTCAACTCTGAGGTTAATTCATGGACCTGAGTTATAGATTTAAGCAAATTTCCTATTCTTTGTATTTACTGTTATTAATGCTGCTTCAACCCCTTATTAGACTCATTGTTGAAAGGGACCATTAATCGATGGGCAATCTAACAACATTATTGATTGGCAACATAGCGGGAGATTTCCTCCATCGTTCTACCAAGAGGTTGTGGACACTTTTGCTGATGGTAAATACCAACCATCATCAATTCTTATCTTTGTAAAATTTGCATTAATGGTCTAAACAATTTGTTGCGTTAAAATGTTACATTATGGATGTTGAACAGACTCTGAGAATGGGTTTCTCAATTTGCATTCTTTTTGTTATTTCATGTCTTTTTAGTATTATATCTGTATTTGTTTTTAAGCTTCAGCAGAGAAATTGCCTTTGCAAAGGAGGCCAATCAATTCTACAAGTGTCTAAATGCATTGGCAACCCTAAGGTAATAAAAGATCATCTATTTATTCTCCATTTCAACTGTTGCCAACTTCTACCTTTCTAAACTTAATTTGTTCTTTCTTTCTTTATTTTTTTCCCCCAAATCCTATTTTCCATAAGATTGGTCGTCGTATTTTCGGCATTCCTCGCTTCTTTCTTAAGGTAAAGTTCTTTCCCTTATTTTAGAATTCTGTCTTTCATCTGTTCTCTGTTCCCCTTTTTGTTCAAATTCATTCTGCCATTTACATTACTCTAATTCTAAATTTTTTTGTCTGCAATAAGAATGATTCTCAGTAGGTTTCATTACCATATAGTAGTCCTAACAAAAGCTACTATGAGTGTTTTTTGTGTGTGTGTATTTAGGTGCTCTTTCGTCAATGTTAGTTTCTATTTGTATATTTTTGATATTTTTCCAACCGGAAAAACTTTTAATTGCAGGTTTGGTTGGCTGCTAATAGTTCTTGCAGGTTTTTTCCTCCTTTCACAGGATCCTCTGATCTTGCCTTCAATTATAAGGTCTGTTTACTATTTCCTTTATTGTGCTGCATTTACTTTTGATTTAGTTGATTATTAGCATTTTTTTCCCTTTTGCTGTTCTATATGTTATTTTCTACTTTTCATGTTATATATGTAGTTACCTATTTTCCTTCAAGCAGATTGTTAGTTCTGAAACTTTAAGTGAAAGCACAAGAATGCAAATCAAAGAAAGAAAACTAGAACTCAAATTAGCAAAAGAAAGTTTTGTTTCTTTTAGCGTCATAATTGTTTGGTAGTATCTATCTTTTGCTCTTCACTATAATCTCGTTCGCACTTTAAGTATCATCAATATTTAATTTATACTTGAGCATTATTTCATTCTTTAGCTTCAGGGTCACTTGGTTCGAATGGGAGGTACAAACAATGAGATTAATTAATGCCCTGTATTGAAACCATATTTTTCTCAAAGCATTTTAGTCTTTAGATATACTTCGCTATGGTATCATAATGCTTCTTTAATTTAATCTGCTTTTGCAAACACTGAAATGGTTATAATTTGCCAGGTAAGAAATTACCAGTATTTAATTAACACAGCATATAAATTTTCTTGGACTGAGAGAAAAATCAGCAAGCTAAGAGTCCCCCCCTCTCTTGCCTTGATGGGTTCATTCTTTTCTGCTTTCGTATCTGCAAAATGTTTTCTTCTTTCCAATAACCAAGAACTGTAGAGGTAGAGGTAGAAGTAGGGTAGAGGTAGAAGTAGAGAATAGCAAAAATGTTTAAAACCATCTTTGAACATAAAGAAAGAATGGTAAGAGATTAAATGACTGAAAAATTGATAGTCGCCAAAGTGACAAGGCCTGTCTCAATGCAACAGTTAATTATGGTTACATGGCATTTATAATGAAATTGTATTTGCTTTTTTGTATTGTACTACTTTATAAGTGTGAATGAGGAAAATACTATTTCTCATGATGAAACGAAAATATAACTCTGCTTCGTGATATTTATGGAGATAGATTTTTTTCCCTTTTCAAGTTACATTATTATTATTTTATTTTGGATACTTATATCTTTTTGTTATTGTTGGGATATTGTGTATAATATAGATCGTGCTCTATTAATTGTGTTTTTTAATGCCTTCACAGGATGAAGGCCTAGTGCAGAATTTTCGTGTAGCTAATGGGAATTGCTCAAAGTAAGTGGCTACTTCTTTCAGGTTTTTCCTCTAACAAAACAATTGATTAAATTACGCATCTTGCAGTGATGAATGCAAAATTTGCCTACTAGAGTCAACAGTGCTCCCCCTTTCTGATTACTTTGATTGAATTCAGTCGCACACTTCCTGCTCATGAATCTAATTCAATGATCTCTGTTGATCTTCTTTGATTGTCCTTTGTTCTTGTATTTGTTTCTTCCTTTTTGAGCTCTCTATTTAGCATATCAAAAAATTTGTACATACTCATGGATGCGATTATGTTCATGTAGGCCTTTGGAAAAGCTATTAGAGATGGAGCTGTTTTTCCTTCATGAGACAAGGAGTAAGTATCACAATTAATCAGCGGTCCTCTGCCATTGATTGAATTCTGATATATATTTTTTTCATTTTTTGGGAGTTTCTTTTTCTTTCTTTTTTCCCTTTCTCGGGTTTTCAACAACGTTTCGTCACAAATTCATAAATTTCTATAAATGTTTCTTCACCATAGAATATCTTAGCAATTTAATGGGTGGAATAATATCAATTAGTGGCACGGGATTATGTCCTGCCAATTATCTACATAGAGAACAATTTCATTCTAATACACTGCAAGAAATGTTGACTTATTTTGCAATCATTAATTTATTGAGAAGACATTTCTGTCACCCTCTTTCTCCTTTATGATGCGACATGTGGCGTTGGAAATAAATAAAAAATTTATTCTGTGTTTAGCTGCTTAGAAAGCTAACACGAGTAAACCAAGAACAAATAAATCAACTTGAGAGTTGGAGAAGAAAAAAATCTAGACGAGTCTCTTATTCACAGCTTAATGAATATTTAGTGGTGCAGAGTGAGAGATTAAGAGGGGTGTCAATTAATTGCAGTACACTCCAGTGACCAATTTCATGATTTGTTCATATCAATCTTATTGAGTAATGTTAAGTGATTCCTATAAGGATTTGGGAGACAACAATCGGTATATTATGTCCTTCAAGTGTCTTTCATCTGTGTCAGTGAGGTACTAAATGTATATCTCCATTATGGTTTATTTCTGAGTTTTTTGCTTGGTTACGACTCATTTTAGTTTTTTGTATCGTTTTTTAAAGTTTTCTGTTGGATTTTTAAGATTTCTATACAGCTTATCGGTTGGTCAAGAAATCCATACTCGAGGCTTTACAGAAAATTGAGGTACTTTCATCTCCCACTTTATAACATGTGAGAAGGTGCAAATCTGGGTTTCGAGTGTAAACTTCCATGCGAATTAATATAAAAACTTAATTTTGTGTTCCATTCTTAAATTGACGATAAGAATTTAATTTCAACATTTAGATTGACTGTGCCATTGCTGCTATTCGGTATATGTCTAAATTATGAATTCAGTTAATAATGTGACTCATGGTTATTTGGTATGTACCATTTTGTGAATTTGTGGATTATATTTGTGTTTTCCTCTTATTATGGCAGACTAAATTTACGCTTTATTTTGGTGCAGACATTTAGATGTATATATAGATTTATCCATGGATAAGTTGCAATAGAGGAATAGGAAGAGAGGTTGAGATGTGCTACTAAAGTGAAAGATTCATCTTTGAATGGGAAATCAGATGGAGATGGAACTGGGCGTAGTGTTGTGAAGATGATCACATGAAGGGTTATTGATAATAAATACCAGTAATACCCATAGTAACAAAGAGTCATCTCTCCTTCTTCCAATTCCTTCTCATTGTTCCAAGGTGGACTGACAGCGCAAGGTCATGTATTGTGTCCAAAAAAAAAAAAAGCTTTTGCAAGAGATTGACTGGACAGCGTTTCCTAAATTCACTCTAGTTTAAGGAAACGTTGTAAAATAGTTATGTTCCATTTTATCAACCAAGTGTTAAAGGGTCTAATTCTCGGGCTGCCAACTCTCTGTCTAGGATATCAATGAATTGTATGGATAGCACAACCTTGGCATGTTCGGATTAACTATATTTGATATTAATGCAGCTAGATTTTTTATGATCTCCCCTTTCTTTACAATGTAGATCAATTTGTGAAATACAACTGTTATTCTCTATCATAGCACATTGTCATTATATTATTTTGTAAATAACCTATTGCAACTTTAGCATTTGAAAGGGAAAAGATCGTGTGTTCTCTCTAATACTGACTTTTCAACCCAAGCATGTAATCTTCACTCTGTGAATTTCATTCATTTCTACAATGACCTTAATTGAAGTTAGGTTAAATAATTGGTTGTTCAAAAAAATATAAATACTCTTTTGTAACTGATAGGATGGACAACATTTCCTATTTCACTTTTGTTCAAGGAAATGTTGTGAAATACCTATATTCCATTTCATCATCTAAGAGTTGAAGGGTACAGCACCCAAGCTGACAACTCTCTTTGTGGTATGCAAATAATTAAATAGCACACCACTGCCTTGGTACTTTCCAACTAACAGTGTTTCATATTAATACAATAGTATTTCTAAGTCATCTCCTATAGCTTTCTACTCAAATAATCAATTGTCATTGAACTCTATTATGCTTCTACAAGGTCTTTATATGGTCTAACATTGAATATCATACAACTCCCCTAGCGTTTGTTATTTCAATATTAGCTTTTCTCATGCTAGCTCAAGTACATTTGCCCCAACGTGCATCGCACGTTGCATTCATCCCTAGTGTTAAGTAATAAAAAAAAATCACCTCCATGCTCGCAAATAAAAATGTTAATTTAAAATAGTTGAAGCTTAAATTATATTACGAGTATTATTAAGGATTGGGTTAGTAGTTGGGGCGTGACAGGTGGCACGAGTTCGAAACGAGGCACGAGTAAGTTTAAAACTTTCGATTGTAAAATTAATGAATAAAGTGATATTATTAACTATAATATTAATAATATTAAGTTTCTTATATAATGAATTAAAAAATGTAATAATGCCTTAAAGATTACAATCCGCAATTAAATCACCAAGATTTATGATGTTGAATTATTGAGATTTATAGATAAAATAAATACATTCGTCTGTCGTGACAATGGTTGATCTTCATTTGGGAATTCTTCACTAGAATGATTACAAAAACAAAGTTAGACTGTGGTGCTATGGCCTTCCTCAACAAAATCTCTTTATTCTTTCTACGAGACATGATGTTTCTTTCTGCATGCGTAGAAGGAAAATACATTTTTGTGTATTAGGAACCATGAACAAAAGTTCTATATATAGAAACTGATTATAGACTCCTATTAAGCCGTAACTAGGCCTTTACCGATCTCTATTTATTCGGTCTACATCAATTTATGTAGTGTTTGTGGACTTGCCAAATTAGACCATTTAATTTTTTAGCCCATTTAATTGAATAGCTGGTAAGCCTTTTTGCAAGATAAAATTGAAGTCCTTTCAATATATTTCTCTAGCAAATTGTTATTGCATGTTTTCTTCGAAAAACTTGAAATTGCATAATCTCTTCTGGTGTCATTGACAATCTTCAACATTAAACTGAAGAAAAGATTACATAACCATTAATTTTGCAATACACATGCAAAAGTTTCTTTGATGTGCTTGAAAGTTTAGATTTTCTTCTCCTTCCACATTATTAATAATTAAATTAAGGAGGTTCCAAGCACCATAGGAAACTACTACGTCAAATAAATGCAAACCTGTAAGTAAAACTTATTATTGAAAGATTGTTAAAGAGGAAAATGAGAAACATTATCAAAAGCTTTCTCAAACTATGATGTTTAAAATATAAAAGTTATATATTGTAGATAGGAAGTTAAGTCACTAAACTAAAATCATTAACTAGCCCTACTTACTTTGCAAGCACGATCACACTATAACACTATACTTTATACATTCAACATTCTATATCACATTTAACCAGCAATATTTTTAATCACATCATACGAAGCTCTAAACCAACTTTATTAAAATGGTTAAATTTATTTTTAAAGTTATTTTTGTTGGCATTTTCTATTTCATGATAATTAAATTGATTCCATTGGATTTTATTAGATTTAATTATTTTGGAACTTTATCACATAATCTCAATTTATTTAACTTGTGATTTTATGTGATAACAAATTGAGGAACATACCAGAACCCTAAACATTAGTACACGAGCACGGGGAGTGGACGACTCGCATAGCCAAACCATGTCCACATTCATTGAACCTAGTTTAAGGTAAGAATTTTAATCCTTGTTTAACTAGGTGATCTTTATTGATAAGGTAAGAGGATTATTCATTGTTTATTTTCATTATTTGTATTTATCCTCATTACCTTATTATTTATCCTCTAATTATACTAATGTGTTGTTTTCCATATTGGACACGTGTGGGTAATGGAATGAAACATTCTTGGCCAACAAGTCTTCTGATGATATTAAATATTCAGCACATTGAAATCAAGTAGCACACGTTTTTTGACTAAGGAAAAATCAGTGAGCAAAGCTTTTGAATTCATACATTCCACCTTTAACCAAAACATCAAACGTGACCTGCATCTAGCGGTGGGCACGGTTCGGGTTGGGTCGGGTTTGGACCCAACCCGAAACCGAATCTATTGCAGTCGCGTTGGCAAATTTTACCCCAAACTGAACCGGTTCGGTTCGGTTGCGGTTTGGGTCGGTTTTTTTTTTTTTTTTTTTGGATTGGGATTTTTAAGGCTAATTTTCTAAAAATAGCATTTCAACTCCAAAGCCATCTTTATGTTAATTATACAAACAATAAAATCTGAATTTATTACCTACACCACCAATTCAAAATAAATGCAAATTTTATGCTACACCAATGTCAAATAAATACAGTACCTTCAAATTTATTACCTACACCTACACTACTCACTATAAATCAAGAGAGACATTACCAACAAGAATATCAAGTCATCAATATTAAGCTATACCAATGTTACTTACCAATATTAAGTCATCAATATCAAGACTTTACCAACATTCACACTAGTCACTATATTAAGCTAACAAAAACAACCAAAAACGCATACCAATATTACCAACCAACCATTCTATTCTAGTCATGAACTAATAAGCATACCAAATTACCAACAAATTAAAAATAGCACCAAGTACAAACCAAACAAACAAAAGAAACCATACCAAACAAAAACAACCACAAGTCACAACTTCACAAATTACAAAAGCATACAAGTCATCAAAGTGAAATCACACATTAGAGATTACAAATTACAAATATAAGCATATAAATAATAACAAGCCGAAAAATTCTAATAAAGTTTCAAATATTGTTGTCTCTTGGATCATGATCTCATCCAAATCCCATAGCTCCATAACCTGGAGACGTCCAAAATCCAAAAGTTCGGAAATCATATCAACCTATACAAAAGTCATAGCACAAATTGAGAATCATCACATGTTAATAATGCTAATAATGAAAAGCTCAATGTAGTAAGTAACACCTAGAAAAAAGAATGACCTTCTTTACCTGAGTAATACCATTATTACAACTAAATGACTAAACAAATAAATTAAAAGTTACTACTTTGGATTTGTAGATAGCATTCTTAATTAAATCTCATACTAATTAATTTTTTAAACGGCCAAAATACCATATTGGTATTAAAAAGACCACACTTTTGACGATTTGGTATTTAAAAAATCGCCGGCGACATATTGGTATTAAAAACTCGACTTTTGTGCACATTGGCCTTTTTTTCTCACCGGCGGCGGAATTTGTAATAAAATAATAATATTTTTGTGGTTAATACTATATTGGAAAATGTGTGTGATTGAAAATGTGTATATAATTATTCAAAATTACGTGCAAATAAAAATTATCCCAAAAAAAAAAAATTTGGACAAATCCATCCAATTTTACGGTTAGTCAAATCAAATCTAAATAAATTTTTATTACGAATAGATCAGTGTAAAATTATGCCGAACACAAAATATCAATAAAATAATAAAAAAAAAAAGCAGACCAAACCCACCCCCAACCCCCCGCCCCCCCAAATCGTGGTGGTGAAACCACCACCAGATGGAAACCACCAGTTGCTGGTGGTGGTGGTGGTGAAACCACCACCAGATCTGGTGGTGGTTTCACCACTACGATTTGGGAACAGTGGGTTTGGTCGGCTTTTTAATTTTAATTTTATTGATATTTTGTGTTCGGCATAATTTTACACTGATCTATTCGTAATAAAAATTTATTTGGGTACAACAAAATAACAAAATTTGATTTGACTAACCGTAAAATTGGATGGATTCCGTCCAAAATTTTGTTTTTGGGATAATTTTTATTTGCATGTAATTTTGAATAATTATATATACATTTTCAGTCACACACATTTTTCAATATAATATTAACCGCACATTTTATAAGAAATATCATGTGGATAAATTTCTACCCAAAAGAATAAGATCTAAACATCATAAAATGAATAAGAAATACTCAAAATTGAAAATATTATTATTTTAATAAAGATTCCCCCGAAAAATAATTAAAAAATCAAAAATTCAAAAATATTATTATTTTATTACAGATTCCGCCGCCGGTGAGAAAAAAAGGCCAATGTGCGCAAAAGTTGAGTTTTTAATACCAATATGTCGCCGGCGCTTTTTTAAATACCAAATCGTAAAAATGTGGTTTTTTTAATACCCATATGGTATTTTGGCCATTTTTAAACTTTTAACTAAAACCTCAATCTTTTAAACTCATTTAATGGTATAAAACTTGATAACATACCAAATTACCAATCATTTCTCTTTGTTTGATAAATCTTCATTGGAGGTACTTGATTTTGAAAGCTCTACAAAACACAAAGCAAAAAAGAATTATATTAGTTACAAATAACCAAAATAACTAACTACATCTAACTAATTTACTTACATAAATATTTGAATGTCAGTTTACCTTCATCCAAAGCGTCGTAATACTCTACGTCTTCCAAATAAGTCTTTTCCTCACTTGGAGTAGATCGTAGCCAATTTTGCAAGCAAACCAACACTTCCACCATCCTCGGTGTTAGAGAACTACGAAATGGAGTGAGAATTCTTCCACCCGTGCTAAAAGCACTCTCAGAAGCTACCGTAGACACCTAAATTGCAAGCACATTTTTTTCAATATTTGACAAGGTACTGTATTTAATTCCATGGACCTTCCACCAATTCAAAATATCGAAATCCGGATCATCATCGTGCTCACAAGGGTCCAACAAATAGCGTTCTGCATCATTTTTAATCTCAGGTGAATGCTTTGCCATTTGTTTCATCCGAAAATTTGCTACAAGAGAAGATTGGGTAGAAGTGGAACTTGATTTGCTTGGTTGAGAAGACCCGCTTCTTAATTGAGATGACCCATTTCTTGATTGGGATGATTCACTTATTAGCTCACTTTTAGACGAATTAACATTATTCGATACTTCGCTACTTTCCTTTTGATTTTCCCACTTCACATACCAAGCATACATTTCCATTATGAGGTCCATTATGAGGTCCTTCACACCACGAACCAAGGAGCAAACACGCAAATGGTCACTGTACATTACACCAAAAAAATACTCAACATAATCCAATTTGTATCTTGAATCGAGCACTATAGCAACAAACAAGAATTGGTTCACTTTCTCCATCTCTCCCCAATATTCACTATATTTTGACTTCATCCTAATAGCCATCTCAGATAGTGTATAATCTCCATCCACACTCCATTTTTCTAGTATAGAAAATAGTGAACAAATTTCATGAAGATAAGAAGTGGAACTCACTTGCAATGAACAACTAAACTTCAAAGTCATGTTATAAAAGTTTTTAAGAAACTTTACAAACACCGAAGCTTTTTCCCAATCAATTAAAGTAGGAGGCCCAACCTTCTTTCTACAATCGTCTTCTTGAAAGTAGCTTAAAAAATGTCCATCGTCCTCTTTAATCCGCTCAAAAGCTTTCTCATACTTTAATGCACCCTCCAACATCAAATAGGTAGAATTCCACCTAGTTGGCACATCTAAAAACACAATTGATTTTGCTTCTATCATCTCCTTAGTCACACACTCCATAAACTTTTTGTAACGAGCCGGTGAAGCTTTCACATATCGCACTGCATTACGAATACCTAATATGGAATCACTCATCTCTTTTAAACCTTCACAAACAATCAAATTCACAATATGCGCACAACACCTCATATGCAAATGCTTACCGCCCAAAATCGATAGCCCATCACCCTAACTATTCATCTTCCGCCTAAGATATCCAATTGCTTTGTTATTTGCCAAAGCATTATCCACAGTCACTGTAAAAATCTTACTAATCCCCCACTCAAGCAAACAATCTTCTATTAACTTTCCAATACTTTCACCATTGTGATCTTTAATCACACAAAAGTTCAAAATTCTTTTTTGAAGTTTCCAATCAGAATCAATGTAGTGGGCCGTCAAAGACATATAATTTTCATTTTGAATAGATGTCCATGTGTCATTAGTGAGTGACACTCTCTGACGATTGGTAGTGTACTTTCGAAGTTTCAACTTTTCATCCATAAAAAGTTGGTTAATGTTTCGAACAATTGTCCTTCGAGACGGTGGATCAAATTTAGGGCATGCTGCATTACAAAATAGCCTAAACCCCTCTCCTTCCACATGACTAAAAGGGAGTTCATCAATAAGTATCATTTTCGCACAAGCAGCCCTACAAACGTCTTTGTTAAACCCCACGGCAACTAGATTGGTCCCCCCATCACCAGTTAGTTGGAAACTCAAAGTCTTTTGCTTTTTTTTTTGTGCCATACTTGCTGGATACTTCTTACAATTTTGAAGTAAATGTTGTTTCAATGTACTTGTCCCACACTTCCTAGAACCACAAGCATAACTTTTCCCACAATAAATACATTCACACCTCACATCTTCGGCTTTTGGATTCCCTATAATTTTGAAATGATCCCACACATCCGAAGTCCTCCTATTACTACTTTTATCCGGACGTGGAGGAAGTGCCGCAGTTCTTAATTCGTCTTGAAATTCAAGTTCAGTATCCAATTCTATGAAAAATAGAAAAGACAAATGAAATAGGAAAAAAAAAAAGATTTCTATTTAACATTAAGTCATTAACCAACAAACATGGGCATAGAGTCTAAATTAATCAAAAATAACTCAAATTTGTGCACGTGCACTATCATAACACAGAAAACAAATCATAATATTAGAGACCGGACAATCGATTTTCCAACAAGGGTGACACAATATATATGAGAATAATTTAGTATATCAAACTTAAGCAATAAGCAATATCAGCATTCAGCAGCATCGATCCAATCTAAGAGCTTGTTTGATAGAAGAACATTTTTAGACGAAAAAGCATAAAATAAATATTCTATTTCAGAAAGAGGAAATTTGTCGTTCTCCATCATCATCTTTTCTGTTGTTTCTGGTTCGTTCTCCATCATCATCAGCAATTAATTCTTAGCAAATAAATGTTTCAAATTTCAGTAATCTTAACTTCATGGTATAATACACGTAAGAAAAGAAAAAGCTGATACAAGAAAGATGCTAGAAAATGAGCAGTCAAGCACCTTTGCCACTTGGTGTTTAAAAAAATGTAAAAAAATTCACATTATCAAACAAAAATTAAAATAGACCTGAATCCATTTCCAAGTTCGAAAGTTTCGAATGAGAGCAAGAAGATGGTGATTGGTGGCCGCGAAAGCTCCGAGCTCGAGTATCGAGATGGAGGTTACAATGAAAATACAGCGAGGGGGATGATCACCGGAGCTGCAACGCATCGTCCGGTGGATGGTGGTGGGGTGGACGTCGGCGATAAGTAGCCGCTCGACGAGAGGGAAACGAGAATGAACGACTGGCGGTTGAGAAGTGAGAAGAGAGGACGAGATTTGATTTAGGGAATTAGGGTTGTGAACTTGTGATTTGTGAAATGTGAGGTCTAGCTCCTGTTTGACTACCGAGGTGTTTGGACTTTGGGTCATTGGTGGGTGAGTCAGGTTTTGTTTTGTTTTGTTTTATTTATCTATGCGGATCGGGTCGGGTTGGTTACCCGACCCAAACTTATCCAACCCGCCACCCGACCCGGCTCGCATCGGTTTAATGTGATCTGGAACCGACAACCGACCTGAAATTTAAAAAAACCGACCCATTAGGCGGGTCGGGTCGGGTTGTCGGTTTCACGGGTTTTTTGCCCAGCGCTACTTGCATTGCCCCATGCATTAAACTATCAAGAAAGGCTTGATCTTGTTTATGCGCACCTACATTTGATTAAATCATTGGTCAAATCTCCCAGGGGAGTCCTATCACTAATAGATAAGCCCACAACGCGAGGATATCAACATGGGAGGTATAGATCTGTTGTGGGATTGCAGTGACAGTAAGCTACTGAAGAGCAATGGGACGTTGGCTCGCACCTACATTAGATTTAAACTGATCGGATTTAGTGGATTGGCTTTCGCTCGTAGGCGACGAGCACGTGGTTTTTCACCCTTCGGGGTTTTCCAGATTAAATCCGGTGTTTTGCCTTTTATTTTATGTTTTTTTTTTCTGCCGCTTTTTTTACACGCATCTAACGTTATTTAAAGTTCACAGATTAATCTGGCTAATATTAACTAACAGACTGTTTGACTATTAAACTGTAATACAACGTAGACGCATTTAGGTTGCGAAACACGGTTCCAATTGCATCTGAATCACTTTATTCAGATTAGTTAGACAACTTAGATTTTTCAATTGGTATCAGAGAGGGTTCACTTTTAGTAAGTGAGATCTGGTTGTCTGATATGGATGCACCACACCCCCTTGGCTAAATGGATCTAATTATGCCTAATGGAAAATTAGAATGGAGATTTATATCCAATCTATAGATGAAAGATGTTGGACTACTATTCTTTATGGTTACACGTCACCCACTATCACTGTTAATGGAGTTGTGTCTGCTAAACCTAGAAGCGCTTTTACTAATCCAAAACGTATTGCTGCTTCTTATAATTCTAAAGCTCTTAATGCTATTGTTTCACAGGTGAATACAAGTCAATTCAGATTGATCTCCTCATTGAGGACAACTAAGGAAGCATGGGACGCATTACAGGTCGCAAATGAAGGCACTAGTCTGTTTAATCATCTAGATTGCAAATGATCACTCAAGAATTCGATCAACTCAGAAAACTTCTACACAAGGCTAAGTGATCTCACCAATTTTCCCGAATCTCTCGATAAACATATTCCGATGAAGAGATTGTGAAGAAGATCCTTAGATCTCTATTCGACAGTTTTCTTGCAAAGGTGACCGCTATTGAAGAAAGTAAAGATCTTACAACCATGAAAGTTAACGAACTTGTAGGTTCCCTAATGACCTATGAGCTGTATTTGATCCGATGGAAAATATACAAGGAGCATGGAATTGCGTTTAAGGCAAACTATATGGATCTAGATGAGTCTGACAATAACAATTAGGATCCAGATGAATCTGGCAACACCATAGATGATGAGACAATGGTTGTTCTTATAAAAGAGTTCAAAAAGTACCTCAAAAACAACTCAAACTCCTCCAAAAGAAAGAGCAAGAAATGCATAAAGTGTGAAGAGTGTGAAAGCTATGCGCATACCACCTCAAAATGTGCAAACACCTTAAAAGGGACGAGGAATATCATCTGGACCAGTGAAGAGACAGATGTATTTGACTCGGACTCAAACAAGGGCAGATCTAAAAATCAAGTAATTACTTTTACTATTCTAGAATCATCTGGTACTAATTCTGTAAATTTATCTTCTACAGGGGTTAACGTAGATGCATCTGGCCTAGTTTCTAAAGTTTTGAAATTTTTTTTTGAAGAGAATAAGCATTAGATAAATCTGTTACAGGCTATGCTGGATGATGATGGATCAGACTCTCAAGATCTGAAATTTGAAGGACATATTAAAAGTTGTCAAGATTGTACTACAATGGACAAAGAATTAGCAGCAGAAAGAGAAAAGAATACAAAGGTCGAGACTCTTATCTTAACCATGAAAGAGGACAAAACTGCCAATGAACACACTATCTTGACCCTTCAGAATCTGTTACAAAAAAAAGAGACTCAACTGAGCAAAGTCAATGAGGAGTTGAATAATACAAAGGAAGAGTCAACCAACTTACCATTGGAGCTCCAAGGTTGATCAAGATCCTCAACTATGGAAGATCATCCGATGATAAATCAGGTTTTGGTTACCAAGGAAAAGGAAAAGGCACAACAAGTGACCATGCTGTCTTTGTGAAATAATGGAATAAAGGAAATGATCACCAAATGGTAACAAAAGGTAGCGGTGAAGCTATTCTGCCTCCAGTTGCATCTGTAGCCTCCAGCAACAGATAGGATGCATCTGATGCTGCTTGTAGTAAGCTAGCTTACTACATCTGCACCACTTGGAATTAGATACATCCAGACTGGAACAAATCAGACAATACTTAGGCCCAAACAAACTCAAACTGGAGGAAGGATCAAATTAACTCATTCCACTGCAGATAACATTGGAGTTGTCCATCATACACAGGTGCTGCCTAATAGAGCTGTATCTAGGACACATCTGCAGGAACCTACTCCAAATACATCTAGCACATCATGAGTCGAGCCAGATACATCTGCGTAGACCTAGATCCAGAATCAGAAGTAAGGGCCATCTATCAATTCTCAGAAACTGACAGATCCTAGTAGGAAGAAGAACTTCACTCAAACTCGTATGAGAACCAAAGCTCCAGGAAAGTATTCTTCCTCTCATGCATGCCTTCACTATGATAAATCTAATCATGACAAATTTGTTACTTAACATTCTTTGAGCATGACTAAGTGTGATATGCATAATTCTGGTAGATTTACACCCACTTTTAAGTCCTTTACAACTCGTGATAATGCAAAATCTATTAAAATGGTAAAGGGCAAAGGTAAAAATGGGAATGGTGGTCAATGCATGTTTGTGCCTAAGTATTATCATTGTGG
Source organism: Jasminum sambac (assembly GCA_018223645.1). Classification (NCBI taxonomy): domain Eukaryota; kingdom Viridiplantae; phylum Streptophyta; class Magnoliopsida; order Lamiales; family Oleaceae; genus Jasminum; species Jasminum sambac. The sequence goes on from CP073648.1 coordinate 34,080,279, forward strand.
GATTAAAGGATACAAGAAACCTAATTGTCCCAAATTATTTAAGAGCATGCAAAGCAAGCCTTCAGGTAGAAAAGAGTCGACAACCAAAACCAATTTGAGAGGGAAACAAGCATGGATTAGAAAAGATGATTTGAAAGTTTATGAAAATAGGTCTATACCTATTGAGCTTGTTTACCTCATTGATCATACTTCTTTCTCAAGATGAGATTCTTTTTATTTTCTTTTTGTGTGCTTTAATTACATTTTATGAAAAAAAAAAGATTTTCTTTTGTTTTGTAATTTCCTTTCTGCATTTGTTTAATACATCCATATAGGTATATTTTTTCATTTTTGTGGATGTTACTGGCTGTCGATCATTTGGCCACTTGAGGATGAATTTGAGTGCTCGGAGCTAACACTAACTCAGACACATCTGGTGTAAAATCAACATGCATCCAGACTAATCTGATAGCACTTCAGTAAGACAATCCTAACAATCCTATGGAATAAGTCACTGCCATCAATGCTATAAGGTTTTGCTTCTGATTGAGGCTTTATATATCTGAGTGTAAACCTACGCTCAAAATCTTGCTTTTAGCATTATACACGATTCGATTGTCCAAGGGCAGGGTCAGTGGAAAAGAATACTGCAAATCTAAACCAAGTCCATACCTCTTTTCTCAAAACAAAAAAAAGGAAAGAAAATGAGTATAAATTGAAAGAAAGGGGGAAGATTTGAAAAGATGACTTCTAGGGATTGCGCGTAGCCATTTCCATCTCCAAAAGACAATGTCATTTCATTGAAGAAGTCGGCAAAGCCGAACTTGAGAATTCGCACTTTTGTAGATTTTGATCAGTCTGCTAGTGCACTACAGTGAAAAGCCAATAAATCAGGACAACCGTAATGTATTTAACGATGATGTATGATTGACCAATGCTTGTTTGATTCACACGCACACACCATAATTGATTTGTCTTTATGCGTAGTGGACTATGCACTGCCCAGATGCATCTATCGCTAGGGAAGTTGACAGTACCCAGACGAGTCTATAGGTACTAGATGCATCTTGCTTTTCGATTTCGGGAAATTTTCCAAATTTTCATGAATTTTTGTTCTTTTCTAACTGATGATTGAATTTTTACATATTTCTCTTCCTTATTTTACGAAAAAGGGGAAGCAGTTGGTACATGTCTATCATCTCTCTCGACCGCTTTAAGGGAAGTAGTAAGCAATGTGTTATTTTTCTCTTCATCTATTTTTTTATGCTTTTATGCTTCACTTGAGGGGGAGGATAACACACTAAGGGGGAGAGAAATTTGTCAGTGTACTTTAATGCTATATTTATCGATAATAAGTTTTTGAAAAAACAAAAAAAGCCAAAGGGGGGATTGTTAACTTTATTTTTAAAGTTATTTTTGTTGGCATTTTCTATTTAATGATAGTTAGACTGATTCCATTGGATTTTATTAGATTTATTTATTTTGGAGTTTTATCACATAATCTCAATTGATTTAACTTGTCATTTTATGTGATAACAAATTGAGGAATATACTAGAACCGTAAACACTAGTACACGAGTACAGGGAGTGGACGACTCACATAGCCTAACCATGTCCACATTCATTGAACCTAGTTTAAGGTAAGAATTTTATTCCTTATTTAACTAGCTGATCTTCATTGATAAAGTAAGAGGATTACTCATTATTTATTTTCATTATTTGTATTTATCCTCATTACTTTATTATTTATCCTCTAATTATACCAATGTGTTGTTTTCCATATAGGACACATATGGGTAAAGGAATGAAACATTCTTGGCCAACAAATCTTCTGATGATATTAAATATTGAACACATTGAAGTCGAGCAACACACATTTTTTGGCTGAGGAAAATTCAAAGAGCACAGCTTTCGAATTCATGCATTCCACCTTTAACCAAAACATGAAACGTGATCTACTTCACCCGTGCATTAAACTATCAAGAGAAGCTTTATCTTGTTTATGCACACCAACCTTTGATTAAATTATTGGTCAAATCTTCGGGAGGATTCCTATCACGAATAGATCAGCCTACAGGTCAATATGGGAGGTGCAAATCTGTTGCGGGATCACCGTTACAACAAGCTACTTAAGAGCAATGGGACGTTGAGTCGCATTACATGCTAGAAGAGAGTAACAGGGACTGTTTCTCGTTATTATCCTTGATGTTGGTTAATTTATGCGTAAATTACACTTTAGCTTTATTGTATAGTTTTACACTGATCGGATTTAGTGGATTGGTTTTCGCTCGTAGGCGACGAGCACATGATTTTTCACCCCGCGGGGTTTTCCATATTAAATCCGGTGTTTTGCCTTTTATTTTATGTTTTTCCTTTCTTCCGCTTTATTTAGACGCATCAGACGTTATTTAAAGTTCACAGATTAATCTGGCTAATATTAACTAACAGATTGTCTGACTATTAAACTGTAACATAACGCTGGACTCATCTTGGTTGCAAAATACGGTTCCAATCGCATCTAAATCACTTTATTCAGATTAGTTATACAACTCAAATTTTTCAAAAATAACAATAAAAAACTTAAAGCCGAACCACCTATCTAAGATGCGGTTAGGGATGAACAACCTACGGTTCAGTTCGGGTATTGAAAGGATTAGAATTGAACCAAAATTTTGATTCAGTTTCGTTCGTTTACAAGACCCAAACCGTTCCCGTTATGGTTCGGTTCCGGTTATATTTCAATTCTTGCTCGATTTTGATGGCATCAAATTTGTAAAATATCGTGAAGAAAATAACAAGTGATACAAATTTATTTTCCATAAATCGAATATTGTTGTCATTTATTACAATATTTTGATGAAGTTCACCTTCAGTATCTGAAAGTGTTCCTATAACGACTAATCTCATAGAAAAATGCATGGAGTTGATTTTAAAATAGAGAATACGCAGTTTTCGGCTCGATTTTTTCCCAAAATTTATAAAATGGCCAAATAGTTTTATTTTTTCGGTTCTCTTCTGGTTCGATCAGTTCGGTTCCGATTTTTTTGTCCATCCCTATATATGATACTAAATTACTTTGAAACAACATTTCGGGAAACATGAAGATATTATAATTGATATTCAAACAATATAATTTTTTCAAAGCCAAAGCAAATCATTCCCACTGCAGGGGATAGTCGGAGGGCTATAGCCTTGTGGGTTGCAAGAATTTCTTTGAATTTTTCTTCTATCTTGTCCCAATATTCAATGATGTGACCAAATACAACTAAAAAAGGGAAAAGAAAAGATAATAATAGTTAAAAATAATATGATTTTAGAAAACTTACAAGAAAAGGCAGGTAGTTTGCATATTTTCACTTTCCATTTTGTTTTTAATTCTGCTTTATTTTATCATCCATTTCCAACTGCACGTAGGCTATGGGGATACTGTTCGAGAATGCATCAACAATAATCCTCATGTTATCCATGACGATTTGCTTTTGACAAAAACTTTCAAAACCCATCAATGGGTTTTGAAGTATGGAACGCTAGGGCCATTTTGAAGGCCGTCCGACCTTCGTTTTGAAATCTAGGACCAGATCTAGAATTAACATGGCGAAAGGGAGCTCCACCGATTTTGAAAATTTTTCGGCGACACTATGGCAAACCGTGGCGGCCAGTCAAAGTTATGACAATAATTTTAGGCCAAAAGTGTTGCCAAAACTTTGACCGGTTGCCACGGTCCGCCACGGTGTCACAGAAAAATTTTCAAAATTGCTGGAGGCCCCTCTCAGCGTGCTGATTCTCGATCTGATTTCGGATTTCAAAACAGAGGTCGGATAGGCCTTCAAAATGGCCCGGTGGTTCCGTAATTAAGGAACCACGAGTGGTTCCTTAACATTCATGTGCTTTTGACAGCATATAAAGCCGAACTGTGTCCATTGGGGGTCTTGCGGGTTGAACAATAGTACATGTGAAAATCATTTTAATTAAGTCATTCAGAAGGCCAAAGATTTCAATGTTGTTTGTTCCTTGAGTCAACAAAATATAGCAGAATATATAGCAAAATATCCAAACCAGAAATCATACATTTAAAAGATTAATAATCAATCAACGCTGAGTCGGCTAATGGATAAGGAAGCCCCGATAAAGTATGAGGAAGTGGAGTTCAACAAAGGCCCATTTTCTATTCTAATTATGACTATTAAACTGTAGAAATAACAAAAAGTTTCTTGGGCATGTGAGGGCTTTTGGCCACCACTGCAGCATGCTACTAAAAAATTTTCGGGAAATGTGAATAGATGACCCAAAGACTGGGAAAGGCAATAAGAAAGCTCTTCTAGTGATTAATTTACATTTTTTTCCCTTATATCAGTGATTTATTTTTACGTCACAACAAATGATGTGAATATAGTTAATTATAATCAATAGTTATTGTTGATTATTATTGACAATTATTGAGCTTTGTTTTGCAGTGGAGGGACTCAAATGTCATTCCACTCAATATGCCGATTGGAACATTTAATTTCACAAAAATAAGTTTAATTGTTGTGTCCTTGCTTTTGTGTTTAACTTATTTGCAAGAAGAGTCTTTTATTACTTGATTATAATTTAACTTATGAATGTACAATAATAATAATAATAATAATAATAATAATAATAATAATAATAATAATAATAATAAAAGATGAAGTTGAATTGGACATTTTAATTTAGGTATAATGTAAGTATTATCTATGGCCTCATAAGTTCTATGTTCAAAGCCTTGTTCAACACCACAAATTCTAAGCCCAAAACCTTATTCTTGATCTCTTAAAAGCCAAAATAATTGATATTGAGCCCAAAGACACCCTAAACTGATTTCTCTATCTCACTTTCCACTCTCACGTTATCTCTTTCAAGCCTCTCTCTCCCCCGCTCCCGTATACCTCTCCCTGTCTCTCTTTCTCAAAAACAACACACATTGGAAGGTAAAATTCTTGATTGTTTATGTTTTAATTCACGTTTTTATGATTGAAATAAAGTAAGCTGAATTATGCAAGATTCAGTCAATTGTAGGATGGATGTGATTTATTCTACATAAATAAGATGAAATTGGTAAATTGGAATGAAACTAAGTTCTGCCCAATCTATTATAGTTTTTCTACCCGAATTTGAACATGCATAGCCTTTTTTTTAGGAACAATTTTTGAATGATTCAAATTGTAAAACGACTATCCATGAGTTATCTGTCATCTAAACTTGGTTTGACATCATTTGGAGTCCTCTAAGAATTTTTATGATGCTTTTTGTAAACTGTGACAGATTAACCGAGACAAGATTTTTAATTGGAATAAAAATATTTTGGTGACTCAAACGTGATTTTTATAAGCTAATTTTTAAGTATGATGAACTTATAGGTGATCTCTACCTCCTATGTGAATTTCAAAATTTTACAACATCGTTTCCTATTTTAAAATGATTTTCAAATGTGCACTGCCCCGACAGAATTTTCCAGCTTCTATCTGTGAAGTTGACAACGTGTTATGATCTATATAATTCGAATTTGGGCGTGATTTTAAGGGATGATGTAACTCCATGAGTTCCTTATAAAAAAAATTAGAATTACATGATTTCATGGCTTGAATTGTGAGTTATGCTCGTTCTTGCTGGAGTCGGCAGATTAACTTGAGTTTGAAGTGGTGATTCTCTCGATTTATATTGTAAATGTTTTTATATATTTTTCTTATCACTTGTATATATATACATGTATGTGGCATGGTTACAATTAACCTAAGGTGGTATAGTAAAGAATTGAAGTTACACTAAAAAGTAAATGATTAATGAGGATGACCTAAATGCCAATGAACAAGGACTTGTGGCACGTTGATTTGTGAGCAGTTAAGGACACCTCCACTTTCTCTTAAAGTAAATTAGTACGGACTCTAGGTAAGTAAACTTCCCCCTTAGGTTCAACCTCAATTTTAATGTCTACAGTGAAATCAATGTAACGCCCCGAGTTCGAAGAACTCGGAACGCTAGATCTTTCTTTAAAACTAACCATTTTTTTCTTCTAATATTAAATGCGGAAATATAATAAATAATTAAAAGCGGAAATTCTTTTGATATAACAATCATCTAAAGTGTTTTAAAAATTATTGAACACCAAACGTCCAAAACATCCAAAACGAGTTACTAAGTAGTTCAAGGGTTTGAAAACGACATAATCCCATACATCGGGATTACCAAAACAACAACGGAAGTAAAGTCATTTTTTATTTAATAAGCCTAAATAGAACTCCCATGCCTCGTCACGCCCCCGAACTCCTCAATCTGTAAAAGAATGAAAGGCGTGAGTATTTAAACAATACTTAGTAGGCTCTGCGCAAGTTAATCATCTATACAAGTATATAAGGCAAATAGTCATGTAAACTCTGTAATATAATCTGGAAGGTAACTCTGGGCGAAAATTTCTGAACCAGAAAGCAAGTAATTTGCCTGAAGGCAACTCCGAAGGCAATTCTCTTAGAAGGTAACTCGGGGCAGAAGGCAATTCTTACCCGAAGGTAATTACGGGCAGAAGGCAAGTCTAGGCACGAAGGCAAGCAGTCACATCAATTACATACATTTGCACACTCATATAGTACAGATAATTAACAATAATTGCGCGATAAGTAAAAATGAGTCTTTTGAGCCTACCTGAAGTATCTCTCGAGTTTTGAGCCTACTAAGCGGTGAAAATCAGTCCTCTAGCTGTTGGTACGCCTCGTCTAGTCAATAACGAGTTTAATTTATGTTAATATTCTTAAAATATAAGTATCTATAAGTAATATAGAAGTTTGTGGACCAAAATAGAAAGAATATAAAACTTTGGGGGTCAATTTGAAAGAATTTAATAGTTTGAGGACCTAATATACAATAAAATTGAAGTAGAAATATTTTGGACTCAATTATAAGGTTTTTAAAACTTGGGGGACTAGTATGCAATTAAATTTTAAGGGCTAACTTAAGTAGAAATAAGAAATTAGACGATTAAAAGTGAAATAAAAGTTTAGAGGTCAAATTACAATAATTGAAAGTTAGGGACTTAGAATTAAATAAAGTTTGAAGGCTCATTTAAATAAAATAAATAAAATTAAGGATTAGAGTTGTAAATAATGTTCAGAGACTAAATTATAACAATTAAAAGTTGAGGATTAAAACTTTAAATAAATCTTAAGGACCAACTTAAACAAGAAAATAAAATAGAGGGACTTGGGCTGCAAATATCCGGATTAAATCAAATGGGCCGGATACTTCTCTCTTTCACCCGACTACCCCCTCTCTCTCTCTCGGTTCGTCACTCTCCGCCTCGGGTTCTCTCTCTCTCGATTTCTGGCCGGTTTTCGGCCGCCGAAGGTGGAGATAAAGGTGGTGAAACTAGTGGTGAAGTTTGATTGAAGAGATATTGAATATTTTGGAAGAAATCGAAATTAGAACACTAAATAAAAAATTTGGGTATTTTCAAAATTCGATTTAATCTTCAAAACTTTTCGAAATCAAACTATACCACGATGTTCTATAGAGGTAGAGGAAGTTGTAGGTATGATTTTTGTGTTGTGAAGTGGATTTTTGGGCGTGGTTGAGTGTTTTGGGCCGAGCATATGCGTGAATATGTATGGCGTGTATGTATTGTGCGTGTATATGCGTATTGTAGTGGAGAAGGTGGTGATTTCGTGGTGGTGATGACGGTGGAGTTGTGGTGGTGGTTACTTGGTGGCGAGGTGGTGGTTGAGCGGCGGTGATGGTCGGCCGAGCTTTTGCGTGTATCATGTATGTGTGTGCATATGTTCTAATTACCATAGAAATCAAATGGAAAAATACAAGAAATAGATTGTAACAAGATAAATAAAATGGACAATAGTTAAAAAAATAGAAAATGAAGATGAAAAGTTAAGAATCTTACCACTTGGGGTTTGATTTGTTGGATAAGAATGGATAGATTGATCTTGAGGATGACAATGGAGGAGAATGGGGCTAGGGTTTAAGGATGCTCAAAAAGAGTATTTAAGGGTAAAATTTAGAATAGCATTTGCAAATGGGCCTCTAGATGGGTTTCAAATTGGATTGGATTGTATTTGGACTTTAAATTTGGCATTTAGCAACTAGAAATCTTTGGGGACTAAAATAAATAAATTTCAAGGTTTGGTCCTCAAAATTATATTTTGAAAATAAATAAATTTTTATAAATAATTAAATATAACAATAAATAATATGAATTTCGACTAGACGAGCGTACACTATTTAAATTTTATAAGTAAGGTTGTAGTGACACGTTCTAAATTTCATTTAATTAAATATATTTTATTTAAGAAGAATTTTTCGATCACTACAACCTTACCCTCTTAAAATAATTTCGTCCTCGAAATTTAAACTCACTTAAAACGTAAACTTACTTGATCAATAAGGGTTGGGTATTGGGATAGGATCTCTTCTTCTTTCTCCCATGTTGCCTCATCCTTGCCATGACTACCCCATTTAACCTTAACTAGGGGAACTCTTCTATTCTTCAAGACATGGACCTTCCGATCTATAATCGTCACGGGTGTCTCCTGGTATGACAAATCCTTCTGAATATCCAAATACTGAAAGCTCACCACATGATTTGGATCATGGACATACTTCCTCAACTGTGAGACGTGAAATACATTATGCACTGATGAAAGCTCGGGTGGCAAAGCCAAACGATAAGCTACTGTCCCAACTTCTTCTAGTATCTCAAACGGTCCAACGAACCGTGGTCTCAACTTCCCTTTCTTCCCAAAACGTATGGTACCCTTCATTGGAGACACCTTGAGAAATACTTTTTCTCCAATCTCAAACTTCAAGTCCTTTCTCCTCTTATCGGCGTAGCTCTTCTGTCTATCTTGAGCGGCCTTGATCTTCACTCTGATCTTCTCTATAGCTTCCACAGTTTTCTCTACCATTTCTAGTCCCAACATCTTCCTCTCTCCAACTTCATCCCAATAGATTGGCGATACAATACCTCATAAGGCGCCATCCCAATCGTGGCCTGGAAGCTGTTGTTGTAGGCAAACTCTACAAGTGGAAAATGAGTTTCCGACCTCTCGGCCAGGTCTAGAACACATGCTCTCAACATGTCCTCCAATATCTGGATGGTACGCTCAGATTGACCATCCGTCTGGGGATGGTAAGCGGTACTGAATCTGAGCTTCGTCCCCATAGCCGTCTGTAAGCTCTCCTAAAATCTCGAGATAAATCTCGGATCTCGATCTGAAACAATGGACACAGGTACCCCATGTAGTCGAACAATCTCTCTAACACATAGCTGTGCCAACTGGTCGATGCTGAGAGTCATCCTAACTGGTAGAAAGTGTGCAGATTTCGTGAGTCGATCCACAATCACCCATACGGCATCATGTCCTCTCGAGGATCTCGGTAGAGCCGTCACAAAATCCATAGTAATCTTCTCCCACTTCCACTCTGGTATCTCCAAGGGATTCAACAATCCCGAAGGCCTCTGATGTTCAGCTTTAACTTGCTGACAGACTAAGCATCTAGCCACAAATCTCGCAATGCAACCTTTCATATTCCTCCACCAAAAAGTATCCCGTAGGTCACGGTACATCTTCGTTCCACCAGGATGTGCCACATAAGGAGTCGAGTGAGCCTCTGTCATAATCTCATCTCTTATCTGCTCATCTTTCGGCACACACAAGCCCCCTCTAAATGCAAGTGCTCCATCTCAAGAAATCTCAAAGCCTATCCTCTTACCAGTCCCCAACCTCCAACTGATCTTTTCAAGGAACTTATCCTTCCTTTGGGCCATCACAATTAGACTTCTCAAGTCCGGTTGGACAATTAAGGTTGCTAGCTTGCTCGATCGCCAACTTCGGCGGAGCTCAGATTGATCTTCAAATTCTGCAAATCCCGAATGATTTGATCTTGCATAGTACCCAATGCAGATAACTGTCCAACACTCTTCCTACTCAGTGCATCTGCCACCTTATTAGCCTTGCCCGGGTGATAGAGAATGGTACAATCATAGTCTTTCACAAGTTTCAGCCAGCGGCCGCCATATTCAACTCTTTCTGAGTGAAGAAGTACTTGAGGCTCTTGTGATCCGTGTAAATCTCACACTTACTCCCATACAAGTAATGATGCCAAATCTTCAAAGCATGTACTACTGCTGCAAGTTCCAAATCATGCGTCGGATAATTCTATTCATGTGGCTTCAACTGTCTCGACGCGTAGGCAATCACTCTCCCTTTCTGCATCAATACACATCCCAATCCTTGCTTGGAAGCATCACTATAAATGACAAAACCTTTAGTGCCATCAGGTATAGTCAAAACTGGTGACGTAACCAATCGACTCTTCAACTCCTCAAAACTCTTCTCACACTGATCGGTCCAATGGAACTTAACACCCTTCTTAGTCAACTGAGTCATGGGACCCACAACCTTGGAGAAACCCTCAATGAATCGTCGATAGTATCCGGATACATTGCCGGTGCATTCGTGAGACCGAAAGGCATCACTGTAAACTCGTAATGCCCATATCGTGTCCTAAATGCTGTCTTCGGTATATCTGTCGACTTGATTTTTAACTGGTGGTATCCCGACTTCAGATCAATCTTCGAGAAAACCGAAGCACCCTTCAGTTGGTCAAACAAATCTTCAATTCTTGGTAGAGGGTACTTATTCTTTATCGTCAACTTGTTGAGCTCTCTATAATCAATGCACATCCCCATACTCCCATCCTTCTTCTTAACGAACAAAATAGGTGCTCCCCATGGACACACACTCGGCCAGATAAATCCCTTCTCAAGCAATTCCTCCAACTGAACTTTCAACTCTTGCAACTCCTTTGGTGCCATCCGATAAGGTGCTTTAGACACGGGGGTAGCTCCCGGTACTAGATCGATAGCAAATTCCACTTGCCTATCGGGTGGAACACTTGGCAAATCATCGGGAAAAACATCTTTATACTCACACACAATAGGCACTGAATCCAATGCAACTCCATCTATAGATTCGCCTCGAAGGCTAACAAGATATCCCATGCTCTTCCCCTTCGCCAATAGCTTCTCCGTTTGTAGAGCCGAGACAAGGCGAGGAAGCGCTTTAATCTTCGACCCATAGAATCTAAACACTTCTTCCCCATCCTTTCGAAAAACAACTTCTTTCTCATGGCACAAGATGGCGGCATGGTTGGCACTCAACCAATCCATACCCAAGATAATATCAAAATCTCTCATCGAAATCACATTTAGATCCGCCTCTAGCACCATCCCATCAAAGTCTATCGGTACAGTCTTGGCTACTCTATCAGTCTCTATAGTCTTTCCTGATGGTAGGCTAACCTCAAGTATGCTATCAATTTTCTCCACTAACAAATCCACTCTATCCAAGCATGCATCAGAAATAAACGAGTGTGTAGTACCCGAATCTATCAACACATAAACAGGAATACCAAATACAGATAACACACCTGTGATCGTATTAAGAACACACATTTAGGGAGGAGTGATAGGTAATTAACGATGACATGTTAGAGAGTACTAGAGTAAGTGATATACCTGCAATCACATCCGCATCTCCCGCGGCATCCATAGCAAAAACTCTAGTCTTTCCCTTCCTTGCCTGCTCAATCTGCTTCGTCGGCCCATCACTCTTGGTTGACTTGGAGCGACAATCTGGTGCCATATGGCCCGGCTGACCACATCTATAGCAAACTCCCGTGCCCCAAAGACATTCTCCCCTATGATTCTTCTTGCACTTAGGGCACTAATGAACATTTCCCGAAGTCTGACCCTTAGTCGGTCCATAGCTAGGCTTCTTGTTGGACATCTGATTCTTGTTCTTGTTCTGATTCTGACTTGGGCCTTGCCACTTCCTCTTTCCTTGGAACCTTTGGCCATTCTGATTCCCCTTGTCATTTGCTTCCTCCATAACATAGGCCACAGTCTGAGCTTTGCTAACAACTTTCCCATAAGTGGGGAGCTCAAGGACACTAACAATCTGGCGAATCTCGGGGCGCAGGCCCGTCTCAAAGCAGCGTGCCTTCTTCTCCTCCGAATCAAAAAACTGAGCCACAAATCGAGACAACTCCTAAAACTTCCTCTCATAGTCAATAATATCCATGTCGCCTTGCTTCAGATCCAAGAACTCCCTTTCCTTCTTGTCACGAAAGGGCCCGTGGAAAGTACCTCTTCCTCATTCCCTCCTTAAACTGCTCCCAAGTGAAGGCCCTTTGTTGCTCGACACTCCTAGTCCGAGTGTCCGATACCCACCAATGGCCAGCATTGCCCTGCAACATAAACTCAGCACATAATACCTTCTGATCATCAGGGCATGAGATGTGTCTGAAAATCCTCTCAATCTCCTGAGTCCACTCCTCAACAGCTAGAGGACCGCTCTCACTGTCGAATGTGGGTGGACTGTACTTCCTAAACTGCACAATCGATGACACGGCGGGGACAATTGGAGCAAGCGGGAGAGGAGCTTGCACCAAATTCTGAACACACTGCATAAAATTCCTCATAAAACTAGCCGGGTCAACCTTATTAGGATCGCCCCCATGTGTGGCAGCCCTACGGGGTCGAACCATCTTCCTAAACAATCAAACCACACAATACAACACCACATCACATTCCCATTACAGTCAATCACAAATCCATCATTCCATCACAATCTCATCTCAATGCATAACACCAACTAAAGTCCCAATCCACCAAAGCAATTACAAATCACCATTCAATATAGGCAAGAGAGAGCAACAATACCCATACTCAATAGTCAATACTTAAAAAATCACGAAATAAATTTTGAGGACTAAAAATATCATGCAACACATTTAAAATTATACTCTATTGGTCACTTGGAGAATTCACGCTTAGGCTCAAACTCGATTTCTTTCTCTCTCTATCCGGATACAAATACTTCATTTCTAAAACATTTCATCTCATGTATCAAAGTAAACATAAAATCTTTATAAATAAACACTTTACCTTGGAGTCGGTGGAGTGACGACGATCATGGTAGTTCTTAGGGCTTAAAACTCTTAAAATTTTCGAAATTCATTTTGAAAACACTTTAAAAATGTGCAAGTCTACAGAAACGTAGACCCGCTCTGATACCAAGCTGTAACGCCCCGAGTTCGAAGAACTCGGAACGCTCGATCTTTCTTTAAAACTAACCATTTTTTTTCCTTCTAATATTAAATGCAGAAATATAATAAATAATTAAAAGCTGAAATTCTTTTGATATAACAACCATCTAAAGTGTTTTAAAAATTATTGAACACCAAACGTCCAAAACATCCAAAACGAGTTACTAAGTAGTTCAAGGGTTTGAAAACGACATAATCCCATACATCGGGATTACCAAAACAACAACGGAAGTAACGTCATTTATTTAATAAGCCTAAATAGAACTCCCATGCCTCGTCACGCCCCCGAACTCATCAATCTGTAAAAGAATGAAAGGCGTGAGTATTTAAACAATACTTAGTAGGCTCTGCGCAAGTTAATAATCTATACAAGTATATAAGGAAAATAGTCATGTAAACTCTGTAATATAATACCCGAAGGTAACTCTGGGCCCGAAGGCAGCTCTAGGCTCGAAGGCAAGTAATTTGCCCGAAGGCAACTCTGGGCCGAAGGCAATTCTCTTACGAAAGGTAACTCTGGGCGAAGGCAATTCTTTACAGAAGGTAACTCACGGCCAGAAGGCAAGTCTAGGCAGAAGGCAGCGGTCACATCAATTACATACATTTGTACACTCATATAGTACAGATAATTAACAATAATTGCGCGATAAGTAAAAATGAGTGTTTTGAGCCTACCTGAAGTATCTCTCGAGTTTTGAGCCTACTAAGCGGTGAAAATCAGTCCTCTAGCTATTGGTACGCCTCGTCTAGTCAATAACGAGTTTAATTTATGTTAATATTCTTAAAATATAAGTATCTATAAGTAATATAGAAGTTTGTGGACCAAAATAGAAAGAATATAAAACTTTGGGGGTCAATTTGAAAGAATTTAATAGTTTGAGGACCTAATATACAATAAAATTGAAGTAGAAATATTTTGGACTCAATTATAAGGTTTTTAAAACTTGGAGGACTAGTATGCAATTAAATTTTAAGGGCTAACTTAAGTAGAAATAAGAAATTAGACGATTAAAAGTGAAATAAAAGTTTAGAGGTCAAATTGCAATAATTGAAAGTTAGGGACTTAGAATTAAATAAAGTTTGAGGGCTCATTTAAATAAAATAAATAAAATTAAGGATTAGAGTTGTAAATAATGTTCAGAGACTAAATTGTAACAATTAAAAGTTGAGGATTAAAACTTTAAATAAATCTTAAGGACCAACTTAAACAAGAAAATAAAATAGAGGGACTTGGGCTGCAAATATCCGGATTAAATCAAATGGGCCGGATGCTTCTCTCTTTCACCCGACTACCTCTCTCTCTCTCTCTCTCGGTTTGTCACTCTCCGCCTCGGGTTCTCTCTCTCTCGATTTCTTGCCGGTTTCAGGCCGGTTTTCGGCCTGCGAAGGTAGAGATAAAGGTTGTGAAACTAGTGGTGAAGTTTGATTGAAGAGATATTGAATATTTTGGAAGAAATCGAAACTAGAACACTAAAGAAAAAATTTGGGTATTTTCAAAATTCGATTTAATCTTCAAAACTTTTCGAAATCAAACTATACCACGATGTTCTATAGAGGTAGAGGAAGGTGTAGGTATGATTTTTGTGTTGTAAAGTGGATTTTTGGGCGTGGTTGAGTGTTTTGGGCCGAGCATATACGTGAATATGTATGGCGTGTATGTATTGTGCGCGTATATGCGTATTGTAGTGGAGAAGGTGGTGATCTCGTGGTGGTGATGACGGTGGAGTTGTGGTGGTGGTTGAGCGGCGGCGATGGTCGGTCGAGCTTGTGCGTGTATCATGTATGTGTGTGTATATGTTCTAATTACCACAGAAATCAAATGGAAAAATACAAGAAATAGATTGTAACAAGATAAATAAAATGGACAATAGTTAAAAAAATAGAAAATGAAGATGAAAAGTTAAGAATCTTACCACTTGGGGTTTGATTTGTTGGATAAGAATGGATAGATTGATCTTGAGGATGACAATGGAGGAGAATGGGGTTAGGGTTTAAGCATGCTCAAAAAGAGTATTTAAGGGTAAAAATTAGAATAACATTTGCAAATGGGCCTCTAGATGGGTTTCAAATTGGATTGGATTGTATTTGGACTTTAAATTTGGCCTTTAGCAACTAAAAATCTTTGGGGACTAAAATAAATAAATTTCAAGGTTTGGTCCTCAAAAGTATATTTTGAAAATAAATGAATTTTTATAAATAATTAAATATAACAATAAATAATATGAATTTTGACTAGACGAGCGTACACTATTTAAATTTTATAAGTAAGGTCGTAGTGACACGTTCTAAATTTCATTTAATTAAATATATTTTATTTAAGAAGAATTTTCCGGTCACTACAATCAATGTGCTTTATGTTTCTAGTTGCAATTACTTATTTCATTCTAATGTCTTCTCCATTATATACATGCTTATCAAGTTAAATAATATGTCGAAGTACACATATATTATGTCATTGCAATCAAGAAACATGTATAGACATTGATTTGAAATGTTACATGTTTTCAAAAGCAAAGTTTGGAAAGTAACGTGTTTATAATGATATATATCCCAAAGTTTTACGAAAGAATGGGTTTATCTCTATGCCATAAAAGGAGTAAGTGGGAAATGGGCAAGTGGAGAATCGACACATCAGACCTAAAATATTTGCAGCTCTGTGGCAGTGACTGGAATGTTTACCGCTCGGTAGTGTTGAATGGAATGTTCACTGCTTGCAGTATCGAATGAAATGTATTCTATCGGTAGAATTGAATCTGGTTCCCAATAATAACTGCCAATTGCTGAGCTTATTAGCTATAGCTGATACACTAAGTGAGTTCACGATTGAAATGAAGTATTTTTAAAAGAAGTGAAATGTTTTGAATTGAAATGAAAGGATTGGAATGATTTTCGAACTGTTAAACTGAAAGTGGGATACATAATTTGAAAACGCATTCAATGCATTGCATATCATAAGAACTCATCATTTGCATGGGGTTTACTTACTGAGCGCTAGTTCATCTTTCCTATCTTTCTAATGTTTTTCAGGTGAGAAAAAATAGGCGCTCAAGGAGATCATTTGGAGGCAGACTCACACGCTCCGTAATTCCAATTTTAAAACACTCTTTAACTTCCAATGAGTTTTTACTTTTATTGGTCCTTCCATTTTGGACCTTAGGCGTTCTAAACATGTTAGTTATCACTACTCTATATTTTTTTTTCCAATATCCAATTTAGATGATATTCATTATTAATTAGTACCAATTCAATATAAGTACACCTGGTCTTTAAAGAACTTTTTAAAATTTTAAATTTCTTATGTATGTTTTTAAAGTTTCAATTTCGACATCCACAACTATTTCAATGTTATGCATATTATAGTTTCATTTTTTATCATATAATTAAAAAATATTTACAAATTCTTATTGAAGTCACTCTTATGCGTAAAATTCCCATGTATCGTGCCATGGAAGCACTAGCAAAAGATTAAAACCAGAAGCTACTAAGAAATATAACAGAATCTTTATATTATAAATCTTATAGTACCACGTTGGTAGATGCCATGTTGGTAGTGCCAGCATGGCACCCATTAATACTTAAAAAGAAAATTATAAAAATTGGTCCTGGAAATAACCCATAATTTATTAATTGTTTCATTTTTAGTTAAATAAACATGTTTAATAATTCATTGTCATTAAAATTGCCCGTGTACGCTATAATTGATAGCTATAGCCTATTTATTTATGGTGAATCTGTTTTTGAAAGTGTATTTAATATCATGCACTTTTTCTTTTCATTCAAGCTAAATAATAAAGTTTTGCAACATTGCTATAATTTACTGAGTGTCGTAGTTTTTTTGCGTGGCATCTATATAAAATTTAATAAATTTATTAACGTAATAGAATAAAATATGTGAATGAAATTCTTAATTAAATTAGTTTATATATTTTATTAACCTAATAAAATAAATTTTGACGCTATACGCATAAACCCTATAAAGAAGGAGAGTGTGTTTAATATTTGATTTTATATAATACTAGTATTTTCTCCCGTGCGTTGCACGGGGAGATATATAAGATTTCGAATTCTAGAAGAGGAATGGAAGATTGAATTGTAGATTTGTGATTATCCGAAGCGTGATTTTATAATTAAATTTTATTTTTTTAATTCAAAAAATAAAACTTTTCGCGGAAAAATGACCTCATATTATATGGGAGATATACAAGAGTTCGAATTCCAAAAGAGGAAGGAAAGATTGAGTTGTAAATTTGTGATTATCTTTTTACAATTAAATTTTATTTTTTTAATTCATAAAAATAAAACTTTAGGATGGAAAATGATCTCATTTTATTAATATATAGATTTGATTTTATACACTTTTATATTTCTAATAAATTGACTGTTCGTGAAGTTCATTTTCATTTAATTAAAAATATTTTATTTTTTTTGCAAATTTTTATATAATATTATACAGTTTTATTACTAATATTTTTCATGCTTTTTTACTTCAATTTGAAAAGATCCTGATTTGAAGAAATTTATAAAAAAATTAATACATGCGATAATTACTCACCCTACCTAGAGTTCTTATCTGATCTAAATAAATCAATAATCAATAATAATAAATTTAAAATTTATATCACGTGATAAATTTAAATAACTACAACATTTAGTATCACATATAATTTACCGTTAAATAATCTAAAAGAATTAAAAAAATTAAAATATTTGGTTTTTTGAATGACAAAAAATAGCGAATTATTATTTTAATGATGCATGTGATAATAGATGTTGCCACATCACATTTTCATTAATCGGATTGATATTTTACTTTTCTTTGGCTATATTACGTGTATTATTTGTAATTATACGTATATGTCTTGCTTATTTATTAGAGAAAATGTATTTTTTTCTTATAAACCTAAATATTATTGCTTATTATTTTATTTGATTTGTCTTTAAATTTGTATAATATGTGGAGAAAGGAGATGCACGTTACGCATATAAGTATTCTCTTTAACTTAATTTGTAAAACATGTGGACATAGCACGTGCAATTTCTTTTTCTTTTTTTATGAACCTAATAATTATTGCTTATTATTTTAATTGATTTGTCCCTGTGGTTTTGTCTGATATCAATGTCTTCGATTCCATCTGATTCCAGAATACCTTTCAAGTTTCAGAGACGACACTTTCCATTAATTGTATCATATGCTATGACTACTAACAAAAGTGAAAGGCAATTACTTTTGCATGTAGCCATTTTTTTTAAAAAAGTCGGTATTCAATCATGGCCAGTTGTACGTCACAGTATCCAGAGTTATAAATCACACAGGTTTGAAGGTTTTTATATGTGATTGAGATAGAAAGCCAACAAAATCATAATTAATTTTGTTTACAATGAAGTATTTCAAAATTTGTAATTTTTTACTTAATTCAATTCCTATTACATTTTCACAGCCATTTTCTAGAACCCGGACGGTTTATACCTGCACGGTAAACCGCATATGGTTTACGATGAATATCACACATGTTTACAATAAAACACATGTGGTTTCTTTTACAAAAATATGCGAGGGAATTGGAACATTTCCTTAGATTTCAATTGTCTAATTTTTATTTTTAATATTATTTTAAATAGATCGTAATCTCTCTGCGCATTGTGCGGGTGTAATACTAGTGTAGCAAAATATTAAAAGAAGAAGGTATAAATTTAAAAGATTAAATAATAAATGATTAAATGTAAACGGGACATAAATTTAAAGCTTCCAATATCTCTCATCTTGAATAAGTTCAAGCATTTTTTTTAATGAAATTCATGTTTTTATGCCTAAATAAGGGTAATTCTTAATTAAAAATTAACTTGGGGCTCAACCTTTATTTTCTGTTTTCAGGAAATAAATCACTTAATTCAGGAACATCATCTAACACTTGAAGCACGTCATCTAAGCAAACATTATGCCATGAATTAAAAGCATTTATTAAAAATAACCTGCTACAAAAATCTAACATTTCACAAACATAATCTAAAATGTGTATACAACTCACAGTAAGACTGTAGGGTGGTGGAGACTACTAAGAACCTGTAGAAATTATTTTAAGCTTATTAGAGAATCATTACAAGCGATCTTTCTTAAAAGCTTCGAGTATTATATATAAAGGATAATAGCATCGGTCCTCCTGCTCCGAAATCTGCCTTTGAAGTTTGAAGGATTTGGGACTTCATGGAAACCTTAGTTCGTAAACTAAGTAGTTTCTTCTGTACTTTTAGAAAGAGAAAGAGAGAGAAAAAAGAGAAAGAGAGAACCTGGTGTAGTGATCAATTAGCAAATTTGATCGGAGCAAATCATTTGATCATTTTTGTGTGTAGTGAAGAGTGTAGTTTTAGAATTTGGATGGTTATATATACAAGAAGAACAAATGAATAATCCTCTTCCTAGGAAGGATAGTCTTTTAAGTATGAGGTATCACAAGATCTAATATCAGTATGCCCTTTACTCTCCCCCTTATTTGACTTGGGGTGGGATGGCTCCGTGTTCCTTAGCAATTAGATATCTTTTTAATTAATGTTTACGCTACACTATAAAACTACCATCCAAACACCCTGTGAAGGCATTTGTAGACATTTGAAGTAATTGGGACACGCGACGACTGCGAAAGAAGACGGGATCCATAGTGTGGCATTTATAGACATTTATATACCAGCCAAATAGGTTGATTACCCCTTTTGCGGCCCTTATCGACTTGATGCAATTTGTTCTTAGTTGAGCCTTCTGTTAGAAATTTATTTTCAATAATAATTAGTGTAACATATTATTAAATTAAATTAAATTAGCTATTCAATTAAATGGGCTAAAATTAAGTGATCTAATTTGTCAAGTCTATAGACTACATCAATTAATGTGGGCCGAATAAATAGAGACTGGTAAGGGCCTGGTTGAGGCTTCATGGAGTTTCTACTCCGTCTATATATATAGAACTCTTGGCCATAGTCCCCAATACACCAAATTGAATACAGATTCATTCTCTCCATGTGGAAGAGAAAGATCAGATCCTATCAGAAATTAGTCTTTAATATTTAATTACACATGTAATTAAATCTCCCAAAATCAACATCGCGTCAAATTATTGAGATTAATAATTGTGTAACGTACCTGGATCCATCACAGCAGTCGTTAAACTTGATGCGGAAATCTGGAATTAAACGACTACACGAATTAGTAATTGGTGGTGCTGTGGCCTTCCTCAACCAAATCTCTTTAACCCGTATGTGGGAGCTGACGTTTCCTTCTAATGGGGTGAAGAGAAACTGTGTGCGATTTGGTGTATTGGGGACCATGACCAGAGGTGTCTCCATATAGGACTAATTGGAGTCTCCCATAAAGACTCAACACCCTTATTGGTCTCTACTTATTCGACCCACATCAAATTCTATAGTCTATAGGCTTTTCTTAATCAGACCACTTAATTTAGCCTATTTAAATTGAATAACTGATATAATTAATATTAATATGATACCCATAAATTATTATTGGAAATAAATTTCCAACAATCTCCCACTTGGGCTGCATATTATACTTGAACAATGATATCAACAAAATCTTTAGGCGCGCAACTGTATGTTATTCATCTTAGATTATTCTTTAAACAATCTGGTCCATCTCATACATTAGCGATGGAACTACCACAGCTTTCATCACAATATCACTGTGAACAAACCACGACAATCACCATACTAACATACTTGATGACATAGATCTAATGTGGATAAGTAGCATGGAAATTACATGTAATGTGATATCACACATGCCTATTTCCAATTGGTCCAACTTTATTTTTTATGAGATCATAATAAACCTTTCCAACCTTAATGCCAAACTGCAATTGGAAAGACTGGATTTCAGAGATAAACAACAAAATCATGAACTTTACTCTACAGAAGATGTAACGATAGAATTGTGTCTATTACCCAAGAGCACCAAATGCAAACTCCCACTTAACCAGCACAACGCCAAGTACAACACCCTTATAAGCAGTCTGCTTGCTGAATACTTTAGGTAAATAAACCTTTGGTGAGTGGATCCACAATATAGAGTTTGCGCCTTTATGCTCAATAGACACATAATTACTCCGAATATGAAATGATCTCTAAATAAATGAGCACATAATCATATGTTCTCCACAAATACTTTATAACTCTATTGGATAAATCCATGTTAGAGTCATTCGAATATCTGTCATCCTTACTATGAAAGCCAAATCCAAATGCTTACATACGTAAGTATACACAAGACTCTCCAAACCAACACGTGAAGAATCATTTGTAATCGTTATGTTTCAAAGGGGTAATTATTGAGGCTAAACTTATTTCCCTTAATATTGGAAATATCTCTTAGCATATAATCTTTCATGTCGAATCTCTTTACAATAATGAAATTCTTAATTCAAACTTTTCTTATTTTCTTGCAACGATATTGCTACTCGAAATTTTATCGACATATAATACCAGAGAGATACATTTGCTCCCACTGAACTTGAGGTTCACAAAATCATCAATTGAATTTATCTCTCATCCAAATGAGATAATCATTTGATGAAATTTGTGATACTAGTGATAGGAAACCTATTTGGGGTTGTGGATGGAAGTCTTTAGCTTGCAAACTATGGTTTTTGACTCACCAAATGTCAAAGTTCAATAGTTACACAATCTTACCATCCAGCTGATGTAACTCGAAGTGAGCTACAACCCACAAGTGCCATTATAATTCTTAAAGAACCTTTCATTAAGCCAAAGAGAAAGAATCTTTAAGATATGTGCCCCAATAAAATCCTTAATAATAAAATGAGCTTTATATCTATGAATATTGCCCCTTTAACTCCTTTTGGTATTAAATATTAATTTGCAGCTAATCAGCTCTAAACCTTCAGGCAATTTGACGAGATCTTAATGTTATTGGTTTTACGGACTTTATCTTATCTTTAATGACATATGTTCTTGAGGTTGTTGAGCTTGTCCTTTAAGACCCATGTCTTTATTCTGTTGTAGGAGCTTTCATATTGTCTTATTAATCCAAATATGCAATTTGAACAACATCTACATGATCATTGTCAAGAGCAACGACATGAATAGGAACAAATTCCCCTCTAAAGACAACATATAAAATTATCTCCCCTCCAAGCTAAACATCCTCAAGGACATCTGCATTTCCCGTTCAAAAGAGGGCAAACTTTAATAATTCACAAAACTTGTAAACCCTTAACCTTTGATTAACTCCTCAAAGATTAAATACCCCAGGATTCTTTAATTCGTAATATCACAAAGCACACAAGCTAGATTTCTATGGCAGATCAGGATGAATATTTAATGAGAATACGATAGATTATAAACTCACAAAGGAAAAATCATGTTATAATATAACATGAAGGATGACAATAGTGACCTCATTACAAGATACCTGGCACAACATTAATTTCTCATCTTTGGACATAGGAACTAACTGTAAGTGGTACTCTCCGTACAGTAATCAAGTATTGAAAAAACTCTGTCAAACAATAAGCCTTCATTTGGGCCGATTTACTGTCCACATGATAACTGAAGATTCAACCCAACCACAGTGTGTTTGCTATTTGGCCAAACAATGACCTTCCTTTGGGCCGATCATTGCTTGCATAAATAACATTACACATGTATATCTTAATATTCAAAAATAACCAATTCTACATGGCAGAGGTCACTTTGGCAACATGTCGTTTCGATCTAGCCATTTTGAAATTAGAACGATCAATTCAATGAATTGACAAAAATTAGGGTTGATGATTATCACATACTTATTACCGCAAGTACATCTATCATTTGACCAAATAGTGACCTTCCTTTGGGCCGACCACTATTCGCATAAATAATAGATACAAACATCTTAATATCCAAAACAAATAAATCCACAACAGAGGTTACTTTGGCAACGTGTCGCTTCAATTAATTTATTTCGAGATATAAGACAAATTTAATGGAAGGATTAAAAACATTATGGGACTGAATTTCAAGATCCAATATTTGGGGCCGATATTTGAATCTTATAATTTATAGGTCGAGATTCAATATCCAAAACCTTATGTATCAAATCTCAAAACCCAAAAACCTGTGGAGGGTCAAATCCAAGAATTTAAACTCTAGACGCCATTTTAAGCTTTATTGGTCCAATTTCAAATTTCAAGAACTTTACGAGACCCAAATTTAAGAACTAACCTTTAAGAATCAAATCTTAGATCCAAAACTTTAGATAAAAATAGAGAATTTTAAAACATTTAAAGGACTTTCGATTTAAAATCACAAAATTTGTGATTAAAATCTCCAAAAATAACTCTAAGAACTAAGATTCAATTCTTAAAACTTTAATAGCCAAAAGATTTAAAAAAAATTTTCAAAAACTTGAAGCATCTAAATCCTGATTTTAAACCTTTAAGGGCCAAGTTCTTAAAATTCAATCACCCTATAATTCAAAGTCCGAACTTTAAGAACTAAGAATATAGCATTAATACTTTATAGGACCAATTTCCGAAGAAATCACACAATTGAGGATTCAATTGTAACGTTTAAAACAAACTTTAGTGGCCAACTTAAATAATTTACAAACTTTAGGCTGAAGTTGTAAATTAAATATCAGGGATTAAACTTTAATTTTAACAATCATCAGAGACTTATATGCAAACAGCCTCAATTTTCCAAAATTACAGAAGAAGTCCCCATAATCATTAAATTCTCAATGAAGGCCCTTCTTTATCCCAACCCCCCCTTTTTTTTTTAATTTAGTCTAGATCTGAACCAAAATACCAGCAATATCTTCAACAGAAGAAGTTATCGGAGACTATATCCCAACCGCATGTACACATAATTATTGCCATGAGTTATTTAATCATCCATTATAAGATTTTGGGGAATTTTAAGCAAAATCTAACCTCCTTCATGGCATAACCAGATTGTTCATTGCATATATACAGCATATATAACGGCTATGTATATACAAGATGCGGTTCAAAATCTCACAAATATGCAATCTCCATTTTTCAAGAATGGCACGAATATGCAAGTATTCATGTTCAAATTCTCCATGGCACTAGGGTTGAGATCCAAAGACATTAATTGCAACAGGCCAAACATTATATTGGTAAAATAAAATATCGAATGCCGTGGAGTTTTCTTCTTACATACACACACAGAGAAATTCGCCCATGTCTTTAGATATCCAAATTCAAGTATTGACATTATCGGTGGTGCCTATAAACTTAGATTCAGATCCAACCAATTTATATATATGACCAGATACAGATCCGATTGTGCAGTATGTATGTATATATTGCATATGTGGGTAGAATTAAAATCAATTCCAGGCCATTATATCCAAAAGTCAATACCCCAAAGGAAACGTGATATACCCATATATACAGCAAACCCAGAACCCCAAATCATGATCCAAGGATTGCACATGGTGTTATATATATACATACGAGATACAAACGCCTACAGCGATCCACGTGGCATCAGATTGTTGGATCCATTGTTTTAATAATTGACCACAAAATTCCAAAGAAAAAACCAAAGAATTAATCAATCAATTATGTGTAGAATGGAAATCTTACCTAGGCCATGGTACACGAAAGTCAATATGAACATGTTTCTGTAGGCCACGTGATTGGCATTAAGTTCATTTGCATATATGCACAATTATCAAGGCAAGACTTCACACGACATACACGAATCATTCGTATGTATTTTGCAAAATTTTAATTTAATACCCAATAATCTAACAACAATGATCGCTCTGATACCACTTGTTAGAAATTAATCTTTAATATTTAATTACACATGTAATTAAATCTCCCAAAATCAACATCGTGTCAAATTATTGAGATTAATAATTGTGTAACGTACCTGGATCCATCACAGCAGTCGTTAAACTTGATGCAAAAATCTGGAATTAAACGACTACACGAATTAGTAATTGGTGGTGCTGTGGCCTTCCTCAACCAAATCTCTTTAACCCGTATATAGGAGCTGACGTTTCCTTCTAATGGGGTGAAGAGAAACTGTGTGCGATTTGGTGTATTGGGGACCATGACCAGAGGTGTCTATATATAGGACTAATTGGAGTCTCTCATAAAGACTCAACTAAACCCTTATTGGTCTTTACTTATTCGACCCACATCAAATTCTATAGTCTATAGGTTTTTCTTAATTAGACCACTTAATTTAGCCTATTTAAATTGAATAACTGATATAATTAATATTAATATGATACCCATAAATTATTATTGGAAATAAATTTCCAATAGATCCCATATTCGATATAAGGAGATTTTGTTGAGGAAGGTCATATCACCATCGTCTAACGTTGTTTTGCAATTGTTCCAACCAAGATTCCTGCACAACGATCAATGGTTGCTACGATGGATCCAGGTATTGCTTTCTCTATAAATCTCGATAATTTGACATAATAGATCGTGGTGATTTAATTACGAAGTGTAATTAAATATTAAATTAAATTCTAACACCTTCACATAGAACCCAGCTCACTTACCAGTGCAGGTATTGTCCAAAAATCTTGTGAAAAGTAGGGTATGGAGGGGGTTTTAAAATAGAGAGAAAAGAATAAGGAAAATCTTCTCAAAATTTAACGACTTCACTTATGCCAGACCATCTATTAAAAAATGTGAGAAAAGTGCAATCAGTCCTGAGAAAGTAAAAGGGAAGCTCTCCAAAAGCTTTATTCTTGACCTCAACTCACTGAGTAAGAGGTTATCCCTATAGCAAAGAAAAACCTATTAAAGGTTGCGTCTCTTACTCCAACCCAATGAAGAATTATGGGGAAAGGTTGCGTCTCCGACTCCAACTCGATAGAGAATTGTTAATGTTGAAAATGTAATAGAAACATGAGACAATATGACCAATGCTTGTATGCCTATAGATCTTATCATCCCTATGTTTGATTCGGTGGAAGTGTTTCTTTCCATGGCCACTGAGAGCCACAAGTTGCCTTTGTTGGAACATACAGGAGATGCAGAACCTAGGCATGTTGGATTCCTTGAGGAGTATGATTTTTGTAAATTCGCCCGATCTGGTCTTCTTCTTTTTTTTTTTCAATTACATAGTAAGGTAAATGGATAAATTGTAGTCGCTTTAACATTGGATTTTATCATATCTTCGTCGTTAATAACTCGCACAAAAGTGGTAGACTTATACTTTTTTTGGGAGAATGAATGGGATGTCCACATAAAATCTTTTCCATGAGGACATATCGATGCTTTCATCCAGAACCTAGAAGGGCTTTCATGGAGATTCATTTATTTTTATGGAAGTTCCAAGATCGAGGAGAGACATTCATCTTGAGAACTATTTCAACATCTATGACGATGCTCACATCTCTTTTGGGTTTGTAATGGAGACTTCAATAGATAATTTAAGATTATGAGAAAGTTGGGGGCCTAAATAGACCAGTTGTGCAAATAGATAAGTTTTGTAATGCATTGTTTGATTGCGAGCTTTCAAATTTGTGCTTTACAAGCCCTTCTCTCACCTTAAATAATACAGTAAAACGTCGATAATTTAATACTCGATTAATTAATATTCTCGTTAAAATACTATTTTTCACAGGTTTCGACACCTTCACAATGTACTAAATTAACAATTCGTTAAATTTATAAGATTATAGAATTTTCAGAATTCATATAGATCACATGCAATGTATAAATTAATAATGCCTTAATACATATAATTAATTATTCATTTATGATGATTTCAAAAAGACTGACTCAACTGTGACTTGTTACTTCTTGAAATTGAAGTCAGTTTGAATCTAACCTTAGAATTTTCTTAACATGGTAAGAATTTATGGTGTTGCCTTTGCACAATGCTTTAAGGGTTTGATGAAGATGGAAACATCTAGGATTCTGATGGGGGTAGAATTATGGGATTATTCGTTATTCCATAATTATTAGTATTTAATTAATTATTTAAAGTGTTTATTTTAGTATATCTTTTCCTACTAGTAAACTAAGGGGTTTTATTTTTTCCTATTTAAAGGCTCATTCCGTTGTATTTTCTTTCAGTCCAAATCGAATAAAAGTTGTATATTTTATTATTTTGCAAATCAATGGTCTTCGCATTTGTTTGTAGACTCTGGTCTACATCAGGTTGGTATTAGAACGCCAGCGATGTCGAGGTGAAAAAGAATGGTTGTTATTGAAGGCGAAGTAGGTCTTCGATAGGAGTTGAAGGTTTTGACAGAAAAGATAGCCAGGTTGGCTAATCTTTTCAGATCTGGTATAGAGGAGTAGTCTGGTGGTCGTGATGTGAGCATAATGACTAGGCGAGATTATTTTGATGGTGTGACTAATCAGCTGGCAGACGGGATTCTAGGCAACCGATTCATGGGTTTTGGGTTTACCAACGGCCAAGGGGGTACCGTTGGTTTTGGGACATCATTCGAAAGGAGAATCCAGTTGTCAATGATTGAGTTGATACACTAAGAGCAAGGGTGGCCATTGTTTAGTAGAAAAATACTGAAGTTACACAAGTAAAACTTCCACTTGAAGAAGATGTGACGTTTGTTAATCTTGTTTATTCAAAGTCACAACAGGTTTCTAGTGAGGAAGAGAAGAAGACAATTGTACCAGTGCATGTATTCAAAGTGTTGGGGATCTTAGAACGGGAGATCATATTAATGTTGTTCGAACAATTGCGGATGATATTTCTCTTTCTCAACCAATTGTGACAAAAAATCATTTTGGAGATACTTCCCCATGTTGTTCAAATTTCAAGTGTTGGATATATCGAGATCATGGAATGCATTGGTATAGGTTAAAGGTGATGCAAGATTCGAGAGCGAATCTTCTCGAACCCCTAGGGGATAATGGAAGGAGAATAGAATTAAATTAAGAATTTTATTTAGTCTCATGTTTAGATTACAATTTTAGTTAGTATTGATTATTTAGGATTTTATTTACCTTATTCAACTATAATGCTAATCTATAAATAGGCATTGTATTTTCATTATTCTTTGATTGATTTCGAATAAAAGAAAGTCTTTTATTGAAATTCAAATCCGATGTGTTGTTTATTCGTTGATGTAGAGTAGCGCTACATTAGTTGGTATCCGATCTCCAAGCAACGAGGGGAATTTATGAAAATTCTGTCATGATTGGAAGAGGCAGCCTTCCTGGTTGGAATGTGGCGATTCAATGAAGAGTGCTTAGGACGGGGTAGATTACCCTCCAAAAGAAGTTGGACTTTTATCGAACAGGATGGCAAACTTGTAGGTGGCGATTGTGGATGAATTTCGAGGTGCTGCTAGACATGCTTCAGGTGGTGGCGGTGGTGTGGAGATGGCCGTGCAGAGGACAAAGTTGGTTTTGATGGTGATCCAGTTTTAAGAGAGGAGACAGAGGATTAACCTGAGCTCCTGATGCGTGAACGATTCCTTTTAGGAAAATTCGGGGAAATATACAAGTTCGAGGGCGAATCTTCTCCAACCCCAGGAGAATGATGAAGATGGAAATGTCTAGGATTCTGATAGGGGTAGAATTATGGGATTATTCGCTATTCCATAATTATTAGGATTCAATTAATTGTTTAAAGTATTTATTTTAGTGTGTCTTTCCCTACTAGTAAACTAAGGTTTTATTTTTGCCTATTTAAAGGCTCATTCCATTGTATTTTCTTTCAATTCAAATCGAATAAAAGTTGTATCTTTTATTGTTTTGCAACTCGGTGGTTTTCGCATTTGGTTGTAGACTCTAATCTACATCAACATTTCACCTGTCATCGTTGATTTCTTTAGACCTTTGAGATGAGAAACCATTGTTGTGTATGATTTTATGTTGCATATGATTTTGTGTTGCGTTACTATAATTTTTTCTTATTTAAATAGAATTTTGCTGATTTAATGTTCATAAGATGAAAGAAGATAATACGTTGAACACACAAATATAATATATTGAACAATGTAATATGTTGAACAAAATAACACATTAAATAATATATATACACAATAAATTTAAAAACTATGTACATGGAACAAGGTACAACAATAATTGTTTTGTTAAAATTTTTAATAAAATAAATAATAGTTTGATAAATTAATAAGGTATTAATTAACGAATAAATTAATAAATTATTAATTTATCGATTATTTAATATCTCACTAAATTAATAAATTTTGTTAGTCTTAAGGTTATTAATTTATAGAGGTTTAACTATATATGTGATCGTGCCAACAACATCCAGTGCAGGCTTTATATATTTGCTGGAAATAGGGAATGGAAAGTACTATATCCAAAGGCCAAGATTTTTATTCTTGATATTGCTAGATTAGATAATTTTCATATACTCTTTGTGCTCTCCTGTCATTATTTTGTAAGGAGTTTGACTCAACAACATAAGTTTCTATTTGAACCTTTTTGGCCTTATGAGGATGACTACGGAAAGGTGACAGAAAATTTATAGAACACCGGTAGACTTTTCTAAAGGGAAACTATAAATGTCAATAACATTTGTGCTAAGCTACAAGTGATTATTGGAGTCAAAAAGTATGCAATAGCAAAAGAGACTCAAAGGCTTTGCGAGAAACTTAACAAGCTTATCAACGATCCTCATAATGGAAACCATATGGAGAAAATCAAGTCACTTGAACATGATATTGACAAATTGGCGACTTAGGAATAACGTTTTTGGAAGCAAAGAGCAACGGCAAATTGCCTTATAGTAGTGCAACAGTAATATATGGTTTTTCGATGCTAAGGTTTCAAGTCAACAATAAAGTTCAGTTTGGTCCTTCACAAGAGCATATTTCATCATCTTAATCCAATCAAAACAGTTCTTAACCTATACTCAAAAGAAGTTTCCAAACAGAGGGCCCAGCATGTGACGACTAATTTTAAATAATAGAAGCCGTGGAAATAAACTATTGGCGGAGCAAAGTTATGGCCATTGTGGTCCATGGACCACACTAACTTTGGATGATTTTTTAAAATTTTATTTGACTTTTAAAAAAAATTGGGGGTGAGGTTGTCCGCTTGAAAGGTAGGGAGTTCTTTATAGTTGGTATTGTTATTATTATTATTTTGACTCTTTGTTTTATTGGTGAAAAGGAGTGTTAACGTCAATGACTCACTACCGCATACCGATGCATCTCTCTCTCTCTCTCTCTCTCACAATTTTTGGCCTCTCTCTATATTTATGAAATATTCTTTATAAATTTTACTTGTTTTCTTTTTCTTTTTTAGTTACTTAGTTTTACTTAAATTTATGTTGATTTTAAAAGTAATTAAAAAATTTTTTTTGGTTCTATAAATTTTAAAATGCATATCGGCACAAAGTTTTGATCGCATTGGACAAGATTTCTAGGTTAGGTAAATATTAATTGAATTAAAAAAGAATTTGATACAATCCGAAAGTCACGCGCAAAAACTGTAACGACCCAACCCCCGTCATGACCTACCCAAACCTAGCCTATTGTGCCCTAGGGTGGACCATACAGATTTGGGTACGGTCCGTTAGCGACCCGATCCACTTTGGCATGATATTATCCACTTTGGGCCTAGGTCGCATAGTGTTATTCTTGAGCTCACCCCAACAGGCCTCACGCCTAGTTGGATAGTTCTCTTAACTTATCAACTGAACTCCTCTCTAATAGCCAAGTGATATGGGATTGTGGGTGTCACAATCACCCTTCCTAAAGGGGTCCAACGTCCTCGTTGGCCACACTTCTGGTTGGGCTCTAACTCTGATACCATTTGTAACAACCCGACCCCGGTTATGAACCACCCGAACTTGGGCTGTTGTGCCCTGAAGTGGACCATACGGATTTGGGTACTGTCCATTAGCGATCCAATCTACTTTGGCATGATATTGTCCGCTTTGGGCCTAGCTCGCATGGTTTTTATTCTTGAGCTCACCCCAAAGGCTTCATGCCTAGTTGGATGGGTTTCTTAACTTATTAACTGAACTCTTCTCTGATGCCCAAGCAATGTGGGATTGTGGGTATTACAATCACCCATTGACACGCCCCATACCAAATTATCTCTAATAACTTGGCACGTGGCGTGTGCCAATGATGGATGACAACTAAGTGCCGGATCTGCCGCTAAGGCACATTGTAACTGCCCTATAACTGCGTGATTTATCTCAACTTAAATAATTAAAAGGATTTTGTAGAAATTTTGACAGAGTGTCCACTGTATTTTGAACATATCCATCATGTAAGGGATCTATTCCAAGCTCAAAACGTTTAGCCAAACATAACGCAAATCTTATTTCAAATAAAAGAATGTCAAAATCTTTAAAAATATTCACAACCATTGTAATCCAACATCAGTGTCGTTTTCCAAAACTTGAATGAGAACAATATTGGAAAGAATCAATGAATAAACTAATGAATAAACCAATGAATCTTCTCTTAAAGACCTATTCTCCAATGTCGGCAAAGTTTCAACTGAAAGCTAATAAATGAATGAATAAATAAATGAACCTAATAGACCGAATTTAATTCACTTAAGCTCTTGACTTTAACCCATAATTATCGGCGTTGACAAAGTAATGGTTGAAATTAAAATATGCTAAAATTCGGGTCGTAACAACCTTACCTCCTTAAAAAGAATTTCGTCCTTGAAATTCAGTTAGCTACTGTCTGAAGAGGTGAGGATACTTAGCTCGCATTTGTTCTTCGTTCTCCCAAGTAGCTCCTTCAACTGGATGATTTCTCCATAACACCTGAACTAGATTAGCAACTGCTTTGTTGTTTTTGATCGGCTGTTTTCTACGAAGTATTTGATCAGGTACCTCATCCTTCGTCAAATTCTCCCTTAATTCAACCAGTTGTGCCTTTAGAATATGAAATAGGTTCGAAATGTACTTGGGAAGCATGGAAATATGAAAGACATCATGAATCCTAAATAGCTTGCTTGGTAAGGCTAAACGATAAGTAACTGGACCAATCTCCTCAATGATCTCATAAAGCCCTATATAACGTGGACTTAGCTTTCCTTGCCTACCAAATCTCAAAACACATTTCCATCGAGATAGTCGTAGGAATACCTTATCCCCAACTACAAATTTAAGATCTCTTCTATGTTTATCTGCATAGCTCTTCTGCCTATCGTGAGCCACCTTCAATCTTTCTCTGATTATCGCTACATTCTCTGAAGTGAGTTGAACCAACTCAAGCCCCATTAATTCTCGTTCTCCGACTTCACTCCAACAAATTGGAGTTCTACATTTCTTACCGTATAAGGTTTGAAATGAGCCATGCCTATGCTAGAATGGTAGCTGTTATTGTAGACAAACTCCATCAATGCTAAGTGATTTTCCCAACTTCTTTTAAATTTCAAGGGAACAAGCTCAAGCATATCCTCCAAAGTTTGTATGCTTCGTTCTGACTGCTCATCTGTCTGCGGCTGAAAAGCGGTACTAAGGTATTGCTTAGTGCCCAAGGCATCGTGTAGTTTCAGCTAAAACTTAGATATGAACCTGGAATCTCTATCTGAAACAATAGACACTGGAACACCGTACAAGTAGACTATCTCATCCACATACAACTTAGTCAACTTGTTTAAAAGATCGTTTCCTCAATTAGGAGGAACTTGGCAGTCTTTGTCAATCGACCAACAATCACCCAGACTCTATCATTTCCACGCTGGGTACGAGGAAGGCTAAATAGGAAATCCATAGTGATATGTTCCCATTTCCACTCGGGAATAGGCAAAGGCTGTAGAAATCCAACTGTCTTTTGACGATCTAGCTTTACCTGTTGACAAACAAAACATCTGGATACGAACTCTGCTATCTCTTTCTTCATGCCTAACCACCCATAATGTTATTTCAAGGTATGGTACATCTTAGTACTGCTTGGGTGCATAGCATAAGCTGTACTGTGCGCTTCCTCTAAAATCTCTCTCTCTTCAATTCTTCAATGTTAGGCACACATAATCTGTTCCCCATAACTAAAGTGCCACCATTTGCGATTGCATAATCTTTTCATAATCCGAGGTCAACCTCCTCCTTCAATTTCTTAAACGACAAATCCCGAAATTGCAGTTACTTAACCTTAGCAATCAAGGTAGGTCTCACATGGAAGCTAGATAGTATCCTTCCTATTGGAGTTGTTGAAACTCGGTGTTCAAATTTTTGAACTCACCAATTAACGAAGCCACCATTGAATTAGTCTGTGATGAGGAACTAGTCTTTCTACTCAGAGCGTCTGCTACCACATTTGCCTTTCTTGGATGATAGTCAATCTTACAATCGTAGTCTTTAATCAGGTTGTGCCATTTCCTCTATCTCAAATTCAACTCTTTCTAATCAAAGATGTATTTCAAACTCTCATGATCAGTGTAAATCTGGCATTTCTCGCCATAAAGGTAGTGCCTCAAAATTTTAAGAGCCAAAACCACTGCAGCCAATTCTAGATCATGTGTTGGGTAATTCAACTCATGTTTCTTCAATTGCCTCGAAGCATAAGCTATAGCCTTTTCGTTTTGCATTAAAACTCAACCCAAACCTTGCATGAAGCATCGCTGTATATCGCAAACTCTTCACCTAGAGATGGAAATGTTACGATAGGCACAGAAGACAACCTATTCTTCAATTCCAAGAAACTCTTCTCACATTGTTCTGTCCAGATGAATTTAGCATCCTTACGAGTCAAACTGGTCAAAGGAAGAGCTATTATAGAAAATCCCTCTATAAATCGACGGTAGTAACCTGCTAGCCCAAGGAAACTCCGGACCTGGGTAGCATTAGTAGGATGTTCCTATTTCAGAATTGCTTCAGTCTTGATAGGGTCTATGTAAATGCCTTCTGCCGAGATCACATGACCCAAGAATACTACTTTGTTAAGCCAAAACTCACACTTACTGAACTTGGCATATAATTGCTTGTCTCGCATAACCTGCAAAATAATCTTCAAGTGCTCTGTATGCTCATCACGACTGCGAGAATAGATGAGTATATCATCTATAAAGACGATTACAAATCTGTCAAGATACGGTTGGAGAACCCTGTTCATAAGATCCATAAATATTGCTGGAGCATTGGTTAACCCGAATGGCATAACCAAGAACTCGTAGTGGCCATATCGAGACCTAAAAGCCGTCTTTGATATGTCTATCTCTCTGATTTTAAGCTGATGGTACCCTGAACGCAAATCAATCTTCGAGAATACTGTGGCTCTTCTGAGCTGATCAAACAAATCATCAATCTGGGGTAAAGGATATTTGATGCGGATAATGACCCTATTCAATTGTCTGTAGTCGATGCACAATCTCATGGTACCGTCTTTCTTTTTCACAAATAAAACTGGCGCTCCCCAAGGAGATACGCTAGGCCTGATGAAACCTTTAGCAACCAAATCTTGCAATTGAGCTTTTAATTCCTTAAGTTCTTTAGGAGCCATTTGATACGATGCCTGTGAAATAGGTGTTTTCCCTGGGACTAGATCGATAGTAAATTCGACTTCCTTGTCTGGTGGTAAGCCTGGGAGATGCTCTGGAAATACACCGAGAAAATCTTGCACAACCCGGATATCCTCTAGTTTTAATTCAGTGATTTGAGTATCTATCACATGGGCTAAATACGCTTGGCAACCCTTTCTAAGCAATTTTCTAGCATCCAATGCAGATATAACACAAGACGATAGAATTTTACGTTCCCCATTCAAAATGACTTTAGGTTCTCCCGGCTTCTCAAACACAACTCTCTTGCGATAGCAGTCAGCTGTGGCATGGTTTTCAGCTAAAAAGCCCAAGCCAGGAATAATATCAAATTCACAAATGTCAAGAGGAACTAAGTTTTCCTTTAATTCGTGATCATTCACCTTAACAACACAATCCTTATACCAACTATCAGCTACTAGTAACACACCGACTAGAGTTGTCACCACCAAAAATATATCTAAAGGCTCAACATATGGTCAGTATAGATAGTAAATGCATCTGAAATAAATGAATGGGTAGCACCAAAATCAATCAAAGTATGAGCATTCCTACCAAAGATAGACAACGTACCCATAATGATGTCAAGTGATTCCTCGGTCTCTTGTTGAGTCACCGCAAAAACCTTTCCTTGAGTCCTTATACGTCCACCCTGGCTTCCTTGCTTACTACCACTGCTATTGGTAGCTTTAGGTTGCGCAGCACTTGATGACCTATAATTACTAGCCACTGGACCCCTTTGACCTTGCTTCATACTGTTAGCACCGGATTGTGAAGATACTACGTGTGAAGCGCTTCCCACCTGGGAATTTGGGCAATTAAAGCTCAAGTGCCCTGGTTGCCCGCAACGATAGCAAGCACCAGCCCTTTTAAGGCATTCTCCCTGATGGAACTTCCCACAAGTTTGGCACTATGGATATACACTCGTACGAGATTTATCATGCTGTCCTGAGCTAGCACCCTAAGGACCCTGAGAATACGATCGACCACCGCTAGGCTGCTGTACCGACACTTGACTCTGCCCTGAACTTTGACTAGGCCCAAAGCTCTGTGACCTGGACTTGAAGCTGTTAGTATGAGTAACACCTGGCCAAAAACTCTGCCTATTCTTCTTGGGCTATCCATGAGGGCTGCTTGACTGAGTATTACTGTTATGGTACTTCAGAGTTTCTCCTCGACTATTTCCTTTAGCGATATATTTTTCCATTCTCATAGCTGTCTCCCCAAGTGCAT
Source organism: Jasminum sambac (assembly GCA_018223645.1). Classification (NCBI taxonomy): domain Eukaryota; kingdom Viridiplantae; phylum Streptophyta; class Magnoliopsida; order Lamiales; family Oleaceae; genus Jasminum; species Jasminum sambac. The sequence continues at coordinate 34,116,080 of CP073648.1, forward strand.
TGAAATTTTCGTGACCCTGATTTTGACTGATTGTGCAACGTCTCCTCGCAATCTTTCTTCAAACCTCCTGCACTGGTCACCCTGTATAGGTCCATCACGTCACTGATCAACTGATTTTGCCACTATATCCTCCAGCCTAACGTCTCCCCCAGGAACATGTTGAGCATGAGCTCGTGCCTGAATGCGAGTTGTCGTACCACCATGTGCCATGATGCTCTATAAAATGACATGAAATTATTAGAAATGTGCAATGCAACTTTTATAAAGCTTGAGAAAAACGCGTGATGCAATCATAGACCCTAGACCATGCTCTGATACCAATTGACATGCCCCACACCAAGTTACCTATAATAACTCGATACGTAGCGTGCGCCAACGATGGATGGAAACTACGTGTCGGATCCACCGCTAAGGCAAACTGTAACTACCCTGTAACTGCGTGATTTTATCTTAACCTAAATAATGAAAAGGATTTTGTAGAAATTTTGACAGAGTTTCCTCTGTATTTTGAACATACCCATCCTATAAAGGATCTATTCCAAGCTCAAAACATTCAACCCAACATAATGCAAATCTCCTATCAAATAAAAGAATGTCGAAATCTTTAAAAACAATTACAACCACCGTAATCCAACATCAGTCTCATTTTCCAAAACTTGAATGAGAACAATATTGGAAAGAATCAATGAATAAACTAATGAACAAACCAATGAATCTGCTCTTAAAGACCTATTCTCCAATTAATGCAAAGTCTCAAATAAATGCTAATAAATGAATGAATAAATAAATGAACCCACTAGCTAAATGGGAAAATGAGGGTGGTGGTGGTCAATAGACGATTCAAGCTCACGCTCAACTGCTTTCTGATAAGAAAAACATTAGGAAAATAGTGAGTTTTGTAACCCAATGAGTGGATAAGTTCACAAATATATATAGTTCTTTATCTAAAATACCTTCATGAAATTTATTTATAACCAAGTGCATAAGTACAAGAAATAATTGAAAATCATTGAGATAATGCTCATAGCTGAAGTTGTTTTTGCTGAACAACACTAACTATACTATTTCCAACGGATTTTGCTTTCTAAAATTGAATTTTGTAGCTAAAAAATTATCTACTGAAAAACAACATCAAAAGTACCTATGAGCAACAACACACTGGTGCAGAGAATTCTCAATGTACGGGGCGTGTTACTCAAAATCTGATCTGTAAATCTGAATATCTGGTCATTTGCGCGGAGAGCAAGCCCTAAAGGCTATGAACCCCTGTACACAGCCCAAAGCCTATGTGTGTACGAAAGTGGATCCCAAATACCTCTGTAATTCTAGTCATACACTGTGGAACACATAATAACAATGCAAAGTGTGTAAATCTAACAAGGTACTTTATGATAGTTTTAAAAGAATATTCACCCGATCTTTTAAAAAGAAAACACAACTTAGTGAAATCCATGATCTTCTGAAACATTTGAAAGGACATTGGAATTTAAAACATGCTATCTTTGTAAAATATAGTTTTTCCACTCAAAGAACTGCGAACTGCTTCTAGTTCAGTTGGTAGGTTTCCCCAATCGTCTCGTCACCACCTGAAATAACAATAGTATTCTAATTAAAAATCTGCGTACTTGAATTCCCAACCAATGGCATAACCACATTCAATACTAAGCTTTAACTTTTCTAACATTCTCTAATTTTCCCATTCCATTGCTTTATTCCTCTTATTTCAATTATTTTACAATACTTCATACCATTGGAACCACCCAATTTAATTCCAAAATAAATCCCTAAATTTTCGGCATCTAGGTAAGGTGAGTTTCAATCCACTTCATCACCCATTACTCAATTAACATCAATTCCACTTCAAAACAATTAATTAAGGTAAGATAACATCTTAATAACACATAATTAACACAAACCAACGATAAATTTCAAATCCCCAATGTCTATTGGTAAAACCCTAAAATCAATTTCACTATTTACCTCAAATTCAATAGGGAAAAATTAAAGAAATACACTTACCACGCTAAACCACGACGAACCCAAGCTTTCCCTTCCTTTTTCCCTTTTCTTTTTCCTCTTTTTCTTCCTTTTTCTTTTTCCTCTCATGTATTGGCTTCTGCTTTTGTTGCAGTCACGAAAAAAAAAGGGCCAGGATTTGAGGCCTGTTTGATTCCTATTGTATATTTATATTTTCTTATATAACATTAACAACCTAGGTCCCTTTTCTTTCTTTGGTTGATTTAAGTTGATCATTTGGTTCTTAATTACACCCATAACCCATAAACTTCCAACTAAATCAATTAAGCCCACAAATTTTTAATAGACTGAATTAAATTCACTTAAGATCTTTACTTTGACCCATAATTATCAGTTTTGACAAAGTAATAGTTGAAATTAAAGTATGGGAAAATTCGAGTCGTAACAAAAACAAAGAAGAATCCAAAGTTGGAGCTAGTTAAAAATTGGTAATGGAGGCCTAAAATTGCACAAGAAAGGTTCAAGAGGGGCTGAAATGATATTAAGAAGTTCCGAGGTCAAATTGACGAATAACCAAAGTTTGAGGGCAAGTTTGGTGTAGATAAAAGTTGAATTTCAAAATATTCATTTCTTAGAGAATCGATGCCTTGTCAACCTGAGTTCTAACGCACTTTGAATCAACTTAATCAGAGTTCGGGATCAAGAGTTATGATGAAAACAATGAGCAATACCCACCCAACCGCACAGATAAAGGAATGCGACCTCGTGCATAGCAGCATGCTTGTTGGACGCAAAGCAAAGTTGAAAATCACTGTTTCTTGCACACAAGAAGAGCGCATCCACATGATAGGCATGTGACCTCACGCATGGCCGGATGGGCAATTTTTGGCCTAATTTGCTATTGTTAAAATTTTTATGCATTTTTTTACTTTAATTACTTCTTTTTATATTTTAGGGATGTTTCTTATTTTCCAAGTCACCTGGGTTTCTTTTACTTTAAATATTTCAATTCCTATCATTAGATCATTGTTATTGAATAAAATTAAGAGAGTTTTTCTCCTCTTTCACCCTTTGTGTGTTTGTTGACAATTTTATTCTTCTCGTAATAATTTCTTAGTTCAGAAATTATATTTCATTTATGAAGAATCTTCGATTGAGTTCTTGTAGCATGAATAACATTGTGGTTTGTTTGATGGGTCCGATCTCTCTTATTGATCAATCACAAATTTGGAATTGATGATCGTAGGTTAGATATGATAATTGTTTGATGCTTTTGCACAACGATTCAAGCCTTAGTCGGGCCGGATTGTATCGGATTTTTCTTGCATGATTAAGTGTACTAATTTTGGGATGTGAAATTTGGAGTCAATGTTATAGTTTGTTTAGTAAGTGAAGTAAGTGGCTTGAAATAGTGTTATAGATCTAGGATTTTCGATTTACAATTCCAGTAGTGTTTATTATTTACTTCTAATTGTTGTTTTCTTATAAAGATGTGAGACAGTGACAGCGACAATTGAAATATCATTGTTTATGCAGAGAAAGATATAGTTTTGCAGATCAACAATGAAGTAATTAGGAGTGGGCATTTTGGGTTCGGTTCCGAGTAGTACATTACCCAGAACCTAACCATAAATTTTGATTCTATGAAAAATGGAATCGTTCGATCCCTTTCAAATAAAATACCCATATAGTTTTGGTTCTTTCCGGTTCCAGTTATTTTATGATGCATTTTTTACTACTTGAAAATCGCGAGGAAAAAAATAAAAATTTTGATTCAAGCATAAACATAACGAAAAAATTGACTCAGATCTCGCTATTGCTAAAGCGCTTAACAAGCGGCGATTCTTCTTCTTTGTTTAACAAGCAACAATATGCGGCGAACAACATGTTAAGCAAAGACAAAGAATCGCATCGCTAATCGTGTTAAATATGTAATATAGCATCGATCTTTGCAGAAATTTTTAATATGTAAAAAGATTTTGCAGAAGTCGGCAATCAAGTGAAGCAAATAGTGCTTGATAAGTGCTAGAAAAGTGATAAGTGCTAGAAAAGCACTTATATAACTCTTCTATTTTTATGTATTTGTGTGTTTTATTAGTGTTATATGTTCCGTTTTATGTGTTTTTCCTTTATTGTGGTGTTTAGGGTCACAAAGAATCAAAAGGAGTCAAAAAGGATGAACATCGAATGAAAACGAAACTTCGGGACCAAAATGCAAGCGAATCAAAGATGGAGGACCTCCGATGCAATTTTATGAAAATTTGTTTTTACAATTTCTCTTGTGCCAATGTCGAAGAACATCAAAAGAGGATTCCCAAACTTTTTTCGGATCTCAAATCGGAGTTTCCTAGTGAAAGTTATGGCCATTTGAAGAAAAAGGACTAAAAGCGTCAAAGCCAAAACTGTTGGGGACCAAAGTGTAACTTTTCAAAAGTATGGGAGCCAAAGTGAAACTTTTCAGAAAGTTAAAGGACCAAAATGCAATTTTTGAAGGACCAAAATGAACAACTTTACAAAGTTGAGGCACTTGATGTGCAAATTTCGGGTGACTCGAGTAACTCGAGTCACCGCCATAAGTGACTTCGATCGGCCAAGTGACTTCGATCGTAGGTGACTCGAGTCACGCCCGAGCATTCTGAGTCACGCCGGCAGCCGTCCCTGACATCACCGTTCGGCTACGCCAGGCGTAATCACACGGTGACTGGACGGCGCCACGTGACTCGAGTCACTACCGACACCTGCAGATTTTGACCAGCGGACTCCACCTACCATAAAACGTATTTTTTGGTATTTTCTTGACTTCTTAAAGATAAAATAACTTGAGCACACCACAATAGACTCATGAAGGAAGACTTTTATGATTTTTTAATATTTTCTGGTGTAATATTTTGCCTATAAATAGAGGCATTTCCAAGCTTGAATCACACAACTTGTAGAGAGAATTAGCTTGTGATTCTCTCAAATTTTCTCCTCAATAAAATTCTCTTCATCATTTGTTCTTAGTTCTAGTTTGAAAGCTATTAGTTTTTCATATTCCGGCGGAAGTAAAAATCTAAATTTATTTCGATTAATCAATCGATGATACTTCGGCCGTGAATATGATTAGCGGAGCATTTCTTCACTATTTTCTCTTCTTCTTTTATTTTTCATGCTTGAGAAAGATAATTTATCATATATTGCAAAGGTGATACACGGCGTTACGCCGTTATAAGTATTTAACCTGCATATATGAGTAGTCAGACTTCTCTATTTAATTCTTAGCATTATTTACGTGATTTCTATAGTTTGTATATATTACTTGAGATAGTGAAGTATAATCTATCATATAGCAGTGGTGATACCCGCTAATATGAGTAGTTAGACTTCTCTATCTAGTTCGAGGGGGACGTTGTGTTCAATTATCATGTTGTGATCTTTTCTAACTCTTTGCTAACGTTTTATCTATTCATCTACTTCAATTTGTTGATTTGTTATCCTTTTAAACCCGTTTGGAATTTATGTGATTATTGCATTCACTTTGGCCAATTGAATCAATTAATCTTTAAGTTCAAGTTATGTGCTAGGATTGGAACTTTTGATCCGTAATTGTCACTAGATTCCAATCCACAGTAGCAAACGAATGTCGTGCATAATTGTTAATAAATCAACTTAGATGTATTAATTCAAGTTTGTGAAATTGATCATCTAATTCAACTCATTCTTCTTATTCATTTCACACTAGCATTGCATTAAATCCTAAGAACTTGTTTAGGATTATCCAATAGCTAGACGTTAAGTTAAAGAACTCACTTTAATTTAATACATTTAAGGAAGAATTCGTTAATCATATCGTATTGATTAATTGGAGTTGATAAATTGAAGAAGGGATAGTACATGTTGCATGAGAAAGATAAACACAAGATGTTGACACAACCGAACCCGAGAACTAGATATATCTTCAATTGTTTCATTTTCATCTCTTTTATTTTGTCATTTTATTTTCGAATTTCATCCAATTTCACAAAACCCCCATTTCTAGATTAATTGATAAGAACAACTAGATTAAACACCGTTCCTCTTGGGTTCGACCCTTACTTACCACTTCTACATTAATTTGTAGTTTTGAAACCGAGTAAGGAAATAAAATAAATTTTGGCGTACTGCGACAACACGCCCAAGTTTTTGGCGCCGTTGCCGGGGAACGGTTAACCAATTTAGTTGCTTTTATTAATTACTTTTAAAAAAAAAAAATCACTTGTATGCATAATACTCGATCTATTAATCGAATTCTTGAAAGTTTCGATCCGGAAATCGAGAAATCCATTCGAAGACGAATAAGACAAGCAAAACAAGAACAAGAAATGGCTGATAACAACAATGAAAGAACTCTTAAACACATGGCAACTCCTGAAGTTACTCAACAACCATTGTGTATAACCTTTCCAACCGTAGAAGAAGGTAAAACTTTCGAGCTGAAATCCGGATTGATACATCTTCTACCATCTTTTCATGGACGATCCAGCGAAGATCCGCATCGACACTTGAAGGAGTTTCATGTGGTGTGTGATAGTATGGAACCCCCAGGCATCACTGAAGAGCAAATCAAGCTCAGAGCTTTTCCATTTTCACTAAAAGATGCCGCCACAGATTGGTTGTACACTTTACCACCAGGTTCAGTCACAACATGGAATCACATGAAGCAACTTTTCCTCGAAAAGTACTTCCCAACTTCAAAGGCGACAAATATCGTGAAAGATATCTGCAGTACGCCAAAACAATGGAGAAACTCTTTATGAGTATTGGGAGCGTTTCAAAAAGCTCATTGCAAGCTGCCCGCATCACCAAATTAGTGAAAACCTCCTAGTGCAATACTTCTATGAAGGCTTATGTCAATCAGACAGAAACATGGTTGATGCTGCTAGTGGAGGAGCTCTGATGAACAAAACCCCTGCTGAAGCAAGAACATTGATGTCAAACATGGCTGAGAACACTCAACAATTCAGTACAGACCGGGAAACGAACATTCAAAGAGTAAATGAGGTAAGTAACTCCAATGTTGAAAACCAACTCTCTGAACTAACCTATTTTCTCAAACAAATTTTTGTAGGAAACAATCCACAAGTCAAAGCATGTGGCATATGCACAAACCTAGGACATCCTACAGATGCTTGTCCTGTTCTGCAAGTGGATAACAATGAACAAGTGAATTCAGCAAGCAATTTTCCATTCCCAAGGCAACAGTACAGTCCATACTCAAACACCTATAATCCAGGAGGTTTTGATCAGACGCCCACGTGGGCATGTACCCACGCCCACGTGGGCGCGCCTGGTGATGCCACGTCACCAGGAAAATTTTTTTTTTTTAATTTTTTTTTGGAATCTATATTAAGTTAGATGAATAATACATAACTTCCCCTAATGGCGGGGGGTCTCACCCGACCCCCATATTTTTTTTTCCCCGACTGTGGGTACCGTAAGGTACCCACAGTGGGTACCCGATCAAAACTGATAATCCAGGATGGCGAGATCACCCCAATCTGAGTTATGGAACCAACAAACCACTAGGATTCTTCCCTAACAAACCTCAAGGCCAATTCCAGCAAGAAGGGAATTTCCAACCTCAAGGGCAATTTCAACAGAAACCTCAACAATCAGGTATGTCTCTCGAGGATATGGTGAAAACATTAGCAACTAACACTGTGAAATTTCAACAGGATTCCAAATCAAGCATTCAAAACTTGGAAAACCAGATGAGTCAATTGGCAACTGCCATTAATCGACTGGAAGCACAATCTGGAGGGAAGTTACCATCTCAACCTGAGGTAAATCCAAAGAATGTTAGTGCCATAACCTTAAGGAGTGGAAAAGAGATCGAAAACCCTCACAAAGAAGTTTCCACACATGAAGATAAAGAAGAAAAGCTTGAAAAGGAGGCAAGTCCTAACTCTCATATCATTGCTAAAACAATTCCTCCCCATTTCCCTAGTAGATTAGAGAAAACCAACAAAGATGACAAGGAAAAAGAAATTTTGGACACATTTAGGAGAGTTGAAATCAACATTCCATTGTTAGATGCAATCAAACAAATTCCACGCTATGCTAAGTTTTTGAAAGATCTTTGCACTAATAAGAGGAAATTGAAGGGAAATGAAATGATCAAAATGGGAGAAACTTTTTCAGCGGTTATTCCGAAGAAGTTGCCTCCAAAATGCAAAGACCCTGGTATGTTCACTGTCCCTGGCACCATAGACAATCACCACATTGACAAAGCACTTATAGATTTAGGAGCATCCATAAATGTCATGCCTAGATCCTTGTATGCTTTACTAAATCTAGGAAAACTAAAAGAAACTCAAGTAATTGTGCAACTAGCTGATCGTACCAATGCATACCCGGATGGAGTGATAGAAGATGTGCTAGTCAAAATAAATGGCTTAGTTTTCCCTGCTGATTTTTACGTGGTCGATATGGCTGATGAACATTCACCTCACCTTACACCTATCATATTGGGACGTCCATTTCTTTACACTTCTCGCACTAAAATTAATGTCTATGAGGGTACACTGTCCATGAAATTTGATGAGGAAAAAGCGAACTTTAATATTTTTGATGGCTCATTGCGCCCTAATAAGACTTGTTCTATCTTTGCAATTTATTCGACTAATCCTTTTGTGAAAGAAATGTGTAAATTGAATTGCAAAGCTAGCATGCCACATAAGATTGAGCCAAGGCACAATTACCTCATCTCGAAGAAGGAAGCCATGGAAAGAAATGAGACCAAAAAATTTTGGAGAAGAATTCAAGAAGGACTGTTAAGAAATCAAGACACTCGGAGAAGCCATCGAAGACAAAGTGGAGCTGCAATGGATTTGAGGAATCCTACTTGACAAATGGGAACTGTGTCGAGCTAACGACCATAAACAAAAGCGCTTCTTGGGAGGCAACCCAAGCATTTTTTTTCTAATATTTGTATTTTTTTTGTTTTTAATTTGTTTACTTTTCATCTAACGTATTAAGGAAGATATTGCTTTATTACTGTAGGAGGACGATATTTCGAGACTCAATTATTTGGGAAGAGACATGATGGCCCATAAATCGGTGATTAGCGAGAATTACGAATAATGGGCAGGTTAATTATTGATAAATGACAAATCCGTCAAACGCATTTTGTCGGATGCCCACTCCAACATACTCTTTACAGCACACTCTGCATGCACGATTGTCGGTTGAAACAGTGCCCACTTTGACTATAAATCAGAGATCATTCTCCAATCGAAACCACAACCACAATCTTCATTTTCAGTGAGTATTCTTTCTAGCAGTGATTAGGTAATTTCTTTCTTCTTCACCGTCTTCTTCTTCCTTCTATTTATTTTGTTTTTCTTATAGTATGGACGTGTGTGATATTTTTGTATATATATGTCTTTTCTTAATATTAATTGATTATGTAATTCAAATTTTATTTTCTTTTTCTTCTTCAATATCTTTGAAAATATGGAAGAGTGTGATAATCTACTATGCTTATTGATTTTGATGGTTTTAACCTTATTACTTCAGTGTTTCTTTTTCTTTCGTGTGTTACGTCACTAAAAAAAAAAAAAAATTTATAGTCGAGCCAACGACTATAAACAAAGGCGCTACTTAGGAGGCAACCTAAGCACTCTCTTTTCTTCTACTTCTCTCAAACACTTGAATTTTCAATGAATAACAAATTTTCCAAAATTCACAAATATTACCCGTTATTGCCTTTGAATGCTTTGAAAGAGATTTATTATTCTAGAGTAGGATGGTTAAAAATGTTGATGGAAAAGGAAATGCCTGAGGACATTCGATGGTTGATTGAAGCAAAGGTCCGATTAGGAGGTGAAATGCCAGCTTTAAGTACTAAATATGCACCAGGGTTAGGCAAAAGTAATTTGGCCAAGAAACGAAGAGCAAAAAGAATGAATGTGTGCTATAAATGTGCTAGATGGCCTTATAAATGCACTCGATGGACCTGCAACTCAGGTAACCGTTCCATTAGATTTGTGTCCACAAATCGAGAAGATAAAATATGTTTCATTAAGGATGGCATGAGTAAGGAGTCTTTGGATGATATCCATCAAACTCTTGAGACGCATCCAATTGGAATGGTGTAAATCGAACTTCTCAATCTGTAGAGTGAATTTAAAAAGGAACGAGAACGATATAGTCTTGGGAATCGACTTTAAAGACCCCGCTTTGCCGCCTATAAGAAAACCTGGATGGGAAGCCTATCCCCGACTCATAGAAGGCGTTTAAGCCGTTTCTGGACGTAAAACCAGAGGAAGATGTGAGCCACAATCACAACTACGTGTACATATTGTTATTTTTAATTGTTCTTTGTGTTCTTGTGTCAGTTTTTAGTGTGCAAAGTTGACAACCTATGGCGGCTACTACTTCTACCGGAACTGGGAGTTCAAAGAGGAAATTGACAACCATAAGTCTTTTTGGTGGAATCAATATGGGAAAACAAACACTTCTCTCACCAGTAGTCACAGCTGGAACATTCCTTGGAAATCAAAAGTATAAGCTAGTCTACGGAGGAGGTTGTCGTGGGCTGATAGGATGTGCGATTCAGTCAGCATATGTACGAGGGTCTACAGTGGTTGGCGTTACTGTACCACCTTTAAAACAGGCGTATGGTAAGACCATTGGTTTTGAGGTACATGCTAGATCATTGTATGAACGCTTAACACTAATGATAATGTATTCGGATGCTTTCATTACAATACCAGGGGGTTTCGAAACTCTGGAACAAATCTTTTGCATAATTTCTTGGGCTGAGATGAGACTACACTCTAAACCAATTGGTCTTTTAAACATTGACAGCCATTTTGATGGTTTATTGGCATTTCTCGGATTTTTAGCTCATCAAAAGCTGATTTCTCCTAATACTTTAAAAATGATTTTTATTACACCATCAATTGAGGAATTATTGGAGAAATTAGGATCTTATGTACCACAAATGCATGTAGAAGTGCCTGTCATCAATTGGTTAGAGGAATTACGCAAAAGGAATAGAGATCCGAATGGATTGGATTTAGAGTTAAGGTTATGAATGTGGAATAGCTAACTTCAGATGGTAGAATACGGAGTTTAACTCTGAAAACACATCTGTGTTACGCTCTGGAATAAAAAAAATAGAAAAAAATAGAAAAAAAAACACCTTGGATATTGGTTTATGCATCCCGCCCAAAGGCGTTAAACTGGTCTTTTTCAGTAGACCTTAAAGAACTGTATTCTCTTCTATTAACCTTCTTCTTTCAAGTCTTTTGCAGATACCTCAAAGTGCACTGAATTTTCATTTCTTTCTATGGTATCCCCTCTACGTATTGTTGCTCTTCTACAAGTACTCGACTCTTTCTCTATGCCTCTTGATATCAAGATTCACATTGTTCGACTTGTTGACAAATATGAGCGTGCCCTTTGGAACGTTATCACTTTTGGGGCAGGGTCATCCCGATCTTCTTGCAAACGACGTGCTAAGCGCCGTAAAAGTTGCTTTAAATGTGGAAAGCTATTAGAGGGACCTCATTGTACTCGAAATCAAACTTATTCACAATATATACATGTTGTTTTCTTCAAGGATGGACCGATTAGGAGCAGAGCCGAAAAGTCTATCAGGAGAAACAGCCAGCTCGCAATCAGTGTGAGAGAGTTTGATAATTTGTTGGAACAACGACAACGTCTGTTGGAAACAAAACTCGATGGCCTAACCATTGAGCAAAGAACTTTGAGCGTGATCACTAGCACCCATCCGAAGATGTAAAACTACGCCTCATTCATTTGAGAAGTGTCCGAGTTGGACGCTCGCTTCTAAACGCTTCTCCCATTTGTTGGTTCTTGTGGGGCTGTTCTTTATTGAATGGTGAACATACCTATGTGTCATGTGGCGATATGGAGGACCTTTTCATTAAGGTTGGTTGTCAAACTGTTTTGTAGAGAGTATGCTGATTCAGATAGTTTCCATGCGGATCAGACTTGATGGAATCATATCATTAATTTGATGTGAATACTACTGCAAGATGTTCAGAGGGTTGTCAACTCCCAAAGTCACTTTGTATATATTTCTCTTCTTCATTAAAAAAAACAAAAAAAAAAACAAAAAAAAAGAAAACCACAAAAAAAAAACACACACATAAAAAAAAAACCAAAATATTTTCAGCTGCTGTTTTTCTTGTTCTGTAAATATGTTGATTGCAGGTCTCTTGCTCTTGGATTTTCGAAGTGTTCCTAAGAAGTGCTACATTGTGCAACCACCATCCCCAAATCGGCACGACTCATTGCTTACCATAGGGGAGTTTCTATTTCTTCTATTTTTCATGCTTTCTATATTTCTACATTGGGGACAATGTAGAATTTAAGTGTGGGGGAGTGGGATATTGTGGCCTGCGTGTGATTTTTTTTTATTTGTGTCGACAATTTTGCATGAGATAGCAACTTTTGAATATGATTGAGCTTAATTTGTGTGACTTAGCTGAAACTACAAGATCTCGAAAAAAAAATGTGTTCTGTTCTTCTCCAAGTACAGCTGGCAAATTTATCTGAGCACATTTATAGGTAATTTACTATCATTCTTTGGAACACAAATTGAAGGTTGAAAATGTTGATTTTTTTTCTAACTTTCTAGACCATAGTAAACTAACTTTTTCTTTTCTTTTTTTTCTATCCATTCGTCCTACTCAGAGTAACCTGGAAACATCAATTGTTAGCAAGGTGGAGTTATAATCGCATGGTATCTGTTTTTTTTAATGTGTCTTTTATTGATAGAGTTTAAAAAGTTTGGAAAAAGCATTGACCTATGCTGAGAATGAATTTTACTTTTATGTTCGAAATAAGGAGAGAGACCACAAGAAAGAGCTACCTACCTCAGAGTGTGAAGCCGTCACCTCGAATGGGTGAAGAAGGCTGCCTCCAATGAAAGGGGTAGTGTGAAAGCCACCTGTGGGGTAAAAGCTGAAAAGAAAATTGCAAAACTCTTCTTCTTTTTCTTCTTCTTCATCAAAAAAAAAGAGAGAAAAAAAAAAAGAAAATCGCAAGAAATGTGATAGCTACCCAAGTGTGAAGTTAGATAAATAAATTCCCTCAGTGGTTTGAAGTGCCCAATCTAAACACTCTTTAAATTGAAGACATATTTGAGATAAAACACCTGCCATACCCTTTTTTTTCTTTGCAGTGCTAACAGTTGATGATTTTTGGTGAACTGAGTAATTTTTAGGATCCATGAGAATCATTGTACAATAAGAGTGGGATCACGAGAGATGAAAGGAAATATTTGCCCATTTCGGGTCAGGATTTGGATAGAACATCGTAAGCTTTCATTTGGTTCCAGTTAGTGATGGGATGATAACCTTAATTGCACACACTCACAAGCCATTGTGTATTTGAGAAGAAGTGAAATTTTCATGGTTCGGGAGAATGTTTATTGAGCAAGTCACTATCTGTAGTTGGATTTCAATGTTTAAAGTTGTTTATCTCATGTAAAATCAGTGTGTTGTTTGGAATCATATGGGTTGTTGTTCGAGGGCGAACAACAGTCTAAGTGTGGGAGAGTTTGATAAGTGCTAGAAAAGTACTTATATAACTCTTCTATTTTATGTATTTGTGTGTTTTATTAGTGTTATATGTTCCGTTTTATGTGTTTTTCCTTTATTGTGGTGTTTAGGGTCACAAAAAATCAAAAGGAGTCAAAAAGGATGAAAATCGAATGAAAACTGAAACTCGGGACCAAAATGCAAGCGAATCAAAGATGAAGGACCTCCGATGCAATTTTATGAAAAGTTGTTATTACAATTTTTCTTGTGCCAATGTCGAAGACCATCAAAAGAGGATTCCCAAACTTTTTCTGGATCTCAAATCGGAGTTTCCTAGTGAAAGTTATGGCCATTTGAAGAAAAAGGACTAAAAGCGTCAAAGCCAAAACTGTTGGGGACCAAAGTGCAACTTTTCAAAAGTATGGGAACCAAAGTGAAACTTTTCAGAAAGTTAAAGGACCAAAATGAACAACTTTACAAAGTTGAGGGACTTGATGTGCAAATTTCGGGTGACTCGAGTGACTCGAGTCACCGTCGCAAGTGACTCGATAAGCGCCGCAAGTGACTGATCAGCGAGCGCGCTGACTCGAGTCACGCCCGAGAATTCTCGAGTCACGCCACCGCCCCTCGACATCACCGTTCGCTGGCGCCGACTAGGCAGAATCGGCGTGGTGACTCGATCGCACGGTGACTGAGTCACGCCGACACCACCGCAGATTTTGACCAGCGGACTCCACCTACCATAAAACGTATTTTTTGATATTTTCTTGACTTCTTAGAGATAAAACAACTTGAGCACAGCACAATAGACTCATGAAGGAAGACTTTTATGATTTTTTAATATTTCTTGGTGTAATATTTTACCTATAAATAGAGGCATTTCCAAGCTTGAATCACACAACTTGTAGAGAGAATTAGCTTGTGATTCTCTCCAATTTTCTCCTCAATAAAATTCTTTTCATCATTTGTTCTTAGTTCTAACTTGAAAACTCTTAGTTTTTCATATTCCGGCGGAAGTAAAAACCTTAATTTAGGTTCGATTAATCAATCGACGATACTTCGGCCGTGAATATGATTAGCGGAGCATTTCTTCACTATTTTCTCTTCTTCTTTTATTTTTCATGTTTGAGAAAGATAATTTCTCATATATTACAGAGGTGATACACTACTGCTACTGCTATAAGTATTTAACCCGCATATATGAGTACTTAGACTTCTCTATTTAATTCTTAGCATTATTTACGTGATTTCTATAGTTTGTATATATTACTTGAGATAGTGAAGTATAATCTATCATATAGCGGTGGTGATACCCGCTAATATGAGTAGTTAGACTTCTCTATCTAGTTCGAGGGGACGTTGTGTTCAATTATCATGTTGTTATCTTTCTAACTCTTTGCTAACGTTTTATCTATTCCTCTACTTCAATTTGTTGATTTGTTATGCTTTTAAACCCGTTTGGAATTTATGTGATTATTGCATTCACTTTGGCCAATTGAATCAATTAATCTTTAAGTTCAAGTTATGTGCTAGGATTGGAACTTTTGATCCGTAATTGTCACTAGATTCCAATCCACGAGCAAGCAGAATGTCGTGCATATTTGTTAATAAATCAACTTAGATGTATTAATTCAAGTTTGTGAAATTGATCATCTAATTCAACTCATTCTTCTTGTTCATTTCACACTAGCATTGCATTAAATCCTAAGAACTTGTTTAGGATTATCCAATAGCTAGACGTTAAGTTAAAGAACTCACTTTAATTTAATACACTTAAGGAAGAATTCGTTAATCAGATCGTATTGATTAATTGGAGTTGATAAATTGAAGAAGGAATAGTACACGTTGCATGGGAAAGATAAACAAAAGATGTTGACACAACCGAACCCGAGAACTAGATATATCTTCAATTGTTTCATTTTCATCTCTTTTATTTTCAAATTTCATCCAATTTCACAAAACCCCCATTTCTAGATTAATTGATAAGAACAACTAGATTAAACACCGTTCCTCTTGGGTTCGACCATTACTTACCCCTTCTACATTAATTTGTAGTTTTGAAACCGAGTAAGGAAATAAAATAAGTTTTGTCGTACTGCGACAACACGCCCAAAAAGCACTTAAATAACTCTTTTGTTTTTACGTATTTGCATATTTCATCAGTGTTATATGTTCGTCTTTATGTGTTTTTCCTTTATTATTGTGTTCAGGGCCACAAAGAATAAAAAAGAGCCAAAATGGATAAAAATAGAACGAAAATGGAAACTCATGACCAAATTCAAACGAATCAAAGATGGAGGCCTCTGATGCGATTTTATGAAAAGTTGTTTTTGCAATTTTTCTTCTACTAATGTAAAAGAAAATCAAAAGAGCATTCCCACACTTTTTCCGAATCCCAAATAGGAGTTTCCTAGTGAAAGTTATGGCCGTTTGAAAAAAAAGACTAAAAGCGTCAATTCTCAAACCATTGGGGACCAAATTGTTACTTTTCAAAAGTTTAGGGACCAAAGTGAAACTTTTCAAAAAGTTGGAGGACTGATGTCCAATTTTTCAAGGACCAAAATGAACAAAAATTTAAAATTGAGGAACTTAGTGTGCAAATATCGAGTGATTTGAGTTACAACAGCATGTCTCAAGTCACCGCCGAGCACGACCCTAGTCATATGAGGCCGAATCGCGTGCGACCGTAGTCACATCAGGTAGAATCTCGTGCAACCCTGGTCATACCCGAGTACCAAGGAGCACTTTCGCGTATATCACGTGCGACTCAAGTCAGCGGATGTGACTCGAGTCACGCCTGAGTCACCCGAGCCACCGGGGCCACTTACTGTAGATTGCCGCCAACTTGCACCAACTTGATTCCAATGTGATTTTTACCTACTTTTTGACTTCTTTGAGATAAAACAACTTGAGAACACCATAATTGACTCATGGAATGTCACTTATATAATTTTTTAATATTTTTTGTTGTAATATTTTGCTTATAAATAGAGGCATTTCTAAGTAGCAAATGTACAATCAATGTAGAGAGAATTAGCTAGTGATTCTCTCAAACTTTCTGTTCAATAAAATTCTCTTCTTCATTTGTTCTTAATTCTAACTTGAAAGTTCTTAGTTTCTCATATTCCGACGGAAGTAAAAACCTAAATTAAGTAACTAATAATCGATTGACAATACTTCGGTCGTGAATATGATTAGTGGAGCATTTTTTCGCTAGTTTCTATCTTTCTTTTACTTTTCATGTTTGAGAAAGATAATTTTTCATATTTTGTAGAGGTGATACACGAGGATTACGTCGCTACAAAGTATTTAACCCGCGCATATGAGTGATTAAACTTCCCTATTTATTTCTTAGTATTTATTTACTTGTTTTCTATACTTTTTGTATATTACTTGTGATAGTGAAGTATAATCTATCATATAGCAGTGGTGATACACGGCGATTACGTCGCTAAAAAGTATTTAGCCCTCGAATATGGGTAATTAGACTTCTCTATTTAGTTGGAGGGAGACATTGTGTTCAATTAACATGTTGTTATCTTTTCTAACTCTTTAGTGACGTTTTATGCATTCATCTACTTCAATTTGTCGATTTGTTATGCTTTTAAATCTGTTTTTGAGTTTATATGATTATTGCATTCAATTTGGCCAATTGAATCAATTAATCTTTAAATTCAAGTTACATGCTTGGATTGGAACTTTTGATTCCTAATTATCATTATACTCTAATCCAAAGTAGTAAATGAATATTGTGCACATTTGTTAACAAATCAACTTCGATACATTAATTCAAGTTTGTGAAATTATTCATCTAATTCAACTCATTCTTCTCATTCATTTCACACTAACATTGTAATGCCCCGCTCAAAGTCGACCCGACATAATGTATATGTGTATGATGTGTTTATGAAATGTTTGGGAATGTATGAGACATGTCGAGAGTCGAAACGGCCGTCGAAATGATGAAAACAGGAAATTTCAGCAGAACTTAAGTTACGGCCGTAAATGTAAGGATTACGGCCGTAAATGTCAGGTTACGGCCGTAAGGGTTGAATGTTACGGCCGTAAATGGTGAACAGTGGAAAATGTCCAAAAGTTTCAGAGAGAAAATTACGGTCGTATGATCTGAAGATACGGCCGTATGGTTGGAGTTATGGCCGTAAGGCATGTAGTTACGGCCGTAAGTCAGGAAGATGAAATGTAGGGGATTTACAGAGAGTTTATTACGGCCGTATGATGGTATGATACGGCCGTATTAATCATGTTACGGCCGTAAGTAATGGGTTACGGCCGTAAATGTATAAGTTACGGCCGTAATTTTAAGTCGGCAGAAGTGTTATTTTAGAAGATTCTAGCCATTTCTTGGACATTTCTCACCCAAGCTCGGTTCTCATGACCCCAAAACTCTCTCAAGACCTCCAAACACCCATGTGATCATCTCCCACTCCATATATGACCTATGTAATGCTTGTGTAATCTATGATACAAGAAGGAAGAGAAGAAGGGAGAAGAGATGAAGAAGAAGGAGGGTTATCTATGGTTCTTGAGCTTGATTTCTTCTATACTTGGTGAGTAATAGGTGTATCTTATGTTATAGTATGAATATGGTATGTTGATAGTATGTTTTCATGAGTTTAAGAATAAGCATGAGATGATATTCATGTTATGGCCTTGTTATGCTTGATGTATGAGCTATGTGAAGATATGTGATGATATGATGTGAGTAATAGATGTAGTTCATGTTAAGGCATAGATGTGTGGCATGTTCTATGAGTTATTGTATAGGAAATAAGATGAAATCCATGAGTCTCACTTTGATATGCTTGATATGTAAAGGTATGTGCAAGTATGTGATGTTATAATGTGAATTTAGCATGTTAAGTGTTATTATGTGATAGATATGAAGTAGTACGTGAGATATGTGATGATTAAAATCATGTAATGATAAGAAGAAGTTCATGAGAAAGTATGCTATGTAATGCCCAAGAATGTTATGAGTATGATTACAAGTAAAGCATGAATGATGTATGACACGAAGCATGACGTATGTGAAAGAATGTAGTTGCGTATCATGTGTTTATGACGAATGTAGCGCCCCAAGAGTAAAAGAACTTTTGGGGGACGGCTTATGATGTTACGGGCGGTTTAAAGCGTAAAAGAACCTTTAGACGACGGCCCACGGCGCCCCAAAGCGTAAAAGAACCTTTGGGGGACGGCCATTACGACGGCGCCGCAAAGCGTAAAAGAACCTTTGTGGGACGGCCAATGTTATGATATGACGAAGTATCCACATGATTCGCAACTAGGGCCCAAAGAAAGGAAGAAAAGAATGTTCACGTGCATTCATGCATTGCATTGTATCTATTGCTCACTGAGTCCTCGTGACTCATTATGTGTACGTTTATGTGTTTACGATGCAGTTACGTGGAGAGTGGAGAATCCGACCGAGAATGATGTGTGCGGATGTGTGTGGGGAATGGAAGGATCACGGTCCTGCAGCCCGATTCCGGACGGGTCGTTACAAACATTGCATTAAATCCTAAAAACTTGTTTAGGATTATTCAATAGCTAGATGTTAAGCTAAAGAATTCACTTTAATTTAATACACTTCAGGAAGAATTCGTTAATCAGATCTTTTTTATTAATTAGGGTTGATAAATTGAAGAAAGAATAATAATACGATGTATAGAAAAGATTAATACGAATTATTTACACAGCCAAACCCAAGAATTAGATATATCTTCAACTGTTTCATTTTATCTCCTTTATTTTGTCATTTTGTTTTCAAAATTCACAAAAACCCCTCGTTCCTATATTAACTGATAAAAACAAGTAGATTAAACACCATTTCTCTTAGGTTCGACCCTTACTTACCACTTCTGCTTTAATTTATAGTTTTGAAACCGAGTAAGGAAATAAAATAAATTTTGGTGTATTGCGACAACGCACTTAGTGCTACTTCTTATTCTAAATCGATTTCGACTTGGTTTCCAGTTATTACAAAGGAACCTTTCGATTTTCGGTTCCGGTTCTTAATTTTTTTTAAAGAATTGCTCAGTTTCCGTTCTTTCGGTTCGGTTCTAATTCTATCCACTCGTTTTTGGTTTTTTTTCCAACTCCTTGAAGTAATTGTACAACTTCTTCAAAGTATGAAAATTGGTAAACAACTGTCATAAGACGTGTCTTTTTTTAATTTTGTGCTATTGACTAGTTACTACGCTGTTATGTTACTGTTGTTATTAACTTTTGTTCTGGTTCAGGCAACACTAGAAAAATTTCTTGTCTACGCCACTTCAATTAACCATTGTCTTTTAATTATTTAAAATACGCCATGTTTGATAATTTCGGAACCATCGACTTAGCAAAAAAATTAAAAATAAAAAAATTTATTTATAAGGTTGAACTAACAATAACATGCTTAAATTAATCTTGAAGGAATATACATATATGTATATATACACACATACATATACATATACATATACATATAGAGGTGGAGGTACATGGGGTCCTGTGGGGGCATTGGACCCCATTGAGTTGGTGGATTTTTTTT
This sequence comes from Jasminum sambac, assembly GCA_018223645.1. Taxonomy (NCBI): domain Eukaryota; kingdom Viridiplantae; phylum Streptophyta; class Magnoliopsida; order Lamiales; family Oleaceae; genus Jasminum; species Jasminum sambac. Next base: position 34,136,144 of record CP073648.1, read on the forward strand.
TTAATAGAAAAACCTATCCCAATGCCTAGCATTGAAATTGGCAAAAATATATGTGTTGGTTCCCTTTTCAAGCTTAAAGAAGACAACAGTAGCCCACAATTTCCAAATTCCAGTTAATTCTACTGCTCCCAATTATAAAATTGATCCCCCCAATGCCCTCTTAACCTGTAGGAATCTGATTAGGAAAATGTGCTTGTGATCTTATTTAATAGATCTTCAAATTATTATAAAAATAATGAATTTAAGAGAATAATATAAGAGCTTATGAAAAGATAGAAGAAATAAGATGAATATTTTGAAAGGAGAATGAAAGATTTTTTTAATTTTTATTTTTGATGAATGGGGGAATGACCCCCTATTTATAGAGTTACAAAATAGTGGCAAATATGTAAATTACAATACACTTCTGGATAAAATAATCATTCACATAGTAGATATTATCGATACGTATCTAAAATGGGTGTCCAAAGGGGGTATATTTACAACACTCCTTGAATTTTCAATTATTCTTGTCATCATTGTTGAGCCAGGATGATCTAAACGGTCATGCTAAGTATTAAAATCTTTTGGATTTTCAATCTTCCGGCTAGATGTAACATGTACTTCAATTATACTAATATTGGTATAGTACAAACTAGAAGAATATGCGAGCATCTTTTCCAACACGTGTTTCCTTTTGGAAACCATAGTAGTTATATATAGATATTCTATAGTTTTTTTGTTGTCTTAATATGCTACCTATTACTCCATATGCCTTTAAAACTCAATAGATTCCTTTTAGGATTTGGGGCGAACAAGGCGTTATTAATAATAATTCGTGTTATGATATTTGTTCTTCCAGAGCCTTCAATAATTGCTGTTGAACCGGATCCTATTATTACATCATTCTTTATCGTGGTCAAGCTCAAAAAGTGCTTTTCGTTTCTTAATATAGAGTGTCAGAAGTACTATCTGCAAAACAAATTTCTTCATCCGTGACCTTGGAGTCAGTTAAGGGGTGACTAATATTCTTTCTCCTTCAAAAGAAATAATGAATTTTAGAATAGAATATTTTATTTATGTATAAAACCAGAGCATAAAATTTTACACACGTATACGCCAACACTACCACACACACACATATTATACATTATTATTTATTATACAAACACACAATACACATTATTATTTTTCATACAGACATATATAGCGACCATAGTTGAAGGAACACCAATTCCCATTATGTTGTTCATAAAAATCTGCAATTTCAAGATGTGTCGCTCTTGATGGCTCCAAGAGTGGAGTGCCTTCTTTATATGAGAAGTCCGTCTCAATATTATTTCCTTTCTCCCTTTTAGATGCTTGATATAGATCAACAAGGTGTTTAGCAGTTCAACAGACTATTGCCCAGTATCCTTTCATGCTGTACCTATGGTACGAATTATCTAGTTCCCTTGTTGATCCCTTCACATTTCTTTTATAGAGATTTCCGCTTATTTCACCATGATTATTTACTTTCTTAAATTTTGGGGAATTGTCATAATTGCTTTTATGCCATGAAAAATTTCGTCCTTGGCCACGCCCTCGACCTCTGCCTCGGTTAATGCCAAAACTATATCCTTGCCCGTTGTATCCTCGTCCGCGGCTTGTAGATTCTATGTTGTTCACTTTAGGTAGTGGTAAATATCATGTTGGAAGAGATTCATGATTTTTCATTAACAGCTCGTTATTTTGTTCTACTACAAGTAAGCAAGATATCAGCTCTGAATATTTTTTAAAGCCTCATTCCCTGTATTGTTGTTGCAGGACAACATTTGAGGCATGAAAAGTGGAGAATATTTTTTCTAACATATCATTCATCGTAATTGTTTCTCCACATAATTTTAATGTAGAAGTGATTTTGAACATTGCAGAGTTATATTCATTCACTGATTTAAAATCATGTTGCCTTAAATGTAACCAATCGAAACGAGCTTGGGGAGGATTACTATTTTCTGGTGATCATATCTTTCTTTTAAATTGTTCCAGAGTTCCGAAGGATCTTCAACTGTAAGATATTCATTTTTTAAAGCTTCGTCGAGATGGTGACGAAGAAAAATCATAACATTGGCCTTATCCTTTTCTGATGTTTCATTTTCTTCTGTAATTTTGTCCCCGAAGCCTTTTGCATTTAAATGCATTTTGGCATCAAGAATCCATGATAGATAATTCTTTCCAGTAATGTCGAGTGCCGCGAACTCTAATTTTGTGATATTTGATGTCATACTATAAAATAACAATAAAAATAAGTTAGAACATTAATTAACTAGACAAAATTATTTCTTTTATACCAACTAACTAGACAAGATAAGTGCCATTTTATGTTTGGTTATTAGATTTATAAGAAAAGTAGATTAATATCATATTGTTTGAAATTAAAGCATGCGTAAAAAAAGTAAAAGTTGGGTGGATTAATAGTGGATTAAAAAAATGTAACACAAATAGTATAGTTTAGATTTGCTTTCAATTAATTTAATTAATATAAACTGTATAAATAGTCAAACCTCCACTAGGTGGCAGTGCCTCCTTTGAGTGTGGTGAATGACAGTATACAAAGATGTACGAATTCATATTAAACCTCCACTAGGTGGCAATGTCTCTTTAGAGTGTGGTAAATAGTAGTTCACAAAGATGTATGAATTCACACAACCACCCAATTTGTGATAGTTGTACTCATCACGAAAATGGGTATTTCAATATTTGAATTGTAAAATAATTAAACTATTTGGACGCTTAGCCTTCCATTTAGTAATTTATAAATAAATTCTTCACCAATAAAAAAATCTCCTAAATTGTCCCATATGGCAGTAAAACTATTTATCTAATATAAAGAATGCGTCTGCGTTTTTCATTTGGTAGTTCATCCCACCACTTAAGTTAAATTATAAGGATTTCTATGTTTTAATACGTACCTTTATTCAGAATAAGTTATTATATTATCGTTTGGTTCGGTATATATTCAGGGTAAAGCAGTTGTGTTGATAACGTGCTATAAAAATAATGGATTTAAGAGAATAATATCAAAGCTTATGAAAGGATAGAAGAAATAAGATGAATATTTGGAAAGGAGAATGAGATTTTTTTTATTGTTGATGAATGGGGGAATGACCCCCTATTTATAGAGTTACAAAATGATGGCAAATATGTAAATTACAATACACTTCGGGGTAAAATAGTCATTCACATAGTAGATATTATCGATAAGTATCCAAAGTGGGTATATTTACAAACACAAATCTATTTTTAAATATTCAACTAATCTTGCTGCTTTTCTAACTATTGCCAACATTTCATCTTCCTCTAATTTTATGTTTTGAATATCTATACATATTTTCTTTAAATTCAATGTCAATAGAGTTTTGACAAGAAATAAATTTTCCATGTATGTAGTACTAATTTCACTCTTACTCAGTCGAAAACAATTGTAAAATCTTGGTGATATTTTGATCTAATTGAATATTGTTTTGTTCGTAAATTTTTTTACAATTGACATCTACCCCATTGAATTAAATTCCTAACTCCGCCACTATATGTGTGTATGTATATATATGTACATAGATCACGTGTGATAGAGGCCAAGATCATGTAACACAACCACAAGACGTGCATGCACTTTATTATGATGTTTTGGAATCAGTACAAATCATGAAGCCAATCATTACAGTTGATCACTTGGCATATTTTAGTTCTATACACAATTTCCATGCATTGCGACAAGTGGCATTCTTTGGCATTCTTCTCTTCAAATCATATGCCAGACATACTGTAACGACCCGACCCCCGTCATGGCCCACCCAGATTCGGCCTGCTATGCCCCGGCGAGGACCATACGGATTTGGGTTCGGTCCGCTACTGACCCAATCCACTTTGGCATGATATTGTCCGCTTTGGGCCTGGCCCGCAAGGTTTTGTTTTTGGGCTCACCCCAAAAGGCCTCATGCCTAGTTGGATGGGTCTCTTAACTTATAAACTGAACTGCCCTCTCATGCCCAAGCGATGTGGGATTGTGGGTGTTACAATCACCCCTCCTAAAGGGGCCCAACGTCCTCGTTGGCCACACTTCCGGTTGGGCTCTAGCTCTGATACCATCTGTAATGACCCGACCCCCGTCATGGCCCACCCGGATTCGGCCTGTTTGCCCCGGTGAGGACCATACGGATTTGGGTTCGGTCCGCTACCGACCCGATCCACTTTGGCATGATATTGTCCGCTTTGGGCCTGGCCCGCACGGTTTTGTTTTTGGGCTCACCCCAAAAGGCCTCATGCCTAGTTGGATGGGTCTCTTAACTTATAAACTGAACTGCCCTCTCATGCCCAAGCGATGTGGGATTGTGGGTGTTACACATACAGACTCACACACACACACACAATCTCTCCCTCTAAACCTACACTTATTTCCAAGACAAGATTTGGAAGATTGCATGCTCTCTCTACACATTCAATAAAAACTCAAAAACACTCTCTTACAAGGAAGAGAGAAGGTCAAATCCTTGGTGGAGCAAGAAAGGGTCTCAAATCTCCATTCCACTTGGATATCCAATACTAGAAGTAATTAAAATGGGTAATAATAGCATGGAAATGGGCATGCATGGTTATACCTAGGGTTTGTTTTCCTTGGTTCAATTTTCCTTTTATTTATTTATTTATTTTGTGGATATTTCCTCTTTGTGATGAGATTAACTTGGATTATGTTGAAATTTTCGAAATCATGCCTAGATGCAGAGTCTTGGAACCACATGAGAGCTTTCATACCATGATCTTCTTTGAATTATGCTGAATAGTGATGTGTTTTGTGATCTTCTTGTTATGGATCCCTAGGAGAACCATGCTATATGATAGATGTCAACTTATAATCCTCCAATTTTATTCTTGATTGTGTTTTCAATAAGGAATTCTTAGAGTACAATTAGTGTGTTCTGCCTAGATTGGTAATCAAGAAAAATTCCTTTGTAAATGAAAATTTTGAGCCATGATAATTATAGGATTGCGAAATTGTAGGCAAAAATCAAGAACCATGGGGACTAGGAGATGAAGGGAACCATTGGGTCCTTAGTATTTTAATAAGGGACCAGCCTTTCATGTTGAAATTTCTTGATTTAATTGATTAATCTTGTTGTTGGGATGATCTTATGAGTAACTACATCGGATATGACTCGATGCTACAACAAACTAGTGTTGGTAGGCAGCGACAAGTATAGGAGGTAAGGTGGTAAAATGTGGTGTTTATCATTAGATTGAGTGGGTAAATAAAAAATTTTGGAGGCAAACTAATAATAGGTGGTGTGTAGTATGATATTGGTTCTTCTTCTAACTTAGGGACTATTCATGTCTCATTTGGTGAACGTTAATGATACGCCTTGGACCAAATTATCTCTAATAATTTGACACATGATGTGCGCCAACGATGGATGACAACTAAGTGCCGGATCCACCGCTAAGGCAAACTGTAACTGCTCTATAACTGCGTGATTTTATTTTAATTTAAATAATGAAAAATAATTTGTAAAAAATTTGATAGAGTTTCCTCTATATTTTGGACATAATCACCCTGCAAGGATTCATTTCAAACTCAAGCAATCAACCCAACATTTCACAAATCCCCTTTTAATAAAAGAATATCAAAGTCTTTGAAGACAATTACAACCACCGTAACCCAACATCAAGGTGATTTCCCAAAATCTGAATGAGAACAATATTTGGAAAGAATTAAGGAATAAACTAATAAATAAACTAATGAATAAACTCTAAAAAACCTATTCTCAAAATAAATATAAAATCCCAACTGACCGCTAACGAATGAATAAAATAATCAACTGTCCTAGCAAAATGAAAAAATGCCGCTGGTGGTGGTCAACATGCGATCCAAGCTCACGCTCAACTACTTCCTGATCAGAAACATTAGGAAAATAGTGAGTTTTGTAACCAGGTGAGTGGATGTGTTTGAAAAAATATATTTATAAAGTATTTCATATCATTTAGTTTTTGAGAAAACTGCTGAACTTGTTAAAGTATAAGTATAACTGAAAAAAGCTACAAGAATTGCTAAGTAAGTTCCCAAGTGAAATACTGAAATAAAGTTGAATCGCATCAATGAAACTAATGCTACAAGCTGGTATTTGAGAATTGAACAAAGTCCCAAAATTCTGAAAGTATTGTAAGCTAAGTTTAAAGTTACCACTTTGTAATTACGGTTAACCTGAAAATATCACCAAAAGTACCAATGAGTAAAAACACACATGTGCAGAGAAACTCGATGCACAAGGTAAACTACTCAAAGCTGAACTAATAACTGAATCACTGGTCATACGTGCACAGAGTAAGCCCCAAAGGCTAAACACCACCATACATGGCACTAAGCCTATGTGTGTACGGCGATGGGTCCCCAAGACCTACATAAGCTGGTCATACGCTGTGGAATGAATCACAATAGTACAAAGCGGGTAAAGATCACTAAGGTACTTTGGCGGTTTTAAAAACAATCATATAATTATTTAAAAGGTTGTTTGTTAAAATTCGTGTTTTCTTTCAAAATCACTACTATATACTCATTGTAGTGCTAAAATGCATCTAATATGAAAGCATGCTAAAAATAACTTTGAGACATATTTAATATTAAAGATAATTTTTATCCAATCACAAAACTGTGAATTGCTCCTAATTCGGCTGGTAGGCATTCCCAATCGTCTCATCACCACTTGAAATAACAATAGTATTCTAATCAAAATCTACACACTTGAATTCTCAACCAATTGCCTAACCACATTCAATGCCAAGCTTTAACTTTTCTAACATTCTCTACTTTCCTCATTCCATTGCTTTATTCCTCATCTTCTATTGATTTTACAATATTCAAGACTATTGGAACTACCCAATTAAATCACATAATAAAGCCATAAATTTTCAGCATCTAGGTAAGGAAAGTTTCAGTCCACTTTATCACCCACTACTCAATTGACATCAATTCCACTTCAAAGTAATTAATTAGGGCAAAATAACATCATAATAACATCTAATTAACCCAAACCAATGATAAATTTAGAATCCCCAATGTCTATTGGTAGAACACTAAAATCAACTTCACTATATATCTCAAATTCAATAGGAAAAAATTGAAAAAACACGCTTACCACGCGAAGCCACAACGAATCCATGCTTTCCCTTCCTTTTTTCCTTTTCTTTTTTTTCTTTTCTTTTCCCTTTTCTCTTCTCTTTTCCACGTGTGATTTGGCTGCTCGAGTTCTCAGAATGGTGCACGAAATCAATTGAGGTTTAAGGGCTTGTTTGGTTTCTATGGCTCCTCCCATTTGCTTGGTTGATTTAAGTTGGTTCTTAGGTTCATAATTGCATCCATAACCTATAAACTTCCAATTAAATTAATTAAGTCCATAAAATTTTAATAGGCCAAATTAAATTCCTTTAAGACTTTGACTTGCTTTGACGAAGTAGTAGTTGAAATTTAAATATGCAAAAATTTGGGCCATAATAGTTAAGTTATAGGGTTATTCTTAATCTTGTCAGAATGATGTTTATCTGACTTCTCATGAAGATATTTATTGGTTGAATTATTCATGCAAAAGTTTTTCATTGATTCCAAGTTCCTTGGCACTCCATTCATGTTCATGTGCTTGTTTCAAGCTCGACTATGGATTGGATTTAGAGAAATGCTTCACAAACCAAACTATGAGTAGGTATATACATGGTCATCTTTATTATTAATTCTATAGATGATTGTAAATGGATCACACAACCTAGAACACCAACAGATCTCCCAGTCCATGTTTGCCACATATTGCTTGAGCCTGCACACCCAACCACAACCGTTAGGCACCAAGTCACTGGAAAAAAAAGGATCGGTGACCTTCAACACTCTAACGGTTAGGTCACCACTGGTAAAATGAAAGAGTAACTTATTAGGGTTAAAGGATTTTTGTAGGCGATGCTTTGTAAGGTGACAGGAAAGGAATTAAGAGATTAAGAGTGTAGCATGTATAATGCCTACAAGAATCTAAGTAGAAAGACTTGCGTACCGTTCACGTGTGGGTTACCTTCCTCTATATAGAGAATGCAATAAGCTAATGTTTGAGGTATAGAAAGAAATGTCTTGGAGAGGAATTCTTTCCATATTGAGATTTTTGGATCCTTCTAGATTTCCTTGAAGATTGACTTGATCCCCCTAGGATTCGGTGGGCACAACGCTCCTTTCTTAGTTAGGATTCTATCTTTGTTTGAGATTGAACATGGTAAGTCGTGGAAAGGTAATCAATGCCAGGAAGGGTTGCCCACACATGTGGGCAAAGCGCTCCACCTGGAGTATTGAGTCATCAGGCTAGCTAGCATGCTACGTCATCGGTTTTGTAGGTCCATCATGAGCCACATGTCATCAATGAGGGCTGAATTGGACGCCGTGTAGAGGCCATAAATTTCATATATAACAAATTCAAATCCATCCACTATCGCCACGGTAAGTATATGATTGAGCAATCGGGCCCAAAACTCAATATTTTTAAAGAAAATTCGTATATGCTAGTATTATCCTCTGAATCTTTGATTCATGTTTTCCTTTCATATTTTTTATTGGATGCCCCGGAGGGTGACTCACGATGCGAGATCAATGTCTTGGAGCCTCGTGGAAGGTTGAGAAATGATGATGTGCACAACCAAATCAACTTATGGTGTTTCTATAAGGGGTACCTAGTCTTTCATACCCATATTACATCTTTTCTTAAGTATTAATTATTCGACGCTAGAACTAACCACTTTCTTTTTGCGGAGATCATGGAGTTCAACACGTAGCTCCTTGTTTAATTTAAGAGCATTATGACTCTCTATAGTAAAGTGAATGTGTTATGTCTAACCTCTATGTAGTAAATGAGTTTAGTGCCTTAGTGGGACTCTAGCTACCATCTAAGTGATTACCTTGTCATTTTGTCTAATATATTTGAAGGTGCAGTTTAACTTTTGAAAAATTTTTTTTGCACCTTTTGCTATAAGAATGGAGTATATAATGTGATGTTTTCAGTCATGTAAAAAGTGTGAACTTTGAATTGCTTCTAAATCAAAATCTTAGCTTATCTATTTATTGTGTAAAAATAGTGTATTGCAGGGTAGTGACAATCTATGCAAGAGTCTAAGACCCTATGGTCTCTATGTAAAAACACAATGTTAATACCCTGAACAAATATATTGTTACCCTGTGGATTAATTACTTGTCAAATTTTGTCTTGTATTCAAATGTGAAAAAATAAGAGCTGTTCAACTTATAGATTAATTAGACGTATCTAGAGTGCATTCTATAACTATGAAATTTGTGCGCAGTTAACCTAAGCGAGATGTGTCTAAGTTATTTTTCAACTCGAATCCAGATCTATCTAGCAACAGCCAAAACACTGCAGAAACGTAAGTAAGCAATAGAAACATGAATTTAAGGTGGAAAACCCTAACAGGGTAAAAATCCACCCGCCTGCACTCGCAGACAAACAGATTCATTAGTTGCCTAGTGTTTAAACCTATTACAAGAAATTAAGGATAGAAATACTCATATTACTATCAAACAACTAGAATTTAATGACGATCACTCCCTGATTTCTCTTCTAGCTTGTACTATGAGCCAACGTCCCGTTGCTCTTCAAAACTTCTTGTAACTCCACAATCTGATCCAGATATGCGAGGTCCTCCCACCTATCATCACCTTCCGTGATGATCTTTTCTGGTCGAGGCTCTTGTATAGTGAATCCGACTTCTCCCGAAGATTTGACTTGATAAAATCAAGTAGTGGACTTGTAGTCCAAATGCGCTTGTAATTTTTTGCTTTAAACACGGTATGACTCTAGGTTACAAGTGCATCGGGGAAGAAGATAATTAAGCTTGTCATGCATGTATCTAGTGCACTTTGATTTGCTCTCAGATGAGCATGCGTGTGTCCACTAATCCTACTTCCCCTCTATTTATTCACGTGTGAACTCTTCGTCTTGCCACCAAAGACTTTACTTCACACATAAACTCCTATACTAGAAAAGGTAGATAAGTTAAGATATTGTGGGATAAAGAAAGATAAGATAAATTACAAATAGACTTTGAGATAAATTACAACTTGATACGGACCTCGTTGGTCTCGATGCCAACGCAACCCAATCCAGATTTGATTAGATCCCAGAAAAGCCAATCACTAGTAGAGATCGAAAACCTGACGACCTTCTACTCACGAAGTGACAACAATAGGCTGAAACCTATCACCTTCAACTGTGCGTAGTACACAACCGGCAGGGGTGAACGCCACAAGAGTTGATCACGCTCTTGATAAGTTCGATGTGTTCAAAAGAACAACAAGCCAAATCAATTCTCTCAAGAAAAGCATAAGCTCTCTCTTTTTCATATATGAACCAAGTTGTTTTCTTACAAATGGCTTGTTTTGTTAATATACAAGCTCCAAAACTGAAATAATAATAAAATAATGGAAATATCCGAAAATATCTAAAAATTAACCCTAGGTCGGCTAAAATTACGGCCGTAATTATAGGATTTACGGCCGTAAATCCTTGGGTACGGCCGTATGACTCAAAAGTACGGCCGTAATAAGCTCTCTGCCTCAAAACTGCCAAACTGGATTCTTGAGTTACGGCCGTATGGACAATGGTTACGGCCGTAAGTCTTGAGTTACGGCCGTATGCTGAGTAAGTACGGCCGTAATTAACTCTCTCCATAATTTGGCCCAAAAGCTGGAAACTGAGGGTATGGCCGTAAGGATAAAAGTTACGGCCGTAAAACGGCTGATAGGGCCGTATGTCCCAAATGGTACGGTCATATTTAACTCTCTGTAAATCTCTGGTCTTCAGCTTCCTAGGTTACGGCCGTATGGATTTAGGTTACGGCCGTAATGGCTGAGTTACGGCCGTAATTAATACGATTATGGCCGTAAATTTTGTCTACATGGCATTCTTGAGTTCCAACGTCTCCGACTGGTAATTGGAGGATTTCCTTTGGCTCGGTAACTCTTGTGGACCATTCCAAGGCTGGAGATGACTTGGTAGGGACATGTTGACACACTTCTTCGACCCAGGTCATCAAAACTCGTTCCATTTTCTTGGCTCCGCTTCGCGTGAGCGGCCCGTGCGGCACGTGGGGTGGTTCGATCGACGTGGAGCTTTCCGGGTTCGTATCATCCCCTCCCTCTTCAGGTTGATTCATCCACGAATCGGTTCCTGCATCAAACGGAACAAGATCAGAGACGTTAAATGTAGCAGACACATTATACTCACTTGGAGGATCGAGTTTGTAGGCGTTGTTGTTGATTCGTTCAACTACTTGAAAAGGCCCATTGCCTCGTGGTAACAATTTCGATCGGCGTAGTTGAGGGAATCTTTCCTTTCGGAGGTGTAGCCAAACCCAATCTCCCGGCTCAAAGATCACTTCTTTTCGCCCTTTGTTCACCCTGGTTGATACTTGTTGGTTCTTTTTCTCGATCTGCGGCTTTACCTTCGTGTATGGGTGAACAAGCTCGGCTTTGTGTTTACCATCCAAGCTAACCCTTTCACTTACAGGTAAAGGAATCAAATCTAACTGGTTAGTAGATTAAAACCATAAACCACTTCAAAGGTGAAAAATCAGTTGAAGAATGTTTAGCATGATTATAAGCAAATTCAGCATGTGGTAAACATTCCTCCCACGTCCTAATATTCCGACTAATGATAGCCCGAAGTAATTGTGACAACGTACGGTTTACTACTTCAGTTTGACCATCAGTTTGGGAATGACTCGTGGTTGAAAACAGCAGTTTGGTACCTAGTTTTCCCCACGTGGTCTTCCGTAAGTAGCTAAGAATTTGACATCTCTATCTGACACAATTGTCTTCGGCACTCCATGTAGCCGAACTATCTCACGAAAGAACAAGTCGGCAATATGACTTGCATCATCGGTTTTGTGATAGGGTATAAAATGAGCCATTTTACTAAACCGATCAACTACCACAAAAACCGAATCTCTCCCATTTCTAGACCTAGGTAACCCCAAGATGAAATCCATAGATATATCTTCCCATGGCGATTGAGGTATGGGAAGGGGAGTGTAAAGTCCTTGAGGTAATACCTTGGATTTGGCCTTTCTACAGGTAATGCAATTCATGCAAATTTTCTCTACGTCTCGTTTCATCTTAGGCCAATAGAAATGATCACGCAAGACTTCAAATGTCTTTTCTACACCGAAATGTCCCATGAGGCTTCCGCCATGAGCCTCTCTCACTAACAGCTCTTGTATAGAACTAGAAGGAACACAAAGTTTGCTTTCTCGAAATAAGTACTCCTCTAGCCTATAGAACTTCTCAAATCCACTCTTTTCACAAGCAACATAGATACTACTAAAGTCCGGGTCTTTCTCATATAATTCTTTCATTAATTCAAAACCCAACAATTTAGTATCTAGAGTGGTGAGTAAGGTATACCTGCGTGATAAAGCATCTGCAACAATGTTTTCTTTGCCTTGCTTGTACTTGATCACGTAGGGAAATGTCTCAATGAAGTCCATCCACTTAGCATGTCGCTTGTTCAACTTGCCTTGGCTTTTGAGATGCCTTAGCGATTGGTGGTCGGTGTGGATCACAAATTCTTTCGGCCAGAGATAGTGTTGCCAATTCTCTAGCGTTCGAACCAATGCATAGAGCTCCTTATCATATGTAGGATAATTGAGGGTGGCACCACTCAATTTCTCGCTAAAGTATGCAATTGGCCTTCGTTCCTGCATCAACACAGCACCAATACCTATGCCCGACGCATCACATTCAATTTCAAAAGCTTTGTTAAAGTCGGGAAGAGCAAGTACGGGTGAAGAACACAGTTTTTCTTTAATTGTTTGAAAAGCTCGTTCTTGCTCCTTTTCCCATTTAAAACCAACGGTTTTCTTGATTACGTCAGTTAATGGTGCGGCTAATGTACTAAAGTTAGGCACAAATCGACGGTAGAAACTAGCTAAACCATGAAAACTACGAACATTGGCTATGCTAGATGGAGTAGGCCATTCTTTAATTGCCCGAACCTTTTCTTCATCAACTGCTACTCCATTGGCACTCACCACGTAACCAAGAAACACAATTTTCTCAAGACAAAAGTGACTTTTAGTAGGGTTTGCAAACAATTTTTCTTTCCTTAATGCTTCCAACACAAGCCTAAGGTGTTTCACATGATCATTGAGCCCCCTACTATAAATCAATATGTCATCGAAGTACACCACTACAAATTTACCGATGAAAGCACGTAACACGTGATTCATTAGTCTCATAAATGTACTTGGTGCATTCGTCAAACCAAACGGCATAACTAACCATTCATATAAACCCTGCTTGGTTTTGAAAGCCGTTTTCCATTCGTCACCCTCTTTCATTCGGATTTGGTGATAACCGCTTTTCAAATCAATTTTGCTAAAAATACTAGCGCCATATAGTTCATCAAGCATGTCATCAAGTCGAGGTATAGGGTGGCGATATTTTACCGTAATGTTGTTGACAGCTCAACAGTCAACACACATTCTCCATGATCCATCTTTCTTGGGCACGAGCAAGACCGGTACGGCACATGGACTTAGACTTTCCCGGACATACCCTTTGCTAAGAAAATCCTCCACTTGGCGTTGCAACTCCTTTGTTTCCTCGGGGTTGCTACGGTAAGCGGGGCGATTGGGAATCGCGGCTCCGGGAACTAGGTCAATCTGATGCTCAATGCCTCGAATTGGTGGCAACCCGCTTGGCAATTCTTCGGAAAGGATATCATTGAATTCCTGTAAGAGAGAAACAATAGAATTGGGGAGGGATTCAAGGTTAGAATTGAGCACCCGACCACTCTCGGTATACACTAACAAGAACACTTGTTGGTCCGCCGAAAGACCCCTCACAATTTCTCTCGGCCTTGCAAAGAAGCACTCTTTCTTTTTCTCCTCATGCTCACTCTTCTCTCCTTTTACTCTCTCTTCTTTTTTTCCACTCGACTCTCGTTTCTCCTTTTCCTTCTCATGAGCTTCCTTTTTGAGTTTGACTTGATCCTCATACACTTGTTGCGGTGTCAAAGGAGCAAATACAATTGGTTTCCCATTGAACTTGAAGCTGTATCTATTTCGATATCCATCATGTGTCACGTGTCTATCAAATTGCCACGGTCGGCCTAGCAATATGTGTGTAGCTTGCATGGGTACTACGTCACATACCACTTCATCTTCATCTGTTCCAATCAAGATAGGGATCTTCACTTGCTTGGTAACCCGAACCTCGCCTGTATCACTAAACTATTGTAATCGATACGGTCTCGGGTGTTTGATCAGTGGAAGTACAACCCTATCAACGAACATATCACCAGCAACATTCGAACAACTTCCCCCGTCAATAATCAAACTACATGGTTTGACTTGCACTAGGCACCGAGTGTGAAAGATATTCTCCCGTTGAGAGGTCACTCCATCCACCTTCGCCTCCATGTTAAGAGCTCGCCGTGTAACTAGAGTTTCTGGGATAGTCATCACATATTGCTCATCCGAATCTTCCTCCTCCTCCTCCACAATAGGAGAGAGTTCTTCCTCATCCTCCGTTTCAATCTCACCATTCTCCCTTATCACCATTGTACGGCGATTAGGGCACTCCGAGGCAATGTGACCTCGTCCTTGACATTTGAAACATTGGATATCTCGGTTTCGGAGTCGTGGTGCGCCCATTGGCCTTTTCCCTTTATCTTCCCCCACCGGAGAAGACTTAGGTGGTCCACTCCGCCCTTTCCAAGCCGGCTTTGGAGTTGTAGCCTTGTCACTACTCCATTTCGGTTTCCCAAAGCTACTATTTCCCCCGGCTTGAGGTTTAATAAAACTCTTCTTCTTCAATTGCATCTCAACCTTGGCGGCTTTATGTACCAATTCTTGAATATCTGCATAATCGTGTAACTCAACAAGATTGGCAATTTCTCGATTCAATCCACTTAGAAATCGTGCCATGGTAGCCTCTTCTTCTTCTCCTATATCGGCTCTAGTCATAAGAGACTCCATTTCTTGATAATACTCTTCAACGCTTCGTCCCCCTTGATTTAATGTTTGCAATTTATTGTACAAACCTCGGTAGTAATATGTAGGAACGAACCGCTTTCTCATTATCGTTCTCAACTCATTCCAAGTACTCATCGGAGCTTCCAAATTTCTTCGCCGAGCCGTAGTAGTTTGTTTCCACCAACTAAGAGCATATCCTGTGAATTCTTTCACTAGAAATGGAACTTTCTTCTCTTCCGGGATTCTATGAAATTGGAACACCAACTCTACCCGACTTTCCCAATCCAAGTAAGCATCCGGATCGGCTTTACCTTGGAATGAAGGTACTTCAACCTTCACATTTTTCACATCACTTTCCTCCTCTCGTGGTCTCTCATTACCTCGACCTCCTCGACCTCCTCGACTGCCTCTATCTCTACCACCTCTATATATCACCTCGTAATCATCCTCATCACCTTCTTCAAACTCTGGTCTACGAACATTCAACTTAGCTACCGATTGCTCAACATCCTCTCGTAACTGTTGACTCAACCGACGCTCCATTGCAGTCATAGAAGCCTGAAGAACCGACTGGATATCATCCAAGGTGGCGGCTTTAGATCCATGTCCCTCGACTGAACCTGTATCAGACATTGTGTGCAAGTGTGTGCAAGCCCTATAGTGTCCTCTCGTGAATATCACTCGTGTATATCACTCAACACTCTCTCACTCAACACTCAATAATGCACTCACACTCTTTTGTTCAATCAAACTCAACGAACTTGATCAAGGTAAGATCTTCTTGTTAGTTCACCAAAACAATGCCAAAGCAATTGCTCAATCAGATTACAACTCAATGACACAACACTCTACTAGAATATTGCAAACTAAATTACAACTCAACGTAAACCCTATAACGTAAGACAATGTGGATTAACGCCTAGACAATGTAACAACAATACGATACTAAGTGTCGCCAATGAATTGACTAACACTCGTTCAACACAACATTAGAGCCATTGCTTTTTGTTTGTTTGTTTTTTTTTTTTTTGAATTCGCCCACTCTTTTTTTTTTCTTTTTTTTTCCACAACACAACACTTATAATCTCAATACCAATACAATACTAGAAATTGGATGAATTCTAAGCATAAAAGCAATTTGCACCAAGAACACCAAGAACACACACTAAAATCCTACAATCTGAAAGCCCACAATTCACGTTTCTAATCCGATAACAATAACAAGTATAACAATCTAAGACTTAATAACAAAGGACTTATACTATAAAAACATAAAACAAAGGGATAAATACCAGATGATTAGAATCTGTGCTCTGATACCAACTGATACGGACCTCGTTGGTCTCGATGCCAACGCAACCCAATCAGTTGGATTAGATCCCGAAAAGCCAATCACCGGTAGAGATCAAAACGTGGCGACCTTCTACTCACGAGTGACAACAATAGGCTGAAACCTATCACCTTCAACTGTGCGTAGTAGACAACCGGCAGGGGTGAACGCCACAAGAGTTGATCATGCTCTTGCTAAGTTCGATGTGTTCAAAAGAACAACAAGAGAAATCAATTCTCTCATGAAAAGCATAAGCTCTCTCTTTTTCATATATGAACCAAGTTGTTTTCTTACAAATGGCTTGTTTTGTTCATATACAAGCTCCAAAACTGAAATAATAATAAAATAATGGAAATATCCGAAAATATCTAAAAATTAACCCTAGGTCGGCTAAAATTACGGCCGTAATTATAGTATTTACGGCCGTAAATCCTCGGGAAAGGCCGTATGACTCAAAAGTACGGTCGTAATAAGCTCTCTGCCTCAAAACTGCCAAACTGGATTCTTGAGTTACGGTCATATGGACAATGGTTACGGCCGTAAGTCTTGAGTTACGGCCGTATGCTGAGTAAGTACGGCCGTAATTAACTCTCTGCATAATTTGGCCCAAAAGCTGGAAACTGAGGGTACGGCCGTAAGGATAAAAGTTACGGCCGTAAAACGGCTGATACGGCCGTATGTCCCAAATGGTACGGCCGTATTTAACTCTCTGTAAATCTCTGGTCTTCAGCTTCCTAGGTTACGGCCATATGGATTTAGGTTACGGCCGTAATGGCTGAGTTAGGGCTGTAATTAATACGGTTACGACCGTAAATTTTGTCTGCATGGCATTCTTGAGTTCCAACGTCCCCGACTCGTAATTGGAGGATTTCCTTTGGCTCGGTAACTCTTGTGGACCATTCCAAGGCTGGAGATGACTTGGTAGGGACATGTTGACGCACTTCTTCGACCCAGGTCATCAAAGCTCGTTCCATTTTCTTGGCTCGGCTTCGCGTGAGCGGCCCATGCGGCACGTGGGGTGGTTCGGTCGACATGGAGCTTTTCGGGTTCGTATCACAACTTATCTTTACCAAACTTATCTTAGTTAGGATTTTATCATATTTTATCCATATCTTGGAATCTCACTAGGTGTGTAGCTTGCACATCATAAAAGAATTCATAATCTTAATAAGTCCTAAGTTAAGGTTATCTCAATCATGTGATAGATCCAAAGTTGAGGTTATCTAAATCACATGATAAAATATCACAACAAATAGCATTATATTTTGATAACATTATCTCAACAAATTTAAACGATTTAACTAGGGCCGGGCATTTCTACCATCAAACCGCCAAACCGACCGAAACCGACCGCATCGAATTCGGTTTTGTTGAGTTTTAAGTGGTCGGTTCGTTAATTGGTTTGGTTTTCACCAAACCAGAAAAACCGTCGGTTTAAAAAAAAAAAAAAAAAGGAAAAAGCTGAAAAAAAGCGAAAAAGGGGAAAAAGCGGACAAAACCGGCGAGGCAGGCTCGATTAGGTCGGTTTTGGTCTCTGGCGAGCGGTCGGTTCGGTTCGATTTTAAAAAAACCGCGATTGATCGGTTGTGGTTCGGGTGGAAAAACCAACCGAACCGACCGACGCCCACCCCTAGATTTAACTATCACAATAAATAACTCAATCAGTTAAGCGTGGAAAAATAGAAATGACAACCATACGAGGCAAGCAACTTATAATTAATTAAGTTGTGCGTTAACTTCATTAAAAGGCTAACAAAATGTATGATTGATAATCTACCAATTTCAAGAATTATATCAACGGCCATAAAGGGACTACAAGCTTATCCAATCAATATGACACGAATATGATCCCAGATGTAGATCTTTTTGGAGCAAAAAGTGTCACCACTCCTCTACCTAATGGGTAGAAGTTTACTGCTACTGGTGGCGCTATTTTGTTTGACCCTGATCAATACCACTGGCTTGTGGGAAGGATGTTCTACTTGACTCTTACACAAGTTGATCCTACATTTGGTGTTCAACAATTTGGTCAATTTCTCAATGGCCCCACTTTTTCTCAATAGAATGCACCTCTCCACATCCTTAAATATGTTAAAGCCACTCTCAGTACTACTTTGTTCTTTCCAATTGATAACGACTTCGTTTTTTAAGCATATCATGATGTCGACATGGCATCTTGCGGAATTACACAAAAAGCTCTCATGGGGTAATGCATTTTCTTTGGAGGTGCTCGTATTTATTGGAAAATGAAGAAGCAAGCAATAGTTTCTCATAGCTTTGCGAAGGCATAATACTAAAGCATGGCTTCCACTATGTGAATTACCATGGATCTATCTTGAATGATTTCCAGTCTTATTTCTCTTTCCATTTCCTTATGGTGTGACAACCAGGATGTACTCCACATTAAGTACAAATCATGTTTTCGACGAGTGAATGAAATAATTAGAGATTAATTGCCATGTGCTACGCATCCAATACAAGCTTGGGCTCACTCTTCCTTCGCACATTTCTAGTCATGAATAAGCTATTGATCTTTTCACAAAATCTCTACCATATCCCCAACTCAGATTCTTACTTTCCAAGTTAAGATTGATGGATTTTCATCAGTCTCCCACTTGATGGAGGGGGAGGGGTGATGTAGAATTAACTTTTACATGTTAGTTAGAAAATATTTGTTGTAGTTATTTTATCCAGTTGTAATATTTAGCTATTCAGCTGCACTTTAGTTAGTATTAGTTAACGCCAATAGTTAATTAGTTTTACAAATAAGCAGAAGGGTAGTTAAGTCATTTGCCATTGTATGTATAATTCTTCTAGATATGCCTTTTTATGGATTTGATTAATCAGATCTATTGAAATTTTCTCACTTTATAGTTGCTCAAATGCTTGAGTTGCATAAAACCTGTAAAGATTTTATCGTAAAATAATAACATTTTTCGCACCATATTCCCCTACGATTGAAGTTAATAGATAAATTTTAGCTTCCCAATAACATAAGAAAGTTTAATGTTAAGAGACTTTTTATATAGAAAAAAGAATACTATTTTCAGAAGAGAAAGATCGACGGTAAATTTTGCCCGAGATGTGAAAAGTTACCATTTCAAGAAAAATCCAAAAAGAAAAAATTCTAAATAATAGACACTACTTGTTGCTAGATCTAACAAAATAAATTAAAATTTCAATGAATAAGGTAAAAGAAAAAAATTGATAAATTGGTTTAGAAGAAGAAATTTGATGGGGGATCTTTTTCTTGTAGAAAGAACACAAAGAATCATATTAGGTGAAGAAAAATAGTATTTTGATAGAAAAGTTCAAATTAATTGAGTGCTTCAAAAGGAAAGGAAAAATAATCGGGTTTTTCTAAAGGGTAAATTACACCAATGATCCCCAACCTTTAACTCAATTTGCACTTTGTCCTGCAACCTTTTTTTTGGACTAAAGAGCCCCCAACCTTTTAAGAATTGGTCTCATTAGTCCCTCTTGACCTTATGAACTTGCTATCAGATATTTTTCGTATTTATTTTTATTTAGATGTTTGCAAATGACTTGCCACCTGGATTTATGATGAAGCGGCGGGGGTCGAAGGGGCAGCGCCCCCCGTGGGGTTCAGAGGAAATGGCCCGAAAGTTAAACAGAATTTGTGTCGTGGATTAACATTTCTATGCCAAAAGTTGTGTTTGTTGAATCAGCAGACACAACTTGTTTTTAAGGACATATCTCTTCAAAAGAGACGCATCTCTATCCAACAAGTACGAACACTCTTTATAATGCATCAATCCTGGTCACTTGCAATTAGTCTGAAAATCAAACATTTCAAAACTCATACTTTGCATTCGGTATCACCAATGTCAATAACCTAAGTTTCTCTTTGATTTGATCAAACTGGTCACTATTTGAATCAAATGAAGGACTCAATTATATCCCAATAGAGATTTTCTCTATACCCGAAGTGACATTGTTGATGTAGGGAGAAATATCTTTTAAAAGACAACATATAGTTACGTGCCTTGGAGTCATTTAAATCTTTGATATAGGATCCCATACTTCCAACACCTCAATAGTAGGTTATTATGTCATTTTTTATTTTTGATTTAATAAAATATGGGTAGTTTAAGATCAAATTGTACCATTTTGTTAAGAACAAGAAGTTGAGTCCTCATTTGCACTTTTAAATCTATTATAAAGATTGCATTTAAGTCCATAATTGTTCATATTTCTATCACAATTCCTATCATCTATCTCCACCTATCCCATCCGCGAAACCCATCCGTGCCATAACCCTCTCCCCAATACAAACCATGAAAATCAAGGGGAAACACCTTATTGCCATTGGAAAACCATAGGATTTTCCCGTAGTTTTAAAGGTGGGTAATTTCATACTTTTCCAGTGGCAACTAAGGGATTTTCTCCTATTTTTACTTTTTGGTGTGGGATGAGGTGATGGTTGGAGTGTTGGCAGGTTTTGAGTTGAGATATGTGGGGATAGGTAGGTGCTAGGGGAGCTCTCCCTCCCCCGCCCCCCCAAGCCAATTGCCACTATATTTTTTCAAAGGTTCTTCAAGTACTACTATGCTTTAAATAGTTTTTGGAGTACTACTACACTAGTAAAACTATACCCCATATGCCATTCGCTTTAACACTATTAAAATATTTAATGGAAGTTGAAATGTCACAACACGTGGATAATTTTTGAAGATAGAAAATTTCGATGTAATCAAAATTGTTTCTACCATGGCAAAAATATCTTGGCATCTTCCAAGGAAGCAATTAAAACATAGCAGACTGACTTCGTTCTTCAAGATGACCAAAAAAATTAATAAATAAAAGAAAATAAAAAATTTGCAGCGTCCAAATTATTAAGCAAATCTATTATTTATTTTTTTTTTACTTTTTATTTTTAATATTTTCAAAAAATAAAAATGCTAAAAAAATTTTAAAATAATAAAAAAATCATAAATTGCTTAATGGGCCGAACGATGCAACTTTTTTTCCTTTTTCTTCCAATTTTTTTAAATTTTGATTTACCTTTTTTTGTTCTTATCAACAACAATTTTTTCCCTAGCAAATTATTATTTTTTATTTCTTTAATTTGTGCCATGTTAGAAAATCGATGACATGGCAAATTTGTTTTTCAACAATCATCTACATGTCCTTCACATCCCCGCTTTTAGTAATTATTTTCTAAGTAGATTGGCATATGGGGGTATAGTATTAACAGTGTAGTAGCACTCTGGAAACCATTTCAAGTATAGTTCCTTCAAATAGTATAGTGGCACTTGGGGTTTTTAATAACTAGGTGCTAGAATTAGTGCTGGAAATTTGAACAATTTAGGAACTAATTGAATGCAATATTTACAATCAATTTTAGATTGTAAATGAGGACTTAATCTTTATTTATTAATAAAATGGTAAAAGTAGACGTTAAATTAAAAATTCTCCTTATTTTATTAAATAAAAATAACCTATAACTTGTTATTTTTGGTTAATCAAGCCAATGGGTACTAATGGCTTCAATTTTTGAAAGGCTAGAGTTTGTGTATTCCCAAAGAAAAAGTTAGGGATCAAAGTGAAAATGGAGTGAAGGGACCGTTAGTGTAATTTTCCATTTTATAAATTATGAATATCTCTCTATTCGAGAGACCAACAGGTCCAACACAATGGAAGAGGATGCAATGGTATACAAAAAGTTGGTGAGATACATATCTGATGCCTGAGTTGAGAAGGCAATGATTTTGAGGTTGTTTGTGCCGGAGAATGCAGACGATCTTTGGAGGGATTTCTTTCAAAAATTTAATAAATCTAAGGGCTTATTTACAATTTCATGTCAATTCTAATAGTACGACCAGGATCACATATTTTTCTACTGATGAAATTCTCATATAAATATAAAATGATAAAATTACCTTTTTATTAATAACAATAATGAAAATAAATTAAATTCACATTTCAAATAATAGAATTGTACTTTTTGGGCGAATTGCACCTATTTCAAAAGGTCAGAGTCTAGCTCCTCCAGAAAAAAAGGGTTAGGAATGAAAGTATATATCATGTAAAAGGTTGAGAACTAAAATCGCGCAATTTACCCAAAAAGAAAACTTGTTTCCTCAACCCAAAATTTAGCTGTGGTAACTATAATATCAAAATGAAATCACCAAACCAATATATATATATATATGAAAATTAACAAAAAATCCTACTTGTGGATTCTATAAATTCATAAAAGCAAGAGCACAAAGCAAATTCACAAATAAAGACCACATATGTATGGGTAATTATATAAACACAACAAAAACCTTTTGCTACATCAATTTTTAAATTATTTCATTATTTATTAAAATATGTATATTTAAAATTACCTAAACCACCTCCTAATTTTCTCCCTCTAATATTTAAATAAACCATAATAAACCTTAACCCAACTATCAATTGTAAGGTTTTTTAATCGAACATGTGGGCCGATATATGTAATTATTGTGTATTAAAGGCTATCGTATTTGGTTAAGCCCATTTAAAGTGATATAATAAGATTTCGTATATTGGGCTTTTATGCATCAATTAAAGTGTGGGCTTTATATGTGTAGATACTAGGCCCAGGCTTCCTAATTCTATGATGGGGCTGAATTAGGTAACGGGCCGTTGTATATATGTATATATACGGTTATGGTCCCCAGGTCACAAGCGATTGTTCATTCTTTCTGACTCTCCATCACCAGAGAGAAATAAAGAGCCACTTGTTGACTTGGAAGATCACAACCATACAATTCCAATACTCCAAGCAATGGCTGATTCAGGTACGCTTCCGCTTTGGTTTGTGTTTATTCTTGATGATCCAACACGATAGATCCCGGTTTATAGCGGAAATTTATTCCTACAAGTGGTATCAGAGCATTTATCGTTGTTGAATTATTGGGAATTAAATCAAATTTTCGTGGCCAATATAGATATGAATATCTGATTCAGTATGCGTATTGACTTTTTGGATATCATGGCCTGCAATTGGTTCTGTTATTTCTGCCAATATATGCAATATATATACGTATACAGTACACGCATGTTTCTTGCCTGAGAATCAAAGATCTGTATACATGTTTCTTCCCAAACATCACATGAAAATCCTTTCGATCGAGAATCTCTTTATATGGTATAAGAACTCCAGTTTAATCCTCTTATCAGACTATAATTGTGTGATTGATTGAGATTTTGGTTCTCGAGATTTGTATGCATAAATTCGTGTATTGTGGTTTGGAATTATGTATATACTTTGCCCATGCATTTATAGAAATCCCCATGTTCGTATTTGTGGAATTATTTATGGATTCATGTTCGAACTGGTTGTTTCGGATTGAGCATTTTTAAAACTGATTTTCTATCCAAAAAAAGAATTTTTGAACTTGGGTCGTCGGCGGGTGAAAGCCGCCGTCTTCGTCTGAAATTACGGCAAAAGTCGACGGGAGGCTAGGGTTTCAGCCGTTACAGTCGTAGGGACCTTCCGCGGAAATTAGACGAACGCGAGGACCTCATTTACAATTTTCGTCTTTTACGTTATTTGCACTCCAGGTCCCTGTAGTTTTGTGGTGCGTATTAGTACGGCCAGTCAACTCCCTTTAGGCGGTCTCAGTCCCAACGCTTTTGAATTAGTTGATTTAAGTCCCCAACAGCCTTTAAATTCGTTGATTTCAGTCCCTGAATTTTTAAAATAGTTAATTTGAGCCCTATAAGTTGTAAGATTAATAATTCAGTCCCTAAAGTTTGGAAATTATTCCATTTTGGGCCTTTTAAGTTTCCAATTTTGCAATTGAAGTCCCCAAAGTTTTAAAATTAATTAAATTGGTCCTCAAAGTATGGAATTTTTAATTTTTGGCCAATAAAGTTTTTAAAATTGCAATTTCAGGCCCCTGAAGTTTCAAAATTCTTAATTTTGACCCCCAAAGTTCTGAATTATTAACTTATTAGACCCTTAATGTTCCCAAAAGGCTTATATATGCAAAATTAATTATTTTCTTCTCAAATTTTGGTACTAAGGACTCTTTTGAAGAGGTATAGTATTCGAATGAGATTTAATTGAAGCAACAAGTTGTCAAAGCAACCTCTATTGTGGAAACTAATCAACTTAGAATATTAAAAGGTATTTGTGTGTGGTGGCGTGTTGTCGCGACGTGCCAAAGTTTAAATTTTTTCCTTACTCGGTTTCAAAACTACAAATTAATGTAGAAGTGGTAAGTAAGGGTCGAACCCAAGAGGAACGGTGCTTAATCTAGTTGTCTTTATCAATTAATATAGGAAAGTGGGGGTTTTGAGAATTTTGAATGAAAATCAAATGACAAAAGATAAGATCAAATAAAACAATTGAAATAAATATCTAGTTCTCGGGTTCGGTTGTGTCAACAACTTGTGTTTATCTTTCCCATGCAACGTGTTACTATTCCTTCTTCAATTTATCAACTCTCAATTAACCGAGAAGCTCTGATTAACGAACTCTTCCTTAAGTATATTAAGTTAAAAGTAAGCTCTTTAACTTAACATCTAGCTATTGGATAACCCTAAACAAGCTCTTAGGATTTAATGCAAAGCTAGTATGAAATGAACGAGAAGAATGAGTTGAATTAGATGAATAATTTCACAAGCTCGAATTAATGCATCTAAGTTGATTTGTTAATAAATATGCACGATATTCATTTGCTACTTTGGATTGGAATCTAATGAAAATTACGGATCAAAAGTTTCAATCCTAGCAAGTAACTTGAATTTAAAGATTAATTGATTCAATTGGCCAAAGTGAATGCAATAATCACATAAACTCAAAAAAGGGGTTTACAAGCATAACAAATCAACAAATTGAAATAGAGGAATAGATAAAACGTTACTAAAGAGTTAGAAAAGATAACAACATGATAGTTAAACACAACGTCCCCCTCGAACTAGATAGAAAAGTCTTAACTACTCATAATTGCGGGGTTTCATACTTTTTAGCGAGTGTTCGCCTTGTATTACCACCACTATATGATAGATTATGCAAAATATAGTAAACAAGTAAATAAATACTAAGAAATAAATAGAGAAATAAAAGGGAAAAGAGAACTTAGCGAAGAATTGATCCGCCGGAATATGAAAAGCTAAAATCTTCAAGCTAAAACTAAGAACAAATGAAGAAGAAAATTTTATTGGAGAGAACTACTAGCTAATTCTCTTCTACTAAGTTGTGTCTTTCCTTCCTTACAAATGCCTCTATTTATAGGCAAAATTTCACAAGAAAACATGATAAAAAATTGTACAACTACTCCATTATGATTCCACTAATTGGTAACCACCAAATCATGATCTTAAATTGCTCCATTAGTTCAAATATTGTATCATGGTATAGGTAAGCATCTTGGCTGAATTTTGCAATTGGAATTTCCTTTTGTTGATATTTTAATAGAAAGTTATGAATTTTCTACCAAAACATGGCCCAAGAAATCCTCCATTCACATCACTCTCTGTTTTGCCCATTTTTGACCATGATATAATCCGAATCATTTGAAGACGTCAACATCAAAGTTGTAGCCCTCTGAGTGTCGTTTCCAACAATATAAAGTGCAGGTCAATCCGAATTGTTTACCAAACGTTATGGTCAAATTACTGAACTGCGGCAGTAAATTCGAGCTGCTGATTTTTTTACGCTTTGTCCTTTCTCTTCAAATGGCCATAACTTTCACTAGGAATCTCCGATTTGGGATCCGACAAAAATGTGAAAATCCTCTTTTGATATTCTTTGATATTGGCACAAGAAAAATTGTAAAAACAACGTTTCATAAAATTGCATCGGAGGCCCTCCATCTTTGAATTTGCTTGCATTTCGGTCCCAAGTTCCGTTTTCGCTCCATTTTTATCCATTTTGGCTCCTTTTGATTTCTTGTGACTCTAAACACACAATAAAAGGAAAACACATAAAAATAAACATATAATACTAATAAAACACACAAATACGTAAAATAGAAGAGTTATTTAAGTGCTTTTCTAGCACTTATCAGTGTGTGTGTGATTCGTGCAAATATTGATCGGCCCAAAGGAAGGTTAATATTTGGCTGAATTACATACGCACCTGTGGTGATAATCATGTGGCAATTATTTTGTTTAATGTGTGATCAATGAATCAGTCCAAAGAAAGGTTTATTGATTGACATGTCTTATTGCCGGTGTTTGATCACTACACCAAGAGTGCCACTTACAAATCGATATTTCTATCCAAAGATTAAATATTGATGTTGTGCTAGGCATCTTGTGATGGGCCCTACCACTATTTGAAAATTATTATTTGCATAGTAAAAATATTCATGTGAGCCATTTTAATTTTTCTCTATTTAGTTTCAGGTTCTGCTTCTAATATCTCTGCTAACATCAATTCCATTCCAATGCTCAATGGCACGAATTTCAAAGCATGCCAAGAGAACGTCTTGATTGTTCTCAGAGTCATGGATCTGGACCTTGCTTTGCGGGTCGATCAACCTACTGCACTCACTGATAAGAGTACCTCTGATGAAAAGAGAGAGATGGAAAGGTGAGAACGATAAAACCGCATAAGTCTAATGGTCATGAAGCGTGCTATTCCAGAAGCATTTCGGGGCAACATATCCGATCAGGTGACTACGGCTAAGGGTTTCCTTGAGGATCTCGAGAAGAGGTTTGCCAAGAATGAAAAGGCTGAAACTAGTACACTTTTGGCTAACCTTCTCTCAATGAGTTATAAAGGAAAAGGAAACATCCGGGAGTACATTATGGAAATGTCTCACACGCTTCAAAACTAAGGGCACTCAAGTTGGAGTTATCTGAAAGCTTCTTGGTGCACTTAGTTCTGATATCCCTTCCGGCACAATTCAGTCAATTCAAGGTGAGCTATAACTGTCAAAATGACCCATGGTCCCTTAATGACCTCATCTCCCATTGTGTCCAGGAAGAGGAGAGATTGAGGCAAGACATAACGGAGAGTGCTCACGTAGCCACCACCTCAAAGGACAAAAGGACCAAGAAAAGGAAAACTGATAAGGAAACTGCGATTACGGCACCACAGAAGAAGCAGCATAAGGAACCAACTGAGGATGGCTGTTTCTTCTATGGAGCTGCGGGTCACAGGAAGAAGAATTGCACCAACTATCACGCATGGCGTGCAAAGAAAGGTACTCTTCTTCATTTGGTTTGTTCTGAGGTTAATTTAACTTCGGTACCTAGACACACATGGTGGATTGATTCAGGTGCAACAACTCACATCAGTGTGTCTATGCAGGGCTGCCGGAGTTGCCGAAAACCAAGTGATGGTGAAAGATACATCTATGTTGGCGATGGCAACACGGTGGAAGTAGAGGCAATAGGAAAATTTAGATTGTTGTTGAGAACTGGATTTTATTTGGATCTTGATGAGACATTTGTTGTACCGTCTTTTAGACAAAATTTGATTTCTATTTCTACTTTGGACAAATTTGGTTATTCTTGTTCATTTGGGAATGGAAACTTTAGCTTGTTTCATGATTCAAAATTGGTTGGTTCCGGTTCTCTGTCAGGTTACGATAATATTTATTTAATTGATACAATTGCCTCCTTTAATGAATCCTTGCATATAAGTACTCGAGGTGTAAAGCGTAAATTAACCTGTGAGAATTCAGCCTCATTGTGGCACAAGAGATTAGGTCACATCTCCAAAAGGAGAATTGAGAGACTTGTGTCCAACCAAATTCTCGATTCCCTTGATTTTACAGACTTTGACATGTGTGTTAACTGTATAAAGGGAAAACAAACCAATAAAAAGAGATATCAAGCCAATAGGACTTCCGACGTCTTAGAACTTATACATACGGATATTTGTGGACCGTTCCCTATGGCTTCATGAAATGGTCAACAATATTTCATAACGTTCATAGACGAATTTTCAAGATATGGCTATATATATCTCATTCATGAAAAATCACAATCCTTGGATGTGTTCAAAAATTTTAAAGCTGAAGTTGAGAACCAACTCAGCAAAAGGATTAAAAGCGTCAGATCTGACGTGGTGGTGAATACTATGGTAGATATGATGGTTCAGGTGAACAACGTCCAGGACCATTTGCTAAATTCCTAGAGGAATGCGGTATCGTCCCACAGTACACCATGCCTGGTTCACCCACTATGAATGGTGTTGTTGAAAGACGAAATAGAACGCTTAAGGACATGGTAAGGAGTATGATCACTCATTCTACCTTGCCAAAATCACTCTGGGGAGAAGCATTAAAGACCGCAGCATATATACTCAACAAAGTTCCAACAAAGGCAACTGATAAAACCCCATATGAGCTTCGGACGGGTAAGAAGCCTAGTTTGAAGAACTTACACATTTGGGGGTGTCCAGCTGAGGCAAGGCCTTATAGGCCAAATGAAAAGAAACTAGATGCAAGGACTGTTAGTTGCTATTTTATTGGATATTCTGAACGGTCCAGGGGCTACAAGTTTTATGATCCCACAACTAAGACAATTTTGAGACAGGGAATGCTCGGTTCTTTGAGGATGTTGAGTTTGCGGGGGGAGAAATGGTTACGGACTTTGTCTTTGAGGAGGAATATGTTGAAATTCCTCCAATTGCCATTGACAATGATCAGGATCAGGTTCCTATCCCTGACGTTGTTCAAGAAGCAACTCCGGATCAAGACAATGTCATGTTATCTCCAGGAGAACAAACTCTACAACCTCAAGAACCCATGCCATTAAGAAGATCCACTAGAGAAAGGCGAAGTGCAATTTCAGATGATTATATTGCTTTTCTCAAAGAACATGAGGTTGACGTTGGAGTGGCGGAAGATGATCTAATCAACTTCCGTCAAGTCATGGAAAGTTCTAACTCTCAAAAGTGGCTCGATGCCATGAATGAAGAGATAAAGTCTATGAAAGACAACGACGTATGGGACCTCGTTCCATTGCCTAAAGGTACGAAACCCATTGGTTGCAAATGGATATTTAAGACCAAGAGGGATTCGAAAGGTGATGTAGAGAGGTATAAAGCTCGTCTTGTCGCGAAGGGCATCGATTATAAAGAGACTTTACACAGAAAGAAGGCATCGATTATAAAGAGACTTTCTCTCCGGTTTCCTCGAAAGACTCTTTTAGGGTTATAATGGCATTAGTGGCATATTTTGATCTTGAGTTACATCAGATGGATGTTAAGACAGCGTTTCTCAATGGTGACATTGATGATACGATTTATATGGTGCAGCCAGAAAACTTTGTATCAGGTGATGCGAAGCAAATGGTTTGCAAATTAAAGAAATCCATCTATGGACTCAAGCAGGCGTCTCGACAATGGTATTAAAAATTTCATCAAGTGATCACCTCATTCGGTTTTGAGATGAATCTGGCCGATGATTGTATATACCACAGGTTCAGTGGGAGTAAATATATCTTTTTGGTTTTATATGTCGATGACATACTGCTTGCCAGCAATGATGTAGGCTTATTGCACGAAACCAAGAGATTTCTAGCGAAGCATTTTGAGATGAAAGACCTTGGTAACGCCTCTTTTGTATTAGGAATCCAGATATATCGAGATCGCTCTCGGGGTATCCTTGGATTATCACAAAAGAGCTACATCGAAAGGGTACTTAAAAGATTTGGCATGCAGGATTGTAAACCAGGTGATACCCCTGTGGCTAAAGGAGACAAGTTCAGTGTAAGTCAATGCCCCAAAAATAACTTGGAAATTAAAGAGATGCGGAAGATTCCTTATTCATCAGCAGTAGGGAGTCTAATGTATGCTCAGGTTTGTACGCGTCCAGATATTGCGTACATTGTTGGGATGTTAGGGAGGTATTTAAGTAACCCGGGAATGGATCATTGGAAAGCAGCCAAACGGGTCATGCGGTACTTATAGAGAACAAAGGATTACATGCTCACATATAGGAGATCGGATCAGTTAGAGATCGTTGGTTATTCTGACTCTGATTTCGCGGGATGCCAAGATAGGAGTAGATCCACTTCGGGCTATATCTACCTGCTTGCTGGAGGTGCTATCTCCTGGAAGAGTGCTAAGCAGACACTGATAGCTACTTCCACCATGGAAGCGGAGTTTATAGCGTGTTATGAGGCATCAAATCATGGAATATGGCTGCGAAATTTTGTCCTTTGGTGCGGCGTTGTGAGTAGTATCGAAAGACCACTTAGGTTATTTTGTGACAATAAATCTGCAGTGCTATATTCCAATAACAATAGGAGTTCAACGAAGTCAAAGCATATAGAGATCAAGTTCCTAGCTATTAAAGAAAGAGTTCAGAGTGGACAGGTGTCAATAGAGCATATTGAAACAAACTCCATGATTGCGGATCCGCTCACTAAGGGATTAACACCCAAGGTCTTTCACGAGCACACTGCTCACATGGGTGTGATGTCTCTTTAGGGTGTATAGTTTCAGTGGGAGTCTGTGTTTTGTGCTTTTTATATTAGACACATACATTGTCGCTTTACATAAAGTTTATGGATACAGTTATTTCGGTTATAAAGATTTATTTTGTTGTTATCTCTGAACTCATTTGAAACGATCTCACTAAGGTATAAAGGTGGACCAGTTGGAAATAGGCATGTTTCAGATGACGTTGCATGAAATTTCCATGCTACCCATCCATACTTGATCCATGTCGTTCAATTATATTGGCATATGTGACCATTGATGGGTTTAGTTACCTATCTAAGTGTAACGAAGACCGCTTTGATCCTATATTGATATAGTTGATGAACCGGATTGTTTGGGGATGCATTCGGTAATGATAGCAAAATTCTGAGTACTCATAAGGTTATACACAATTATAAGGTGACATATATAGCCCAAGTGGGAGATTGTAAGGTTTTTTAATCGAACATGTGGGCTGATATATGTAATTATTGTGTATTAAAGGCTATCGTATTTGGTTAAGCCCATTTAAAGTGATCTAATAAGATTTCGTATATTGGGCTTTATATGTGTAGATACTAGGCCCAGGGTTCCTAATTCTATGATGGGGCTGAATTAGGTTAACGGGCCGTTGTATATATGTATATACACAGTTATGGTCCCCAGGTCACAAGCGATTGTTCATTCTTTCTGACTCTCCATCACCAGAGAGAAATAAAGAGCCGCTTGTTGACTTGGAAGATCACAACCATACAATTCCAATACTCCAAGCAATGGCTGATTCAGGTGCGCTTCCTCTTTGGTTTGTGTTTATTCTTGATGATCCAACACGATAGATCCGGGTTTATAGTGGAAATTTATTCCTACATCAATATCCGTATACACGACAGTAAATTCTAATCCCTTAATTCATATTTATATGCATCATACCGTAACCCAGTTGCAGAAGTACTGCAGTTGAAGTTTCATGAAACCCTGGTACATGCTTCTTTTATCTATTCATATTTGGATGATGGTGTACAAGAGTGCAATCACATGTCTCAATTAGTTATAAGGGATTTTTAAGCAAAGGCATTCTTTTCTCTATTATAATCTTTGTTGAATATTGACCACAATAAACTAATTTTGGTAAACGAAATTGCTTTTCTTCAAATTCAATTTTTCTTCTTGTAAGTTGGAATATGAGTTGTCATTTGCATGGAATTGCAAGTTGTAAACAAGATCGAATGTTTGTATGGAGGTGTATTTGGATGAAGAAAAGTTTGAGTTAAACTTTAAATATTAATCCAAGGGACCAAACCTCCATTGAGGAGATGAATTCAATGAGTTTTCGCCAAGTTTGAAGATGTAAACTCCCATGCCTGTTTCAATATATGTATAGATTTTGTTCATTTGTAGTTGCAATCCCATGTGTTTAATATAAGACCGAGTTGGGAAAAAATTCTAGACGTAGCATTATCGAACTTGGTAAAGTCTAGTGGTGCGGTTGGGATTGTAATTGGGAGTTGGGTGAGGAGAAAAATTACTAAAATTGTGATTCTAAAAATTTTCCACGTAGTGAATTTTTCTAGTGATTGTCATTTAACAATGGCCATGGTTTTTCTCAAATTTTGGAGTTTTCCATATAAATCTTGTGTTCTTATTTCTTGCTTTTATTTCTCCTGTTTACTTGATATTTCTCAATCAAAAGCAAAGATCTTAGGATTAATCTGAAATCTTATTTGGGTTGATTTCCTAACAATGGTATCAGAGCAAGGTCCTTCATTGCAGTGGATTTTGGCTTCTACGTTTATCAAACTAAGATCGCAGAGTAAAAATGTCAAGTTCTAAGTTTGACGTGGAGAAATTTGATGGTAGGAAACCAGCCTCTATTTCTAGTAAAGATGCTAGTAAAGGCATTCAAATTGTTGGTGAACAAATAACGACTATTAGTGCTGACAAAACCAAAAGGGGGTGAAGATTGGGAAGATCTAGATTTGAGAACTATAAGCTTGATTCATCTTTGTCTTGTCAAAAATGTCCTTGCCAAAGTACATGGAATTTGTCGGCGAAGGAACTTTGGGAAAAAATTGAAGAGCTATATCAATCAAAGAGTTTGCCAAATTATTTGTACCTAAAGGAGCAGTGCCATTCTTTACGAATGAATGTAGGTACCAAAATTTCAGATCATCTGAGTATTCTCAACGGAATAGTCTCTGAGTCGGAGGCTATTGGAGTTCAAGTTGTTGATGAGGAAAAAGCACTACGGCTCATTTGGTTCCTTCTACCTTCCTATGAAAACGGCAAGCTGATTTTGATGTATGGGAATTTTGATGTATGCGAAGGAGACAGCTAGTTTTGTAGAAGTTCTAACAAATTGATCTCTGGCGAAAGAGGACTGAATGGTGGAAATGCTATTCCATCTGAAAATTCAAACCCTGTAACTGAAAGTTGGAAAAGAAGTAACTCCAAGAAAAAGCAGCCAATTTGTTGGGAGTATGGTCAATCAAGACACCTCAAAAGGAATTGTCCAAAAAATAAAGCAAGTTCGTGAAAAATAGATACCGATGGTGCTGCTAATAGTGTGTCATTTGGGGGGGGAGGGGGGAACAGTGATGTTCTTTAAAATAAAGGGTCCCTATGCCATGCCTCTAGTTGCCATGATATGGGATGTACTACTTATAGCGGGTCCACAATTTGCACACATGCATTGGGTTGGCGGTGATGCAAGGTGTGTGGTAGAAAAGTGTGTCGATGGTTGAGAATCTCCAAGAAAGCCAAGTAAGGAGATTGCACCATAAATTTCGACAATGAGTATTTGACATGTGCTGAGGTGAAATTGTCAAAATTGGTGATTAATTCTAAGTGGTATACTCTTTATGGTGGATTACGATAATTCTGTGTCGAAAATTGTGACTGTCAGTGTAGAAAATGTTTTTTTAATAGCAAAGCTATGGTGATTATTTTATTTAGTCAAGGTAGAGATTGTTGAATATTGACTAAAATAAAATAATTTTGATGAGCAAAATTGATTTTCTTCAAATTGGATTTTGCTTCTTGTAGGTTGGAATATGAGTTATCATTTTCATGGAATTGCAAGTTGTAAATAAGTTCGAATGTTTGCATGGAGGTGTATTTGGATGAAGAAAAGCTTGACTTAGGGACAATACCGCCATGGAGGAGAAGAATTCAATGAATTTTGACCAAGTTTGAAGATGTAAACTGCCATGCATTTTTCTATATATGTATGGATTTTGTTCATTTGTAGTTGCAATCCCGTGTGTTTAATATAACACTGAGTCAGACGTATCATTATCGAGTATGGCAAAGTCTAGTGGGTGTTTTTGGGATTGTAATTGGACATCGGGTGAGGAGAAAAATTACTGAGAGTGTGGTTGTAACATTTTCTACATAGTAAATTTTTCTTCTGGTTATTGTTTGACAACGGCCGTGGTTGTTCTTCGATTTTGGAGTTTTCCATATAAATCTTCTGTTGTTATTATCTCGTTCTTTTATTTCTCTTATTTACTTGATATTTCTCAATCGAAGGCAAAGATCTTGGGTTTAATCGAAATCTTATTCGGGTTGATTTCCTGACAATCTTAATATAGAAATGATATTCGATTAGTTTTCTCAATCACATCAAGAGCTTTATACACTGCTGGCTTTTCTTAATTGAATAAGATTCAAGAAGCCTCTTTGTCTCTGTACCATAAAATGAACAAGATGAAATATGTAATGAATTTTTAATTTATTTCATTTAAGATGGGTGTTTATGTCAATTGATAGGTTACAGTTTCAGTGTTGTGTGCATACCAATTGAATGTTCCATGAGAAAGTGGACTGTGGTGTGGATTCAATTATCTTTTTCAAATAAAAGTGAAGTGTATATAATAATAATAATAATAATAATAATAATAATAATAATATAGTATGTTAATCAAATAATATGATGGAAATATATTTTGCCGATAAGCAACTCAACATCCCTACACAGAAGTGGTAGACAAAATGGAAAGACCAATAATAAAGGAAAAACAGTGATGTTCACATCCGAATTGTTCACCCATTTTTTTTATTTTCCCAAACTAAAGTTGGGCCATCAATTTATATATATTCAACTAGTATTCGGCCCAGTGCGCGATACAGAGGAAAAGCCTAATAACAGTTTACTTAATATCAGATTGAGTAAATATATTGACTAACATATAAATGAAAAAAAAAAGTGTAAAGAAAAAGTGAAATGATGGTCGTTTACACACGCAATAATATACCGCAACTGCACGAGCCATACAAGTAATACAATGGACGCAATGAGTTCGGATATCAATCCCACGAGGATTGGTGTTCGTATCGAGTTACTAGTCTCAGTATAAAGAGAAAAATGTTCAAAGGAAACGCACAATTAAAACGGTGGTGGAGGTTTAACTAACTAAACTACAAATGCAACTAAAACTAATGACACGTAATGGGATTGAATGGAGATAAGCTTGGATTAATCGATATTGGAATTCATGATTTCACTTAGCGCGTGTTAGGGTATGTGTTTTTATGCGTTTTTATGTGTTTTGATGTGATATAGGAGAAACAAAAAGTGGAATTGAATGGTGGAGATTTGTGTAGTACAGGTAGGTCCCACAAGATTTGTGTGTAAAAATGTGTAAAAATGAGTAGGAGAACGGGGTCTTAACCGTAGCCTAATCAACTTAATGCCAAAACATAACATAATGCACATTCTCAATATTAGACTCGACCTTCCTTTTCTAGGTAGTTCCGCTCTCGTATGTCAAAATACCCCTAATCAATTGAGCCAACTTACTACATCTTTGTGTCAATTGGAAATCAACCAATTGCATTGTATGTTGTGAAAGTAGCTCAAAGGGTCACCTAGGATTAGAGGTATTGATAAGTACTTGAAAAGCACTTTAATAACTCTCTAATAACATTTGTTATTATGTGATAATTATTTTATAAGTTTGTGTTCATTTTTTTTATTTATTTTCATGTTTAAGGACCAAGAAGAGTTGAAGCAAGCTTAAATTGATGAACAAAGCATAAAAAATGCAAATCAGCAACTCGAATTCACTAGGCAGCCTTCAGTGTTTGGAATAACTTGAGCTGCAAATATGGGATTGACCTAAATCTGGTGCCAAAAGAAAGATAACTTGATTATCTACAAATGTTATCTGGTCTCTTAAGCAAAATAGATGGCAAAATGGACGAAACTAGGGTTTGAAGACAGCATCATTAACATCTAATGTATCCAATGTCAACTTTCGGTGCAAATGCCATAACTTGGCCTATAATGATCCAATTAGTGTCATTCCACCGCCAAATGAAAGATAACTTGATGAGATCTACAATAGCTATTTCTAGCCCCGAAGGCAAGAATCAGCATTAAAGTGGTCAAAAGGCACGAGGAAGCGGAGTGAAAGTGGAGGAGTAGCTAGTACATGCATAGTTGGAAGATTCCTTTGGTGCCTAAAAACGGACAAGGCCATTAAATCATCTTTCACTTGTAAAAAACACTCTCTTATCTTCAATTCCAAGTGTCATATGTCATTATAGTAGTATCCATATTTTATATCTAGTTTTCTTTTGTATCTTATTTTGAGTAAAAGTGTGAAGAGTTTAAGTGTGAATAAAGCTTAAGAGATTGAGTAAATAACCTTTCATATTCCGATGGAATTATATTTGACATGTATATTTTGGTTGAGAATATGATTGGCTAGGCATCTCGATCTAGTTCAAAGGGATATCACTGCTCAAAGCTTGTTATCCGAGTAATTCATAAGTGATGTTGTTCTTATTCCCTCATTCAAATTGGGTTTTTTCCTTTTTATTTTTTTTGATAATATGAACTTTAATTAGATTTGGCCAATTGAGTTAAAATTCTATTATCAACTTATTAGAATTAAAGCTTCAATCTGTGGTTGTTGATTTCTCTAATTCATACGTAACAACTAATGATCACGTATCATTGGAAATAACAAACCCTATTGTTAAACATTTCGATCTAACTGAAATATTACTCCAAGTTTAACTTGTTTTTCCAATTCTTAAAGCTAACTTTTGCATTAAATCTAGAAATTGGACTTCTAGGTTATCCAAAAGTCTAAGGACTAATTGAAAAGCTAACCTTCAATAAGTTATACTCAAGAGAAAATGCGAGTAATAAAGATGTGTAATTTATTATCTCGGGGTTAATGATTTGAATAGAAAATAGAACACGTTACGATTAAATTGGATATACAAGTGGAGGCTCGACTGAATCAAGAACTAGATGATTTCTCTCGTTCGTAAAATCCTCTTAATTGTTATTATATTTTGTATTCAATATCAACTACCCATCTACTAAAACCCTGAAATCATACTAGTTAACATGAGCCCACTACATTGACGAGCTGCTCTCTGTGGGATGGACCTTTACTCACCACTGCTACATTAATTTGCAATTTTCAAAATCAAGTAAGGTAATTAATATTTTATGCATCACGGCAAGCATCAAGTTTTTTATGCTGTTGCGGGGGAACGGTGTTGATTTAGTTTATTTATGCTAATATTTTATTTTGTTTCTCTCTTTCCCATTTATGTATAACCCTCGATCTTCTAATCAATCTCCTTTACGGTTTGACTTAGAAATTGAAAGAACTTTAAGTAGGTTAAGAACTTTAAGCAGATTATGAAAATCAATTAGAACAAATCAAGACGAACGAAGAGATGGTGATAACAATCAAACATTGAAGCAATTGGTGGCTCCCGATTTAACCAATCAATCTCTTTGCATTACTTTTCCTACTTTACCAGGCAATCCCACATTTGAACTTAAATCAGGACTAATTCATCAATTACCTTCATTTCATGGTCTTGCAGGTGAGGACCCACACAAACACCTCAATAAATTTGATGCAGTTTGTACAGGCATGAAACCACCAAGTGTGACCGAGGAACAAATCAAAATAAGACCCTTTCCGTTCTCATTAAAGGATTCAGTAAGTGATTGGTTCTACTATATGCCTTCAGGCACCATCATCACGTGGAATGAAATGAAAAGGCAATTCTTAGAGAAGTATTTTCTCCCTTCAAAGACTGGAAGCATTAGGAAAGAGATATGTAGTATAAGGCAACAATCAAGAGAATCCCTCCATGAATATTGGGAACGATTCAAAAAGCTATTTGCTAGCTGCCCACATTACCAAATCACTGATCAACTCCTAATACAATACTTCTACGAATGAGTCTCACCAATGGGTAAGAGCATGGTCGATGCAGCTAGCAAAGGAGCATTGGTTGACAAAACATATCGCGTAGTAAGGGATTTAATTGAAAGCATGGCTGAGAACTCCCAACAATTCAATTCAACTAGAGACATGCAACCTCGGTGTGTGAATGAGGTAAGTAGTTCTAGTATTAAAAATCAACTCTCTGAACTAACAACGCTTGTGAAACAAATCACTGTAGGGAATTCACAACAAGTAAAGGCATGCGGTGGGACATCCGACACATTCCTGTCCAATATTGCAAGATGATAATGTGGAACAGGTAAATGCGGCGAGCAACTTTCCATTCCCAAAACAACCATACAATCCATACTCGAACACCTACAATCTAGGGTGGAGAGATCACCCTATTCTGAGATATGGATCCAATAAACCCCCAAGTTTTTTTCCTAACCAACCACAAGGTCAATTCCAATCAAAAGGAAATTTCCAGCCTCATGGACAATATCAGCAAAAACCACAATTATCAGGTATGTCTCTTGGAGATATAGTAAAGACATTGACCTCTAACACATTACAATTCCAACAGAACACAAAATCAAGCATTTAAAACTTGAAAAACCAAGTAGGTTAAATGGCCACCACTATCAATTTATTGGAATCACGATTTGGAGGGAAACTACCCTCGCAGCCAGAGGTAAATCCTAAAAATATGAGCGTGATAACCCTGAGAAGTGGGAAAGAGATTGAAAATCCGCATAAAGAGTCTTCCACACCTGAAGATGAAGAAGAAAGAGAGGTAAGTCCTAACCACCCTCATGTCATTGCTAAATCGATCCCTTCCCATTTTTCCAGCAGATTGGCAAAAACAAACAAAAACGACAAGAAGAATGAGATCTTAGAGACATTTAGGAACGTAGAATTGAATATTCCATTATTGGATACGATCAAGTCACTCCCACGATATGCAAAATTTTTGAAGGACCTATGCACCAACAAGAGAAAATTGAAAGGAAATGAAAACGTGAGAATGGGAGAAACTTGTTTCTACCTGTTTCAAAAGAAAATGCCACCTAAATCCAAATATCCGAGTATGTTCACCATCCCATGCCAAATAGATTACACTACAATAGACTGGGCTTCGATCGGCCTAGGAGCTTCTATTAATATAATGCCTAAATCCACATACACTTCACTCAAACTTGCTAAAACGAGCAAAATTGATGTTATAATCCAATTGGCTGACCGTTCTAATGCTTATCCAGATGGGGGTGGTCGAAGATGTTCAAGTGCAAGTAGGGGGCTTGGTCTTTCTTGCTGATTTTTATGTATTTGATATGAATGTGACAACTCTTTTAACCCCACACCAGTTTTGCTAGGAAGACCATTTTTATGGACTTCGCAGACCATAATAGATGTGAGGAAAGGTATTCTAACTATA
Organism: Jasminum sambac; assembly: GCA_018223645.1. NCBI lineage: Eukaryota > Viridiplantae > Streptophyta > Magnoliopsida > Lamiales > Oleaceae > Jasminum > Jasminum sambac. The sequence continues at coordinate 34,175,521 of CP073648.1, forward strand.
TCTTTTAATGGAGATGTTATACAATTTACTATCTATGATGCAATGAAACATCCTGATGATAATTGTGTTGTTTATTGATGTTGTAAAGATGATTTAGAGATAACTCTTACGGAGTCGATTGAAGAAGGAGTGAGAGAAGGGGTTAAACTAAGCAAGGAGTTGAAAGACACAGTAGTTGCATTGAATTCATTGGAGCTAGATCAAAGAAGGTATAATACTAAAACTATCCAAGCAGCAGATCTTCCTAACAAATTGTTACCTTCAATTGTGCATGCACCAGTATTGGAGATGAAACCTCTTCCTAGTCACCTAAAGTACGTTTATCTTGGGGATGGAGAAACACTTCCCATAATCTTTTCATACAAACTGGCAGTAGTAGACGAGGATAAATTGATTCGACTCCTTAGAGATCACAAAGAAGCCATTTGGTGGACAATTGCAGACCTCAAATGCATAAACCCATCAGTTTGAATGCACAAAATATGGTTAGAAGAAGGAGCAAAACCGTCATGATGTACCCAAAGGAGGTGAAATCCACCAATGATGGAAGTGGTAAAAAAGGAAATTCTCAAGCTGTTGGGAATAGGGATGATCTATCCCATTTCAAATGGGGTAAGTCCAGTGCAGATAGTTTCAAAGAAATCAGGTGTAACAGTTGCTGGAAATGAAGATGGGGAGTTGGTTCCCACCAGGGTGTAGACAGGATGTTGGATGTGCATTGATTACAGAAAGGTAAATTCCGAAACACGTAATGACCATTTTCCCCTCCCCTTCATTGATCAAATATCAGAAAGGTTAGCTGGTCACACTCATTATTACTTTTCAGATGATTTTTTTGGGTATTTTCAAATTGCTATAGCACTAGAGGTCCAAGAAAAAACCACGTTCACATGTCCATTTAATACTTTTGTATACATACGCATGCCTTTTGGGCTATGCAATGCCCCTGCTACTTTTCAACGATGTATGATAAGCATATTTTCTGATTATTTAGATAGCATCATTGAAATTTTTATGGATGACTTCAGTGTGTGCAGAAATTCTTTTGATTCATATTTAAGAACCTCACGTTGATTTTGAGACCATGCATTGACACTAACTTGGTTTTAAATTGGGAAAATGCCATTTAATGGTAGAAGAGGGGACAGCGTTAGGGCATGTTGTATCTGCTAAAGGGATAGAGGTGGACAAGACTAAGGTAGACCTAATATCTACATTACCTTACCCCACTAGTGTACGGGATGTGCGTTCATTTCTTGGACATATAGGTTTCTATCACTTGTTTATCAAAGATTTTTCCAAAATTGTATCTCCATTGTGTAGTTCGCTACAAAAATATGTGTTATTTGAATTCAACAATGCATACAAAAAGGCGTTTGACCAACTAAATGAGGGATTGACTACCCCACCGATCATTCAACCACCAGATTGGGATCTCCCATTCGAGATAATGTGCGATGCAAGTGATTACGCTGTGGGAGCAGTTCTAGGCCAGCGAATTGGACGAGCAGCTCAAGTGATCTACTATGCTTTTTGTTGCACATTTATCCCGCAAGTGAACGGGTCATGAAAAGTAATATAGTGATAAACAGAGTGTTGAACCCATGAGGACTACTAGTCAATCATTTAATATCCCAACCTTAATCGAAACGAAGATTTGAAGTTGGTTATAAGAATTCTAAAACTAATTCTAAACTAAATTGCAAAACAAGATAGAAAATTGAATTAAAGATAAATAATGAATGTGAAACGACTCGAGAAAGCTAGTACTAGGGTTTTGAATCCTCTTTGCAATTAATTCAAGTTAGGCTCATTAGTTGACACGAATAATTGATCAAGATGATGGAATTTCCCTATGTAATGAAAGTCTCTGCCAACAAAATTCACCTATTCGCATGCAACATTAACAATCTCTAGTTTAATGATTTGCACACAAATACATTAGACTCTAGAAATTCATATAAACAACGTACAAAGCATAGCAGTACTCTCGTCCCCTATTGAACTCTGTGATTTCCAATTTCATGGTCTAACTCATCTACGTTCTCTTGAATCAATAAACAAGTCACAAATCTCAACTTTGCGCATAAGTTGTAAAAATAAAAGCAATCAATTGGCAATTGGTAGATCAAGCATTCAGTTGAAGATAATCTATTCAAAACATCAACTAATAAACTCAAAACGTGAAGTAATTAACAAAGATTCATCAAACCCTAGCATTAATAGGTGTTTAGCCTAATAGATTAAAAGTAAAAGAACGCAAACTGAAAAAAGAAGCCATAACCAGATCTTTGATGGTGATGGTCTTGACTTCAATCTTCGATTCACCGGAAAATCCTTCCGAAAAGCTCCAATCTTTGGTCTTGTGGTGTGTATATGCTTCCTCCTCTTTTATGCTCTTAACCCTCTTATACAGGTGTAATACGGCCTCCAAGATGTCCCAATTTACTGTGGGAGAAGTAGCCAAAAATATACAATAATTAGAGACCTAAAAAACTAGGAAAATAGGGTTCGGGGGCATTGCGGACGTAATTAGCTTGCAAGTAACTTTGTTCTAGCCGAAATTGGGGGTTACGGCCGTAATTCCGTCTCTAGGAAAAATTTTCAGCACGTGCAGTTTTCAGTATTTTAGCCATAACTTTTGTTCCCAATCTCCGATTGAGGTGATTCAAGTTGCATTAGAAACTAGACAAATATATCTACAACTTTGTGTGAAATAGAAAATTTCAAAATCTAACTTTATCCTAGTCAAAATCCATCCTCAACATTCGATACTTTTGCATCCTTGTTCAAACTTCTTCAAATTTGTGCTAATTCAATTTCTTTTAATTCAATGTTGATTTAAACGTCATCCATATTGGGTTTTACCTAAAATCATATGAAACAAAGCACATCTAAGCAAAATGAAACTAATTGAATAAGCTTAAAACTATAAAATAAGCGTAGATTTGAGGCTTATCACTTCTAGGACTTTGAACCAAGCTCAAGCAAATTACTCCACCATCGAAAAAGAACTTTTCTATGTGGTTTTTGCATTGGAAACATTCTGATCATATTTGTTGGGTCCTAAAGTAATTATTTTTATAGATCCGCAACACTGAGACATCTCTTGGCAAAGAAGGACGCCAAATCAAGGCTTATCCGTTGGATTCTCCTGCTACAAGAATTTGAACTAGAAATCAAGGACAAAGCTGGAACTAAGAATGTGGTGGCTAATCATCTCAGTCGGATAGTGAGAGTAGAGAATGACTTGCCTTTGTGAGAATCCTTCCCTGATGAAGACTTGTTTGCTATTATGGCAAACCCTCCATGATATGCTGATCTAGTAAATTATATTACCTCTCACCAGATCCCTGCAGATTGCCCACGAGCAAAAAATGACAAGTTAAAAAGTGAAGCGAAGTACTACATTTGGGATGACGCATATTTATGGAAAAGATGTCAGATCAGATCATTAGAAGGCATATAGCAGAGTCTAAATACCAGTCTATCTTGATATTTTGCCACTCTTATGCTTGCGGAGGGCATTTCGGACCTCGAAGAACAGCTCAGCAGGTAGTTGAGAGTGAATTCTACTGGCCAACCCTGTTCAGAGATGCCTATATTCTATGCAAATCTTGTGACAGATGTCAAAGAACATGTAGCTTATCCCAACGAAACAAAATGCCTCAAACTCCTGTCATAATATGTAAAATTTTCGATGTTTTGGGTATCGACTTCATGGGACCTTTCCCAAATTCTTTTGGCTACACCTATATCTTATTACCAGTTGATTATGTTTCTAAGTGAGTAAAGGGAAAGGCCACCCGGACTAACGATGCTAAAGTGGTTGCAGAGTTTATCAAATCTAACATTTTTAGTAGGTTCGGGATTCCAAAAGCCTTGACCAATGACAGGGGGACTTATTTTTGCAACCAGACTATTGAAGCTCTATTAAAGAAGTATGGAGTTATGCATAGAATCTCCACAGCGTACCATCCACAGACAAATGGCCAGACGGACTGTCCCAATTGAGAGGTAAAGTCTATTCTTGAGAAAACAGTTCGGCCAGACCGAAAGGATTGGAGTTTAAAGTTGGATGATGCTTTGTGGGCATACTATACTACGTCCAAGACTCCTATTGGGATGTCACCATATCGGATAGTGTACGGTAAGCCATGCCACTTGCCAGTTGAACTCGAACACTGGGCTTACTAGGCAATCAAAAAATATAACATAGATTGGGGAGAAGTAAAAGAGCACAGAAAGCTACAGTTGAACGAACTTGACGAGATCTGAAACGAAGAGTATGAGAATGCTATGATTTATAAGGAAAGGACTAAGGCATTCCATGACCAACGCATTTCACAAAAGGACTTCATTATTGGACAGAAAGTGCTTTTGTATCATTCTCAACTAAAACTCTTCCTAAGTAAGCTTCGTTCTCATTGGGTGAGATCATTTGTTATTATTAATATCTCTTCCCATGGTGCAGTGGAAATCAAGAGTCTGAAGACCAATTAGGTGTTCAAGGTAAACGGCCACTGTCTCAAGCCCTATTATGAAGACTTCCAAACTGTCAATCTGGAGGTTGTGAAGTTAGAAAAGTTGAAAAATATGAACTGCAATAAGCTAGCAAAGTCGAGCCCATGACATTAACAAAAATGCTCATTGGGAGGCAACCCAAGAGTTTCTTTCAGTTTTATTTTCTCTTTTAATGTTTTTGTTATTTTATTTAGTGTTATTTCTTAACTTTTTATCTAACATACTGAGGAAGATGTTGCTTTGTCACTATAGAAGGAAGATATCTCGGGGATCAATTATTTGGAAAGAGACAAAATGGCACATAAATCAGTTATTAGCATTAATTTAATGTTAATTATCAATGAGTGCGGAGGTCAATTTATTGATAAAGGACAATACGTCAATGTGCTTTCTTGGATACTCCTTCTAGCATGATCTTTCCAAAGCACTCTACACCGCACTTTACATGCATAATTGTTGGTTGGAACAGTGCAAAATGTGGCTATAAATCGAGTTCATTTTTTTATTAGAAACCACAACAAAAATCTCGATCCCTTTGTGAGTACTTCTTTCTAACAGCTATTAGCTAACTTTCATCTTCTTCTCTTAATTGTTTTTCTTTTTATTATTCTATGGACGTGAGCGATATTTTTGTGTACATATGTCTTTTACTCAAATTAATTGATTACGTAGTTCAAATTTTGGTACTTTTTCTTCTTCAGTATTTTGTGTATGGAAGAGAGTGATTTACTACTATACTTAGTAATTTTGATGGTTTTAATCTTATTACTTTACTTTTTCTATTTCTTTCGTGTGTTATGTTAAAAAAAATTAAATTTTCAATGGATAACAAATTTTTCAAAATTCACAAATATTACTCATCACTACCCTTGAATGCTTTGAAAGAGATTTATTATTCTAGGGTAGGACGGTCAAAAATATTGATGGATAAGGAAATTCTTGAGGATATCCCTTGGTTGATTGAAGCAAAGGTCTAATTAGGAGGTGAATTGCCCACTTTTAATACTAAATATGCACCAGGGTTAGGCAAAAGTAATTTTGCCAAGAAACAAAGAGCAAAAAGAATGAACGTGTGCTATAAATATGCTAGATGGCCTTATAACTATACTTGTTAGACCTGTAGAGCAGGTCATCATTCAATTGGATTTGAGTCCATAAATCGAGAAGATAAAATATGTTTCATTAAGGATGACATGAGTAAAGAGTCTTTGGATGATATCCATCAAATTCTTGAAACACATGCTAGTGGAATGGTGCAAATCGAACTTTTTAATTTGTGGAGTGAATTTAAAAAGGAACGAGAACATTATAGTCTTGGGAATCTGACTTTAAAAGACTCTATTTGCCAATCAATAAGAAAACAAGATCAAATGCCTATCCTCAACACATGGAAGGCGTTTAAGCCATTTCTGGACGTAAAACCAGAGGAAGATGTGAGTTACAATCACAAATACGTGTACATATTATTATTTTTAACTATTTTTGTGTTCTTATGTCAGTTCTTAGTGTGCAAAGTAAACTACTATGGCGGCTACTACTACCATCGCAACTAGGAACTCAAGTAAGAAATTGACAACCATAAGTCTCTTTGGTGGAATCAATCTAGGATAACTGATGCTTCTAGCGCCAATAGTCAAAGCTGGAATGGCACTTGGAGATCGAAAGTATAAGGCAATATACGGAGGAGGTCTCCGTGGGTTGATAGGATGTGCTGTTCTATCTACGTACGTGAGAGGATCAACAGTGGTCGGCATTACTGTACCACCTTTAAAACAAGCGTATGGTAAAACCATCGGTACCGAGGTACATGCTAGATCATTGTTTGAATGCTTCACACTAATGATAATGCGTTCGGATGCTTTCATCACATTACCAGGGGGTTTCGCAACTCTTGAACAAATCTTTTGCATAATATCTTAGGCCGAGTTGAACCTACACTTTAAACCAATTGGTATTTTAAACGTTCAAATTCATTTCGATGGTTTATTGGCATTTCTCGAATTTCTAGTTCATCAAAAGCTAATTTCTCCTAATACACAAAAAATAATTTTAATTGCCCCATCAATTGAGGAGTTATTGGAAAACTTAGAAGCTTATGTACCACAAATGAATGTAAACTTGCCTATCATCAATTGGCCAGAGGAATTACGCAAAAGGAAAAGAGATCCAAATGCATTGGATTTGGAGTTAAGGTTATGAATGTGGAATAGCTAACTTCAGATAGTAGAATACGGAGTTGACTCTAGAAACACATCTATGCTTTGAAAAAAAAACCTTGGATACTAGTTTGTATATCCCGCCCAAAGGCGTTAAATTGGTCTTTTGTAGTAGGCCTTAAAGAACTATTTTCTTTTCTTTCTCCTTCCTCTCTTTGGTCTTTTTTAGATACACCTTAGCGAATTGAATTTTAACTTCTCTCTATGGCATCTCCTCTGCGTATTGTTTCTCTTCTACAAGTGCTCTACTCTTTTTCTATACCTACTGAGATCGGGATGCAAATTGTTCAATTTGTTGATAAGTATGAACGTTCTCTTTGGAATGTAATCGCTTTTGGGATAGGATCATCGCGTTCTTCTTGCAGACGACGTGCTAAGTGCCTCGATTGTTGCTTCAAATATGGAAAATTATTGGCGGATCTCATTGTACTAGAAATCAAACTTATTCACAACATGAATATGTTGTTTTCTTCAATGATGGACCGATTAGGTGCATGGCCGAAAAGTCTATCAGGAGAAACAATCAACTCGCAATAGTGTGAGAGAATTCAATAATTTGTTGGACCAACGGCAATGTCTATTGGAAACCAAACTGAATGGCCTAACCATTGAGCAGCAACTTTTTGAGTTTGATCACTAAACACCCATCCAAAGATGTAAAACTACGTCTCATTTATTTGAGAAGTGTCTGAGTTGGGCATTCTGCTATAAACGTTCTCCCATTTATTGGTTCTTGTGGGACTGTTCTTTATTGAATGGTTAAAATACCTTGGCTTTAGGTGTTGCCTTTCAAACCTACAGTAAATGATTTGTGTGGTTTAATTTTAAAGATTCTTGATGACCAAGCGATTCTTCTTTGTACGTCCTGCCAGGACATGGAGGACCTTTTCATTAAGGTTGATTGTCAAACTGTCTTGTATAAAGTAAGCTGATTCATTGATAGTTTTCATACAGGTTAGCCTTGGTGGAATCATATCATTCATTTAATGTGAATACTACTACAAAGTATTTAGAGGGTTGCTAACTCCCACAGTCCTTTGTTGTTATTTTTTTCAAAAAAGACAAAAAAATTAAAATAGAAAGGAAAAAAAATCATCTGTAAATTTTCTTGTTTTGTGCATATGTTGATTGCAGGGTTTCTCGCTCTTTGTTTGTTGGACTGTTCATACAAGGTACTGAATTTGAAGAACAAACACTACGTACAACTCGACTCATTGCCTACCCAGTGGGAGTTCCTAATTCTTATCCTTTTCATGCTTTATATATCTACATTGAGGACAATGTAAAAATGAAGTGTGGTGAAGGGGAATATTTGTGATATATTTGTGAATATTTTATAGTGATTGTTATTTTTATGGTTTTGCATGAGATAGCAATTTGTAAAAAATAATTGAGCTCAAATTGCATGACTTAGCTGAAATCAGGATCTTGAGTAAAAAAAAAATCACAACAGGCTTATCTATCTGAGCACCTTTTTAAGGTGATTTTCCATCATTTTATGGAATAAAATTGAAGGTCGAAAATGCTGATAAAATTTTTGAATTTTTTTGGACCATAGTAAACCAACTTTTTTCTATCCATTTGTCCTGCTCAAAATAACTCGGAAACATCATTTATTAGCAAGGTGGAGTTAAGATCGCATGTCCCTATTTTCTGTGAATATGACTTTTGTTGACAGAGTTCAAAAAATTTGGAAGGAGCACTGACCTATGTTGAGAATAAATTGTATTTTTATATTTTAAATAATGAGAGGGACCACGAGAAAGAGCTGCCTGCCCCAGAGAGTGAAAGATCGTCACCTCGAATTGGTGAAGAAAGCTACCTCTAATTGAAAAGGATCAGTGCGAAAGCTACCCATGGGGTAAAAGCTGAAAAGAAAATTGTAAAACTCTGTTCGATTCTGCTTTTTAAAAAAAAGAGCTTGAGAATAGATAAATAATAGAACTTAGTGGTTTGAAGTGCTCAATCGCACACTTTTAAAATCGTAGATACATTGGCAATAAAACACCTACCATGCTTTGTTTAACTTTGCAATGCTAACAGTTGGTGATTTTTGGTGAACAGAGTAATTTTAGGATCCATGAGTACTATTGTAAAATAAGAGTGGAATCATGAGAGACGAAAAAGATATATTTGACTATTTCAGGTCAGGATTGGGATAGAACATCGAAAGCTTTCATTTGTATCCAAACAGTGATGGAATGTTAACCTTAAATGCACACACTCACAAGCTATTGTATAACAAAAAACCTCAATTGAATGTTTATAAAGTAAGTCACTATCTACAACTGGATTTTAAACATTCAAGTCTCTTACCTCATGTAAAACCAGTGTGTTGTTTTGTGTTTTTAGAGTTGTTGTTATTCAAGGACGCATAACAGTCTAAGTGTGGAAAAGTTTGATAAGGACTCGAAAAGCACTTTAATAATTCTCTAATAACATTTGGTATTGTGTGATAATTATTTTATAAGTTTGTGTTTATGTGTTTTTATTTATGTTCATGTTTAAGGACTAAGAAGAGTTGAAACAAGCTTAAATGGATGAACAAAGCATGAAAAATGCAAATCAGCAACTCGGATTCATTAGGCAGCTTTCAGTGTTTGGATCATAACTTGAGCTACAAATATGGGATTGACCTGATTCTTGGTGCCAAAAGAAAGATAACTTGATTATCTACAAATGTTATCTCTTGTCTCTTAGGAAAAATTGATGGCAAAATGGACGAAACTTGGGTTTGAATACAACATCATGAACATCCAATGTATCCAATATCAACTTTCGGTGCAAATGCCATAACTTGGCCTACAAAGATCCAACTAGTGTCATTCCACCCCCAAATGAAAGATAACTTTATTATCGACAATTGTTATTTCTGGTCCTAAAGGCAAAAATTAGCATTAAAGTGATCAAAAGGTATGAGAAAGTGGAGTGAAAATTGAGGAATAGCTAGTACATGTATAGTTGAAAGATTCCTTTAGTGCCTAAAAAAGGGCAAGGCTACTAAATCATCTTTCACTTGTAAAAACACTCTCCTATCCTCAATTCCTAGTGTCATATTTCATTCCAGTAGTATCCATATTTTATATCTTGTTTTCTTTTGTATCTTATTTTGAGTAAAAGTGTGAAAAGTTTGAGTGTGAATAAAGTTTAAAAGATTGCTTAAATAGTCTTTCATATTCTTACGGAATTATATTTGACATGTATATTTTGGCTGAGAATATGATTGGCTAGGCATCTCGATCTAATTCAAATGGATGTCGCTGTTCAAACCTTACTATCTGAGTAACTCATAATTGACATTGTTCTTATTCTCTCTTTCAAATTTGTTAGTTTTTCTTTTTTCTTTTTTTTTTTTTGATAATATGAACTTTAATTAAATTTGGCCAATTGAGTTAAAATTCTATTATCAACTTGTTAGAATTAAAGTATCAATCCGTAGTTGTTGATTTCTCTAATTCATACGTAATAACTAATGATCACGTATCATTGGGTATAACAAACCCTATTGTTAAACATTTCAATCTGACTAAAATGTTACTTTAAATTTAACATGTTTTCCTAATTCTTAAAGTTAGTTTTTGCATTAAATCTAGATATCGGACTTCTAAGTTATCCAAAAGTCTAAGGACTAATTGAAAAGCTAATATTCAATTAGTTATACTCAAGGGAAACTGCGAGTAATAAAGATGTTTAATTTATTATCTCAGGGTTTAAGATTTGAAAAAAAAATAGAACACGTTATGATTAAATTGGATATGCAAGTGGAGGCTCGACTGAATCAAGAACTAGATGATTTCTCTCATTGGTAAAACCCTCTTAATTGTTATTTTATTTTGTATTCAATATCTACTCCCCATCTACCAAAACCCCCCAACCATACTAGTTAGCATAAGTCTACTAAATTGACGAACTATTCTCTGCGGGATTGACCCTTACCTACTACTACATTAATTTGTAGTTTTCAAAACTGAGTAAGGTAATTAATATTTGGTGCATCGCGACAGGCATCAGGTATATCGCTATCCTCTACGAGAACCTAGGACGGCTGCTTCCACGGTCCAAAATGAGCTCCGTCTCTCGAATAACGACACAAATTGCAAATACATAAATTTGGTGATCAATCAAATCATCGAAATAGCTCAAAAACAACCACACATTAGATAGAGCAAACAATTTCAAAACCATAAACATATCATTAATTAAACTAGGTTAAAACAACCAATAATCCCAACTTATACAAATTAGCTCATGTTGAATTACAAGACACAATACAATTACAACTAAAAGAAATAAAGAAACACAAGATATAAGGATTAGATTCCCACTTTTGAAGAATCCTTCACCTCGATGATTTCTCCATTTCTTCTATCTTCTTCTCTTGATTCTAGGGATGGCAAAAAAACCCGTGAAAACCGAAAACCGTTGTTACCCAAATCGAACGGGGCGAAAAAAACCGAACCAATGGGCCAATGGGGCAAATATGGTTTGCTATTTTCTTGACCCGAACGGGGGCGAATCGGTTATGGTTCGGGGAAAAAAAATCGAACCGAACAATTTACCCGCTAGCATGGACGAAGCTATAGGTGTCAAGTCATAATAATTATTAAATTGTGCAATTATATTCACAAGTTGATAGTTAATTGAGTTGGTTAGTAGTGGCGTCTTGCAATGAAGAAGCCCGAGTTCGAACCCTCATCCTTGCACTTGGTTTAATTATATAGAATTTAAAAGAAAAACTGTTCGAAAACTGTTCGGAATCCCGAACAAAACCAAACCGAACCGAAACACCAACGGTTCGGTTCGGTTATGGTTACGGTTAAAAACCTCCGGTTCGATTCGCAGTTCGAGCCGAAAAGTCCCCGAACCGACCCGTTGCCAACCCTACTTGATTCCTCCTTCTTCTACTCCAAGTCAAAATCCCCAATACAAACCCATACACTAAAGAAAAGGAAATAAGAGAAAAGAACAAAGAAGGAAAAGAGAAGAGAAAACACAGGAAAAGAAGAAGAAAACCTAACAAAGCTAACCTAAGGGAGAAAGTTGGATTGGGGATGAATTGCTAGTGTTATATGACCCTAATTCATGAAGTTGAATTGGGGATGAATTGGTAGTGTTACATGACCATAATTCATGTCAAGACAATCCCCAAGAAGCCCCTCAAGTTGTTGAGAATGAGGGATAAAAATGGAATAAAAATGGAATTTTGCAGTTTCTGGTTTTTATCAATGCGGCCGCACATTTCTATTGTGCAGCCGCACATTGGGTCTACAGGCCGCAGCTCGGCCGCAACCCTTTGGTTTTTTTTTTTTACATTCTCTTTGGAGAAATTATATAAAAACACCTTCAACTTTTGAGTTTTCTTCCAAACGAACCCAAATTAATTTCATCCAAAGTCTTTCATCATTTGAAGAGTTACAGTTTGGTCCCCAACTTGAAAATTTGACACTTTTAGTCCTCTTTGTTCCTCTTTTTCCTTGTTATCCTCCACATTGAGGATAAGCCTACAAACACAATAAAAACATAAAATTAAGTAAATATCAGCTCGATCTAATGATAATTTATTCGTTTAGAGATATAAGTAAGTATATAAAATGCACACTTATCATTAAATGTAATAGATTTTACATTATTATAAATAAGTTGAAAATTCATTTAATAAACAAATTAATATAAAATTTAGAAAGCTTCTTTGAAGACAATATTTTACACCAAATAGTTATGCGTGTAGATGAATAATACAATGTCATATTTGCTAATTGTATCTGATATTTGTATCTAAAATTTTGTAAGCGATAAATTGTGAAACATAGATAAAAATACTACTTAGACCATGATTTCTAAATATGTAACTTTTGCATTACAAATGAATTGCCGAAATCCTTGTGACTTTATATGAAATTGACATGTGTCTACCAAAAGAAAGAAAAATGTAGTTATCGAAAGTAATTTAATCGTATAAATTCATTGAATGTGAAATCTTTGTGATTATTTTATTTTCATTAAAGAAAGTTCGAATCATCAAAATATTATTATTTTTTATTTGAAAGCAATTTAATTAAAATATCAGTTTATAATTGTTAAAAATAAAGTATACATGTATAATCAATCAACTTTATATATTTATATAAAAAAAGATTAAAAATTTTAAAAATTAATAAAAAATAAAGTTTACCATACAGGAGAATCTTTTTTTAATATTAAATAACTAATACTTACATCTTAAACAACCACCTCCACTTGGCCGACAGATTACTATAGCAAACATGAAAGTAGTTGCATGCATAAACATCACTCATAAATATTGCACAACATTGATGATACGACCCCAAGGTCGAGAACCCCTAGACTGGATCCGGTATGATCGAGGACAACCCGAAACTCTCCGGCGAGGAGGAGGATCCCTCGACTCGACTCGACTGCGCCTTCAAATCACGGGGGTGAACGCCACGAAGGTTGATCACGCCTTCGATAAGTTCGGGGGGTTCCTTAGACGAGATGGCAACGGAGGAGCACGGCTACAACTCAACAAATTGCAATCAAGATCAAGGAAATAAAGGTGGGGAGCAAGGCTACAACCCAAAGAGGAGCAAAGGCTACACTCAAAGCTAAAGAGCTTCTTTGAACAAAAGTTATCTTTACAAATGGCCTAACTTCGTTCATATACATCCATCACCAAGAAATAATAGTAAAATAATGAAATATCTAAAAAGTAGACACAAAAAGCTAAAGTCGGTCAAAAGTTACGGCCGTAATTATTGGATTTACGGCCGTAAATCCGATGATACGGCCGTATGAAGTAAAAATACGGCCGTATAAAACCTTCTGCTTCAAATTGGCCAAAGCTGGATCTTCATGAATCTGGCCGTATGATAACGATGCAGGTATATCATGTCTGACCGTATATTACGAAATTCACGGCCGTAATTTGCTCTCTGAAGATTTACGCCCAAAAGCTGTCCCGGGGGTTCTGCGTGCGTAAGCTGGGATTCTGGCCGTAAAAGGTCGGGTTCTGGCCGTATATGAACAAAAGGTTACTGGGCCGTAATTTTATCTGCAGATTCTTGACTTGTTTTCCCGAGCTCGACCCCGTTCTCGACTTCTCGTCTTCGTTTCACGTCCCGGGATGAGTCCAAAGTGAGGGTTCTTCCAGGCATATCCAGTTTTTCTTGACATCTTCACCTTATTTTACTTCCGTTCAAGCTCGTTTTCGTCTCGACCGGCTTTCTCACGCGTGTTGATGATGTCGAGCTAACCTGGATCATATCATCCTCTCCCTCTTCAAAAGGATTCGACCCGAATCATAAGATTCTTCATTGTACCTATACCTCCACCCGGGTCGAATGGAAATGTTGTTTCATCAACCCCAATCACGAAAATATGAAGCCCCGGGATTGGTATGAAACCTCCCTCGAGAATTGGAGTGGCTATCACAAGAACTAAAGTTGTGTACGTGGCCATCCAATTTTGGACATTAACCTGCAAGAAGAAAATAAGAAAATTGGGGCGGGGGTTGTTAGCAGTTCGAGCCACAAGGAATGGATCCTCGTACTCAAGTCGAATTGTTTCCTCATCCGCTTCCCCATCAACATGACTCTCCGTTTCTTCTTCAAGTTCAACCTCTACCTCTTCCTTTTCCTTCTTTCTCCACTCCTCGGCCTCCTTATCTAGCTTCAATCGGTCACGAAATACTTGCTCTGGAGACAAAGGAGCTAGCACTATCGTCTCGCCTTTCCATGTGAAGCTATAGCAGTTTTTATAACAATCATGTATCACTTTGAGATCAAACTGCCAAGGCCTTCCGAGCACCAAGTGTGCAACTTCCAATGGCACCACATCACACACCACCATATCCATGTATTGCTCAACATACAAGGGAACTAGCACTTGTGTATCCACCCTAATTTTTCCCGACTCATGCAACCAATGCAATTCATAGGGGTTCGGGTGTGGGAATCTAAGCAATTTCAATTTCTCCACAAGCAATGTGCTAGCTAAATTTGAGCAACTACCTCCATCAATAATCAAAGTGCAAGGATTACCTCTTATAGAACATCGGATATGAGATAGATTCTCACGTTGTGACATATCATCGCCACTCCGAGCATGTGTTGGAAATTTCCTTGCAAGTAGGGATTCAAGCACTTTGACAACAAATCGATCATCGTCACTTTTGTCCTCTTCATCCACGAATTGGGCTTCTTCCGTTTCGGACTCACTTTCTACCTCCCCATTCGTCTTCACTAAAATGGTTCTTCGATTCGGACACTCGGACGCATAGTGACCTATCCCTTGGCACTTGAAACATTTGATGTCTCGGGTTCGGGTGGGTGGTGCTCCCATTTTGCCCTTGCCTTTGTCTTCCACGCTAGGGCTTGCTTTCGGTGTTTCTTTAGGCAGTTCTCTCCTTCCTTTCCACGGTCCTTGGTCTCCCCGAATGTCACCCCACTTCGCCTTTTCATAGTTGCTACCACTCCCGGGGTGAGGCTTGTTGGATACTCTCCTTTTTTGTTGTGCCTCTACCTTTTCGGCTTTGTGTAACAACTCTTCAAGGTTCGTATACTCTTGTAGTTCGGTGAGGTTGGCAATCTCCCGGTTCAATCCACCAAGGAACCTAGCCATGGTAGCTTCCTCTTCCTCCACAACATCGGCCCGTGTCATTAATGACTCCATCTCTTGGTAATATTCCTCCACGGTTCTTCCCCCTTGATTTAGAGCTTGTAATCGTTGATGCAAACTCCGGTTATAATGTGAAGGAACAAATCTCTTTTTCATTATGAACTTCAAATCTTCCCAAGACTCAGCAGGGTAGTCATTATTTCTTCTTCGTCGTAAGTTGTTGCCACCAACTTAACGCATAACGTGAACTCCTAGCCAACAATAGCACCTTCCTAGCTTAGAATTCTATGACATTGGAACAAAATGTCAACTCGGCCTTCCCAATCTAGATAGGCATCCGGATCCGACTTTCCATGGAACGGAGGAATTTCAATCTTCACATTTTTCATTTCCCCTTCGTCCTCATTTCGCCCACGTCGATCTCTTCCCTATCTCTTCTCACATTTATCCGAGGCTCTTCTTCTTCGCCTTCGAATTCACTATCCCGACTTTCTTCACTTCCATTTCCTCCTCTAGGCCGTCGTTGCCCAAGTTCTAGTCTATCAATTCGTCTACCAAGTGCGGCGATAGAGCGATCAAGCAAGCTTGTATATCTGATTGCTTTCTTGTAATAAGGTTCTCAATTGATCCATCACTTTGAATCTCGACTTTCACTGTAGTAGAACGAAGACTCGCCATTTTGTGCTTAAGTGTGTGCTAATGTCCTCACGTGTTTCTCACTCGTGTTTGATTCACACAAAAGCTCAATCCCTTCACCAAGCAATATAATCTAATCACAAACTCACACCTAACTACTACAACACTATGACAATCTCAAACAACATAACAACTCAAACACATAGACAATGGACAATACACTTCACAACTCAAACATAAAGATAAAACTAAGTGTAGTCAATGACTCACACTCGTTCAACATTGAGTTCATTCTTTGTTTGTTTTTTTTTTCTCTACTCATTTTTTCAACAATAACAACACAAACAACACAATAACACTACTATTACACAATACTAAACAAGTTGATGAATTCTAAGCACAACAATCACTTTGCACCAAGAACACCAAGAATACACACTAAAATCCTACAAAGTATAAACTCACAAACAACACTAAATGATCTTGATCAAGCTCCGCACAAGACAAAGATCAAATAACAACAACAACTACTACTAATCGGATAAAATAATACCAAATCCTTAGAGGCTAGCTCGATGCGGATGATACGACCCCAAGGTCGAGAACCCTAGGCTGGATCAGGTATGATCGAGGACAACCGAAACTCTCGTGAGGAGGAGGATCCTCGACTCGACTCATTGCGCCTTCAAATCACGGGGGTGAACGCCACGAAGGTTGATCACGCCTTCGATAAGTTCGGGGGTTCCTTAGACGAGATGGCAACGGAGAAGCACGGCTACAACTCAACAAATTGCAATCAAGATCAAGGAAATAAAGGTGGGGAGCAAGGCTACAACCCAAAGAGGAGCAAAGGCTACACTCAAAGCTAAAGAGCTTCTTTGAACAAAAGTTATCTTTACAAATGGCCTAACTTTGTTCATATACATCCATGACCAAGAAATAATAGTAAAATAATGAAATATCTAAAAAGTAGACACAAAAAGCTAAAGTCGGTCAAAAGTTACGGCCGTAATTATTGGATTCTGGTAGTAAATCGATGTCTGCCGTATAAAGTAAAAATACGACCGTATAAAACCTTACGCTTCAAATTGGCCAAAGCTGGATCTTCATGATCTGCCAGATGACCAACGTTACGGCCAGATATCTCAGATACGACCGTATATTCGGTTACTGCCGTAATTTGCTCTCAAGATTTACGCCCAAAAGCGTCCCAGGGTTACGTGCGTAGCGGGTTACGACCGTAAAGGTCGGGTTACGGCCGTATGAACAAAAGGTTACGGCCGTAATTTTGCTTCTGCAGATTCTTCAGCTTGTTTTCCCGAGCTCGACCCCGTTCTCGACTTCTCGTCTTCGTTTCATGTCCCGGGATGAGTCCAAAGTGAGGGTTCTTCCAGGCATATCCGGTTTTTCTTGACATCTTCACGTTATTTTACTTCCGTTCAAGCTCGTTCTCGTCTCGACCGGCTTTCTCACGCGTGTTGATGATGTCGAGCTAACCCGGATCATATCAATTGAAGAACAAAAAAAAGTATTGGCGAGAAAACTATGGCCAATTAAGAATATATTAAGAGATTTTAACATTAAGATTTAAATTTTAAGGTAAAAATTTACATAAGAGAAGCTGGTTCTAAGCAAAATGCTACAATAAGTAACACGCGCGCGCACACACACACATATATATATTAAAGTAACTATTCCAGTTCTTGTATTTTTTTAATTTCAATAAATTTAATAAATATACACATTAAATTTGTACTTTTATGTTTTTCAATTCAAAGTAAATAAAAAAATGAAATGCATAGACTATATAGGTAACTTTTTACTTTTTGAATAATCAAGCAATATAACAAAAATAAAATTATATTTTTAGAATTGTGAAGGAAAAAAAAAAGGATTAACAGCCAAAAGGCTATCTCTTGATATTCTCAAAACATAGATATCATTTCTCCATTATATTGTTTCGTTTCTCTAATTTCCATGCGATATTGCGCATTTCGACATTCACACTAACAATGGTAACACAAATTACACCTAGAAATTTACGATGGATTTATCTATAATATATATAAAGTAGAGGTGCATGGTATTGTTAGTTTTCAGTAGTGGTTTTAGGACATGGTTAACTCCTGTTTTAGGACAAAAATAGTTGTTTTTATATTGATGTCCCTATGATTGAATGTCACATGTCCAGGTAGTTTTAAGTGTCGGTAGATAATGGGAAGAGTTGATTTTCAAACGGTTTTCTAATTTACTTAACAAATGTGTCCTAATTTTTTGCTCTAACTTCTTCATTTGAACAAGTCAAATAGCATTATATTTTAGTATAATCTTAATCAATAATAATTACACAAATGAATAAAATGATACTATAAATATCTTTAACTAATATCCGAAGATGGAAACAATATTTTTCATTTCCGACTGGATTAATTCATAAATTCTACACAATAAATATTGAAAAATAAAATAAATTTATTATGGAGAAAAGGTTTTAACAATGTTTTTAAATTTCCTTGCTACAATTTAATTAAAGTATTTATACATGGTCTGATGAATAGAAACTAATTATGGTATGAGTTATATAAATCAATTATTACAACATAAAAGTTATTATGTTACTTAACTGTTTTTTAATCGATTATTATAAATTTAAATTATTATAGTACTCTAAATGGTGACCAATAATGAAATGTCTATTAACCAATTTATGACATTGTTATAGTTCTTAAATAAGTTGAATTAATGGTGTACACACACAATGTTAGCATTACAAATTAATAATTGATCATTGTAATTTAATTTTTTTAATGATATATTATATTAATTGCTTTTTTGGTGGCAAAAATTTATCAACGAGTCTTTTTATTTTACGTGTTTTACAAATTTTTACTTTCTTTTTAGCATCTCTAAAAATTATATACATTATGGATCTTTTAAAAATTTTAAATATCTACTAACTGTTCACATTTGAATCACAAATTTTCTTGATTCACCTGAAATCAAGCTATATTTTTAATATCTTACTATTTTTTATTAATGCTTACGGCCCGTGTATTGCAGCGGTGTCAAGAAGGAAATAAAAAGTTAAAACTAAGTTGATGCTAAAATAATTTTAGAATGTTGGGAGTAAAAATGTATGAGATTATTTGCGCTTATTAGCTGCTACGTGCTAAGTTTGCTTACTATTTAGTTCATGTAGATCCTTTACGTTGTTGCTTCAGAATTAATGCGTCATAAAAATTTTAACTTTTAGCGATTTCGTCCTTGCAAAATTGCCATGTTGCGACCAATATTTTATCGAAAATGATAGTTTGATCATCCTCTTTATTTTTTTGGAGACTGGAAGGCCTAGACTTCTAAACATCTACCTTCTGTCTTTTCTTTCTGTTTTTTTTTTTTTTTGAATTTTTGGTTAAAAAGTTAATGGCGAAAACTCTCTTTTTTCGTAGTGACTTTTTTGGTCAAAATTAAGAAAAAGGTTTATGAAATTAATTTTCGGGCTTTCGGCACATGACCTCATATAGCGAAAAATAATGCATAATTTAAGTTAATTGTAAAAGAGACAATAAAATAATGAATTATAAGTCAAATTAATTGAAAAACAAAAAATAAAATCATGAAATTTAAATTGGGTATGAGATGTAGTGCCTTAGGTTGGTGCAAATGGTGCACGAAAATGGTGTCTGGTGTTTGTTGTAATACATTATATATTATCTCTTTTGCAGATTCACCACAATTAATAGTGGATAATGATGCGACAAAATTGTAAATTGATATTGATTTGAAATAATTTTTAATTTTACATATGTTTCTACTTTGACCTATATTTCTTCTATGTTACATGATCACCATTGTGGTTAACGTACTTTATGTGTTTGTTTTTAATTGCGCTTATGTTTTAATTCAGTATTGTCTTGACATTATTTTTAAATTATTTAATTTTCAGCTGTACATTGTGCTAATTTGTTGATATGTACACATTTGACATTGTTAAAGCATTATTAGAACTTGAGAACTATAATTTATTGTATTACATTGTAATTCATTTAAAACTAATGTCATTTAAGTATTTATCGGATTGTAACTTTAATTATTACAGTTTATATTATTTATCTTTCACACATCACACAATTTATTAAATTAATCTCTCACCATTTATTTTTAAAAAAAAGTCCGATTATTGTAGGAAAAAAATTTGTAATTCCATGTAGAGCAACAACTTTATCAATTCCTTGGATGGCAAAATTTTCAACTATAATAAGACAAAATTGCCCTTCTCCCTTAATTAAAAAAAAAAAATCTTCTTCCTCCTCCCCCATCCCTCTTCCCCAACCCACACCCCTACCCCTTTACCGGCAACTCCGGCAGTCATCTCCGATCATCATCTCCCGCCATTCATCATCTTTGGTCAAAGATCAAATCTAAAAGATGTGGCCATTAATCTCGACGCTGCCAAGATTCCCCAACTGATGGTCCTCCATCTTCTTCGTCGATGCCAGAAAAGAATGGAAAAGCTGATTTGGGGACCATTTGACGACTTCGTGACTGTGGAAATATTCTGTAATTCAAGAACAGCAACCAGATCTGGTTCCAGATCTGTATTCTTAACCAGATTTATAAAAAAAATCATCTGTAAGAAAACCTAGAACCTATAATGTAGAGCATAGGATTAATCTGTTTGGGGGCAAAATAGGAATGCCAACTTGAAAATTCTGCTATATTTGGATTTTCACAAAAAATCCTTACACTCGAGGAATATGTAATTTTCCACCTGCCATTTGTGGAACTGCATCTTATTTTTAATCATTTTAATTGTGAACACATTATAAACCTAACATAGAAATATTGTAATAACATATATTGTCAAATTGTACCAAACGTTATGCTACTACCAATTAAACAAAATTGTAAATCATGTCTGAAATAATTTATTATCTACTTAGCACAGTTTTACGATCGTGCAACGCACGGGCGTAAAAAATGGTCTATATATAAATAAACAAAGGTCATTTTCGGGCTCAAGTTTATATTTTTCAGAATTAGATAATTCATTTTTTATTTTCATTTCTCACCCTTATTTCCTAAAATCTCTCACCTAAATTTAAGTCAATCGTAAAATCTCTTAATTAAATCTTTATCAATCTTAAAATCTATCACATAAATCTTTATCAATCTTTGTAATATATAAATAAATTTAATATTCAATTCTATTTATGTCTTTTTTAACAAATAAATTCTATTTATGTTTTCATTATTATTGTTAGTACGCGAAAATAGAAGTATTAAATTAATCAATAAATTATAATAAATAAATATCAATAATAACAAGTATTGAAGTAGGGAACAAGTATTGTAGTAGGGGCATGAATATTCACTACAAAAAAAAGGGGTTTCAGAGACGACATTTTCCATCTCTAACATAGTGAATTCCATTGCTAAAACTGTTTGGCGACAGAATATCGTTGTCGGTAAAACCGTCATTGATACCTTGGTTGCTAATTTTAGCTACGAATTTTGGGTTTTGTTGCTAAATTAACAACGAATATATGTTGTAGCCAATTGATTCCATCACTAATTTAGCGACGCAATATATGTTCTTGGTAATGGATTCCGTCGCTAAATTAGTGATGACAATGTTGTTGCTATTTAGTGACGACGACTTCTGTAGCCATTTTAGCTACGAAATTTAGCGACGACAACTTGTGTAGCTATTTTAGCGACGAAATTTAGCAATGACCACTTCTATAGCTGTTTTAGATACGAATTTAGCGACAACCACTTCTATAGCTGTTTTAGATACGAATTTAGTGACGACCACTTCTGTAGTTAT
Source organism: Jasminum sambac (assembly GCA_018223645.1). NCBI lineage: Eukaryota > Viridiplantae > Streptophyta > Magnoliopsida > Lamiales > Oleaceae > Jasminum > Jasminum sambac. The sequence continues at coordinate 34,197,343 of CP073648.1, forward strand.
TTTACCTATGAATTTGTTTGTTGCAAAATATGTTGTTATTTAGCCACCAACTAGTTCGTTGCAAATGTGTTTGTAATTACCTATGGTAAAGCCGTAGCAAAACTCCATCGCTATTTTGTGACGGTCACTTTCTGTGGATATTTAGCTATGAATTTGTTAGTTGCAAATGTGTTTGTAATTATTTACTACTAACTCCCCACAACATTCTATAGTTACTTACCAACGCTTTTGTTTGTTGTAAAATCATTTGTGATCAACTATAGACTACAATATTCTCGTTGCAAACTTCTATAGCTATTTAACGACCATTTTATTATTATGATTAGCTATGAGAGTTCTCGTTTAGATTAGATATAAGCTCATTTGTGCACATAAAATATTTTCCTCTTAGTTCTATTTCTAAGTATATCAATGCCAAAAGAAAGGTAAAAGTATTGAATTAAAATGTGAATAAAATACCATTTATTAGATATTTATTACAATAAGTACAAAAATTAACATAACTGCACAAGATTTTAATTTCGTAAAATCAATGTTCAAAACATAGAATTAAATAAATTAAGATTTCATTCCAAAAGGTAGTGAGAACCCATTTTGTAAAATAATGAATGACTCTATTGCATTATACTTGGTACCAAGGACAAAAAAAAAAAAGCAACTTGAGCATGCCAAAATAAAATAGAGTAATGTTTTGCCAACAACAAAACAATTATTTTTGTAGCTAAACAACCCTAAATACATGTACTTGCAAGGGTCAAACTTCCGATCCACTCCCATTCAACATCCTACGTATGTTATCTTCAAAAGTTTTGCGTTTCCTTTCTTCTTCTTGTGCCCTTTCTTCCATTCTCCTAACTAGTTCCTCATTCTCACGTGTTAGCTCATCTATCTTTTCTGTCAAAGTAGCAATTTCATCATTATTTTGAAGTAGAGTGGAGGATGAGCCAAGTTTGTTCACGGCAGGATGTTTAACTCCTAGTCCATGTAAAACACCACCTTTACTTGGGCCCTGACTAGCTTCGCACCATGCTTCAACATCCAATATAGGTTGTGTTGATTCATCTGGACCATGTTTCTCCACAATTGACGACTCATAGGTTTCCTGAAATATAAATTCAAGTTGTAATTAAATTAACATATAAAAATTTGATAAATACAATTTATACTTACACAAACAATTCTCGATTTGTTATCCACAAAATCCCCTTCTCCTTTTTTCTTTCGATGTACTCGCTTGAAAATTTGTGAAGCACTTGGTGGTTTGCCTAACAATTTTTCCTACAATCAATCAACAAAAGCTACACAATACATAAAACACAAAAAAAAGACCAAAGATGTCACCATATTGTAAAACATCCAACATACCATCTATACTCTACATGAATTGCCAGCACAACATATGAATAAGAAGTTGAATTAACATAATTTAAGAGAAATCTAGTAATACCAGTCGACGCTTGTGAGCAGCAAATGTGATAGAACCGCCTGTGTGCTTGGTGATTGTGCCAGACTTTAAAGTTAACCTGTTATCACGACCGGAGTTACCCTTTTTCTTCCAATCATCCTTGTTCCATTTACTATCAATAATTTCATTCCAATGCTCTGGACTTAACCATTGAGGTCCAAATCCCTTCCAAGCAAGAGGATTTTGGGACCTAATTTTCGCCTTTGCCTCTTTTCGTGCATTAAAAAATATGTCTCCATGACGACTAATACACGCAGTCATCCATGCCCTTTTCACCTCATTTTCATCATTTGTTGGCCAAGAGTATTGAGTCTAATATAGTGGGAATGTCAAATAATTAGTTTCAAAAATAAAAGGATTTTATTGTAATAAGTAAACTAACAAAGCAAAGTTAAACATATATACCTTAAATTTTTCCCATAGTAAAGTTTTTGTTTCCGGAAGCAATGATTTGAACGTTGGGTACGGTCCACCCAAGTTAGCCTTCAAACTGGCAGTTACCGCACGAGATGCCGAGGGGGTGATAAACCTATAATCATCATCAAATTAGTCAAACATTGAACAAATTAATGACTATCATCATCAAATCTGTATCATCGTTCGACATCATAAAAACTAGGGTCTATTTTATAAAGTAAATATACTATAAATTATGCAGAAGTTGGAAATCGTTGCATTTGTATGTAAACAAAAAAAAACAATAAAAATTCAGAAAATCGCCAAGAATTTCCACATATATTAAAGTAACTATCACCTATTATCAGCGAATTCCAGAGGAATAAGTCCAGAATTATCTCCATTGTTGCCCCTGTTTGGTCCCCTTGTGTTGCTCCTAGATCCTTCGTTTTCTCCTGTCGAATGATCTACTCCAGCATCGGAACCAGATCCATTTGAGTAATCTCCCATTGAGCGATCGTCATTCGAGTAATCGCCATCTTCATCTTGTAATCTATGAACCTTGGACATGGAATTAAATCTTGCTTTGCCCGTCATCTTCCTTTAGAATTTTTTTCGAGATATCGGGACTACGGCAAAAAGCAAGGGATGCAAAATTCATAAGCCTATTGTTGATCTAATATAGGGAAAAATGAGCGGGGATTTTATTTAGTAGAAGTATATTGCAGATTTTGTTTGAAATTTTTGGAAAATTTTTGGTGGGAATTTTCAAGGTTTATCATGCCAATAGTTCCGAAATTGCAGACGTAGTGACGTGGGGACGGAAATTAGATGAATACCTAGAAAGAATTGATATGGCGCATTCATTTTTCCAATTTCAGATATATGTAGAGCATGGTTTTCTCTTTTGATTGGATATATACCAATACCAGTGGCGTAGCCAGGATTTTATGATCGAGGGGGCGAGATTTTCAATTAATAAGATTGGACTTGTGGGCTCGGGAGTAATCCCCCGAATTTTTTTCTATAAATATAGGACGTTATAAAGTATAATTTAGTTGATAAACATTATCAAAGTACAAAATTTACACCAAGTTAATTTCGATTCAATACTTACATATATAAAGCATTAAATAGAGTATTATATTGTAAGGGTTTTCCAAATAATTTAGTTATTTTCAAAATTAATTTAATACATATTGCCACATTGAATATTATAATATTTAATTTATTCTCACAAATTATTATAATTTTCTTTTGTCATTTCATACATGGAATGAAGTTATTATTTCCTAAATTTGTGGATAAAAAATTATATTTTTTACTTGATTTTTTAACGGGATTTTTTTTAAAAATTATATATATTTTTTGTGGATAAATATATTTAATTATATATATTTTTTACTTGATTTTAAATTCCAACTTAGCTATATTCTAGTAGAAATTGTTTGGGGTTAATAAAAATTAAATTATTGAATAAAAAACAACAAGATTTAGAAAAATATTGTTACATCCTAATCCTAATACATGAGTGAGACGAGAGAAGAGAAGAGAGCAAGAGAGAGAGGTTTTAAAAATTAAGAGCAAGTCAGAGGAGAGAAGAGAGAGAGAATCCTAATATGTGAGTGAGAGGGGAGAAGAAAAGAGAGAGATTTTAATAATTAAGAGTGAGTGAGAGGAGAGAAGAGAGAGATTTTAAAAATTAACAATAGTACACCAAGACTCGAACTCAGGCTGTTCCGTGCAAGAAACTTTATCACCGGCCACTTTACCATCTTAGCCAAGGAAAGCTTTGTGAATAATGCACCAGTTTTATGTATATATTTTATATACGCGAATCTCACGGGGGCAAAGACTAATACAACCGCCAACGTCGCGGGGGCGACCGCCACCCCCAGCCCCCCTGTAGCTCCGCCCCTGACCAATACTAAAATGATGTTTATCCATTTTTCAAGTAAATATATAATTAAATATAAAACCAGAATTATCAATTCACTTAATTAGTCACCTGTTTAGTTTTCAAAAAATGGGCTTAACTTTTAACAATTAACTTACTTTATAAGTCAATATCAGTTTGTATATAAATATTTTGTTAGCGATGTTTGAAATTAAAAGCAATATTAATGTTTTTTGTCAGTAATATTTTATATTATTTAAAATTATCATGGATAAACAACTAATTTGATGGCTAAATAAATAAATCTTTTAGAGAAAAACCATCTATACGGACCAAATATATAATTAGTGAAACATTAAAAATAATAATTGAAGGGAAACAAGCTAAGATGTAATTACATCAAGAAATAAAAATTGAGAACTTTTAATTAAAATGTGGTGTACCAAACAATATTCATGGTGTGAATATAATTAACCGGCTAGCATTCTGTTATCCACAGTGGATACATTACGGTACCCACAATTGATCTGATCAATGACATATGCCCCTGATAGCGCCTCCCGGGGGGGTGATAAGTGCTAGAAAAACACTTAAATAACTCTTCTATTTTACGTATTTATGTGTTTTATTAGTATTACATGTTTATTTTTATGTGTTTTCCTTTTATTGTGTGTTTAGAGTCACAAAAAATCAAAAGGAGCCAAAATGGATAAAAATGGAGCGAAAACGGAACTTGGGACCGAAATGCAAGCAAATTCAAAGATGGAGGGCCTCCGATGCAATTTTATGAAAAGTTGTTTTTACAATTTTTCTTGTGCCAATATCAAAGAATATCAAAAGAGGATTTCCACATTTTTGTCGGATCCCAAATCGGAGTTTCCTAGTGAAAGTTATGGTCATTTGAAGAGAAAGGACAAAGCGTAAAAAATCAGCAGCTCGAATTTACTGCCGCAATTCAGTAATTTGACCATAACTTTTGTTACAAAATTCGGATTGACCTGCACTTTATATGGTTGGAAAGGACACTCAGAGGGCTACAACTTTGATGTAGACCTCTTCAAATGATTCGAATTATATCATGGTCAAAAATGGGCAAAACCGAGAGTGATGTGAATGGAGGATTTCTTGGGCCATGTTTTGGTAGAAAATTCATAACTTTCTATTAAAATACCAAAAAAAGGAAATTCCAATTGCACAATTCAGCCAAGATGCTTACCTATACCATGATACAATATTTGAACTAATGGAGCAATTTAAGATCATGATTTGGTGGTTACCAATTAGTGGAATCATAATGGAGTAGTTGTACAATTTTTTATCATGTTTTCTTGTGAAATTTTGCCTATAAATAGAGGCATTTGTAAGGAAGGAAATACACAACTTAGTAGAAGAGAATTAGCTAGTAGTTCTCTCCAATAAAATTTTCTTCTTCATTTGTTCTTAGTTTTAGCTTGAAGATTTTAGCTTTTCACATTCCGGCGGATCAATTCTTCGCTAAGTTCTCTTTTCCCTTTTATTTCTCTATTTATTTCTTAGTATTTATTTACTTGTTTACTATATTTTGCATAATCTATCATATAGTGGTGGTGATACAAGGCGAACACTCGCTAAAAAGTATGAAACCCGCATAATTATGAGTAGTTAAGACTTTTCTATCTAGTTCGAGGGGACGTTGTGTTCAACTAACATGTTGTTATCTTTTCTAACTCTTTAGTAACGTTTTATCTATTCCTCTACTTCAATTTGTTGATTTGTTATGCTTCTAAACCCGTTTTGAGTTTATCACGATTATTGCATTCACTTTGGCCAATTGAATCAATTAATCTTTAAATTTAAGTTACTTGCTAGGATTGGAACTTTTGATCCGTAATTGTCATTAGATTCCAATCAAAAGTAGCAAATGAATATCGTGCATATTTATTAACAAATCAACTTAGATGCATTAATTCGAGCTTGTGAAATTATTCATCTAATTCAACTCATTCTTCTCGTTCATTTCATACTAGCTTTGCATTAAATCCTAAGAGCTTGTTTAGGGTTATCCAATAGCTAGATGTTAAGTTAAAGAGCTTACTTTTAACTTAATATACTTAAGGAAGAATTCGTTAATCAGAGCTTCTCGGTTAATTGAGAGTTGATAAATTGAAGAAGGAATAGTAACACGTTGCATGGGAAAGATAAACACAAGTTGTTGACACAACCGAACCCGAGAACCAGATATTTATTTCAATTGTTTTATTTGATCTTATCTTTTGTCATTTGATTTTCATTCAAAATTCTCAAAACCCCCACTTTCCTATATTAATTGATAAAGACAACTAGATTAAGCACCGTTCCTCTTGGGTTCGACCCTTACTTACCACTTCTACATTAATTTGTAGTTCTGAAACCGAGTAAGGAAATAAATTAAACTTTGGCGCGCCGCGACAAACGCGCCCAGGGGGGGAAAAGGCGCAGTTTCACCAAATGTGTTGTCGATCTAAGTCATTATAGGTACCGTAACGTGCCCACTGCAGATAACGGAACGGGACTAATAATCAACCTATAACACTGGCTATTATAGCTTTTCGTCGATTATAAGCTTTGAATTCCAAGATGCGTTTTGCATTGACATCCCTCATCATATTCATCTCATAGTATTGGCTTCTCTATTTAGGATGTAAAATTCATTGTGCATTGCTGAGTGTTAAGATTGGCGATCCACAGTTTCTAATTTGGGCGTTCAATTTCTAATCGGGTGATCGCCAAGGAAATGACTACGCAATTGGCCATCATTAATTTTTTTACTTTATTTTTTATAAAATATATATTATTCCAATTTTCATCCATGGCACAGCATAACGATGTTTTTAATGCATTACAAAGAGTTTGTAATGGTGCAGTACACAAATTTTGTAATGGTGTTTAATTTGATTCTACTAAGAAGAGTAATACTTGCTGGAAGGAAATAGAGGAATGGAGAGGATTTATTATTATTATTATTATTATTATTATTATTATTATTATTATTATTATTATTATTATTATTATTATTTATGTTTTTACAACACATTAGTTTATCCATATACACACTTCAAGCTTTTTCCCCTTTTTTAAGAAACTATGCTAACTCGAAAAAGCCAAACTTGTGATAGAATTTTATTAATATTAAAAAGGTTATAGGAGGAGAGAAACGTGTAGCCTTACCTCCAATTTGAAGAAATACAACTCAAATTAAATCTTTCTATTTCACCCAACCAACATCTTTTTTTTTTTCTTTTCGTAGAAACAACAACAGTAGCATCATGTTTAATCTGATACTTACATAGTTTGGTAAGTTGCTCAAAGAGAAAGGTGGACCCTTTAATGATTCTATACGAAGACATTTGTGTATCACAATGCTTAGCCGAGTTTCATTCTAGCTAAACTATGCATCAACAATAACATTTTTTTTCTTTTTTAACCAAAGAAACATCATTCCATATCTTTTAACCACAAAGATACAACAAAGTCGAGGATAGTCCCTCCAAACATGAGAACAACACTTATCAAATGCGTACTTAGCAAAGCTATGAGCCACCATATTGGCTTTCCAATTAATACATACACATTTTGGATAGACATTAAGTTCAACAACCTAGCAATCTTACAAACTATGATCCTAGCCTCACTATCAACATTTGCATCATGGATATCTTTTTCAGCTTGTCGGCAATCAGACTCAATTGAATCAATAGCAAGACTTTTATCTCTGGAGCATTGTAGGTCTACTAGAATTGCCATGGGCTCACACAAATGCACATCTAGTTTGCCCCTCAAAGCTCATGTATATCCTGCCAGCATCTTCCCAGATTCATTCCTAATAAACACACCAACTGCATAGTATCTACAACACAATTTATAAGAAGCATCACCATTAATTTCAAATTTACAATGATCAGGCCTAAGCCATTTGCGCACGCCATCTTCATTGCAGGCCCCTCTATTGGCTGTTGTTCCTATGATAGCTCTAGCAGCCCTAAATTCAACAAGAAAACCAGTAGCTGTCATCAAAATAGATGGACCTAGAAGCCATACCTCACAAAGTTTGCAATGCAACTCCTTTACTCAATATCTCAAGTCAGCTCTTTGATTTCCAAAACAACACTGTTTATTCAATCAGTGAAGTTGATACTTCCTCCTACCTTACAATATGTTCCTTTTTATTAGTTGATCACAATAAGATGAAAAAAATAACATCGTAGGACAACATTAGTTCAAGCTTCAATGCTGAAATACCAATCACACATTTTACCAGTATTATTCAGTTCACAATGCAAATATTAGCAACAAATCAATAATCAATGAGCAATGAAATAATTTTCATAAAAATTCCAAAACAATAAGAATTGGAGTATATCTAGTACAAGTTACTCCGGTAATAAAATCAATTAAGTGGAAAGATGCTAGATAAAACACAATCAAGGTAGCAGTGGTAGAATAAGAAATGTTGGGAAATTGGCTTCTTCATGGTTGTTTCTTCAAGGCAGTAGCCACATGTGACACCAATATATAAAATATATTCACAACAACTTCTTCATTTCTGCAAGACATTAAAAGAAATAATTAACAACTTGAAAATAGAAGCAGAAAACAAGCAATTTCAATGCAAATACGGGGTTCAATTAACTTGAATGTGCAATGTTGCTCAATCATCTTACTACACATCTTCTTCACTTGCATTAGGTGATTCACTTGCATAATCTCTCAACCAACCAAAAAAACGTTCTTCGCGTAAACTATCAAGCTGTGCTTCAGACCGTTGAGGATAAGCCATCTTCATTTGTTTATCGAATTCCCTACATAATAAATAAGATTGTCATTAATCCTACCTAAAATAAAAAAATCTAAAATCTATTTTCAATACGATTATAAAGTACTTACACAACAAAAGGAGTAACTTCTTCACAATTCAAGACCACATATCGTGAAGCTGCTTTAAATTCATTTTCTGTCATAAATCTGACATTTGAACGTTGTGTGCCAAAGGGTCTTCCAGGATGCGTAAAAATCGACAATCGCCCTTGGCAATCAACAAAGCCTCCATCATCATTTCTCGGCACACGATTCAATCTCGTTTCAATGTTGTCCTCGAAACATAACGAGCAAAAAATTGAAGTTTCCTCAACTAAGAATGCCTCCACAATGGATGCCTCAACATGAGCACGATTTTTTACCTTCTTTTTTAAGTGATGTAAGAACCTGTAAAATGTGAAACTTGTGTTACTCTTTTTAGGTCTTGGTACAAGATAATTTAAAAATTGAAGCGTGGCATACCTCTCAAATGGATACATCCATCGATACTGCACAGGCCCTCCAACCTTCGCTTCATATGGTAAGTGAATTGGAAGATGCTCCATGGAATCAAAAAATCCAGGTGGAAATATCTTTTCAAGCTTGCACAATGTTATAACAATGTTTTGTTCCATTTGCTCCATGTCTCTCACTCTTAAAACAGTAGAGCATATGTCCCTAAAAAAATGGCTAAGTTCAGTTAAAGCTTCCCAGATAGGTTTTGGCAACAAGTCTTTAAATACAATTGATAGCAATCTCTGCATAAAAACATGACAATCATGGCTCTTCATTCCATAGAACTTGCAGTCACTCTTAACACAACGTGCAATATTTGATGCATAACCATCAGGCATCCGTAAATTTCTTATCCAATTGCAAACTTCTCGTTTCTGTTCCTTTGATAAACTGTAAGAAGCCTTTGGCATGTAGATTTTTCCTTTTCCATCTTCATATACATGCAGCTCAGGGCGGTTGCAATAAAGCTCCAAATCTTTCCTGGTCTTGAAATTGTCTTTGCTTTTTCCTTTGATATCCATAACTGTATTGAATACATTGTCGAAAAAATTCTTTTCAATATGCATCACATCTAAATTGTGTCGTATAAGATTTGAATGCCAATAAGGCAACTCCCAAAAAATACTTTTCTTTATCCAATTATGGCTACAACCAAACCCTTCAATTTCTTTCCTCTTGCAAGGTCGACCACTTGAAATATTAGGTAGATTCTCAACTGTACTTCGCATCTCAGTACCTGTTAATCGCTCTCTTGCCACATCTTTCTCAACTCTGCCTTTGTAAAACTTGTCTCGTTGCTTTCTAAAGACATGCTGTGGTGGCAAAAATTGACGATGACAATCAAAAAAAGATGCTTTTCCTCCATTCTTCAGCCGGAATGATTTAATTTGATCCATACAATATGGACAATACTTTGGGCCATGTGTACTCCATCCAGACAACATCCCATATCCCGGAAAATCACTAATAGTCCACATTAATGCAGCTTTCATGTTAAAATTCTGATTTGTATGTTTGTCGTACGTTTCAACACCTTTGGTCCACAATATTTTCAATTCATCTATTAGAGGACGCAAATAAACATCGATATTTTTCCCCGGGCTCTTTGGTCCAGGGATAACCATATTTAAAAATAAATTATCTTGTCGCATGCACATCCAAGGTGGGAGATTGTACACATTAATGATAATTGGCCAACATGAATATTGTACAGTAGACATGCCAAACGGGTTGAAACCATCTGTGCATAAACCAAGGCGTATGCTACGTGGGTCGAGAGAAAAATGCAGATAAGTTCTATCAAAATGCTTCCACACCTCACCATGTACGGGATGTGACATTATGTTATCTGTAAATTGATTCTTTGAATGTCATATCATATGCTCTGCAGTATGCCTTGACATATATAATCTTTGAAGCCTTGGAGTGAGAGGCAGGTATCTTAACACCTTTTGTGGCACCTTATGTCCAGATCGAGAAGGTTTATCTTTGTACCTTGCAGTTGTGTCATTGTCGCAAGTTTGGTGTGGTTACTACAGCCGGGCCAGAGAGGTTTATTGGCGTCTTCCAATAGTTTAAAGAAATTTAATGCCCTGTTATTTGGGATTTGTTCCTCAGGAGCATAGTGATCTTGATTGATAAAATTATCATACATTTCAGGCCCCATTGCGTCTATGACCATTGAGTGATGTCTATTGTCTGTTGTAGCTCGTTCAGGAGAGGCCTCACCCAAATTTTGTCTACCTGGAATGAATGGTTCCCCATGCGAAGTCCATTGCGTATAACCGTTCGTAAATCCATTGCTATAAAGATGAAATCTCACGTCATCCTCTTCCAAAAATTTTCTGTTGTCACAGCGAGAGCATGGACACTTAATTTTACCACTTGTATTTGACATGGAAAATTTAATAAACTCATCGACACCTTCAATGAATATGTCAGAAAGAAAACCGTTATTTGAACGTTGTGACATCCAACTACGATCCACTTCCATAATTGTTCAATAACAACTGACAATTCTTACTTCTTTCCTGAACAATGTAAAAATTAACAAAGCATCCTCATAAATAACATTAACAATCGAATCTAGCATCTCTATTTTTTCGGGGAAAAAAAAAAAGGAAAACCACTTAAACTTTTATCACTTTAAGTATATCTTTTAAAACGCGGAATTTCATCTTCTCAATACAAGAAATCAGCCATATTTCATTTGACATTGGAAAATTCAACTATAATGATTTTAGATGCATTTTACAATCAAAACTAACAACAATACATGCTAACATAATACAGTTAGTTACTTTATATGTTAGTAACCTAATATATGAATCAATGTACTCTCATTCCCAAGCAAAATTATGATATTCATCATTAAAGATTATGAATTAAATTTAAAATTTATTTAACACATTGACCCAAAAATCCAATTATGAGTTTCGGCATATAATAGTTCGCAAATCATAGTTACATCTTTCCATCACTTTCTTACTTGCATTTTTAATTCAAGATTTAAGAACATTAGTCTCTATTGCATTTACATCAATTTTACTACATTATTATGCCTATTAAATTCAATAACTGCAAATACAAATAATCTTTAATATATAAAAAGTGGCTTGCAGTGAGATGGTTTAATAATAAAATCTGTATCTTTCACAAGGGGTTCTCAAATCTGTATCTTTCACAAGGGGTTCTCAAATACCTTGACAGAAAGAGATAAAGCGCACATACTATCATAAATATTTATTACACGCCTAAATTATGAGATGGTTTTATAGAGCAAGTACTTGATTCATTGAACTCGCCACACAAAGAAATTTTGTTTCTATAACTTGAAAATACAATAAGAATGGTTCACATTAATTCGAAAAGATGGTGTTGTTTTTATTGTCTAGTTCACCGTTTTTGGGTAAGAAAGGAGCTCTAGCACATTACACGCACACACGACATTGTTGTCACACAACCCAACATAATGCACATGTGTGTGTGTGTGTGTGTTTGTGTCTGTGTGTGTAAATATCTTAATCCACATAAGAATAACAATAAGAAACTTCACATAAACGAACTTGTGAACAAAATGTTTAGTTTGGGATACATTTTTTGTAACTTGACAATTTTAATGTTTTATCATTGTCAGCACATTACACTACCTCTCTCTCTTCTTCCTTTCTTCTCTTCTATTCTTTTATCTTTAATTTTATAATATTCATCTGCTTCAACTTTAGTTGGGCTTATTGTATTGAACCTCATTCTTATTTGAATTTGTTCTAAGGATAAGAGAGCAAAAAGATATTTGAGGATCTTTCGTCAATTGATATCTCCTGTTCCAATATTCCCACTATTTAGACTTACAAATAACCAACAATCCTAGAAACTAGGACTCACTTGCCAATGTATATTTAGTTTTTTTTTTCCTAGTATACCCTTATTAAATATGCATTGTTATTAATGAAGATGTATTAACATTATTAAATGTAGGGCATATTTGAAAAAATACAACAAAATTTTACTTTTCCAATAATATTAATTGCATTTTTCTTAAACTGTGTGAAAGCCAAAGTGGGACTATCTTATTGGGATGGAGGGAGTAATTAAAATCACATAACACAAGGAAATAACTTAGCTCCATCAGTCCATTATCTACCACGTCTCATAAGCTATTGTATGCCTCCAACAATTTCGGCACTTATCACAGTACAACAATTATATGAAACGAGCTGGCAGTGTGAGGAAAAAAGAATGCCTTATTTCATTATTTAAATAAATTAAATAACTAAACTCCATCTATCTATGATTTTAATTGCAACGGAGTTAAAAGATAATTGAATTCATTTCGCATCTTGTATCTTCTTCAAATTTTACATGATTTGTACTCATAGCAAAGGCCGAAATTTTGAATACTTGAAAAGGAAATTCAAGAACAAGCACAGGCGTGAGAAGGGACTTCACTGCGTGAGGTTGATGAATTAGCGACGAGATCACAAACCGAAAGTAGATGAATCAGCGACGACCTCACCGGCGGAAGAGAGACGATAGAACCACTTTAGCCGATTTGCATATAGACGGATGAATATAGAGACAAATACAGAGACGGATGGGAAATTTAATTTGGGATTAAATTGGGCACTTTAGCCTTATTATACATTGGGCTGGACTTGGACTCAAAAACATGGGTGGATTTATACATGGATCAGTTTTTTAAAATACGGTCAGAAGTGCTGTTGCTCAACTTCAATATACTTTGCAATGACAAAATTCATTGCTAAATAGTAACTTTAATGACAAATAATTATAAGAAGTGATACCAACGAACTTGTAATATATTGCCATTAGAAAATTTTGTCACTAAATGTGAATAATTTTTTTTACTTAATTACCGACGACACATTCCTTTGGTAAAAGTATAAAATATTAATATAAATATTTTTGTAAAATTTAGCTACTGATTAGTGACGATAACTTAGCAACGACACTCCTCTTGTTGGTAAATCTGTCTCTATATCTCATAATTTAATTTTATTGGATTAATTAAATATTCCGTTGGTAAGTTGTAACTAATCTGTCTCTAATAGCGACGTCTAGCTTCCGTCGCTAAAATTCCGTCGCTGAAGGTGCACTATCTTGTAGTGATTATTTCCAATAGATAAAACCTCTATTACCATAACAAAAATCGTTGCGCTAGATAAAGATATTGCGATGATGGATGTAGTTGTAGAAGATGTCGTCGCCATAGAGTTTCCAGTCTATTGCAGCGACATTTATCGTCACAATATTATCAACTACGGCGCCGGAAAATGTTATTGCAATAACGACAGAATTTAATCGCAGTATAGCTGTAAGCACGAGCATATTACAATAATACGTTACAACAGCATTGTAGGTGTATTGCGACTAAAAACTTATTAAAGTAATTTTATATTGGATATACCTTTCCATGCAACGGACGAGTGATATAGCGCGGAAATATAAGGAAAACTTTGTCACAAATTTTAGAAAATCATTTGTATTTTTTTTTACACGGGTTCTAAATTATATTTTGAATATATATTTTCCCGTGCCATGCACGGGGTGAAAGTACTAGTATCCTTTAAAAAAAAAAAGACACAAAACTACAAATTAGTTTTTGTGGCAATGGTACGGTAAGTAATAATAATTTGCTTAGTATATGTTTAATTTAAGCCTTTAAAATCATGATTGATTAAAAAAAATCAAAACACTTGCAAATTGTGGAGAAAAGCCAATTCAATTGACAAATTTAACTAATTGTATACCTGACAGAATGTAATTAGTACAACAAAGCAACAACTAATTTTCTATCGTGATAATCGATTTCTAATTATAACTTCTAATTCACTCATACTTTATGTCTATGTAGATATAGACTTATAAACGAACTATGTTCTTGCATTTCTTATGTTGTCTAAAAATGCATAGACGTACGTAATTAGACTTCTTAAATCTTTTCAAATTTCAAGTCTAAATATATGCTTAATTATAAGCTGTTCGAAATCTAAGTATAAAAATCGTAATACATTACGAGACAATAACGATAATTTTGATGCTTCATATATCCCCCACTTCGACGGAAAAAAATTTGTAAGAATTTAACACTGTAGGTCAAGACCAATGAAAATAAATTATTTACAAGAAATCATATTTCGTGAAGTTTCATTTGTTGTGGCCTTGATTTATATGCCTGGACTCCATGAATAATCATGATCAAACATGTAATAAGAGGTTTCTTTGACAAAATTATTTTAATGATCATGTTATTTCATACTCAGTTTTAGTCATCACACTAAAAAAATAAATAATAATAATAATAATAATAATTTTTTTCCCTTACATCTCTTTATAAAGTTTCTTTTTTCAACTATTCACAAAAAAAACTATTTTCATATCTCATCCCAAAAAACAATTGTTAAACAAACTCTTAAATACGTACGTATATACAATCTAAGTTAAATATTAGAATAAATATTGAACGGCATTATTTAAAACATATATATGACATATATCGAGGCCAACATGCTTTATCATTCCTAAATTTTTTCAGAGGTTAAACCCGCTATCCTCTCTGCAAACCTGATTTATTAGAAGATTAAATTCACAAAATCGAAACTATAGAAATATATTTATTTAAATTATTTCGTGAAATTCTACCATAAAAGTCGTATAACGATTAACGCCAATGAATATCAAGTTTCCAAGTCTATAAAGTTAATAGTATTTTCCGATTTCATGTATGCTCATGACTACTTTTTCTTTTCAATTTAATCAATGCTTATTTTTCTAGTTCATGAATGTTAGTGTATTTGTTTCATTCCTTATATAAATTATTCTTCAAATTCATAATTTTGGATTTTAATTACGTCATTTGGGTCGTTAATTAAATACGTTTTTAGTTTTGTTTATAACACAATACTCCACGTCTTCTTTGCAAACATACCATAAGAAAATGTTAAATGAATGTAACACATAAAATAGAGAGGCTTTCATAATGCAATAATTCATGATATGATCATTGATTTAAAGATGAAGTGACGGAGAAAAAAAGATATTGTTAAGTGTATATATAATATGTGAAATTTTACTTAAACTACTGAGTATCACTACTAAAAAATTGGCTTTCAGCCACGGCAATTTTCCGTTGCAAAAAAGGATATTTCCGTGGCAAATGCAGAAAAGCAACGGATAATATCCGTTGCAACTTGCGTTGCAGAAAGTAGCGTAGCTAATTTATGTCGTGGCTAATTCGGTTGCAAATTTGCAACGGAAGTTTTCCGTTGCAAATTTGCAACGGCATAGAGATGCCATTGCATATTTGCAACCGCACCTAGAGTTGCAACCTCGCAACGGAATCATGGGCCATTGCAAAAACTTGCAAAAACTTGAAACGGAAGCAAATGTCATTACAAGGACCCGACCAATCACCACAATTTTATCCACTAATTTATCCTTATCATTTGAACCACTTGAGATTCGAACCCATAACCCCATGGATAAGGAGCATAAACCAACCACCAAGTCAATCATCATTCTTGTTCATAAATGGCCTTTATAATGTATTTGTTATATCATTCTTTAGTTTTCTTATTTAAAAATTAATTTAGTTTTATTAAAACATTGTATATATTAAAATACTATTTGATTAAATCTTCTTAATTTTTTACTTGTTTCCTCTAAATAATTAATTTTCATTAAAAAATTGTATATATTTTTTAAATAATGTATGTATATAATTTGCAAAAAATTATATGCGTTCTATTGTTTTTGTTGGGAGCTTTTTACATATCAAACTATTATGGTAACTTAATGTAAAATTATCAATTCATTTTTAGAATTAAAAAAATAATATTCTGCATTAAAGAAATTAAAATAAATTAAAAAGTTATTGAATTATTCAGTGAATTTTGTTTTGTTTAGTTCAAATGATTCATCTTCAACTTAATTTAATATTAATAACTAAAAGTAAATAATTATTTTTTATTTAACCATTTCAATGATTCAAGCAATTTTTTTTTTTTTTTTGATTGGGAGCAAACTAATGTAGATCATATATTTATTTTTGTTAATGTCAAAAATAGTATGGACTACTTAAGTATCAACTTTAGTGAGTGTTAGGGGCTGGTCAGCAGTAAGTGGGGCAGTAAAAATGTATTTATAGCCAAGCAAGGAGCTGATACTGATTAAAGAGGATTTCTTGTGTCCCTAATGGCCACTAAGTGTTCTATTTATAATGCAAGAGCGTAATAGGGGGTGGTAGGTCATCATTGAGGCGGCTGTACCGGCGTCAGAATAGGTGTGATGATTGCTCCAGCTGTACCTGACAGTCGTCAGCATTTAAGGCGATGACCTCGGAACTCGCATGCAGCCGCCATTGCATTTATGAAGGGAGAATGTTCTATCAGTTGCAGGTGGTGTCAGAGTGTCAGATGACAGGTGGATTGTCCTTGTTGTCGGTCACTGTAGCGGTTTGGACTAGCCGCAAACTCTGGCCGAGCTGACCTCAGACCGCTCGTCGGAAACTATGACGTGGGAACAGCCCCTGATAAGTGCTAGAAAAGCACTTAAATAACTCTTCTATTTTATGTGTTTGTATGTTTTATTAGTGTTATATGCTCCGTTTTATGTGTTTTTCCTTTATTGTGGTGTTTAGGGTCATAAAGAATCAAAAGGAGTCAAAATGGATGAAAATCGAATGAAAACGGAAACTCGGGACCAAAATGCAAGCGAATCAAAAATGGAGGGCCTCCGATGCAATTTTATGAAAAGTTATTTTTATAATTTTTCTTGTACCAATGTTTAAGAACATTAAAAGAGGATTCCCAAACTTTTTCTGAATCCCAAATCGGAGTTTCCTAGTTAAAGTTATGTACGTTTGAAGAAAAATGACTAAAAGTGTCATATCGAAAAAAATCAGCAACTCGGATTTACTGGCGCAGTGCAGTAATTTGGCCATAACTTGAGTTACAAAAATTGACTTGACCCAATTCTTGTTCCTGTGGAAAGCAGACTCAGAGGGGTACAACTTTGGTGTTCATGACTTCAGATGATTCGGACATTATGGTGGTCAAAAATGGGTAAAACCGTGACTATTCTGAATGGAGGATTCTTTGGGCCATGTTTTGGTAGAAAATTCATAAATTTCTATTAAAATATCCAAAAGATAAAATTCCAATTGCCAAAGCAAGATAAGATGTTTACCTACACCATGATAAAATTCCATTATCATGATTTGGTGGATACAATTTAATAAACCCATGATGGTGCATGAGTGTAATTTTTTTATTGTATTTTCTTATGAAATTTTGCCTATAAATAGAGGCATTTGTAAGGAAGGAAGACACAACTTTGAAGAGAGAATTAGCTTGTGATTCTCTCCAACTTTCTCCTCAATAAAATTCTCTTCACCAATTGTTCTTAGTTTCTAGCTTGAAAGCTCTTAGTTTCTCATATTCCGACAGAAGTAAAAACCTAAATTTAGGTTCGAATAATCAATCGACGATACTTCGGCCGTGAATATGATTAGCGGAGCATTTCTTCGCTAGTTTTTCTCTTTCTTTTATTTTTCATGTTTGAGAAAGATAATTTCTCATATATTGTGGAGGTGATACAAGGCGAACACTCGCTAAAAAGTATTTAACCCGCATATATGAGTGATTAAACTTCTCTATTTATTTCTTAGCATTTATTTTCTTGTTTCTATATTTTTGCATATTATTTGTGATAGTGAAGTATAATCTATTATATTGTGGAGGTGATACAAGGCGAACACTCGCTAAAAAGTATGAAACCCACAAATATGAGTAGTTAGACTTCACTATTTAGTTCGAGGGGAACGTTGTGTTCAACTAACATGTTGTTATCTTTTCTAACTCTTTAGTAACGTTTTATCTATTCCTCCACTTCAATTTGTTGGTTTGTTATGCTTGTAAACCCGTTTTTGAGTTTATGTGATTATTGCATTCACCTTGGCCAATTGAATCAATTAATCTGTAAATTCAAGTTACATGCTAGGATTGGAACTCTTGATCCGTAAATATCATTAGATTCCAATCCAAAGTAGCAAATGAATATCGTGCATATTTATTAACAAATCAACTTGGATGCATTAATTCGAGTTTGTGAAATTATTCATCTAATTCAACTCATTCTTCTCGTTCATTTCATACTAGCTTTGCATTAAATCCTAAGAACTTTTTTAGGGTTATCCAATAGTTAGATGTTAAGTTAAAGAACTCACTTTAATTTAATACATTTAAGGAAGAATTCGTTAATCAGATCATCTTGGTTAATTGGAGTTGATAAATTGAAGAAGGAATAGTAACACGTTGCCTGGGAAACATAAACACAAGTTATTGACACAACCGAACCCGAGAACTAGATATATCTTCAATTGTTTCATTTTCATTTTTTATATTTCGTCATTTTATTTTCGAATTTCATTCAACTTCACAAAACCCCCCTTCTATATTAATTGATAAAAATAACTATATTAAACACCGTTCCTCTTGGGTTCGACCCTTACTTACCACTTCTATATTAATTTGTAGTTTTGAAACCGAGTAAGGAAAAAAATTAAACTTTGGCGTGCCGCGACAAACGCGCCCAAGTTTTTGGCGCCGTTGCCGGGGAACGGTTAACTAATTTAGTTGCTTTTATTAATTAATTAAAAAAATCTTCACTTGTATGCATAATACTCGATCCACTAATCGAATTCTTGAAAATTTTGACCCAGAAATCAAGAAATCCATTCGAAGACGAATAAGACAAGCAAAACAAGAACAAGAAATGCCTGATAACAACAACGAAAGAACTCTTGAAGAAATGGCAACTCCTGAAGTTACTCAACAACCATTGTGTATCACCTTTCCAACCATAGAAGAAGGTAAAACTTTCGAGTTGAAATCCAGTTTGATACATCTTCTACCATCTTTTCATGGACGATCCGGCGAAGATCCGTACGGACACTTGAAGGAGTTTCATGTGGTGTGTGATAGTATGAAACCCCCAGGCATCACTGAAGAGCAAATCAAGCTCAGAGCTTTTCCATTTTCGCTAAAAGATGCCGCCACAGATTGGTTATATACTTTACCACCAGGATCAGTCACAACATGGATTCAAATGAAGCAACTTTTCCTTGAAAAATACTTCCCCGCTTCAAAGACCTCAAACATTAGGAAAGATATCTCTGGAGTACGCCAAAACAATGGAGAAACTCTTTATGAGTATTGGGAGCGTTTCAAAAAGCTCATTGCAAGCTGCCCGCATCACCAAATCAGTGAAAACCTCCTAGTGCAATACGTCTATGAAGGTTTATGTCAATCAGACAGAAACATGGTTGATGCTGCTAGTGGAGGAGCTCTGATGAACAAAACCCCTGCTGAAGCAAGAACATTGATTTCAAATATGGCTGAAAACACTCAAAAATTCAGTACAGACCGGGAAACGAACATTCGAAGAGTAAATGAGGTAAGTAACTCCAATGTTGAAAACCAACTCTCTGAACTAACCCATCTTCTCAAACAAATTATTGTAGGGAACAATCCACAAGTCAAAGAATGTGGTATCTGCACAAATCTAGGACATCCTACATATGCTTGTCATGTTCTGCAAGTGGATAACAATGAACAAGTGAACTCAGCAAGCAATTTTCCATTCCCAAGGCAACAGTACAATCCATACTCAAACGCCTATAATCCAGGATGGCGAGATCACCCCAATCTGAGTTATGGAACCAACAAGCCCCCAGGTTTCTTTCCTAACAAACCTCAAGGCCAATTCTAGCAACAAGGGAATTTCCAACCTCAAGGGCAATTTCAAAAAAAACCTCAATCATCAGGTATGTCTCTCGAGGATATGGTGAAAACATTAGCAACTAACACTGTGCAATTTCAACAGGATTCCAAGGCAAGCATTCAAAACTTGGAAAACCAGATGAGTCAATTGGCAACTGCCATCAATCGACTGGAAGCACAATCTAGAGGGAAGTTACCATCCCAACCTAAGGTAAATCCAAAGAATGTTAGTGCCATAACTTCAAGGAGTGGAAAAGAGATCGAAAACCCTCACAAAGAAGTTCCCACACATGAAGATAAAGAAGAAAAGCTTGAAAAGGAGGTATGTCCTAACCCCTCTATCATTGCTAAAGTGATCCCTCCCCCTTTTCCGAGTAGATTAGCAAAAGCTAACAAAGAAGACAAGGAATTAGAAATTTTGAACACATTTAGAAGAGTAGAAATCAACATTCCATTGTTAGATGCAATCAAGCAAATCCCACGCTATGCTAAGTTTTTGAAAGATCTTTGCACTAATAAGAGGAAATTGAAAGGAAATGAAATGATAAAAATGGGAGAAACCGTTTCAGCGGTATTCCAGAAGAAGTTGCCTCCAAAATGCAAAGACCCGGGTATGTTCACTGTCCCTTGCACCATAGGCAATCACCACATTGACAAAACACTTATAGATTTAGGAGCATCCATAAATGTCATGCCTAGATCCTTGTATGCTTCACTAAATTTAGGAAAACTGAAAAAAACTCACGTAATTGTGCAACTAGCTGATCGTACCAATGCATACCCGGATGGAGTGATAGAAGATATGCTAGTCAAAATAAATGGTTTAGTTTTCCCTGCTGATTTTTACGTGCTTGATATGGCTGATGAACATTCACCTCACCTTACACCTATCATATTGGGACGTCCATTTCTTTACACTTCTCGCACTAAAATTGATGTCTATGAGGGTATACTATCCATGGAATTTGATGAGGAAAAAGCGAACTTTAATATTTTTGATGGTTCATTGCGCCCTAATAACACTTGTTCTGTCTTTGCAATTAATTAGACTAACCCTTTTGTGCAAGAAATGTGTAAATTGAATTGCAAAGCTAGCGTGCCACATAAAATGGAGTCAAAGCACAATTACCTCATCTCAAAGAAGGAAGCCCTTAGAACAGAGAACCAAAAGATTGGACAAGAATTCAAGGTGGACAGCCAAGAAATCAAGACTTTCAGAGGAAACTGTCAAAGACAAAATGGAGCTGCAATGGATTTGAGAAACCATACTTGACAAATGGGAATTGTGTCGAGCTAACGACTTTAAACAAAAGCGCTCTTGGGAGGCAACCCAAGCATTTTTTCTCATTTTTAGTTTTTTTGGTATTTTTATTATTTTTATTTTTTTATTTCTCCGTTTTTTATCTAACGTACTAAGGAAGATGTTGCCTTGTAACTGTAGAAGGAAGATATCCAGAGATTCAATTATTTGGGAAGACATGATGGTGCACAAATCGGTGATTAGCAATAGTTACTGATAACGTGTGTAGATTAATTATTGATATTGGACAATTTATCAACGCGTCTTCTCGGATACTCTTCCCATCATACTCCTTCCAGCACACTCTACATGCATGGTTGTCGGTTGAAACAGTCCTCATTTGACTATAAATCCAGATCATTCTCCACTTGAAACCACGACCACAATTTCAATTACTCTGTGAGTGTTCCTTTCTAGCAGTGATTAGGTATTTTTCTTCTCTTCTTGATTTTTTTCTCTTATTCTTCCTCTCTTCTTCTTATTTGTTTTTCTTATAGCATGGATGTCTGTGATATTTTTGTATATATATGTCTTTTCCTCATATTAATTGATTATGCAATTCAAATTTTCTTTTTGTTTTTCCCTCTTCAATATCTTTGAAAATATGGGAGAGTGTGATAATCTACTGTGCTTATTGATTTTGATGGTTTTAATCTTATTTCTTCAGTGTTTCTTTTTCTTTCGTGTGTTACGTAGCTAAACAAAAAAAATGGATAACAAATTTTCCCAAATCCACAAATATTACCCGTCATTGCTTTTGAATGCTTTGAAAGAGATTTATTATTATAGAGTAGGACGGTTAAAAATGTTGATGGAAAAGGAATTGCCCGAGGATATCCGTTGGTTGATTGAAGCAAAGGTCCGATTAGGAGGTGAAATGCCAGCTTTGAGCACTAAATATGCACCAGGATTAGGCAAAAGTAATTTTGCCAAGAAACGAAGAGCAAAAAGAATGAATGTGTACTATAAATGTGCTAGATGGCCTTATAAATGCACTCGATGGACCTGCAACTCAGGTAATCCTTCCATTGGATTTGTGTCCACAAATCGAGAAGATAAAATATGTTTCATAAAGGATGGCATGAGTAAGGAGTCTTTGGATGATATCCATCAAACTCTTGAGACGCATCCTAGTGGAATGGTGCAAATCGAACTTCTCAATTTGTGGAGTGAATTTAAAAACGAACAAGAACGATATAGTCTTGGGAATCTGACTTTAAAAGACCATGTTTGCCAGTCTATAAGAAAACTGGATGGGAAGCCTATCCCCAACTCATAGAAGGCATTTAAGCCGTTTCTGGATGTAAAACCAGAGGAAGATGTGAGCCACAATCACAACTACGTGTATATATTGTTATTTTTAATTTTTTTGTGTTCTGGTGTCAGTTTTTAGTGTGCAAAATCAATAACCTATGGAGGCTACTACTTCTGCCGGAACTAGGAGTTCAAAGAGGACATTGAGGGTCATAAGTCTCTTTGGTGGAATCAATTTGGGACAACCAACGCTTCTAGCACCAGTAGTAGAAGTTGGAACAGTACTTGGAGATCGAAAAGGCAAGATAATATATGGAGGAGGTTACCATGGACTGATAGGGTGTGCCATTCAATCTGCGTACGTACGAGGATCAACAGTGATTGGTATTACTGTGCCACCTTTAAAACAGGTGTATGGTGAAACCATCGGCTCTCAGGTAAAGGCGAAATCGTTGTTTGAACGCTTAACATTGATGATAATGCATTCGGATGCTTTTATTGTATTACCAGGGGTTTTGAAACTTTGGAACCGATCTTTTGCATAATTTCTTGGGCCACGTTGAATCTACACTCTAAACCAATTGG
Organism: Jasminum sambac; assembly: GCA_018223645.1. Classification (NCBI taxonomy): domain Eukaryota; kingdom Viridiplantae; phylum Streptophyta; class Magnoliopsida; order Lamiales; family Oleaceae; genus Jasminum; species Jasminum sambac. Next base: position 34,220,868 of record CP073648.1, read on the forward strand.
TCTTTTAAACATTCAAAACCATTTCAATGGTTTATTGGCATTTCTCGAATTTTTAGTTCATCAAAAGCTGATTTCTCCTAATACTTTAAAAATAATTTTTATTATACCATCAATTGAGGAATTATTGGAGAAATTAGAAGCCTATGTACCACAAATGCATGTAGAAGTGCATGTCATCGGCCAGAGGAATTAAGCGAAAGAAAAAGAGATCCGAATGAATTGGATTTAGAGTTAAGGTTATGAATGTGGAATAGCTAACTTCAGATGGTAGAATACGGAGTTAACTCTGGAAACACATCTGTGTTACGCTCTGGAATAAAAAAAAATTTAGTTGTCGTTTTTCTTGTTCTGTAAATATGTTGATTGCAGGTCGTTTGCTCTTGGATTGTTGACATGTTCCTAAGAAGTGCTCCATTGTGCAACCACCATCCCCGATTGGCACAACTCATTGCTTACCATAGGGGAGTTTCTATTTCTTCTCTTTTTCATGCTTTCTATATTTCTACATTGGGGACAATGTAGAATTTAAGTGTGGGGGAGTGGCATATTGTGGTCTGCGTGTGATTTTTTTTTTGTTATTTGTGTCGACGATTTTGCATGAGATAGCAACTTTTGAATATGATTGAGCTTAATTTGCGTTACTTAGCTGAAACTACAAGATCTCGAAAAAAAATGTGTCATGTTCTTCTCCAAGCACAGCTGGCAAATTTATCTGAGCACATTTATATGTAATTTATTATCATTCTCTGGAACACAAATTGAAGGTTGAAAATGTTGATTTTTTTAATTTTTCTAGACCATAGTAAACTAACTTTTTCTTTTCTTTTTTCTATCCATTCGTCCTGCTCAAAGTAACCTGGAAACATCAATTGTTAGCAAGGTGGAGTTATAATCGCATGGTATCTATTTTTGGTGAATATGTCTTTTATTAATAGAGTTTAAAAAATTTTGGAAAAAGCACTGACCTATGTTGAGAATGAATTTTACTTTTATATTCGAAATGAGGAGAGGGACCACAGGAAAGAGCTACCTGCCTCGGAGAGTGAAAGATCGTCACCTCGAATGGGTGAAGAAGGCTACATCCAATGAAAGGGGTTAGTGTGAAAGCTACTTGTGGGGTAAAAGCTGAAAAGAAAATTGCAAAACTCTTCTTCTTCTTCTTCTTCTTCTTCTTCATAAAAAAAAAAAAAGAAAAAAGAAAAAAATATAAAAAAAGTCATCGCGAGAAATGTGATAGCTACCTAAGTGTGAAGTTAGATAAATAAATTCCCTCTGGTTTGAAGTGCTCAATCTAAACACTCTTTAAATTGAAGACATATTTGCGATAAAACACCTGCCATGCCCTTTTTTTTTCTTTGCAGTGCTAACAGTTGATGATTTTTGGTGAACAAAGTAATTTTTAGGATCCATGGGAATCATTGTAAAATAAGAGTGGGATCACGAGAGATGAAAGGAAATATTTTATCATTTCGGGTCAGGATTTGGATAGAACATCGTAAGCTTTTATTTGGTTCCAGTTAGTGATGGGATGATAACCTCAATTGCACACACTCACAAACCATTGTATATTTGAGAAAAAGTGAAATTTTCAGGGTTCGGGAGAATGTTTAATAAGCAAGTCACTATCTGTAGTTGGATTTCACCGTTTAAAGTCGTTTATCTCATGTAAAATCATTATGTTGTTTTGTGTCATATGGTTGTTGTTCGAGGGCAAACAACAGTTTAAGTGTGGGGGAGTTTGATAAGTGCTAGAAAAGCACTTAAATAACTCTTCTATTTTATGTGTTTGTGTGTTTTATTAGTGTTATACGTTCTGTTTTATATGTTTTTCCTTTATTGTGGTGTTTAGGGTCACAAAGAATCAAAAGGAGTCAAAATGGATGAAAATCGAATGAAAACGGAAACTCAGGACCAAAATGCAAGCGAATCAAAGATGGAGGGCCTCCGATGCAATTTTATGAAAAGTTATTTTTATAATTTTTCTTATGCCAATGTTTAAGAACATTAAAAGCGGATTCCCAAACTTTTTCTGAATCCCAAATCGGAGTTTCCTAGTTAAAGTTATGCCCGTTTGAAGAAAAATGACTAAAAGTGTCATGTCGAAAAAAATCAGCAACTCGGATTTACTGGCGCAGTGCAGCAATTTGACCATAACTTGAGCTACAAAAATTGAATTGACCCTATTCTTGTTCCCGTCGAAAGTAGACTCACAGGGCTACAACTTTGGTGTTCATGACTTCAGATGGTTCGGACATTATGGTGGTCAAAATGGGTAAAACCGTGACTATTCTGAATGGAGGATTCTTTGGGCCATGTTTTGGTAGAAAATTCATAACTTTCTATTAAAATATCCAAAAGATGAAATTCCAATTGCCAAAGCAAAATAAGATGTTTACCTACACCATGATAAAATTCCATTATCATGATTTGGTGGATACAATTTAATAAACCCATGATGGTGCATGAGTGTAATTTTTTATTGTATTTTCTTATGAAATTTTGCCTATAAATAGAGGCATTTGTAAGGAAGGAAGACACAACTTTGAAGAGAGAATTAGCTTGTGATTCTCTCCAACTTTCTCCTCAATAAAATTCTTTTCATCAATTGTTCTTAGTTTCTAGCTTGAAAGCTCTTAGTTTCTCATATTCCGGTAGAAGTAAAAACCTAAATTTAGGTTCGAATAATCAATCAACGATACTTCGGCCGTGAATATGATTAGCGGAGCATTTCTTCGCCAGTTTTTCTCTTTCTTTTATTTTTCATGTTTGAGAAAGATAATTTCTCATATATTGTGGAGGTGATACAAGGCGAACACTCGCTAAAAAGTATTTAACCCGCATATATGAGTGATTAAACTTCTCTATTTATTTCTTAGCATGTATTTTCTTATTTCTATATTTTTGTATATTATTTGTGATAGTGAAGTATAATCTATTTTATTGTGGAGGTGATACAAGGCGAACACTCACTTAAAAGTATGAAACCCACAAATATGAGTAGTTAGACTTCACTATCTAGTTCGAGGGGAACGTTGTGTTCAACTAATATGTTGTTATCTTTTCTAACTCTGGTAGTAACGTTTTATCTATTCCTCCACTTCAATTTGTTGGTTTGTTATGCTTGTAAACCCGTTTTTTAGTTTACGTGATTATTGCATTCACCTTAGCCAATTGAATCAATTAATCTGTAAATTCAAGTTACATGCTAGGATTGGAACTCTTGATCCGTAAATATCATTAGATTCCAATCCAAAGTAGCAAATGAATATCGTGCATATTTATTAACAAATCAACTTAGATGCATTAATTCGCGTTTGTGAAATTATTTATCTAATTCAACTCATTCTTCTCGTTCATTTCATACTAGCTTTGCATTAAATCCTAAGAACTTATTTAGGGTTATCCAATAACTAGATGTTAAGTTAAAGAACTCACTTTAATTTAATACACTTAAGGAAGAATTCGTTAATCAGATCATCTTGGTTAATTGGAGTTGATAAATTGAAGAAAGAATAGTAACACGTTGCATGGGAAAGATAAACACAAGTTGTTGACACAAGCGAACCCGAGAACTAGATATATCTTCAACTGTTTCATTTTCATTTTTTATATTTCGTCATTTTATTTTCGAATTTCGTTCAACTTCACAAAACCCCCCTTCTATATTAATTGATAAAAACAACTATATTAAACACCGTTCCTCTTGGGTTCAACCATTACTTACCACTTCTACATTAATTTGTAGTTTTGAAACCGAGTAAGGAAAAAAAATTAAACTTTAGCGTGCCGCGACAAACGCGCCCAGCCCCCACTGTTTTGCCGACCTGGGCACTAAGGCCGAGTTAGGTGAGTCCCGCCGGCCGAACTGGTCTCGGCCCTATCCTCCAGTAAGGTGATTTCAGCATCAATCCGACCTCAGGTCCTGGACGCGTCAGCGATGGGACCCACCTTGGCGGACCTGGCTGGGCTCGTGCCAACAACTGTCCCCAGCGTTAATGTCGACCTGGGTTGGGGTTGACGCTCTTGCCGACCTAGGATGGCACGCACGTGGCACGTGCCGTGACATCCAGCACACATGTCAGCCAGGGGTTGGGGGAGGACGCGTCTTTTCAACTCCCGTCGCCATTGCCTATATATACCCCTCATTTCTTCGATTTCCACTTTTCTGCTCTCCACACTTGTGAAAAATATACTCTCGAGCTGAAGCCCAGATTGAAATCGTACTGACCTTCAATTCTTTACCGATCTCGTCTTCAGGTATATTCCCAACCTCAAAACTTCGAATTTTCTAAAATGTCGTCGAGTTCCGAAGAAGTATATGTCTACGACTACGGGAACCGATCTCCAGAACCTTCCCCTCCCCACACAATGAGAACTCCCCGAGTGTCGAGGAGGTCCTGGAAGCCGTGCCGCTGCAAACCGTCAGGGCTACTGCGGAATCCGCCGACCTCGAATCCAGGGTGGGCTCCTCGTTTCAACCCGGGCCGGTCGCTTCCCCGCCGAGCTTCATCAGGAGGAGGAAGAAAAAGTCGGCTAGGCGTGATGTCTCTAAGCCCGGGGGGGTGCTCCCAGGTCCAGTCAGTGGTGACTGCGGAGCTGCTGGGCTCTTGGCACTCCCAGTACCAGGCCTCACCTCAGGTGAAATTCATTGTCCCCGAGGCTGACGAGCGGGCTAACTACCCACAGACAGGGCGTGTAGCCGTGAACCAGGCCATGCCCGAGTCCGGAGTAAGGCTGCCATTTCCCAGGGAGGTCAAGGAATTCCGGAACGCATACGGTGTGGCACCTACTCAGCTCACCCCCAACACGTGGAAGACCGTCGTGGGGATGCTAGTGCTGTGGCACAAGGCCGGTCTCGAGGGGTTGACGGTGTGGGAGTTCAACCACCTATACTCGTTCAAGTCGGACGGGCAGGACTCGGGCTGGTATTACTGTTCGGTCAAGCCGAACTCGGGGGTTGCCTTCGTCACCGGGCTCCCGGACTCAGTTAAGGGATGGAAGCAGAACTGGTTCTGGGCTGACATGGTGAGCCCGGACGATAGGGAGGGGGAGGTCGCGGTCCCCGAGAATTACCATGACCTCGGTAGGTATCTTTCCGATCTCAATTACTATCTTATTCGCAACTGAACCAACACTCTTTTTGTGCAGAATACAACGAGGTCAGACCACTCGAGGGCTAGACTGAGCGTGCAGTGATAGCGAGGTCGATCCAAGATCGTGACTGGCGCACACTGCTCACCGAGGAGAACCTGTTCAACGCCCGCCTCTCGCGAGCTCGTTCTCAAAGGTCCTCTTCGATATCAGGTAAACGCTGAGCTAAATTTATTCGCCCTTATTCGTGTCTAACGCACTAACGGACTCCTCCCGACCTTGCAGCTCACTCATCTTCACACCCAACAATGCGAGGTCGGCAAGCATCCGAGCCCCCAGCGAAGAAGGCGCGCACTGAGGCCTCGCCGACCTCGAAGAAGCCTTCGGAGCCTCGTCCCTCGGGCTCTGCCAGTGCATCCGGGCTCCCCTCCAAGCACGGGGTCGGAAAGGGGCTGATGACGAGGCCGAATGTGGCTCAACCCGGGATTGCCGATGCCCATCCCCCAGAGGCCGACCTTCCGTATTTGGGGACTACTCTTGAGAGAGAGGCGGCGTGCTTGGCCACGAAGGGGACCGCCCCGAAGCCGCTGCGGATTTCTTCCGAGCTACCTCGCCTCCTCACGCCGGCAGCTCATCTATCATGCCGGCCTCGCATGACAACGCCGCAACCGCCCTTGGGCGATCCTGGACCCCATCTTAGGAGCGTTATCTGGACTTGCTCGGACCGGAAGACAATGCTCTGACGGCGATTACCCACTGCAGCCGAGCCATCATCCACATGCTCCGGAGTGGGGAGCAGTCGAGGGCGGCGTCCCAGGAGTTGCGGGCCAGTCTGAAGGACAGCGACGCTGCTCTGGCCGAGGCGAAGGCCGGCTTGGCCCAAGCTCAGGCCAAGCTGAAGGAGGCCCAGAAGAGGAGCAGAGAGAGGGCCTAGGAAGTCGAGGTCGGCAACAAGGCCCACGCTGCCGAGGTCGAGGCCCTCCAAACTGAGATCGCGAAGCTCAATGAGGCCCAGTCCGGTCAGGCCGGTCCGTCGCGGGACGAGTTAATCAAGGAGTTCAAGAGGTCGGAGGAGTACACCTCCGAGCTAAACTCCACCTTTGTCGGTGCTGCGGAGGACGTTATTGGTGATATCACGGAGAAACGGCCTGACTGGGACATCGGGTTCTTAACTGATGAGGTCAAGCGGCTTATGGTGGAGTACGGGCTGCCGGAGCCAGGACCAGAGGACGGCCAGTGATCAGGCCTCATCACTTGTTTTGTCTTGTTTTGTTATTATTATTTGTATTGTAATGACATTACCGAGCTCAGTCATGCAAGGCACGGCTAGACTTAAATTTAACCAATGTGATTTCAGTTCAACTCGTCTCCTCTTGTTTTCTCTTAATATATGTGATTATTTTTCAAAGTAATTAGCTCGTCTTGTATGTTTGCACGTTTTGATTCATTCTACCCGTACTCGTTAGGTTGTCCCCGCGCTGAGGTCATAGGAGGACCTAATGATGTAACTTTTAAACAAGTTAGGTGCTACCCCGGTGGGTCTGTCCCCAGGTCGTACCTCGTAGGTTGGCTACACTAGGGGGTGGGTCCACTGGGGTGGACATGGGTAATCAATCTAATAACCTGGCTTACTTTTAACGTTTGGGCCCAGTTCTGCTTCTTTCTTTTGTCATGTAACTGTTCAACGGGTAATTGTGACGCACGACATCGTATGTCGGTTAGGCTAAAACGGGTCCAGCACGGCTGGCCATAGGAAATTAACACGATTAGTTCATTTAATATGTTGTTGCCACAATGGTGGATCTGTCGCCACCCATACCTCATTGGTCGACGATATTTGGGGGTGGGTCCACCGTGGTGGACCTAAGGTCTGATCTAAAGAGATGAACATTTTAATTTTATTATTTGATTGGATGCCACCTAGGTGGATCTGTCCCCAGTCCGTACCTCGTAGGTCGGCTTTGTCAGGGGGTGGGTCCATTGTGGTGGAGCTAGGGTCTGATCTAAAAAGATAGACATTTTAATTTTAGTTTGCCACCTCGGTGGATCTGTCTCCAGGCCGGACTACTTAGGTCGGGTCCCTTGGGGGTGGGTCCACCGTGGTGGACCTAGATCTAGCAGTGAGGTATCGAACAACAAATTTAAACAACAGCTCAAAGGTTCTCATTCATATTACTGGAGTAGAGATATTACAATTGTTTTACAGCAAATTTTCAAGGAACTATTGGAAATACTTCTTTAAATGCTCAACATTCCAGGGGTCGGGGAGTTCTTCTCCTTCGGCAGTCCCGATGTGGTAGGAACCATTGCAGAGGGCTCTGAGGACCACAAAGGGGCCTTCCCATTTCTCGGCCAGGGCTCCTGCGGCCTGGTTTCGGGTAGCGGGGAAGACCTTCCTGAGTACCAGATCTCCGACCTAGAAGCTACGCCTCTTGATCTTCTGGTTAAAGTACCGCGCACAGCGGCGTTTATATAGCTCAGTGCAAAGGTTAGCATCCACTCGTTTCTCCTCAAACAAGTCGACCTCGAGCAGCAATTCCTGGTCATTCGTGTGGTCGGAGAAGTAGCGAGTGCGGAACGTTGGTAGGTCGACCTCGGCCGGTATGACAGCGTCGACGGCATATGCCAGGGGGTCTCTCCCGTACTAGTCCTGCATATTGTCCGGTAGGACCATAGGACGGCCGGGAGCTCGTCTGCCCATCCTCCCTTCAGTTCTTCCAGTCGGGTCTTGAGTGTGTGTTTGATAATCTTGTTCACGGCTTCCACCTGACCGTTGGACTGGGGGTGGTTCGGGGTAGAATAGTGCTTCTTGATTCCCAGGTCCTCACAGAATGACCTCAACCTACGGTTGTTGAATTGCCGGCCGTTATTCGTTACAATGGACTCAGGTATGCCGAATCTGCATATGATTGCCCTCCAGATGAAGTCGGTTGTTTTCTATTCTGCTATCCGAGCCAGCACCTCAGCCTCCGCCCACTTGGTGGCATAGGTCCTATGAGGTCAATTCCCCATTTGAAAAAAGGGCCATGGACTGAGCACGTGGGTTAGCTCGGTAGGAGGGGCCCCGCCGACCTGGGCGTGACGCTAGCATTTATCGCAGCGCCTGACATAGGCTATAGTATCTTTCTTGAGGGTCCGCCAGAAGTAGCCTTGCCGCAGGACCTTGTGTGCCAAGGCCTGGCCCCCGGAGTGGTTTCCACATGTTCCGGAATGGACCTCGTCTAACAGGAAGGCCGCTTCTCTTTCAGTCAAGCACCGCAGTAGAGGGCCTGAGAAACTACGTTTATAGAGTGTGTCGTCAATGATAGTGTAGCGAGCGGCTCTAATCCACAACTGTCTGTCCAGCTGGGGGTCCTCCGGGGCCCTACCATCCTTCAAAAAGGAGAAAATTTCATCTCTCCATGAAGGGGGGCCTAAGTCGATGGTGGCAATGAGGGAGTGCTGGGCTGTGGCCGGCCTGGTCAGTCGGTTGATAGGCACGAACTCTAGCTCCTCTATCCCTTCGCTAGTAGCCAGGCGCGCCAGGGGGTCAGCCAGGCTGTTCTGGGTCCGAGGGATTTGCCGAAGGACGACTTCCCTGAAATTCTTTATTTCGGAGGCAGCAAGGTCAGCATAGCTGGTCATCCTCTCATCCTTGGCGAGGTAGGTTCTATTGAGCTAATTAACGATGAGCTGATAGTCACTTCGGACCTGGAGGTGGGAAATACCCATGGCTTGGGCGTACCAGAGGCCGGCGATCAGGGCCTCGTATTCAGCTTCATTATTTGAGGTCGGGAACGAGAACCACAGGGACTGGCAGAAGGACTCCAAGGTGGGACTTAAAAGCGTGAGTCCAGCCCCAGAGTGCATGTCCGTCAAGGAGCCGTCCACATAAAGTGTCCAGGGCTCTATCTTTGAGCTGGGACTCATCAATGGGGGCCTTAACTCGGCGATGAAGTCTACTAGGACCTGACCCTTGACGGCCAGCCGGGGCCGGTAAGAGATGTCGAATTGTCCGAGCTCCACGGCCCACTTGACCAGCCGACCTAATGTGTCTGGCTTCTAGAGGACCTGGCGCAAGGGGTAGTTGGTCACCACCTCGATGGGGTGCTCCAGGAAGTAGGGCCTGAGCTTCCTGGCACTCGTGACGAGTGCTAGGGCTAACTTCCCCATCGGTGTGTATCGCTTCTGAGGGTTGACGAGGGACTGGCTCGTGTAATAGACCGGGTGCTGGATGTGCCCCTCAGTGCGAGGAAGGACAGAACTCACGGCGTGTTCAGAGAGATAGATTGAGAGAACATCCTCCAGGAGGGGCTTCGACAAGAGAGGGGTTGAGCCAGGTGTCTCTTGAGCTCATCGAACGCCTCCTGACACTCGGGGGTCCAATCGAAGTCTTTTCCTTTCTTTAGGGTCTCGAGAAAAGGGCGGCACTTATCTGTGGCCTTGGATATAAATCGATTCAGGGCCGCGATCCGGCTAGTGAGACTCTGGACCTCCTTCACCTTGGTAGGAGGACGCAGGTTCAGCACGGCTCGGATTTTCTTAGGGTTGGCCTCAATGCCTCTGTAGTTCACCATGTAACCAAGGAATTTTCCAGACTCCACTCCAAAAGCACACTTCGCCGGATTGAGTTTCATGCAATACTCCCTCAAGACCTCAAACATTTTCCCCAGGTCTGGACGTGGTTACTTGCCTTCATGCTCTTAACCAACATGTCATCAACGTACACCTCCATGGTATTTCCGATCTGGGAGGCAAACATCTTATTGACCAGGCGTTGGTAGGTTGCCTCGGTGTTTTTCAGCCCGAAGGGCATGACCTGGTAGCAGTAAAGGCCTCGATCCGTTATGAAGGCCGTGTGCTCCTGATCCGAGGGGTACATGGGGATCTGATTGTACCCCGAGCAAGCATCCATCATGCTGAGGAGCTCGTGCCCAGCCATGGCGTCAACCATTTGATCTATCCGGGGCAAGGGGAACGAGTCTTTGGGGTTGGCTTTGTTAAGGTCGGTGAAGTCTATGCAGACTCTCCAGCTATCGTTGTTTTTCTTCACAAGAACTGGATTAGCAACCTGGGTAGGATACTTGGCCTCCCTGATGAAACCGATCTGGAGCAACTTATCCACCTCCTTTGCCAGGGCCTCGTAGCGCTCCTGGTTCAGTGGGCGCCGCCGCTATTGTCGAGGTCGGGCATTGAGGTCAATGTTCAGTTGGTGGCAAGCTATGGACGCAGGTATCCCGACCATGTGGGAGGGCTCCCAGGCAAAAATGTCGGAGCTGCCGCGGAGGAACTTGACCAAAGAAGAGCGTATGGGCTCAGCCAGGCTTTTCCCAATCTTCAGGACCCTCTCCGGGTGCTCTGGATCGACCTCGATGGTGTCCAGCTCTTCCATCGGCTGTGCACTTCGGTTCTCAGGTCGGCTACATGGATCGTCGAGCTCGGCCATGGCGACGGTCAGCCCTTCCATCCGCTCACGTACAACGGGGAAGGTGACGTCGCACCGGAGAGCCGCGGACTGATCCCCCTGGATCGTCCCCAGCCCCGCAGACGTGGGGAACTTCATGGCGTAGTGGTAGACGGAAGTTGAGGCTCTCAGTTCATACAGGAGAGGCCGGCCCAGAAGCGCGTTATAGTTACTAGGGAGGTCCACCACTATGAACGTGGCCATGACGGCCCGCTGGCATGGCTTCTTCCCCAATTCTACCATCATCGATATTTGCCCGACTGGCTCAGTAGCATGACCAGTCACTCCAACCACAGGGCCAAGGGGGCACAGGCTCAGGTGCAGCTCTCATCGAGGCCCATGTGGATTAAGGTCCGGAGGTACAGTAACTTGGCCCCGCTCCCATTGTCAATAAGTGTCCGGTGGACATGCGTCCCATTGAGGATCATGCTGATGACAAGGGCGTCGTGGTGAGGATGGCGGGCATGGACAGCGTCGGCCTCCGAGAAGGTCACCTCATCCAGAGATTCAGGATGGGTCGAGCTCGTCCTCGCCATCTGCGTGGAGTGCTGATAATCAGTATGGGCCTCCCTGGCCAGTCTCTTGGGCTGGTTCCGTGACTCGACGAAGTGCTGCTTACCCATGACCAGCGTGTGGACCTTGTTCCGTGCCCCTGGAGGAGGTTGAGGCCGGTTGGAAGCTCCGGGCTGAGGTTGGCCGTGGTCGGGTGGTGGGGCGACGAACTCGCGCAGCTGCCCGCACCGGATCAGGCCTTCGACTTCATTTTTTTCAGGTCCCGACAGTCGTCGGTATTATGTCCAGCTGACCTGTGATACCAGCAATACTTCTCCTAGTTCTAGCTCGAGGAGGGGGTTCTCATCGGGGCTGGCGGTGGTAGCATCCCACGATCTTTTACGTGCATGAATACGCTTTCCAGGCTGGTGTTGAGGACATGGAAGGTCTGGAATCTCTGGGGAGGCGGTCTAGCGGCCTCTCGTCCGCGCAACGGCTGGTGTTGAGCGCGCGGCGCCTAGGCCGAGCTGGTGTCTTTCTCCTTACCTTTCTCGGGTCGTGGGTCCTGAGGTTTCACCTCTAGGTCTCCGGATGCCTCTTAAGCCCCAATATGGCACTCGGCCCGGTTGAAGAACTCATGGTACGTCTTCGGACTGTTCTCGTGAACCGACCACCAGAATTGGGACCCGGATCTGAGGCCGGCCAGGGCGGCCACTAGGGCTGTTTCGTCTGACACACTGCCAATTTCTATGTATCGGTTGTTGAATCGCTCCACATAGCCCTTCAGGGACTCAGCTCTTCCCTGTTTGACGTCTACGAGCCTTTGCTTTGGGGTTGACCGTAGTCGAGACACCATGAAGGCCACTTGGAACCCGGTCGAGAGGTCCTCCCACGTCCTTATGGAGTATGGGGGGAGTTTCTTGAACCACTTCATGGCCTTGTCCCCTAGTGTCAGCCGGAATGCCTTGCACATGAGCCCGTCACTAACCCCCTGGAGCTCCATGAAAGCGGCGTATCTGTCGACGTGGACGGTCTGGTCACTGACTCCGTCATAGTTTCCCTGCTGTGGCAGCTTGAGCTTGGCAGGCATGAGCTCGGCTTGGATCTTTAGGCTCAGTGGGGAGGCCTTCCCCACCCAGGTCGAGGGGCTGGGGGCCATCTCCCTTGCCTCTAGCTCGGCGACCCTTTTCCGCAGGAGCTCAAGCTCGGACTGGGGGGAGTGTCGTTCACATTTTTGCCCTGTCCCTCGGGCTTCCGCTTCCGATTGTGGCGGGGATCGAGCCGGTCGAAGACGCTATGAGTTCTTCCGGATGACCTGACTTCCGACAAGGTTGGGGTCTCTAGAGGCACTGTAGTCCGTGTTGGGGCGGCGGAGCGACTGAAGCATAAGCGACGCCAGGTGCGGCGCCGAGATGAGCATCCTCTCGTAGGTGATATGGCGCTAGACTCAGCAGCACGCTCGCGGGGGTCGCGTTGGAGTGTGGCAACGGCCTGGGTGAGATCATCCAGTCGCTTCAGAATCTGTGCCGGGGTGACATCCTGGGCGGGGTGCTGCCATGCGCCTGACGGGGGTTCTCGGCTGGGCCAAAGGACGTACTCCGTACTGGGATCGGAAGTACTCCCGTCCGTGGAGGCGAGGAACGTGCGACTGTGGCTCATGTCTCGTGGGAAGAATACTCCGTGGTAGAGCTGGGACATGTTGCTGGAATACAAAGGGAGAAGCCCTCCCTCTAGCGCCAATTGTTGATGCCAAAAATAGTATGGGCTACGTAAGTATCAACTTTAGTAAGTGTCAGGGGCTGGTCAGCAGTAACTGGGGCAGTGAAAATGTATTTATAGTCGAGCTAGGAGCTGGTACTGATTACAGAGGATTTCTTGTGTCCCTAATGGCCACTAAGTGTTCTATTTATAGTGCAAGAGCGTAATAGGGGGTGGTAGGTCATCATTGAGGCGGCTGTACCGGCGCCAAAATAGGTGTGATGATTGCTCCAGCTGTACCTGCAAGCCATTAGCATTTGAGGCGATGACCTCGGAACTCGCATGCAGCCGCCATTGCATTTATGAAGGGAGAATGTTCTGTCAGTTACAGGTGGTGTTAGAGTGTCAGATGACAGGTAGATTGTCCTTATTGTCGGTCATTGTAGCGGTCGGGACTAGCCGCACACTCTGCGCGAGCTGACCTCAGACCGCTCGTCGGAAACTGTGACGTGGGAACAGCCCCCATTGTTTTACTGACCTGGGCACTAAGGCCGAGTTAGGTGAGTCCCGTCGGCCGAACTGGTCTCAACCCTGTCCTCCAGAAGGTGATTTCAAGCATTAATCCGACCTCAGGTCCTGGACGCGTCAGCGATGGGGCCCACACCTTGCCGAACCTGGTTGGGCTTGTGCCACGTCATCAGGTTGCCAACAATTTTGAAATTAATAAATAAGTGAAAGTTATTCCTATCACAATTATTAACATTATTTATTATTGGATGGCTGTTATAATTTTTTCTTTTCAATGGAATGAGAGATGTATTTTATAACGAAAACAATTCCAATCATATACCTACTCCATGAATACAAAAAAATATATTTATAAATTTTTCTATATAGATTTTGGAAGCCAATATACTATCATTTCACAAGAAAAATATGATAGTTTCTCATAATTTGTATAACACATGTTATAATTCGTATAACTTTTTAAACCTTACCTTAAAAAGTACGTCACCACTTCAAATAATTAACTATATGCTTATGATCTTTTAATTCAAATATAAATGATTTATTGAGTGAAAAAGGAAAATTGAGTGGAATGTGCATAGAGAATGTGAAGGGAAAAAATGGGAAGTGAAGGATAAATTAAGTTTTGATATGAATTACCTGCGAAATTTGCAACGGCAAAACTAAACGTTGCAATACTGCAATGAAAATATACTTAGGAAATTTGCAATCGACAAATCCGTAGCAAATTTGCAATGGAATTTTATAGTTCGACGGTACTTTGCAACAGTGCACTTAAGGCCGTGGCAAATTGCAACGATTTTTATCGATACGGTTGCTAATTTCCCACTGTTTGTTGATTTCGGTGCAATATTGCAACACACTACGATTTGCCGTTGCTATTTTATTTTGCCACCGCATAATCCGTGGTTGTTAGCAACGAATTTTTGTCCGCTTTGCTGTTGGCCGTTGTTAAAAGCCAAATTTCTAGTATTGCATTATAACTGATTACACCATTTGGAGTTCGCTAGCATTATTTTCGGGCATGATCGGCGGGAACTCATCAACGTCATACATTGAATTACTCTTGGCATTCTCAAATCTATCCCCATCAATCCACAAGGCATATGCTTCTTCTCCATGCACAGCTTCATCCCCAATCCTCAATTCTTCTTCGCTTAACCTAAGTGGAACTATGATCAACTTTATGAACAAACAAATCAAGCTTGTGGTAACTACATTAAAACACACTATAAAAACAATCCCTATGAGTTGAATCCCCATTTGTTTAAGTCCAGCAGAAGTTCTACCAGTTTGGATGCCATAAGCTAGCCCAATATACTTCTCCCAATCAGTGACCTGATAAAACAATCTACTGAGTTTAGGCACTGCAAAGAAGCCCGTCAGAATCCCGCCTAAACTTTCGGCTATGGCATGGCTATGGAGGATCACAAAGGTGTCGTCGACTTGTCTGAGAAATTTGAGCTTGTGATGAAGCACCACCATTGTGTACCATGGGAAGCTTCCTGAGATTAAGCCCACACTACAAGAATTTTGATCTTTCGTTACAAACTTTCTGCAAACAAATTAAAATTTGTACCCAAAAACTACCTTTCCCTACAAAGAAAACTATTTTGTAGACATATGATTTTGGCTACAAATTTTTTGCAAACAAATTAAAATTTGTAGCCAAAAAATATCTTTCCGCACAAAAAATAAATTTCCTAGCCATATAATTTTTTATACAAATTAAAATTTGTAACCAAAGATTACCTTTCCCCACAAACAAAATGATTTTGTATGCATATAATTTTCGCTGCAAATTTTTCATAGAAAAATTAAAATTTGTAGCCAAAAAATATTTTTCCCCACAAAAAATAAATTTCGTAAGCATATAACTTTTCCTAAAAATTAAAATTTGTAACCAAAGACTACCTTTCCCTACAAAAATTACGATTTTGTAGGAATGCAATTTTTCTTACAAATTTTTCCTATACAAATTACAATTTATAGCTAAATGATATCTTTTCCTGTAAAAATAGATTTCATAGGTATCTGGCTTTTCTAACGAATTAAAATTTGTAGTAAAAGGTTACCTTTTCCAAAAAAAAAAAAGACGTTGTAAACATGTGATTTTTAGTACAAATTTTCCACAAATAAATTGTAATTTGTAGCCAAAATGTATCTCAACTCCCCCCCCCCCCCCCAAAGGTTTTGCAGGAATATGATTTTTCCTATAATTGTTCGGCATTTGTACACAAATGTTACATTTTCCAGAAAAAAGAATTGTAGCCACATGATTTTGTGTGCAAATTTTTTTGCAGACAAATTGAACTTTGTAGTTAACTAATTGTAAGATTTACACTCATAACTTACATATTATATTAATGACAATGACAATGAGTAACAAGAAATTAAAATAGCCGAGTGGTTGAGATCGGTTGAGATCTTAGTTTCTCAACCATGAGGTCTAAGGTTCAATTCCCACGCACTGCATATTCTTGAAGCTAATTAAGTAACTAGTAGGTTGGGTTGGGTTGAGTTAAGTTAAATAGATGGCTAGTTGGTTGGGTAAAAAATTAATTTTTATTTATTTTTGAAATATATAATTTGTGATGTGAGAAAAGACATTAGGAGACAAAGCATATATGTGGCCTCTACCCTTTCCCAATGAATTGCATTTGTCTCCAAAAGTCTTGTAGGGACAAAATTCACCTCACAATTTTAAACTTTTGTTACCTCTAACATTTTCTTACAAACTCTATTTGTCTCCAAAAGAATTGTAGCGTCAGATATTAGCCCTCGAAATTTTCACAATTTGTGGCCTATTACCTCTCCTTTCGAGGTTTAGCCCACAAACCTGGCTACAAATGTTTTTTTGTCTCCTCTGTCACTCCGCCACAAATAAAGATCTTTCGCTATAAAAGTATTTTGTGGGAAAAGATAAAAAAATCTTGTAGTGCCATTAAAATGGCTGCCCAACACTGTACAACCCCTGCACCAGGGGTGATGCAAATGACAGAGGGCTTGCCAAAAGCAACGGTGTCAAGCAGCAACCAAATGAGGAGGCTAGTGGCGGCGCACACGTGAGTGTTGAGGGATGCTAAGGCTACAATGGTCCTGACGGCATACTGTGCTCCACCGTTAAATCCCGTCCACCCCATCCACAACAGCCCCGCTCCGGCCAGCATTAGAAGCACGTTGTTTGGTGGGAATCTTTCTCTATCCTTGTCGATTCTTGGTGGGTTTTAATTTGTTTCGTGCAGTGTGGGTTACATTACTTATGAATCAATCCCCGTAGATTGATTGGTCCTACCCATCACGGTCATTTAACATTTTTTCGTAAAAGAAATGAAAGTTTAGTCACAAAATTACCCAATAAGCAGCGGTGAATCCAGCTACACCCGAGGAGAGATGGATAACAAACCCTCCAGCAAAATCAATGACTCCTAGCTTTGCTAACCATCCTTTGGGGGACCATATGCTAAAAGCACCAATTGTATACGAAAACGTGTGCCAAAGAGGAACGAAAATCATCCACGCGACAAAATTCATTCTCCCCAAAAGTGCACCGCCAATCAAGATAGGCGTAATTGCGGCAAACACAAACTGAAACAACACCATTGTTGCCGTCAGAAATATACCAGCAAAGGCCTGCTCGAGGAGATAGATACTTGTCGTCTAAAGCCGTCGCCGGTTTTCCCCAAAAATCGATTAGGCTTTCTCCAAATGACATCCGGAAACCCCACCCGACCCAATAGATAAGAACGACCGCAAATGCATAGAAAGCCATCAATGCTGAATTGATAGCCCATTTCTTCTTCACCATGCCACCGTAGATGATGACGAGGCCCGGTATGCTCTGTAGGCCGACGAGTGTGGCTGCGGTGAGTTGCCATGCATTGTCGCCTTTGTTCATCCAGTTGGGGTTGGCCTCGTCCAGCACCATATTTGGTGGGAACTCCATTGATTGATGATCTTAAGCTGAAAATTTCTTTCAGAATTCGGTTATTTTTCTTTAATTAAAGTTGATGGTAAGTTTGATAGTGTAGGCAAATGGCATGTGCAACTCTTTTTACCTCACAGAATTGGCATCAACAGCCGGCTTAATTTGCTCATAAGTGGTTAAATTGGTGAAGTATCCATAAGCTGCCAAACTTGTGCCCATGCAGTATTATATTCCAACATGTCCTTAAACAAAATTGATTCCTTTATTAGCTAGGCATGTTAAAGACGCTTTACGTGAGTAACTATGATATATATAATCCTCCATTACAAACAAATTAGTAACTAATTACAGACGAAATTAAATTAAGCACTAAAAGCTAGCATTCACGATAGGGCCGGTCTCATTATTTGGAGGAAGGCCGGCCGGTTGATATCTTTATATGTCTTGTGC
The DNA here is from genome assembly GCA_018223645.1 of Jasminum sambac. Lineage (NCBI taxonomy): Eukaryota > Viridiplantae > Streptophyta > Magnoliopsida > Lamiales > Oleaceae > Jasminum > Jasminum sambac. The sequence goes on from CP073648.1 coordinate 34,238,498, forward strand.
GCTTCAATCTTCAAATATAGTGCGTTAACAGTACAATGGAAAACTTGCATATACTTCTAGTGTATGTTACATATATAACACATTGGTGAAAAAACCTTTGTATCGGGTGTAGTGTTTAATATTAAAAGTATGTAATGTATTTATAGTTTTAGGTTTAGGTGTAATTATTTATTGTTTTTAAATTTTTTTGCTAACACGTGGCTAGGATAGTGGATCGATGCAACATCCTCATTTCTCAATGTGCTCTAATTTTCAGCGAGTACATCATTTTTGCAACTAATAATTAATAAGGTTGTTATCATAATAATTGAAACTAGTATTATCCCCGTGCAATGCACGGGACGATAAGATAGTATATTTATATAAAATAATATTCTAAAATAAGAAAATAAATTATTATGAATATATAACAAAAACAAGGAAACATATGTAATATTATAAATTTCAGTAATGGTTTACAAATTTTGTTCTGAAATATTATTAAGTTGTGTCTTTTATTCGTTTCCAACTAATTTTCATAATTTTTTTATTTTATTTGTCTATCTACATGGATTGACTCCATTTCAATTTTAAGAACAATATTATTTTCCAAATCTGAAGTGACGTTATAATTCCCTAAAATTACTTAATGAAATCTTTTCTCTTTCAATAAACACATTTTTCCAAAAGTAGTTTACCAAGGATTAAATAAACATGTGAATGATAAGGAAAGATTACAATCCATATTTAAGTATACATGTTTATGCATAAGGAAAGATTCAGCAATTAAATAAATTGGTGGAATAATGAATAAACGTAGTTGTTTCCAAAACTTATTCACCAACAATTAGCACTTAGTCATCCTAACCTAATTTAAATATACCTATTTTATTTTAATGGAAAAGAAAGATTTTCATAATTAATTAAACCCGTGCTATAATGACTCATTTTTTCCTCATATAATTGAAACAGCATGCATGCAAAAATTCAACTTTATCTCAAAAAGGAAAATTAGTTTTTTTCTTATTTGAATCTGAGTGCCAGCTGGGCACTCCAACGTGGTGAGGTGCCTAGTTGGCACTGCAAGATTTATAATATAGAGATATTAAAATATATAGTTCGCATATATAGCCAACCAAAAGGGAATTTTATTTAAATTTTTAATTAAAATATTAAAATAGTTTGCATAACCTACCAAAACTGATTTTTGTTTAAATATTTTTTCTAAAAAAAGAAAACCGTTGCCAATCTATATGAAACAAAATTATACTTCATTTTATTTTTTCACACATCACAATATTTGTGAATTAATAATCTATATCTTATCTTAATATATATAATGGTAAAAGTGGTTACTGGTCAACACGTCTGTTTTCCCGCCTATCACTTTGCTGCCTATTAAAATTGTTATTATCTTCCAAAATTATTATTTACCTAATGATAAACAATGATTTATAATAAATATTAAAAATTTGAGTTCAAATCCAAATGCTGATATAATTCTTTCCCATTTTGCATTAGACAAATTGGCTAGATATATACGAAAGATAAGAATTGATTTCATTAGGTAATAACTAATCAATTAAAATTGTTAATAACTAATTTACATGATTTGTCTAATATGGATGGAACCTTATTGAGTAACTAATGTGAAAAATCACGAATTTTGTGAATTAGACAAATCACATGAATGACTAATCACGAATTTTGAATTTTCTTGGTGACAAATCACATTTGTATTTTGGCCATTGTCTCGATTAGTTATTTTTTCATTAACTTATTCATAAAATTTCAGCCAATGGTATTTAGAGATACTCAACCTGCTTTTATTTAGAGATACTCAACCCGCTTTTCAATTCAAGAATTTTTTTTCCTGGTCGGCCAACCATTGAAGGTGAGTGTTGGACCGATAAAAATTCTATCTATTCGATTCATATCAAGTAGCATCAACTTCAATTGTAAAGGTAAAAATATTTGCATTTTGCATCTTTTATCTTTCCTTATGACTGTAATTTTACTAAAATGCAATAAGCGTCTTTATATTCCATCGATGAGCGCATTCAATCCTTCTAATACGTTAAATCAAGCATTGTAGATTGTATTGCTCCTACGTACATCATCCATGATCGCAATGATATGCTGCAAGACAAATTGCTTAACTGGATAATGCTTTATAAATTAAAAAGTAATTATTTTTTGAAATTACACATTGGAATTTGCGGTTTGTGGTGAAAATTTGTAAATTATTGCTTATGGAATGGCAATTGAAGTTTGGCAGACGCAAAGTTGTGGATTGCGGATGAGATTAGCAAGAAATCAAGAATCCGGTGCCTTGTCATAGAGAGTTCGATCTAATGAAGAGTAGTCATTTTTTTTTCTCAAATAATTCTTCCTTAGAATTGTTTTTTGTTTTTTCGTTAAAATAATTCTCTTTAATTTTGTACATAAAAGACTTCTTAAAATAAATCTTCTCTTTATCTTAGGTTTAGGATTTAGAAGTTGGCCTTGAAATTAATTATACATCCGTTAAACTCTTTGTTGTGCATATTAGTGCCTAAACTCTTTAATTGTTTAATTAACTCTTTTTAATTTATATATCTTTGATGCAAGTTTCGTTATAATTGTTTCATTCTTTTCTTTCGTCATTTTTCATTTCTTAATTTATGCTTATAAAATTGTATATGTTATGATTGAAGATTATAAACTAGCTGAAAATAACATGTTTGTGCTTTTGCTTTTTAAGTGATGTTATAGAATTTTTTTTATGTAAACTTTTTATTTTTATCTAACCATGTAATTTTTTTTTTAATCTGAAGCCTTTTCCCTTTTTTCAAATACACCTGACTTTTCTTTAAAAATATTCTTTTACACATTGTTTAATTTAAACATTATTTTAACTTATAAAAGTTTGCTACATTTTTGTTATAATTCTTTTAGCACTAATCTCTATTTTTTGTGAAAATGATGTTAAAAAAGTTAGCACTCATCTCGATTTGTGTATGTTGTAGCAACTAGAAGATTAAAAAATGTACTGTAATATTTCTATTTAATACTAAATATACTAAATTATAACAATCGAATCACATTTACAAATGAACATCCACAATTTATCTGAAATTACGTTTTCTAAAAACCATTAAAGTAAGAGAGACCAGTGACGGAGCTAGACTTCATTTGATGGGTATGCACAACCAGAAATCTTAGTAGTACTGAGTTGATTCGGGGGTTGCCCCCAAAAAAAATTTTTGCCTGTATATAGTTTCTTTTCAAAACATTACCTAAGACAACAATCTTTTAGTTCCAAAGGCTTTGGTATATAACGCTTATTTGAAAAGGAAAAAATAATAGATAACTAGATATACTCATATGAATAATTTCTAACCTGATATCCACCATCCACACTCCACACCCACATAAATATAGTTATACCAAAAGGAATTTTACCACTTTCATAGTTTCACTTTATCACTTTGTTGAGGACTCGAGCGAGAGGGAACGGCAAGTACACAAACTCAATTTAGGGATAAAGGATTAGGGATTTTGTGAAATTGGATGTGAATTCTATATTTGCCTAAATCCTAATTGTCTTTTGCATTGTTGCTGCGTGGAGTACCCAAATAATCAATAAACTATACACAAAAAAAAAAAATCCTAAAAAAACAGGGTATTCCTGGGAATACTCAGGAATACCCTTCCCTTCGTCCCTAAGAGAGACGGCTTTACACATTTAGAAATGAACATTCACAATTGTATAATATATAATTATTCATTTATCTTTTGATTAATATTTTTAGCATATTGTTTATCACTGTTATCTAAATAATTCCGTGCAATGCACGGGGCAATACCAGTATTAATAAAGAAGGACTGCTTTTGAAGGAAATTTTCCTGCTCATTTTTCAACCTTTTTAAATATAAATTTTAGAAGGTTTTTTCCCCTCTTATCAGACTTTCCCTCTATTGGTTAATTTTTAAACTAAGATTTGGTTTTCCTACTTATGAGACTTTCCCTCCATTGGCTTATTTTTTTAATTAAGATCTGATTTTTTCCTTTTTCTTTCCTAATCCATATTAAATTCAAACCGTTATCATTAATATCCACGAATCTTATGAATCCCATCTAACAACAACAACAACAACAACAACAACAACAACAACAACAACAACAATAATAATAATAATAATAATAATAATACACCCTCCATATATAGAGAAAGAGAGACATTGAGAGAGAGAATTTTTTTTAATTAACATAATTGATTTTCCAGCCTAGACATAGGAGATTTTGTTTTAATTTTTTTAGTTTTATTATTTTTTAAATAAAAAAGGATTCGACAAATTAATCATTCTAGAAATAATAAATTTCTTTTATAAATAATGAGATAAGAAATGAAAATTACTTAAAATTAAGAAGTTCGCTAAGATTTAATTTTAGTATGATACAAAATTATAATCATTTAAATTTTTACACAAAAATTAAAAGAAATGTGCACAGTTAAATACAAAAATTAAATTGAACCATTAATTAATTTTAGACATAATAAATTATTGGGTTATTTTCACAAAACCCACCAATCTTTTGAGTTTATAATTTATAATAATTCCAGTCCCATTCTTTTTTTTCAACATGATTTAAATTAAATGTCACAAAACCCCCCAACTGATGGATTTTATCCAATTCAGCAAATTAAATTGGCTTTTTGTCTTTTTGTGCGTTAAAGTTTGAGGATAAAACTTGAAATAATATTTCATTTAACAATTTTATATCTTTTTAAACTTCAAAAATCTTAATAATGTACAATTTACTCCTCAATCTTTTTAAACTTTACAATTTGTTGCTCCAAAATTGATACGAAATAAAAAAGGTCGCGTGATATTAATTTTATCGAATTTATTTGATACCGATTAAATAATTTTCATTGACCATTTTAATATAGTAGAATTTGATCGCATTAATATCATAATTTTTCAAAAAAAAATTATTTAGAACTAAGCACATGCACATTTTGATTTCAATCAACAGTTAATAATTAATGTAATTTATAAAATTTTAATAAGAATATATCATTGTAAAAAATAACCCAAATATAGAAAAATAATAAAATATAATTAAAAAAACTTTAAAAAAGAATAAAAATAAACCAAAACCCTGCCCCCCAAGGCCACATCAAACCCTCATAGGTTGTGTTTTTGTGTGTTAATTCTCACATTTTTAGCATATTTAGTTTGTATTTTCTTTTGTGTAAGGTTTTTTTTTTGTTTTGGGTATTTATTCAATTTTGTGTTAGGAATGTCAAAAAACTGAAAAAATGCAAAAAAAAAGGTGGAAAGAGCAAAAAAATTCAAAGCTTGAGGACTAAAACAAAATATTTCAAAAGATGGAAGACCTTGGGTGAAATTTGAATAGATTTTTTTTACCGCTTTTCTTGTGCTCAAGTGAAAGAGCTTGGCAAAAAGATTCTTTCACTTTTTACGGATATCAATTTCGAGTTTCCTAACAAAAGTTACGGCCGTTGAAAGTTTCAGGAGCGCTTGGAGCATAACGCCCCCTTGTGGCATAGCTTCAGACCTACACGGAATGGACTTGCGGCATAGCTTCAGACCTAGAAAACAGTAGAAACAACCCCTGTGGGAGCATCCGACACTGGGTGCGGGGGCACCTGCTCTCAGGGCCAAAATTTCGGCCCAAAACTTCTGTTTTTGTTTCCTTTTTTAAGTTAGATTCTAGTCACATTTTTTTAGAGCTTTTAGAAGACTTTTGGGGGACTACGAAAAGCGACAAAAATACAAGAAAATAGTTAATCGTGACCTAAGATATTAGAGCCAAACTACACATTGAAGAGAATCAATTGAAGAAGAAATCGAAGAGTGCCAACTCTAGAGATTGAAAGCTTCAAGATTATTCTCTAAAACCGGGTTATTATTATTATTATTATTGTTGTTGTTGTTGTTGTTATTGTTTTTGTTGTTGTTGTTGCTGCTACTGTTGCTTTCATTTTGTTTTTGACTTTTATTTCAATTCCATGAGTCGTTTAACTCTTTACTTGGGACGAGTAATGGATCTTAATTTGTGAACCTTAATTCTACGTGATTGAATCTAAAGTTTAGTAGTTGCTTGATGTTAATTCTATGTTGTTGAGCTTATTAGTTTACCTTTTTGATCAATTGGTGGATTATTTATTAGTTTGTGTTTTGATTTGAGAGAGTAAAATACGAATTAGAATTAGGTAATGTAGAACACTAATTTAAATAAGATTTAGAGATAAACTTGTGATTATTGCGATCTTGTAGGTTAAATTTCAAGGCAACCTATGAGAATTTCTTACTTGAAGGCACTCATGAGGATTGATAACGAATTTGCTTAGAGATATGAGAATTAGCATCGAGAGACGCAATTAAACAATTTAGTAAAGTTCGGATCCATAAGTGTAGAGTTAGGGTGATCAATTGAGTGAAATTTTGAGTCCCAAGTCTCCTAAATTCTTTATCCAACTTTCAAAACATTTGTTTTTGCATATTAGATTTCAACATAATTAGTAGATTTACTTTTGCGAGTTTCTTGGTTTTAGAGTTAGTACAACAATCCTGTTTGATCCGTCGAATAAAGTGATAAATTGACAAATTTTGGTACTCAAATCAAGTCCCTGTAGGATCGACATGTGAACTTACATCAATTTTACTACTTGTTCGACCCATATACTTGCGGGATCGCGATTAACAAAATATTTAGCGAACAAACCCCACTTCTTACCCAACCCAGCGACAACCCAAGGGGCTTTCCCCTGATTTTGTCGCCTATTGGCGAAGGTGACAATCTGCTAGTTGTTGTAAAATCAATTGATTGCTGATTAGTAAATTAGGAGGAAAACCCCTCAATTTGCTGGTATAATTAGCAATCTTGAGCCCATGGGCTATCCGCTAATTGACCGGCAGTAAAGTCGCCATCATGTTTAGGGTTTTATTTTTAATTTTTTTTGAATTTTTTTTGAATTATTTCTTTACATTCGGTTTAGTTTGTGCAATGATAAATTTCTACTAAAATTTTATGGAGATAAAATAATTACATTTTTTATTAATTTTTAGTTAAAATTTTACACACCTCTAATACTAAGGAAAAGTTTGAGAAACTGTGATATTAATGCGAAGAAATGTTATTTTGTTGAAAATAGTCTATAAAAGTTATTTAATATGTGTCAAATAAATTCGATGAAATTAATTATAAACCAAATAAAATTAGTATCAAATTAATTAATTAATTAATTAATTAATTCAATTAATATCACTCTACATTGTTTAAATTTTATACCAATTTTGCTGTAACGGCAAAAATTATAGATCATTTCTACCAAATTTCTAAAAATAATGTTGAAATTGTGAAATAAAAAATTAGGATTAAATTGCAAAATATTAAAATTAAAATTGTGAAGTTTAAACAGATTTAAGACTAAATTACACATTATTAAAATTTGTGAAGTTTAAAAAGATTTAAAATTATAAAATAAAATATTGTTTCAAGTTTGACCCTTAAACTTTAGCGTATAGATGGACAAAAAAGCCAATTTAAAGGCTGAATTGGATAGAATCCGTCAGTGGGGGATCCAACGACACTTTATTTAAAGATTGGGGGTTCCATATTGAAAAAAAGAATGGGATTGGGCAAACTTGAAAGATTGAGGGTTTTTTGAAAATAACCCTTAATTATTTTTATAAATAATTAGCAAATAAATAAAAATTAATTGAAATTTGGAATTTCCCTAGGATTTAATTTTGGTTTGATAAAAAATTAAAATTATTAAATTTTTACATAAAAATGGAAAGATACATGCAACTTTTGAAAAAATAGATTGGACCCGTTAATTAATTTTAGATATAATTAATTATTTTTAAAATAAAATTAATTAAAAACATGAAAATTAATTAAAACTAAAAATTTCATCTAAAATTTAATATTTGTGTGATAAAAAATTAAACAAAAATTAATTATATTGTTAAATAATAAATAAATACCTAAACTATAGGATATTTGCAGGATATAATTGTCTTAAATACTAGTGAAACTCTATCAAAATTTTCACAAAATTTGAATATGTGTTACCTAAATCGTATAATGTTTTGGATTGTGGTGAGTTCTTTTATAATCATTTTTAGTACTATTAATGATATTTTATTTATGTTTATAGGAATCACATATTAATAGACATGTTTCCCCTACAACACACGGGGGTTACTGCTAGTTACACTAAAACTTCACATTTTTTTTTAATCAACACGTTTGTTAGAGTAGCAATCCGACATATACTGTTGGCAAGTTTTGGGTACCAAAGATTTTTGTAATGACTCTAAGGCACATATTACACGACTCTAAGGCACATATTACACGCTATCTTTTAAGAGATGTTTCTCCCGTATCAACAACGTCACTTCGGGTTTATAGAAAATCTCTCTCAAATAGTGACATGTTTGATCAAACCAAAGAGAAACTCGGGTTTATGAATCTGATGATGCCAAATCGAAGTATGAATTTCGTGTAGTATGATTTTCGGATTTTTTATATTGCAACAAACCAGACTTGATGTATTTAATAATGTGGTTGTGACTGCTCAAAAAGGACACATTTCTTTGATGGATAGAGGTTTCTTTTCAAATAGACATGTCTTTTCAAATACGTGTGTATGTGTGTCTATTAATCAAAAAGATTGTTTGTTAATTTAACAGACAAACCCTGCTAGGGGGCGCTGCCCTCTCAACCCTTGTCGCGAAGCGGCAAACATGAATGGAGGCGACAAGTCAATTGCAAAAAGTTTAAATGAAAATAAATTTAAGAAAATATCTAACATATATTAACAAATCATTTGTAGTCATATGAATATAATGAACAGTATATTCTCATGATCTAATCCCCGGTCTTATGATGAGCAAATATAGAATATTAATTGAAGACGAAACCTAAAAATAATGATGGTATAATTATCGGGTTCGATTAAGCACACTCCCTTCACCTGCTTTTCACATCCCCAAATTAAAAAAAAATCCCCAATATGCCCTTCAAAAAAAAAGGAAAAAGAAACAAGAAAGAGACGTCCCCACCTTCTTCTTCTTCCATTGCCTGCTTTCCACAGCCCTCACTTTCTTCTTCTTCCTTTACTTGCGTTCCTCACGTTATTGGTCAAGACACCCCCAATTTGAACAACACACGAAAACAATGGCGGATCCAAGCTTTTGTACCCAAAATAATAATAATAATAATAATAATAATAATAATAATAATAATAATAATAATAATAATAATAATAATAAAATGCAAATTGAGCTTGAGCTTATGCGCAACAATGGCGGATCCATAAAGAACAAAAAAAAATTAAAGGGGGATTTTCGACCGGAAGGGGTCGAAAATCCCAAAGGAATTTCGACCCTTTGGGGTTGAAACCCTCTTCTTCTTCCTTTTTTTCAAAATTCATGATTTCATGATGAATTGAATCATTTTTGCAGATGAATTGAATCGAGAATCACAACAAGGAATTGAATTAATGCTACAAAAGAAAAAAAACAACCACAAAAATAAGGAAGAAGAACAGTGAAGGGGGTATAAAGTGTAGGAAAGACAGAAGAAAAGAAAAAAAGGAAGAAGAAGGGTAAATTGGTAATTGTAGAAAAGCATTTAGGTGAACCCATAATTATCTGCTTAGCAAAATTCAAAAGATACACAAGAAATGATAATTCAATCTTTACCGTTGATTTCCAACACCAGAAAGCTGTATATTAATAGGTTTATTTACGCACCCATGACTTTACTTCATGCACCCAACTTACGAAGCACACCCACCAAAAATTCATTTCAATTACCTCATACACCCACCTCTCCCACTTTTACCCCTTACCCAAATGGTAGCTATTTCTTCTTCTTTCTTCTTACTTTCTATGCCAAAGCTTCTTTCTAATTTCTCTTGCATTTCTCCGGTAATTCTTTCTCTAACATTTCTCTAGTAAGCTTCTTTCTTCTTTCTTTCTCTGATAAGCTTCTTTCTTTTTCTTTCTCTGCCATTTCTTCTAACTTCCTTTCGCTGGTGGAGTTTAGGTGGTGGAACAAAATAAAGCTTCTTTCAAATTCAGTAGCAATGTCTTCCCATAATGGTATATTTACTTTTCTTCTTACATAATTTAGGAATGTATATATTTAATTTGACACCAAAATTGTAGGTCTCCTTTTGCTTGTTCCACACGGGTCAATTCGTTTCTAAGGGGGAGAACATAGTTGGCTATGTTCGCCCACGAGGGGTTGTGTTCACCCCCATTGGGGCGAACACAGCCTTCCTTGTGTTCGCCCCGTTTGGGCGAATAATGCCGTTTGTGCCAGTAAACCCCAGACATGTTCCAAACGCAAATGATAATAATTATGTGATAACAATGATAGATAATACTTACATTTTTTTTATGTAGATCTCATCCATTATCTTTGAAAAGAAAAAAGCTTGGATAAATGGAATGGTTGAGGAGCGGGTTGAGAGATGTAGCTTGAACAATGGCGAGAACCTCTCAACAATGGCATAGTTAGCAGTAGGGTTTTATAATAAGTTTTTAATTTTTTCAAAAAAAGGGTAAAATAGTAATTTTATTATTTTTTTAGTTTTTCAAATTGAGTGGAAAGCCATGGTTGTATTTAGCCGTAGCCTTGCTGTGCAATCACTTGCGCCAGCCATTCCGATTTTCTGTCTCCGCACGACAAGCAAAGTAGCAGGATTCCATCTGAGAAAGTTAGCAATCATCAATGGCTGAGCAAGTTGAAATGCCCAGAGTGAAACTCGGAACCCAAGGACTTGAGGTATGTTATATGTACTCCACTTCTCTTAATCACTTTCAGATTCGATTCACTTTTCAAATCCCTTTTCAAGTTGTTTTGGATGCATCAACGGAGCTTTTCAAGACTGAAAATTAGCGATCAGATGTCTCTACTGCAGTTGCTATGTCACAAGAGAGAGGTGAAGGAGCCCAAGTAAGATGCTACCCAAAATGTAGTCGATTGCAGCAAAATTTATGCTCAATCTTCCAAGATAAATTCCTCAATCGTTTGGTTTAATTAGCTTTTAGTGTTAATGTGTGAACCTTTAATAGTTAATCCTAAGGTGGTATAAGTTGAGACAGGATAAAATCTAATGGGAGGTGTGTTACTGATAAGTAAGACTCTTAGTCTCCAGCTAAAATCAAATCATTGATGATGCTATCAAGTATCAAGGAGACAAGGACAAACAGACTCTTATTTGCAGAGCAACAATGTATCTCTTTTAGCAACAATGCTAAATGAGTTCAACCCATCACAGTTTATACCTTTTGTTTCTCTCCAGTTGTTTATCTTCATCACATGAACCCAATGCCACTAGAAATACGGTATCTCTTTTAGTCTCTATACACCTACATACCCAAACCTTGTTTGGCTAATTAGGTGTTGGGTTGGAGCTGTTTAAGCTGCCAAGTTGTTTGGCATTCCCAATTTAAAGTTATGAGATCTGTGGTAATCCGTTTCATTTCTCGTTTTGAATATGATTTCGTACTTATAATAGCAAAGATTGAATGGCCATATAATGGTTCCAAATGTTATATTAAGTTTCTGGGAATTTGGAGTTTATCATGCAACGTAGTTCATGATCTATGGAATGTTTTTGTTGTTAATTGAAAATTAGAATATGCTTCCAACGCACCAATGAAGTTCATAATGAGTGTCAAAATTAAAGGAATTTCTGTTGAGTGGTAATTAACTCAAACATTATTAGCATCCGTAAAGAGTACTCAAGGAGGAAACCAAGAAGTCTTGTTCAAATTCATCACATCACACTTGTTATCATTTCAGGACCTAGTAGAAAGTGCTAATTCGAAGCATATAAATGGATTTTCAGTTGAATATGTGGTTAATGATAATGCAAAAACTATTTAAATTGCAATATTTCAGAAGGTCACCAGCCAATTTCCTACTGTGAAAGTCAAATATCAGAAACTTGTCTAATCGTGGTACTCTACAACAACATAGAAAACTATGGGATCGATTGAAGTTAACAGCTGGATATGGAAGTCCTCATTAATACGAGGTGATTTTAATGCTATTTGGTTTCTTGAGGAAAGAGATTTAAGGCAATCAACCATTGGTCAGAACAGTGGATGATTTTGTTTCATTGTTGTTCAAATTCAGCATTCCTGATCTTATGGAAGAATGAGGGGAAAGCTTGTACTTCAAGAATTTCGAAGCACAAGTGCTTAGTAGGGTCTGTTGCCTATTCATATACTCTGTTCTCATTTTGAGTTTTTGAGTATCTGGTGTGATCATTTAAATATGTAGGAGTCTGTTTCTAACAAGGAAAATGTTAAGCATATTCATTGGTCGCCATTGGAGAATTACAAAATGGGTAGATTACCCTTAAGTTTTTCACTTTCATACATAGGAAGGGCCTGAAGATCCTATTTGTATAAATGTGGTTTAGGTTTTCATCAATAGATTGGAGTGAATTTCTACAGGTATTTATTACATGATATCTGTTACAGTTAGTATGTCAATTTAATTATTAATAACTGAAAATAGGGCTTACTGAAAAGGGCAAGGAATCTGATTGACACCTGATTCTACATACTAAAACTCGAGCAAAGCTATAGAAATACATTACCTGAATTTGAGAAAGTTCCAAGACAAATCACTATTTTTCTCAGAGACCAAACATTATCATTCATTAGTTTCTCAGGTTATGTATTCTTGAACCTAATTACTTCGTCAACTGTAAATTATTTATCCTCGCAGGTATCAAAGTTAGGTTATGGTGTTATGGGGCTTTCGGGTGGCTACAATTCTCCTGTCCCCGAGAAGGAGAGAATTGCAATAATCAAGGAGGCGTTTAGTAAAGGCATTACATTTTTGGACACATCGGATCTTTATGGTGAAAATTATGCCAATGAATACTTGCTGGGAAAGGTAATTTCTAAGCTACTTGTTCTAGATAATGGCAGCATAGTATGCTTGTTAGATACTTTTCATATGCTGTTGTAATATTAACTGGCATGAAATTCTGAGTCTCATTCCATGAAATTATGAGAGTTCCATTTGGCAAAGAACTTACGAATTTTAAGGTCATACAATCAAAGACTAATTTTATAGTTGTTTTATTTGCTCCCTCATCAATACTTAGCAATGAGATATCGGTGTTGGACTTGTGCATTACAATCCTAGAAAGTTGCTTTACCTCAATTAGCTATGACCTGCGAGGCCAACTACATGAGTCATAGCTGGGATTGTTGCATAGGCTGAGGTGTAGCACATTTTAATGTGACTAAACTATCTAATCATGATAGCTCTCGCATAATATATGATGTTAAGGGAATTACAATTTAGAGGCTGACATATGATGTCCAACTTTGAGTTTGATTTATTTTGTATCTGGTTTTCACATATAAAACCAGTTCTTCCCTTTTTCCTTTTTTTTTCCCCTTTAATTTCTAACTCTTAATGACAATAAGAGAAGAAATTTAATGATAAACAGAGTTATAGATAGTCTGCTTTTCTTAATATTCATTTGCTTAGAACTCCTTCGTCAATTATGTAAATTACTATTGAATTTATGAATTTGATAAAAGTTTCACAAAAAATGAGGGTCTTATTGATAGAAATGCAGCTATTGTATCTGTAAGTTCTACAGAGTTAAAACACAGAATACAATGTTCAAATGTTGAATCTATGAAGAAACTGCCCGTTGGAGAGGTGAGATAAATTGGGCTTTAGATTATGTTAAAGTGTTAGCTTAAGCTTTGCGGTAACAGTCCATTAAATGATTCTTGATTTGAAACCGGCTAAATGTAACATCTGAGCATTTCATTGGTCACCTGTGAATGTCATTGAGACATTTCAATATTGCAGGCATTAAAGCAGCTTCCTCGGGAAAAGATTCAGTTAGCTACGAAGTTTGGTGTGGTAAGAGTCTCTGCTTCAAAAGTTATAGTGAATGGTTCACCTGCATATGTCCGCTCTTGCTGTGAAGCTAGTTTGAAGCGTCTTGGTTTGGACTATGTTGATCTTTACTACATACATCGAATTGATCAGACCGTGCCTATTGAAGAGACGGTGAGCTTTTTTATAGGCTTATTTTTTGTGGTTATCCGCATTTTCTCTTGTATTTATTTTTATTAACACTCTTAGTACCTATCGGTGATGATCTTGTTTTGAGGTGCAGATGGGAGAACTTAAAAAGCTAGTTGATGAAGGTAAAATAAAATATATTGGGTTATCTGATGCTAGTGCAAACACAATAAGGAGGGCTCATGCTGTTCATCCTGTTACTGCTCTACAAATTGAATATTCCCTTTGGGCTCGTGATATCGAAGAAGAGATTATTCCACTTTGCAGGCACGTTCCCTTATCCTTCTTGTTTCGTAATTGTGTTCTCATATAGTGTTTTTTTTCCTCCCTTTTTTACACCTTTTTTGTTTTAATGGATGATTAGGGAACTTGGGATTGGAATAGTACCATACAGTCCAGTAGGCCATGGGTTTTTTGCTGGGAAGGCCACAGTGGAAAAGTTGCCTTCAAGTAGTTTATTGGTATATTAATTTTTCATTTTCCTTTTTTTCTTTTGTCCAAGATGATCTAGTAGTTACTTCATTATGTTGGTATAATCAGGAACACCACCCAAGGTTTACAGGAGAGAACTTAGACAGGAACAAAGCCATTTATTTTCGAATAGAGAAGTTAGCTAAAAAGCATGGATGCACTCCTGCTCAACTTGCGCTCGCCTGGGTTCTTCATCAAGGAGATGATGTTGTACCCATTCCGGGTAAGCTGCTGTTTATACAAGCACTTTATTATTTTTCAAAACCAGGTTTCATCACTTATTTTTAGAAATTGTTTCTTTGAAATGCTTCAAGCCTGACATAAATACTGATTATTTGTCAATGTGTTTGAATTAGTTCAAGTCGAATGGGTACCAATGAACGAAGGGACATGTATCGTATTCTATTAATCTCATGAATTGATCCAAGGGTAGCCTGTGAATCATTTTTGGAATATTTGTTACTTCATAGGTACGACAAAAATAAAAAATCTCCACGACAATATTGGCTCCGTGAAAGTGAAGCTTACAAAAGATGATTTGAAAGAGATTACTGATGCAGTTCCCCTCAGTGAGGTGGCAGGCCCGGAGATTTATTCGGAGGCCCTTGAAAAGTGCTCTTGGAGGTTTGCTGATACCCCACTCCCAAAATGAAATGAAAGCAACAAAATGGATAAATCTTTATATCTTATCTTATGTATTGCATCAATATTGTATTCTGGATTTGACGCTATGCTTTCTTGAATCCATTATGTTAGTTATGCTTTTATGCTTTAACTAGTTTTCACACCCGTGCGATGCACGGAAATAAAATTGTGTAAGTAGATTAAAAATAAAATATTTGACACATGTACGGGTGTAAAACTGTATAGGTTGATTGAAAATAAAATATTTGATACATAATTCTCATTTGTATTTAATTAATTGAGTATGATTATTAAATTTATATTTCACATATCATATATTAAGTGTAGATACTAATGAGCAATTGATATGTATACTGTAATGTTAGCATCAATAAATTATCTGCAATCTAAATTACATATGAATAAAGTGATTAAATTATTGTGTTATGTCACAAAAATTTGTATAAGTAAAACTAATCAAGTTAAAAGATAAACAACGTGAAGAAACATACATTTTATCCAGAAAAAATTAAAAACAAAAATCAAAATATAAATAATAGTTCAACCTTAATATCGATGTATGATCTATATTTGCTAACATCATTAATATACCAATATTAGTTTCAACTCATGATTGTAAACACAAGAATATCTTACCTCATTTAAAAATTATGTTTAATATCAATTGGTGCAAGGAAATGATTTCTCTTATAAATATAAATTTAATAAAATTACAAACATCTATTAATTGCTGCAATGAATGATTCTAAAAGTTATAATCCAATAATAAATAAAGATATTTTTAAAATATATAAATCACAAAAATTGATTTATCTCAGTTCCTTTAATTTAGTTATCGGCTAACAAACTAAAAAAAGAAAGTGATCAATTTTTCAACAAATTATATCAATAATTAAATTTTGAGATTACAATTTAATTATGAATGTAAAAATATTTTTACAGGAACTTTAACATATTGTAATTCCTATATTATAATAAAAATATTATTGTCTATGATTCCTCATGTATTGAATTAAATACTTATTTCACTCTATTTAATATATATTAAAGGAATAAATATTTTAAATAAGAAATTTCCAATATTTATAATTGGAAATTTAATAAAAATATTAAAAAAATAGTATTTTCACAATCGTATTTATGAAAATTATATTTAATTATTATCTCATTTTTAATTTAAATATTTTATATATAAATAAATATATAGTTTACAGCTATGCATCATATATTTATAAATTTAATTTCATATTATTTTATCATTATTTTAAAATTTATCACAAAAATATGAGTCATTAAAAAATATGCAAATCTTTATATGTTCCAAATAAATAGTAATAATTTGAAAGTATTTAATGCACAAAAATATAAATTAAAATTATAATTATAAGAATTAAACTTAATTGATAGAATTGGTAAATGATATAAATTTATTAAGCTATTATTGAACACTAAATTCAACTTAAATTATAAAATAAGAATTATTGGAGCAACTAATCAAATGGTAATTGTAACAGGTTAAATTAATGCGTCGACTAAATTAAACACAAAAATGGTGTTCGATCAAATGATAGGATCCTATTATTATAAATAAGAGGTTTTAGGTTCAAGCCTTAAAGCTGTATCTATTTTTAATAAATAAGCCTAATTGAGATTTTAATTGGAAAAAGATTCTAGAATATCAGTTAGAATCTTGACACGTGGCAAATTTATAGGTTTACAACACAATAAAAGTGGCTAATTCTATCCCACCATTTGTATTAGACAATTGTATTAGAATTAGGTATTGTTGTCCTAAAACCACTACCATAAAATAAAAAATCATGCAGCTCTACTTTATATATATTGTAAATTGTAGATATGAAAGCATTTTCAATAATAAGTTTTAAAGAATAGTAAAGGAGACAAAAATCCTTTTTTTTTCACGCACAATCTTTTAAACAAATCGACAATTATAAAATAACTACGTTGTTATTTGTAAATTCGTTTATACATTTTTATTTTTACGAATTACCTTCATTTTTTTTTCTTCTTAATTTTTTCTTCTACATGTCAGCCAAGGAGGCTTCTCTTTGATCTTGAACATTACAAAAGTAGAAAAGTGATTCATTGCCACTCTACCACTCTAGATTCAATACATAAATCACTTAAAATTGCATATATTTCTGCTTAAAAAATGGGAAAGGATTGCCTTTGCCTGCCTGCCCAGTGCCTTCATTCCCTGGGACCTTAAAGTCTCTTTTTCACACCAATAGAATTTGATCTAAAAATTGCTTAGAGAGAATTCTTCTATTTGAAATGAATGTGGAATCACTTTCTTCGATATTATAATCAATAAGTAAGGAATGGAATGCTATTTCAATAGATAAGGGGAATTATATGCAGAACACATTTTTTATTATTACAAGCACAATACTTTTTTAATATTTTCATATTTACTTAATCGGTATAACTAAAATGACTAAAACAACCCTTTTTTCCTATTTAATTGTCATACACACCACAAATCTTTACTTATCTTGCTTTTCTTTCTTCTCTTTTATTTTTCTGCTTATCTTCTATTCATATGAATTCTGTTTAATATGAAAGACTGGAAGAATTTTTGCAGCAGTACTATGGTTGTTTGGGAAACCATTATTCATAAAAACATATAAAAAAAAAAAAAAAATCTGTTAAGGCACACAATTCGAGTATGAGATGGAGTCTATATACACCTATATATATATATATATATATATATATATATATATATATATCCGAATATATAATTCTGAAAAATCTGCTTTCCAACTTATTTATACAATTAATAATTAGTAAATTAATACAAGAGAAAACGAAATGTTAACAAAATCCAAAAGGCCTAATTGGACCATACCAATGAAATGAAAAATGAAAAATTCCGATTTGATTTTATCGTCACAGATCTGCATCATTTGCTAAATTCTGAATAAATTTGAGTTTCTATTTCTTCGCGTTGAATCACGAATGAATAATCAAAATGATGCAATTTATTGCTTTTTGGTCTCGAACTCTCCCCATTTATGACTATATTTGTAAATTAGCAGTGTCGTACTTATAAAAAGTAAGGGTATATTCTTTATAGATTAATTTGGTGTAGATTAAGGGTATGTTTGATTAGTGATAAAGTTAATTTTCTTGATATACGTGCTGAATGTGTGGTTGAAATTTGGAGAAAGTATATTAAATAATTAAATGAGTGATTGTAAATAAAGAGAGAGAAGAAATCGATAAAATTTGTGTTGAATTATGTTGAATAGAACAAGGCCTAAGTTAGTGGGGAAGTTGGTGAGAATGTGTGGTTAAAAATTGGAGTTTGAGTATTAAAAAATATAAAGTAATTGTCAAATCAATAAATGAATGGTTGAAAATGATGAGAGAAAAAAAGTAGATTTAATTTGGTGAAATTTAAGTTGTATAGAATATACCCTAAGTTTAGAATCTAGTGTATATATAATGTGGTGTATGTAATAATAAATGTAGTATATACTCTCTCCGACCTAATTATATAGGGTTTTATTTATTTTTGGAATGTACCAATTATATTGGAATTTTCGTATTTTTTTTTATTATGAGACCCCTATTTAATTTGAAAACTTTAACATCTTTCGTCAGTTCCAATAATTTTTTAATTTATTAATAAGAGTAAAGCGGGAAAATCATTTATATTATTTATTTTTCCCATACAATTCTTAATATGTGTGAAAAGTCAACGAACCATATATAATTGGGATGGAGGGAGTATATAATTTGCCTTATTTTATATGACAAATCAATTGCTCCCCTCATCTGGCATTGATAGATTTATTTCCCATATTTATCCGTCGAAAAGTGTTTAGCCCATGTTAGGATTCATATTTTTCATGCATTTTTATATGAAATAGAAGAAAAAATGAGTGGAATTGAATGATAGAGATTTGTATATTATATATAGGTTCCATGAGATATATGAATGTGATTGATTTGAACAAATTAAAATTTTAAAAAGAATGAATTGAAATTAGATAAAATGACAAGAATAACATGCACTAAGATACTTTTATTTGATATTAAATTTTTGTATATATTCTTATTTGATGTTACAAATTATTATCCATGAATATATTGTTAGATGGATTTGTAATTGATAAGTAAGATATATTAAAAGAAAAAAAAAATAGATAAATTGCCAAATCTGTATGCATACACTATAATAGAAGAGCCGTCACCACCAAAACATACATTCCAATTAAAAATAAAAAATGAAAATACACACACGTTCACGCCAAAAAAGATTTCTACCAGCTAAATTAAAAAATATAAAATAGTGACATGAAATTTATCATAATATATGTACACATGAAATTTACATGTACAATCAATGGTAAAACATCATTTAAATAGTAAAAAAATTATAAAAGAGTTACAATTTACGGAAGTATATGTAAAAAAATTTTAATGCTCAATGCTAAAACTTTCGAAATTTTTTGTAATTTTGTTGAAACTTCACTAACCAATGACCGAAATTGAATTTTTAATTCTATTTTAATAGCATTACTCATCGGAGAAGCGATTCATCGTTTCCCTAAGCGAAGCAACCTTTGCCAGGTTCGTCTTCCTTGTTTTCTTTTTCCTTTTTTGGGGTTCCCTTTTGGTCTCTATATATATCGCAGATATGGCGATGCTTGTGCTGCAAAGTAAGCACAAAATGTGTTCTTCATCTTGGCTTGCGCGTATTTCTGCAGCTACTCGCTTGGAAAAGTTCTGTATGTTTCGAAAGTGGAGAAGATTCTCATCAATCGCTCAAAAATCTGGGATGCCGAGCGTCAAACTCGGAACCCAAGGACTAAAGGTATATCTTAAACTTTCTGATTCGATTCAACCTGTAAATACATTTTTTGAATCATTAACCTGCTCGTATTACGGTGATCAACGGGGTCGGAGTAATATTTGCTTATACTCTGTTTGGGCTATTACTGAAATGTGTCATCTCATCCCCTGAGCTTTTTCCTGAGTACAAATGGTTATTGAACTCACAATGTTGTTTTACTTGAGTCACTCATAGGTATCAATTGCTGAAGTTTTACTGTTCGGTTTTAGGCTGAATTTTTTGCCTATATGATTTTTGTTTGCTATGATGCCTAGTCAATGCAATGGCTTAATTGAAGCAAGTACTTATTGTTTAATTAATATTTAACATATAGGAAATAGCATTGAGTAATACAGATGTGAAATCCTTGCATTAAGATCCCCTGCATACTGATATTTTTTGAGCATAGAATCATTTGTTTGTTTTCCTCAAATATCATTTGACATGCTTTTACACTTAGGTATCAAGGCTTGGTTATGGTTGTATGGGCCTTTCAGGATTCTACAACAATCCTGTCCCGGAGGAAGATGCAATTGCAATCATCAAAGAGGCATTTAAGAAAGGCATCACATTTTTCGACACATCAGATGCCTATGGTGGCAATGAGGAGTTGGTGGGGAAGGTATCTACTTCTCTGTGATTCTTATTCTTGTTTATGACTGCAGATTTGAGTTTTATATGCTTGTAATATACGGCGCTTCTTTATCCCTTGAAAAATGATGTGAGCAATAATAATGATATGCTATGGGGTCAAAGCTGAATTAGATGAAGCTACATTTCCTTACATTTAGCTTTTTGATTATAGAAACAATGTTTTCTATTTTATTACAGGAAAGAAATAGAAAAATATTGAAATAAAGGCAGGCTGCTAGCTCCTTGCAATTTTTGAAATTATTATTAGACTTAAGAATCTGCTATGGTTTTGTTCGAACGTTGAGAACTATGATTTCAAAAAGTTGTAAACAATGTTTCTGGGAATGCTGTATTAATGAATTTGAACATGTCAAGAATTTTCTCTTTGGAAAGTAATATAATTTTGTACTTAGACGATCCTTGTACTAAAGGTATCTTGAATTTTTCAGTCATTTTCTCTGGCAATGAAATATTAGTTAAACTGCTAAATGCAATGCATTTCATGATCACCGGTGACTTGTCTTAGCTTTGAATATAATTTTGTAATTTTGTAGGCATTAAAGCATTTACCTCGGGAAAAGGTTCAGTTGGCAACAAAGTTTGGTGTGGCTGGATATGATGCAAATGGAGTTATAGTGAAAGGCTCACCTGAATATGCTCGCTCTTGTTGTGAAGCTAGCTTGAAGCGTCTTGACGTTGATTATATTGATCTTTACTACATACACCGTATCGATTCTACTGTGCCTATTGAATACACTGTGAGTTCTTTGTCTATTCTTCTTTTATTTTATTTATTTTTCTTTGTATGTTCATTTGGTCTTTCCATTTCCTAAAACTATGATAGGCTTGTTGATAAATTGCTTTTTGAGTGCAGATTGGAGAGCTTAAAAAGCTAGTGCATGAAGGTAAAATAAAATATATTGGATTGTCTGAAGCTAGCCCAGACACTATAAGGAGGGCTCATGCTGTTCATCCCATCACTGCTATTCAAATGGACTACTCCCTTTGGGTTCGTGACATTGAAGCTGAAATAATTCCGCTTTGCAGGTTTTCCATATTTCTCAAACATTTCTCAGTTTTGATTCTCACTACGCTTCCCAAACAAAATTTCCACCCTTCATTTACCTTTATAAAGTTATAATAACGCTATTTTTGTCCATGTCTATAAACGGTTAAATATTCCTCTTCATCTTCTTTCCTCTATTACACGTTAAGTTTGTGTTGATTTTCAATTTTTCATCTCCTGTAACCTTTGCGTTCGAATATGATCATCTCATGTATTGCTTCTCTTTTCTTTGAATGGATTTTAGGGAACTTGGGATTGGAATAGTTCCATATAGTCCGTTGGGCAGAGGGTTTTTTGCTGGCAAGGCTGTCGTGGAGCCAAGTAGCGCATTGGTAATTTTCATTGAATATTATGTGTTCTAGTATCTTACCTCATTTTAAGCTTGTTTGACAAAGCTTTTTCGAGAATAATTTTTTCTTATGCCCATTTTAACACACACAATCTTTAAAATTTTATTAATTTTCCCATTTTTCTATAAGACTCCCTTTACTGGAAAATTATTTTTATGATTTTGTCAAACAAGCTGACTTTTGTAGTCTCTGGTTGCTGAGTTGTGTAATTCTCGTATTATCAGATGCAGCACCCAAGGCTTCAGGGTGAGAATTATGAGAAGAACAAACAACTATATTTTCGTCTAGAAGAGGTGGCTAAGAAGCGTGGATGCACCACCGCTCAACTTGCGCTTGCTTGGGTTCTTCATCAAGGAGATGATGTTGTACCTATTCCAGGTAAACAAACCAGTCATATAATATAAGTAGCCTTGCTTTATGCAAAACCATTTTTGTAATTATAATTTGTTTTTCAATGTCGTTGTATTTGTAGGTACGACCAAAATTAAGAATCTCCACAGCAACATTGAAGCTGTGAAAATTAAGCTCACAAAAGAGGATTTAAAAGAGATCACGGATGCAGTTCCCATCGATGAAGTAGTAGGGTCGAGAAGTTCGAATGAAGCTTTTCACAGGATCACATGGGAATATGTGAAGACTCCACTCCCAGAATGCCAGTAAAATGGATGATTATTTGTCTCATATAATCTCAAGTTCTAATTGTGTCTATATTTCATACAGTTTCGTGTGCATCCCTTTATACTTTCCCCATTTTCATTGCATTGTGTTGCTGTAAATCACAAGTAAAATAAATTGTGGCATTGAATAAATGAAACCTTCTTTTTATTATGGCTGTGTTGAGTATCAAATGAATATTGGAAATTATGGTTGAGGTCCGCAACTTTAATAGATTGAGAATTTGTTTCGGTTACATCTTGTGATAAGATAATATCATGTTTCTTGCGTGTAGTCTTTAAAGTTTTGTTAATAACGCTTTGCTTATCTCAAAACTTAGGAAAATATAATGTGAGGATCAGGGACACATATCACAAGACTAGATAAATTTCGAATAAATAAAGATCTGTTGTTGTACTTGAATGAGGATCTATTTATGTGTCTGCGAGTAGAAGGCGAAAATGACGCGGAACACCAACCTTTTACCGTTCAATGAAAGTACAGTTTCGAAGTAGGCAATCAGTGGCTTCAGTGTTCCAATAGCATATTATTTTATTGATGGTTGGGGTTCCATCTTAAAATGTCACCATGTTATGAGGAGTAACTCAAACTCTTATATATAGGTTTATTATTTGTATTTTTTCCATGTGGTATTTTTATCACCTAACATGCCCCTGCAAGATGGTGGCTCATTTGAGCAGACCAATCTTGAAATCTGTGTGTTCATTTTTGAGTCTTAATCGGATCGATTGCTCGTTTGAACTTAATGGCTCTGATACCATGTTAGAATTATGGAACCATCTGATTTAAAAGCTTAATCTGATAGATCATTTTTAATTTATATTATTTAGTTATTATTTTCAACATGCCCCCTCACGTATAGGCAGGGTTTATTTTTTCCCCAAATAAAATCTAACATACATGTATACAATTCATTTTAATTGGGTGGCGGTGAGATTCGAACCTAGGTCCTTTGCCTGCTCCGATGCCATATTGAAGGGTGGAGTTCCATTTTAAAAGACCAACCTGTTAAGAGGAGTATCTCAAACCCTTATATGTAGGTTTATCATTTGTATTTTGTCCATGTGGCATTTTTATCCCCTAACACAAAAATACAAAATAATAAAACTATATATAAGGGTTTGTGTTATTCCTCTTAATAGGTTGACCTTTTAAGGTAGAACCTTAGCCTGCAATATGGTATCAGAGCCCATTAAACTCAAGCGAGCAATCAATCCGATCAAGATTCAAAAATGAGCACACGGATTTCAAGATTAGTCTACTTAAACGAGTCACCATCTTATAAGGACATACATGTTAGGGGATAAAAATCCCACATGGAAAAAATACAAAATAATAAAATTATATATAAGAATTTGAGTTACTCCATTTTAATAGCTGACCTTTTAAGATGCAACCCCATTTTTCAATATATTTAACTTGTTTCACAATGCCTCTTCTATTTTATTATTATTATTTTTTATTTTTGGTTCCCTTCCTTCTTCCGAAGGACAGTCATTTTTGGCAAGAATGCGGAGTCCAAAAATGTCCGTTTTTGTGAAATACATTTGAAAATGAGCATAAGAATAAATGACTGCTAGACACTTTAATTTGCAGCTACAAATAAGTTACATGGTAAAGAAAAAAATTGCAAACCTTATAAAAGGAAAAAATATTACTTGTGAGATGTGTTGGCTTATTTTTTAAGCTAATGTGTTTGTCATTTCTATTTTTCTATACATGATAAAATTTGGCTTTTAATTATATTTTGGGATTTTGGCGCATTTGGTCTAAAAAATTGCTTTAGTTTGTATTTGGTCCAAATTAAAAAAAGGTAGTGCATTTGGTCCAAAAAAGGTGGCGAGCCAGAGAAAAGAAAGATGTTGATTCGATGGGGATAACTTAACTTATGATAAAGGTAAGGGTACACTGACTGACATGAGCGTAGTCGCGCGCGGGTACAGAAAAATAAACGCAACATGTGCCCTCCTCTTCTGCAGTAAACTCGAACTCAAGTCTCCTCTGATGTGCATTTGGTCCCTTTGAATGGAATCCGGCCATTAAATCGTTAGTCAAAGTTAACTTTTGAAAATTTGGGTGAGTGTTTGGTCCATTTGACTTGAGATAAATTACACAAAAGGTCCTAATTCTTAGGCATTATTACAACTAAGTCCCAAAGTTTGAGAAATGTATACTTTAGTCCCAAAATTTTGAAATATACATAAATTAGTCCAAATTTTAATTAAATTGCATCATTTTACTTTTTCTTTTTTTTATACATATTTATTTGATCCATAATTAATTGTATCCAATTAATTTGATACTAATTAGATATTTTTTATTGAAAATTTTCATTAAAATAACATTTGTACGTATTAATATCTTAATTTTTCAAAAAAAAAAATTTATAATGAGATTCACACATATTTTGGTTTTAAATAACAATTATAACTATTTTGGTTTCTCATATTAACACACTTGCATTGACCGTATAATAGTTATAATTGTTGTTTAAAACCAAAATATGTGTGAATATCATTATAGATTTTTTTTGAAAATTAAGATATTGATATGAATAAATACTATTGTATTGAAAATTTTCAATAAAAACTATCTAATTAGTACCAAACGTGTACCAAAATTTTCAAAAATTGACTTTGACTAACGGTTTAATGGACGGATTCCATCCAAATAGACCAAACGCTCATCCTAGCCACTTTTTTTGGACCAAATATACTACCTTTTTTAATTTGGACCAAATGTGCACTGGAGCGGCTTTTTTTTGACCAAATGCGCCAAAATCCCTTATATTTTTTATTAAGGGTATATTTGATAATCACAATAAACGAGCTTATAGCTTATTTGGAGAGTTTATAAGCCTCTTCTATTCAAATAAGCTCCATTTGGTTGGAAGAACTTATTTAAAAATCTTTTTTTTACTAACTTTTTAAATAAACTTATGAGCTTTTCATTTTTTATTCCATTTTTACAGTTTCCGTTTTGAAAAAAAGAAGTGTTATTATTTTAAGCATGTCATTTTCGGTTATTTTGTATTTCTGACCTAATTTTTCAGCTACTTTTGCCAAATATTGATATTTAAATTAGTTAGCTTTTCAGCTATCAACTATAATCTATGAGGTATAAGCTCTCAATTGGCTTATCAACTATAAACTTGCTTATCAGCTTGTTCTACCAAATGAACCCCAAAATTATCTTTATCATGGAAAACTTGAATTTATCATATTGGATTTTAAGTGTTTTATCAATTATGGAATACATGGGATTTATTAACCTAATTGAAATTGAATTGTCATTCACGTGTGCAGCCTAGTGATTCATTATTACGAATTTCTTTGACGCCAAGACTTGTACACATTAGGTACGAATTCTATACCTTTATGGCTTTATTGTAGGAAACTTCGGTGATTTACTACAACTTGAATTCCTTCGTGAACAAGAATTAGAGTTGTATAAAATCACAACTTTGGAGATGAAAAAGTAGATGCCTCGGCTAGAAGAAACGTGAGCTTCAAAGAAAATTCCAGGTGTTCTATCTTGTCTTCTCCCATACATGACACCATCGATTTGAGACGTCCTTTCAAGATCAGTTCATTTATACCTGCTCTTTCTAAGAACAACCCTCAAAAGTTCTCCGAGAGAAGTCCCAAACCACTACGAGAAGAGCCCTAACACCGAGAGATCAACACGGGAGTGCAGATCTGTTGGGGATGACCAGGATTACAAGAAGTTACTGAGGAGTAATGGGATGTTGGCTCGCATTACATGCTAAGGAGAAAATATGGAGTGTTTTTATTAATTCTAAGATGTTGACCAGTTTATGCATAAACTAGCCTTTAGCGTTCTTGTATTGGTTTAAACTCTTTGTTGATTGGTGGATTGGTTTTTGTCCGCAGGCAACGGACACGTGATTTTTTACCCTACCGTTTTCCACATCAAAAATTTGTGTGTTCTTTATGTTTTATGTTTTTGCAACTACGCAATATGTTAGACACATCTAGGTTCACGCTATTACATTCGATACATCTTCTGCCAGTTATATTAACCTAGATATATCTACTGTGCTTAATAATAAGTGCTAGAAAAATACTTAAATAATTCTTCTATTTCGTGTGTTTTTGTATTTTTATTTGTTTTATATGTTCTTTTTTATGAGTCTTCTTTTATTGTGGTGTTTAGGGTCACAAAGAATCAAAAACAGCCAAAATGGATGAAAAGAGAGCAAAAAATAGATATTAGGGACTAAAACGCAGATAGATCAAAGATGAAGGACCTTCGGTGCAATTTTATAAAAAATTGTTATAGCACTTTTTATTAAGAAAAAGTGAAAGGGCATTAAAAGAGGATTTCCACACTTTTCTGAATCCCAAATTAGAGTTTGCTAGTGAAAGTTATGGCCAATTAAAGAAAATGGCTAAAATCGTCAAATCCCAAACTATTTGGGACCAGACTGTACTTTGTGAAACTTGGGCATATTGCAGCCAGATTTTGTCCAGCTTGTTCTTGATAGATTGGTGAGATTTTTGGTTAATTTTGACCTCACCGAGGCATTACAAGTTGAGCACACCATAATAT
Source organism: Jasminum sambac (assembly GCA_018223645.1). Classification (NCBI taxonomy): domain Eukaryota; kingdom Viridiplantae; phylum Streptophyta; class Magnoliopsida; order Lamiales; family Oleaceae; genus Jasminum; species Jasminum sambac. The sequence continues at coordinate 34,265,860 of CP073648.1, forward strand.
ACTCATTGAATGTCATATTTAGAATTTCTTAATATTTTTCTTATAAAATTTTGACTATAAATAGAGGTAAAAATAAGAAGGAAAATCACAACTTGTAGAGAATCGGATGGTCATTTTCTTCTGCTTCCTCTTCAATAAAATTCTCTTCTTCTTTGTTCTAAGTTCTTACTTGAAAGCTCATTTAAGAGTGTGTTCGTCAATTTCTTGATCTTATTTGAACATTGTTTGTGGAAGTTGAACTGGAGGCATAATCGGTTCTCCGAAGTCTTCATTTAGAAATATTAGATCAAAATCTTTATTATTATCCAATGAATGTTTAGAAATATATGATCAAAATTCATTCAGTTACATATTCTCTGAAGATGAACTAATTTCGAATCTTTATTATTATCCAATGAATGTTTATAGAATAGTTTCATTTTACTCTTCTTTTATTCTCCTGGTTAAATTTTGTTTAATAATTTTATTGAATGATAATGTTTGTGTTTTTTATTGAAAGCCAGCAAATGATAGATAGATGGATGATGTGGAAAGGATCGGTTGTGAATTGGCTTTGTATAGAGACATATATGTACTGATTTAGAAGCAAATCTGACCAAATGGTTATCTAATTGTTTCTTATATTAGTTAATCACATTTGTGTTCGACCTCGTTTGTGATATGTTCGTCATCAGATTGATAGAAGACTGCGAAAACTTGATTTTCTTGTAGTGTGTCTATCAATTTGTTGGCAAGTGAATGTAAGATTTTGATAAATCTTGCTGAACACGGATTTATTTGAGACCAATATTTTAGCAACCATGTTAGTCGTAAAGCTTCAGACAAAATATATTTTTCAAATATTAGGTATCTCTGACAATCATAATCAAGAGTCCATAAAATTGTCACACCCATTCCTATTAACTAAAAATATCATCTACATGGATGACTTTAATCCCATTTTGATGCGGAAGTAGAAGATTGTAGCTTGAGGATAGAATTTGCACAATCTAATCCAAAATCAAGAATTGATGCTCAATACTAAATATAGTAAAAGGAATCATATTCATGTCGTACAAACTATTAGAACCTCATAAACCATGACAATCACCTGCAGGTAGGTCAAATTCTGTTCCTTTTTTTTTTCCGGGGTGGTTGTGGTTGTTTTAGATACACATGAAGTCACTCGTGAAATAATTAGTTTTCGTGTGTACTCTATTTACAGAAGACAGCATTCAGACTGCAAAACTCACATCACAAAGAATGTACAAGGAAAAGAAATAGACAGTAATACATTGTTGCTCATTAATCGTGCATGTTTAAAGCAAAAGCTACCGTTTCCCAAGTAATAAAACAAGTGGGGTTTTCACTTTCCACAGCTCGCAAATCACGATAAGGGTGTCAATTGTCACACTTAAGCAGATATGAACATGAAGACGATATGCTCACTCTCATCTCTTTCGCAGCGGGGAGCCTTTGACAACAGCCTTCATATTTTGTGAATCTTTGAAGCATACAAAGTGCACAATCGTCTTACCATTTGGATAAACCGCAAAGACGCTGGTCCCTATCTTTTTGTTGCAAAGAGAGCACATGCTGTCACTGGTGATCTTCATGATGTTCTTCCTTTGTTTATAGAGTTCGTCTTTTACCTGTTACATAGAGGGGAACCTAAGTAAGAAAAAAGTAATACCATGGACATTTATGTCCTCCAGAATTAGCCATGTTACTTCTAAATTCTCCAATATATTGTCAGAAAGAAAGCGTGTCACAGTATAAGGTTTGGATAAGGAAGCCACTGGCTGTGCCCATTTATTAGCACTACATGCTTCATACAGTCACGGCCTTTTCACTAGCATAGAAGTACATTCCTCCAGTTCATTTTGTTAAATATCTAGGAGACATACCTGTAGGTTTTCACTTTCTCTCAAGCTCTTTATTACTGAAAAGTTCCGATATGCTTCACTGGATTTTCTCAAAAGTGGTCCAAGAAAGGGAAGCAAGTTCTACAGAGAACCCAAAAGGAAAAGTTTACCATGATGAGAAATTTCTACACACATTAACTACCAGGAAAAGCAGCTTTTATTAAAAGAGTGGCACTAAACAAATATGTATTACATAGCACATTGTTGAATCCAAGCGAATCCTGAACCCAAAACAATGATGGCAGGCAATATACCTTCAGTTTAGTATCCCTAGGCAAAAGCCTTAATGCTTGTGCTCCATTCATTCGATCCCATCTTTTGCTCAGCAAATCAAGGACCTTATCAAGCATAATGTCAGATGTTGTTTCCTCACTGATGTCATCACCGTCACCATCACTCCTCCCACTGTCAGTACCACTTGTGCTGTTTCGAATGTCCTCAGCTCCCTCAATTTCAGCAATCTTCTTGGATAGCCGGCCTTTGTTTTTACCAGTCCCTGAACCAGGCTTTGAGATTCCTCGGCTCTGAGGGGATGTCAAATTGGTGATTCTCTTTTCGAGGTTTTTGGTTGTCTTCTGTGGATTCAAATATATTTGCAGTAGAGTTAGGTATATTCCACTAGATTTTGCTGAATGCTGGGGTGCAGACTCATATATCCGATCGCAATAGGACAGTGCCAGTTCAGGAACATGAAGCTGGAAATTTCACGAAGAGAAATTAGCATATTGAACATGAAAAGTTGCTCCCTTGTGCATGCGCGCTCGCAGACATAGGGAGAGAGGGAGGGAGAGGTTGAATAATAAGCTTGATGGTACAAGCTTTAGCACCTTGCAATATATGCAGAACATACAACTGCACATTGGGATGCTAATATTACAAAATGTCAAGATAGACATGCCTGTTGCATCTATGCATGTTCCCTCAGAAAAGAGCATGAGCATTACAGGTCAGGTCAGAAGAAAATCAACATGAAAAGGTACCTTATGAACATATATCGACAGAGCAAGCTCATGTTGATTCATTTTCCCCAAAAGAATTGCACGTTCTTCATACAGAGCATCTGGTGGAAGACGTTTCAATAAAACCTCTGGATTATACCCAGAGATACCATCCAAAGCCGACAAGAGTTTCTTCCTTGTAGGGGAATAAGTTTTTTCATCCCACTTTTGTTGAGAATTAAGATCCACATACCAGTCCAGCACTTCTGAAAGATATATTTGAACCTACCACGCATCAGCAAATAATTTAGAAAGAAATAGTCCCTACATAATAGCACATCACCGTATAAATAAGAAAATGACAAACTTCAACCCTCATGGTTTGGTTGTTGCACGACTAAAATTGAGGGGAAATGGGTTGCAATGAAAGGAAGAAGTTTCCTAAATTCTAAAGGAGAAAATTTTGGTGCGTAGAGACCAAAAACTATTTGCACGGCATTTCTTTTAAGAAGCAGAAACTAGAAGATATTTTCTTGAACATCAAGAACATGGAAGCTACTTTCGAAGGTGTTAAAGAAAAACGAAAATTCTTTACCATTTCATTCTGGAGATTGCCTGAAATGCTATTTTCATTCATTGCGACCATAAGTTCCAAATACGTAGCCTGCATGTTAGGTGCATTTTGTTTTAAATAAGAGTTGACCAAGTCTGCTGGAATCTTCCCGGACAAGAATAGCTCAATTGTTTGGGTCGCACAGCTTTCAAGAACAAGCATGGAGAACTCTAGGACAAGCATGGGGTCTGTTCCACAGAGAGGCTGCAACAAATTTATAGTCTGAATCAGATATTTATCAAAATTTAGTAGTCACATGCCACTCCAAATGAAACAAAAGAACGAGAATGGTTGCACCTTCCCAAGGGACATAGTTAAAGAATAATGTTGGGATGGGGTGAGAAAAAGAGTAAGCAACAATTTTAAGCCTGGAGTAGTCATAAATGTTAAGTTTCCCAACAACATAATGAACATGCTACCTTCACATTATTAGACATTGCAAGTTGACGCTTGATGTCCTGTTCTGTAAAATGTTAAGCCCCACGTGTTCCTTTTCAGATCATATAATACATAGAATAGTCAATTCATAATTATCTTCATTTATTATCAACTCCATTCCCCTGCAAATACTCAGGCCAGAGTTGTTGTAGCAATACCTATTAATTATATATATATACTGAGATGGCATATCGGCAAAAGATGGCTGCATATATGTCACGACACATTACACTAATAACAAAAGGATTGCAAAAGACCTGGTCCTAATCTATTTAAGAGGACAAAACTTAAAAGACACATTATTCTTCGTACCAGTATGAAAAGAACTAGAAGTCGTGCATGAATTGACGTATCCACCAATCAAACAATAAAGTTTTTTTTTTTTTTTTGGGGGTGTGGAGATGAGGAAATGCAATTATTATCATTTTGTTTCAAAACATTCTACAACCACCTTCAAAAGATTCACGTAAAAGTACCTTACTGTTGAGCCATTAAAATAATATAATTGCTATCTGACTCAGGGGACTCCAAATGGCGGAGTAGTTTACGTCTCAATCACCATGATACAACACCATACATGGTCAAACAAAAGAAGAGGTGTCTTACTTTGAGATATTCAATAATCATCTCAGGCTTGAACTTTTGGGTGAGCTCTGGTGGAGGATGGTCTGAGTTTGAGTCCTCAACTAATTTATGGAGAAGTTTGAGAGCTTCACGATGCATTGAATTGCATCTGTAAAGTTCTAGCAGACACACATACTGATTCCTTTTCTGCAGAAATTCCTCGCATATTTTCACATCGCAATAATTAAGAACCTTCAGCAGTTCCAGTGCAACTGACGATTGTCCAGTTAAAATCAAAGCTTGAAGCAATGCAGTGTCCAGAGTAGCTGCCATATCCCTAGCAACTGAACTAATGGCACTATTTGGTCGTCCCTGTCAAATCCCAGCAGCAATAATTAGAAATTATTTCAACATCCGGGATTCTACTTTCAGATGCTCAAGTGCTACCAAAGCATAACAGGCATAAGCAAATTAAAAGCATCATTTCAAAAGTTAAAATCACAGTCAAATATGCTGGTTTTCTTCAAGAGAAAAACCTTTTGGATTGCTGTAGTACTCCATGAGGAATAAATGCTGAAATGAAGATAATTCACATATACAACTATATTTTCCCAAAAGGCACAAAAGATGTCATATTTATTCGTACATTCAATATCTAGCTGTACAACAAAGAAATGAATGGCCCACAAGTTTTGATGCTGTCCTTTGACTACTAGTGCATGCTTGGATGGTGATTGTTAAATATTCATTTCTTATCAACCATACTATTATCCACACAATTTGTAGGATCCACAGTCAACGAAACTTACTAACCACAGATTCCATGGGACACACAACTTATAATAACCGTACTTCATAATTTAATCATGCACTTTGTTTCTATATGACCTGCATGATAACCCAAAATTCCGTGGAATAAAACTGATGGTACAAATCTACAATGCCAATTAATTATGCCGAACCTCATGTACGCTAATGAATTCAACATTTTCTTTTCTCTAGATGGGACAGAACCAATTTGTGGGACGACAAACAAAAAGAAAACAGCAAGTTGACAAGCTTGAAGTTCAATAGAAATATTTGAAAATGAGTAATGCAGAGAATCCAAGCTATACAAGGAAAAAGGAAAAGGAAATGCAGTAGGTACAGTACTTCCCAGAGTGAGGTATAAGAGAGTTGAATCACCAAAATGTGAAGCTTCCAATACTATGACCTTGGACTCAGTACAGAGGTCAGATAGTAGTGTCAACCTAGGTGCCTTATGTATTTATCGAATGTTATGATCAAAGGAAGAGCCTTTTCTTTCCATGTAAATAACAATCTAACTTGTCAACAAACTGTGTATTTAAACCCATACCTTCTTTTGGAAATCAATTATAATCAATTTATCCATCCAATCCAACTTCAAATCACTCTCTTTCTATGACCCAACAACGCAGCATTGTTTAATGTGTCTCCAACCATACAATGTGTCTACAGTTCATGTAGAAGACTTGCCTTAGGAGATACGCATGCCTCACTTTATGAAAGAGCAACACCTCATTACCCAATTAAATCTTTTAGAACTTTGGGAACTACCATATTAATTTGTCAAGAACCAGTAGTTCACCCATTGCATTTTCTTTAAAGGCCTTGTTTATAACTGAGGAAGCCCACCACGCTTTTGTTAATGGAGAGTTGTCATGACTCATTATGTACGAGTTATAACTTGTGAACATTAATGAAACAGTTATAAGAAAAATATTGGAAAGCAAGGATTGAATACTTTGAGGAAGCCACAAGCTAAGCTGTACTCAAGAATCTCAGCCCGCTTTTTTGGCTCAAAAGTTACCCTTAGCTTAATCAGTGTATGGAACCATGTATTGTTTAGATAATGACAAGTAATAGTTAGCAATGTATGGGCCCAAATTAAATTTGAAATTGACTAATAGTAGAAGTGAATGTTAACAAAAATAAATTGTAAAGAATAAATTTAAAAAACACACAACCTTTAATCGACTTATGAAGGTTATCATGCAAAAAACCACTTTTTAGTTGGTTTAGCCTCTTAAACAAGCTTAAACTCATATGCACATGAACATAAAATTGATCAGGAAAAAAATAATGATTAAGTTGTGTGGTGGAGTGCTAACTAGTACAATTACCCCTTGATCAAAAGAATTAGACATTCCATTTGGTCTTTTACACCTTCACTTCGGTAAAGAGACAGAAGTGTATTAAGATGGTTCAAACCTTGTAGAAAATTACATTAAACACCGAGAAGGATTAATGGCTTGTTTGTGTTCAAAACTGGCTTCACTTACCGTAGGAATGGAGTGTCACATCCATGAAAGCAACTAACTAACAGATGTCTGAAATTCCACTCACTACATTTTGGTGAATGTTATCTTATCTGAAGCGCTCAGTATTTAAAGCTTGTTTGCTACAACCTAAAAAAGAAAAATTCATTTTGTCAATAATCACTTTCAACCACTCATTTCACTCATTTCATTGATTTTGATGGTTCTTTTATTTTGTTGTACCACTTTTCTTTTACTTTTCAACCACACATTCAAAAATTATTGCTCCCACAGACACTTAATGCTTTCTTTTCTCGCTCTTGGAGGGGATGGCCTCAGAGTAGGATAAATTTTTCTCCCAATAATCTGAAGCTAGAGGCCATGATTTTCAAAAGAAGAAAATAACAATAAATGACATGTAAAACTGGGCGTAGAAGTTTAACTATTTTGCTAATGTTTTTGGACATCCATGTTATGAGTTAAGCAATGCTTTGCTGGTATAATAAAAGATAAAAGTGCACAACTTCACAACACTGGCTGCATCTTTGGAGACTTCAAGGTAAGTAGGCATATGTTATTGTGATGCATTATAACGTCAGGAAACTGATAGTAGATTCATAAGCTCACCATGATTTCCATATATACTAAAATTTGGAACTGCTCAAATATGGTAAAAATATTTCATTTCCCATCACTCTCAATATTAAATTATTACTACAATCTACAAGTAGAAACTTCGTTGGCACGCATTCTCTTGCATCTTCTATCTAAAGCATGGCATTTGACATGTCCACAACATAGGTTCACATCCGCACCCTATTTCATACAGAAGTTTGAGCAACCTATTATAGCTTATAAAGTCAACTCAATAAAAGGAATTCAAGCAGTCAAGTGGGACTAATTTTCTACCTCATGAAAAAAGAAAGTGTTTCATTAGTGTCGCATTGATCTTTGATGGAAGAATTGTAGCATTTAAAATCACAAAGAAAACCAAATAGCAAAAAGTATACCTTTCCCTGTTTCTTTGAGCGACCAGTTCCGTAAGATACAAAATCATTTCGAACAGCATCAGAAACAGCCTCCTCAGTTCCCTCGGCAGTGGCTTTTTCAACAATACCATATCGCTTCTTCTGCAAAAACTTAATGAGAGCCATGAGAGTGTTGTGGCTCATTTTCTTCGATTCTAGATCTGTGCTGTCCTCAGGGTTCAATAAATGCGGAGAGGAAGATTCCATATCATCTGACATGCTAGAGGAATCTCTTGAAAGATCTGGAACCTCCCCTGTGATATCCATGTACTTCTCTGGTTCAGGGATCACAGATGATTTTGGTAGTGTGATACATGGATAAAATGAGAGAACATAAGTGATTTCCACTTGAGACGCTACAAAATGTTCCATGGACTCCTCATAGTTCCCATTGTCAAACAAATAGTGAGCATATCTGTACATACGATAAGTCAACATTATAATTTTGCATATGCAAGAAGTCATGTGGAACATCATATACACAAACAAATTTATGAATGTCTACTGTCCAGTTATCTTATCAAGATAATATTGTCTCAAAGAAAATAGCTACAACTTCGGCGTGATACCGAACTAGCCATGAAACATGCAATGAAGACGTGACTAGCCAAACTACGCATGTTCTTCAACCATGTAGCCCACTATGGATATAAAACAGCTAGTCCCGAGAAATGTGTTTTGTGAGATCAGATCAGACAGTTTAGGCTGATGGAAATTTATGGTTGATATTTGGTTGATTTTTGTGAGAGAAATGATTGTGTAGTTGGATTGATGTTTGATTTACCAAATAGCCATTGTTGGAAAGTATTTTTCAATTTTTTTTTATTTTTTGATAGGAAACTAAGTCTTTTATTGCCAGAGAGAAGAGGTTACAAAACACCAGTGGACAAGACATCCACCAAAAAACATATACAGCTAGGGAAGCAACATCGCCCTAGTTGCAGCTTGCTACATTGGTACATAGGTAACTAAAAGGGTCCAAACAAAACAGAAAATTATCTAAAACACTAAAAATGCCGGCTGCTCTAGCCCAAAGTCCTAAGAAGAATAATATGCTGTCCCAAATGTCGTCTAAAGATCTTTCCAAGCCATCAAAGATCCTTCTGTTCCTCTCCTTCCATAATACCCAAGCTACTGCCATAATGATTAGTTTCCAAAGCTCCTTTTTTTTTTTCTTTCCATTGCCTCCAAAAGACCACTTAATGGGAATCAAATCTGTCCATTTTCTTGGAAGAGCACTCAATACTTCAAATATTTACATAATTCTACTCCAAATATTTTTCAATTAGAATAGGATTCTAGTTATTTTATGATTTTTTTTTTTTTTTTTGATAACCGAGGGTATCGGGGGACCCCGCTTTAACAGTCACCCCACTATTCCCACGAGGCCCTGACGCATCGACCGGGAGACGCCCCAGTGGCCCCAAGAAGGGGGACCCCGCTTTAACAGTCACCCCACTATTCCCACGAGGCCCTGGCGCATCAACCGGGAGACGCCCCAGTGGCCCCAAGAAGTTTTTTTGCTCTCACGGGGAATCGAACCTGGGATTGGTGAGATCCCAAGCACCGCCCTTACCGCTTGAGCAACCCCTTGGGGTTCTAGTTATTTTATGATTGGTATCTTTCAATAATTCTAGTTTATTTACTTTCCTAGTTTAATTTGGTTTCTCCTCTTATATATAGAGTGTGTTATCAAACAAATTTAAATGCATTTTAATGCATTCTTTTCAAATTTCAAATTTGGTCAAACAAATCACATCCATATATTTCTCCACTCATTAAATCTCCACTATCCAACTCCACTCATTCTCTCTCTTCTTATTCATAAAAATACATTAAAATTCATCCGCTAACACACTCATAAAGGAGTGGGTGCAACCTAATTTTACACAATAATAATATTTCCACATTATATTTCAACTTGGTATCAGAGCGCAAGGTTTTCTAATAGGTGCTTTAGAAGCACTTTAATAACTTTCTAGTATCGTTCAATATTGTGCGTTATTTGTTCTATAAGTTTGTTAAATTTTATGTTCAGGGTCAAGTTGGAGCTTAAACAGATGAAAAAAAGTCGAAAAGAACCAAGAAAAAATGAAAATAAGTGGAATTGAGGTGACAACAGCGAAGAAGAAAAGTTTGAGAGTCCATTTGATTCAAAAGAATGAATTTTTCATAGAAATACAAGTCGAAGTTCGGCGTCACTATTTCTTGAAGAATTGTAGCCCACTGAATCTAGTTTCCAACGAACTTTGAATTGGCTCAATCGGATATCGGAATTAAAAGTTACACCCAAAATATTGAAAATCGCTCGTGTTGCAAAATTTTCAGTAGGTAGGTTACGGCCGTAACCCCCATTTTCGGCCACGGAGAACAATTCTAATATGGAGGCCCATTGAAAACCTATTGAAGCCTACCTATAAATAGAGAAGCAAGTCACAAAAATAGATCTGAATTTTGGAAAGACAATTGAGAGATCAAAAGGAGAGAATTTCTACATAACAAAATTGAAGATCGAGATGAACTCAATATCAAATCCCATGGATATCTAAACTTGCATGCGAGACTAAATCTCCACTTCCTAGTTCGATGGGGACATATCCACAGATCTGTTATTTTCTTTTCCGAACAAGTAACGCTGTATTCTTCGTTTTAATTGATTTGTTGAATTATTTTGCATTTATTGAATTCAGTTAAATATTTATTTTAGCCTGATCAACTACTTGATAATTGCTAGAATTAGGATTTTGATCCGTAATTGTCACTCTCACTAATTCATTAGTAGCAACTAGAGATCACGCATTTGTCGGAATATAGTTCAACCTACGTTAACCAAATTGAGTTTGTGAATTTGACACCTCGTCTAACCCATTCTTCTAAATGTTTTTACTAGTTTTCGCATGAAACTCAAAGAGCTTATTTTGGGTTGTCCGGAAACTAAGGATTAATCAGAAAGCTTGTTTTGATTAATTACACATAAGAAAGAATTGGGTAGTTAGAGCTTATTAAATACTACGGGGTTAGTAAATCAAGAGATAGGAAGATATACGTTGCTTGGGAAAAGGTAGTGAGACGGGCCACAACTAGCCAGAGAACTAGGCCAACTCTCATATTAATCTCTTCATATTTTTACTGCTATATTTATTTAATTTTTGTTAATTAGTTTAGTTCTCAATCGGAACCCCACATCCCCCCCACCCCCCCAAACTTTAGTTGGCATAAATTGTCCTCATTCACACCGTTCTCTATGGGTTCAAGCCGTACTCACCGCTTCTACATTAATTTGTTGTTTTGAGATTGAGTACGGTAAAGTATTTATTATTTGGTGCCTGTGACAACCTTCATTTTCAGATCTTGGTTCTCCGGCGGGCGGCCTTGAGCCACTCATTTGGCCCCCAAAAAAGTTTTTCCAGTGAAAAGAATCCGGTCCCCCTCTAGCCAAACTATTTTTGCAAATTCTCTATCCCTCCAAATTAGTTCTTGCGAATTCTCTAGTCCAAATTTTTTTCTGCAGATCTCTACCAATAATTAGGGTCTCGAGATTTGAATCTGGAAATTAGAACTACAAATTGAAACTCCTATATCCTCAATTTGAAAGCTTTAACCGTCAAAATATTGGGATTGGAAATCTCAAAAATAAGGGTAAATTGAAAACAGTCCTAAACCATCGAATCTGACATCTGTGCAACATATACACGTGCTTCATTTCATGAAAAACAATTCAGATTTAGGTTTGTTCTTGGAAACTTCGATTTGCTACAGTAAGGATCGAGGGTCCCGTTGGAGCAGCCTGTCTGGGTTCTCTTTAATTAGGCTATCGGGCTAAGTACTTATCTTGCAGAAATACTTAAAATGTAGCACATAATAAATTCATTGCTTACACATATGATCAAAATATTTTTCTCCATTAGCATCACTTTCCCATTTTTCAAAAACCGAGAAGAGAACACACGTGGATGCCCTTGGAAAGCTTCGTCGAAATATTCTTTGAGACGGACTTAATAAGTTGGTATTTTGACATCTCATAGGACCAAGGAGGAACGATGGAAGAGATAGAAAGGAATCAAGGTTGGTTACATTTTCCCGAGTGACACATAACAAGAGCAAAGACTAAAAAGATTAAAGAGGCTATGCAAGCGCATGTCCAAGCAACATACCAAATCATGTAAAGTTGGCCAAATGGGCTCAAGAACGAACAAACGAGGCCCGTTAATGTGATCCAAGTGACCGGGACCACGTTTGAACCAAGGCATTCCCAAATTTTGCAACAACCAATACCATGTGATCACATGGTATGTGTGGAAAAACTTTTGCAATTTCCCAAATTTTAGCAATTTGTCAAAGTTTAGCTCGTTTAGGGCTTCTTTTATGTTTAGAATTATTATCCACATATTGTACCAACATTCTAGGGTTTTTTTTTTTTTTAAATTGCCTGTAAATATGAGGTCTTTATCAAATATACAACAATTAGTTTAGGTCATTAAAGTTACTTACAGTGAGTTTCACTGTAATCTATTTTGTTCTTGAGTGAATAATCCATGGTTATCAACGAATTCAATTAAATGTTTGTGGTGTTCAAAACACAAAGTCTAGATTCTTATTTCCAGGATTTTCAATAGGTTCGATATTAAAATATCTTGGGCTCTTGAATACTCAGATACACTACTCTTGCTGTTTATCATTTCTTGCTTTAGCTTTTATATAAAATAAGTCACTAGAGTTTCAGAATATTAGAATTCCACATCGGCCTGTGATATGTACACGATCCAATCTATAAAGTGAGAACAATCCTCCCTTAACAAGCCGGTTTTGTTAGAAGAAATTAGACCCAATATCCTTTCCTAAAAGAGAATAAAACTACAAACGTAGCTTCTAGGAAATAGAACTACCTTATATGAATTGACTGCTCCTTTGCAACTCGAAGGCCAGAATCCTCAGGTGGTAGTAATTTACACAAAGCCAAAGCTTCCTCAAAATTGCCTGATGCTGTTAGTTGTACAATCTGTGGAATAAAATAAACCAGTGCATATAAGTTTCAACATTAAAACAGATTTTTCTACGCTTTCTCGATCAGTTGGCGTAGCTTCAAAAATAGAAGATGGGTTTCATCCTATGATATCTTCTAAGGTTTCTCAATAAGTTGGTGTCACTTCAACAATATAATATTTGTCCTATAATATCTTCTTCATTCAAACATTCAGAGAATTGCAGTGCAACGATATTCAAGATTTAAATGGCTATTTTGCTTTGACAGAAAGCATTTCTATTCCATCAATGGACCTCAAAGGATTTTTTTATGACTTTCACACAGGATTCTGAAGTGTTTTATACGCACAACTTCAGAACTATCAATCTCATAAATCATAAATGGATAAAGTGAAAGAAACTTTTTTGAGGTGATTAATTTCTGTATTTTCCACCAAAGAACGCCCATGGCAATTTGCATCTAAATTAAGGCTAGAAAGTGCACAGCTAATAATCATTACATCACTAGTAAAACTTTGAACCAACTACCAACAATGAATTTACAGTTGTTACAGAGCATCTTGAACAGCCAGCACTCGTAAAGTTCTTAGCTTATTGCAATCACAACCACAACCAGAAAAGACAATAACAATAGCACATTAAGAAGAATATGGGCATAACTTTGGATTTTCTAGATTTTGTTAAGTACCTGTGCCCCAAGAGGTACGGGAAACAAGCCATAAACAGAATTGTTTGCTGTTACAATGATAATGTGATTGCTTTGAAGGAGACGGCGAACATCGCGGAGAACAACTGTTTGTATCAACGGGTAAGGATCCCGAAGAGACCGTATCTACATGTTGAATAATATTAGCAGTGAAGAGACAAACCACACAAGGAGAGAAGTCTTTATTTGAAGTTCAGGGTACCTCTATATGTCTTGGTAAGAGACCTACAGCATACGGTTTCTCAGTGATAATTGCGGCAGGAGCCTCTGACCAACAAATCCTGCCTTCGTGAAGAAGCTTTCCGTTTTGGTCAACAAACACACCAATATTATCCTGAAGAAAATGGAAATTGTTATGTATGTTGCTTCAGACGGATGAGAAAAGAATGAGAATTGGAAAGAAAATAAATAAATAAATAAAGTGCATGTTTGACAAAGCTTCTATTCTCTTAATAAGCACGTCAACTCTTGCCCTACATTCCACAGGACCAAAAACTTTAACCTACTTTTCCCCACTTATCTCCCCAATTCATGGGCACTACGTATGGCGAAGTGTGAAGGAAGGGAAGAAGAGGAGAGGGGGGGGGGGAGAGGGGGGGATGGAATTATTTACAGACAAGAACAAAAAGGAAGGAAACAAGGAAGGAAACAAGAATGATACAAGTTTCAAATCTGTCTTCAAATTAAGAGCATGTTTGGATTTAAAAGAGAGACTTCGGATTAGATCACTTTCAGTCTACAATTTCACGGGATACAAAAGCATTACCTCTTTTTCACCGCTCATTTGCCCCTATTTACAACATCCTTGTTTAGAAATAGCTAGCAAGACATACTCTAAAGTTATTACAAGAGTAAATTCTCAAATTTATCAATAAAAATGAGTTTTTATCCACATACAATATAAAAAATTTTACAATTATCAGAGAACGCTCTTTGAGAAAATGATGTTTGGCTGGGTGTCTGATATTATAATCTGAGTGAACAAATTTTTGAATGCTAAAGTACTGCTAAATGATGCCTTCAACAACTAGATCTCATCGTTCCTTGCAATATGCAATTCCACACACCATGATTATGAATTTTTCAAAGCAGTCCTATTATAATGACAATGTTCTACAACGCTATAGAATTGATTTGACAAGAAAGAATATGGCATTCCCAAATGTTAATGCAAGTCGGAGTAGAACACCAAATTTCCCACCCATTGTAAGTTTGTACCAATGCAATTGTGAGATGATCAGATAATCAATCCAAATGCACAAAGTTGACCAGCATACAACACAAAAACAAAAAAGGCAACAATCTTTATAGGGAAGTAGCAGTAGAATAATAGTTGTCATGTCACTCCAACATAGACATTAAAATCGTTCTCCATATGTTGTTAACCAAGCATGCCTAACAGCAGGACCCGGTCTTGAATCTGTATTTGCAACATTCCCCCAAATGCTATAATAGAATTCATCATTGTGAGTTGCTAAGTACAATACACACACAGATTGCAAAAACTTAGACCTGAATGCATCAAAAAGCTCAAGAGGGAGAAGCTCACCCATTGTTTATGATAAGTTTATAACTCGTCAAAGCACTTGATCTCCACACATTCAATGGGACCAATAAGTACTATCCACTTAGTCACCACAAGTTTCAATCGCTTTATAACATAAACTTATAATAAACAACAATGCGAAACATGCTTTTTAATTGAACCCTGGATCAGTAAAAGTCGAGTCAATATCTTACATATTAGCTACCATTACAAAATAAATTACCTTCCCCAATAGAAGTTCTCCAGATGGAATTGACACCACCAATGGCGGTGCAATCCTCCCTGAAGGAAACACCTCGGATAATGCTCCAGTGGTAGAATTCAATATCATATACTCTCTTCGGATTCCGACACAAATATTCTCACTACACCACGACATTGACTTAACAGTGTCAGGAACACCAAATTCTTTAACCTCCACAAACCCTCGGCCCCCTGTACAGCAGTGCAACAATAATGAGTGGGATCGCCCCATACAGTATGACAAACAGTTTATAACATAGAAAGCAAATGCTTAGTAGATAACTAGAGCAGAGATAGGCAATGCATAACTTAATGCTATGGCAGTACCGGTCAGCACCGCAGCAATGTTAGTACAAAACAAAGCCTAGGTGCCTTTTTAGGCCAATTATTTGATCTTGGTCTCTAATAAAAATGTCATAATTCACAAAGTTTCTTCCAAGAGGCAGCAATCAAAGTAACGAACAAAAAATAAAAAATAAAAATGCTCATTCCTTCATCTTTAACTTGTACTTTCCAACAAACTATTATGCTTTATAAATAAGTTCAACTGCAAAAATTAGGCAACATCAGAATAACAAGAATAACAAAACCAAAGCAGTGAACTTTTAGGGGGCGTTCTGTTTGTTTTGTATTTTCTGTTTTCGTTTTCGAAAATGTTTTGGTGTTTTCTGTTTTCAATTGCTGTTTTCAGAAAATTGAAAATGCGTTTGGTTGTTGTTTTGAAAAAATTATTTTTGAGAAGAGAAAATAGAAAATGTGTTTGGTTTATAATTGTTTAAAATGTAATAAATTTATAAATGTAAAGTTTAAAATCTGAAAACGCGTTTTCCTTATTTTCAACATTTAACACAGAAAACGCCGAAAATGTTAAAAAGACGTTTTCGTGTTTTCTATACAAATCTTGAAAACGATTTCGAAAACGCATTTTCGAAAACAATGAACAGAACGCATTTTCAACATTTTCAAAAGCAGAAAACAGAAAGCGGGCTGAAAACGGCAAACAGAACGCACCCTTAGGTATTCTGAGGCACAGCACAAATTATATCACAACCCATTACAAAGTACACAACATCAATACAGTATGTGCTCCAAAGATGATACCAGGCAGAATGGCCAAATAATTTCCCTTAAAAATGTTTTAGTAATTGGTTGGTTATTAAGATGATACCAGGCAGAATCACCGCATATCGTATGACACACCACACCTCTTATCATACCTGACACTATCAATATATAATTTGAAGTGGGAACAAACTAATCATTCATTTCTCAAAAAGCCATTCAACTAACAACATTTAAGGAGATTAATCTCAGCCCAGCATACTGAACTAACAGTTTCCCTTAGCTAAATATTCCACTAGGAAACACGCTAATATCTCCTTCGGAAAAAAGACATTCAGCTTAAAGGGATCAAACTTGATTCCATAGGGTGTGATAAGGGTCGAGGGAAAGATAACTTTTTCAGCCAATTTTAACCAAAAAGCCAAGTAAAAGCTAATGCATTGTCATTTTGAAAGTATGATCGTTACCATCGTGTCTGAAGATACAAACCCTCTTTTGCTTTGCAAAGCACAGAAACCCCCGTCTCTCATCCCACGAATATGCATTTGCACCTTTCGCCTTCGTAATCACCGCCAGAGTCTCCAAATTGGGCAACCTATGAAAAGCAATAGACTCTGAAAGACAAAGCAATAGCTCCCTCGACTTAAGGACCTCCATTGCCAGCATCGGTTTCTTAGAAAATCCATTTATTGTCCTTTCAAGAATGTAAGGCTCCTTCTTCAACTCCAAACCCTGCAATTGAAAATCCGATGTTGGCGACCGGGTCTCGCTAGCAAAGGATTCCGGACCGTAGAGCTTCAGCGAGCCGTCGGAGCAAGCAAGGAACAACATAGCGCCATAAGATTCAACAGCATCGATTTTGGTAGGGGAATTGTTGACAAATTGGAATAAATCGTAGGAGCTGTGCACCATTTTTATTTATTTGATGATTGATTTTTTCTGTGTTCAGTGACGTAGCCAGGATTCAAACTCAGTGCGATCCAAAAATTCTACTTGTGCTTTGCACATCTTCTTGAGCGGCTACTTCTTTAAAATATTTCTCCACAACCTAAAATGTCCAACAAAAATAACTTATCATATTTAATCATATTCAAGTATCAATAATCTTATAATCAAAACCAAATTAACCAATAAACCAAATTCATTCCCAACTTCAACCACAATTGCATTGTTCCATTTCATAAACCTTTTCGGTTATCAAACAAAATTAGGGCTTTTCAACATTTGAACTTAGAACAAAATTACGACTTTTCTCATTAATTAGCTATTTAACTTAAGAGTTATTTCAATTCATCAATTGAATATCTAATTTTCAAACAATCACAAAGGGACATTCAAACAATTACAAATTACATAGTTTGATAATAAATACACCAAATTAACCAAAAATTAGAGCTAAATCGAATTTCACTTACCGAACAAAAATAGCCAATAGAAGCAATACCCAAGGCAGCCGTCAGCCGTGAGCAGCGGAAGATCTAGCACCCGTCGAGCAGGCGCCGTCGCGCATGCTGGACCTGCTGGAAATACTCCATGGTCGCCAGTGTGAAGACGTCAGTAGAGAATAGCCGCCTGCCAGGGAGTGAACTAGTACACCGCTTTCCCACGGTGGAACCCGACCGCGGATCTGATTTGAAATGCGTGTTAGCAACAAAAATCTGATTAAATACATAACATACTAGTTGAACATGTATAGAGCATCTTTCTCAATAGACGCTTGAATATAAAAGCATGTTTGATACCACATCTAACTAAAATACTATTCAGTTGTTCTCCTATAACGCCCACATTTAAATTTCCTTTCATTTAAAGAAGTATACGATGTCGTTACGACTTCTCCATTTTTAACTTTAGAAATTTAAGTTTAGTGCTCGTCTAGCAAATTAAAAATAATTTTGAATTAATAATCTAATCGGGTCGAATTTTACTAAGGACCAATAAATTATCCGTTGGGCTTTAAGGCCAACTATTAAGTCAAATGCCCGTATAACTAGCCCATTGGACTTGGAGCCATCCTATATCCTATTGGACCAATTATCTGATTTTAACCCAACCTTATTATTATTAGCCAAATCAATTCAATCCCATCTCATCACAATCCAAACCAAACGTGGGCTAGGTTGTTAAGAATTCTACCCCATTTTCACTCCCAATTTCTCACGTTTCCCTCTCACCCTCCCTCATATTCTGCTCAACTCTATAGACTCCCCTCACAATTCACGTAAACTCAGGAACACTCTGCAATTCTCATGCCAAGCAAACAATCTTCATAAAACAATCTTCATAACCAAAGCGGGGGGAACAAACACAGCTATACAGGTAATCCATCAAACTTTTCTTCTATCAATTGTCTTAGCTTCTATACCTTACTTCTTGAATTGAAACAACTAACCTACTGCTAGTTTCCTTCTTTTATTTATTGATGTGAATTCACTAGATGAAAACAAGCACACGCCTACACAATAATCCAATGTTTCAAAATTTGTTCAATCAATTTCCCAGCCAACTCAATTTTCCCAGTCAAACATTCTTCACAGATCGTTCCAACACAGCATCGATTCATACAATTGGGAATCCCAAACACCTTTAAAAAAAATAGATTTTGAATCATCATCTTCCGACTGTTGCTCAGTAAAAAAAAAAAGCTGCGTGAATAGTAACCCGTGAACAGTACCCGCGAGCGTGAATAGTACCTGGCCATGGTTCTTGTATTCAACCTTCAAATTTCTTCCACAAATGGCTTCCTAGATGATAGTAGAACGTTATAGAACCTCGAACTCAACCTTATTCGACGAATTTTGGCCGGGAAACTCCCAATTTCGACAAATCCTTTCTACAATATATGACCTTCAAGCTTTGCTCTTCCTCCTCTCTGCACGACGTGATAGCCGAGACACCGGAGGACGTTTGCCGTCGCCGGCGGCTGCTACGTTTGGCCGGAAACGCCTAGTGACGGAGCAGTGGCCGAGTTCCCCTTCAGCCGCTTGAGCCGTCCCTTTCCCTCTGTGTTTATGGCGTGAAATTGTGAAGAAGACAAGCCCAAGAAATCTGATTTTAATTCTCAACTAGGGAAAATTGCGCTTCAGGTCCCTTGGATTCCAATTTTCATTTAAGTAAAACCCCCATTTTACTTCCCAGTAAATTGGTCCCCAGAAACCAAGAATTTATCTCAATTGACTCCGCCTGACCTAGGAATTTTACTGTCAAACATCCCACGTTCCATACGATGTTAAAATCAGTCCCCTAATTTGATTAATCCTCTCAATTAAACCCTAGTTGTGTTTCAAAAAGTTTAATTTTAACCCCTAAAACTTTTAAATTAAAATCGATAAGACTCAAATAAATTATTAAACTTCAATTTTAAAATTTAATTACTAAAGTTATATTTAATTTCTTCTATTAGACGACGTGAAAAGTCCGTAAAGGCGCTAGCATCACACCAGCCCTAATTTCGAGGAATTTACAAGAACAACGAATCGAGGTGGGATTACTTTTATGCAAAATTGTGTTACTTTTTGCAAATATTTTATTTTAAAAAGCGATTGTTTATTTTAAAATCCATATAATGCCCTTTACGTGTTATAATTTGTAGTATTTGCTATGTGACATGCATTTGATGGTGTTAAGTACCATCCTCCACGGAATGGTGTCAAGGGCCATTCGGATAGTCATAGCGACTTTCCCTCACGTTGGACGGGAGTTTCCAACACTCGACTTTTCTATAGTTATCTGCCTCTAATTGTAATTTCGTATATGGCTATGTGATATGGTGCAATATTTTTCCTACTGTGCCCCACTGAGTATAACATTATACTCACCCCCAAATATTTCAAAACTCTTTTTCAGATTAAGGAGTCCGGCGAAGCGGCGCAAGATGAGGCGACACCATCCACTTAATTACTGTGTCAAATTAGTTTTCTTTTATTAGAAAATCGTTCAAACTTAGTAATAAATTATTCTTGAGCTTCCACATATGATTTAGAAGATTTAATTCGTTTATTTAGAAAATGAGTATCGGTTATCAAATTGATTAACATTATTTCATTTAAGTACGTGGATATCGAACCTTATTAATATTATTACTCTTATTATTTTTTTGCTATTATTATTATTATTAATATTATTAGTATTGTTATTATTATTATTGAAGATGTTATAAAAAAAATTTTATCGACAATTTTTCATATTTCAATTAAGTAAAGGCTACTTTGGTAATCCTGTGATATTCAAAATCGGGGTGTTACATCTCCATTTATCACTTTCTTTACATCCCAAATTTATCATAAGGATGAGTTCCATTCCAACTTGTTATGGACCACTAGTTTAAGAGCATCATCTTGTACTTGTAGGATTATTATGAATCAATAATTACTACAATTACTTTTCTGAGATTAGCCAATTTCTGAAATTAACCATATGAATCTATGAGTCAAGCTACAATTCCTTTAATAAATTATCCAAGAACCTAATGAAATAGGGTGAAATCTCAAGATCCAACAAGAAAAATCCTAATTACAGGATAAATAAACTAATAATTTAAATTCTAAAAAAACGACAGAATCAATAAGCAAAATCCTACCTACCTATGAATAACTAGTACCTAATTCTAAGTGCAAAAAACAAATGTGGAGAAATTAATTACAGGTTCAGAGTCCAAAAATTAGCCGTAAAAAAGAAAAAAATTAATTACCAGACGATTAAATCCTTAAGGACCATATGCAGCGAGCTCTGGTTTTTTTTAGAACATTCTCTATCAATTTCATAATCAAACTAGGATTTCAATATTCCAAATTGAATCCAAAATTGCACAGCCTCAAGTGTGGAAAAAATATAAACTTACATGTTTCGATATACGACTTAGGAAGAAGGTGGTCTACATAAAATCTAAGATTGGCTGTTATCGATGGTGATAGAGTGAATCGATTGGGGTACTCGAATTCAAGAGATTCCCAGGATTTTCAGACTGATTTGAAGAGATTTGTGAACGTTGGGAGAGATTATTTTCCTGGGGACAGACGTATATACTCACGTTGTCACCGTGGTGTCTGCAAGTCAAGTAGTGAAATGGAATTCGATGTCCGAAATCTGAGCAGCACTCTCGCAAGTAGGCATAGCACATATGGGAAACTGATTAAGCCAGGGAATTGGGCAAAGTAACCTCCGCGCTAATCCAAATTGTCAAAATGACCTTTGACTAGAAAATCTATTTAAACTTTAATGTAAAATAATATAAATCAGAAAATTACTTCTCTATCCTCATATCTATACCAAATTTCTTCCCCAATTGACCAATTCAATCTCTCATTCACAAGGAATAACCATGGCCTTCTGCCGCATCACTTCTTCCCCAACCAGCAGAAACTACACGCACAAACACCCGAGGAATAACCATAAAAAATGGGTCCAACGAATCTCCGGCTTCATTCAAAGTCTTGTTAAATTCGATCTGCAGCTCCTTCTTCTCCATGGTTGAGAAGATGCTTTCACGCAAGATCAAAGAAGGTGATTCAGTGATTATTGATGTTGATGTTGATGCTGATGGTAAAGTGGTGGTTGTCAATGGTAGCAGCGGTGTTCCACTAGAGTCGTCGGCTGAGCCGATTGCTGTGTAGATTTTGCTGTATATCATTATAGAGGATGGATTAATTTTGATAGGCATATCTTTATAATCTCGAGACTTGTATGAAGATTGTAGTGGAAAAAAGTGTTTATCGTGCATTTATATTCAATAATTTATGAATAGCGTTAATCATGGCTTTCCTGGGTAAAAGAGAGGTTAATGAATCCAATGGTAACGGTTTGTGTACAATATTTTATTCTCATGGTTATTAATTTATTTTTTTCTAGAAAAAAAGGCAATTCTTTCTCCAGCCCCTTCACGTTGAACTTGATCGACTCTCCAGCATCACTTTCCATTCTATTTTGGCCACCGCCGGTAAGATCGACATGTTCTTTCTCCTCTCTAGTGAACCTGTAGTTAATTATTTTTTATTTAAAAAAATATTTTTATGCTCAATGAAGCACCTGGTGGATTCTATGGATTCCAGTTTCAACCATTACTGTTTGACAATGAGGAATTAGTGCATTGATTTCTACTCAACTTTTTCTTCATCTACAACTTTGAAGGTGAATATGGAGTTATTTTCCCGAGTTGTTGTTTGTAGATGGTAATCAATGTTTTTACAGCAACAGATATTTGATTTTCATAAAATATTTCTCGTTGTTGGCTATGTTTTTATCCCTGTCTCAATTGTTGTCTGTGAAATGAAATGGTGATTATGGTAATGGGGATGATTGGATTGGTAATTATGCACTGTAAGTATGCAAATTGAGAATGAGAATGAATTTAGGAAAGTATATTAATGGGCATGGGAATGGTAGTGGGGGTGTGAGTAATGGAAATGAAATAGTGGAAGTACTAAAGATGGAGAGTGAAATCAAGAAAGGAAGAGTATCGAAGAAATTGGACAAGATGAGGCGTGGTTTAAGCCAAACAGGGAAGATCAAGTTGAGGTATTTGATTTTTAGTATATCTATAGTTGTTGATTCAACTCTACTTAGCGTGGTATTACATGAAAAATGCTTATATTTTTGTTGAGATCGGGGAGATCCATGTGCTCATTTTGAGTCTTAATTCGATCAAATAGCTTGTTGGTTTAAACGAACTAGGGATAACGATACATGTTTATTAAACAGTCGAGGTGCTTTGTTCAGTATATGGAAAAACGATTGTTGTTTCGTGATAATGATAGCTGATTCGTGATAACGATAGCTTCACCCCTATCCGATCTAGGCACTTTTAGTGACAACTCCATGTTCTTATGTGACAGAACTCAATATATGAAAATGGCAGTTTTTTTTTTTTTTTTTGTTTTTAACAATGAGAGTCCCGAATGGTTTAAGATACACAAAATAGGGCAAAATGATTATTGTTTCGTGACAACGATAACTTCACCACTATCCGATCCATACACTTTTTTAGTGACAACTAAGATGGGAATTGGTAATTACTTATTAGGCGGATACTTTGACACTTGTAAATTCACCCACCAAATTAGTAAATCAACCTTCGTTACCACTCGACCAACTTTCGTTATCACTCAATCAATTTTCGTTATTAATCGGTCAACTTTCGTTATTACTAAATCAATTTTCATTATCACTCAATTAACTTTCATTATTAATCAACTTTCGTTATCACTAAATCAACTTTCTTTATCACTAAATTATCTAGTGTTATCACTAAATCAACCATCATTATCACTAAATTAACTATCGTTATGACTAAATCATCTATCGTTATCAGTTAATTAACTTTCGTTATCACTTAACCAACTTTTGCTATCACTCAATCAACTTTCGTTCTCAATCAGTCAACTTTCGTTATTATTAAATCAGCGTTCGTTATCACTAAATCAATTTTTGTTATCACTAAATTAATTTTCATTATCAATAAATCATCTATCATCATCACTAAATCAACCATCGTTATCACTAAATCAATTTTCGTTATCACGAAACAACTATCGTTTTGACTTCACGTCTAGTTATACGACTCGAGATTGGGATAACGATAGTTCTTTGGTGATAACGATAGCTGTTTCGTGATAACGAGAGTGTCACAATGAACTAGTGACATGGTATTTTGATATTGTATCACAAAACAATTATCGTTATCACAAAAAAGCAACTGTCGTTATCACGAAAAAACTATCGTTATAACGAAACAACTGTCGTTATTACAAACCAACTATCGTTTTTCATATTGGAGTCGTTTAACTAATTGGTAAATCAACTCATCATGTAGATTCTAAGCTTCTGGTCATCAGGAAACAAGTATCATTATTATGAAACAACTATCGTTTTGACTTTACATCTAGTTATACGACCCGAGATTGGGATAATGATAGTTGTTTGGTGATAACGATAATTGTTTCATGATAACAAGAATCTCACAACGAACTAGTGACATGATATTTTGATATTCTATCACGACACAACTGTCGATATCACCAAAAAACAACTATCGTTATCACAAGAAAACTATCCTCATGACGAAACAGCTATCGTTATTACAAATCAACTATCGTTTTTCATATTGGAGTCGTTTAACTAATTAGTAAATCAACTCATCATGTAACTAGTAGATTCTAAACTTTTCGTTATCATGAAACAAGTATCGTTATTATAAAATAACTATCGTTTTGACTTCACGTCTAGTTATACGACCCGAGATTGGGATAACGATAGTTGTTTCGTGGTGGCGAGAACCTGACAATGAACTAGTGACATGGTATTTTGATATTGTATCAAGACACAACTATATTTATCACAAAAACAACTATCGTTATCGCAAGAAAACTGTCGTTATAACAAAACAACTATCGTTATTACAAACCAATTATCGTTTTTCATACTGGAGTCGTTTAACTAACTGGTTAATCAACTCATCATGTAACTACATTCTAAACTTCTGATTATCACGAAACAAGTATTGTTATTATGAAAGAAGTATTGTTATTATAAAACAACTATCGTTTTAACTTCACGTCTAATTATACGACCCGAGATTGGGATAACGATATTTGTTTCCTGATAACGAGAATCTCACAATGAACTAGTGACATGGTATTTTGATATTGTATCACGACACAAATATCGTTATCACCAAAAAATAACTATCGTTATTGCGAGAAAACTGTCATTATAACGAAACAACTATTGTTATTTTAAACCAACTATCATTTTTCATATTGTAGTCATTTAACTAATTGGTAAATCAACTCGTCATATAACTAGTAGATTTTAAACTTCTCGTAATCACGGAACAAGTATCGTTATTATAAAACAACTATCATTTTGACTTCACGTCGAGTTATACGATCCGAGATTGGACTACTGATAGTTGTTTGGTGATAACGATAGTTGTTTCGTGATAAGGAGAACCCCACAATGAATTAGTGATATAGTATTTTGATATTGTATCATGACACAACTATCATTATCACCAAAAAACAACTATCACCAAAAAACAACTATTGTTATCACAAGAAAATTGTCGTTATAACGAAACAACTATCGTTATTATAAACCAACTACCGTTTTTCATATTGGAATCGTTTAACTAATTGGTAAATCAACTCCTCATGTAACTAGTCGATTTTAAACTTCTCGTTATCACAGAACAAGTATCGTTATTATAAAACAACTATCGTTTTGACTTCACGTCGAGTTATACTATCCGAGATTGGGCTACTGATAGTTGTTTGGTGATAACGATAGTTGTTTCGTGATGAGAATAACCCCACAATGAACTAGTGATATGGTATTTTGATATTGTATCACGACACAACTATCATTATCACCAAAAAATAACTATCATTATCGTGAGAAAACTGTTGTTACAACGAAATAACTATTGTTATTAAAAACCAACTATCGTTTTTTATATTGGAGTCGTTTAATTAATTGGTAAACCAACTCATCATGTAACTAGTAGATTCTAAACTTCTCGTTATCATGAAATAAGTATCGTTATTATAAAACAACTATCATTTTGACTTCACATTTAGTTATACGACTCGAGATTGGGATAACAATAGTTTTTTGGTAATAGCGAGAACTTCACAATGAACTAGTGACGTGGTATTTCGAAATTGTATCACGACAAAACTATCATATCACCAAAAAACAACTATCATTATCATCAGAAAACTGTCGTTATCACCAAAAAAACTATCGTTATTACCAACCAACTATTGTTTTTCATATTGGAGTCGTTTAACTAGTGGATAAATCAACTATCGATATCACGAAACTACTTATCGTTATCCCC
This sequence comes from Jasminum sambac, assembly GCA_018223645.1. Taxonomy (NCBI): domain Eukaryota; kingdom Viridiplantae; phylum Streptophyta; class Magnoliopsida; order Lamiales; family Oleaceae; genus Jasminum; species Jasminum sambac. The sequence continues at coordinate 34,291,999 of CP073648.1, forward strand.
AATTTAATCCCAATCCCTAAACCCCAAACACAAAAACCTAAAACCTGAACCCGCCCCGTGTAAATTTTTTTTTAATTTTTATATAATTTGCTGATAATATTTTATAATTTAGAAAAGCGATCAATGCTTTACTTCAATAAAAAAACCCAATACTTCCACTAATACAATTAACTAATTATCAACACAATTAATCAATTACCAACACAAATACTATAATAGTATTATTGTACTAAAATTGAAAATTAGAAGAAAAAAATTTACAAATGGGGCCGGTTTGGTATCCCTCCCTCGCTCAGCTACCCAATCTGCTCCGCGGTTCATGAGACGGTCAAGGTATATAAAAATTAAATGAGATGGATCAGGGGGTAGGGTGACCTGCTCGATTGCCATCACTAGTCATTTATTTAAGCACTAGACAATAATTTCAATATTGATGACTTCACCATCAATAAAGTTTGTCTTACTTATTAACTAGTATACCACTCCAACGATGGCTCTGATCGAAGGATTAGTAAAGATTTTGAGTAGTATGGGCAAGAGAATGGAAAAGAAGACGAGAAGAAACCGTGAGGACGAAATGACAAACAATAAGATGGACATCTTCTTTTTTTGGGCTAGTGGGAAGAAAACCTCTCTTCGACCGGGATTAATAACTCCTTTTTCTTTAGGATTTATCTATTACTCTATTTGATAAGTGGTGATTAGTTTTTATTAGTTCACTAATTTTCTCCGTTACTTAATTTTTTATTTCGGGTTAACTATTTATTACTTTAGTTAATTACTTTTGTTTAGTCATGACTTTCATATTGTAGGGCACTCAGATAAATAATTGTGCAACCAAGCTTATAGTTAGAAATTGAAATTGTGTTAAATATTTATTATTATTATTTTAAACTATATTAGATTATATTTTAATATTATATGATTATATGATTTCATTATATTTTAGTGTCTTCATGTGTGCACGTTAATAAAATTTTAACATTATTTAATTAAATATTGTCTCTGACTGTAAACAGTCAATAAACTATTGTTCATGGTCAACGATCAATCGTCAACGTCTGATCACTCTACCTGGACTTTGACCCTGGATTCGTCACTGGCCGTGAGTGCACTAGAGTCAATAGAGGTCGCTGATGAGAACCATGGTCTAAGGTAGGGGCGGGCGTTTTGGATTTGGTTTTGGGTATTGGACTTAGGGCTGGCAAACGAGCCGAGCCGAGCTGCTCGGCTCGTCCGAATCTTCTTCGAGCTCAGCTCATTTCCGAGCTCGGTTCGACTTGTTTGTGAAACGACCCGAGCCGGTTCGACTCGTGACCCTTGCCCATGGCTCTGGTTTGGCTTGAGCTCGTGTAGCTCATAAGCTGAACACGAGCCGAGCTGAGCTGCTCGTGAGCTCGATTTTTTTTTTTTTACACTTTTAAGTATTCAATTACTTAAATAACTTTCTTTTTTTGAATAATTACTTAAATAACTTAGTAATTTAAATTAATTAGCATGACTTGTCCACGTTTGTTAAAACTAAACATTGATTAATTAAAAAGTGAGGACCAAAAAATTAGAAAAGAGTCGAAATGAAAATTATTTTTTAATTAAAAAATTTAAAATTGCAGTACATTAAAATTTAACGACCTTACGAGCCGATCCACAAACTTTACGAGCCGAACCCGAACTATCCATTTCCTAATTTTTCAGCTCAGTCCAAGTTCAAGTCCGCATTTTGACGAGCCGAACCCGAACTTTTGACGAGTCGAACCGAACCAAATACACGAGCTCACGAATTGTCCAACTCGTTTGCCCCCCATAATTGAACTACTCGAAACCGAACCAAAAATTTTGGTTCTCAAAAATAGAACCATTCGGTTCCTTTGGAGTAAGATACCCATTCGGTTATAGTTTTATTCAATTCCGGTTAGGGATGGCAACGGGTTGGGTTGGGTTCGGATCAGCCAAACCCATACCCGAACCGAAATCCCTATTCCATATCCATAACCGAACCGAACCGAACCGTGGACCATTCGTGTCGGTTCGGTTCGGCCACGGTTCGGGTAACCATTAGGATTCATGTTAAAACCCATACGGGTACCCGTATACCCGATTAGAATTCTAGCCCGCCATGTCTCGGATTTTGGCTCACTTATCAATACAAATTAAATAATTTATTGCACTTTTATGACCGAGTTCTGCAGCACAGCAGCAACAGCAGGCACCAGTTGACCAATGCCCAATTATTATATTTATATAGCCAATCTCTCACCTTCCTTTTCCTTCTAACCGATGTGGGACAAAGTTCTTAGTCATTGTTTTTGAATATCAATCAAACACTCCACTGCTCCTCAGCTCCTCCTCACAGCCGATTTGGGATCAATATTTCAATGATATACCATATACTTGCTTTGCTATTTCTTGCTGGCATACATAAGCGCTATTTCCTTTCTTTTGTCTTTTTCTTTTGAGTGCTATTTCTTATTTTCTAATTAGAATAATTATATTAATTCTTTATTCAATATATGTATCACATTTTTTTATTATTTTTATTCATCTAAATTAATAGTAAATTAAAAAAACATAATGAGAAACATAAAAATATAATAGTTTGTCATTGTTATAATATTTTAAATCTTGTCTAATTAATCTAGTCTAATCTTTAAAGCAGCTTAGAAGTCATATATGTCTTAAGGTCTTCTTTTGCAGGATAAATCTTCATTGTTTATAAAAACAAAGTTAGTAAAACTATAAAAATTAGACAAACAAAAAAACTGAAAAAAAAAAGACCTTTGATGATGCTTCTCCTTCTTGATAGACTCTGAACTATAAAAATTTCCAAAAAAAAATAAAATTGCGGGTATTCGGTTCGGGTTCGGGTATGCCTTTAAAACCCATATCCGACCCATATCCATTTCGGGTTTTCATATCAAAAACCATATCCAACCCGTCGATCCGTCGGTTCGGGTTTTTTCTATCCATTCGGTTCGGGTACCCGCGGTTTTCGGGTTTCACGGGTCGTTTTGCCATCCCTAATTCCGGTTCAGTTCCAGGTATTTTAATGTTATTATTTTGTGGTCAAATTCTCATAAAAATACAAGTTACCGCCACAAATAAGGGTGATAATTGGGTAATTTCCAACTACAATACTTCATTTCTTTTAACTTTTAAATACATGTGTTCCATATGCATTGCTTGACCATCTATAAATTTGAGTTCATGTTGAATGTATTAACTTAACAATTAAATTATTAGAAAAAATATTCAAACTTAACTTTGAAATCAAAATTATTCGATTTTCGGTTCGGTTTTCAATTTTTAGAAACGAACCATTCGGTTTTCATTCCGGCTCTTAATTTTTTTGAAAAAACCATTCGGTTTCTATTTTTTCAGTTTGGTTCTAGCTTTACCCATTCGGTTCCATGTTTTTTGTCCATCCCTAGTTCGAGGTCAAGGTCTGATGAGAAGAAGAAGCCGATTAGCCAAGAACAAGATACGAAAGCGAGAGAAGTCGAGATTTGAGAACGAGACGAGATGGAGAGAATCAGAGAAGTCAGAAAACATGCTAATGATTAACTGGACCTGCTCTCATCTCTGAAATGGAGATTTTCTTTGAAAAAGTTTTTGGGCCATAGATTTAAGACCCAAAAATTTTCCCCTAAAATCCAGAGCGGTCCATGGACCTCACTGGCCCAAATGTGGCTCCGCCACTGTCTATGTTCCTTCAGAGGGATATTCGCAGTGAAAAATCTGAGTTTCACAATGTCGTATTTGAGAGTTGATTTGGGATTCAATAGGACACTTGATAACTCTGGACTGATTATGCTATGTCCCACGCTTTTTGAGTATGTTGCATGTATTTTGGTTGGTTTTGTTTGGAATTTCGATAAACTTTAGTTGTTATTTTTCTCGCCCAATTTGATTCTCGTTTGCAATTCATTGAGTCAAAAATTTATTTAGAAAAAATAAATCCACACTATATATTGTTAGTAGAAGTCATTTTATTCAAAGAGGCCTTGCAAGAAAGTATTGCAGAAAGTGTAGTAGAATTTAATCGAATCATGTTCGGGTTATCCCAAACATTGATTTTTGATGGAGTTCATAAATTCAATCTCATATTATCCCCACTTTTTCACACAAATACAAAAACTTAAAGATAAAATAGTCAAAATTAAAGCAAAACCAAAGTATTTACATGGATAAAATAAACTATTAGGTATAATTTCAAAAATTAGTTTTCAATGGCTTCGTTGATTATATTTAACGTCATGCAAACTTTGTACAATTTGCTAGCATTGCCTAGTGGCTTAGGTTGGTAAATGAAAGTTTGGTAGTGCAATGCTTGGGTTCAACTCTAGAGCCCTAAAGGCTTTTTCTCTTTCTATCTTCTTATTTTTCAACTTTTATCACCAACTTTTGTAATGCACCTGCTAAAAAAAATCGATGTACTTTTAATCTTGGTGTATCTCTAATTATAAGTCAATGAATTATTTTGTAAACTAACATTTATGATTTTTTTTTTTTGCTGAAAGCGAAATAGCATCAATGTTGAATACATTGTGAGGAATTAAATTGATAAACAACAATTATATTTTGGTTTGAAGTAAAGTAAAGGAGAAATGGGTAGTGGTGGAAAATGTTAAATCTTACACTTTAGTAGGAGGTACGTGTATTGCATGCGTTCTGTGAGTTATGTTCGGAGTCTATGGAGTATGAGTATAATATCACTAGTTTATGTTGGCTGTATGAAAAGATGACTATGAGTGTTTGAAGCCTACGGAATATGCATATAATATAGATAGTTTATATTGGTTGTATGAAAATGTGACTATAACATCACAATAACACTCTTTTGTATACAATATTTTCGTTTTGTTTGTGACATCTCTTTTTTGTTGATGTTGTTGCTTTTACCAACACTTTTGTTGTTTGTATTGAAACTCCTCAAGACAGTGTAATGTATAGTTGGCCATGAAAGAATACATGTTGAGGAAGATACACTCCAACATTAGGCATTGTTTGTCCTCGAGTCTTGTTAATGGTAATTGCAAAACAAAGTCATATTAGAAACTGTTTTCTCTTGAATTGGAATGGATAACATTCATCATTTGTTGGAGTCAACGGAATTCATGATATAAAAACTCATTTTCCAACATGCTGTCCAACAATTATTTATGCATTTAGGGCTTTTTTTTGGGGATATTATAGATTTACTCAAACTACGCATTAAATGTGTGGGTGAAAATTATGGAAAATATAATAAAAAATGTAAAGTAATTATATAAGTGGTTGAAAATTATGAGAGAGAAAAATTTAGTGGAAGTTAGTAAAAATTTATAGTTTAGAGAACAAGCTTTTATAATGTGTTTCCTAAAGTCACGACAAATCATCCTTGTTTCGTTATAAAGTTCGTTGGAGTGGTCTAAATTTCTTAGGAGCATTACAGGGAAATTTTTTTTTAGTATCAGCTTAGATGGTGGCATACCATTTGGCAACAGTGTGTTGAGGAACTTTTCTTGGTAGAACTAGTTGTTATCGTCTACTGCTTCGTCAAAGCTCATGAATTCTACACTTTCTTTAGGAAACTAGCCAATGAATTTGTCATTGAGGTAGTCGACATACTCATTTTTAGCTGAAAGAATACCACGCTGTCATATAGTCCGCTGAAGATGCATTTTCTGATATGTCTAGGAAGACTGATTTGATCAAGAGTGATTTTGAATTTGCAGCATCATCTCACGATATTACCATATGTTGTGTATGCATGTTTTGGTTCAATTGTAGCTTTTCCATTTTATCCCAAAGGTACAATCGTTCCAAGTTCTGATTAATTGTTTGCTCTATTATTGCTCAAGGGACTACAAGGAGCACTTGATGAAAATATCCTTCGAATACAAAATTCTTTCCACCAAATGGTTCTACATTGTCTAAGATATCTCTCAAAGTTTTATCAACAATTTCTATCGTAAATGTGTTGGCCATTGGTGCTTTATCCCATATTATGAGTTTTGCCTGTCGAATCAATTTTGCAGTACTACTTTGTTTTGAGAAATTACACATTGCTGATTTATTAGCTTAGAGTGGAATATTGAATCTTGAATGGGTGGTTCTTTCGCCTTGTATTATCGATGCTGCTACTCCTGAAGTTGTTGTTCCAAGTGCAATCATTTTCTGAGATCTAACTTTTGCTAGTAATGCTCTGCACAAAAATATTTTTCTCATTCGTCTAGGTCCATTAACAAAAAACACACCTCCACTTCCATTGGTTATTCTGTTGAGTATAACATCAAAATATTGTTTCTGGACCATATTTAGATTTTCTATTACTTGAATTTCAGAATCTCAAACCTCCACAAAAAGCTCATTTAGACTGTTATTTATCGTATTTGTCAATGAGTTAAGGTAAATCATATGCATCGAGATTGTTTTCCATGGATTGGAGGAAAGATTTTACATCCTGCAAAGCACATTGAGCATAATATTCTGATGTTCCCAGAGTGTTTCTTTTGAAATCTTCAAAATATAAGTCCCACAATTTCCTCACTTCAGTAGGTTCACAATAGGCCAACAACATGGAAAAAGCCTATAGAACTCGGAAAGGCATTTGAAATCCACTTCTTCATCAAGACATTCAATGATGCTCTAATCAGATTATTTGATTTGTGTTAACTCCTTAAATAATGAATAGTGTACTCCATCAATTGGCAGCAAGTAAGCAAACGAGGTCAGTCTTTTGACATGGTTTAATAACAATCGCAACTAGTATCAGTCTTTTGACATGGCTTAATAACAATTGCAAATCGTATCTTTCTCCTTTCCCAGGATTTGTTGTTGCAGTTTTGGAGATTACATGACATTTTTTCCTCTCTGAACACCTTCAATGTTTCTTGTCCCACACACAATGTTCAGAAAAGTCTCTATACAAAAGATTTCTTTCATGATCATACTTACACATTTCAAAATACTCAGTCAACATTGTTCTCGACACATGATCTGTAACACCCCATCTAATTTTGCATGTGACTTCATATGAGATTTGACCTAATATGAATGAGTTTTGAGGTGATGATTATGTGTATGATATGTTTGTGGCATGTTTTTAAGTGCGTTGGATGTGTTTGGAAATGATACGACCTTCAAAATCACAACGGGAAGAAAATTTTAGCAGAACTATTTTTACAGCTGTAATATATCAAGATACGACCGTAAAATTTGTAAAATCTAAGAATAAGAAGTGGAAGACTGTCAGAGACTTTGGCACTCCCGTATAGAATATAGATACGACCGTAAGTTTTGGTGATACGACCGCAATTTTGAGTGGAAAGATGAAAATTTTCAGAAACTTTTGTAATGCCGTAATATTTAAAGAGATGGTCGTATTATTGAAAGTGAAGAGATGTGAAAGATTTTTAGAAATTTTTTGTATGGCTGTAATTTCAAGTTGGTAGAAAAATTTTTCTAGACATTTCCAGTTGATTGGGTAGGGTATAAATAATCAAACTCGATCCTAATATTCCATAACACATGATGCGTGCCATGATACACCAAATATTAATTACCTTACTCGGTTTTGAAAACCACAAATTAATGTAACAATGGTGAGTAAGGGTCGATCCCACAGGGAACAGTTTGTCAATTTAGTAGACTTATACTAACTGGTATGATTGAGAGGGTTATAGTAGATAGAAAGCAAATGTTAAATACAAAATAAAATAACAATTAAAAGGGTTTTACCAATGAGAGAAAGCATCTAATTCTTGGTTTAGTCGAGCCTCCACTTGCATATCCAATTTAATCGTGATGTCTTCTAGTTTCTATTCAAATCTTTAACCCTGAGATAATAAATTAAACATCTTTATTGCCCATATTTTCCCTTAAGTATAACTAATTGAAGGTTAGCTTTTCAATTAGTCTTTAGACTTTTGGATAACCTAGAAGTCCGATTTCTAGATTTAATGCAAAAGCTAGTTTTAAGAATAAGGAAAACATGTTAAACTTAAAATAACATTTCAGTCAATTCTAAATGTTTAACAATAGGGCTTGTTATTCCCAACAATACGTGATCATTAGTTGTTACGTATGAATTAGAGAAATCAACAAATACAAATTGAAACTTTAATTCTAGCAAGTTGATAATAAATTTTAACTCAATTAGCCAAATCTAATTAAAGTTCATATTATCAAAAAATAAAATAGAAAAACAAACCAATTTGAATATGAGAATAAAAACAACGTCATTTATGAGTTAATTGGATAGCTAGCTTTGAACAGCGACATCCCCTTGAACTAGATCGAGACGCCTAGCCAATCATATTCTCGTCCAAAATATATATTTCAAATATAATTCCGTCGGAATATGAAAGGCTATTTAGCAATCTCCTAAACTTTATTCACACTTAAACTCTTCAGACTTTTACTCAAAATAAGAGACAAAAGAAAACTAGATATAAAAAATGGATGCTACTATAATGAAATATAACACTAGGAATTGAGGATAAGAGAGTGTTTTTACAAGTGAGAGATAATTTTTAAAGATTACTGGCCTTGCCCTTTTACTCTGTTCACCAAAAATCATTAACTATTAGCACTGCAAAGTTAAACAAAGTATGGTAGGTGTTTTATCACCAATGTGTCTACGATTTTAAGAGTGTTCAATTGAGCACTTCAAACTACTAAGTTCTATTGTTTATCTATTCTCACACTCTTTTATTTTCATGAAATAAGAATTGAATAGAGTTTTACAATTTTCATTTCAGCTTTTATCCCATAGATAGGTTTCACATTGATCATTTTCAGTTAGAAGTAGCATTCTTCACCCATTTGAGGTGACGATCTTTCATTCTCTAGGGCAGGTAGCTCTTTTCCATGGTCCCTCTCATTATTTAAAATATAAAAGTAAAATTTATTCTCTGCATGGATCAATGCTCTTTCTAAACTTTTTAAACTCTGTCAACAAAAAAAACACATTCACAGAAAATATGGACCATACGATCTTAATTCCACCTTTCTAACAAATGATGTTTCCAGGTTACTTTGAACAGGAGAAATGGATAGAAAAACAGTTGGCTTACTATGGTCTAAAAAATTCAAAAATTTTATCAGCATTTTCAACCTTCAATTTTGTTCCAGCCAAATACATAAACCTCTTATGAATGATTTTTTTTTTTAACTCGAGATCCTAATTTCAGCCAAGTCACACAATTATAGCTCAATTATTTTTTACAAGTTGCTATCTTATGTAAGACGGTAGAAATAACAATCATAAAAAAATATTCGCAAACATATCACAAATATTCCCCTCTCCGAGACTTAATTTCTACATTGTCCTCAATATAGACATATGAAGCATGAAAATGATAAGAATTAGGAACTCTCCTTGGGTAGGCAATGAGTCGAGTTGTGCGTAGTGTTTGTTCTTCAAATTTAGTACCTTGTGTCACCAGTCCAACAAACGAAGAGCGAAAAACCATGCAATCAATAGATGCACGGAACAAGAAAATGACATATGAATTTTTTTTTTTTTTTGTTTTTTTTGTTTTTGAATAAATAAGAACAAATGACTGTGGGAATTGGCAACCCTCTGAATATCTTGTAATAGTATTCACATCAAATGAATGACATGGTTCCACAAGGCTAACCCACATAAAAACTATCAATTAATCAGCTTACTCTCTACAAGACAGTTTGGCAACCAACCTTAATGAAGAGATCTTCTATGTGCTGGCAGGATGTACGAAGAAGAATGGTTTGGTCATCAAAAATCTTTAAAATTAAACCACGCAAATCATTGGAAGGAAACATCTAAAGCCAAGGTATTCTAACCATTGAACAAAGAACATCCCCATAATAACCGACAAATGGGAGAACATTTATAGCAGAACGCCCAACTTAGGCACTTCTCAAATAAATGAGACGTAGTTTTACATCTTCGGATGGGTGCTTAGTGATCACGCTCAAAAAGTTGTTGCTCAATGGTTAGGCCATCGAGTTTGGTTTCCAACAGACGTTGCCGTTGGTCCAACAAATTATCAAACTCTCATACACTTATTGGAGCTAGTTGTTTCTCCTGATAGACTTTTCAGCCCTGCACCTAATTGGTCTATTCTTGAAGAAAATGACATATTCATATTGTGAATAAGTCTTATTTCTGGTACAATGAGGTCTCCCCAATAACTTTCCACATTTGAAGCAACAGTTGAGGCGCTTAACACATCATTTGAGAGTAGAACGTGACGATCTCCCCAAATGCTCATACTTATCAACAAGTTTAACAATTCGCATTCTGATCTCATTAGGTATAGAAAAAGAGCCGAGCACTTGCAAAAAAACAACAATACATAGAGAAAATGCCATGGAGAGAAGTTAAAATTCAATTCGCTAAGGTGTATTTGAAAAAGACTAGAGAGGAAGGATAAAGAAAAGAAAACAGTTCTTTAAGGTCTACTGCAAAAAACCAGTTTAACGGCTTTGGGCGGGATATACAAACCAGTATCCAAGGTTTTTTTTAGAAAGTACAAATGTGTTTCCAGGGTCAACTCCGTATTCTACCATCTGAAAGTAGCTAGTCCAATTTCATAACCTTAACTCCAAATCCAATTCATTCGGATTTCTTTTCCTTTCGTGTAATTCCTCTAGCCAATTGATGACAGTGAAGTCTATATTTATTTGTGGTACAGAAGCTTCTAATTTCTCTAATAACTCCTCAATTGATGGGGCAATTAAAATCATTTTTTTGTGTATTAGGAGAAATTAGCTTTTGTTAAACTAGAAATTAAAGAAATGCCAATAAATCATCGAAATGGTTTTGAATGTTTAAGAGATCAATTAGTTTAAAGGGTATGTTCGACTCGGCTCAGGAAATTGTGCAAAAGATTTGTTCAAGAGTTTCGAAACCCCTTGGTAATGTGATGAAAGCATCGAATGCATTATCATTAGTATTAAGCGTTCAAACAATGATCTAGCATATACCTCGGTGTCGATGGTCTTATCATATGCTTGTTTTAAAGGTGGTACCGTAACGCCAACCACTGTTGATCTTCTCATGTACGCAGATCGAATGGCGCATCCTATCAGTCCACGGAGACCTCCTCCGTATATTACCTTATACTTTCAATCTCGAAGTGTCATTTCAACTTTGACTATCAGCGCTAGACCCTCCGAATAGACTTATAGTTGTCAATTTCTTACTTGAACTCCCAGTTGGGATGGTAGTAGTAGCCTCCATAGGTAGTCGACTTTGCACACTGAAAACTGACATAAGAAAACAAAAATAGTTAAAAATAACAATATATACACGTAGTTATGACTGTGGCTTATATCTTTCTCTAGTTTTACGTCCAAAAACGGTTTAAATGCCTTCTATGAGTTAGGGATAGGCTTCACATCTAGTTTTCTTATAGACTAGCAAACAGGGTCTTTTAAAGTCAGATTCCCAAGACTATAACGTTCTTGTTCCTTTTTAAGTTCACTCCACAAATTAAGAAGTTTGATTTGCACCATTCCACTAGGATGCGGCTCAAGAGTTTGATGGATATCAGCCAAAGACTCCTTAGTCATTCTATCCTTAATGAAACATATTTTATCTTTTCGACTTGTGGACACAAATCCAATTGAATCATGACCGCTTCTACAGGTCCAACGAGTACAGTTATAAGGCCATCTAGCACATTTATAGTACACATTCATTTTTTTTTCTCTTCGTTTCTTGGAAAAATTACTTCCGCCTAATCTTGGTGCATATTTAGTACTAAAAGTGGGCATTTCACCTCCTAGTCGGACCTTTGATTCAATCAACCAACGGATATCCTCAGTCAGGCATTTCTTTGTCCGTTAACATTTTTAATTGTCCTACCCTGAAATAATAAATCTCTTTCAAAGCATTCAAAGGTAGTGACGAGTAATATTTGTGGATTTTGAAATTTTTGTTATACATGGAAATTTTCAATTTTTTTAACGTAACATATGAAAGAAATAGAAAAATTGAAGTAATGAGATTAAAACCATCAAAATTACTAAGTATAGTAGTAATCATACTCTTCCATACAAAAAATACTGAAGAAGAAAAATTACCAAAATTTGAACTACGTAGTCAATTAATATAAGTAAAAGACATATGTACACAAAAATATCACTCACATCCATGCAATAATAAAAAGAAAAACAATTACGAAGAAGATGGTGAAAGTTGCCTAATCTCTGCTAGAAAGAAGTACTCACAGAGGGATTGAGATTTTTGTTGTGGTTTCGAATCAAGAATGACCTCGGTTTACAGCCAAAATTTGCACTGTTCCAACCGACAATTATACATGTAGAGTGTAGTGGAGAGTATGCTGGAAGGAGCATTCGAGAAAACGTATTAACGGATTGTCCTTTATTAATAAATTAACCTCCGCACTCATCAGTAATTAACATTAAATTAATGCTAATCACCAATTTGTATGCCATTCTGTCTCTTCCCAAATAGTTGATCCCCAAGATATCTTCATTCTACAAATACAAAGTAACATCTTCCTCAGTACATTAGATAAAAAGTTAAGAAATAAAACTAAACAAAATCACAAAAAAATCACAAGAGAAAATAAAATGAAAGAAATGCTTGGGTTGCCTCCTAAGAAGCGCTTTTGGTTAATGTCGTTGGCTAGACTTGGCTAGCTCATCTTAGTTTGTATTTTCCAACTTTTCTAACTTCACAACCTCGAGATTGACAGTTTGAAAATCTTTATAATAGGGCTTGAGACGGTGGCTATTCACCCTGAACACTTTCTTGGTCATAAGACTTTGGATTTCCATTGCACCATGGGAAGAGATATTAATAATAACAAATGGTCCCACCTAATGAGAACGAAACTTACCTGGGAAGAATTTTAGTCTCAAATGATGTAAAAGCATTTTTTGTCCAATACTGAAGTCTTTTCGTGAAATGCGTTGGTCATGGAATACCTTAGTCATTTCCTTGTAAATCATAGCATTCTCATGCCCTTCATTTCGGATCTCGTCAAGTTCGTTCAACTGTAGGTTCTGTACTCTTCTACTTCTCCCCAATCCATGTTGCATTTTTTAATTGCCCAATAAGTCCTGTGTTCGAGTTCAATTGGCAAGTGGCGTGGTTTACCATACACTATCCGATATGGTGACATCCTGATAGGACTCTTGTATGCAGTACGGTATGCTCACAAAGCATCATCCAACTTTAAACTCCAATCCTTTCGGTTTGGCCGAACTATTTTCTCGAGAATGGACTTTACCTCTTGATTGGATAGTTTTGTTTGGCCATTTGTCTGTGGATGGTATACTGTGGAGATTCTATGCATAACTCCATATTTCTTTAATAGAGCTTCAATAGTCCGATTGCAAAAATGAGTCCTCCTATCACTAATCATGGCTCTTGGAATCCCGAACCTGCTAAAAATGATAGATTTAATAACCTCTGCAACCACTTTAGCGTCATTAATTCGATTGGCATTTGCCTCTACCCACTTGAAACATAATCAATTGCTAATAATATGTAAGTGCAGCCAAAAGAATTTAGGAAAGGTCCATGAAGTCGATACCCCAAACATCGAAAATTTCACATACTATGATAGGAGTTTGATGCATTTGGTTTCGTTGGGATAAGCTACCTGTTCTTTGACATTTGTCACAAGATTTGCAGAGAACATAGGCATCTCTTAATAGAGTTGGCTAGTAGAATCTATTCTCCACTACCTTTTGAGCTGTTCTTTGAAGTTCAAAATGCCTTCCACATGCATAAGAGTGGAAAAACATCAAGATGGACTCATATTCAGATTCTGAATACACACCTTCAATGATCTGATTTTGACATCTTTTCCATAAATATGGGTCATCCCAAATGTAGTACTTGGCATCACTTTTTAACTTGTCCTTTTTTGCCCGTGGGTAATCTGTAGGAATCTGGTGAAAGGTAATATAATTTACTAGATCAGCATACCAAGGGGGGTTTGCCGTAATAGCAAACAAGCCTTCATCAAAGAAAGATTCTTGCAAAGGCAAGTCATCCTCTACTTTCACTATCTAGCTGAGATAATCGGCCATCACATTCTCAGTTCCAGCTTTGTCTTTGATTTTTAGATCAAATTCTTGTACCAGGAGAATCCAACGGATAAGCCTTGGTTTGGGGTCCTTCTTTGCCAATAGATGTCTCAGTGCTACGTGATCTGTAAAAACAATGACTTTAGAACCCATCAAATCTGATCGGAATTTTCTAATGCAAAAACCACAGAGAAAAGTTCTTTTTTGGTGGTGGAGTAATTTGCTTGAGCTTGGTTCAAAGTCCTAGAAGCATAGTAGATCACATGAGCTGCTCATCCAATTCTCTGGCCTAAAACTGTTCCCATAGCATAATCACTTGCATCGTATATTATCTCGAATGGGATGTCCCAATCTAGTGGTTGAATGATCGGTGGGGTGGTCAATCGCTCCTTCAGTTGGTCAAACGCCTTTTTGCATTTATCTTTGAATTCAAATGACACATCTTTTTGTAGCAACTACACAATGGAGATGCAATTTTGAAAAAATCTTTAATATACTCGCGATAGAAACCTACATGTCCAAGAAATGAACGCACATTCCGTACACTGGTGGGATAAGGAAATGCAGATATTAGGTCTACCTTAGCCTTGTCCACCTCTATCCCTTTAGTAGATACAACATGCCCTAACACTATCCCCCATTCTTTCATAAAATGACATTTTTCCCAATTTAAAACCACGTTAGTATCAATGCATCATTTCAAAATCAACGTAAGGTTCTCTAAACATAAATCAAAAGAATTTCCCCACATACTGAAGTCATCCATAAAAATTTCAATAATGCTATCTAAATAATAAAAAGTATGCTCATTACACATCGTCGAAAAGTAGAAGGGGCATTGCATAACCCAAAAGGCATGCATTTGTATGCAAAAGTACCAAATGGACATGTAAATGTGGTTTTTTCTTAGTCCTCTGGTGCTATGGCAATTTGAAAATACCTGGAAAAGCCATCTGAAAAGCAATAATGAGTGTGACTAGCAGACATTTCTAACATTTGATCAATGACGGGGAGGGGAAAATGATCCTGGCATTTACTTTTCTATAATCAATACATACCTGATATCCTATCTGCACCCTAGTGGGAACCGACTCCCCATCTTGATTTTTCACAACTATTACACCTAATTTCTTTGGAACTACTTGCATTGGACTTACCCATTTGCTGTCTGAAATGGGATAGATCATTCCTGCTCCCTTATAGCTTGAGAATTTCCTTTTTTACCACTTCCATCATTGATGGATTCAACCTCTTTAGGGTTTGTCTTGATGGTTTTGCTCATTCTTCTATCCATATTTTTTGCATACAGACTGATGGGCTTATGTCTTTGATATCTGTGATTGTCCACCCAATGGCTTCTTCGTGATCTCTCAGGACTCAAATTAATTTATCCTCCTCTACTACTGTCAGTTTGGATGAAACGATTACAAGGAGTGTTTCTCTATCCCTAAGATAAACATACTTCAGTTGACTGGGCAGAGATTTCATCTCCAATACTGGTGCCCACACAATTGAAGTAACAATTTGTTAGGAAGATCCGCTGCTTGGATGGTGTTAGTATTATACCTTCTTTCATCTTGCTCCAATGAATTCAATGCACCTACTGTTCCTTTCAACTCTTTGCTCAGTTCAACCTCTTCTCTCGTTCCTTCCCCAGTCAACTCCATAAGAGCTATCTTTAAGTTATCTTTACAATTCAATTCAAAAACTCTATCTATGATAGGGGCAACAACATCAATAGCATAAACAACACAATTATTATTAGGATGTTTCATTGCATAATTGATATTAAATTGTACAACATCTCCATCATAAGACATAGTTAGAATACCCTTCCCCACATCTATTATGATCTGAGAATTTCATAAAAATGGTCTTCCCAGCAAAACAGGTGTGGGGTTAAGAGAGTTGTCATCATTCATATCCAATACATAAAAATCAGCAGGAAAGACCAATCCCCCTACTTGCATTAGAACATCCTCCACCACCCTATCTGGATAAGCACTAGAACGGCCATCCAGTTGGATTGTAACATCAGTTTTGCTCATTTTAGGAAGTTTGAATGAAGTGTATGTGGATTTAGGCATTACATTAATAGAAGTTCCTAGGTCGATCAAAGCCTCTATTGTAGTGTTATCTATTTGGCATGGGATGGTGAATATGGTTGAATCTTTGCATTTAGGTGGCATTGTCTTTTGAAACATGGTAGAAATAGCTTCTCCCATTCTTACCTTTTTATTTCCTTTCAATTTTCTCTTGTTAGTGTATAGGTCCTTCAAAAATTTTGCATATCGTGGGATTTGCTTGATCACATCCAACAATGGAATATTCAATTCTACCTTCCTAAATGTCTCTAAGATCTCCTTTTCCTTGTCGTTTTTATTTATTTTTGCCAATCCATTGGGAAAATGGGAGAGGGGTCAATTTAGCAATGACATGAGGGTTAGGACTTACCTCATTTTCTTCTTCATCTTCAGGTGTGAAAGACTCTTTAACTGGATTTTCAATCTCTTTTCCACTTCTTAGGTTATCACGCTCACATTTTTAGGATTTACCTCTCGCTGCGATGGTAGTTTCTCTCCAAATCGTGGTTCCAATTGATTGATAGCGGTGGCCATTTGGCCCACTTGATTTTCCAAGTTTTGAATGCTTAATTTTGTGTCCTGTTGGAATTGTAATGTGTTAGAGGCCAACGTCTTTACTATATCTTCAAGAGACATACCTGACGATTGTTGTTTTTGCTGATATTGTCCATTAGGCTGAAAATTTCCTTTTGATTATGGTTGGTTAGGAAAAAATCCTGGGGATTTGTTGGATCCATATCTCAGATTGGCGTGATCTTTTCATCCTAGATTGTAGGTGTTCGAGTATGGATTGTATGGTTGTTTTGGGAATGGAAAGTTGCCCGCCGCATTTACCTGCTCCACATTATCATCTTGCAATATTGGACGAGAATCTGTTGGATGTCCCACGTTTCCACAAATTCCGCATGCCTTTACTTGTTGTGAATTCTCTTTCGTGATCTGTTTCACATGAGTTGTTAGTTGAGAGAATTGATTTTCAATACTAGAACTACTTACCTCATTCACACGTCGAACTTGCATGTCTCTGGTTGAATTGAATTGTTGGGAGTTCTCAGTGATCTTTTCAATTAAATCCCTTGCTGTGCGCGGTGTTTTATCAACCAATGTTCCTCCGCTAGCTGCATCGACCATGCTCCTATTCATTGTTGATAATTCTTCGTAGAAGTAATGGATTAGGAATTGATCAGTGATTTGGTGATGTGGGCAGCTAGCACACAACTTTTTGAACCATTCCCAATATTCATAGAGGGATTCTCCTGATTGTTGCCTTACAACACATATCTCTTTCCTAATGTTTTCCACCTTTGAAATGGGAAAATACTTCTCTATGAGTCGCCTCTTCATTTCGTTCCATGTGGTGATGGTGCCCGAAGGTATATAGTAGAACCAATCGCTTGCTGAATCCTTTAATAAGAAGGGAAAGGCTCTCATTTTGATTTGTTCATTGGTCATACTTGGTGGCTTCATGATTGTACAAACTACATCGAATTTATTGAGGCGTTTGTATGGGTCCCCGCCTACAAGACCATAAAATTAAGGCAACTAATGAATTAGTCATGATTTAAGTTCAAATGCGGCATTGTCTGATAAAGTAGGAAAAGTACTGCAAAGAGATTGATTGGTTAAATCGGGAGCTGGCAATTGCTTCAATGTTTGATTGTTATCAACCATCTCTTCGTCGTCTTGATTTGTTCTAAGTGATTTTCTTAATCTACTTAAAGTTCTTTCAATTTCTAAATCAAACCACAAAGGAGATTGATTGGAAGATCGAGTATTATACATAAACAGGTAAGAGAGAAATAAAATAAAATATTAGCACAGATAAACTAAATCAACACGCTTCCCCTACAACAGTGCCAAAAACTTGATGCTTGTCATGATGCACCAAATATTAATCACCTTACCGGGTTTTGAAAATTGCAAATTAGTATAGCAGTGATGAGTAATGGTCGATCCTATATAGAATAATTCATCAATTTAGTAGACTTATGCTAACTAGTATAATTTTTTTTTGGGGGGGGGTTGGTATATGAGAGTAGATATTGAATACAAAATAAAATAACAATTAAGAAGGTTTTACCAATGAGAGAAATCATCTAATTCTTGGTTCAGTCGAGCCTCGACTTATATCCAATTTAATCGTAATGTGTTCTGTTTTCTATTCGAATCTTTAACCCTTACATAATAAATTACACATCTTTATTACTCGCATTTTCCCTTAAGTATAACTAATTAAAGGTCAGCTTTTCAATTAGTCCTTAGACTTTTGGATAACCTAGAATCCGATCTCTAAATTTAATGCAAAAGCTAGCTTTAAGTATTAGGAAAATAGGTTAAATTTAGAGTAATGTTCCAGTCAGCTCGAAATGTATAATAATAGGGTTTGTTATTCCCAACGATATGTGATCATTGGGTGTTACGTATGAACTAGAGAAATCAACAACTACAAATTGAAACTTTAATTCTACCAAGTTGATAATTGAATTTTAATTCAATTGGCCAAATCTAATTAACGTTCATATTATCAGAAAATAAAGTAGAAAAACAAACCAATTTGAATAAGAGAATAAGAACGTCACTTATGAGTTAATCGGATAGGGAGCTTTGAACAACGACATCCCCTTTGAACTAGATCGAGATGCTTAACCAATCATATTCTCGACCAAAATATACATTTCAAACATAATTCCACCGGAATTTGAAAGGCTATTTAAGCAATCTCCTAAACTTTATTCACACTTAAACTCTTCACACTTTTACTCAAAATAAGATACAAAAGAAAGTTAGATATAAAAGATAGATCTTACTAGAATGAAATATAACATTAGGAATTGAGGATAGGAGAGTGTTTTTACAAGTGATAGATGATTTTTAGCGATTAATGACCTTGCCCTTTTATAAACACCAACGGAATCTTTCAATTATGCATCCACTAACTGTTCCTCCACTTTCGCTCCACTTTCTGATGTCTTTTGACCACTTTAATGTTGATTTTTGCCCTTGGGACAAGAAACAGCTATTTTAGATCATCAGGTTATCTTTCATTTGGCGGTAAAATAACACGAATTGGATCTTTGTCGGCCAAGTTATGGCATTTGCACCGAAAGTTCACATTGAATGCGTTGGATGTTCTTGATGCTGTCTTCAAATGCAAGTTTCATCCATTTTACCATTGATTTTTCCTAAGAGACTAGATAACATTTGTAGATAATCAAGTCATCTTTCTTTTGGCATTGGAATTAGGTCAATTACACATTTCTAGCTCAAGTTATGATCCAAACACTGAAGGCTGCCTAGTGAATCCGAGTTGTTGATTTGCATTTTTCATCCTTTATTCATCCATTTAAACTTGTTTCAACTCTTCTTGGTCTTTAAACATGAAAATAAATAGAAACACATAAATACAAACTTATAAAATAATTATCAGACAATAACAAATATTATTAGAGAATTATTAAAGTACTTTTCAAGTACTTATTGTAACTCCCCGAGTTCTAAATATTCGGAACGCCACGTCATTATTTTAAACTAACTTTTGAAAATCAAGCAACGGCAATAAACAGAAAACCCACTTGTGCGGAATATTATTTAAATTGAAATTAACCAATCGCGATTTTTAAAAGGAAACATAACATCTTAGAATATTCAAATTTGTAAATAACATGAATAGTTGAGTCTCAAATTAAATGAAGAAAAGAACTTAAAATTTTTCATATAGATCCATCACCAATCGCCACGCCAACAACCCCTCAGCCTGCAAATGTTTGATTTAAGGAAAACGTGAGTATTTCATAGAAATACTCAGCAGATCTCGCGCAAGATAACAATTCAATATTACATATAATACACGTGGTCATGTAATCCAAGTAATTGTCATGAACAAGTAATAAATACAGGTTCAAGTCTGGTCTCATGCATTTAAGCAAGAAATTCTCTTCATCTGATTGCATTAAAGCAATAATAATTCTCATGTCTGGGCTTGATCAAGCAAATTATATGCTATAAATAGCAAATAGTCTCATGGAAATACACACCACATGTAAACACATAATAAGAATAAATTATCTATGCACATTTAAAAAAATAAAATATTTGTAGATAGAGATCTACCTTAAATCGTGAGTTTGAGCCTTAATTCTACAAATTGCTAGGTTGTCGCGTCTCGTCTAATCCTAAAAATAATAAAATGAACTCTAATAAGTTTCTTGGGTAATTGGTGTCTCAAAAGTAAAAGAATTTCTAAAAAGTAGGATTGAAATCGAATAAATAAGAAATCTAGGGATTGAAATCGCTAAATTTTGAAAAGTTAGGGACTAATTTGCAAAAATTACGGAGTTCTAGGGGCTAATTCAGAAGTCAAACGATAGTTGACGGGTCAACTCTGCAATTGACCACATTTGAAAACTATTGGACTAAATCGAAATTAAATTAAAACTTCGGGAATGGTGAAATAAATAAAATACAAGGACCAAACTGAAAGTCAACTGAAAGTCACGGGTTTGACTGCAGTTGACCAGTCTTGAAAATTGAAGGACTCGATTGAAAACAATTTGAAACTTCGGGATCTCTAAAATAAATAAAATATAAGGACTGAAACGGAAGTCAACTAAAGTCACGGGGTTTGACTGTAATTGACCGACTTTTTAAAATTATAGGACCAAATTAAATAGGAAATAAGGTTGTGGACCTAGGAAATAAATAAAATAAGAGGACCAACTTAAATACTAAAAGGAAAGCTAGGGACTTGGGTTGTAAATAGATAAATAAAAACCAGCTAACTCCCTAATCTCCATTCGTACGAGACATCATCGGGAATTTTGGGAGAAAGAAGGTCTCGGCCGCTCTCGTCTCGGCTTCTCCGGCCGAAATCCAAGCTGGCGATCGTCGAGCCGGAGAACGTGAAAAGAGAAAGAACTCGAGAGAGGAAGCTTAACGCTGGAGAGGGGAAAACAGTGACAGAAACGGGAGAAAGAGAGGTGTCGAGAACTCGGGAGAAAGAATTTCTTACAAGTGAGTTATCTAACGATTTCGTGTTTGTGTGAATGAATTTAGAGCGTTTAGAGGTGTTTATATAGGAGTAGAAAAATTTTAATTAGGGTATGTCTTGGGGAGGAATTCCTTCCTAAAATACAAAACCCTAAAGTTAATTATGGAAATTCTTGGGTAACAAGAATTAGGGTTGTCGTTCGTGAAATTGGGCGGCTGTAATACGAAGATTAGGGTTTTAGGAATGGGGGAAATTGATAAAAAAATTAGGGTTCATGATTTTAGGGCCAGACGAGAATTGGGGGAAAATCCGTTAAAACGAACTTTTCCGATCAAAATTTTTGTATCGCTACAACCTCTCCTACTTAAAATAATTTCGTCATCGAAATTTAACTTACTTGATTAATGAGGTCTGGGTAGTTCTCTAGAATATCTTTTTCTTTCTCCCAGGTGGCCTCTTCGGAACTGTGTTTACCCCACTGGACCTTAACTAGTGGGACTTCTTTATTTATGAGGATTTGGACTTTTCTCTCTAGGATGCGCACATGCGCTTCCTCATACGTCAAGTCTGGTCGAACGTCAACTGACTGAACGTTCACCACATGACTAGGGTCTTGTACATACTTTCTTAATAGGGAAACATGGAATACATTATGTACTGCTGAGAGTTCTGGGGGTAGGGCTAGACGATAAGCCACATTCCCAACTCTTTCCAATATCTCGAATGGGCCAATGAATCTAGGCTTCAACTTTCCATTCTTTCCAAAACGGAAAACTCCTCTCACTGGAGCGATCTTAAGAAATACCTTTTCGCGAGGCTGAAACTCTAAATCTTTTCTTCTTCTATCAGCATAGCTTTTCTGCCTGTCCTGAGCAGCTTTGATCTTAGATCTGATCCGTTCAATAGCTTCTACTGTTCTCTCAAGAAGTTCTGATCCCAACATTTTTCTTTCTCCAATCTCGTCCCAATAGACGGGCGAACGACATCGACGACCGTATAGTGCTTCGTAAGGAGCCATACCAATAGTGGCTTGAAAGCTGTTGTTGTATGCAAACTCCACCAATGGAAAATAGGTTTCCCAACTGCCACCCAAGTCAAGCACGCATGACCTCAATATATCTTCTAGAGTTTGGATGGTCCGTTCAGATTGACCATCCGTCTGAGGGTGATAAGCTGTACTAAATGTCAACTTAGTACCCATTGCTGTCTGAAGGCTCTTCCAAAATCTTGATGTATACCTCGGATCTCTGTCGGTTACTATGGTCACTGGTACCCCGTGGAGTCGAACGATCTCTCTGATATATAGTTGTGCCAGTTGATCCATACTAAAATTCGTACGAATGGGAAGAAAATGTGCGGATTTCGTTAGTCGATCAATAATGACCCAAATAGCATCATACCCTTTACTCGTCTTCGGAAGACTCACGACGAAGTCTCCCACTTCCATTCTGGTATCTCTAACGGATTCAAAAGCCCTGATGGCCTTTGATGCTCTGCCTTCACCTGCTTGCAAACCATACACCTCGCGACAAATCTGGCGATACTTCCTTTCATATTTCTCCACCAAAACGTACTATGCAAATCTCTGTACATTTTGGTTCCGCCAGGATGAGCCGCATAAGGGGCTGAATGAGCTTCAGTCATTATCTCATCTCTGATCTGATCGTCCTTCGGCACACAGAGGCGGCCTCTAAACATAAGTGCCTCGTTCGTTGAAACCTCAAAACCAATCCTTTTCCCAGTACCAACTTCATATCTAATCTTCTCTAGGAATGGATCGTTCTTCTGTGCCGTAATAATTCGATTCCTCAGGTCTTGCTGAACTGTCAAGGTTTCTAGTCTAGCCGGCGTTCGAGTTGACGGAGCAACAATCTCAATCCTCAAATTCTCAAAATCTCGTACCAGTTGGTCTGGTATGGAGCCTAATGCAGACAACTGTCCCATGCTTTTTCTGCTCAACGCATCTGCAACCACATTAGCTTTACCCGGATGGTAAAGTATAGTGCAGTCGTAATCTTTTACCAGCTCTAACCACTGTCGTTGCCTCGTGTTCAGCTCCTTCTGGGTGAAGAAGTATTTGAGGCTCTTGTGGTCAGTATAGATCTTACACTTACTCCCGTACAGATAGTGACGCCAAATCTTTAGAGCGTGCACTACTGCTGTGAGCTCCAAATCATGGGTTGGGTAATTCTGCTCATATTGCTTCAGTTGCCTGGAAGCATAAGCTACGACTTTCCATTTCTGCATAAGTACACAACCCAATCCGTATTTTGATGCATCACAATAAATGACAAATCCATCCGAGCCATCGGGGATGGTCAGAACCGGGGCAGTCACTAGCCGGTCCTTCAGTTCCTGAAAGCTCTGTTGGCACTTCTCCGTCCAATTGAATTTTACACCTTTACGAGTCAATTGCGTCAAGGGTCCCTCTATCTTAGAGAAACATTCTATGAATCGCCGGTAGTATCCAGCCAATCCTAGAAAACTTCTCACTTCACCAACGTCAGCAGGTCTAGTCCAATTAGCCACAGTCTCGACTTTGGAAGAGTCCACTTCGATTCCCTTTGCGGTCACAATGTGGCCTAGGAAACCAACTCGTTCGAGCCAAAATTCATACTTTTTGAATTTGGCGTAAAGCTTCTCCCTCATCAGGGTACTCAATGCCGTCCGCAAATGTTCTTCGTGTTGTTGTGGGTCCCTCGAGTAGATTAGTATGTCATCAATGAAAACGATGACGAACTTATCCAAGAACTCGTGAAAGACTCTATTCATTAAGTCCATGAACACTGTTGGGGCATTGGCTAAGCCAAAGGGCATTACCGTAAATTCATAATGCCCGTAGCGTGTTCGGAACGCCATCTTCGATATATCCGTAGGCTTAATCTTCAACTGGTGATAGCCTGACCTCAAGTCGATCTTTGAGAAAACATCTGCTCCCTTTAACTGATCGAACAGGTCCTCAATCCTCGGAAGCGGATATTTGTTCTTTATCGTCAACTTGTTAGTTCCACGATAATCTATACACATCCTCATGCTCCCATCCTTCTTCTTTACGAATAGCACTGGGGCTCCCCATGGAGATACACTCGGTCGAATGAATCCCTTTTCAAGAAGCTTTTCCAATTGGACCTTCAATTCTTGCAATTCCTTGGGTGCCATCCGGTACGGGGCTTTGGAGATAGGAGTTGCCCCAGGTATCAAGTCAATGCTAAATTCCACCTGCCTCTCTGGTGGAATTCCTGGTAGGTCCTCCGGGAACACATCAAGGTACTCTCGCACAACAAGCACAAAATCCGGGTTCAGTTCCGCCGTCAGTTGCCTTTGGAGATTGACCAAGAATCCCCGGTAACCTTCCTTGGATAGCAACTTCTCTGCCTTGATAGCCGAGATGAGATGGGGAATCGCCCTAATCTTAGACCCGTAGAACTTGTATTCTTCTCCTCCATTTCTGCGGAAAATGACCTCCTTCTCATGGCACACGATGGTCGTATGATTACCACTTAGCCAATCCATCCCTAATATGATATCGAAGTTTTTCATCTTAATCACATATAGGTCTGCTCCCAAAACTAACCCATTAAAGTCTATCTGGACAGCTCTAATCATCGTATTAGTACCAATTGTTCCTCCTGATGGCAAACTAACCTCAAGGACAGTATCCGTTTTCTCTATTCCTAATTCCAGTCTAGTTACACATGCATCAGATATAAAGGAATGTGTAACTCCAGAATCTACTAAAACATATACAGGAATGCCAGAGACGGATAGCATACTTGACATCACGTCGTTATCTTGGCTAGCATCCTCTCGGGTGATAGCAAATACCCTAGCCTTGCCTTTCTTAGCTTGTTCAGCCAGCTTAGCTGGGATATTGCTCCGGGTCGAAGCGGAGCGACATTCTGATATCATATGGCTCGGCTGGCCCCATCTGTAGCACACTCCCTTGCCCCACAGACATTCTCCACGGTGGTTCTTCCCACACTTAGGATAAGGTGGGATGGTTCCCGAAACCTATCCTACGGTTGATCCACTGTTGGTCTTCTTGTTGGGAGCAGTATTCTTATTCTATTTGTTGTCATGCCACTTCCTTTTCCCCTGATCCTTTTGGTAAGTTTTCTCCTCAGGCTCGTCATCCGCGAAGCATATGGCTTGAGCCTTCTTCACCACCTCCCGATAAGTGGGTAACTCATGGCCCGTCACGATCCTACGAATGTCCTTTCGCAGACCGCGTTCAAAACGTCGAGCCTTCTTGTGTTCGGTGTCCACCAGGTGTGGAGCATACTGAGAAAGTTCCTCAAATTTGCGCTCATAGGCAACAATCTCCATGTCACCTTGGACGAGACGCAAGAATTCCGC
This sequence comes from Jasminum sambac, assembly GCA_018223645.1. Classification (NCBI taxonomy): domain Eukaryota; kingdom Viridiplantae; phylum Streptophyta; class Magnoliopsida; order Lamiales; family Oleaceae; genus Jasminum; species Jasminum sambac. Next base: position 34,317,460 of record CP073648.1, read on the forward strand.
CTCCTTCTTATCTCATAACCCTTGAGGAAAGAACGTTTCTCTGATCTGCTCTTTGAAATCAGCCCAGGTTACTGCTGCCCGTTGGTCTTCGGTTTTGGACTGCATTGCCGATGCCCACCACTGAGCAGCTGGACCAAGCAGCATAAACTTGGCACATGCTACCTTCTTATCCTCTTGGCATTCAATGTGCTCAAAAATGTTCTCGATCTGTCGCAGCCATTCCTCAACTGCGAGGGGACCCTTGCTACCGTCGAAGGTAGGAGGGTTGTACCTTCGAAATTGCTCCACCGTTGGCACAGCTGGTGTTGGCGGTGCTTGCTTTAGCGCTTGCACCGCTGCCAAAAGCTCTTTGATAACATCGGATTGTCGTGCCATCACCTTGACAAGACAAAAGTTGGTTTATTGCGTTTGAATTATAAGCATTCAATATAGAGGTAGAGGAAGTCATCTTAGTTGGGAAGCAGAGGATAACATCGATGAAATGAAAATAGATAATTTTATTGAAATCTTAAATTCCTCAATGAGGGTACATAGATGAAATAATAAATGAATCATTAACTACTGACAAAATTTCTCTACTAGTTCATCTATCTAGCCCCTCAATCGTCATCGGTGATACAAGACTCTGCCTCTGTGACTTCCCCTTGTTCTTCCTCTTCATTCTCTTCTTGGTCCTCTTCCAGTTCCATTTCAATATCCTCTCCTTGGGGTTCTACTAGTGGTTCCCCTTGAGGTTCATACTCGGGCTCCTCTTGGGGCTCGTACTCGGGCTCCTCTTGAGGCTCGTACTCAGGCTCTTCTTGTGGATCCTCCTCTGGGTCCTCTTCTGGTCCTCTTCTAGGTCCTCTTCTGGTTCTTGCTGGGGTTCAGGCTGAGGCTGAGCGACCCCTTGGTTTCGGTACATGGGCCAAAAGTGCACCAATGCCTCACAGAATGCGTCGTAATTAACAGCTCCATTTCGTGGCACGCCATGCCTCATAAAGGATCTTATTGGAAACTTCTCGGTTAGGAGGGCTTAGGGTGTCAATCAAGTGGTTAATGGATTATACATCATTTGTCTCCAATCCCCATCTAATGGCGCATTGGCGAACTTCGCGCACATGATCTACCCAATCATAAGTATCGCCATATAGTGGGGCCCTGAGGTTTTGGTAGTCCAAAATAGCATTACGGGCGTAGTCAGCAATGGTTCTATTATTCCCCGCCATATCCTAGTCCAATTACATAAGGCTCAGTTAGTTGGGGTTATAATGTTTCTCTTAGTTAAATTCGAGGACGTAAGGAAAAATATTTATTAAAATTTATGCTCAAACTTGTTCTTCTCTATTCGGATACAAAATATTCTCAAAGTTCTCATAAAATCTCCAAATCTCAAGTATCCGAAAGTAATAAGTAAATAAATAACTGTTAATCTTTTCAGTTACCTTGGGGTTGGCGGAGCGGGGCGATGGCGGGTGGAATCTCTGTAAAATGTCGCTAAAACACATTTTTTTAAAAAGTCTACAGAAACGTAGACCTACTCTGATACCAAAGCTGTAACGCTCCGAGTTCTAAATATTCGGAACGCCACGTCATTATTTTAAACTAACTTTTGGAAATCAAGCAACGGCAATAAACAGAAAACCCACTTGTGCGGAATATTATTTAAATTGAAATTAACCAATCGCGATTTTTAAAAGGAAACATAACATCTTAGAATATTCAAATTTGTAAATAACATGAATAGTTGAGTCTCAAATTAAATGAAGAAAAGAACTTAAAATTTTTCATATAGATCCATCACCAATCGCCACGCCAACAACCCCTCAGCCTGCAAATGTTTGATTTAAGGAAAACGTGAGTATTTCATAGAAATACTCAGCAGATCTCGCGCAAGATAACAATTCAATATTACATATAATACACGTGGTCATGTAATCCAAGTAATTGTCATGAACAAGTAATAAATACAGGTTCAAGTCTAGTCTCATGCATTTAAGCAAGAAATTCTCTTTATCTGATTGCATTAAAGCAATAATAATTCTCATGTCTGGGCTTGATCAAGCAAATTATATGCTATAAATAGCAAATAGTCTCATGGAAGTACGCACCACATGTAAACACATAATAAGAATAAATTATCTATGCGCATTTAAAAAAATAAAATATTTGTAGATAGAGATCTACCTTAAATCATGAGTTTGAGCCTTAATTCTGCAAATTGCTAGGTTGTCGCGCCTCGTCTAATCCTAAAAATAATAAAATGAACTCTAATAAGTCGCTTGGGTAATTGGTGTCTCAAAAGTAAAAGAATTTCTGAAAAGTAGGATTGAAATCGAATAAATAAGAAATCTAGGGATTGAAATCGCTAAATTTTGAAAAGTTGGGGACTAATTTGCAAAAATTACGGAGTTCTAGGGGCTAATTCGGAAGTCAAACGATAGTTGACGGGTCAACTCTGCAATTGACCACATTTGAAAACTATTGGACTAAATCGAAATTAAATTAAAACTTCGGGAATGGTGAAATAAATAAAATACAAGGACCAAACTGAAAGTCAACTGAAAGTCACGGGTTTGACTGCAGTTGACCAGTCTTGAAAATTGAAGGACTCGATTGAAAACAATTTGAAACTTCGGGATCTCTGAAATAAATAAAATATAAGGACTGAAACGGAAGTCAACTGAAAGTCACAGGGTTTGACTGTAGTTGACCAGACTTTTAAAATTATAGGACCAAATTAAATAGGAAATAAGGTTGTGGACCTAGGAAATAAATAAAATAAGAGGACCAACTTAAATAATAAAAAGAAAGCTAGGGACTTGGGTTGTAAATAGATAAATAAAAACCAGCTAACTCCCTAATCTCCATTCGTACGAGACATCATCGGGAATTTTGGGAGAAAGAAGGTCTCGGCCGCTCGTCCTCGGCTTCTCCGGCCGAAATCCAAGCCGGCGATCGTCGGAGCTGGAGAACGTGAAGAGAGAAAGAACTCGAGAGAGGAAGCTTAACGCTGGAGAGGGGAAAACAGTGACAGAAACGGGAGAAAGAGAGGTGTCGAGAACTCGGGAGAAAGAATTTCTTACAAGTGAGTTATCTAACGATTTCGTGTTTGTGTGAATAAATTTAGAGTGTTTAGAGGTGTTTATATAGGAGTAGAAAAATTTTAATTAGGGTATGTCTTGGGGAGGAATTCCTTCCTAAAATACAAAACCCTAAAGTTGATTATGAAAATTCTTGGGTAACAAGAATTAGGGTTGTCGTTCGTGAAATTGGGCGGCTGTAATACGAAGATTAGGGTTTTAGGAATTGGGGAAATTGATAAAAAAAATTAGGGTTCATGATTTTAGGGCCAGACAAGAATTGGGGGAAAATTCGTTAAAATGAACTTTTTTGATCAAAAGTTTTGTATCGCTACACTTATCAACTTGCCCAAGGATACTTCTAAACACCTCTAAGCTTTTCACACTTTGTTTGATAATTTATCTACCAATATTCATCAATATATCTTTATTTTGGTGCCAAGAAAAGGAAGAAGGAAGTGGGGAAAAACTACTAAAGCACTTTCTACTTGTTTTCTCTATCAAAAGATGGGTAATAGATGTGTTACATGAGCAAAGTGGTAAGTGTATGTATATGTGTGTGCTTTGGCATGAATTCTGTCATTGAAAGTATTGGTTTTCACTATTTGAAACCTTGATGATATTCAAATTGGAATTACATTGTTTTGTGGCATGTTTTGTGCTTCTTAGTATTGCCGTATGCTCTGTGTCATAAGGTTACGATGTGTACTTATATTATATGATATCTACATGGTTGTGAAATCTTGAATATGTGATATGACCTTTTATTTGAAGTTAAGACTTGAAGATAAAGTAATTGCACAATCATTGCATGACGTATGTGAATGTGGTTGCTTATCACGTGCTTACACATATATGAAAGATAAGATGGCCTAAATGGGGAATCTAAACCCCAAATGTGATATATTGGCCTAAAGGGGGATCTAAGCCCCAAATGTAATACAAGGCCCTGCCATATGTCATGTGTGATTCTATGGCGCCAATGTAAACACATGCTTAGCAACATAGCCCAATGTAAGAATGTGGCATGCATTTATATCTATATCTATTGCCACTTAGTCTTTGTGACTCATTTTGTGTCCGTTTATATGTCTAGATGATGCAGGAACTAGAAAACATACGGGAAATGGCTGGGAGTCTTCAAGAGCTTGATGTAAGATGATGTGTGGAGAAAGGAAAACCGAAGATCCTGTTCAATGTATTTTGACTGAATTTGAATCGAAACCACTTTAGTTAATATGAATATGTATATGTATCTGAATGTTGTAAGTTAAAGAAACTTATCGTTCTAATATAATCCTTTGCTTTGAAAAATGAACTTATGGTTTCAAAAATGTTATGTATGAGTGGCGTAATCTCTAGTCCCGTTATTAAATGAGATGTGAAAGTTAGTACGTGTCCATCACATGATAAGTAATGTTGATGTGCTAAATATGTGATATATGATGTGAAATAAGTAAACGGGGCGAGATATTAGAGAGGATGTTACATGATCTAAATGAACAACCTCGGCTAAATTTTGGCTTTTTGAATATGACACAATCTACCAATTAGGAAGGTGGAGTTGGAGGTTTATTACAGTTGGAGACATATCATTCAATTGAAACTCATATATTCTCCACAAAGGTTCTTCTGCAGAAACGCACCTTGCATCTTGAAATGCTTGTATTTCGTTTATAACATTAGTTTCATCATCTCGTGAGATATGAACAGATGCTCTATCATGGCCTTTGTAGATGTTTTTGTATAAATACTTAACTGTCTTTAGGCTGGGACATATTTCAACATTTATATGAGAATTGTACTTGAGTAGCAGATATGGATTGTAAGGAACCACCCATTGATTGTCGAAAATGAAATTTTGTACCTGCCGCTGTAACATTGAATATCTTATTTGTAAGAGGGGAATTCAATTGTTTAATAATATGCTTTAAAATATTAGCACAGTCTTTGCTTTATTCCTACTGTTTCTTCTTTGATATGTTGCATGTGCATCCTTTCCTTGTATGGTCTTTTAGCTAAAGGGTCTTGAATAATAGATGCCACAAACTCCATTTACCATGCAATGGCTTTTTGCATTCATTGTTCTGCTTGGTCCATGCAACATATGTTTCACTACTGCTTCATAAAGAGTTGGCCCAGTGTCTTTGTCAGCGATTTCTACATGGACATGGACATATTTGTTGTAGTGGTTGGTATTTGTTATTTTGTTATCGCTTTGTAATATTATCAACATCTGGATATGTGGTAGGCCCCTTTTTTGGAACCCGATGACATACACCTATGGAGCAATCTTGCCAAATATTTCTTTCTTGAGAATCTGATCTTTCAAGTCCATCACATTTCCCCTAAAAATTCTTCTTGTTAAATCTGGCTTGTCCTGAGGGCATTGTCCTACCTTAAGTTCTTTTTTTTGTCCAATTCTACATTGCAAATCATTCTTAGAAAAATGCAGGTTTACCAAATTTTTGCACCAATTCCATGGCGTACAAAAAGTGAGCTCACATATCTCTAGGGCCTCCAATGAAGATAGATGGTAGAACTATTCTTTTCCCAAATTTATTCGCCCTTGTTTCTCCTGCATTTACAACGTCGACAATTCTTTGATCTAGTTCTGATTTTATATGAGTTTGGTTTTTCCGGTAGAAGTCAAATCTTGTTGTTTCAATCTTTATGTACATATCCACAATGTATTGTTGAAGCAGCTGACCAGCAAGAGAAGTGTGGACCTTACAATAGGGAGTATTTGTACCTTGTAGAAATAGTATTCACGGCAATAAACCTTGGAAGAGTCATTCTTGCTAATGCTGCACAATGAATATATCCTTAATATTTTTGTGGCAGTGGTGTTTAATGCGGGGGTTTGTTTTTTAAGGCTAAAACAAATTAAAAACACAGCATAACACTACATATATGAATAGCAACAAGGTAAACAAAGTATTTTAAAGAGAACTTACTATTATACAGTGGAGGTATGGGCTAAAATTTGTACAGGGCCCCGAACAGAAGCTTTTCCTTTTCTTTTTTTTTTTTTAACAAGAACTGCTATAAGGATCAGGAAAAATAAAGGTTCGTAACTGGAAAGGAATTGCTAGGTTAGGGAAAAGGAAATTTAGAAAGCCATAATATTGGAAAATGCAAATTTGTATTGATTGTTCGGTCGATCGATGATTTACAATGAAGTGCTAACCCCTTTATATACAAGTTTTGAGGGGTAGCGATGGAAAAAGAAAAAAGACACGTCTAAGGCGGTTAAGCCTTAATTATTACAAAATGTTAAACGAAAGAGGACACGTATGTACTACCTGAGGGACACCTATCAACACTATATTTACAAATGGACAAATAGTAAAAGGCACATGTTGACTAATAAATATTGAAGGACACGTATTTACAGCATCTGCTTTTTCTAGAAGTCCCGATGTGTATCTGGAATTGGACTATCGTTTTCCTCTACACTATCCATAGCTACGGTTTCGTATGTACTGATTTCTGTATCTTCATTATGTATGTACTGTGGATCTAATGTATGACCTTCACCACTGAAAGGAAGACACATATGCCAATTATGGGTTGCCCATAATTGAACATAATGTCGAACTTGGTCTAGGATCTTTGGTGTCAATGTAGATCCTTTTTCTTGCTGGGATCAAAACCGTGTTTCTCATTTTTGGCAATGTACTCTCTATGTACATATACACTTCGCCTTCGAATGAAGCAATATTTCCTGCTATTAATAATATTTTTTCTCCCATTTTTTCTAATATTTTCTCTATTTTGTCATCTGTATCTAAATAAAATTTTATTCTGTCAATCATTCCATAATGGAAAAACTGTAATATCTTTTCTGTAGGCATATTTGTTCTATTAAGATCAACTTGAAGCTTTAGAGGTTGTGGTCTCCCATCGCCTCTTTGTATTACTCTTATTCCTGTATACTATATTTCCCCAAAATATAGCTGTAATAATTCTTTTTGGGACTGTATTAATAACTGTATATGCCCATCATCTGCTTTCTGTTTAATAATGTCAAAACTATCTTTAAAATGTTCTATTAAAGGCTGTAATACTTCATGGGCTGGTAAATCAACTAATCGAGCCTATAACTGTTCAAAGGATCTGTTTATAGGCTGTTGGACTTTCAAATTTAAACGCTGTACATGTTTTTCTAATAAACCAATAGTCTGGTCTTTATATTGTACATCTGTTTGGGGTTTTTGTGTTTGCTGTTGGGCTATATTTAATTGGGTTGTTTGTTGGACTAGATTCTTCAAGTTGGGCTATTCTTTCTTGTTGTTGTTGTATGAGTTGAGTTTGGTCTGTTTGGCTATTTGAGAATATGGTTTAACTGTTTCGGGCTCTATATAAAAGTTTAGGCCCAAATCTTTTCTAGCTGCCTCAATAGCATCTAAAAAAGTATAATATCCTTTCCAGATTGGTTGTGGACACATGGTTAGCTGTCTAACTGTGTCATAATTATGAAAAACACCTGTCTGTAAACCTCTGTATATAACATAGTGAGAAAAAGGTTTTCTATATACTGCTTTCTGTTGTTCTGTAAAATAAAAAGATAGAGCATTTAAAACCTGTACTTTAGATTGTATAGCTTTAGTACCAGGCGTCTGTAGATGCCAGAGATTATCTAATAACCAGGACTGTCGTTCATCTACTTTAATTCCTACCAAAGGTTTAAACTTTTTCTGTAGATTAGTACACCATTGGGGAGTTATAGTGCCAAAGCTTTCTGTATTTTTTACTATAGCTGTAGCTGTTGAAGTCTGTAAAGAGATCTGAGGAGATAATGGCTGTTGCTGTACATATTCTATTTTGTCTTTCCCTTTTTCTGTAGAGGCTATAGCTGTAGCTGTAGAAGCTGCTGTAGAGGCTATATCCTCTTTTGGCTTTATAATCTTATTTCTCTTCATGGCCTGCATAAAAAAGTTTGTTAATTTGTCTTGACAATAAGTCGCTAAGCTTATTATCTTTTCCTTTTATATGCTCAAAGTTAATAATATAGCCATGTCCTTGCATTAAATTTTTTAAATTCAACCATCTAGTTCTATTTATCTTTTTACTATTAGCATTTTGTAGAAATTTAACTATTGCTTCACAATCTGTTCTTACTGTAAATTCTTTATTCAAATAAATCTTGAATTTATCAAAGGCATTGATTAAAGCTTGAATTTCATAATCTAAACTACTCCAATTGGATCCTGTTTTCTTGAAATTACCACTAGTATAAGCTGCTATTTTTTCTGTTGACTTTGGTGAATATTTGTTTGGTTTACAAAGCATTACTGCTTCCCAACCATCTTTACATCCATCTGTTTCTATAATAATATAATCTGTTACTAAAGATAATTCTAATGGTTTAATCTTTTTAACGTCTTCCTTGATTTTTCAAACTAATTGTATATCTTCTTTATTAAAATTTCTTTGACCATTTTTTGTAGTTTGACTATATAAAGGACCTACTAATTTACTCATATTAGGGATAAATTTCCTAGCATAATTTAGTAATCCTAAAAAAGCTTGTATCTGTTTTAGTCCTTCTAGTTTATCTGGAAATTGTAAAATTTTTCTTGCTATATGAGATTGTAAAATAATTTCTCCATTTCTTATTTCTAAACCTAAAAAGGATATTTTCTTCTTGAATAATTCCATTTTTCTTCTACTAACTACTATACCATTCTTTTCTATCTCCTTAAATATTATCTGTAGATGTTTTTCGTGTTCTTTTATGCTATTACTCGCTATTAGAATATCATCTATATATACTAAACAAAAATCATACTTCAAAAATATAGAATCCATAAATCGTTGAAAAACTGCTGGTGCATTCTTTAATCCAAAACTAAGAACATTCCATTCAAAATATCCTTCAGGGCAGGTAAAAGCTGTCCAAGGTTTAAACCATTCTTCTAATTTTAATTGATGATATCCTGACTTTAAATCAAATTTGCTAACAATCTTTTAATCTTGTATTAATCTAATTAAACTATTGTTATTTGGAATATTATATGCATCATCTTCTGTATTATCATTTAGTCTTTTGTAATTATAAACTATTCTTGCTTTTCCTCTAGCAATTTCTGCATGATTTCTTACTATAAAAGCTGCTGTTGTATCCGGGCGTTCTGATTTTCTTATTAGATTTTGCTTTAACATTTCATCTATTTGTTTTTTAAATTCCTCTTTATCTAAAGGATCATAGTCTATATTAGCTGTTACTATTTTTAGATCGGGATTTTTAATTTTCATTTTAGCTATATAGTCTACTTTATTCTTTGTGATATCATCGCCTATAAATCCTAATTTTTCTAATTTCTGAATAATAGGATAATTTATGCTTTTTAGTATATCAAGTTCTTTTTCTAAATCTAAAGCTAAATATTGTCCTAAAAGTTTGAGAGCTTCGTTTTCTATATGCATACTATTAGTATGATTAGTCAAAGTTTTGAAAAAATCTAAATTAACTATCTCACCACGCTTCTGCAGTAACTCTGATTTCTTGATATAATTATTAGTAGGAAAATTATGTACATGTTTATTTATGGTTATAGAATTTTTAGAAATAGTAATACTACCATTTAAATTACAGATAAAATTTAAACCTAATAAGAATTCTTCAGAATGTGTTTGTTGTGGAGCAATATTAACTTGGGGAAGTATATATTTACTACTAAAATTACCTGAGAAATCTAAAAATTGAATGCCTAAAGAATCTAAACAATGTGTTAAAGCCATTGTTCTATTTTCTACTGTTTTTGTTATTATTTTATGAGGTAATGGTTTATGATATTTAAGAGGTACTAATTTATAACTAATTAAACTCTTTGTACTTCCTGTGTCTAAAATCGCTGTTAAATCCTTATAGTGATTATTTGTAAACCACAATCTACATTGTAATGTTATTAAAGTTGTTATAGGTTGTTTTATAATAAAATTTTCTTATGGTTGTGTAATTTATGCTAATTTGTTAGTCTCAATGTCTTCTATCAGTTTTCTTTTCCTTTAGACATTTCTAATTTATCTAATCTTACTTTTATTAATTCTATTTCTAATTCATGTCTCTGTAATCTCTCTTTATAGAAATCATTATCTATATTTTGTTTTTTCTTTACAGTTCCTTCTAGTTCTGTTGTAATATTAAAATGTTTTTGTAGACAAAGAAGACATATTTCTTCAAAATATTTATTACACTGAAATCTTCTATCAATAGCTGGATAATAATGACAAATATAACATTTAACATGATTATTTCCTCTATTTTTAATCCATTCGTGTTCACATTCATTTTGCATATAAGTATATGTTATTTTTTATGTATCTTCTATTTCACTAACAATACTATATATTGACTCAGTATCGCTATTATTATTTATATCTTCTATTTCATAGTCTTCTAGTTCTTCAACTAAATTGGTTTTTTCTATGTTTTTTCCCTTATTGGGACATTTATTTGCTAAATGGTTAGTGTCTCCACAAATAAAACATGAACATTTTCTATTTTTAGGTTTTTTAACATATCTATCTGTATTTTTCTTATTTTTATCATATGTTGTACTTTTCCTAAAAGTTTTCTTTCTTTTAGGTTTATCATAATAACCATAAGCTTGTGGTGTATAAATAGCTGTTTTACAAAATGCCCAAGCTTGTCTTTTAATTTGTTCTTGTAATGTTACTTCTTTACATTTTTCTTCTAACTTAGTAAAAACAAAAGTAATTCGTGGTCATATTCCTAAATTTGGTATTTGACCATTAAGCTGTTTCCATTCTTCATGGATTATTCATCCTAAATCTCCTGGGAGTTTAACAAAATATTTGTCACACAATTCATCTTCCATAGCTTTTCCTGTTTGTGATAGTAATCTAGCAAAATCTGTACTAAATTCTTTAATATATTTAAAATCTTTAATACTTAATTGCTCTAAATTTCTAATAGTTGTATCTTGAATAAAGGTACTCTTGTTTAGCGGATCAACTCCTAATAGTAAAATTCTAATTTGACTTGTAAAATTATATGGATTATCACCTAAGGCTTTAATCATATTTATTTCATCAGGGTTTTTAGCTTTTTTACTTTGCCATAATCCTAATGCTGTTCGCCCTAATGTTGTTTCTAAATATGAAAACATATCTATGTCTGCTTTTTTATTTGTTTCCCAATTTCTAACTACTGTTTGTTCCCATATTAATGTTTCATCTGGCCATAATTGTGGACTTTGTTGTTCTAATAATAACATATCTGAACTATATAATTTTCCTATAGGCATTCGAGATCCTTTTCCTATATACTGTGATTCACCTTCATATTTTAAGCTAGCTGGTACCCATTTTTCTCTGCCAAATTGTTCTACTGTTTGTGATCCTATTGTTCCTTCGAACTCTGGTTTTGGTCTTTTTCTAGGAATACTTGTTTCAGCATATTCCATATAATTAGCTTCTGTTTCTGTTTTAAAGAAATCACTGAGCATACAATTTCCTTTCATTATTTCTGTGACTAATGCTAAATTAAAATATTTTTCTAATTTATTATATGCTTCTTCATAACTTAATCCTAATCCTGTTATACATTCTATTAGCATATCGTCAACTTGATCTTGGATATTTAATTCTGTAAATTTTTTATTTACAATTTGTTCTATAGTTATTTGAGTTTCTTCTGTTTTGAAACCTACATCTATATTTTCTTCAATATCTTCATTCATAGTTTCTTCTTTATATAAACTATATCCTATTGTATCAAATTCATAATTTTCATTTTCAATGTCCTCATTCTCTGTAGCATAAATTGGTTCTGTATCATATATTGATTCATCTATTATATTTACTAAATTATATTCTAATTCAGCATGATTTTCTTCTTCTTCATTTTTATTTTTTTATTTTTTAAATTGTGTAAATCTTAAGGTAGTTGTTCCATCATTATTTTCATATAGTATACTTTTTTCGGGTACTATTATTGAATTATCTGATTCTGTAAAATCTTTCAAATTCCATTCTAACCCTGCTAATTCCTCTGGATTAATTTTAACTGGATCTATCATTTTTATTCCTTTACTAGCTATATTCTGAACTATTCCATCTATATTTATTTTAAATTTCATTCCTGATCTGTTACTAGCTTTTCCTAAAACTCCAATACTTACTACTAAATTATTTCCTATAAAATTATCATATCCTTTACTTTGTAGTCCTATTTTTAAATTTTTAAAATCCTGTATATCTTTTGTTATTGATGGGGCACAATAAAATAAAGCACTATTTTTACTCAAGTCTACTTCCATCCCTGCTATTATTGCTTTCTTTAAGTCTGTTTGCCATGATTTATCTAATACTAGTGTTAATACTTTAGTTCCTAATTCTTTTCTTCCTAATCCCTTAATTCCTATTACTATTAATCCAATATGTATAAACCTTTTTCCTGATTGTTTTAACTTTTGGATTGTTTCTGGAGCTAATAAATTTATAAGATGAGAGTTATCTACTACTCTAAGATTTTCTTCTCTACTACTTCTGATTAATGTTGTATTTATATTTAATGGTCCTACTTCATATAATATAAAATTCTAGGATTTAAAGCATTTATTTGTTCATTATCATATAATTCCAAATTTCTATCAACATCTATTTCATCTTCATTTGGTAGCATGTCATTGATTGAATGGAAGTTTAACGACTAATCAATGTTGCTTGATGAGCTCTCTACAGTAGCTTTATTAGTATGCCTTCCAACTTTCCTCTTTATATCTTGATGCCGTCCTGGTTCACCTCTTGCAAAAAGTAAAGGATATTGCATCGAATCATAACAATTGAAATAATGTTGAATTTTATGGCGACTCATCGAATATGCATGAACAACGATGCCTCTTTCAAAGTGTACGTCAACCTTGTTTCCTTCTATCCAAATGGCGCCAACTTGATCCATTGATGGAACGTTGTATACACATTGATCTACAGCTAGCTTGCTAGCTATATAAATATATATATATATATAGATATATATATATACATACACATACACACACACACACACACACACACACACACACATATATATATATATATATATATTCAATAGACGTAAAATCTTGCAAGCTCCAAGAATAGTTTAACATATGCATTGGTCTCTAACATTTTCATTAACTTTGCAACGATGGAATCACTGAGACCAGCATCTTCTAGTATTCCCAATCTGTTTTCCATTTCATTCTCGGTGTCATAGAAATAAAATTGGAATAACTTTGGTGATTTTGTGGTAACAGTGATGGAAGATCATGGTAAATTTGGCATTGTGATCTAATTGTTAGACCGCTTCTTTGAAGAAGCCAATGATTTTTCTAAATTTACGCCAAATGAAGTGAATGAGAAGATGCTGTTATAGGACCTAATTTTATTTGTAAAAGAAATACAATCTTTGGGTTGGGAAGTAAATATCTAATATAAGTCTTTATGTATATGAGGCTCAGCAAGTTGGATCTGACATTAGGAATGGCAATGTTCTTATCATTTCATGATAAGTTATCTTTGTGCAGTCGTATACATTTTGTAATATGTATCTAGCCATCATAGCAACAAAATGTTGGTAGTTCATGTTCGAATTTTTTGGTCGTGCAAAATACGCATGATGAGATGACTTGCAATTGATGCAACGAAGAATGAACAGGTTCATAACAATTTCGTCCTACGAAGAAAGATGTCTTAGTATTTATTTTAATTTCAATAGATTAAAATTACCATGGTAGATTTTTAGTATCGGGTTTTACCAGCAATAAATAATATATTTTCATGCTAAAACTGTGGGGAATTTATTTCATACCGTCAACTAGATATGAATTGTGTTGGACTAGTGCTCTTGCATTCGTCTTTGTATCCATACAATTGTTGCTTTGTTCGTACGCATTTCTTCTTTTAGATTCGCTACTTGGGTTAATTTTTTTCTAGTGACCATGAATTTTTCATAATAAAAATGTTTAATTAATAAATTTAAAAAATTTATCGCTACGATTTCACCTAAAGAACTTAACAGTGTATGCTTGTCTAGTCAAATTTTTCTATTATTTATTATTATATTTAATAATTATAAGAAAATAATTTATAAAACTTACTTATTTTTGGAATTTATATTTGAGGATCAGAAACTTTTAAATTTGTTCATTTTTGTCCCCAAAGTCTTAAATTTTATTCATTAGAAGTCCATTTGTATTTCTTAGCCACGAAAAACATACTTTAACCAAATATTTACCCTAAATTATTTTATTTAACTAACTTTAACCAAATCTTTATCCTAAATTATTCAATTTATTTATGTATAACCAAATCATTATTCCAAATTATTTTTCTATTTAACTACCATCATCGTTCATATCCTAATTATTCTATTTAAACAACTAATACCACCAACAATTCCACCTGAATGCACCTAACACCACCTACAACTACAGTCACCACCATTCCGTTTCATATTCATTCCTCCATCTCCTTCAACATCACCATCATCATCATCATTCTTATCCTCCATTTTCTTTCATCATCAAGCAAGAGCAAATCAAAGCAAGTTTCAATCGGTAATTTTTTAACTTTTCATTCTCATATCTATTTTAATTTTCTCATGTTATAACATTCAATGACACACACAAGTTCTTAATTAATTTCTATTTCACTCGCATTTTTCCATTTGATTTCTATTATAGTTAGAATACACCCTACAAGCTTTAACTAGTAGTTACAAGCAACAATAAAAACCGCAGAGCAACAATTACAGATGCAGCAATTTCTCCCATCACCATCACCCCTTTACCCTTATTGCCTTCACAATTTAATAGCAACTCCACAACAGCCTTGTATACATACACACAATAAACACACACACATTCAAGCACAAGGCACAACCTTCATGCACAGACAAATGCAAACCACACACAATTAGCAAACACACAACACACAACAATGCAATCAGCTCAGCAATAGGAATGCATAATACAGCCACACAACACACAACACACAGCAGCGCAATCAGCTTAGCAATAGGAACTCATAATACAGCCACACAAACTCATGCACAAATACACATGCACGCTTCCAAAACCATAGTGAACACGCATACACAAATACATCTTACATATATACCCAACACAAACACACTATAATTTTTATTTCACCACCTCACAACACCTTCAAGAAACACTATAGATCAATTAAAATCAAGAAAATAGAATAAAAGAGCAAAGTTTGAAGAAAAAATCCCAACATTTCTCTTAAGTTTCAACCATCAAATTCATACCTCATCTTCATTATTTTCTTCAATTACCACCGTAAAAACCATCACCCACCACCATCGGACCTTCGTCGCTGGTTGGCGACGATGACACCGCGGGAAACCGCTGCCATTCCCCGGATTTTCTTCCTCTCGGTTGTACATAGCCATTAGCCAGCTACGAGAAGGAAACAACCTATATATGCAATTATAGATTAAAATTCCAGGAATTTCAAATTCAATCCCTAAGCTTTTTACTTCCATTTAAGTTAGTCCTTATAGTTTATTTAATTAATAGATCCTCAACTTTTAACTCTTAAGCTATAATTTAACTCTTAAGCTATATTTGCAAATTTAGTCCCACAATTTACTTATTATATTTAAGTAAGTCCTCGAAAGCTTATTTAATTCTAAGTCCCTAACTTTTAATTCTTATAATTTAACCCCTAAACTTTTATTTCAATTTAAATACTTCAATTTCCTTCTTTATTTAAGTTAACCGAAACTTTATTTGCACCTAAGTCCTTCATGTTTTAAAAATCTTATAATTTAGTCTAAAGTATTTTTAATTCAATTTTATTGCATCTTAATCCCTTAAACTATTCAATTCCTTTAAATCAACCCCCAAACTTTTATATTCTTTCAATTTTGGTTCATAAGCTCAATATTATCTATGAATACTTAGTTTTTTTGAAGAAATACATGTTTAATATTTAAGTTTATTAACTCAAATTAAACTCTTTATTGACTAGATAAGGCGTGCTAGCAACTAGAGGACTAATTTCTTCATAACTTATTAAGCTCAAATACTCGGAAAACGTTTAAGGTAGACTCCTATTCTAAAACGTCGCTTTTAAATGTGCACATATGCAATTGATATTTGTTGTAATCCTTGCATGTAAATCTTATGTGATTACGTGCTTTTTCGGCACTATGATGATAGGTTTTAAGCCTAACTATGAATAATAACGTGTTTATTAGCACTATAATGATAGGCTTTTAGTCTAATAAATAATAATGAAATGCTTTAAAACATTATGATGCCGTGCACGATAAAGATGGAATGATGAACGAACCTACATTATATACTTGTTTGAATTTTTGTGATGATTGATGATTATGTGTATTTGTTTTGTAACATGTATTGATTGTTGTGTGCAAGGTCTATTGAGTATTTAAAATACTCATATTTTCTCTATCTAATAACAATTTGTAGATTGAGAAGTCGGAGGCATAGTGAGGCGTGGTGGTTACTTAGGGTTATTAGATAAATAAATTTTATTTTTGTTGCTATTTTGAGTACTCTGAATTGTTTAAGTTTGTTGTTTCGAATGTTTTGAACTATTAAGTATTTTACTTTGGATGTTTTGAGTTATTGGAGATCAAACAATGTAAGATACTCTATTGTATTTGCTAAACTAAATAAATTTTCACATTTTGAATATTTGCTATTTTTCCGGCAATTATTATTTATAAAAATAATAATTATGTATTTGTGAAATAGTGTTTAAGGAAGAAATGACGTTATGGGTTTGTAGGAATCAGGTCCCCACCTTTTTCTTCTATCTTCAACCGATAGTGTAGCATAACAATTCTTCTTGTTTCGCTTTTCCAGGTTTGTGGCACTGAAAATTACCATACATGGGCACATGTTCAATTAGTTTCGTCCGGTGTTAATGCAAAATCTTTACATGAAATTGTAAATCTCAGCGATAATCGATTTACATCCATAAGTTATCTGTAAAAATCGTGCAATGTAGTTACAAAACCTCATATGAAAATTGTAATTTATTGACCTCGGTGTGGAATAGTACATAATTTTGTTCAATTTCTTATGTGTTTCTGAAGTATATATAGTTTGGATTAGAACATTGTGTGAATATAAGCTTTATTGTAGCGATACAAAAATTTTGAATCGGAAAAGTTCGTTTTAACGGATTTTTCCCCAAATCTCGTCTAGCCCTAAAATTCTTAACCCTAATTTTGATTTATCCCTAAATTCTAAGCCCTAATTCGGATCTAATTCGAACCCTAATTTCGTGTTTTGCAGCCCCCAAAATTAAAGAACACGAACCCTAATTCTTGCTGCACAAGAATTTCCAAAATTAACTTAGGGTTTCGTATTTTAGGAATGAATTTCTCTCCAAGAACTACCTTAATTAAACCCTCTTACCACTCCTATATAAACACCTCTAAACACCCTAAATTCATTCACACAAACACAAATCGTTGGAGAACTCACTTGTAAGAAATCCTCCATCTCGAGTTCTCGCATTCTCTCGCTCGTTCCTCGCTCTCTCCCTTTTCTTCGTCGTTGCTTCCTCCACCTCTCTTGGCAGTAGTGGCCACCGATAGCGGCGCCACTCACGCCGGCAACCGCCGGCGACCTCGGCCGGAGAAAACGGAGACAACGCCGAAGTTTTCTTCTCCTTCTTCCCGTCGAGTTGCAGAGCCGAGAATGAATGGAGTTTATTTTCTGGTTTTACTTTCTTATTTGCATCCCTGGTCCCCAAGTCCTTTTAAAGATTTAAGTTGGTCTATTATTCTATTTATTTTCTTAGTCCAAAGGTTTTTAGTTCTTTCAATAAGGTCCCTAGATTTTAAGGTCTGGTCAACTGCAGTCAACTCCCATGGCTTTCAGTTGACTTTAAACTTAGTCCCTATATTTTATTTATTTCATGAGTCCCAAAGTTTTAAATTATTTTCGATTTAGTCCAATAGTTTTCAAATGCGGTCAATTGCAAAGTTGACCCATCAACTATCGTTTGACTTCCGAATTAGTCCCTAAAATTCTCCAATTTTGCAAATCAGTCCCCAACTCTTCAAATTTAGCGATTTTAATCCCTAAACTTTTTATTTATTCGATTTTAACCCTACTTTAAAGAAATTCTTTTACTTTCGAGACACCATTTATTCAAGAGACTTATTAGAGTTCATTTTGATTATTTTTAGGGCTAGACGAGGCGCAACAACCTAGCTATTTGCAGAATTAAGGCTCAAACTCACGATTTAAGGTAGATCTCTATCTACACATATTTTACTTTCAAAATGCGCGTAGATAATTTATTCTTATTATGTGTTTACACGTGGTGCGTATTTCCATGAGACTATTTGCTACTTATAGCATATTATTTGCTTGATCAAGCCCAGACATGAGATTATTGTTGCTTTATTGCAATCAATTATGAGAATTTTCTTGCTTTAATGCATGAGACCATACTTGAACTCGTATTTATACTTGTTCATGAGATTTACTTGGATTACATGACCACTTGTTTTACATGTAATATTGGATTGATTATCGTGCGCAAGATCTACTGAGTATTTCATACGAAATACTCACGTTTTCCTTAAATCAAACATTTGCAGGCTGAGGGGTTGCTGGCGTGGCGATTGGTGATGGATCCCTATGAAAAATTTTAAGTTCTTTTGTTCATTTAATTTGAGACTCAACTACTCATGTTATTTACAAATTTGAATATTCTAAGATGTTATGTTTCCTTTTGAAAATCGCGATTGGTCAATTTCAATTTAAATAATATTCCGCACAAGTGAGTTTTCTGTTCATTGCCGTTGCTTGATTTTCAAAAGTTAGTTTAAAATAATGACGTGGCATTCCGAGTATTTAGAACTCGGGGCGCTACATTTATAATGCCACTTGGAGTGTTTCTTTGATATATTAGTTGGTTTATCAATTTTCCGTCTTTAATAATGCCTCTTCACTGAGCTACTAATCGCTACCCATCTCTCGAACAAATTCCAGATAACATCAACCAACACCCAATACAGATGGTAAAACTCTTTATAATATATCGTTTTAAGAGAATTTTTGGTGAAGCGTACTCATCTTCAATTATAAAATGTAATCACCTTTAAAAATTTCTATCAATTCTTTTCACATGCATGGGATTAATTGTAGAAGGCTTTATATATATAACAATTGCAATCAATACACATTACAAAATATTTTTTTGGCATCGCTTACACATCAATATCAATTGAATCAGATTTGGTCACTGGCCAAAGTAATTGTGTGTTATCAAATAAAATTATGAGCCAGAATTACAACTTCATCAAGACTCTCTAAATCACAAAGTAGGAGTGCAAATTAATTTCAGCAGTGATTATATTTAGTCTGTTTTCCATGCTATGGAGATGTGAGATTATGTGAAATGGAATGAACTAAGGGAATTAAGACTTACCGGTGCTGGAGATAGTAGTTGGCATGAGCGGAAATAGATGTCGCATAGTACAGGTTAGAAGTCACTAGAGTCTAATTAAGTAGTTTGTAGCCTACGAGATGCCGTGGAGATGATGATGCCGATAGATGTGGGAATGTGATGGTGATGAACAACGAACAATTGTGATATGTTTCATTGTGTAGGAGCATAAAATTTCATATAACACTGTGAAAGTGAGATAATGCTTGAAGACAAATGTGTTTTGCTCACCTTAACCCACCGCGAATTGCAAAGAAAATATATCATCTTTTCTCATTTCGAAGTTGAAGTGGAAGTAATCCAAAGTGCGTCGAACTGCTGCACTTTCGTACATGAGGAAATATTAGGCTGTGTAATTTTGCTGTGGAAGTTGAGGAATTTATTCCATGGTTATGCTTTCAAATGTGATTGTATAACTTTCCCTAAAAATGAGAGAGTCAAAGTAGCTTAAGTGGGAGTAATGAAGGAAGACGGTGGTAAAGAATGGAGACATGCATTTTGGTTAACAAAAGAGTTTTGCTAGGGTTAAAATATGGGTAGACCATTTCAAAGGCGTGTTTGGCTCCATTAATGTAATCCCTTGTAATTAACTCACATTATGGGATTTTGGACGGTCGAATATTCTACGTTCAGGCATTTATCTCAAGTGAAATTGTTATATTAAACTAAAACTGGACAAAACAATTAGTCTACACTAATTATAATTATTCTGGGGAGGTGTAGCTGATGTGGTATATTGACCAACCAATTTTTTTTTCATAAATAAAAACTTAAAAGGATTCCTCACACTATCAAGTTTACCAGAAAATTCATACATATAAAAATACTTTGGAACCAATACATGAAATAAAGAAGAAAAATATTATATCGACAATTATTTTTAATTATTTGCAAGCGAAGCTTGAAGGTCATAAATTTTGAATATATTACATGAAAACTAATATATAAGAATAAAAATGATACTATTTATCACTAGTGATGAGTTATATAGTACTTTGGCATTAATTGGTTAATCATATGATGTATGTGTATCAGGTGAGTCACATCAAATACATCCAATAGGAAAACTAACCTAGGGTTGTAATGCCCCACCCCCGTAACACATATGACATACGTACGCAAACACATTGCAGCGGATGGAGGGAGCGCTACTCGTGTACATAAATTTCAAAACCCTTCGCGTGGCTCTTGGATCGTCTGATTCCTTTTCCCATTCACACACCAACGTCACATACTGTAGGACCCTTCGCCAACTCCCGCATACAACATCTACACAACATAAACGTAAACACATAGTGAGTCATAATGACCCAGTGAATAATGAATGCAATGCAGTGCGTGAAATGCACGTGACATTCTTTTCTTTCTTTCTTTGGGCCCTAGTTGCGAATCATGTGAGTACACCATCATCATCATATCATAGGCCGTCCCCCAAAGGTTCTTTTACGCTTTGGGGCGCCGGGACCGTCGTCTAAAGAGTTCTTTTACTCTTAGACCGCCCATAACATTCTAGGCCGTCACCCAAGAGTTCTTTTACCCGTTAGGCCGCCGGGCCGTCACCTAAGGGTTCTTTTACCCGTTAGGCCGCCACACATCATCATCAAGCGCATTGTAAACACATGATAGGCAACTACATTCTACATACATGCTCGTGTCATACATCATGCATGCTTTACCTGATGATCGTACTCATAACGTTCTTAGGCATTACATAGCGTACTTTCTCATGAACTTCATCTAGTCATTACATATCACATAATGATACATATACATACATGGCATTCATACATTCATAAGCCGTCCCCCAAGGGTTCTTCTACTCTTGGGGCACTACACTCGTCATATCATACGCATTCCACTTCTTGAACATCATATAACATGCATTGACATCACATGAAACACATAAACTCTACTTTCTTGTCTCACTACATGTTCATTAACATAACTAGTTTCCCTTCATGTACATAGATTCTTAACCCATAGGACTTGACATAAAGGTCATATAAGTCACAAAATCATGTCCACATCATTCCATTATCATCACCTAATCATCACATAGGCATAACACAACCAAAAGGAACCCTAGCATGCTTGTAGGCTTGTTACTCATCATAATTAGCATCATAGGCATACATAAACATACTTCATAAATGCATACTATATCAAAGATACATCCATTACTCACCATGTACTAGCAAGAACATCAAGCATTGACATCCCCAAAGCTTCCTCCTCTTCTTCCTCTTCCTTCCTCTTTCTTCCTTCTTCTTGTAATCATAGATTACACAAACATTACATAGCTCATATATGGAGTGGGAGATGATCACATATGTTCATGAGGGTCTTGAGAGAGTTTTGGGAGCTTTGGAACCGAGTTTGGGTGAGAAATGTCCAAGAAATGGCCAGAATCTTCTAAAATAACACTTCTGCCGACTTAAAATTACGGCCGTAACTTCCACATTTACGGCCGTAACCTACTACTTACGGCCGTAACCCCATAACATTACGGCCGTAACATTATTAATACGGACGTATCATACCATCATACGGCCGTAATTAACTCTCTGTAAATCCCCTGCATTTCATCTTCTTGGCTTACGGCCGTAACTTACATTCCTTACGGCCGTAACTCCAATCATACGGCCGTATCCCCAGATAATACGACCGCAATTTACTCTCTGAAACTTTTGGACATTTTCCACTGTTCACCATTTACGGCCGTAACATTCGACCCTTACGGCCGTAACCTGACATTTACGGCCGTAATCCTTACATTTACGGCCGTAACTTCAGTTCTGCTGAAATTTCTCGTTTTCATCATTTCGACGGCCGTTTCGACTCCCGACATATCTCATACATTCCCAAACATTTCATGAACACATCATACACATATACATGATGTCGGGTCGACTTTGAGCGGGGCATTACAAGGGTCACATAAAAAATGGATACGTAAAATAATATAACGTCTAAAATTACAATAAAAATTTATTAGTAGGGTTTTTTTAATAAACTTAAATATGTTATTCTAAAATGCAACTTATTACAATTATAATGTAATTGACAAATTTATAGACTTGATTTGATTTAATGTCAAATACAAAAATTTTATGTGTGGTACAAATTATTATTTTTATATAAATTAATTATTGATATATATTTAAACTTTTATTAATAATTTCATTTAGTTTCATGCCATGCAAGGCATGGTGCAATAAATTAAATTATATGTTCCGTCAACTTTTTTAATTTTAATAAATAATAGAATAAGACTGGATTCATTATACTTTTCTGATATTTTGTATGAATTAAAATTCTATCAATTAATTTTAAAATGAACGGTTAAATATAAAAAATTTTGGGTATCACATGTGTATAAAAGTTGCAATTAGAAAATCCATACTGCAAATGAAAGCGTGTTAAGAAATATTTGTGCAAAAGAATACCTTATCTATTTTTATTTGGTTCCGATTTGATCTAAATTAATATTAATATTAGTTTGTATTTATGTTACATGTAAAAGTCTATTAGAGATGAGCATTTTTTTTGACAAAAATACTTGTCAAAAGTTTCCACTTCTAGCGATTTCAAGAATTTTTCTAAAAACGCAACATATTAGAAGGGGAGGATTCAATTATTTAGCTTACCATTCAATTTAATGCCTATCACATCTTTGATCCCATTTAACTTATTTATCGGTTAAAAGGACATTATTATAGTAGTCTGTCTCATCAGTAAACATAGACGCGTATTTAGGGGAAAAATGAAAGAAAGAATATTAGAATACGGGCCTATATAGTAGCCATACATGGAAATTAGTAAAACTGGTTGATATTTTTTTTAATTGTTTTCATCTCTTGGTTGAAATTTGGACAATGGCCTGATTTATTTATTTTTCAGTATTTTTATCTCTTGGTTCTAAAGTGTTGAATTTTTCCCCTTTGACTGTGGCATGAAACCTTTGGAAATGGAAATATCACAAATAAAAAAATTCAGTCAGAAAATTTTAAAAGACCACAATTCTAAGCTGGAAACAAAACTTCAGGAAATGTCGCTAGTACGTTAAAGTGAATATAGGTTGTGTTAGCATGGAAACAAAAATGCATTTTAATGCATTTTTTTCAAATTTCAAATCTGATCAAATAAATCACATCCATATATCTTTCAACTCATTAAATCTCCATCATCCAACTCCACTAATTCTCTCTCTTCTTACTCATAAAAATACATTAAAATTCATCCGCTAACACCCTCTTAAAACTTACTACATGATAATGCTAACAATGATGATATGATCACCAAATCATAACAGTTTGCAAAAGTGGGTTTGGAAAGAAGATAGTTGCATATTGACTTTTCTATTTTAATTTCTTATTCTTTATAATCTCATCACTTTTGGCTTCCTCGACCTTGGATACTTAATGCACCATGATTTGTTTTTTGTCCCAATCAGCTTCACCATTTTTTCCATCTTGACTAAGAACTTGAACTCTTTATCTTCAACTAACACTAAATTTCTATAGAATAAGCTCTTCTCTTCTCACCCTGGTAAAAACAATAAACACAAATTAAGTTCGCAAGAATGCTAAGTTGTTCATGTAATTATTCCATGTTTTACAAAGAGTGGTCTTATGTAACGACCCGCCATGACATAGGACCTAGACTGATCAAGAGTGCTTAAAAAGATTGATCTGTACTACTCATACCATCAAGACACATCTTCTTTTTCGGTACTCATTCATAAGTGCTCGAAAAGCACTTAAATAACTCTTCTATTTTATGTATTTGTGTATTTTATTAGTGTTATATGTTTCGTTTTATGTGTTTTTCCTTTATTGTGGTGTTTAGGGTCACAAAGAATCAAAAGGAGTCAAAATGGATGAAAATCGAATGAAAACAGAAACTCGGGACCAAAATGCAAGCGAATCAAAGATGGAGGGTCTCCGATGCAATTTTATGAAAAGTTGTTTTTACAATTTTTCTTGTGCCAATATCAAAGAATATCAAAAGAGGATTTTCATATTTTTGTCGGATCCCAAATCGGAGTTTCCTAGTGAAAGTTATAGCCATTTGAAGAGAAAGGACAAAGCGTAAAAAATCAGCAGCTCGAATTTACTGCCGTAGTTCAGTAATTTGACCATAACTTTTGCTACAAAATTCGGATTGACCTGCACTTTATATTGTTGGAAAGGACACTCAGAGGGATACAACTTTGATGTTGACCTCTTTAAATGATTCGGATCATATCATGGTCAAAAATGGGCACAACCGAGAGTGATGTGAATGGAGGATTTCTTGGGCCATGTTTTGGTAGAAAATTCATAACTTTCTATTAAAATATCACAAAAAGGAAATTCCAATTGCACAATTCAACCAAGATGCTTACCTATACCATGATACAATATTTGAACTAATGGAGCAATTTAAGATCATGATTTGGTGGTTACCAATTAGTGGAATCATAATGGAGTAGTTGTACAATTTTTTATTATGTTTTCTTGTGAAATTTTACCTATAAATAGAGGCATTTGTAAGGAAGGAAATGCACAACTTAGTGGAAGAGAATTAGCTAGTAGTTCTCTCTAACTTTCTCTTCAATAAAATTCTCTTCTTTATTTGTTCTTAGTTTTAGCTTGAAAGATCTTAATTTTTCATATTCCGGCGGAAGAAATAAAGGCTTCAATCGATCAACGATACTTCGGCTGTGAATATGATTAGCGGATCATTTCTTCGATAAGTTTCTCTTTTCCCTTTTATTTCTCTATTTATTTCTTAGCATTTATTTACTTGTTTTCTACATTTTGCGTATAATCTATCATATAGTGGTGGTGATACAAAGCGAACACTCACTAAAAAGTATGAAACCCCACAAATATGAGTAGTTCGACTTTTCTATCTAGTTCAAGGGGGACGTTGTGTTCAACTAACATGTGGTTATCTTTTCTAACTCTTTAGTAACGTTTTATCTATTCCTCTACTTCAATTTGTTGATTTGTTATGCTTGTAAACCCGTTTTTGAGTTTATTTGATTATTGCATTCACTTTGGCCAATTGAATCAATCAATATTTAAATTCAAGTTACTTGCTAGGATTGGAACTTTTGATCTGTAATTATCACTAGATTCCAATCCAAAGTAGCAAATGAATATCGTGCATATTTATTAACAAATCAACTTAGATGTATTAATTTGAGTTTGTGAAATTATTCATCTAATTCAATTCATTCTTCTCGTTCATTTCACACTAGCTTTGCATTAAATCCTAAGAATTTGTTTAGGGTTATCCAATAGCTAGATGTTAAGTTAAAGAACTCACTTTAATTTAATACACTTAAGGAAGAATTCGTTAATCAGAGCTTCTTGGTTAATTAAGAGTTGATAAATTGAAGAAGGAATAGTAACACGTTGCATGGGAAAGATAAATATAAGTTGTTGACACAACCGAACCCGAGAACTAGATATTTTGAACAATTGTTTTATTTCAATCTTTTATTTTGACGTTCGATTTTCTATTTTTATTCAAATATCGCAAAACCCCCTTTTTTTCTATATTAATTGATAAAATCAACTAGATTAAGCACCGTTCCTCTTGGGTTCGAACCTTACTTACCACTTCTGCATTAATTTGTCGTTTTGAAATCGAGTAAGGAAATAAAATTAAACTTTGGCGTGCTGCGACAAACACGCCCAAGTTTTTGGCGCTGTTGCCGGGGAACGATTAACGAATTTAGTTGCTTTTATTAATTAATTTTTTTTAACAAAAAAAAATTCTTCTTCACTTGTATGCATAATACCCGATCTACTAATCGAATTCTTGAAAATTTCGATCCAGAAATCGAGAAATTCATTCGAAGACGAATAAGACAAGCAAAACAAACCGAACGAGAAATGGCAGAAAACAATAACGAAAGAACTCTCAAACAACTGGCAACTCCCGAAGTTACTCAACAACCTTTGTGTATCACCTTTCCGACCGTAGAAGAAGGTAAGACTTTCGAACTAAAATCTGGATTGATACATCTTCTACCTTCTTTTCATGGACGATCCGGCGAAGATCCATATCGACACTTGAAGGAGTTTCATGTGGTGTGCGATAGCATGAAACCCCCGGGCATCACTGAAGAGCAAATCAAGCTCAGAGCCTTTCCATTTTCACTAAAAGATGCCGCCACAAATTGGTTATACACTTTACCACCAGGTTAAGTCACAACATGGAATCAAATGAAGCAACTTTTCCTCGAAAAGTACTTCCCTCAAATTTCAAAGACAAAGAAATATCGGAAAGATATCTCTCGAGTACGCCAAAACAATGGAGAAACTCTTTATGAGTATTGCGAGCGCTTTCAAAAGCTCATTGCAAGCTGCCCGCATCACCAAATCGGTGAAAACCTCCTAGTGCAATACTTCTATGAAGGCTTATGTCAATCGATGTAAACATGGTTGATATCTGCTAGTGGAGGAGCTCGATGAACAAAACCCCTATTTGAAGCAAGAACATTGATTTCAAACATGGTGAGAACACTCAACAATTCAAGATGCATCGAAACGAACATTCAAGAGTAAATGAGGTAAGTAACTCCAATGTTGAAAACCAACTCTCACGAACTAACCTATTTTCTCAAACAAATTTTTGTAGGAAACAATCCACAAGTCAAAGCATGTGGCATATGCACAAACCTAGGACATCCTACAGATGGTTGTCCTGTTCTGCAAATGGATAACAATGAACAAGTGAATTCAGCAAGCAATTTTCCATTCCCAAGGCAACAAAGATAATCCATACTCAAACACTGTAATCCAGGATGGCGAGATCACCCCAATCTGAGTTATGGAACCAACAAACCCCCAGGATTCTTCCCTAACAAACCTCAAGGCCAATTCCAGCAACAAGGGAATTTTCAACCCCAAGGGCAATTTCAACAAAAACCTCAACAATCAGGTATGTCTCTCGAGGATATGGTGAAAACATTAGCAACTAACACTGTGAAATTTCAATAGGATTCCAAGGCAAGCATTCAAAATTTGGAAAACCAGATGAGTCAATTGGCAACTGCCATCAATCGACTGGAAGCACAATCTGGAGGGAAGTTACCATCCCAACCTGAGGTAAATCCAAAGAATGTTAGTGCCATAACCTTAAGGAGTGGAAAAGAGATCGCAAACCCTCACAAAGAAGTTCCCACACATGAAGATAAAGAAGAAAAGCTTGAAAAGGAGGTATGTCCTAACCCCTCTATCATTACTAAAGTGATCCCTCCCCCTTTTCCGAGTCGATTAGCGAAAACCAACAAAGATGAAAAGGAAAAAGAAATTTTGGACACATTTAGGAGAATAGAAATCAACATTCCATTGTTAGATGCAATCAAGCAAATCTCACGCTATGCTAAGTTTTTAAAAGATCATTGCACTAATAAGAGGAAATTGAAGGGAAATGAAATAATCAAAATGGGAGAAACCGTTTTAGCGGTATTCCAGAAGAAGTTGCCTCCAAAATGCAAAGACCCGAGTATGTTCACTGTCCCTTGCACCATAGGCAATCACCACATTGACAAAGCACTTATAGATTTAGGAGTATCCATAAATGTCATGCCTAGATCCTTGTATGCTTCACTTAATTTAGGAAAACTGAAAGAAACTCGCGTAATTGTGCAACTCGCTGATCGTACCAATGCATACCCGGATGGAGTGATAGAAGATGTGTTAGTCAAAATAAATGGTTTAGTTTTCCCTGCTGATTTTTACGTGCTTGATATGGTTGATGAACATTCACCTCACCTTACACCTATCATATTCGGACGTCCATTTCTTTACACTTCTCGCACTAAAATTGATGTCTATGAGGGTACACTATCCATGGAATTTGATGAGGAAAAAGCGAACTTTAATATTTTTAATGGTTCATTGCTCCCTAATAACGCTTGTTCTGTCTTTGCAATTAATTCGACTAACCCTTTTGTGCAAGAAATGTGTAAATTGAATTGCAAAGCTAGCGTGCCACATAAAATGGAGTCAAAGTACAATTACCTCATCTCAAAGAAGGAAGCCATCGGAACGGAGAACCAAAAGATTGGACAAGAATTAAAGGTGGACCGCCAAGAAATCAAGACATTCGGAGGAAATTGTCAAAGACAAAATGGAGCTGCAATGGATTTGAGAAACCCTACTTGACAAATGGGAACTATGTCAAGCTAAAGACTTTAAACAAAAGCGCTCTTGGGAGGCAACCCAAGCATTTTCTCTCATTTTTATTTTTCTTTTGAAATTTTTGTTTTTATTTCTCAACTTTTTATCTAGCGTACTGAGAAAGATAGTATTTTACAACTGCAGAAAGGAGACTCAATTATTTGAGAAGAGACGTGATAACCCATAATTCGGTGATTAGCAGCAATTACGGAAAGAGTGGGGGTTAATTATTGATAACGGACAAATCTATCAAACGCGTTTTCTCGGATGCCCACTCCAACGTACTCTTTACAGCACACTCTGCATGCACGATTGTCGGTTGAAATAGTTCCCACTTTGACTATAAATCAGAGATCATTCTCCACTCGAAACCACAACCACAATCTTCATTTTCAGTGAGTACTTCTTTCTAGCAGTGATTAGGTAATTTCTTTCTTCTTCACCGTCTTCTTCTTCTTTCTATTTATTTTGTTTTTCCTAGTTTTATAGTATGGACGTGTGGGATATTTTTGTATATATATGTATTTTTTTCATTTTAATTGATTATGTAGTTCAATTTCTGTTACTTTTTCTTCTCATTCGTTATTTTACTTGAAAATATGGAAGAGTGTGATAATCTACTATGCTTATTGATTTTGATGGTTTTAATTTTATTACTTCAGTGTTTCTTTTTCTCTCGTGTGTTACGTAACTAAAAAAAAATACCTTGGATACTGGTTTATGTATCCCGCCCAAAGGCGTTAAACTGGTCTTTTTCAGTAGACCTTAAAGAACTGTATTCTCTTCTATTAACCTTCTTCTTTCAAGTCTTTTGCAGATACCTCAAAGTGCACTGAATTTTCATTTCTTTCTATGGCATCCCCTCTACGTATTGTTGCTCTTCTACAAGTACTCGACTCTTTCTCTATGCCTCTTGATATCAAGATTCACATTGTTCGACTTGTTGACAAGTATGAGCCTGCCCTTTGGAACGTTATCGCTTTTGGGGCAGGGTCATCCTGATCTGCTCGCAAACGACGTGCTAAGCGCCTTAAAAGTTGCTTTAAATGTGGAAAGCTATTAGAGGGACCTCATTGTACTCGAAATCAAACTTATTCACAATATAGACATGTTGTTTTCTTCAAGGATGGACCGATTAGGTGTAAGGCCGAAAAGTCTATCAGGAGAAATAGCCAACTTGCAATCAGTGTGAGAGAGTTTGATAATTTGTTGGAACAACGACAACGTCTGTTGGAAACCAAACTCGATGGCCTAACCATTGAGCAGCAACTTTTTGAGCGTGATCATTAGCACCCATCCGAAGATGTAAAACTACGTCTCATTCGTTTGAGAAGTGTCCGAGTTGGACGCTACGCTTCTAAACGTTCTCCCATTTGTTGGTTCTTGTGGGGCTGTTCTTTATTGAATGGTAAACATACCTATGTGTCATGTGGCGATATGGAGGACCTTTTCATTAAGGTTGGTTGTTAAACTCTTTTGTAGAGAGTATGCTGATTCAGATAGTTTCCATGCGGAGCAGACTTGATGGAATCATATCATTAATTTGATGTGAATACTACTGCAAGATGTTCAGAGGGTTGTCAACTCCCAAAGTCGCTTTGTATATAAATTTCTCTTCATCACAAAACAAAAAACAAAAAACAAAAAAAAAAACACAAAAAAAAAATCAAAATATTTTCAGCTGTTGTTTTTCTTGTTCTGTAAATATGTTGATTGCAGGTCTGAGTGCAACCACCTTCCCCAAATCGGCACGACTCATTGCTTACCATAGGGGAGTTTCTATTTCTTTTCTTTTTCATACTTTCTATATTTCTACATTGGGGACAATGTAGAATTTAAGTGTGGGGGAGTGGCATATTGTGGTCTGCGTGTGATTTTTTTTTATTTGTGTCGACAATTTTGCATGAGATAGCCACTTTTGAATATGATTGAACTTAATTTGTTTGACTTAGCTGAAACTACAAGATCTCAAAAAAATGTGTTCTGTTCTTCTCCAAGCATAGCTGGCAAATTTATCTGAGCACATTTATAGGTAATTTACTATCATTCTCTGGAACACAAATTGAAGGTTGAAAATGTTGATTTTTTTTTCTAACTTTCTAGATCATAGTAAACTAACTTTTTCTTTTCTTTTTTCTCTATCCATTCGTCCTGCTCAAAGTAACCTGGAAACATCAATTGTTAGCAAGGTGGAGTTATAATCGCATGGTATCTGTTTTTTGTGAATGTGTCTTTTATTGATAGCGTTTAAAAATTTTGGAAAAAGCATTGACCTATGCTGAGAATGAATTTTACTTTTATGTTCGAAATAAGGAGAGGGACCACAGGAAATAGGTACCTACCTCAGAGTGTGAAGCCGTCACCTCGAATGGGTGAAGAAGGCTGCCTCCAATGAAAGCGGTTTAGTGTGAAAGCTACTTGTGGGGTAAAAGCTGAAAAGAAAATTGCAAAACTTTTCTTCTTCTTCTTTTTCTTCTTCATCAAAAAAAAAAAAAAAAGAAAAATCGCGAGAAATGTGATAGCTACCCAAGTGTGAAGTTAGATAAATAAATTTCCTCGGTGGTTTGAAGTGCTCAATCTAAACACTCTTTAAATTGAAGATATATTTGCGATAAAACACCTGCCATGCCCTTTTTTTCTTTGTAGTGCTAACAGTTGATGATTTTTGGTGAACAGAGTAATTTTTAGGATCCATGGGAATCATTGTAAAATAAGAGTGAGAGTACGAGAGATGAAAGGAAATATTTGACTATTTCGGCTCAGGATTTGGATAGATCATCGTAAGCTTTCATTTGGTTCCAGTTAGTGATGGGATGATAACCTCAATTGCACACACTCATAGGCCGTTGTGTATTTGACAAGAAATGAAATCTTCATGATTCGAGAATGTTTATTAAGCAAGTCACTATCTGTAGTAGAATTTCATTGTTAAAAGTTGTGAATCTCATGTAAAATCAGTGTATTGTTTGTGTAATATGGTTGTTGTTCGAGGGCGAGCAACAGTCTAAGTGTGGGGGAGTTTGATAAGTGCTCGAAAAGCACTTAAATAACTCTTCTATTTTATGTATTTGTGTATTTTATTAGTGTTATATGTTCCGTTTTATGTGTTTTTCCTTTATTGTGGTGTTTAGGGTCACAAAGAATCAAAAGGAGTCAAAATTGATGAAAATCGAATGAAAACGGAAACTCGGGACCAAAATGCAAGCGAATCAAAGATGGAGGGCCTCCGATGCAATTTTATGAAAAGTTGTTTTTACAATTTTTCTTGTGCCAATATCAAAGAATATCAAAAGAGGATTTCCACATTTTTGTCGGATCCCAAATCGGAGTTTCCTAGTGAAAGTTATGGCCATTTGAAGAGAAAGGACAAAGCGTAAAAAATCAGCAGCTCGAATTTACTGCCGCAGTTCAGTAATTCGACCATAACTTTTGCTACAAAATTCGGCTTGACCTGCACTTTATATTGTTGGAAAGGACACTCAGAGGGCTACACCTTTGATGTTGACCTCTTCAAATGATTCGGATCATATCACGGTAAAAAATGGGCAAAACCGAGAGTGACGTGAATGGAGGATTTCTTGGGCCATGTTTTGGTAGAAAATTCATAACTTTCTATTAAAATATCAAAAAAAGGAAATTCCAATTGCACAATTCAGCCAAGATGCTTACCTATACCATGATACAATATTTGAACTAATGGAGCAATTTAAGATCATGATTTGGTGGTTACCAATTAGTGGAATCATAATGGAGTAGTTGTACAATTTTTTATTATGTTTTCTTGTGAAATTTTACCTATAAATAGAGGCATTTGTAAGGAAGGAAATGCACAACTTAGTGGAAGAGAATTAGATAGTAGTTCTCTCCAACTTTCTCTTCAATAAAATTATCTTCTTCATTTGTTCTTAGTTTTAGCTTGAAAGATCTTAGTTTTTCATATTCCGGCGGAGGAAATAAAGGCTTCAATCGATCAACGATACTTCGGCTATGAATATGATTAGCGGATCATTTCTTCGATAAGTTTCTCTTTTCCCTTTTATTTCTCTATTTATTTCTTAGCATTTATTTACTTGTTTTCTACATTTTGCGTATAATCTATCATATAGTGGTGGTGATACAAAGCGAACACTCGCTAAAAAGTATGAAACCCCGCAAATATGAGTAGTTAGACTGTTCTATCTAGTTCGAGGGGGACGTTGTGTTCAACTAATATGTGGTTATCTTTTCTAACTCTTTAGTAACGTTTTATCTATTCCTCTACTTTAATTTGTTGATTTGTTATGCTTGTAAACCCCTTTTTGAGTTTATTTGATTATTGCATTCACTTTGGCCAATTGAATCAATCAATCTTTAAATTCAAGTTACTTGCTAGGATTAGAACTTTTGATCCGTAATTATCACTAGATTCCAATCCAAAGTAGCAAATGAATATCGTGCATATTTATTAACAAATCAACTTAGATGTATTAATTCGAGTTTATGAAATTATTCATCTAATTCAATTCATTCTTCTCGTTCATTTCACACTAGCTTTGCATTAAATCCTAAGAATTTGTTTAGGGTTATCCAATAGCTAGATGTTAAGTTAAATAACTCACTTTAATTTAATACACTTAAGGAAGAATTCGTTAATCAGAGCTTCTTGGTTAATTAAGAGTTGATAAATTGAAGAAGGAATAGTAACACGTTGCATGGGAAAGATAAATATAAGTTGTTGACACAACCGAACCCGAGAACTAGATATTTTGTACAATTGTTTTATTTCAATCTTTTATTTTGACGTTCGATTTTCTATTTTTATTCAAATATCACAAAACCCCCATTTTTTCTATATTAATTGATAAAATCAACTAGATTAAGCACCGTTCCTTTTGGGTTCGACCCTTACTTACCACTTCTACATTAATTTTTAGTTTTGAAACCGAGTAAGGAAATAAAATAAATTTTGGCGTACTGCGACAACATGCCCACTCATCCCTTAAGAAACTTCACAATTAAGCATGCTTGACTTGAAGCAATTTTGGGATGGGTGACAACCTAAGAAGTTTTTTTGGGAAGCGTGCGAGTGAGCACAATGTATGCTGAAAGGACATGTGATGGTACAATAGGACCAATCATCAGTCTTGAGGACAGGATGAGGCAACCCTGGGTCGGGATTTAGTGTCCCCGTGAGGGGGAGATGAAAAATGAGCATGTTCTCCTTTCCATGAGCGAAAGATGGAGAATGTGTCATGGGTCATGACATTTGTGATATAAGAGCTTGTAACTTCCCGCCCGAATTCGTCCCAAAACCGTATGTGATTTTGTATATGATGTGTATATGATTTCGTATACGATCTGAAATGATATGAATATGTTTTGACATGATGAATATGTGTATGTTAAGTTTATGATGTGTTTATAAGTGCAATTGACATGTTTGAAAATGTAATGGCCTTCAAATACATGAGGAGAGGAACATTTCAGAAAAACCAGAGTTACGGCCGTAAATTTATTATATACAGCCGTAAATTTTTAAGAGAAGAAGTGAAAGATTTTCAAAAAGTTTTGTACGGTCGTAGGATAAAGTGATACGGCCGTATGGTTCATGTTACGGCCGTAAGTTATGAGTATACAGCTATAATTTTGGTAAAAGGCAAGATGTGAAAATTTTCAGAACCTGGGTTACGGCCACATGTTATAACGATACAGCCGTACTTTGCTAGATACGACCATAATTTTAAGTCAACAAAAATGAGCTTTTAAATTTTTTTCTTTCCATTTCTTGATATATATAAATATCCACCCAACTCGGTTCGAAAGGCTGGAAAAATCACTCCGAAGACCCTTTCTACCATTTCTAAGATCCTTATAAGCTTGGTTGGATATTATTTACCAATATTCCTCTCTATATCTCCATGTTTGTACTAAGAAGGTGAAAGGGAAGGAAGAAGAAGAGAGGGAAGAAGCTTGCTCATCTCTTTGGTTGATTTTCTTCTAGTACAAGGTGGGTAATAGATGTATTACATATACTAAGAGGTAAATATATGTATTTGCGAATGTTAGTTTGAATTATGAAGGTTAAGAGCATGATGTTAACTAGTTTACTTGTTTTGTGAGTATGTTGTCATATGTAGTGATTGCAAATATGTTTATATGATTTAGGAGGTTCTCAATACTCACATAAGTTGTGTAGCTACCAGGAAATTATGAAAGTAAAGAGATAGAATTCAATGTCAACGTGTTCTTTGTGAGCCAAAAGAAGTACTTGTTTACATGATATGTTTTGATGAGTTTAGCACCCTACGACTCTAGGTATGGGGAATTTGTGATGTTGGTAAAGTTATATTGTCGGTAGAATACCTATCTAATTGAAAAAGCTCATGTGCTCAATTGTGAAAGCTTGTTATGTTCGAATTGAATTAGTCGAAGTCTACGAGGTGTCATGATGAATCTTTGAAGTATATGATATGCTATATGCAATGAATTGGGCATTAGTGAGTTGTTATATATGATACGCCCGAGATTTGAAAGAATAATGCCTCTATGTATATAATGAAAAATGAGATTGTGAAGCCTTGAAAGCATGATATATTTCGTAATACAAATGAACAAAATCAAGGCTTAAAGAGGTAAGATGTTTGCCCGATCATGTCATAAAAGCATTTGAATATGATGTTGCTTATCATGTGTTTACATGTATGTAAAGGAAAATGAGGTCTCACCGGGGGATATAAGCCCTGCATGAGCATTCAGACCTTTGGCCCAAATTGTGGCCGCACGGGGATCTAAGACCCCGCATAAAGATTGAGGCCTGGCCAAATATGTTATGTTATGTGATGATGCCAATATAAGCACATGATTCGTAATAGGGCCCAAAGAAAGAAAGAATATGACAGGCACAACATGCATTTGCATCTGCATCTATTCCCACTGAGTCTTTATGACTCATTATGTATTCGTTTATATTTTTGAAAGTACAAAACACGATATGCATGTGGGAGATGGCGAAGAGTTCCCCAAGCATCAAGTGATGAAGATGTGTGAGGAAAAAAGAATCACGCGATCCTGCAATATGTTTAAACATAAAATCGAAACCATTAGGGTTATGTCAATACATAAGAAAGGTTTAAAAAGAAAAGTATGAACTCGGGGTTTCATATATACTATGTACATAAGTAACGTTGTCCTAGGGTCCATTATGTAACATAAATTCGTGCATGAGATTATGTTGTAAGGAATTACGGTGCAAATTACATAAGATATAACATAATGATGATGTATATGAAGGTGGAACTAGAGGGGGCGTTACAGAGCCATTTGCCAGTCGGAAACTAGGAACTTAGTGTTCCCAACTTCTGGCAGGGGATTCAAGCACGGCTAGGACGTCGCAAGTTTAAAGGGATAGATTGCAACCACCCGCCATGACATTCTGCCCAGATTGACCAAGAAAACTTCAAAGATTGATTTGTACTACTCATACTTTCAAGATGCATCTTCTTTTCCGGTGCTCATCCCTTAAGAAACTCCACAATTAAGCATACTTTACCTGTAGCAATTCTGGGATTGGTGACCTCGTGGAAAGTTTTCTCAAGGAGCGAACGAGTGAGGACAAAGGATGCTGAAAAGACCTCTAATGATACAGTAGGGCCAGTCGTCAGTCTTGAGGGCAGGGTGAGGCAACCCAGGGTTGGGATTAAGCCTCTCCACGAGGGGAAGATGAAAAATGAGCACTTTAGCCTTCATGTGAAGGAAAGATAGAAAACATATCACTGGTCATGACATCTCATCAGCCAAATATGTTTTGTATACTTCTTTACATCTTAAGTACTAATAAATAAAGTGCAATAAAGAATTTAAACGAGACCTTCACAGATTCTTGGTTTAACATTGCATGCTGCAACAATTGGAAAGCTTCCAACAATTTGCTCCAAGTTCTGTCCTTCATTCTCAGTCAAGTCTCCCCGCAAAGTTAATTTGACTGTCTCCAAGTTTCAATTTTTAATAAAGTAAGCTAATTGGTACCATAAAAACATGAATAGTTTAATGCTAAATTTGTTTTCGTAAAATATCCTAATGGTCAGCAAAGTAGAGTTAGTAAACACTTCTACAAAAAATAAACGAATATGAATTCCCTAAAGCTAATCGATCACGAATTCCCAATAGGAAATTATTAAGACTCCCAAATATAAATACTCTATGCTGGGTCAATTTGAGGTGAGTGCGGCCGTAAATCACCGATTGGGGGCCTATTTTGGGCGCCATGTCACCAGTTTGGTCTGACTAGGATGCCACGTGGAAGGCGGTGAATTTGGCATATAACCCTGTTTTGAAGTGGTTTACTTTCTATGTAAACATGTGTTACGACTCTTACTTTAGCCATTAGAATGTTGGCAATTGAGTTTTAGTATAAAGGATTGGATTACAGGGTCACAGCACATCAGGGTTTGAACCTTCTGTATTGCAATAACATTTTGGAGTGGTACCATTGTGTGCAGGAGCACTACCATCCTACGGGTGAAAAAATATATCAGTTTGCATTAATTGTGTTCGTAGCTCATTTGCATGTCGTAGTTGTGTGAAAGTAGTTGCTTGGCATTCATTTTACAAGTTTACATGAATGTAATGTTCAAGAATTACATCTAGGGTCAACGCCATGTTACAAGTTGCATGATATTAATTGGCAAAAAAAAAATCGTACATAAACTTCAAATATTTACATGAATTCCATGCTCGCATCCATGTCACGTTAATGTCGTGATCATCACGTCACCCTTTTAGTTGCCCACATGTTTATCACATTACATATAATCACATGCGCAAGTTGAATTGAATATGTTATTATTATTTTCGCCAATGATCTCCTATTAATATATGGCATCTTATGGTGTCAAATTCTTTCACGTGTCACCTTTCCCCTAAATGAAGGGGGCCCGTACCAACCTTGACCAATAACCACGCTCCACATGATATGTTGGCATTGGAATAGGAGCGTTATTATTTTATTGGACACGTGAGCCTTGGGGTTGGGTTATTAAAATGTGTGTGACAATAGGTAACTTTATTAAGAAATTGTTATCACATAAAGTACAATATTTAAGAAGTTATGACATGGTAAAAAATTTTTTAAAATAAAAAAAAAGGAAGATAGCACTTGTTGTTTAAAAGGCTCGTCGCCATGATTCCCGTGTTTGTTATCAAGGGTAAATTATGCAATTGGTCCACAACTCTTACATTCATTTCAACTTTCTTCCCCAACCTTTTTTTATATGAGCCGGCTCAAACCTTTTGTAAACAAGTATCGTTCATTCAAAATCTAAAAATCTATTAGTTTTTCCGTTAAATATATCTATATTTTTTTTATTTAGTAAAAAGAAGAGTAATTTGGTAAACTTACTTTTATTTGAAAATTTTATCAATTACAAAATATCAAGGCTATGTATTTCAATTGAAACTCCAAAATAAAAATTGAAAACAAATCCCTTAATTTATCAAATTTTTATGTCAATATTTTTTCTTAAATCATCACCTATATAGCCATTTAGACATATGTTCGATTGAGAATGTGTTGAAAATATTGTCGCAAGTGTACGGGTCGAACGAGTAGTAAAATGGATTTTTAAGTCCAAGTATCGATCCCACAGAGATTAGATTTAACTATCAAAATTATCAATTTTGTACTCTATTTGAAAAGACGATTTGATAGTTGTTTTGATTTTTAATAAACATAAGAGTTTGTAAACTAAATAAAATCTAAATTAAAGAATTAAATATATAAATAAACGACGATGGAAATTACAAGACTTGGGACTCACAATTTCACTAACTTTGATTCCTCTAGTACACAAAATTAGATTCAAGTAGTGATCTTATTTTCCTCAACGAATGAATTTACTAAAATAAATATTTACATCTCTCGATGATAAATATATCTATTCTATTAGGCCAATTTATTTATCTCTAAATAAATTCGTTATCAACCCTCTAGAATGCATTCACACAATAAATTCAAATAGGTTGCATCGAAACTTTACCTAAAGATCGCACTAACCACAAGTTTATCTCTAAATCTTGTCTAAATTAGTGTTCTATATATTGTTTATTCTAATTTTTGTTTTCATTTCTCAAATCCGACACAAACCAATATATAATTTATCAATTGATCAAAAAGATAAATTTATAAGCTTAACAACATAAAATTAACGATAAATCAATCACATACTATTAAATCCAATAACGTAATACTAGAGTTCACAAAGAGGATTCATTGTTCGTCCCAAGTATAAAAAGTTAACTACACATGAATTTAAATACGAAAACTACAATAGAAAAAATATAGAAATACATGACCGGATTTCAAATAATTGATGTATTTTTCCTTCGGTATTTTTTCCTTTCCTTTGCTCTTCAAAATTCTCCAATTGCACCTTCTCCTTGAAAGCTACGTATCTCTACGAACTCTCTCTAATATGTATTTTGCTTTCACTCCAGTATTTCATGTGTTAAGATCTCCTCTCTCTTAATTTCCCTCTATATATGTCTATATATACACACCTCGTTCAGCATCTTCTCGCATTACTTTTACAAAATGATAATGTGGCACTCTTTCTTATAATGGTCCACTCAATGTTAATGCTCCACAATCTCCACAATCAAAATAATGCTCCACTACGGAAATACCATTACGAGGAGAAAGTTTGCAGAATTTCCACAAGATCATTCATCTTCAAAAAGTGTGATATTTCATCTTTTTTTTTTTCCATTTTTACCTCTTTGCAACTCCTAATATAATAAGTAAAAATTAGTAAACATATAAAAATATAATAAAAACACTAGAAATTAGGAAATTAAAATATAAAAAATACAATCTATCGATACCCCCACACTTAAGCTGTTGTTCATCCTCGAACAACAAAAGACTCAAAATACACACAAGCGAGCAAAACCTTAAATAAATAAATAAGCACACCATCAAACATAATAAGACTCAAAACAACTTAACATATACAAATAAATAGTAAACTGTAATCAACTCACAGCTCATACTACACAAAAGTTTTGGGCTTGTCCTTTGGTAATCTTTATTTCCCATCATCGTTTAGATCCAAAAATTGTGTGGTGAGCAACCCGACCCTCAATGGTCAAATAGATCCTTACCCTCTCGTAGTCACACCTAATATGCTTTCTCTTAATCCATAAGTGATCATCCCAAAGGTTGTTCTCAATCACTCTCTCTTTTTTTTTTTTTATTAGGCAAATTTTACCGGTAGAATCAAAAGTGCAGCAATGTGATGACTCTCCCTAAATTTGAGTACTCCAACGAACAAGTTACTCCAAAGTAATTCAAACCAACCAGAGTTCCATATCCACGATGCCACTTTTATTTCTCACCCTTTCTTTTGTTTTTTTTAACTATTCAAATGTAAACGTGCAATGCAATGCCCCAAACAATCATGCTTTCTCAATGACCCATGTAGCAGGCTTTAGGTCGGCGACTCCCGAGCTCGTCTCTCAAAGCACCAGGTATTGAGATACCCCTAAGAACTTATTCACCCGAGTCAATGAGGCAAGAGAATGGAAGCACAATGAAATGAATGCAGTTTGATTGATTTTTTTTTTTTTTATACATGGATTGGATTTCTAGCAAACGGTCATTACCTTGTTTCTACTTGCTAATCAAAGACACTCCACGCAAATCAACATACACGGGATCATTACGATACTTAACTCATCCTCTACCGGCTAATTCACCACTTATCTCACAATGGTAAAGTGATTCAAAATAAAAGTAGGTTGAACGAATTCGAGCACACTCTTTTTTTTTAATTCTAACCAACAAACTTTTAAATCCAACAACAATGAGTCATGACCTCCAATGGACAAGCAATCGTCAAATGAGCTCGAGTAGTATACTTTGTGAGTTAAAGACAATTTCAACTTGAGAAACAAAAATTTTGAAAAGCTTTGCACAAAAAAATCACACATAAATTTAACATGACTAACACACATACACACAATACTAGACATGTAATAAACAATCTATAAAGAACAAGCATGCAGACCAACACACCAAATATACACAACAAAATCAAAAGTAAAATAAAACTTGCAACCCCAACACTTGAGAATTACGACTTATTCTACAAATAAAAAGTACAAAGTGGCGAGACTAAACAAGAAGCCATGCAATCAGCAACTGTTTTCTCTAAAGAAAAAGAACACACACAGTCTAAAATATAAAACAAACGAAAATAAGACGCGTCTCAAGAGCTTATTACTCCTTACTCTGCCATCTCCGAAAAAAAATTAAAGTTATCAAATGATTTTATAACAGCACAAAATCCCCCCCCTCCCCAAATTGAAACTGGCATTGTCCTCAATGTTCAATAAAAAGAAGGAGAAATATCACCTATGTGGCACAAACGGATGAACCTGAAAAACAAAGCTAAACAAAATCACACATAGATGCTGCTAAAAAGTCAAAAGATAACATTCCACATTTATAGCCTCAACTCTGAATCCATTTCATCTGGGTCTCGTTTGCGCTTGTTGGAGGTTGGTCTCCAGTCGATTTTAGGTTGTGATGGATCAAGTTGTGGTACATAAGCATGAAATTTCTCCAATAATTCCTCAATGGAATATGCAATTAAAATCATGTTTCTTGAAATGGGAGAAATGAGCTATTTCGCAATGGAAAAATCAAGAAAAGCTAATAATCCATCGAAAAAATTGTTCACATTTAACAGACCAATGGGTTTATTATGCAAGTTCAACTGGTACCAAGAGATAACGTTAAAAATTTCTTCCAATGTTTCGAAACCTCCCGGAAGTGCAATGAATGCATTAGAATATGATATCATGAGTGACAGGCGTTCATACAGTGACTTAACTTTCACCTCAGTGCATACTATGAATCCGTAGACATGTGATAAAGGGTCGAGGGTGACTCCTATAATTCTGGATCCTCGCACTCAAGCAGCTGTAATAGCACATCCTAGCAGCCCACAGAGTCCTCCTCCATAGATGACGTTGACTTTAAGATCCCCTAGTTTTCTTCCCATGTCGATTGCGGCAAGTGTACTCTGACTTTGCCTCCATGTTTGCTCCACCAAAAATTCCAATGGTTTGCAATTGTACATGAGAAGGTCCTTCTGTGCTGGGAGTGGCTGCCATAAGAACTAAACTTCGCTAGAAAAAGCTAATAACTGAAATAAGCACACAAAAAAAAAATAAAAAACAACAATATAAACAAGTAGTTGTGATTGTGGCTCACATCTTCCTCTGGTTTTACGTCCAGAAACCGCTGCAACACCTTCTATGAGTTGGGGATATGTTTCCCATCCAGTTTTCTTAAAAACTGGCAAACAGGATCTTTTTAAGTCAGATTCCCAAGACTGCGTTCTCGTTTATTCTTGAATTGAGTCCATAAACTGAGAAGTTCATGTTGCACAGTTCCACAAGGATGCGTCTCAAGATTCTGCAGGATATCATCGAGCGACTCCTTACTCAGGCCATCCTTAATGAAAGTTATCTTATCTTCTTGATTTTTGGACGTAAATCCAAGTGAATGACAACCTGTATCACATGTCCATCTAGCACACTTATAACATACATTCATTCTTTTTGCTCTTCGTTTCTTTACAAAACTGCTTTTGCCTAACCTTGAAAAATGTTTGGTATAAATTATTGGAATTTCTCCCTCAATTCGAACCTTGGCTTCAATTAACTAACGTATATCCACAGGCATCCCATG
This sequence comes from Jasminum sambac, assembly GCA_018223645.1. Classification (NCBI taxonomy): domain Eukaryota; kingdom Viridiplantae; phylum Streptophyta; class Magnoliopsida; order Lamiales; family Oleaceae; genus Jasminum; species Jasminum sambac. The sequence goes on from CP073648.1 coordinate 34,359,915, forward strand.
GTGCATCAACATTCTTAACCGCTCTATCCTAAAGCGGTAGATTATTTTCAAATCATTCAAAGGGAAAGATGAGTAGTATTTACGAATTTTTACAAGTGCAGATTCCATGTTTAGTGGACGAAATTGAAAAAATAAAAGAAAAGAAGTATAAAGATTTAAATTACACACTCAACAATCACAAGAACAAGATATATATACAAACATGCTTCCATAATCGGCTAAAGAATCGGAGAAAAGAAGAATTTTACCTAAAGTAATGGTGATTGAGTAAATACCGAGAGAGAAAAATAGGTAAAGGCTGAGTGTGGTGTGGAGAAATGATTCACCTCGGCTGCTTTAAGGATCCTCTATGACTACTGTTGCAACCACTAACCAGACAAGGTGGGTGAGCTGTCCACGGTATCTGAGGGAAAAGTAGATCGGTCGAATCGTCGAGAAAATGCGTTTGCTTTGCTGTCCCACCACTGCCCGTTGCGTTTTTTCTTTCTTTCTTTCTTTTTTTACCAACGTATACTTTTCCACTGCACGCTCAAATTATTAGCATCGGTACCACCTGAAATATCTCACATATGCATCAATAGAATTGTATAAAAATAAAAATAAAAACAAAAAAAAATAAAAAATAAATAAAAATGAAAATGAAAATAAAAATGTGAACATAAAACACAATTTAAGAAAAATTAGGAGTGGGCAAAAAGACCGGAACCGAACGGGTAGAACCGGAACCGAACCGAAAGAACCGGAACCGAACGGTTCTTTAAAAAAAATTAGGAACCGGGAACCAACCTAACCCGGAATGAGAACCGAACGGATCCTTTTCTAAAAACCCGGAACCGGAACCGGAACCGGAATAGGATAAGAAATAGCACCATTTCTTCTATTTGATTGCCAACTTTTGTGAATTCTTTTAGTAAATTTAAAATTTGATACTAATTCTAGTAAAATTCTAGTAAATTTTGGTGCTATAGAATTCTTCTCATAGAATTCTTTTAATGGCGCTGACGACGGTACCAAAGCGACCATTGCCTTTGCAAAGAATTCTTGCCTTTAGAACGGAGGCTACTGGCGGCTGACTTCTTCTTCTTTGCCTTGCGGCGACATCATTCTTATGGCGGCCAATCTTCTTCTTGTTGCTTTTTTTTCTTGTTATATTATGTTGGAATCAAAATTTTTATTTTTTTCTTGTGCTTTTCGAGTAATAAAAAATGCATCGTAAAATAACCGGAACCGAACGGGTAGAACCTGGAACCGGAAGGAACCGGAACCGGACGGGTACTTCATTTGAAAAGAACCGAACGGGTCCATTTTTCAAGGAACCGGAATTTACGGTTCGGTTCCGGGTAGTTCACTACCCGGAACCGTACCCGGAACGCCCACCCCTAAGAAAAATACTAAACTTAAATAAATATAAATAAACACACTCAGATAGATAAAAATAAAATAAAATAATGTAATGCACACACAATACGCATCAAATGAACGAAGATTGGGTTGCCTCCCAAAAAGCGTTTGTTTATAGTCACGAGCTTGACTAAAAGAATCACTGTAGCTCCAGAATCGACTTTTCTTTTGAGAAATCGGTCTCAAAGTAGTGCTTCAATCGTTGACCATTAACTTTGAAGGTCCCTTTGGTTGGGTGAGAGAGTTCAATAGCTCCATATGGAGTCACTTTTGAAATTGTGAATGGTCTTGACCATCTTGACCGGGGCTTTCCTGGGAATAGTTTTAAACGAGAATTATAGAGTAAAACTTGGTCTCCTACCCTAAATTCTCGCTGTTGGATGTGTCGGTCATGCCATTTCTTAGTACGCTCTTTGTAGATTGTCGAAGTTTCATATGCACCTAACCGAAACTTATCCAATTCATTGAGTTGCAAACATCTCTTTTCTCCTGCAGCTTTCATGTCTATGTTCAATTGTTTCATCGCCCAGTATGCCTTGTGTTCTAATTCAATAGGTAAGTGACATGATTTCTCAAATACTAATTGGAAAGGAGACATACCAATAGGTGTTTTGAAGGCAGTGCGGTATGCCCAAAGTGCATCATCCAATTTCTTTGACCAATCAGTGCGAGACGAGTTAACAGTGGTTTCCAGAATCCTTTTCAACTGTCTATTTGATATCTCCACTTGTTCATTTATTTGTGGATGATAAGGTGTTGCCATTCGATGGTGAACTCCATACTTAGCCAAGATTGACTTGAAAAGTCTGTTGTTGAAGTGTGTACCGCCATCACTGATTAAAGCACGAGGTGCTCCAAATCTCGTGAAAATGTTCTTCCTAACAAACTCCACCACCACCTTGGCATCATTAGTTGGTGAAGCACGAGCTTCAACCCATTTTGACACATAATCAATCGCCACCAAGATATAGTGGTTGTTGTAGGAAGATGGGAATGGCCCCATGAAATCAATGCCCCAAATATCAAAGATCTCGACCACCAAAATATTGTTCAGGGGTATCTCCTGCCGTGAAGAAATATTCCCAATGCGTTGGCAACAGTCACACGCTTTCACAAATGAAAATGCATCTTTGAATAAGGTGGGCCAGTAGAATCCGCTGTGTAGCACTTTAGCAGCTGTCTTGGTGGGTCCCAGATGGCCACCATAAGGAGATGAATGCACACATTCAAGAATAATTCTCATTTCATCATCAGGCACACATCTTCTGATAATCTGATCAGATCCTCTCCTATACAAAAATGGTTCTTCCCAATAGTAGTGACGAAGGTCATGGAAGAACTTTTTCTTTTGTTGATAGGAAAATTCAGGTGGAATGACGCCCCCAACTAGGTAGTTGCCAAAATCGGCAAACCAAGGAGTGTTGTCAACTAGAAACAATTGCTCGTCGGGAAAGTTCTCATTGATTTCACCATCTGTGGGCCCCACATCCTGCTGAAGTCTTGACAAATGATCTACCACTTGATTTTCTGTCCCCTTCCTATCCTGAATTTCAATATCGAACTCTTGTAGAAGCAATACCCATCGAATGAGCCTCGGCTTGGCATCTTTCTTTCCAAACAAGTACTTTCAAGCAGAAAGATCTGTGTAAACCACCACTTTTGACCCAATGAGGTATGCTCGGAATTTGTCAAAAGTATATACGACTGCCAATAGCTCCTTTTCCGTAGTGGCATAATTAACCTGGGCTGTGTTGAGAGTCTTGCTTGCATAGTAAATCACTCTGAAAACTTTGTCTTTCCTTTGTCGTAGAGCTGCTCCCACAGCATAATCACTGGCATCGCATATAATTTCGAAAGGCAAGTTCCAATCCGGTACGATGATGATAGGTGCTGTAATTAACTTGTCTTTTAGAGTGTTAAAAGCCACAAGACATTCTTCTGAGAAATGAAATGGCACATCCTTCTCCAAAAGCTTGCACAATCGTTTCGTGATTGCTGAAAAACCCTTAATGAATCGCCTATAGAATCCTGCATGGCCGAGAAAACTACGAATGCCTTTGACGGATGTGGGTGGAGGTAGCTTCTCAATTACTTGCACTTTAGCATTGTCCACTTCAATCCCCACTGCTGATATACGATGGCCCAAAACAATCCCTTCCTTTACCATGAAGTGGCATTTCTCCCAGTTAAGTACGAGGTTTGTCTCTTCACATCGTTGTAACACTAAACTCAAATGATGGAGATATTCGTCGAAAGATGACCCGAAAACTGAGAAGTCATCCATGAACACCTCTATAAACCGCTCCACCATATCTGAGAATATTGCCATCATGTATCGTTGAAATGTTGCCGGTGCATTACACAACCCAAATAGTATTCTCCTGTAAGCAAACTACGATACGGACATGTGAATGTTGTCTTCTCCTGATCAGTGGGTGCAATAGGGATTTGATTGTATCCTGAATATCCATCAAGGAAACAGTAGTGTGAATACCCTGCTAATCGTTCCAACATCTGATCAATGAATGGGAGAGGGAAATGATCTTTCCTTGTTGCGTTGTTGAGCTTCCTGTAATCGATGCAAACCCTCCAACCAGTGACTGGTCTGGTTGAGATTAGCTCGTTGTTTTCATTTTTCACCACTGTTATCCTCCCTTTCTTTGGTACCACATGAATAGGACTTATCCATGCACTGTCAGATATAGGGTAAATGATCCCTGCATCTAAGAGTTTGACAATTTCAGCTCTTACCACTTCCTTCAGTGTAGGGTTCAATCTTTGTTGACCCTCAATAGATGTTTTGGAACCTTCTTCTAGCAAGATCTTGTGCATACATATCGAGGGACTAATCCCTTTTATATCAGCAATTGTCCATGCTAGTGCAGTCTTTTGTGTTCTCAAAACTCGAAGCAATTTTTCTTCCTCTAGCTCTTTCAATTGATTAGAGATAATCACTGGCAAAGTTGAAGAATCCCCCAAAAATGCATATCTAAGATGAGTGGGAAGAGGTTTCAACTCAAGCATTGGGGGAGATTCAATAGATGGCAAGAACTTTTTGGGAACTTTACCCAAAGGCTCATAAATCCAATTTTTCCTATAAGTCATAGTGGGTGATGCTTCCAAGTTCAGGGTCACTTCATCTCATACTTCATTTTCCGTTGTTGTATCTTCTGATCGGACAATACAAGCTTCAAGAGGCTCTACAGGAAGATCTTCTTGAAAAATTTCTTTCACTACTTGATCAATGACGTCTACTTGAAAACATGCATCTGTGGAAGAAGAAGAAGGATACTTTAATGCTTTTAAGACATTGAAAGTTACCTCCTCTTTATCCACCCTCAGTGTCAATGTGCCTTCGTAGACATCAATCAATGCTCTTCCAGTTTGTAAAAATGGTCTCCCAAAAATCAAAGGAATTTCCTTATCCTCCTTCATGTCCAAAATAATGAAATCCACCGGGTAAATGAATTTATCAACTTTGACTAGCACATCCTTGATAATTCCTCTAGGATATGTTATAGTTCGATCTACCAATTGTAAAGTCACGGTGGTAGGCCTACATTCTCCCAATCCAAGCTTCCTATAAACAAATAAGGGCATGAGATTGATACTAGCACCAAGATCACATAAGGAAAATCGAGAGTAGAATGATCCAATGGTGCAGGGAATGTTGAAACTCCTTGGACCTTTCAATTTGGGAGGTAGCTTCTTTTGAAGAATGGCACTACACTCCTTAGTGACCATCACTGTCTCATGCTCTTCCAGTTTTCTCTTGTTAGAAAGAATTTCCTTCATGAATTTTGCATAGCTGGGCATTTGTGCTAAAGCATCTGCAAAAGAAATGTTGATGTGTAATTTCTTGAAGATTTCAAGAAATTTCCCAAATTATTTATCCAGCTTGTTCTTTTGTAGCCTTTGAGGGAATGGAATAGGAGGTACGTATGCTTTCACAGGTTTTGGAATCCCATTTTCCTCTTTTTCAGATTTGGATTTTTCAGAAGATGTCTCACCAGTACTTGTCTCATTCATTTCTTCATCTTTTTCATCAGCTTCTTTGGTCACATTGTATTCTGCTCTCTTCACTTCTCTCTCCGGAAGTTGTAGCCCACTTCTTGTTGTAATGGTGTTGACTTGTCTAGGATTTGTCTTCGTATCACTTGGCAATTTTCCAGGCGCTCGCCCTGCAACTGCTGATGCTAGTTGTCCCATTTGAGTTTCCAAATTTTTATTGCAGGCGTTTTGATTTTGGAGAGTATCCTCGGTTTTCTGCATAAAATTTCTATTGACCTCCAAGTACTTCGCAAACACATCTTCTAGCGAGTTCTTCTTTTCCTGTGGTTGGTGGAATCCCGGTGGTCTCACCTGTGCTTGATTGTCTTTCCATGAAAAATTTGGGTGTTGTCGCCACCCTGGATTATAGGTGGGAGCATAAGGACCAAATTGTGGCCTTTGACTACTTCCAACAAACATTGCTTGCCCATCCGTGGGCCCATTTGAGTGCATGACAGGACATTCTGTAGTGACGTGATTTGCGCAACAAATTTCGCATCCTCCTGATGATTGAATCATATTAGCCTTTGGAAGAGTCAACCTTTCAATTTTCTTTGACAAAGCTGCTACTTGAGCAGATAGAGCAGTGATAGCATCTATTCCATAAACTCCAGCATGTTTAGGCACTGCACGATCAGAATACCATTGATGACTGTTTGCAACCATTTTCTCCAAGATTGACAATACTTCATTGAAAGTTTTGTCCATTAGTGATCCTCCTGCCATTGAGTCAGCGTGCTTCTTGTTCTCGTTTCCCAACCCGTTATAAAATCTTTGGACTATAAGCCATTCCGGTATCCCATGATTTGGGCAATGTCTCAATAGAGCATTGAAACGTTCCCATCCTTCAGAAATAGATTCCCCATGGCGTTGGCTAAAAGAGGAAATTTCTGTCCTAACCTTCAGCATTCTACTCCGTGGAAAGAATTTTTCGAAAAATTTTCGGCACAAACTATCCCAACTAGTAACGGAGTTTGCAGGTAAAATGTAAAACCACGTTTTTGCTTTTCCTGTCAATGAAAATGAAAAAAGTTTTATTTTTATCGCATTAGGTGGTACTCAGTTAATTTTGAACATGCCACAAATTTCCAAAAATTTTCTGATATGTTCATGTGGGTCTTCGTCAGGTAGGCCATGGAATTAAACGGTTTGTTGAACTAATTGAATAGTTCCTGGTTTGATCTCAAAATTATTTGCAGGAATTGCCGAAGGAACTAAACAAGTAAAATTATCCCCAATTGTGGGAATAATATAATCCCTCAAAGGACGTTCCGCGACGATCCTTCGATCATCTGTTTCGTCGGCCATTTTTCGTTCCAACTTTGTAGCACGTAATCTATACCTAAAAGTTCGTTCGATTTCTGGGTTAAGGGGAATTAATGGAATAAACTTCCTGTTACGCATGCAAATATGATCCAAATAAATAAATAAAATAAATGCAAATAAAAAAAATTCAAATTAAAGTAAAAATTGATTGGTATTGATATTAAATCTAGTCCCCGGCAACGGCGCCAAAAACTTGTTCGATTGAGAATGTGTTGAAAACATTGCTGCAAGTGTACGGGTCGAACGAGTGGTAAAATGGATTTTTAAGCCCAAGTATCGATCCCACAGATATTAGATTTAACTATCGAAATTATCAATTTTATACTCTATTTGAAAAGACGATTTGATGGTTGTTTTGATTTTTAATAAACATAAGAGTTTGTAAACTAAATAAAATCTAAATTAAAGAATTAAATATTTGTAATATATAAATAAACGATGACGGGAATTACAAGACTTGGGACTCACAATTTCACCAACTTTGATTCCTCTAGTACGCGTAATTAGATTCAAATAGTGATCTTATTTTCGTCAACGAATGAATTTACTAAAATAAATATTTACATCTCTCAATGATATATATATCTATTCTATTAGGCCAATTTATTTATCTCTAAATAAATTCGTTATCAACCCTCTAGAATGTATTCACACAATAAATTCAAATAGGTTGCGTCGAAACTTTACCTAAAGATCGCACTAACCACAAGTATATCTCTAAATCTGGTCTAAATTAGTGTTCTATGTTGTTTATTCTAATTTGTATTTTCATTTCTCAAATCCGACACAAACCAATATATAGTTTATCAATTGATCAAAAAGATAAATTTATAAACTTAACAACATAAAATTAACGATAAATCAATATAATACTATTAAATCCAATAACGTAATATTAGAGTTCACAAAGAGGATTCATTGTTCGTCCCAAATATAAAAAGTTAACTACACATGAATTTAAATACGAAAACTACAATAGAGAAAATATAGAAATACATAACCGGATTTCAAAGAGTTGATGTGTTTTTCCTTCGGAATTTTCTCCTTTCCTTTGCTCTTCAAAATTCTCCAATTGCACCTTCTCCTTGAAAGCTACGTATCTCTACGAACTCTCTCTAATATGTATTTTGCTTTCACTCCAGTATTTCATATGTTAGGATCTCCCCTCTCTTAATTCCCCTCTGCATGTGTCTATATGTACACACCTCGTTCAGCATCTCCTCCCATTACTTTTTACAAAATGATAATGTGGCACTCTTTCTTATAATGCTCCACTCAATGTTAATGTTCCACAATTTTCACAATCAAAATAATGCTCCACAATCTCCACAATCAAAATAATGCTCCACTACGGAAATGCCATTACGAGGAGAAAGTTTGCAGAATTTCCACAAGATCCTTCATCTTCAAGAAGTATGACATTTCATCTTTTTTTACCATTTTTACCTCTTTGCAACTCCTAATATAATAAGTGAGTAAAAATAAGTAAAAATATAAAAATATAATAAAAACACACTAAAAAATAGGAAATTAAAATATAAAAAATACAATCTATCAACATACACATACCCTACCCCACCCTACTCAGCTAAATTTGCCCCGCCCTTCCCTCAACAAAAACCCCACTCGATCCAACACCCTTTAGTTTGGTTTCCAGTAGGAACCAGAGGTTTTTCCTTGGTTTCCATGCAGCATGATTTCCACACTAGTTTTCCAATGTGATTCACTATTAGTAACTTTAAGCGGAATTGCCGATAGCATATGTCTAGGGAATTGGGGTTAGTATGGAGTTGCAGATGGAGCAGAATTTTTCTCTATATTTTCTATTTTCATTCGGTATAATTTTCCCTCAAAATTTATTTTATTTTGATAATAGAATTAAACTACAAATTTATATAGATATAATAACAACATTAATTTGAATACCTTATCAAAAAAATATTGATTTTTAATAATTTTTTAAGCTTAAAATATCTATATGTTTAGTACTAGAAATGAATCTCTTAAAAGTTATAATATTTTTGCAAATAGGTGATAATTATTAAATTATTTCAACCAAAACTATTTAATTATAATGAAACTAGTTTGATAAATTTAATTACGAGCAGATAAATTTAAAATCTCATAATTGTTTTTTAAACAATTAGGACTAACAATCTTGGACTTCTATAGATAAGAGGTTTTGTGTGAAAAAATTTATAAATTAGGTGCACTTGATTGTAATTTGCATATTGGAGTTTAAATTGAAATGCAAGGACTTGATCTTTTTTAATTGATAAAATTTTCAAAGAAATGTAAAATTTCTAAAATAACCTTTTTAATAAATTAAATAAAATAATAAAACAAATGAAGCTAATTGAAAAACCAATAGATTTTTTAGATGTTGGATTCATGGCACATATTTATGAACATTCAGGTCCTAGTAGTCCAAAAAAAGTTGGGGATAAAATTGCAAACGAGTATAAAGATTGGTAACGAGCCGCATAATTTACCTCATTATTTAGTACATTAGATGTGCTTAAGAGAAGACATTAAATTAAAATTTTGGGCCAAGCGGGACAGTGTTAATAAGGAATTAGGCAAAAAACGGTATGTAAGTTTGAAATTTAAAAAATCAAGTGAAACAAAAATATTTACAAAAATTAGGTGCGATCGCTTCATACAATTGTGCATACCTTAATATTAGGTGATCGCCTAGAAAAAATAACTAGGAAATGGTCGATTTTATTTTTAAAATTTTTTTTAGTATAATAATGTGATTTTAAATTTTTATTCATTACACAGTGTAATGGTGCTTGTAATATATTGTAGAGTGTGTATTATAGAGTGTGTATAAATCTATATAATGCATTACACAGTGTAATGATGTATAGTGAGGTGTAGTGCACTATGTAAAACTGATGTGACTGATAGATGAACAAGATTATCCCATGTGTCTACTATATCAACCATTATTAACCAATTATGCACACGTAGCATGGTGCAATGATGTATAATGTAATATGTGTAGTGGTGTGTAATACATTATATATAGTTCGTAATGATAAGTAATGCATTATAGAGAGTGTGTAATTCTGTTGTACTAAGAACAAGCCTAATGTGTTGGTTTTGGTGCTTTGAATATAGAACTTGCATACAATATCTATTAGTGTTTATTATTATTATTTTTTTAATACAAATTGGGGATCATAGGGGTGGCGTGGGGTGTCTCGAACTTGGGACAAACCACTAAGGGAACATCTTACCATTAGGCCAAACCCTTTGGATATAATATCCGTTTTATATCTATAATATATGCCTTTCTTAATGGAATTTGACAAGTATTGGTTCCACAAAAAATAGCTTTGTAGTCATTTTAGCTTGCACTTGTTAATTATCTGCAGTTCTTTCATTTAAAAAAAATGTGTTAGGAGATCGGTCAATCCTTCCCGTGGCGATCGTGACTGTGCAATTGCCCAGACATAATGCGACACTTGATTGGCGTAACTTTACACAAATAATTAATTTGATTTCATCTTATTTTTGAATTTTACATCTTTAATCTTTGTAGAGGTCCAAGTCGCTCAAATGTTAACTCTGTTTGGACAGGGAGTTGAATTGATCCAACTGTAATTAATTAGACTCCATATGCCCTATAATGAACTTAGGAATGGCAAAACGATCCACGAAACCCGAAAATCGCAGATACCCGAACCAAACGGATAAAAAAAAAACCCAAACCAATGGGTTGGTGGGTCAGATATGGATTAGAGAGTAAAACCCGAAATGGATATGGGCTGGATATAGATATTGGAAGCATACCCAAATCCGAACCAAATACGCGCATATTTATTTTTATTTTTATTTTTATTATTTTTTGATAAATAAAGTTTAAAATAATAAAATAAAAATTACTTTGCACTTGGAAATTGGAATTCAATGTCAGTGACTCACTGCGCAAAATGGCACGGCAATAAGGCATGAAAATGAATCCCACATAGATAAAGAGTTGGGAATCAACATGGCTATCATGTTATAAAAAGGGAGATGCTAAATGGTTTTAGGAGTTGCCAGTACAAGTTCATAATTAAGAAAAACTAATGGGCCCGATTGACGATTGGGTTGAAAACGTGAAAAATACTGTGTTAAATTGGGCTCACCATTTGTTTGGTGGAACCACTTCTTTGGTAAAGGGGTACCGTCAGGCGAGTACCCAAGAAAAGATTATCCCCACTTTATAGTTGACATAATTAAAAAAATGAAAAAATAGGATAAACGGATACCCATTGGGATTTGAGAATTGACCCAAATGGATACCCGCCCTGAACTGAATCACCCACGGTTCGATACTGTTAGGTTATGGATTTGGGTTTGGGATCTCGGTTCGGGTATGGGTATGGTTGAACCGACCCGAACCCGATCCATTGCCATCATTAAATGAACTCATTCGCATCTTCCATTATAATAATAATAATAATAATAATAATAATAATAATAATAATAATAATAATAATAATAATAATAATAAAGTGGCTTGCGTTCATAATCAGTTTTTTGACTCCCAAGTAATTTATTTATTTTTAACTAAATAATTTAGTTGCAATAGATTAATTTTTAATTCACATTTCCGAAGTCAGTTGGTAAAAGAATGCTTCAATAAAAGTTTAACTCATTAAGCAACGAGAAGGAACCACGATACCCTGATACATTGTAATACTTATTTTTGGGTCCAATTTATACAATTAGCCGAGTTAAGTGGGTATGAATCACAATTTATAATTAAAGTGATGTAAATTTGTTATGACAATCTAAAGATGCAAAGAGACGTTATATACTATTTTTTTGATAGTAAATGTACATCTCATTTTTTATTGAACCAATTTAAACGATTAGATTTAATGAAGTTTTGTAGGGAATAAAATCAGCAATATCCTAGAATGAGAAGATGAAGGGATTGTGAAAATTAAATCACCAAGAAAACATCACATTCTTTAGTATGCACCATCTAAGTTTGGCGAATAGCGAGCAAGAGCTTAGAAGTCCCCAAGCATGAATCAATGAAGGTAAGTATCTTGGGCTTACCGTACCATTGGTCCTTCAATTTCCATATTTAGGATAGATTTCATTACAATCTTAACCACAAGAAGTGAAGAGGATATATATTGCTATGAGGAAGCACCAAACAGAAGCAGTAGTGGATCACAACAAAAATGAAAGGAAGAAAACTGTTTTATTCTTTATTCTTTTACCATGACACCACTTATAATCCATCATCTAACAGTTACACTCCAAAAAGATAAAATCAATCCAATGATCATGTTTATCTCCATATTCACAACAATATATTTCTGTGGCTTAAAAACTTTGACAAATTTATAACTTCATAATGCTTGCTCCCCGTCCCCATCTTGTTTTCACTTAGTTACGTCTCTGAGAAATCAAACTCAATTACATATCGTCTTTAGCTTAGCTTTAAACTCAATTATCCCATCACTAGTTTCCAGACGCTGCACTATGTACGAAACCGCAAGCAAATAAGCACACTACAGTGAACTCTCTGCAGACATACATACTGTAGGGAAAAAATTGAAAAGCGTTGTTGCTAAACAAATTCGTACGGCTATGAAACAATCCATTAACATATAGTTGCACAATAAAATTGAATAGAGATACACAGCCGGTGAGTCGAGGCTTGCGTGTCACGCAATTTCCTTAAAGCAGATTTGCCATCTCCACGCGCTATCACGGGCGTCTGCTTCCCAGGATACAACGACTCTTACTGCATTGTCGTTGCAGTCGAACTGAATACAATGCCCGAATAGTGTCACCAAAAGGCCGATGGTTGTGAAGCTTTTGGAGATTGGAGAGGGATATATTGAAGGAAAGGAATTTGTTCTTCTCTTCTAAGACCATGGAGGATTGTGGAATTTATAGACGAGAGGAGTTGCTGCCATTAACCTCTAGCAATTAATATTTACTTGTAACAGGTCCAAACCATAATGTTCAACATTTATATCGACGGTTACGATATTCAATTGCTAGCCGTTTCAAGTTGAAAATGTAAAGGAAAATTGTAAAACTTAGCTTGCACTTAGTGGCCAATCAAGTGCGATATTCGTGTATGCAATTCCTTCTCGTACATGAATTCCAAGGCTCATGTGGAAATCGGTCCATAATTTTGATACAACAATTGGTTACACTTTAAAACGGTGTGAACCATATTTAAATTGGTCCGATTTCACTTCTTTTCTCTACGTGGGATGATTATTTAAATTTTTCCCACAATGCTATTTTCCTTCGGTTTCCAATGTGGTATTACTCCCATTTTCCAACCAATTTTCAATTTCCATTCACCTATTTTCCAACAATCCCCCACATGAATGGAAATTGACAGATATAGAATACTCGGTGACAAAGTTCAACGTCAGAAACCTGCATAGGATAGGTAGGTGTTGCCCTTTGAACCTTCCCTTGTGAAAGTACATTTATTTTACTGGCTGATCAGTAGACACGATGTCCTTGATCTATTCTACCGTTTGTGTAAACGATGATATACCCCACACAGGTTCTTCCTAACACCATTCAGTTCTCACGGGAGTGTCCGTTTATGGCCATGGATCACGTGCCTGGTTCTGCGAGAGTTACTTAAGAATTTCGCCTCAATAATTCCCTTCGAAGCGGCCACACTTCTCTCTCGCATAGGTGATTCCTTCTCTAAGAGTAGCCTGCACTACTCTATTCGGATTGTTCAGATCTTCAGCGCTTAGGAATCATTAAGAGCTTTTGCTCAACCTCCTTCGCGGGCATCACTGTTTTTAAAGGAATGGACTGGGGAAATCCCCCATAGTGATCTTCAACCGAGTCTTTGCAGATAGGTTATCCCATTGAACCTAGATCTTGGGATCTCCAGTCAACTAGGTTGGGTTTTCCTTTGCAACGAATTTTCTCTTCATGAGGCTTAAGTCTCATTCCTCTTTATGTCTTTGTGACTACATCTCGATTTAACCATTTGGTTAGCGGATCCGCCAGGTTATCCTTCAACTTCTTAAGTCTCATCGAGATGCTTCATATTAAGAGTAGTCACAATATAGCTATGTACCTTTCCAATCATAGATTAACTACCGCAATGGGTGTAAATCGCAGGCACATACTTCGACCATCTAGGGATATCCTCTAAAACGTGGTATAGCCGGCATAACCACTCAGCCTCCACACTTGTGAAGAGGCTATCAGCTCAGATTCCATAATGGATCTAGCTATAATTGTTTTTATAGAGGATTTCCGCAACATCACTGCACCTACTAATGTGAATACACCTCAACTTATAGACCTTGAGTCTTTAAAGTCAGGTATGCAATTACCATCTCTATATCATTCAATCATAGAACAATAGTTGGTGTAGTGCAGCCCATCATTTCGTGTATATCTCAAGTATTTAGTACTCTTATAATTACTTTCCAGTGTTCAAATCCTGGATTATTCACATATCTACTCAGTTTACTCACTGTGCAGGCTATATCAAGTCTTATACCACTCATTAAGTACATAAAACTCCCAATAATCTTAGAGTACTTAACTTGAGCCACACCATCGTCTCTATTCTTCGATAGAACACTTGTATCTATCGGGGTTCTAGCCACATGAGTATCATCCTTGTTAAATTTCTCTAGAATCTTGTCCACATAACATGACTGGCTTATGACAAGCCCATCCGATCCCCTAGAGATTTTAACGCTTAGGACAACATCTGCTAAACCCATCATTTTCATGTCGAACCTTGAGTTCAACATGTCTTTGTAGATTTAATGATCTTATCATCATTACAAACGATAAGCATATCGTCAACAAAACACAAAATGACCGTCATTGTGAGTGTTTTTGATGTACATATTTTTGTCACATTCGTCAATCTTAAATCCACATTCCAATATGGCACTGTCAAACTTCTCGTGCCATTGTTTTGGTGTTCGTTTCAAGCCATATACTGACTAAACCAATTTACACTTTTTGTGGATTGCCTCTTTTCATTGAGGTCATTCAGACGAGCTCAAATCATTTTCTTTTGGCAAGACACCCCCACACTTCCAAGCATTCGTGAGGATGCTTTCTTATTCCCCACAATTCACGAGGCTCTGCTCAAAATTCCTTTCGGGGCACCTTATTAGCTGACAACACAGCCTCCCCCCCCCCCACATTTCTTGGGGTAACAGACACCCATTTACCTCATGGTAAACAATTCTTACATTTCGACTCCCACAAATCCAGGGTAGTCTCAACATGACATATTACAACAATGTCTGTTATTCAAATTTTAGTTCGGAGATAACTTCTCAATGATCGCAGCGACCACGAAAGTTTCGATGGAAACTATCCCTTTAGTGAGATTCAACTTTGATCTCATTTTTCGAGTTCACCATCTTATAATCCAAGAACCAACCAATAATGGCTTTCTTGGCATATTTGTGGTCTAACGACCTCCACAATTCCTTTCCTTTTCCATCGAGCTATACACATCATATAATGGATATGCAAAACTTTCATTTTACAGTTCCGACAAAGGAAATCAAACACCTCCAAGCATCAACGACATTGACTGCCTGGAATGACCGCTTGGGTCTCTCCCTCCCCTTCTTTCAGGTTCGGAGTTTTCTCGGCCAAGAATCTCGCAAGATTCAACATCATTACGTAGAACAACATTTTCTACTGCCTCCTCTTGAAGTTCTCTCATTGAACTCCTTCGATTTATTCACGCGATTAACGGAAACCATCACACTAAGATGACTTGGCATAAGAGCCACAATCATTTTAGTCACAATAGCGATACGGGAGTCATCGCCTATGCCACTAGAGGTACGATCTGCGCTACTTGAGCCGTGACATCGTTTCTGGATTCCACATCGTTATTATTGATCTCAGTGTTTTCCATTTCCAATAGTTCACACTGATTCTGAAACACAAATAAATTATTAGTAATTTCAACCAACGTTATTTGAGTATGTCTTATCAATCGATTCGAACGAATAATGGCAAGTGGGAGGAGCTCAACATTTGCATCAATAAGCAAATATAATACGTGTACAGGACCATTAGCATGCATAAGCTAATCTGTGTCAATGCTTCGTAAGAGTTTAGACAATTATATCGGCGAGCGGCGTACGAGTCCAAATCTTCTCAACTCAACAAACGTAACGGCGATTTAATATCGTACAATCCAATATAGATCAATACAGGAATTAGATCAAACCATGAATGGGACTCATAGGCATAAAATCACTGCTTCCGATTAACTATTCACCACAATAATAATTCAAGATGATTCAATATATATGCATCAACTAATCTATTTTGTATATTGATCAAATCAAATGTGAATATCACAATATATATCACTTCAGAACCTTTTTCCCATGCACTTAATGTCAGGCCAAATCAAATCCAATTATCAAGGAATGAAGGTCACAATTACATTATCCATGCATATACCCTTTATGTAATTAAATCCATCCATATACCCTTGATGTAATTAGATCATTACTATAGAATATGCAGGTATAGAAACAAATCAATTACAATATGCACTAATCAGACTTACCTCCAACCCAATCGGTTTAAAGATAGACTAAAACGTCCACCTCAATACAAGTCTAAAGGTGAAAATACATGCGTATACGGCTGAATAGATCAATTCAGAACCTTTAGTAGTGAACATATCAACATCCAAGGTACAAGACAAACGATTAGTTATCACAAGTATTATGTATTAAAATTATAATCCTCTTTGATATTAAACCACAAGGCCATAATACATAACTCCAAAATTAACAACAGTCTGCAAGAGACCACTATCTAGGCATAAACCCCAAGGCAAATTAGAATTACTGGCAGGATAATAATATGTGCACGGTTCACGCCTAACCACGCAAGGCAATTAAAACTCATAACGCAAATCATCTATCATAGCAGTTACACTACAGAGTTAAATTCAATTAAAATCTCTAACGCATGGGTAGTACATATTTAAGACAATATATGCATTAAACCATATTATAACCATATGAATCCACATAAATTCCATATATGCATGGCAATTAGACCGATAATAGGACGAATACATACGCATATATATATATATATATATATATATATATAACATCTCGCATATAAGCCTATTACCTGCATGAGTGAATCTATAAAATTAAATAGATTCATGAATACTCAACTTCCAATACACACGTCAGTTTTAACCATGAAATGGTAAACGCCAATTACTTTATCTAATTACCAATTTCAAACCATATGAATTGATGAAATCAGGTTCATACGAAAATCAATATACATGCATTAATACTCTTCAGTCATAACCGACTTCTCTCCGAGCATAGTAATATTTGGGCATATGTAACTGAAACCTAAGTCAGTGTTCAATTGGAAGAGTGAAACGGTCATGTGCAATAAATAAGTGAGTAGACAAAATGAGATATCCGTGTATACCACATGTACGAATCAACCGTGCTTGTCAGAAATGAATAGAATGAATTCAGTCAATACAAGCATATAGACCAAATTCAGATCACTACAAAATGTATGAACACATAAAAATTGAGGCCATTAACTTCACAAATTAGTTAATGCCAATATAGTAATGAGACAAATGGAAATTAAGTGCCTGTAGATCAAATCACATTGGCAAACGAGATTTAGATCATATAGATGTTGACCTTATAGTTTTCCACTATCAATATAAAATTGAATATATGAACCTATGCACCTGTGATTGAGATTCACGAAGATGAATAGAACATAATCCAGTAAATGAATGGGCGAATTAAAAGCCATATATGAATTCAAATATATGAATGTATGAATTCGCAAGCAACCGGACGAATTAGGAATTCCATACAAACCTAGCAACTAGAATCGACCAATTCACCCTATTCCACGCAAATTGATGTAGAATTCAGATAGCGATGGGCACACGTGCGGTTCGGAATTATAGTCACATCGGCACATGAATTGATCAGTTCATGTTCACAACATGGAGACAAATGCAGAAAATCAGATTAATCAGCCTGCTTAGCAACACGTTTTAGAAGAAGAGTCTGCTTTAAGTTTGTAGGGAAAAAATTGAAAAGCGTTGTTGCTAAACAAATTCGTACGGCTATGAAACAATCCATTAACATATAGTTGCACAATAAGATTGAATAGAGATACACAACCGGTGAGTCGAGGCTTGCGTGTCACGCAATTTCCTTAAAGCAGATTCGCCCTCTCCACGCGCTATCACGGGCGTCTGCTTCCAAGGATACAACGACTCTTACTGCATTATCGTTGCAGTCGAACTGAATACAATGCCCGAACAGTGTCACCAAAAAGCCGATGGTTGTGAAGCTTTTGGAGATTGGAGAGGGATATATTGAACGAAAGGAATTTGTTCTTCTCTTCTAAGACCATAGAGGATTGTGGAATTTATAGACGAGAGGAATTGCTGCCATTAACCTCTAGCAATTAATATTTACTTGTAACCTCCAAACCATAGTGTTCAACATTTATGTCGACGGTTACGATATTCAATTGCTAGCCGTTTCAAGTTGAAAACGTAAAGGAAAATTGTAAAACTTGGCTTGCACTTAGTGGCCAATCAAGTGCGATATTCGTGTACGCAATTCCTTCTCGTACATGAATTCCAAGACTCATGTGGAAATCGGTCCATAATTTTGATACAACAATTGGTTACACTTTAAAACGGTGTGAACCATATTTAAATTGGTCCGATTTCACTTCTTTTCTCTACGTGGGATGATTATTTAAATTTTTCCCACAATGCTATTTTCCTTCGGTTTCCAATGTGGTATTACTCCCATTTTCCAACCAATTTTCAATTTCCATTCACCTATTTTCCAACACATACGAGGATCCAAAATCCGAGGTTTGATTGAGTAATGTGCATTATCTTTCCCTGCAAAAATCTGCGACGATGCTGTCCTTCCAAAATCATCCAACTCGTGGTCCCGCTTAGCCTCTGCTCATATATGAAAAAGTTCACAAGAATTGAGATTAGACAAAACAATAGTAGCTAAATGAAATCGAACATACAAATTGGTTCCCTCTAAAGCCATTTTCTAAGAAAACAACAAAAAAAGAACTATATTCTTGTATGTACGGATTTATTACAGATTCAGGCATCTTTTGACATCTCATTCGTGGCAGCATTGAACGATAAGCAATGTAACAAGAAGACAACTATTCCTCAAGGACGACATTGTTACAAGTTATTGAACTAATTAACCTGTTTACTATGTTCACATTGTCATTGCTCAAAATAAAATACATTGCCTTAGTGCTAGCTGCAACCTAAACGAATATTGGGGATGATCAGAAGAAGTTAATAATATAAATTGCAACGTTCTTGGTTCTCATTTATATACACATTTATAGAACCCGGTAACAGTTTAAAACACAATTCACTGTCAAGCAAGAAGAACAGTATAGCTGAGACCTTTCTTAATCACACTGCTATCTTTATATTATAAAAAGAGGAGTGCCACGTTAGTAGCAATGCCAACGTGGCACTCATTAATATTTAAAACTCATTAATATTTTTAAAAAAACCATAAAAATCAGTTTTGTAGTTTAAAAAAAGAAACTTCTACTTTTGGAAATAAATCAACATTAATTGATAGTTTTATATAAGAAAAATTATTTAAATATAAATATTTTTTAATGAAACATAAATTTATCATTAAATGTGATAAATAAAATTTAATAAGAAAAAATTAGTTTGGAAAAACTTTAAATGTAATTTCATTTTTCAAATTTTTAATTAAAAAGATTAAATAATATATATTTTATTTATTTATTTTTACCGTGTTAAAAAATATTATAGTTTTAGATAGTTTTGATTTGTAATGTGCATTGGATTATTCAAATAGTGGATTATTTTTAAATGTTATAGTTTTAGATAGTTTTAGATAATTTTGATTTGTAATGTGCATTGATATTTTTTATTTTTAATACGGCTGATGTGATATTCTCACTAACTGGATTTTGCATTGTACACTTTTTGCCTTTTCTGAGTATATAAAATTAAAAATAAAATATACAATTTACGTAAATGGAAATAAATCAAATGAATTATGTAGATATGGAAATTTGTCGGTATCACCACAAATTTAAGTTGCATAAAATTAAGCATAATGCTTCTTATAAAATAGAGTTAAAATTAAGTAGCAATTACAATTAATCACTAAAACAATGCATAAAATCATAAAATTTAGAGTAAAATCATAAAATTTAGAGTGCGTAATGTCCATTTTAGAAAGAAAAAACTGTTTAATATAAATTTGATATGTACCAACGAGAAAGACATATTTTGATAATCGAAAATTTTTTATATATTCATTCCCAATGGTTCGTTTACAATTAATTATTCTCTACGAGCATTGTTGTGCAATGCTATACATGACAATTAGATTTAAAGTAAACGTTTTGATAAACTTCTTAATTATGTGAGTCACGTGAATTTTTATAATTTACAATTGTGAATTTATTCCGTATTTTTTTCATTGACTATAATATAAAATATTATAGATTTCAATAATTGTTTACAACTATACAATCTCCTATGCATAAATTACATAAATTATGTAATTCAACATTTATATTTATAATTTTATATCAATTATTTATCATACATAAATTTAATTGTTCCCGTGCATCGCACGGGCGTAATACTAGTTCCTATTTATAACACATGTTTTTGAACTTGAGATCCCTTAGTGAGAAGTTTTTTTTTTTTGTTTCTAATTGATATTATTGAGATGTTATGCGGAATGCAATTTTCCTATCAACTTTTAGTCTTAGTCTTGGTTTCGTGTTTTGGTGAAGTTTGAGACCCCGAAGCATGTGGGTGCAAAATATGGTAACAGAGTCGAGTAGCATTGTTTGCGGTCTATGTTTCAGTAACAAAAAATTATTTAACAAACTGGATAGTGTACGGTGTGGATCTTCAAGCTAGTAACAGATTACAGTAACATGCTTCCACATACTTTGCACCATGTTAATAGCATTTGATAACATGCCCTTCTACTATCTCGAAATGAGG
The DNA here is from genome assembly GCA_018223645.1 of Jasminum sambac. Classification (NCBI taxonomy): domain Eukaryota; kingdom Viridiplantae; phylum Streptophyta; class Magnoliopsida; order Lamiales; family Oleaceae; genus Jasminum; species Jasminum sambac. Next base: position 34,380,772 of record CP073648.1, read on the forward strand.
TGGCCGGGCATCGTGACACTCTCTTTTGCGTTAAAAATTCAACTTATTAATAATGTAAGGTGAGTCTTATAAAGGTAAATTTCATCGGTGCAACTTAGTATAAGGTCATATTTTTTGTTAACCATTACAAAGTTTGATACTAAAGTATGTGTGTAATAGTATGATTCAATATTTAAAAAAAAAAACACTGTAACCAATATATTGTTGGGGAACTAGGACGCTGCTAATTCCGCCCAAGATCAGTGGGACGAATAAATGCGACTGAGAAAAATAATGGACGCTAAAATAAGCACAAAATAAGACACCGAGATTTAACGTGGTTCGGCCAAACTGCCTACGTCCACGGACCCACACCAATATATTTCACTATCTCAAAATGAGGAGTACAAAAATACTATACTGTATTTTCTCTACCTACGCAAAGGCTTTAACACTCCACTCACTTTTTTTTCTCTCGTGTATAGCTTCTACACTGAAACTCTCTCTTTCTCTCTACACAAGAAGGTATTCTTGGCTTTCAAGTGGTGTTGATTGTGGTGTATGAAGCTACAAAAATCTCCCGTATTTATAGGGAAAGATTGGAGAGTTGTTGCACCTAATCCTCACAATTGTCAAACAATGCATGCACAAGTTGTTTCTTGAGCCCCTCTTTTTGACCTCATTTTTTCCTTCTTTGTGTGCCACCAACCCACTAACAATCTCCCACTTGAAGACTGATTTCAATCTGTCTTCACAATCTTACTTCACCTTAGGACATCTCATTTTGTAGCTTCGTGAAAAATATGATGTGGGTCATCACCTTTGTCTTCATTGTAGAAGACCAACTGAAGCTGAGCATAGCTCCAGTTTCTCCTTGGTTACTGTATTCGTCATCATGTCGGCTGGATTCTTACTGCCTTGAATCTTTTCAAGCTTCAATACTCCATCTTCTAACAGTGATCTGATGAAATGATAACGGAGTCCAATATGTTTGGTTCTTGAATGAAATGCCGAATTCTTTGCCAGATGTATCGCACTGACCGCCATCCGTGCAAGACATTCTTCTCCGCTCAAAACCCACTCGCCAACAAACCTTGTAACCATATCATCTCTTTGCTAGCCTCTACTATCGCCACGCATCGCTCAGAGTTGATAACGCAACAATCTTCTCAGATTTGCGAAATCCAACTAATTGCGTGAGCACCAATCAGAAAGACATAACCTAGTGCTTCTTCGCGATCTACCTCACCAAAGAAAATCTGCATCTACGAAACCTCGTAGTGTCACCTCGCCTCGTCTAAAGCATAATCATTTATCAGTAGTTCCCCATAGATATCTCAATATCCACTTTACTGCATCCCAATGCTTCTTTCCAGGATTTGCCATATATCTGCTCACAACTCCCACTGCATGAGCAATATCGGTCCTGGTACAAACCATGGCATACATCAAACTTCCAATGGCTGAGGCATATGGAATTTTAGCCATGAAGTTTCTTTCCTCCTCTGTCTTAGGAGACTGGTTGTTGGATAGACGGAAATGATTAGCTAATGGCGTGCTGACTGGCTTTGCACTGCTCATGTTGAACCTTTGTAGGATTTGATCAATATACTTGGCCTGCGACAACTGCAAAACACCTTTTTGCTTGTCTATGCAAATTCTCATTCCTAGAACTTGCTTTGCTTATCCCAAGTCCTTCATTTCAAATTCCACCGATAGTTGCTTCTTCAACTTCTTGATCTCGTCCATGTCCGAGCCGGCTACTAACATGTCATCGACATAAAGTAGCAAAATGATATAGCTGGACTCGAACCGCCTGAAGTAGCAACAATGGTCAGCATTACACTTCATGTAGCCATTTTTCTGCATAAATCCGTCAAACTTCTTGTACCACTGTCTAGGCGCTTGTTTTAAGCCGTATAGGCTCTTCTTTAATTTGCACACCAACTCCTCTTTTCCTTTCATCGAGAAGCCTTCTGGTTGCTGCATATATATTTCCTCCTCTAAGTCACCATGGAGGAAAGCAGTTTTCACATCTAATCGCTTCCAAGTGCAAGCCCTCCATCGCAACAATGCTCAACATCGACCAATTGTTGTCGCTTTCACAATCGGGCGAAAATATCTCTCAGATAGTCAATTCCTTCTTTTCTGCTGAAACCTTTGACTACCAATCTCGCCTTGTATCTTTTCGAACCATCATGTTCTTCTTTGACTCTGTACACCCATTTGTTGTTGAGAGCTTTCTTCCCTTTGGGCAATTTGGCTAGTTCCCACGTCTCATTGGAGATGAGAGACTTTATCTCATCTTTCATTGCAAGCTCCCACTTAACAGAATCTCCCACCTGACATGCCTCGTCATAGCATTCAGGTTCACCGGCGTCAGTGAGCAACATGTAGTTCATGTACTTCCGATTCGGAACATGAGGTCGACTTGACCTCCTAACAATGGGGGTAGGGGTTGGAGACTGTGGTGAATCGACCAAACGGGCTCCTCTCGCCTGAGACTCTCATCCGCCCGCTGACGCATTTCCTTCTGGAGTGTCGTCCGGAACAACATATATTGGATCATCGTGGATTGTGTCATTGGACTGCATCACATTTCTGTCCTTGTACATCACCTTTTCATTGAATATGACATCCCGGCTTCTAACGACCTTTTTGTTCTGGTCATCCCAAAAACGATACCCGAACTCGTCTCCACCATATCCAACGAAAGTACACTTTAGTGATTTTGAGTCCAACTTACTCCTAGCATTATCACTAATGTGCATATACGCGACACAATCGAATACTTTCAAATGAGAAAGTTTCACTTCTTTCCCGCTCCAAACTTCTTCCGGTATCCTGTACTCCAATGGTACCGACGGTCCACAATTAACTAGGTATTTCGCCAGATTGGATACCTTCTCGCCTAAAACTGCTTGGCAGCCCGCATGTATTCTCATGCTTCTGGCTCTTTCTGTCAACGTTCGATTCATATGTTCTGCAACTCCATTCTGTTGCGGTGTTCCTGGTAACGTTTTCTCCAGTTTGATGCCATTTTGGTAACAAAATTTGTTGAACGCCAAATCTTCGTACTCTCCGCCATTGTCAGATCTCAACTTCTTTACTCGCAAACCAGTTTTATTTTCCACCATGGCCTTCCACTTCTTGAACGCCTCGAATACATCGGATTTGTGTCTCAAGAAGTAAACCCACACTTTTCTCGAGTGGTCATCAATGAAAGTCACGAAGTATGAATTTCCGCCAATCGATGAAACTGCTGTTGCACCCCACACATCTGTGTGGACAAGTTCAAGCTTTTCTTTCTTTAGAGTTCTGCCACTTGTATTGAAACTCACCCGTTTCTGCTTCCCGAAAATACAACTTTCACAAAAGTCTAAATCAATAGACTGAAGCCCTGGTAGTTTCCTTTTTGCATGCATGTACTTGAGCCCTTTCTGGCTCATATGCCCAAGTCTTTGGTGCCACAAATTCGCATCTTTGCTATCAGCAACTGCGATCATCACACACGCATTCGCCGTTGTATATAGGGTGCCACTATCTTTGCCACGTGCGATTATCATGGCCCCCTTGGTGATTTTCCAAGTATCACCAGAGAAGCTTGTGTCACATCCTTCTCTCGACAACTGTTTGACGGAGATCAAATTTTTCCTCAACTCTGGAATATGTCTCACGTCCTTCAATTTCCATACAGATCCATTAAGATTGATCTGTACTTCTCCTATGCCCACCATATTGCAAGGATGATCGTCTCCGAGATATACTTCTCCGAAGTTTCCCGACATATAATTTGCAAAAAAGTGTCGATTTGCGGTGGCATGGAACGATGCTCCAGAGTCTATTATCCAATAGTCGGCCTTCTTCTCCATGGAGCATATCAAAGCATCACGTGCTTCTTCGGTCACGACATTGACCTCGGTCTTGTTTTCCGTTTCCTTTGGAACTGCCCTACACTGATTTTTGTAGTGCCCAACCTGACCGCAATTCCAACATTCAACAGATTTTGACTTGTTGGAATTTATGTGATTTTTGGATCTCGGTCTGCCATTCCTCGACTTGCTCCGTCCACGCCCATACCCTATGTTTGAACTTCTGCCTCTGCTATCTACATTGAAAGCGGTTCCGGAAGTTGAAGCTGAATCTGACTGTCTCCAGATCTCCTCAGTCAAGATTATGCTTACAACGTCATCGAACTTCAATTTCGACTTGCCGGCCGAGCTGCTGATGGCTGTGACTCTGCCATTCCAACTCTCAGACAACTGCCCAAGAATTAATAGGGCTCGAACTTCATCACTAAAAGTGATTTCCACCGTGGTCAATTGGTCTACTACCTCATTGAATTCGTTGAGGTGTTCTCCAAATCTCCCGCTTTCTGTCATTTTCATATTGAACAATTTCTTGATCAAATGAACTTTGTTTGCTGCAGACGGCAGTTCATACATGCTGGATAGAGCTGCCATGAGAGACGCCGTTGTCTTCTCATTTTTAATATTGAAAGCAACCGACTTTGATTGGGTCAATCTAATTGCGCCGAGAGCTTTTCGATCAAGCACCTCCCATTCGTCGTCTTTCTCGCCTTCTGGCTTTTTTTTCAACGGCTTATATAGGTCCTTCTGATACAAATAGTCCTCCATTTGCATTTTCCAATATCCAAAATTTTTGCTATCAAACTTATCAATTTTGGAAATTCTCTCGTCTGTTACCATTACTCCCACTCGAACAAGATGTGATTTTTCGAGAAATCGTTTCTGATGTGGAAGATCAGTCTATGCTGCAACCACAGAGCATACTAAGAATTTCAAGAGATATCACAAACAAAGCTCTGATACCAGTTGTTGGGGAATTAGGACGCTGCTAATTCCGCCCAAGATCAGTGAGACGAATAAATGCGACTGAGAAAAATAATGGACGCTAAAATAAGCACAAAATAAGACACCGAGATTTAACGTGGTTCGGCCAAACTGCCTACGTCCACGGACCCACACCAATATATTTCACTATCTCAAAATGAGGAGTACAAAAAATACTACACTGTATTTTCTCTGCCTACGCAAAGGCTTTAACACTCCACTCACTTTTTTTTCTCTCGTGTATAGCTTCTACACTGAAGCTCTCTCTTTCTCTCTACACAAGAAGGTATTCTTGGCTTTCAAGTGGTATTGATTGTGGTGTATGAAGCTACAAAAATCTCCCGTATTTATAGGGAAAGATTGGAGAGTTGTTGCACCTAATCCTCACAATTGTCAAACAATGCATGCACAAGTTGTTTCTTGAGCCCCTCTTTTTGATCTCATTTTTTCCTTCTTTGTGTGCCACCAACCCACTAACATATATGGTAGTAGAAGGAAGGTCTTTGTATATTATTCATTCAAGAAAAATCTCTTTCACATCACACTAATGTAACTACCAATGCATAAATATGAGTTTACATATCATCATTTCCTTTCAATCTTTCAATCAATCCCAACTCCAATTTGTAGTGCCAAAGTATGGTTCCTCTGTTTCTTTGAAACTTGTGGGGTAAATTTAATTAAGATTGGGTGCCATCTCAAATAGAATAAGTTAAAAGTATGTCAACAACCATCAATGCTAGCAAAGAGTGCAGCGACAAATCAAAATTAAGGCAACTTTATCAAGTTAGTACACCAACCATCAATTCCAACAAAGAGTGCAGTAACAAAGCAGAGCTACAACTTAGGTAATTACCACCATCTTCATAACATAAATTTCCCACGGTTACATGATGTGCACTAGTTCCACTGTAAATGCATTCTTTCTACGTACTAGCATGAACGGCTCTATGTCGTTTTAATGAAATAAAATTTACCGCTCATTTGAGTGTCAACAATCATTGTCTGCTATCCAGTATGTAAAATGCAAACATGAGCTGCTACTAATCCAAGCCACTCCTAGTTCCAATGTTTAATTGCAATTATACCGTCAATTAAAACTATGACATGCAACTATGAATGATTTTTGTTGTGATCAATATATAAAAGTTTATTTGATTATTTCATCTTAGTATCACACTATAGTTTCTCTGTAGTTTCATTGACTTATTTCTCAATGTCATCAGCATCTTCAAGCTGATTACACAAGACTATTTCCAGACTAACAGCGTTTAGTGGTCACTTATCTCATTCCATCGTTGTCACTACTCACTAACACAGTATGAAATAGCATTCACCTTTCTGTAAGCAGTTTTTTCTGAAATGGATGCAGATTTCCACTGCTACTACTCTTGCTAATTAATGAAATCGATGGAGATGGTTCTCGTGGGCGAGGCTTCAGATGTGTTGTTTGTATGTAGTGTTTGGTCACAATCAAATTACTTTCAGTTGAGATAATTATTATGAAATTAATTTAAATGCAATAAAATAATCATTCATCGTTATCTGGAATAATACCTCACATAAGATTGGATTAACCACAATATTTTCTCTAGATTCAGTTAAATCCCCTAATAATTACCGAAAAGCCCCATTTTTTATTGTTTATTTCATATCGTATTTTCCTCTTATTTTCGATGCCTTTTTCTTCTTTTTTTTTTTTTTTTTTTTGATTTTGAAATATGGGTAACTCTTTTCGTCTGTACTAGTTGCTTCATCCGTGCGTTGCATGGGGACATTATTTTTTAGCCAATAACAATATTGGTAGATCTTTGCCCTATTAAAAATTCGACACAATTTCCCTTATTTTTGGTACCAATCCAACCTGTAAACATTCAAAAGAAAACTCAACAAATCCAAGAAGTAACACCCTCAATAATAGTAGATGATAGCATAGAAGACAAATAATAGAAACATGTCCGTGTTTTGTGAAAAAGGATCGACGCCACTGGAATATAAGTCTAATCCATACTTGTCACATAGATTATAAAAAATCATGCTATTATGCAATTCAACTATAATAAGAAAGTAAAATGAATTCTTCTTTCACTGGCCACATCTCTAACATCACCTTGACACAAATGTTGGTGCATTAAGCGCAGAAACCTGCAAAAATATTAGAAATAACATCACACTTCAGATATGATCAATGAAAACTCACTTAAAGTGTAATTTTTGAGTGCTAAGTATGTGAGGCTACCTTCTACAATCACAGTGCCCCTAATTCATAAGTGCTATATAGCATTAGTCCATATAACTCAACCAAATTTGTGACGGGGACACTATACCTAGAATAATATAAGAACACAAACACAATATATAAAATATAAATACAATCTTTCAATTTACATAGCATACCATGAAATGACATAAGCTAGGCATTTCTGTCAAAAAGGAAATACAATGGACAGCATACCTGATCAGATTAAGCATGAAATTATAAGTTACTAAACACTTCTTTATAGACAACATTTGTGGTTGTGGTAGTTGGCCAGCCATCATCATCACATATCATGAACTTTAAACCCTTCCTATTCGTCACCCTCGAGACCGCGACATACAATAGCCCATGAGTGAAGACTGGTTTCCTAAAAAAACTCCAACATCGGTGGGAGTCTGTCATTAGCTCCTGTTGATGGTCATAGTGTAGCTTATTATCAAAGGAAACTGTCTCCTCTGAAAGGTGAAAGACAATCTTATATCTGATGGAGTTAGGCTTAACCTAGAGATTAGAAAATCCTTCCCAATATTTACGCCGGACAAAACCCTCACCTCAATTATATGATCTCCGAGTCTAATGACTATCAGCTGAGTATCATTGCACAAACGAGCAGAATGATCTATGTTACACATCAACATTACTGGTGAGATTTTGATCAAAGTACATGTTCAAAAATACGTAAATTCAAGTCAGTCTATTAAATGATCAAATTAAGGGACACAAGCGGAGTACTAAGGCAGCAAAGAGCACCCCTTTAATATGCATAAATTGTTTTCTTACATTCACATTTGATTAACTTGGAATAATCTTCTCTACACCAATGTGTAATAGTTCAAAAACACAATAAGCCAATGATTTTATAAGTTACAACCACCGCGGTCAAATTCCCTCTAACCATATTTCAAATTTTGCAATGTTCATTTCTCTGCTTGTTTTCTGTTCAATTTCTGATTGCGATGTTTCTGATTTTTCTATTTTGAAGCATCGGACTTTATCGAGTGACACACAATTTCAAAGACATTTGAGACTCGCTTGTAATTGTCGAAACTCTAGCAGGAAATGTAAATTAAAAAAGTTGATAGTTAAGGCAATGAGCCCAGATGGCGACTCCCGTCTTTGAGATGAGGTTGTAGTTAATACCTTATTAAAAGACAATGCAGTGGATCAAAAAAAGATATACAAATAAAATGTCTAAAGTGATGACATTTAGCCACAAAAAGAAATTAACAATCAGACTTAAAGAGTATTCCCTCAACACGGTGTACCAGTAAAAAATTACATGCAAACAAATTCCTTAATCGCATGCAAATATACAACCAAACAATTAGTTATTAATTCTTGAATATCTTTAGTAATTAGGCCAAGAAAAATAACAAAAATAGAATCGAAGAGTTGAAATGCCTAAATTGCTTCCGATGACGGTTGAATATTTAACCCATCAAAATGCATATATATATAGACGCCTTGGAACACCGTAGAATTCCTATTAAACTCCGATTTTATTCCCATAATTTGAAGGAAGTTAGGAAATGGAAGAATTCGAAGTAAGTTAGGAAAGGGAAGAAAATATGTTGTGGGAGAGTGGGCAGCAAAGGCGATGGAGAAGAGATAGGAATGAGGGTGGTGGAGAAGATCATACGGTGAACGGGAATGAATTGAATGAGCGCGTGTTTGGCCAAAACATAATGGTAAACGCGTGCCTGGACAAAACGTATGGTAATAGCAATCTATATAATTATTTAGGTTATATTATTATACTATTTTTTGGCCAATTAAAAATTACAAAGCTATTTATATAGGGAATTCTTGGGTGAAGGCGACAAAAATCACTTTTTGGGATTATAAATAAGTAAAAATTGGGAAAAATGTTCCTTGCTTTTCTAAATATAATATAGATTTCTAAATATATAGATTTGAAAGTATTTTGTCCATTTCTGAAATCCTTATCAAATTCTGGCATATTAGAAATTCCAATTGAAACTTTGGGTTGTTACCAAAACTTCCCTTGGTTAATAGTCTAACACAGTAACACAAACACATTTCCTAGGCTTTTTAACTTTTGAGTATTGAATTGAAATTAATTTTTAATTTTACTCATTTTAATTTTTATTAAAAAAAAATATGTCGGATATTCGGTTCGGATTTGAGTATGACGCTAATATCCACATCCGAACCATATCTATCTCGGTTTTATTATCAAAAATCATACCCGACCCGCCGATTTATCGGTTCAGGTTTTTTCGACCCATTCGGTTCGGGTAACCACGGTTTTTAGGTTTCTCGGGTTGTTTTGCCATCCCTAAGCATTTTGTTATTTTACTATTTGTCAAATACGCTTTACGATCGTTATGGAATCGACAAAATAGTTGAAGTGCTTATAAAATACCTAAACTTACGAATGTGACTAATGTTTGTCCCAAAATCCAGAATGTGGAATTTCAGAGTTGTTCATAACCACATGTGAAAGCGAAGAGACATTATGCGGTTGTCAAGGAATTGTATCGACTACAGGTGTTGCAAGCGAAACATTATGGTTTTGGTAGCATGAAGTGAAACAAGATAGCGGATAAAGACAATTTTTACGGTGTGAGAGCTCTATGAACTGTTTTTGTCATATTCTATTATAATACTGTTAATGTTATAATTACAGGTTTATTACACATGTCACCCAGTGGAACATATGGGTGAGAACGCTAGTTTATTTAATCGTAATATCTTATTTGTAGATTGTCCGTATTTATTAGTTCGAAACATCAACAATTTGGTTACATGGAGGGAGAGAGTGTTGAAATTATGTTGTTCAATAATTATACATGGAGGAAAAGGAAAAATGATGGAAGGAATGAAAGAAAAAGAAACAATGATGAAAGGACGTATTTGCAAGGATTCAAACTCACGCCCCTTTATATCCAAGTAGCACCTCAAACGCTAAGCAACTAGCACACTTGTGAAAATATTGCAATGGCTACTATTTGTTCGTATACAATTGCGAATTTCCAGCATAGAGACATAGCTTTTCGAAGAGTTTTCGCCAAGAGATGTGTCCCTTCTTCATGGCTGTTGATTCCCTATATATAGTGGATGAAATTATCATTCGAGACATGACGAGAAACATATAGAATCATTTCCATACATGATCCAAGAGAGATTCAAAGTTGAAGAACAACTTTTGAAGTTTCAATCCCTTTCCTTTTTCTTCATTAAGCGTTTAAATTCATTTGGAATAGATTAAGTGTTTATCTTCTTCCAAACTGGAAGTTTGATTATATTCTACAAATCGTTTGCCGGTACACCATAAACACTCTAAACAGTCCTAGTGGCGGCAAATTCTGTTTGAGAACAACAATTACAAGGTTAAGTTTCGATATCTTTTAATACGTTTAGAGACATTAGCAAGAATATCAAGATTTAATTATATAAATACTATATTGACATGTAAAAATTATATTTGCAAGATTAACAGTAATTAATTCACGCGGACCAAAATACCCCTCTGTCCTAACGTAATCCAATTTGTTTGACCAACTTGACTCCACTCACCCACCCCCATTCCGTGCCTTCCCCTCATAAATCTAGTTTTGGATCCATCGTGGTTCTCCATCCATGGCCATCAATGGAGAACCATACTTGCAATTGTGGATTTGAGGATTTCCTCTTATTTTAAATTTATCCAATAATATGTACTTGGTGGGCAGTAGAGCTAATTGATTTTGGGATCTAAGCAAGGAATTTGGTGTTTTTTCTACTCAATGGTGCAATTCACGGAATATTCTCTTCAACCTCTGACACCGGAACAAACTTGCCATGCCGATGCCAAGAAGTTTTATGTTAATCATTACATGTCCATGATCTGGAGAACCAGATCTGGGCGAATTTTTGGTGAATCAAATTTGGTCAAAAATGGAGGAGAAATGTATGGGAGATGAAATTGGTGTGGATGATTGAAAAATTGAAAGTTTGGCTAGAGAAAATGACCGGAGTTCGCCGGAGAAGATGATCTGAATTTTCGTTTCGCCGGAGAAGATGACCGAGAATAGAATAGGAGAGAGAAAATGTACAGTTGAAAGGGCATTTTTGTGACAATCTTTAAAACTTGTTATTCTTGCTAAATGAAGTTTTTGTTGATTTTCATGCTCAGGGACGGATCTAGGATAATTCTTCAGCTAGAGCGGCTGTTGACCGTTGACTGTTAACCGTTGACCGTCGACGATAATTGACAGTTGATTGTAAGTGACAACATTTAAATAAATGCTACTAAAATTGTACTAATAACCAACTAAATGTATCAAAACATAAAAAGACATAGAATATAAAAATATAGTCTAATACAACCCAAAATAATAACCAAAAAAGTTTCACATTACTATATTAAGTACCCAAAAAAAACCTACAAATAATCACAATAATCCATTCAATTTCATCATTAAACCAAGTTAATTAAATAAACCCTAAATAAAAAGTTTCACATTATATAATTAGAATTGTTGAATCAATTTCAATAATCACTAAAAAGACTAAACTATCAAAGTGTAAAAACTAAAAATCAAATACTAATAAGTTATAAGTAACAACTAAGAAGTAGGAAGCAATTGTGTCAGAGAATTAGGATGTGACTTACTCAATAATCAACAGTGGGTACTTGGGTAATGAGTACTGGGTAGTGACCAAGGACTAGCAGCTCACACTTTTGACGGTGGCAAAGGGCGATGGACAAACAAAGGCATCGTCAATGTTGGCACAAGTTCTTTGTCTGACGAAGTGAAGAGCACTTTCGTTTTGATCTAGGCATAGGAATGATAGGATTGTGACTTGGGTTTAAAGACTTTTCGTTTGGGTTTATTAGATACATTTGGGCCATGAGTAATAAAACAACACCAGCCCAAATTTAATACACAACAAGCAACTAATTAAAAGCCCAAAGCCTATCTTCTTCTTCTGCAACACGTCTTCTGGGTGGCTGCAACTCCATTTTTGAGCAGGAATTTCAGATGCAAAAAAGCAAGCAAACAACACATAAAAAAAATCGAAAATTTTAATTTTTGTCGGGTAGGCGGTGAGCAACTAACTCAGGGTTCCGCCGATTCCAGCACGAGCGACCGCGCCGGCTCGCCTATAGCTAGATCCGTCCATGTTCATGCTATTAAAACCCTCATCTTTGCTATTCATGCTATTACGCCATACTTTTATTTGTATTATTGTTTATTATTAATATCACTTGTTTTTTGTGTTCGATTGTTGTTTTGCTCTTTCGTGTTAAATATGAAAAAATCCCAATAGGGAGGATGGGGTGTGGGGGAGACGGAAAGAGAGAGAGAAAGACAATCTCAAGATAGAAGATTGGGATGGTGTGTTCGATTTTTGTTGTTTTGCAATGGACTTATACTAGTCTCTCGAGCTTAAGAAGTCATTAGGTATCTCTAAAAACTTGGAGCCCCTTTGTCATCTTACTACATAATCATTGGACTAAAAATCGCTCGTTAAATACTTTCAAATGTCATTGTACTTTTTCAAGTGTATTTAAAATGGCATGGAACTTTAAAATATCTTCAGAATCCCATTATAGTTTGTTAGAAATACCTGAAACACTATTAAACTTTAAAATTTCTTAATGTCATTGCAGTTTATTTAAATGTACTTGAAATGTCATTGAAGTTTAATGCATTTTTAGCATGCGGTTATTAAAAAAAAAAGAGAGGTATCTTAAATACCACTCTATTGACTAATATTTAAAAATTAATTAGAATTACTAAGTGGTGACACTTGAAGAAATAATTTTACACGATGAATAATTCTAAGATTAAAAAATAAAAAATAAAAGAAAGCCTCATCATTGTCTGTCCGAAAATATTTTTAAAAGATGGTGGGGAGACTTGTTCTTTTCCATTTTTCATTTTTAATTCTTGTACATGACAACCTAAATGTACAAGTGTCAGGGTTATTCTAGATATGTTACTATAATTTTATGTATCTTATTTTATTTATAGCTTATTGGGTTATGAAATGTGTGTTTTGAATAAAATTAACGTGGCGTTGTTGATATTCGTATTAAGAATTTTGCATCTAAAATAGTTTAAAAATTAAAATAAATAAAAATTAAAGATAATAATATTATATCTTGAATAATGTGTTTGATATACTTGAAATGTGGAAGAATTAACAAATAATAAAAAATCATTGTTTAAAAAAAAAAAAAGAAGAAGAAAAAAGTTCATCGCTAGTCTTTAATTTATTTATAATTTTGAACCATCAATTGATTTTTATTTCAAAAATTATCTTTATTTATTTTCATTTTAAAATTATTCTGTTCACAAAGCAAAGTTAATTATTTAATAAGTAAAATCAAAAGACTATATGTATGTGTGTGTGTGTAGATAGATATATATAGATAGATAGATATATGCATATCTCTTGATCAGTTTTACAAGTTATTCTACAAAATATTTAATTTCAAGACTAACGAAAGCAGCGGAAGAAACTAGCAAAAGCTTTGCATGGTTCTGGCAGTAAAAGAGTAGCGAGGATTAAAATGATACGAGGTGGTCGAAAGAATACAAAATGGCCATTTCTCGATTTATATTTTGTATATATGTATATTTTCCTTTGTCAAAAGAGACAACTTTATCTTTCATTTTCTTTTATGTTCTACATGAACGAAAGTTTGTTCAAAATTATAAATAAGCACAATTTTTCGGCCAACCATCTGTTTTTTTTTTTTCACATATTCATTTTTTTTCCTCTTTCGTATTTCGAGTATAGAAAATTGATAATAGAATCCTATTCTATCGATGCTTCTCAACCGACTCCTAACTAATTTATTTATTTTTAACTAAATAATGTAGTTGCAATAGATTAATCTTTTAATTCACATTTCTGAAGTCAATTGGTAAAAGACTGCTTAAATAAAAGTTTAACTCATTAAGCAAGGAGAAGGAACCATGGTACCTTAATACATTCTAATACTTATTTTTGGGTCCAATTTATACAATTCTCCGAGTTAAGTGGGTATGAATCACAATTTATAATTCAAGTAATGTAAAATTTGTTATGACAATCTAAAGATGCAAAGAGACTTTATATACTCTTTCTTTTATTAAATGTATAGATAATTTTTTATTGAACCAATTTAATGAAGTTTTGTATGGAATAAAATTGGCAATATACTAGAATGAGAAGACGGAGGGATTGTGAAAATTAAATCACAAAGAAAACATCACATTCTTTAGTACGCACCATCCAACATGTTAGCATTAGATCATTCACCCTAAGTTTAGTGAATAGCGAGGAAGAGCTTAGAAGTGCCCAAGCATGAATCAACGGAGGTAAGTATCTTGGGCTTACCGTACCATTGATCCTTCAATTTCCACATTTAGGATAGATTTCATTACAATCCTAACCACAAGAAGTGAAGAGGATATATATTGCTATTGGGAAGCACCAAACAGAAGCACTAATGGATCACAACAAAAATGAAATGAAGAAAAGTGTTTTATTCTTTATTCTTTTACCATGACACCACTTGTAATCCATCATCTAACAGTTACACTACAAAAAGATAAAATCAATCCAACGATCATGTTTAAGTCCAAATTCATAACAATATATTTTTGTGGCGTAAAAACTTTATAACTTGACAATCCTTGCTCCCCGTCCCCATCTTGTTTTCACTTACGTCTCTGAGATATTTAACTTAGCTCTAAACTCAATTATCCCATCACTAGTTTCCAGACGCTGCACTATATAAAAAACCTCAACCAAGCAAGCACACTACAATGAAGAAACACGATTGGCTCTCTCTCTAGACATACATATAAGGATCCAAAATCTGAGGTTTGATTGAGCTACGTGCATTATCTTTCCCTGCAAAAATCTGCGACTTGTGATTCCCGCTTTGCCTCTACTCATATATGACATAGTTCATAGAAATTGTCAAATTGAGATTAGACCAAACGATTGTAGCTAAATGAAATTGAACATACAAATTATTTCCCCCTGAAGCCATTTGCTAAGAAAACAACAGAAACATAACTATATTCTTATATGTACGAATTTATTATAGATTGAGGCATCTTCTGACATCTCATTCATAAGCAGCGTTGAACGAGAAGCAATGTAACAAGAAGACAACTATTCCTCAAGGACAACGTTGTTACAAGTTGTTGAACTAATTAACCCGTGTTGTCATTGCTCAAAATAAAATACATTACCTTAGTGCTAGTTGCAACCTAAACAAATATTAGGGATTATCATAAGTTAATAATATAAATTGCAATGTTCTTGGTTCTCATTTATATACACATTTACAGGACCTGATAACGGTTTATAACACAATTCACTATTAAGCAAGAAGAACAGTATATTTGAGACCATTGTCAATCACACTGCCATTCCTATTTATGACAAATTTTTTTGGAGTCACCACCGTTCCAAGTAACCAAAAAGTAGCTAAAAAGTTTGTCCCAGTAGACGCAAAAAGGAAGAAAGACATTTAGTATCAAAAGTAGTGATAAATCAAGTTAAACTAATGTGTCAATCACATTAGCAATCAAAAGTAGTGATAAATCAAGTGGAAAGAATGTGGTTTAATAAGTTAAGGGTCATGGGTTTAAATCTCACTAATGTACATATTTTTTTTAAAAAAAGGTATTATTGCTGGGCTGAGGCATAGCCAGTAATTGGGCCAAGATATGTTAGTGGGATTGAGCCTAAATAACTACTGATGGATTCTTTGTGTGGCCTAAAGCTTTGGCCCGCGCGCATTCTCGGGTGCAATTTAGGTGGGAAACCCGTATGGCCCAAAGCTTTGCTTTTCTATGTAAACTAGCTTTTTTACTGTGCTTTGCACTGAAACTAATTTTCCAACAAATAGCGGTTTTTATAAATATTAATAGTATAACATTAGCATAACCAAAATAAATTGAATATTGTTTAGAGTACTAAACTTAATTAATATAAAATAATAGAAGAATTCTATAAAATTTTCAATAGAGTTTTCCTTATAATGCACATGAGACAATTTGTGATAGAGATTGTGATCATATAAATGCGAAATAAAATAATATTAAATTAAATATTATAATTATCAACATAATTACACTCAAAAACTCTATTACCATTCGTAGAATTTATAATTTCTTATTTAAAATTATTCTACATTCTATTATATTCAATTACAAATTTGGGAGACATAACTATACACTCGTACGATGTATGGCATTAACAATAAATATGTGAATACTAATTTTTAAAATTTTATTGTGAAATATTATCAATACAAAAATAGATATATCAAAGAGTGAAAACATAACAGATATAATTCAGCAGACTCTAACATCTCATTCCTTTCCTGCTACGAAGCATTTATCCTCGTCCACAACACAACCTCATTTAATCGAGGCAGACCGAAACTCATATAAGAATTGCAACAGGGTAGGACTCCAAATTCCCTCCCCTCCCCCAACACCCCCAAATCGCATCCACATTCGCACTCAATCATGATTCTATAATTGGAAACTTTTATGTATATTTTTTTGTATGTATTAATGATATCTAATTTCTCCAATACATATCTTCTAAATATACTGAACACGTATATTAACATATTCGGCATAAACTTACCAATTGAATATATTCGGCCAGTATATTAACATTTTTTTAAGCTCACCAGTTTAAATAGATGACTTAATCAATGAACTTTAAAACTTATATAAAATCTAAGCTGACAAAAATTTGTGCAAACTAAATAATTTAAAATTGTTTATTATACAATCTTATGTCTATACATAAATAGCATATTTTTTTAAAAAGAAAATCTTAAGATCTTAGGAATTGTAAAAAATAAAGTCAAATATGCTTAATTATGATAAATTTATATAAACATTATATTTGTAATTTGATTGGTTTCCTATCTTTATTGTCAATCATTATTTTAAATATGAAGTTATTTGTAATATTTGAAATTGTAACTTGTGACTGTAAATTATTAAAAAATGATTTTTCAAAAAATACTAACATGAGAAAACAATTGTCCAACTCTAATATCACTAATTATCGGCCAAATTGCAATCAACTACAACTAAAAGGAATAATTATAAAAAATACAAAAATATATAAGGGTCAAAGGAAAAACATGTTTTAATCAAAGAATGCCAGCAGAAAAGTAAGTGAAGTTAATTAAGCACTAATGATCAATTAACTCACCCTATAATAAGATATAACACTATAATTTTAAAAATCCAAAAA
Source organism: Jasminum sambac (assembly GCA_018223645.1). Lineage (NCBI taxonomy): Eukaryota > Viridiplantae > Streptophyta > Magnoliopsida > Lamiales > Oleaceae > Jasminum > Jasminum sambac. Next base: position 34,398,103 of record CP073648.1, read on the forward strand.
CTTATAGCTGTTGTCTTCAATTTATTTTAAAATACGAAATAATATAAATTAATTTCAGAAACCCATATTTCTTCCATGTAGCAATCTAATTAATTTTAATCATTTTTCATTTTTTAAACTAAATATATTTTTCGCCTTTTACCAATTTAATTCATTTCTCTTGATTTTCGTCCAAATGAAATCGTCTCAATTTTTGCGCAAGGAAAATGTGTCAACCTAGATCTTAGAAATATAATGAATTTTAATTAATTGTAATACAATTAATTATAATTTTGTGTTTTTAGCTAAAATTATTTTTTATTTCTAAAATAATTAGCTTAATAGGCAGAAATTTAAGAACTGCATGAATCTAATTGTCAAGATATTTTATAAATTAAAGAATATCCTTCAATTTAAAAGGTATATTTTATTTTCAGAGGAAATCTTATGAACCTATAGCAATTTAATTAATTTTAATTTTGTTTTATTTTTTAATAGGACTATTTTCAAACCCGTGCCTAATGAAATCAAATTTTCCAAAATTTTCTTTTATATGAATTTAATTTTAAAGATATTTTGGAATTTAAAAGACATCTTCCAATCTTGAAGATATATTTCCTTTTTTTAAGGAAAATCAGGTCAACTCATAGTAATCTAATTAATTTTCGTTATTTCTTTATTTTTTAAATTCACTATATATTTTGCCTCTTAGCAATATATATACTTCCTCTATCTCAATTATATAGGCCTTTATACCATTTTATTTGTTCCAATTATCAAGGTTATTTTCTCCTTTTTTTTACTTTTACTTTCTCATTAAATGGAAATATTTTAAAGTTATTTGTTAGTTCCAACAAATTTTCAACTCATTATTTATCTTTTCAATGAAAGTCTTAGGGTATGTTTGATTGGTGATAAAGTTACCCTGCGCGGTATTCCGTGTAAAATGTGTGGTTAAGATTATTTTGAAAAATATATGTGAGGTTGAAAATGTGTGTGAAGTTGTACGGAATTGCGTGCATATAAATTGATGAGGAAATGAACAAGGCCTTAATCTATATCTATATATATATAGAAAAGTAGGGAAATTTCAACCTATTTTTTAATTAGATTAATTAGTTTTTCCGCATAAAATAAATGCCCGTTCTTCTACATGTTTTTATACGTTTTTACATATTTTTACACATTCTTTTCAACCCCACTTATTCTCTCTCTCATTTCACATCCACATATCTCGTGGGACTTACATGTACTACACATATCTCCATCATTCAACTCCACTCATTATCTCTCCTATATCACGTAAAAACATATAAAAATCCATTTTTACACACATCCTGACACTTACTTAAGGTCAAAAGAACGCGGCCAAAGTCTTTTTTTGTCTTTTAATTTTTTTATTTTTTAATAATTAATAATTAATATCCAATAATCAATTAACAAATCATTATCTATATTAAATCTTATCCTCACCAAAATTAAATTTTTTCAAATCTCCATTGATTAAAACTTATCTTTTGTATGTTTTTGGTCTTTTCATTTTTCCTTTTTTTTTAATTCGTAATCAATCCTAACAAAAAAATTAATAAATTATTATTTATATTAAATGCTAAATATTAAATCTTAATTTTGTATCCTTGCATAAGTATTGATAATTATTATTTTATTATATCTTTTTAATTTGAATATAAAGATTTATATTTATATATAGAATAAGAGACTTTTCATAAATAATTAACTGCGAGACGAAAATTAATTATTAAGATAATAAAATTAATTAAAATTAATAATTTCATTAATATTTGATTATTGTGTGATACAGAATTGGCATTCATTAAATTTTCACACAAAATTAAAAAAAAGTATAACATTAAAATTTAAAAATTTGATTGGATCCACTAATTAATTTTTTAAATACTTAATTTTTAAATTAATGTTTAGAGAACCAAACAGTCAGCAAATCGGAGAAGGCAACGGTTCAGTGGTCAAACGTTGAGCCGGGTCGAACCGGGGTCGAACCGTTTTTAATTTAAAAAATTAAAAAATAAATTAAAACCAATAAAATTTAAAAAAATAAAAAGCGGGCTCAACCGTTGCCAAGTCACCCGTTAAACCGGTTAAACCGGTCGGTTGATCCAATTTTGACCGGTTTTCTAATAATCCGATTTTAAACTATAACCGGACTGGATTTTGGACCTATTCATGGTTGAATTGGCCGGTTCGATGTAGTTTTCTAAAAATTTATTTTTATAAATAATTAGATAAGGAATTGAAATTAATCTAAATTAGCAATTTCACTAAGATTTCATTTTTGTATGATACAAAATTAAAAGTCATGAAAATTTTACATAAAAATTAAAAGGAACTTATAACATGATCAGATCGGTCCATTTACTTAATTTTAGAAATAATTAATTATTTTTGAAAATATAACTAACTAAAAAATGAAAATTTGTAACGCCCCGCTAAAATCTCGTCACGATTTTATATGATTTCGTATGTTTATCGTTTGTGTTTTGGGAATGGGTCGTGATGATGTGAATATGTCGTGAGATGGGGTTGATGGATATGACATGTTTAGGATGTGTTTTGGGTTGCCCCATGTATGTTGGAACTAGGTACGGTAGCCAAGAATGAGCCGGAAGAGAAATGCAGAAAAACTGGGATTTACGGCTGTAATTGTGGTATTTACGGCCGTAAATGTGGTAGTTACGGCCGTAAGGCTTATGGTTACGGCCGTAAGTCAAGAATGATGGTTAAAGGGCTTATTTTCTGCTGGTCGCGTGACCGGAAGCGCGGTCGCGTGTGCCTAGTTACGGCCGTAATTTATTGAGTTACGGCCGTAATTTTGGAATTTACGGCCGTAACAGGGATATTTACGGCCGTAATTTTGAGTCGGCAGATGTGTATTTTTGGTCAAAAAGTCACTTTTCTTGATGGTTACCCTCATTTTCGAGCCAAGCATACATCTAAGACATTTTGAAGGTCCTCCATCTCTAGAAATCCATCCACATATCATACTTGTATCAAGTGTTGGCCTAGAAGATCAATTAAGTTCTTAAGGAGCAAGGTGAAGAAGCAAGCAAGTCCATCATCTACCTAGTTCTTCCTTGGTGGTACTATCTTCCTAAGGTGGGTAGTAGAGCACTTAAAATGTTTTGAGGTAAGATCATGCCCTAATATTGGTTGGTTTGCAATAAATAGGTAAAGAGACAATTGTTAGGGTAGGATTAATGATGATGATGCTTTGGTTGAGTAAGATATGACTATAGGGTTGGTATAGCATATAGATACTCAATTTGGGGGTTTGTAGGATCTTGATGTTTATGAACCCATTTTATGTTAATATGCATATGATATTACATGTGTTGATTTACGTGTATACATTGAAGCATGGTCATGCATGAAAAACGAGGAATAGGGTTGCCAACCAAATGTTTATATAATGTTCGTCTCACAAAGGTTTGAGACAATTGGCCCAAATGGAGGTCCCTCAAAGGATTGGGGTCTGGCCAATTAAAGTATGAATGTATGTTACGGCGCCAATATAAACATATGGTTCGCAACGGGCCCACGATTACGAATATGTCATGCATTGCATATGATTGTGCTCCCCATTGGGCCCTCGTGGCTCACGATGTGTTATGTTATGTGATAGGTGACCAAAGTCGAGACCGTGGACTTGGGGACGGAGGGGAATCCTCGAGGACGTGACGTGGAGGGGAAACCAAAGGAAGCTCCCGATCCCTGTATAGGCCGCTTTTGCACGTGTCCAATGGCCATGATATAATGTGTTTTGCTTACAATATGATGTAAACTTGTAAATAGGTGCTCATGAGCTTGGACAGTGTAAAGGTTTTGTAACGCTATTTAGCTTCCGTTGCTAATCGTTATGGTTATAAACGTATGTTTTGAGAGCGGGCGTTACAGGATGGTATCAGAGCCGGCTTCCTTTTCGTTTCTCCACACATTTGAGGACTCCCCTCGCCTCTCCAGGTTATGGTTGGTAAGGTGTTTTATGTGTGCATACTTTATTGTAATGATATGTTATGTTATGATGCTCTGTGTACTATGCGAAGGAGATGAGTAGGGTGATGTGAGTTGAGATGTTTCCTTGTTGTGATGGATAGATGGCTGATGATCAGGCACCAGTTATTGAAAGGTTGACTCGGTTGGTAGAACAACAGTCCCAAATGATGCAGCAGATGATGACAAACACAAGTGGGAATCATAATGTTAGCGGAAGCAATTCCGTGAGTGCTTCGGGTGTTGAGAAGACCCGAGAAGATAGGGATAAGGAGTTTTCATCCGATCGGTTCCGTCGTCTTAATCCGCCTATCTTTGAGGATGTGAAAGATCCGATTGACGCGCAGAATTGGCTTCAGACGATAGAGCGGATGTTTGAATATGCCCACATTCCCGAGTCGGAGCGGTGAATTGTGCGACCTTTATGCTCAGAGGCTCGGCGGGTTTTGGTGGGATCTGGTGAGACAAGAAGAGGAAGTAGCGGTTCACGGCATGGACGGATTTTTGTACTAGGTTTCGGACCAAGTATTTCTCGGATGCGGCTCAAAATGAGAAGTTGAATGAGTTCATCCAAATTCAGCAGGGTGCTATGTCGGTGAGTGAGTATAGTAAGAAGTTTGATGAGCTCGCCCGATTTGCTACGCATATGGTGAATACCCCAGCTCGTAAAGTTGCTCGGCACCAATCGATGTTATAACTGCGATAAAGAGGGACACATGAGTAGAGCTTGTCCGGAGGCGAGGAATCAAGCGCCTCAACAACTCCCTCCACCGAGGTGCCCGAGAAGGTTGATGTTATTGCAGGTATTGTTTATGTTTATGCATTACCTGCTTATGCCTTGTTTGACTCCGGAGCTACGCACTCTTTTATATCATTATCCTATGCCCTACGAATGGATATGGTCCCGAAGCCATTGTGGTGTACTTTTGATGTTATTTTACCCTCGGGACGGAACCAGTGCGTCGTGAGTTATTTCCCTAACGTTCCTATACGGGTTCAGGAGAATGAGACATCCATTGATTTACTAGCTTTGGAACTTCGAGATTTTGATGTGATTCTCGGGATGGATTGGTTAGTTCAACATAGGGTTATGTTAGATTTCCCTAACCGTGCTTTGAGGTTTCCGGATGATGAACCAATTATGTTTCCAAAGCTAGAGCGCTCCAAACGAGTTATGATTTCGGCTATGAGGGCCGAGAGATTGATTAGTCAAGGATGCCAAGCTTACGTAGTCACTTTGTATAGTGCAAAGACGGAGATACCGTGTCGCCAGCTTCAGTCCCGGTGGTATGTGAATTTTTAGATGTATTTCCGGAAGATTTATCGGGTTTGCCTCCGCCCCGGGAGATTGAATTTGTTATTGAGGTTGTTCCGGGTACGTCGCCCATTTCTAAAGCTCCCTACCGTATGGCTCCCTCGGAACTTAAAGAGCTTAGAATCCAATTGAATGAGTTGTTGGAAAAGGGCTTCATTCGACCAAGTACTTCGCCATGGGGTGCGCCGGTGTTATTTGTGAAGAAGAAAGATGGATCTATGAGGCTATGTATTGATTATCGAGAGCTTAATAAAGCTACGGTGAAGAATAAATATCCATTACCCCGCATTGATGAATTACTAGATCAACTCCGAGGCTCGGCAATTTATTCGAAGATTGATCTTCGTTCCGGATATCATCAATTAAGAATTAGTGATGGCGATGTGATGAAGTCGGCTTTTAGCACCCGGTATGGCCACTTCGAATTTTTGGTTATGCCTTTCGGACTTACGAATGCTCCAGCCGCTTTCATGGACTTGATGAATCGAGTTTTCAAGCCCTATCTCGACAAGTTCGTTATTGTTTTTATCGACGATACTCTCATCTACTCTAAATCCCGGGAGGAACACGAGAATCATCTCCGCATTGTCTTGCAAACTCTTCGAGATGAGAAGTTGTATGCGAAGTTCTCGAAATGTGAGTTTTGGACGAAACAAGTGGTGTTTCTAGGACATGTGGTGACGAGGGATGGTATTTCCGTTGATCCTAGTAAAGTGGAGGCCGTCTTGAAGTGGTCTCAACCAACGACGCCCACGGAAATACGAAGTTTTGTAGGTTTGGCTGGGTATTATCGGCGTTTTGTCAAGGATTTTGCCAAGCTTGCTTCTCCATTGACACGGTTGACGAGGAAAAACGTGCCTTTCCGATGGACAGATGAGTGTGAGCGGAGTTTTCAAGAGTTGAAGACTCGCCTCACCACAGCTCCTATTTTGGCAATCCCGGACGACTCAAGTATTTTCGCCATTTATAGTGATGCGTCTCAACAAGGACTTGGGTGTGTTTTGATGCAAAATGATAAAGTGATAGCCTATGCCTCCCGCCAATTGAAGAGTTATGAGGAGAAGTATCCAACACATGATTTGGAGTTAGCCGCGATAGTATTTGCTTTGAAAATTTGGCGCCACTACCTTTACGGGGTTCGATGTGAAATTTTTACGGATCACAAAAGTTTAAAGTATTTCTTCACTCAAAAGGAGCTCAACATGAGACAAAGACGATGGTTGGAGCTCGTGAAGGATTATGATTGTTCGATCCATTATCACCCCGGTAAAGCAAACGTAGTAGCGAATGCTTTAAGTAGGAAGTCGCCGAAACAAAGATCCCGTAAGTTGCAACATGAAATGGAAAAGTTGGATCTTGAGGTGTTAGACCCGAACGAAGCCCGACTCATGGCCATGTGAATCCGGTCGACGCTTATAGATCGTATCCAGGAGGCGCAAGAAACTGATGACTGGGCTACTAAGACGAAGAAGAAGCTTCAGGAGAAGCCAAGTCCGGCCTTTCAAGTTCAACAAGGGATTCTTAAGTATAAGAACAGATACTATGTTAAAGCTCTGAGAGGAGTTGAGGCAAGAGATTTGTCTCGAGGCTCATATGACTATACTCTCCATCCAGGCTCGACTAAGATGTATCGGGACATTAAGGTATTGTATTGGTGGCCAGGCATGAAAGCAGTGTAGCGGAGTTTGTAGCGAGATGCTTGTGCATCAACAAGTCAAGGCGTAACACCGTGAGGCCTGGACTATTACAACCACTCCCGATTCCAGAGTGGAAATGGGATGATGTTACCATGGACTTTGTAAGCGGGTTACCGAGAACGAGTAAGGATCCGATGCTATTTGGGTGGTAGTCGACCGACTCACCAAGTCTGCCCATTTTCTCCCGATCAAGATGACATGTCGAATGGAGTAATTGGCTCAACTGTATATTCAGGAGATTGTTCGATTACATGGGGTCCCCCGGTTACGATCACCTCGGATCGAGATCCGAGATATCTATCACATTTTTGGAAGGAATTACATATAGCCTTGGGGACGAAACTTCAATTTAGTACGGCGTTTCATCCTCAAACAGATGGACAAACGGAACGAACAATCCAAACGCTCGAAGATATGTTGAGAGCTTGTGTTTTAGAGTTTCCCCAAAGTTGGGACCGTTACCTACCGTTAGTTGAGTTCGCCTATAACAATAGCTATCATTCCTCGGTTGGAATGCCTCCCTACGAAGCTCTTTACGGTAGAAGGTGTAGATCCCCTCTTCATTGGGATGATGTGGGAGAAATGAAGTTGATGCGAACGGAAATGCTACAAGACATGCTGCTGTCAGCAGTTGAAAAGATTAAGCAACGGATGAGAATAGCTCAAGATCGACAGAAAAGTTATGCTGATAATCGACGTCGGCCACTAGAGTTCGAGATTGGCGACAAAGTGTTCGTTCGTATCTCGCCAATTAAGAGACTCTTTCGGTTTGGAAAGCGTGGCAAGTTGACCCCAAGGTATATTGGTCCCTACGAAATCCTTGAACGAATTGGAGAAGTAGCGTATAAGTTGAAGTTGCCAACTCATTTGGATCGAATGCACAACGTATTTCATGTCTCCATGTTGAGGAAGTATGTTGCAGATCCCTCCCATGTATTACCAGACCCTCCATTAGATCTCCAACCGGACCTGTCCTATGAAGAGAAACCCGTGCAAATCGTTGATCGAAGCGTCAAGCAATTACGAGGAAAACAAGTGCCTCTTGTACGTGTTTTGTGGCGAAGTGCGACCATTGAAGAGGAAACATGGGAGAGAGAGGAAGCAATGAGACAACACTACCCCTAACTATTTTCAGGTAAATTTCGAGGACGAAATTCTTGTAAGGAGGGGATATTGTAACGCCCCGCTAAAATCTCGTCACGATTTTATATGATTTCGTATATTTATCGTTTGTGTTTTGGGAATGGGTCGTGATGATGTGAATATGTCGTGAGATGGGGTTGATGGATATGACATGTTTAGGATGTGTTTTGGGTTGCCCCATGTATGTTGGAACTAGGTACGGTTTCCAAGAATGAGCCGGAAGAGAAATGCAGAAAAACTGGGATTTACGGCCGTAATTGTGGTATTTACGGCCGTAAATGTGGTAGTTACGGCCGTAAGGCATATGGTTACGGCCGTAAGTCAAGAATGATGGTTAAAGGGCTGATTTTACCTGGTCGGCGTGACCGGAAGCGCGGTCGCGTGTGCCTAGTTACGGCCGTAATTTATTGAGTTACGGCCGTAATTTTGGAATTTACGGCCGTAACAGGGATATTTACGGCCGTAATTTTGAGTCGGCAGATGTGTATTTTTGGTCAAAAAGTCACTTTTCTTGATGGTTACCCTCATTTTCGAGCCAAGCATACATCTAAGACATTTTGAAGGTCCTCCATCTCTAGAAATCCATCCACATATCATACTTGTATCAAGTGTTGGCCTAGAAGATCAATTAAGTTCTTAAGGAGCAAGGTGAAGAAGCAAGCAAGTCCATCATCTACCTAGTTCTTCCTTGGTGGTACTATCTTCCTAAGGTGGGTAGTAGAGCACTTAAAATGTTTTGAGGTAAGATCATGCCCTAATATTGGTTGGTTTGCAATAAATAGGTAAAGAGACAATTGTTAGGGTAGGATTAATGATGATGATGCTTTGGTTGAGTAAGATATGACTATAGGGTTGGTATAGCATATAGATACTCAATTTGGGGGTTTGTAGGATCTTGATGTTTATGAACCCATTTTATGTTAATATGCATATGATATTACATGTGTTGATTTACGTATATACATTGAAGCATGGTCATGCATGAAAAACGAGGAATAGGGTTGCCAACCAAATGTTTATATAATGTTCGTCTCACAAAGGTTTGAGACAATTGGCCCAAATGGAGGTCCCTCAAAGGATTGGGGTCTGGCCAATTAAAGTATGAATGTATGTTACGGCGCCAATATAAACATATGGTTCGCAACGGGCCCACGATTACGAATATGTCATGCATTGCATATGATTGTGCTCCCCATTGGGCCCTCGTGGCTCACGATGTGTTATGTTATGTGATAGGTGACCAAAGTCGAGACCGTGGACTTGGGGACGGAGGGGAATCCTCGAGGACGTGACGTGGAGGGGAAACCAAAGGAAGCTCCCGATCCTGTATAGGCCGCTTTTGCACGTGTCCAATGGCCATGATATAATGTGTTTTGCTTACAATATGATGTAAACTTGTAAATAGGTGCTCATGAGCTTGGACAGTGTAAAGGTTTTGTAACGCTATTTAGCTTCCGTTGCTAATCGTTATGGTTATAAACGTATGTTTTGAGAGCGGGCGTTACAAAATTAATTAAAATTAGCAAGTTTTTACGATTTCATTTTGGTGTGATAAAAAATTACAATTCATCAAATTTGTACACAAAAACTAAAAGAAACATGTAACATTAATTTTTAAAGTAATCATTCAGTTGTAATATTAATCCAATATTTTTAATTAATTGAATATATATCTATATCTTTTAAATTGCAGATATCCTTTAGTGGAAATAACTAATGGAAAATGGGTTTTAATATTGGATTTCAACAGTTATGTCTTTTAAACGGATTTTAGATTAGTTTGGATTGTTTTGTTATTGGATTTGATTAGTAATCAATCAGCTTTGAGAACATGATTTATTATTGTATTTCAACAGGTTATATCGAATTTGAGTTATAGTTCTCATCAATTTTTATGATTTTTGTTATTTGGATTTGATTAGAAGAACTGATAGTCTTCATTTCTCGAATATTTCTTTTTGATTGATTAAGCTTTTTCTAGAAAGCAAACACAAGTTAAGCCTTTTGTTAGGCTATGTTTCTTCTTGACATTGAATATGTAGCTCTTGATCAATATTAAAATCTCACCATAAACTACAATGAAAATTATCAATAAGGATATTTTACTGATTAACGTGCCAACAAGATATCAAAAAAATCATTTTTCGAAACAATGAACAAAGATAACATAAGTGTTGTTAACAGTATTTTCAAAATTGTTAAGGCAAATCCGTAGATTCATAGAACTTTCTTCATACTCTTAAATTTATTTTTCCAGGATCATTTAGTTTTTGTGCCAATATGTTAATTTTGAAAATTAATTATACTTCTTTTGTATGGTTGATTAATATTTTTAGTTTACATAATTGGTTACAGTTGCTAAAGTCCAATAAACTTTATAATTTTTTATAAAGTTGATTAATTTGCAATGCAACTATTACTATTCAGAAGTATAAAATAAATTAAAATGTAAATTGTCCCAATTTGATGGATTGCTTGCGGTAAATTATTGAAATAGTTATTCTTTCTCCACATTGATAAATTGCTTTTTTTTCATCATTTTTTTAATACCATCGGATTGAGACGACATTATTTTTTCAATATTAAAGGTAAATTCGTGGATGATCGTACTTTTTTTTCGCACTATTAATTTTTCTTATCTTGGATTGTTTATTTTTTTATCCATATGGAAAATACTTTTCGACAGTAGAACAACGTTTCAATCAAAAGAGTGTTTGACTCACTTATTATAAAGAAACAATTGTAGTTTCTTAGCACTATAAAGTTTTATATATATATATGCTCAAAATTTTAAGTCATTAATACAGATCGACACAATATTTTAAATTATTAAGGTAAATCTGTGCATTTATCGTACTTTTTTCACACTACTAATTTTTTTCCTTGGATCATTTAGTTTTTATGAAAATATGTTCATTGTGAAAATGAATTATACTTCAATACTTCTTTTGTATGGTTGATTATATTTTTATTTCACATAATTCGTTACAATTGGAAAGTCCAATATACTTTATAATTTTTTCCAGTAAATTAATTTGTAATGCAACTACTATTGTTTACAAATGTAAAATAAATTAGAATATGAATCAACCCAATTCGATGGAGTGCTTTCGGTAAATTGCTGCAAGAATTATTCTTTCTTCAAAGTGATAACTTATTTTCTATTTTCTCATTCATTTCTTATACCATTAGGTTGAGATGACACAATTTTAAAATAGTAAGGGTAAATTTATGAATTGATCATACTTTCTTCACACGATTAAATTTTTATTTTGGATCATTTTTTTTGTGCCCATATAGAAAATGTTTTTCAATAGTGAAAGAGTTCCAATCAAAACAGGGTTGGTCTCACTATTGAAGTTTTTTCTTTTTCTTTTTATATGGTTAATTTTTTAAATCATTAATAGGATTCGATGCGATATTTTGAATTGTTAAAGTAAGTCGGTGGATTGATCGTATTTTCCTCACACTATTAATTTTTTTCCTTGGACCATTTGGTTTTTTATGCCAATATGTTCGTTGTGAATTATACTTCTTTTGTACGGTTGATTAATATTTTTGGTTCACATAATTCTTTGCAATTGTAAAAGTTCAATATACTTTATAATTTTTTCCAGTAGATTAAGTTGTATTGCAACTATTACTGCTTATAAGTATAAAATAAATTAAAATATTAATCGATCCAATTCGATAGATTATTTTTGGCAACTTTGAAACAATTATTCCTTTCTTCACACTGGTAAATTTTTTTCTCTTTTTTTTAAATTAATTTTTATACCATTAGGATGGGACAACATGATTTTTTAAATACTAAAGGTAAATCTGTGGATCGATCGTACTTTCTTTGTACTATTAAATTTTTTTTCTTAGATCATTTATATTTTGTGCCTACATGGAAAATATTTTTCAGCAGAGGAAGATAGTTTCAATTAAAAGAGTGCCGAACTCACTTCGTGTTAAGAAAGAATTATAGTTTCTTCGAAATAATAAATTTTTTTCCCTTTTTATATTATCAACTTTTTAAATCGTTAGTATGAGTGACACAATATTTGAAACTGTTAAGACAAATCCGTAGATTGATCGTATTTTCTTCACACTATTAGTTTTTTTGCTTTACATCATTTAGTTTTTATGCCAATATGTTCATTGTGAAAATTAATTATACTTTTTTTGTATGATTGATTAAAATTTTTAATTTACATAATTCGTCACAATTGCAAAAGTCCAATAAATGTTTTAATTTTTTTGCAGTGGATTAATTTGTAATGCAATTATTACTAATTACAAGCATAAAATACATTAAAATATGAATCGACCCACTTTGATGGATTATTTGAGATAAATTATTAAAATAATTATTATTTCTTTGTATGATAATTTTTTTTGTATCATTAATTTTTTATACCTTTTGGTTGAGTCGACATAATTTTTTAAACTGTAAAGGTGAATTCGTTGATTGATTGTACTTTCTTCGCACTTTTTTTCCATGGAATGTTTATTTTTTGTACCAAAATGTTTACATGTCAACTTAGTAAATTAGTGCCTCATTGGTCCAAGTGGCACCTCAATCATAAATCAATGTTATTAGTTACGCAATATTGAAGTAGAAAAGTTAAGAGTACGAATTGTGTTCTTATTCTAATTGTGTCATAATGAATTGTTGAATGAATATATATGGAAAAAAATGAGAGATTTAAAACTAAAAATACATATTTATTGAGTTAAATTATCAAAGATTAGATTTAAAATTGTAATTATCTTATGAGTACTTACACCATCATTTTTATAATGGATCAATTTGGAATGACATATATTACGTTATATTTTATTATTTTTATTTTTGTAATCCATATAGAGTTCTTACAATTTTAAAGTATGAATTAAACCATAATAAGGTAGAGAAATAGGCTTTTGGGTGAATATTAGTTATTCTTATATTCTAATTCTTATGATAATACAATATTCAATCAATATATATGGAAAAAAATAGATGTTAAAAAATTTGTCCCCTGGACAACACACGGGTGAAACAGTTAGGATTTGAATAAGAAGGGTATGTTGCAGTTTCGAGGGTGACGTATAGGACGGGTTTAAAGTTTGTGATATATGATGGCGATGGTCGTCCAACTACCATGACCACAAATATCGTGTATAAAGAAGTGTTTAAACTTATAGTTTGATACTTATTAATCGCATCAGGTACGTTGTTTACTTTATTATTTTTTTTTTACACAAATCCTTTACGTCATTCATGGTTTGATATGTGAAGTGAAGGATTGTATTTATATATTATTGTGTTTGTACTCTTATATTTATCTAGGTATAATATTCTTGTCACAAATTTGGTGGAGTTATACAAATTGATTATATGTACCATTTATGCATTAGGAGATCCCGTACCCACACCCAAAAAAAATTTGTGTGGGCCCCATAACCCCCCACCATAAGGGGACAGTTATATATTATTCATCTAACCTAACGTCAATATTAAAAAAAAAATTGGGTGACGTAGGAAACAGAGAATTTACGTACGCATTAGTGGCACTGTGTTTCAAAAAAGGAACCCAACGCACTTAATGATCGAAAATTACACTTTAGTAAGTTTTATTCATCATATCTGAAATATGATGTTATTTCTAATATTTTTGTAGGTTTCTTATGCTAAATCGCCAGTGTTTGTGTAAAAGTGATGTCAGAGATATTCCGCTCATCTAAAATTTATTTATCATTTTAATTCAATTGTATAATAACACAAAATTTTATATTATATGTGACAATTATGGATGTGACTTATATTTGAGTGCATTCATCCTTTTGGTTAAAACACGAAGATGTTTTTATTTTTTGTCTTGTAAGTTGTTGTTCACTATTATTGATGGTATTATATTTGAATTGTTTTAATTGTTGATGTCTTTAAAAGTATTTTAAATTAAATTTGTATTTTTTGGTGAGTTTTCCCCAATTGTTTGCAAGGATGAATTGGTACAAAATAGAGGGAAACTCTGTCGAAATTTTTCAAGAATTATTTCATTAGTTATATTAATTAAGTTTATTGTTGCGACTCATTGTGTATTTTATTTTTTTTAGATCTTATGTTAATACGACTAGCACCTATTAATACTGCTCTTAATTAAAAAATGATGCCCCTGTGCAGTGCACGGGTGAAACAGCTAGTTCGTATGAATAATGATAAAGGCCAATATATTTGGAACAGATGGATCCAGAGTAATAACTAATTTTCATAATTTTCTTCTATTAAAACCATGTCAACTTTCATCAAATGAAACTACCTCCAAGTAAATAATAGCAATATAATTAATTTTAATTAATTAAAAAAATAATTACATTTTAATTTTTAGCTAATGATATCTAAAAAGAATTAATTATTTCTTAAATAATAAGCTTAATAACCACAGTTTAAAGATTTTTTTTTATCAAAGATAGTTTGTAGTTTAAAAGATATCTTGCAATCTAAAAGTTATCTTTAATATAGCTATTTTAATTAATTTCTATTTTCAGGAAATTATTGAAAAAAATTAATTATTCCTAAAATAATTAGTTTAATAGCCGTAGTTATAAGAATCGTATAAATATAATTTAGAAGATATCTTATAATTTAAAAGTTATCTTGCAAGTTAAAAAATATCTTTCATTTTTCAGGGTAAATCTTGCCAACCCATTGCAATATAGTTAATTTTTATTATTTTTAAAAATTAATTTTATTTTCCTATTTCAACAATACATATAATTCATTTTGATTAATTTTCATCCAATGAAAATGTGTAAATTTTGATCTAGTAAAACCGAGTCCAATTAAATCTTAGCAGTATATATAAATTTAATACTAATTAATTTTTAGTTTTAGATAATTATTTTTAAAAATAATTAGCTTAATGTCGGATGTTTGAAAAATTTAATGAATCTAACTTTAAATATATTTTGTAATTTAAAATTTATCATAAATTTAAAATATTTCTTTCATTTTTTCTGGAAAAATCTATCAAACGATACCAATCTAATGAATTTTCACTATTTTTACTTTTTAAGTTATTTATACTTTTCTGATTTGGAAAAATATAATTAATTTTGATTAATCTTTTCTATTTGAAATCATATCCAATTAAATCTTAGCAATATAATAAGTTTTAATTAATTGCAGCATAATTAATTTTAATTGATTGTAATTTTTACCTTATTATTTCCATAAGAATTAGTTTAATATATTTACTTTCGGGAATTGTATGAATATAATTTTAAAAATATTTTATATAATTTAAAAAGATGCATTGTAATTTAAAATATTTCTTTAATTTTAAAATATTTCTTTAAATTAGTTTGCATCAACAAATCGGTTAAACATGTATTAATGTCACAGGCGAAATGGTCAAAAGTGATTACCAATCCAAAAGGTCATTAAATCTTATCCGTACTAATACACTAACATTCCAAGGGTGTATAGGATAAACTCATACAATTGGACAAATAAAGTCCAAGTCCAAATATAATCATATCATATATAGTACACCACCATGGGAAATGCTAGACTACCATAATAAATGTCATAATGGTTGACATAATGGTAGTTGGCATATTTAATAACCGTCCATCTAAAAGTGATGGAATTGTTGAAATTGTAGGATCAGGCCACATATCCATTATATCAATTATTATGGCATCTATTATGGTATTGTAGCATGGTCCAGTATACCATATACATAATATTTATCACAGTTGACTGTCCAAATGAGATGGTAACTTGATGAATACAATTCATGTCGATCAAGGAACGAAAAGTATATATAGACACACTTGTAGGTCACTGGTCTAGAATTATTAGTTTCAAACAAATTGGAGTCAGTACTGACTAATAGACTTAATAGTCCAAAATCAAACTATATATGTAAGCACTATGCAATATTAGCCACTGAATGGAAATCAACACTTTCAGAGTCAATTCTAGTTACAAAAAACATATACAGTACCACATTAGTCCCAGCAGAATGAGACAAACCGAGAATATATGGCCGGAAAACAGTTTAGTAACCTATTTAGCAAATCGCCTTTCGAAATAAAATCTGCTTTAAGTTTGTGGTAAAAATTGTAAGAACAATGTTGCTAAACAAATTCATACACATATATGATATAATCCATAATACCAAATTACAAGATAAATTGGAGAGAAATACAAAACCGATGAGTTGAGGCATATTTTCCATGCAATATCCTTAAAGCAGATTCTCCCTCATCGCGCCATCATGAGCTTCTGCCTCCTAGAATACAACGACTGGAATTGCATTCACGTTGCAGTCGAACTGAATGCAGTGCTGGAACTTGATCACTAAGTGGAGAAGAAAAGGATTTTTGGATAACACAAGCACAGGAAGGGAAGGAGAGTTGTTTTTAAGTTTATTATTCTTTTGAGACCATGGGGACTGTCGTATTAATAGGGGAATTGAGCTTCTCTATTAATATTTGTAACCTCCCACACACTAATGACTCAGGAGTTACATAATTCAATTTTTTGTTACAATATTGATGTTGAACGTTTCAAAACTCAACCTGGAATGTAAGGGGAATTCTCAAAACGTGGCTTTCATTTTCTAGCCAATTTCCCAAAGCTCGTGTGGAGATTGGTCTTGATTTCCAATGCAACAAACGGTTACACTTTACAAAGTGTTAACCATATTTATATTGGACCGATTCCACTTCTTTTCTCAATGTGGGATTGCACCCACTTCTCGACAAAATTCCAATTTCCATTCACCTATTTTCCAACAATGCCATCAAAGATCACAACCAGCAAATCTTTGTCAAAAGATATAGACATGGAAACTTGTATGCACTTGAAGAAGGACAATCTCAAACCCTTACTGCAGCCATATCAAAAAGGTAATCGTCGAAATTATGGCATGCTCGACTAGTACATCCAAATTTAAATTTATTTCAAACTTTAGAGAACAACAAAGTTATTAGTATCTCTCACTAGTTAAATTAGAATGCTTTAGAAAACATTGTAAACTTTCGTTTAGCAAATCCAACTCTATTTTGAATTTTCCATTGGAAAAAATTCATTATGATTTATGGGCCAACTCCAAATCTTTCTTCTCAAAAGTTTAAATATTATGTAATTTTTATTGATGATTGATTTTTTCAAGTCTTTGTTGAGAAACATATTGATAGGGAAATGAAGATGCTGCAAAGTGATGAAGAAGGAGAATTCACCTCAAATAACTTCACAAACCACCTAATAAAGTGTCGTATCATGCAACAACTTTCTTGTCCTCACACACCTGACCAAAATGAACTTGTCACATGTAAGCACCCACATATAGTGGAAACAGAATTAACCTTATTATTTCATGCAAACATTCCTTTAAGCTCAATGAATAATGAAGTGAGGACAAGTTGGTATTAATTTTTTAAATGCATATAATTAAAAGATGAATAGTTTAAAAGGCACAACCTTGTCAATGATTTGAGTTAAATTATTTGAAATATATTACTCAAGCAACAAGTAAGGAATTAAAAATGCACATTTAGCTTATATAGGAACCGTGACCCCCATTTGAAGGGTCACCATTAATAACCTCTCAAACAGAGGTCAAGGTCTAAAGCTGTGACCCGCACCCATTAGCATACTATTGAAAACCATGACCCTCTATATGGGGGGTCGCGGTTTTCCCTAATTGTCATGGTTTTGGACCATGACTAGATGCCGTGTCACGCATAATATTGTCACGGTTAAAAATTGTGACCCATGATCTGAGTCATGGTTTTTAACCGTGACAATTCCCTAGATTTGGTATAGTGAGATTTTATTTGTAAGTCATGTTTCTTGCATCGCTCTGTGACAACCTTTAGCAACTCCTCAAGATCTGATTGATTGTGATAAGTAGAAACCTAGATAGAACAAGAATGAATTTAATTCTGCATAATTTCACCTGAACCACATGTAGGGAAACCCCGACACTCATCCCAAAAAATGTAGTATTTACTTGAAAAATGCTGATTGCACTGCCACCTTGTTCCATTTTAATGATTCCTTCCCGCAACTCTATCTTCCTCTCCTAGAAATGCATTACAAAGAAGTTTGAATTGGTCAATGAAATATTTGGTACCAAAATCATTCTAGTTTCTCAAACAATATAGCAAGTTATATTTAGCCCCTGATGAAAATGTGAAGACCGTCCATACCAGAACAAAAAGAGGCATTGAAGTACAAAAACAATAAAGATCGTACCACGATTGAAGCCCGAAATAAAAATTTGGAACAACACCACTCGGCACGAAGAGATGTATAACCCAAATGACACTATTTCAATAGTATAGCTATAATATAATCGAGAAGACAAGTAATTACTAAATAATGATATGCCATAGTTCTATTGATTAGAAATGAGGGAAGTGATCGGATAAGTTACATGAATTTCATGAAATGAAGCCTCTTCAATGGTAAATTTTGAAGCAATTTATGCAACTTGCTTGTATTTCTCTTCATATTTCTTGGCAAGTAACTCAAATTGAAATAAAGGAATCGGAACGAGTGAAGACATAGATAGAGAACAAAATCTAGGGCTCAAAACATACCTCACGCTTATCTGGTAAAGCCTTTATGCAATTTCATTAAGATGATTATCAGATCTACTTTTGTACAAAACTTGATGGATAGTTTTAATAAACAAAGTTGTGGATAATTAAAAGCAACTATTCAAGATGAATTGTGATTGAGGAATTTAAGGAAGAACATGAAGCTATTAATGGACTGGTATCAGCTATAGAAGATGCATGATTATATCTATGTCAGAAGATAAGAGCATGTTCATAGTAAAGTAACTTATAACTATTAACTCATTCAAATCATTCATTTTTTTGTGACTGTTGGACTGTGCTGCTGGGCCTTTCAAAGCCCATTTACCAGAATCATCCAAGAAGCCCATTAACACAAGTACCAACCCAGTTGAAGTTGTGCAGTTAAAAAGAAGAAGGATCTTGAAGGCTTCATTTATACGCTTACTCTCTAAAAGAAAAACTCTCGGCTCTCTTTTCTCTCTGTAATCCCTCTAAATTTCTTACTTGTAATCCATATTTTGGTGTAATAGTGATATCGAGTGTAGATTAGGGTGATTATTTGTTGATCCTTGTGTGGATTTGTAGGACAAAGTAGATTTAAGGTTTGGGTTCACTCTTCAAGTGAACCAAAGCATTCGAAATTGGTTGTATTTGTACAAGACGTTGTATCTTTGGTTGATCCTAGTGATTGGGAGCGTAATCCATTCGTGGATGCTCAACAGAGAGTAGGTTTGCCGAACTCCGGGTCCTTCGAGATAAATCAATCCGTGATGTTTCTTTACTACATTCGTTTGTTCTGGTATTGTTGCTTGCGATTTTGGGCTTGAAAGAGGTTCTCAAACCAACAGTGGTATCAGAGCCGTGGGAACGCTAACTGGTGAACGATGATTGAAACTTTCAAGGTTAACAAAGGAGTATTCTCGACTCTAAATGGTTCTCGATTGCAAGAGGAGTCTTCACTCTTAATCTTGCACTCTATTCTTGAGGTTTGCTACTGGTTTTGGTAAGATCTTGCCTATTTAGAGGCTTTCCTCTGCATATTGACCTTTGTCCACGGCCCTTTGAGGCGATTGGAATCTGAGGCCATAGTGGACTACGGAATTAGGGTTCTCTATTACTTGGTAATTGCTGTTGCACTATTTTCTGGTAGTTGTTGCAGTTTATGCTCTATCTTTGAGCTTAATCTCTGTTTTGGCTGGTTTATTTATTGATTAAACCTTCCTTTGGTTCATTGCATGCTGTAACTGCTTTCTTGGTGCATCTAGCCTCTGTACTAAGTGATTTTGCCATTATAGCATATCTTTTTAATAGGTTTAATTGCTTTCTTGGATATTCTTGTGGATTTTTTGCTCTTGCATTCATCATGATGACCCTTAGACCGGAGCTTGCTATCTGGACTGGCACTAGAGACTTTGTGCTCTGGCACTAGAAGATGAAAATGTACCTTATGCAGTAGAAGTGCGCTCAGGCTCTTGATAATTCTTGGCCTGTAGAGTTTAGTGCTGCAAGAAGGAAGGTATTGGATGACCAAGCTTGGAGCTCCATATTCCTCTATGTTGCAGACCCTGTTATTAGGAAAGTTGGTAAAATTACTTCTGCTGAAGCACTTTGGACTAAATTGGAAACTTTATATGTGACAAGAACTATCCCTAATAAGTGTTACTTGTTTAAACTGTTCTTTGCTTTTAAATTTGAGACCTCTCTATCTTTAGAGGACTATATAGACAGATTTAACAAGATAACACAAGATCTTTGAAATTCTGGTGAAACCATTTCTGATGATCAAAAGGTGATTGAGCTACTAAACTCATTGAGTGAAAAATATAAGGATGTGAAAAATGCTTTGGAGTATAGTAGGGAAATCTTGACTGTTGACATAATAATTTCCTCTTTGAAAAACAAGGATCTTGAACTTCAAAGCAATGCAAAAGAAAACTTTTCTGGGGAAGTTTTGAATATTAAAGGAAAAGGTATTTCAAAGAACAAAGGAAATCAAATAAAGGGAAGAAGAAAAATGATACTTCTGAAAAGAAAAATCAATCTTCTCCATCTTTTCAAAAGGGTAAGTCCAAGGATATGATTAACAAAAATTGTTTCTACTGTCAAAACCTGGACATTACATCAAGGACTATTTTAAAATGAAAAATGACATCAAAGAAGGGAAATCTAAGAATGGGGGGGGGCCTCTGTTGCTTTTAATGAAGCAAGTACCTCTAATGGACAGGTCTATGTGACTTCCGTGGATGTAAATGATCATGATTAGGTTCTTGATTCTGGATGTACATTCCATATGTGTCTTTATGAGCATTGGTTTTGTGATTTCTCATATGTCTCTTCTGCTAAAGTCAACTATGGGGAATAATGCGTCTTGTCCTGTTAAGGGGATTGGTAAGATAGTGCTAAAATTGGATAATGGTAATCTTTTGATCCTTGAAAATGCTAGATATGTGCTTGATTTGCATAGAAATTTGATTTCAGTTGGCATATTTGATGATCAAAACTACGATACTCCAATTGCAAAAGGCAAATTAAAGATTCTTAGAGACAATTCTGAAATTTGCTCTATCTCTAAGAATAATGGACTTTATACTTTACATGTTGTTCCTGTTGATGACTTGTGTTTAGCTACCACTGTTTCTGCTGGGAATCAATTAGATTTGTGGCATCAAAGGTTAGGCCACACAGGTCAGAAAAGTCTCCAAATATTGCAAAAATCTTGTGCTTTTGGTAAGTATAAGGTAGTATTTCCTTCATTTTGTGAGCATTGCATATTTGAAAAAAGACCACGCAATCCTTTAAAACTGGAGTCCACAATTCCACTTTTACACTTGAGTACTTACATGCAGACCTATGGGGTCCTGCCTTTGTAAGTACTTGTTCAGGTTTTAGATATTTCTTGTTAATAGTGGATGATTTTTCAAGAAAATTTTGGACTATTCTTTTAAAGGAAAAGTCAAACACTTTTGAAGCTTTTAAAAACTGGAAAACTGTTACAGAAAATCAAACCAGAAATAAAATCAAGATTTTGAGAACAGACAACGGTCTGGAATTCTGTAACATGGAGTTTGATACACTTTGCATAGAGTCCTACATTATAAAGAATAGAATTGTCGCTTGCACCCCTCAGCAAAACAATGTTGCTAAGAGGATGAATAGGATAGTTCTTGAGAAGGTTACGTGCCTGTTAACTAGCTCAGGAGTCCCAAAAATATTTTTGGTTGAAGCTGTAAAAATAACTGCCTACCTTATCAACAGAGTACCCTTAAGTGCTATTGGTTTTAAGGTCCCAGAAGTTGTTTAGTTAGGCCAAATATTTGACTATTCGAATTTAAAGATCTTTGGTTGTGCAACCTATGCACACCAAAGTGGGGGTAAACTGGAGCCTAAGTCCAAAAATGTATCTTTTTGGGCTGTGGTGAGTGAGTTAAAGCCTATAGACTTGGGTCTTTGAAAATAAGGGTTATGAGGTCATTTTTAGTAGAAATGTTATATTTAATGAAAGACTAATGCTTTGTCTTGAAAAGAAAGTGTTTGAAAATAGGGAAACAATCAAAACAGTCCTACTGCCTGCTGAAACAAATTCTGAATTTTTGGGGCAGCCACTGGATGATAATACTACACCAATTGGGGTGGAGGCTTCTGAGCCAGAATCTAAAGAAGGCTAGTCAGAACAGGAGGATGAGGATCAAGGTAATAGCACGCAAAATGCATCCTCTCTAACTGATTATCAACTGGCAAGGGATAGACTGAGGAGGACTAACATCAGGCCTCCTCCCAAGTATGCCGAAACTGACTTTAGTGCTTTTCTGTTGAGAGTGAGCCTACTACCTTTGTGGTAGCACTTAAGTCACCAAATTCGGAAAAATGGCTAAAGGCCATGAATTAGGAAATGCAGTCCCTAAGTGATAACACAACCTGAGTTTTAGTGTCTAGACCTAAGGATCAGAGAGTTGTGGACTGTAAGTGGGGTTTTAAGCTCAAAGAAGGTGAGGGAGGTAATGACAAGTACAGGTATAAAGCTAGGCTAGTACCAAAAGGCTTCACCCAAAAGGAGGGTGTTGACTACAGTGAGGTTTTCTCTCCTATAGTCAAATATACCTCCATAAGGGTGCTTTTGGCTCTGATAACTCATTTTGACTGGAAGTTGGACCAAGTAGACGTTAAAATAACCTTTTTGAATGGGGATTTAGAAGAAACTATTTTTATGGAAATTTAGTTTATCTTCTTAAAAAATCTCTTTATGGCCTCAAATAGGCCCCTGGACAATGGTACAAAAAGTTTGATTGATTTGTTAAAGAAATTAGCTTTTGGAAATCAAACTATGATGCATGTTTTTATGTCAAATGAAAAGGGAGCCAAATTCCACATATCTCCTTTTGTATGTGGATGATATGGTTCTAGCTGGCTCTAATAACAAAGAGATAGATTTTATCAAATCAAAGCTTTCATCCACTTTTGAGATGAAAGACTTAGGGCAGCTATCAAATCAAAGCTTTCATCCACTTTTGAGATGAAAGACTTAGGGCCAGCTAAAAGGATACTTGGAATGGATATTATTAGGGATAGGGAAACTAGTTCACTAGTTTTAAGTCAGCATAGGGATATTCTAAAGATTCTTGATAGGTATATTCTAAAGATTCTTGAAAATTTTTTTATGGCTGACCTTAAACCGGTGACTCTTCCCTTGTCAAATCATTTTAAATTGTCTTCCTTATGCCAATGCTATAGGCTCCATCATGCACATTATGGCCTGTACAAGGCCAGACCTACCATAAGCAATTAGCATTCTCAGTAGATATATGGGAAATCCATGTGAAACCCATTGGGAGGCAATGAAATGGGCATTAAAGTAGTTGAAGGGGTCTGATGAAAAAGGATTATTGTTTAAGAAGATGAGTGATGAGATATCTCTCAAAGGGTATGTGGACTCTGACTATGCTGGGTGTTAGAATATTGCCAAAAATAAATCCAAAAGGAAAAAGGAAAACTTTTGGTCAAAGTCCTAAACCAATTTGAATTAGGAAGTTTTTTCCTAATTTTGGTAGGTTTAGGTTTGTTGTCTTCCTATAAATTGATGTATATTCTCTTCTTGTAAGATGGACCAACCACGTATGGGTTGGGAGAAAAATAGTAATTTAGCACTCTAGTTTTGTGGTCTTTGTGGGTAGTACAAAAAATAGCAATTGGTGAGTGCGGTAAGACTTGATGTATTTTTCTCTGTAATACTTGGGAGTGACCAGATTTAGAGAAAAAATTGTGACCCTAGGATCGTGAAAGTTTTCTTGTAACTCTTTGTGGTTTGTACAAAGAGTAGAAAATTAGGTGTGGTAAAGTTCGGTTTATTTTTCTTGTAATACTTGGGGTTGGGGTTGGGCGAGTGAAAAGTCTATATGATTGTAAAAAATTTTCATATAGTGGAAAGTTTTGACGGTCCGCCCTTGATTTTTCTCCGGTTTTGGAGTTTTCCATGTACATCTTGTGTTGTTATTTCCTTGCATATTTATTTATCCTATTCTTTTGGTATTTTTTAACTTGAAGGAAAGATCTTGGGATAAACGTGAAATCATATTAGCGTTGATTTCCCAACAAGTGGTATCAGAGCAAGGTCCTTCAGTGCGGTGGAGTTTGGATCGCAGAGTAGAAATATCAAGTTCCAAATTGGATGTGGAGAAATTTGATGGAAGAATCAATTTTGATTTGTGGCAAATACAAGTCAAGGATATATTGATTCAGGCTGGATTATACAAGGATTTGGAAAAAAAAGGC
Organism: Jasminum sambac; assembly: GCA_018223645.1. Lineage (NCBI taxonomy): Eukaryota > Viridiplantae > Streptophyta > Magnoliopsida > Lamiales > Oleaceae > Jasminum > Jasminum sambac. Next base: position 34,422,598 of record CP073648.1, read on the forward strand.
AACCCTATGTTCTAACAAAGTTACGGAAACTAGTATGGTTGATAATGATTGGGATGATTTAGAATTGATAGTTGCAAGTAGGATACGTGTTCGTCTTGTTAGTAATGTTCTTGCAAATATTCGTAAATTATTTGCTGTGAAGGAGTTATGGCATGAATTGAGCAAGGCATATCGAGCAAGATGTCTTTCAAATCTATTATACCTGGAAATTGGTGCGGGTACTGAAATTCTCACTGGGGTCGACCCTAAACTGGTGGTTGTTGGAGTTATAATTGATAAATTGTTTATATTTATCGGGTTTCTTTCATTGCTTGTTGCTGAAAAGTGGAAGATGTGTAACTCCATTGAAAAGAAAGTAACTTGTTGCAAGTATGGACAAACTGGTCATGTGAGAAAATATTGTTCAGGTGGAGTAGATTCGGCAGCTGGTCGGATCTGGACAATCCGACTCTCTTGGTTTGAGGGCGGTTGAGAAGTATTGTTAGTAGTATGGTCATCCTTATGGCATGTCATTAGTTGTCATGATAGAGGATATGTTACTACTAGCGGATTTGCACACGGGCATTGGCTGGCATTGATGCAGGGTGTGTGTTTGACGAAATGTCGATGGCTGATGAGCTCTCTGGAAAGCCAGCAAGAGAATTGCACCATAAATTTCAACAGGTTTTATTTCGACATTGAGCCGATGAAATTCTTAGAATTTGTGAGTAATTCTAAAAGGTTATACTTTTATGGTGGAGTATGTTAATTCTCTGGTTTTGAGAATTGAAATCGTCAAAGTGTGTCAAAGGCTTGCACGGTAATCTTCAAGTATTGTGTACAAGACCGTTCAAGAGTAGATGAGAAATTTTGGTTTATTTTTGGCAAGGTGGAAATTGTTAGAATATTGCTAAAAATAAATCCAAAAGGAAAAAGGAAAACTTTTGGTCAAAGTCCTAAACCAATTTGAATTAGGAAGTCTAATTTTGGTAGGTTTAGGTTTGTTGTCTTCCTATAAATTGATATGTTTTCTCTTCTTGTAAGATGGACTAACCAAGCATGGGTTGAGAGAAAAATAGTAGTTTAGCACTCTAGTTTTGTGGTCTTTGTGGGTAGTACAAAGAATAGCAATTGGTGAGTGCGGTAAGACTTGATGTATTTTTCTCTGTAATACTTGGGGTGGCCAGATTTAGAGAAAAAATTGTGACCCTAGGATCGTGAAAGTTTTCTTGTAACTCTTTGTGGTTTGTACAAAGAGTAGAAAATTAGGTGTGGTAAAGTTCGAGTTATTTTTCTTGTAATACTTGGGGTTTGGGTTGGGCGAGTGAAAAGTCTATATGATTGTAAAAAATTTTCATATAGTGGAAAGCTTTGACGGTCCGCCCGTGGTTTTTCTCTGATTTTGGAGTTTTCCACGTACATCTTGTGTTGTTATTTCCTTGCATATTTATTTCTCCTATTGTTTTGATATTTTTCAACTTGAAAGAAAGATCTTGGGATAAACGTGAAATCATATTAGCGTTGATTGCCCAACACTGGGGATAGAGATCAGAGAAAGTCTACATCAACCTATTTTTATTATAGTTAATGATTGCGGTGTTAGCTGGAAGGCACAATTACAAAAGCTAGTAGCTTTGCCTCAACTGAGGCAGAGTATGTGGGTGCAACAAATGCAGTTAATGAGGGAATTTTGCTAAAAGGATTGCTATCTGAACGTGGGTTTATTAAGAACGAAGTGCTACTGTTTTTAGATAATCAGAGTGCAATCCATGTCACAAAGAATCCTGTCTCTCATGATAGGACAAAGCACATAGAGGTCAAATTCCATTTTATAAGAGATGTGGTAGAAAAGGCGATTATTCATATAAAAAAGATCTCTACAATAGTGAATCCAACTGATATGGGGACAAAGATTATTTCCCTCAACAAGTTCTTGAACATCACTTAGAGATTCGAGCTCTATTCTTTTACCCCATTTTCAGCTTCTTTTAAATTCTTTTCTTTTACTTTATGGTTTTTTAAAAATGGTGCTCTAAAAATTTTTTATTCCAGGTTTTTCTGAGAAAAGGAAGCAAATGGAAGTGACTCTTAATCACTAAGTCTTCTGAAGGTCAGCAGCAAGGTAGAGCTGTTGGACTGTGCTGCTGGGCCTTTCAAAGCCTATTTACCAGAATCATCCAAGAAGCCCATTAACATAAGTAACAACCCAGTTGAAGCTGTGTAGTTAAAAAGAAGAAGGATCTCAAAGGCTTCATTCATACGCTTACTCTCTAAAAGAAAAACTCTCGGCACTCTCTTCTCTCTGTAATCCCTCTAAATTTCTTACTCGTAATCCCTATTTTGGTGTGATAGTGATATCGAGTGTAGATTAGGGTGATTATTTGTTGATCCTTGTATGGATCTGTAGGATAGAGTAGATTTGAGGTTTGGGTTCGTTCTTCAAGTGAACCAAAGGGTTCGACACTAGTTGTATTTGTACAAGATGTTGTATCTTGGGTTGATCCTACTGATTGGGAGCCTAATCCATTCGTGGATGCTCAACGGAGAGTAGGTTCGCCGAACTCCGGGTCCTTTGGGACAAATCAATCCGTGGTGTTTCTTTACTGCTTTCGTTTGTTCTGTTATTGTTGCTTACAATTCTGGGCATGAGAGAGGTTCTCAAACCAACAATGACAATTGGAAATAGAAAATTGGATAAGATTAAAAAATGCTTGCTCTAGGAAATGCATGTAAACATTTAAAAGCATATCATCTATGATTTAAGGGAAAGACAATTAGAAACACAATATCAACCCGCTAATTATGCAACTTAATTTAATTAATTTAACTTGAAATTGACAATTGGGTGGTCATTTTCTGTTTGGATTGGCTATTATTTTGATGACTCTATAACTGAGAATTGATTGCAAGTCCTAGCTGCTAACGTCGGCAGTTGAAATCACGATCTAATTTGCATCAAAAGTTTTGGCACACTCCAGAACATCAGAATTACTATAGGCTGAGGAGGTTACGAACTCGTCAGAATCATAGTTCGATGCCATTACGTGGTGAAGTCAATGAATTTGGACTGGGATAATCAAAATTTGTTTGTTACGTATTTTTATTTTTGGTGGTGAATCCAATGTTGTTATGTTGGAATGGGAGATTTCGGGAGATTTTGAAGATCAAAGAAATAGATTCAGTGAGGGAGAAGATGATGATGAAGAGACTATCAATTGAGAGACAAATTTGAGCAAGATTTTTCAAATTTGAGACAAATTTTCTATTAATTAGGCAGGTGAAGTTGGAAATAAAAATAATTAGTCGCGACTTGGAAATGCTAAAAATAAACATTATTAAAAATTTTTGAAAAAATAAAGGATTGAAAGGGCGGGAAAACATACACATTTGGAATTAAAAAATAGCTAAAAATTTAAGGAAAATAGGTTGCAAAAGGGGGAATATATATATATATATAACTTATTTTTACTTTCTCAATTTGATTGATTCTATCCTCCAAAATGACAATTTTTTTTATCGCAATTGTAGGGAGGCTTTCTCTCCTATATGCATATAGAGAAGAATATGCCCGTCTGTTCATTCGTTATTCCATTTTCATCTTCTCCTCCTCCTTATTCTCTCTAATCTATTGCATCTCTCTTCAAAACCCTACGGTCGAAATCACCACTACATAAGTGGTATACTAGTTAGTCACACTTTAACACAAGATCTACTCTATTCAAAAAAATATTAATTTTCTTATCGGGTGACCCGTTGCTGTTTCGATCTTGGCAAGGACGTTGGTGGATATAATAAACTTTTTTATGGCAGTTACGTTGCTTTCAGAAGACCAGGCTGCTTTTGGAGTATAGGTTGCTGCTAAAAGTGATGCCTGGAGAGACCCGGCCACGGCTCCAGTTTCAAACCGAAACCGGGCGGTTTGGAACCGGTCAAACCCAAACCGGAATCGGGTTGAGCAGTTCGAACAGGCTGAATCGAATCGGCGCTTTGGTTCCAATTTTTTTTGGAATCGAAACCAGACGGTACCAGTTCCAAACCGGAATCGGCAATTTAAAAAAAATGGGCAGCTTAATTTAAAAAGTGTAAAACTACCTATGTATCCATGCTTATTAATTATTTTTGGTACAAACTACTTACGTTTTACCTATGGAAATAATTAAGACTGGGCAGCATGGAAATAATAATAATAGCGTACAACTAAAAAAATACTAAAAAGTATTTTTTACTTCTCTTGAAAAATCGCGAAAAGATATGTCGATAGCTTAATTTTTTGTAAAAAATTAAGTTGAAGCCTTATATTATTTTAAATTTATTTTTCTTAATTTTGGCTAGGGTTAAGGCCTAAAGGTGGTTTTAAAAAAAATTTAAAACCGTGAACCGCCGATTCCGGAACAGTGGCCGGGTCTACCTGGCTGGTGGCGCCGCCTTAGCTGGAGCAAGAGTATTTCCATTGCAAGCCTCAATTGGCCATCCCATATATATGGAAGAAAGAGAGAGACAAAAACCGTGGATCCATTTTTTCTTCTCTTTTTCTCACTTTCTTCACTTTTCCCCACTTTTTTGCATAAATTTTCGTGCTACTTCTATATTCCCACATTTAACTTCACATCTCTACTACTTTTTTAATTATTATATTTTTAAGTTTATTTCTATATCTCTCATGCTTTTACACTTTTCCCTCTCTTTTTCACTCTACATTCTCTATTTTCTTTTCAATAAAAATAATCATCTTTTCTCTATCTCGCTCCTTCGCATCATCCTTTAACATCCACTACCCAATGGAAATGCTCTTAGATTATTAAAAACATGGTGTCATTTGATTTCAATTAGCTTATTGGAGCATCTTCAATCCAAATGTCTATTATCAAATGTGTATTTTATAGAGATACACTCACAAAAATTTTGAGTGAGTCCCGCAATTTTTCAATTTTCCATTTTTCTTATTCACATGATTCTCATTTTACTCCCTTTTTCTTCCTCGTTCATGTGCCATGTCTATTTTTTCACATCCAACTTCACATCTTTAACTACTATTTTTATTATTATTTTCAATTTTCTTTCTATCTCTCTCCCCTTTTATACTTTTCCCTTTTATTTTTCTCCTTACATCTTTCAATTTCTCATCAATTAAAATAATCACATTCTCTCGATTTCTCTCTAAAATGCATATTGAGAATAGACATTTGCATTGAATATGCCCTAATTATTGCTGGTTTTGGAACATAAGTTAGCTGGGCTATCTCTATAGATTTGTGAATATGCTATTTCAGGCGCCTCTAGAATATTATCATCAACTTTCTAGTGTGCATTATGTGGTATTAGAACCAACTAGTGTTTTCACCCGTGCGTTGCACAGGGTGACATATATCAAAGATATATTTAAAATCCGAGGGCCAATTTTGCCACTAGTAATTTTTTGGGGACTGTTTAGGTAGGCTAGTGTTACGACCCGAATTTTCATTTATTTAAATTTTAGCTAATACTCGGTCAAAGCCGTTAATCGTGGGTCAAAATCAAATTATTAGAGAGATTTAATTTGGCCTATTGAAAATTTATGGATTTAATTGATTTAATTGGAAGTTTGTGGGCTATGGGCGTAAATAAGGGTCAAAGGACCAATTTAAATCTATTAATTAAAAGAAAGGGACCTAAGATGCAATTATATATATATAATATATATATACATAGGAAACAAAGGGCATATTCGTGGAGAATCCAGCAGCAGTGAAAGAAAAAAAAAACCAGAGCCGAGTCAATCGCGTGAGGAAGAAAAGGAAAAAGAGAAAAAGAAAGGAAAAGAAAAAGGAAAAAGGAAGGGAGAAAGCTTGGATTCGTTGTGGTTTTGCGTGGTAAGTGCGTTTTTTTAATTTTATCTTATGGAATTCAAGGTAAGCAGTAGAATTAATTCTAGGGTTTTACCAATAGAAATTGGGGATTCGAAATTTATCATTATTTTGGATTGATTGGGTGTTATTAAGATGTTATTTGGCCATAATTAATTATTTTGAAGTGGAATTGATGGTAATTGAGTAGTGGGTGATGAAGTGGATTGAAAATTTCATTACCTAGATGCCGAAAATTTGGAAATTTATTTTGTGATTCAATTGGGTGGTTCCAATGGCATGAAATATTGTGAAATCAATAAAAGAAGAGGAATGAGGTAATGGAATGGAATAATTAGGGATTGGTTAGGAATGTTACAACGTAGTATTGAATGTGGATAGGCCTTGGGTTGGTAAACCAAGTGTGTAGATTTTAATTAGAGCGTTGTTATTATTTCAGGTGGTGACGAGACGATTGGGAAAGCCTACCAGCCGAACTAGAAGCAGTTCGTAGTTCTGTGAGTGGAAAATTATATTTTTGATAAACTAACATGTTTTAAATTCTAATGTCCTTTTTCAGATTATTACGATATGCTATTATAAATAAATATTTCAGAAGATCGTGGATTTTATTAAGTAGTGTTTTCTTTTCAAAAGATCAAGTGAATATTCTTTTAAAATCATCATAAAGTACCTCGTTAGTTTTACCCGCTCTACACTGTCGTGATGTGTTCCACAGTGTATGACCAGAATTACAGAGGTCTTTGGGACCCACTTTCGTACACACATAGGCTTTGGGCCGTGTATGGGGGTGTTTAGCCTTTGGGGCTTGCTCTGTACGCGTATGACCAGATATTGATGCGAGCAGACTTTTGAGCGACACACCACGTGTATTGAGAGTATTCTACACAAGTGTGTTGTTGCTCGTTGGTACTTTGATGTTATTTTTCAAGAAATTATTTGTAATTCTGAAATTCGCTTTAGAAAATAAAATCCGTTTGAAACGGTATAATCAATGTTTGTTCAGTTAGAATAATTTCAGTTATTAGTATTATCTCGATGGTTTCCAATTATTTATGCTATTTATGCATTTGGATAAAGAAATTTTTATGAAGATATTCTAGCTGGAAAACTACATATATTTGTGAACTTATCCACTCACTGGGTTACAAAACTCACGTATTTTCCTAATGTTTCTCTTATCAGGAAGCAGTTGAGCGTGAGCTTGGATCGCCTGTTGACCACCACTACCATTACTTTCCATTTAGCTAGTAGGTTCATTTATTTATTCATTCATTTACTAGCGTTTAGTTGAAACCTCACATTCATTCGAGAAAGGGTTTTTTTTTAAGAAGAGATCTATTCGTTTATTCATTAGTTATTCATTAATTCTTTTCGACATCGTTCTCATTTGAGTTTTGGAAAGAGACACTGATATTGAATTATGGTGGTTGGGCTTGTTTCTAAAGGTTTCAATATTCTTGATTTGAAATGAGATTTGTGCAAATGTTGGGTTGCATGTTTGGAGCTTGGAATAAATCTCTTACAGGATGGATATGTCCAAAATACAGAGGAAACTCTGTCAAATTTCCCGCAAAATATTTTCTTATTATTCAAATTAAGGTAAAATCAAGCAGTTACAGTTTGCCTTAGCGATGGATCCGGCACGTAGCTATCATCCATCGTTGGCGCACGCCACGTGTCAAGTTATTAGAGATAATTTGGTGCGAGGCGTGTCAGCTAGTGTCCGCTTTAGATCAATCCCTATTAACCACGAATATAATTATATTTTTAAAATTATAAAAAAATTAATATAAGTAAAAATGTAATTGGATATTTAAAAACAAAATATATTTGAACTGAGTAATTATAAGTTTACCATAAAGTGTCTTACCGTTATCCCAATGTCATTCCTAAAAATGATTATTAACAAATTCGGTATAAACTCACCAATTTAATATATTTAGTATAATTATATCATTATATTTATATACTCTTGAAGGAAAAATATAACTGTATAACAGGATCATCCTCCAGCGATTCATGTCATAACTTACATATTAAAATTAAACTTTAAAACATTAAATTCTATTTTTAAATCTATTATTTTTAATTCTTAGTTTTTTATTTTATTCAATTGTATTGACTTTTATTTAATTAATAACCTACATTTTCTTTTATATTTCAAACGACAATGAAGGTAATAATTCAAACACATATATTTATATTTATATAATGGTTTCGCTCTATTTAGCTTGTGATTTTTCCATGATAAAACTTAGTGTTAGTGCTTTGATTATGCACACATATTAGTGCAACTAACACATATGTCACTATTTCTCAATGTATTGCACAAGCCTCATAAAGAGACGAGAATAAAACGAAATAATGAAAAATGTTAAAGGCTACATTGGTACAAATTAATTAATTAACTTTTCATTTCTCATCATTTTTAATTACTCTGTATTTTTTTTTCAATAATTAATATCAAATATATCCTAGATCGATAAATAATCCATATTTTTAACTTTTCGTTTCTCATATTTTTTGTTTAGATATAGACAATGTATTAAACATTATCTATTTTTAAATGCGCCCAATAAGTACTTTTTAATATGTCAAAACTATTTTGAGAATATACAAACCATTAGAAATTCTCTAAGAGCATCTCCAATGCATAACTTCCCCACATCCTCTACTTTTATCTGCGTGGCGGAGAGATAGAGACACACAAAAAAATTACGGGTCCCACATTTTTTTTCTCTTTTTCTCACTTTCCCCACTTTTTCCCACTTTTTCACCATAAATTCCTGTGCCACCTCTATATCTAGAAGTCCAACTTCACATCCTCTACTATTATTTTATTATTATTTTTGAATTTGTTTCTACATCTCTCATACTTTTCACTTTTCCCTCTCTTGTACACTACACATCCTCTATTCTCTTTTCAATCCACCTAATCATTTTCTCTCTATCTCTCACCTCCACATCATCCCTTAACACCACATTGCAATGAAGATGCCATAATAGTACAATCATCAATAATTAATTGTTGATGTTGATGTTGACATACAGTAGAGTTTTAAAAAATTTTGAAAAATAGAAAGGAAATGAAGTAAGAAAAATGTTATAGGAAGTAAGAAAAATGTTACAAAGGACTTGTTTGATTCAAATTAAGTTTTAATTTACTTTTCCCTCTAATTATTTTCAACAACTCATTTTATAACGTCTTTAGAGATATTCTTTACTTCTCAATCACATATCTAAAATCTATTCTTACAACAATTTAGATCAAACATAGCCTAAATAGTATCAATTATTTTTAAACACAGCGACAACAATCAATAAATGTTGCTAAAAAAAGAAAAAAAAAGAAAGAAAAGGCATAATAAATGTTTTTTTTAATGTAGGTATAATAAATGTTGCTCATTGGAATTTACTTCATTTGTAAAATGTTTCTCCCATGTAGCACTTTGATCAAGTATATACCGAACTACACAACCCATCTACAATCAGTTTCACAAGCCAATAAAAAAGATAAAAGAATTAAAAAATTACTAATAAGGTACAATACAAAGCACTTTAAATTGATGGAAAATCTAATTGTACATAATAATGTAATAAATACGAAGTAGAGGCATATGAATTCGATCTTGGGAGGTTTCAATTTTTTTCCCCGCTATGTTTGATAGCTATCTTAAATTCAATGAGTAATTTGAACATAAACTTACAATGATAATTGACAACGCGGGCATGAGACAAAAATCAAGCTGGGACATTTTTTCTAATCATAGTGTAGTCCTTTTGTCAAACTCGGCCACTCAAAGATGAAACATACACTTTCTTTGCGAAAACCCATATAAATTAATATAAAATCACGCCATCCCACAATTTTAGCTAGTGCACCTATATATATATTTTGAATGAGTAAATTTATATATTATATATATCAACATACACAGAAAAAGTCAGAAATATTTTTCATCTTTCGTCAATGAGTTGCAAGATTGAAAAAGTGAAACTACTCACCATGTATCAAATTGCTAGAGAACGTCATTGTTCGTCTCCTTTTGGGCCCCGCTAGACAAAACAGTTGATCCAAATCGACCCGTACATACACTAATTTAGAAAATAAACAAAAAAGGAATGTGTTTCTTTAGCAGTAATTAAAAAAATCATGAAATTTGCCTGTTACTTGATTGTAAGAAGCACAAAGAATTGGCGGAAATACAGATTGACTGGCCATTACAATTATAATTTCATTATCTTCTTTAGCAGTCCATCCCTAAAAAGGCCAAATCTACACCAGCAAAAGATAAGAAAGGCAGAAGGGAAAAAAATGGTTGGGGGAAGGGGGTTGTGTGGGGGGAGGTTTGAGTACTAATTCAAAGGAATGGGGTCATGCTGGTGAGTGAAGAACAGGTTGGTCAATTACCTGCACTGGTAATTGAAAGGCAATTTTGATGGGAAAAAGTTGCTTCATTCAAAGGTTGAAACGGAAAAAAAAAATTATAATCAAACCCAATTTTTTTTATTTAATTAAAGACAAGTCAATGTGTAACAGAAAACAAATAGATCACACCAATCAAAATTTTCTCAGACTGATTATTGATATTATATTAAACCTTGGAAGGTATAATACATAATGTAAATACTTGAAGTGGAGGAAATGGCTGGACTAACAATGATTCCGTCTACCAAGATACACACAAGAAGATAGGAAATAGATTATAATGGTTTTTAAAGGTTTTTAATGTAAAAGAGGAGAGAGAATGAGTGGAGTTGAGTGGTTGAGATTTGTGGATGTGAAGAGATATGTGGATGTGATTGATTTAGGAGAGAGAAAAAGTTGAAAAAAAGTGTTTAAAACAATCAGGGGCAAAACAAAAAGGGGAAAGACGAGAAATCAGAATACTGTAAACAAAACCAAAATGAGAAGCTCCAATCTCAAAACTTACAAAGATTCTCAAATATTGTAAAACAAACTTGAAGTAAACAATTTACCTACACTTGTAATTGCAATGATAATTTAGCGTACGAAGCTGCAAACAAAACCAATAGCTATAATAATTAAGAAAGGATCAGCGTGGAAAGTAGTTTCCTTCATTCAGAGGATGCATTATTCTGAAACACAACTTTACTCCAGCATCTTCACTGTAATCACCATGAACCTCCATCAATTTCCCAAAATCAAATTTGGGAGCGTTCAAGATCTTGACCTTCCGAATGTACACGTTCTGAAGAGGATAAATGCTTGAGGTAGCCTTCTCAAGCTCTTTACCAATTGTCATTATCCAGGTTTTTGTCTATTTGCTAAATTCTGCAAAGACGCTAAGAGTAAAAATCAAAAGTCACTTGAAACATGTCTCAACATCTGAAATTCCAATGATATATGCTACACATATTTTCCCTTACCTATCTATCAAGTTCTTCAATTTTTGATTTAATAAGACGAGTGATTTTTCCAACTCCGTCAATGCCCTTCTCCATTCGTTTCTTGATTGCTGCATATTACACACAATCGATCATAAAGTTTTAAGCAAGAAGTCAATTTAGAAACAAATGGCAAGAAAAGAGATCCATGTGTTTTCACCAATTCTAGGTATAATTATACATATGTTCCCCTGAAAAAATGTACAACTAATAACCAACACCTACAGCATGCCCATGAGATATGAAAATAAGAAATTATAGTTACAAATCAAATGAGAAATTGTAGTTACAAATCAAATGAGAAATTGTAAACATAACATCTAACTAAACGAAGCGGAATTCAAAACTTAACGAAAATAGCGTGGTTACTTTATGCGACTTACAAATGCATAAAACATGTTTGCACTACGTGTGGTTATCCACAAGCTTGAAGATCCATGATATCATGTATAACTAATTACTGCAACACCTATTGGAACATACAATGCAATCACATAAAACTAAGCCAATCAACTTACCTACATAGCAAAAACCTTAATAATGGCCTTTGATTCCTTGTGAGCATCCTGGAAAGAACATAAGCAAAGGGCACGAAAAATTAGTGTCAAGTGAACTATGCAAAACTTCTAACATCGACTATCATTTTGAGTCACCTACAATTCGACTGCAAAGTATGAACTGCCCCTCTCTTTAATCAGCGTTGCCAATTGTTTCCTTTGCTACAAATAAGCAAAAAAAATAGACAAATAAAAAAATAAATAAAAATTAGTTACCTCAAATTAATAGATGATTCCAATAAAGCATTATCGAAATCATTTAGTTTGGCGACAATTATTATTTATGTATGTATGTATGGCAACCTACTGTATTGGTGTCCCTTTGTACATCTCCTTTATACCAAACCTCCTATGCTGCAAATTGGTGCAAGAAATATTGGAAAAAATGGAGCCATAAGCAAGAAAGAAAAATTATGCTTTTAGTAAATTGGAATTACTAATTTAGGGGGAAAATTGAAGAATCGAGAGAAATTCACTTACTTGCAGTTGCAGTTGCAGTTGCCGATTACCGGCGATTGGCGGAGGACGATTGCCGACTGGCATGGTCGCGTGAGATTACAACGACTGGCGTGAAGGTTCGCCGCAGGAGAATTGTTTGATTTGGGACCGATTGCCATCTATAGAGTGGAAGATATATATCAAAAGATACGAATTAGGTGGAGATTTGTTTGATTTGGGATGGTAGCATATATCAAGGATTCTGATTTCTTTGATTACGGATTTGGGATTAGTCTGGTTAGGAAAACGAGGAAGACGTGCGTGCGTTGGACTTTCGATGGCGTGAAGTGTAAATTACAAATAAACGATGAAACTGAAGCCAAACAAGCGCATGAATGCTTAATTAATAAAATAATATTTATTTAATTAATTCTGAAAAATGAAATTTTGAGCAGGAAAATAATCTCATTTTATATATATATAGATAATATTTATTTAATTAATTCTGAAAAATGAAATTTTGAGCGGGAAAATAATCTCATTTTATATATATATAGATATAGATATAGATATATAGATTTCCAGTCAGCGACGTGCCCAACTTATTAATAAAGGAAATTGCCTCTATTTTTTCAACCTTTTCTAATATTCTATAAAATAAAAATTTTAAAAAAATGAAAATAAACTTTTTTTTTTAACTCAATGAAAATTAACTTGAACTACTCAACTAAATGTAAATTTTAGAAAATACCCACAAATTTTATACATCCACTTATATTACGCATACGGGCTGTGGATCTTATAACTAAGCAACTTAAAAAGTTAGTTGTTGTATCTGACACTACATATATTGGATCCTCATTGTGTGAGTTATGCATTTCAATAACTCTATTTGAATCTTGTTGGAAATCTTGCTCCAGTTTTGCCTTGTTCTATACAAATTAATAGGGTGATAGAGAATAAATTATAATGGTCTTTAAAGATTTTTAATATAAAAAATGAGAGAGTGAGTGCAGTTGAGTGATCGAGATTTATGGATGTGATGAGATATATGGATATGATTAATTTAGGGTAAAAAAATAATGAATAAAAAATTGTAAAAAGTGAAAAAAAGTGATTGACTAACAGGCTTTAAATTTCATTAATTTTTTCTCCCTCATCATTTCCAACCACCTATACAACTACTTTATATTTTTAATATATTTTTTTTCAATTTTTCACCACATATCTAACACGTAATTCGAGTAACTCAAATTTAATGTGTATATAACAAGGCCTAAGATGTATCAGAGTTCGTGGGCAAAAAGCAGTTTTGAGTTATAGTTTTTGGTCATTTTCTCATAATTTTATATCAACAAAAAATTGAATTTAAACAAATAATCTAATAATCTATATATATATATATATATATATATATATTCTTATATTATATTATATTATATTATATATATATAATATATAATGCTAGAATATTTTATCCTATTTTTTAATTTATTTTTAATTATTTTCCCACTCAAATTTGGGCCAACTGTTTTCTTTTTTCTTTTTATTTCACCTTATTTTTTCCCCGCTCAAATTAATGTCAGCTTTTTTTCCCATTTCTTTTTTTCTAATATCAGTTCCCGCGTTTTAATAGGAGGTTTTGTTTCACACGTTTTTTTCAATTTTTTCAATTATTTTTGTTTGAATAGCACGCATTCTGTAGCGTCCCCAATTTAATATTTCACGGCTTAATCTCCTCGGCCTATCTCCATTATCCTAATGCCCCAAATCCGGCAAGATATCTGCATTCCAAATTTGCACATATATCTTCGAAATCGTCTTTATCCCAAATTAGAGCAAATCTCCCTTCAAAAAAAAAATAAAAATAAAATTAGTGTTATAAAAGTATGAAAAACAATAGAGAGAATTTAGAGAGAATGAATTCGAATGAATTCTCAGGAATGAATTTCATTAATAACTGAAACCCTATTTATAGGAAAACTTCGAATGGTACAACCGTAATTACATAATTTCATCAAGGGTATAATAGTCATTCACATATAATAATTACATCTTTTACCAAATTATTCCTCCACCAAATTATTCCTCCACCAAATTATTCCTCATAATTCATAACCACCAAATTATTCTCAATTATTCATAACACTTACCCCTTGAATGACTATTAATATAAATGTCTTCCTGGACTTGTTTCGAGAAAAACCCATGGGGAAAAAAACTCCAAACCGACAAGGTGATAGCTTGAGTGGTTATACATCGCTTCATCAAAACATTGCTCCCCCCGATGTCTTTCACGCAGATAGGAGTATTCATGTGTCACTGCTAAAACCTTTGTCAAGAAACCCAAAGGGGGAAAAAACTTGATCAAGGAAAAAGAGTACAAATGCTCCGCTTGATTTTCATATCTTGAGAATCATATCTTTACTGTAAATGATTTCAATATCATCATCGCTTGGATCTAAAGCATTAGCTCCATTATAATCCTGATCCAATAGATACATCAGATCAATTTCTCCTACTGTTCAATATACCATGAATATGCTGTTAAAAACCTTATTAGGAAAACCCAAAGGGGAAAATCCTAATGAAGGAAAAAAGAGTACATTATTCATGTGAATACGCCTTTTAAAGTTGCCTCATTAAAAACCTTGCTAGAAAACCCAATGGGATAAAACCTCACTAAGGGAAAAAGAGTGCAACGCGTATTTTATACAAGTATGCTGCAAGCATTTCAAAATCTTTCATACATTTGTATGAGTATCATATACATTGATTTTATACTCTTCTGCTCATTTAGAGTGCATCAATTTTCTTACACAACTACAAAACATTCACCATGAACACATGTCTCCAAACACACAATTTAAAGCATATAAATTCATAGTAAAAAACATGTAAACATATAAGTAAACCTTCATAACTAACTAACACTTAAAATATATCATTTAACATTTAATACTCACTTAATAGGTTATTTCATTCCCAGGGCTTAGCTCACCCTTTAGGTACTCATAAACACTGGTTTAGCTCATCCGATCCTTTAATTTCCTTTTCTGCATTACACACACGATCGTAATTTAACTTTCATGAGCATGCAACATATAATGACCACCATGCTTATCTTTAAACTTGAGCACTAGTCATCATCATCTCATCATCTCATAAGTTAAGGATTTCACATTCACCATTTATCATCTTCAATATATCTCAATATTTTCATTATCATTGATCATATGTAGCGCTACATTTTCATATCGTCGATTACACTTTCACTCTCATTTCTTTTCCCCATATCGATATAACTTATCGAGATATCTCATTATCAATCCTCTTGTAGGATTATACAATATAGTTATGTCTATATACTCTTCAAGAGGATATGCCTGCTATTAAGACCATCTTTCATAATTTGCTTTGATATATATGATTGGGGAAATATCAACGCTTCTAGCGTATAACTTATCAAAGCATCGTGAGTTTATATATGTGATTGTTCATAGCCTTTCATGCCTTTGAACTTCAAGCGTGATTTCAATTTTTGAGGATATAACATGATGCATTTCACATATTATTTTCAACCTTTAATACTCCCCTCATGCCGAAAATTTAGAACACCAAAACTCATACGCTGGGTATGATTTTAATCATATATGTTCTCACTATTCAGCCTTAATATGGAATTTAGATCGCTTGCATTCTATTCTCGATATCGGCAATTTATTTGAGGACTTTAAATAATTTGCACATATAATATCCCACTTGTATACATACCAAATCCTTCAGTGATTTATTCAAGTATTTATATACATTTACTAGCTTTATCATTAAATCCAAAATCATGCTCATACTATGTGAGCAAATATTTCGTAGAATTTCAAATTACGAATCATATACACATGTGACTATCTAGTGGATCCATATCATAATATCTAGTAGTCCACATGGAGTGATGAGGGGCCCATACTTCTCATCCTTTATTCCAGATATATTTGGGATTTATTCCCAATATTGGCTAGTAATGATTTCATCATTTATCGAGAACAATCATTGAAGAATTCTTTAATTCTTCACTTGAAATATTGATTTCAATAATTATTTAAACCGATGGTCATCAGCTAAACGAGTATTATTGAACTTCTAGTTCAAGAAATTCTTATATCAATTTCACTAGTATTCCAGATAGTGCTCAATATGATTTATCATAGAAACAATTCACCGACATATTCCATCATCTTTGGTGACATTATTGTTCATCACAATCGCTCAAACACTGAGTTACAAACCATACGCATCACATCCTGGCTATTATTTAATTCCAAAATCGTAGTTTCTTACGCTTTCATATTATTTATTTAAAATCGAGTCTTATTTCATACGCCACGTATTATTCTATAAATAAATCATCAAAATTATTGCAAAATTCATCCTAACAAGGGTTTATAAGCATTATAATGGATCATATGCTCTCAAATCTTCGAAAATACTATCCATCACTACTGATCAAAAATCCTAAAAAGGATTTATCGATGTAGGTCGGAAAGATTAAGGATGCTAATGGACAAGGGTATCCCACAAGATATCCGATGCTTGATTGAAGCAAAGGTTCGATTATCTCGTGAGGTTTCAATTCCTTCTAAATACATGCTTGGTATGGGTAAAAGTAGTTTTTCAAAGAAACTGAGAGCAAAAAAGATTAGAGGATGCTACAAGTGGGCTCGATGGACATGTGACACTCGATGTAAATCGGGTACTTCTGTCCGTAAATCGAGAAGATAAAATAGCTGCTCATTAAGGATGGATTGAGAAGGAGCCTTTGGATGATATTCAATGTGCTCTTGAGACACATCCTAGTGGACACGCATAAGGTGAGCTAATGGCCTTATGGGCCAAATTCAAAGATCAACAAACGCCAAGTATGCCTTGAAAACTTACTTTAGAAGATCCCTGCTTTGTAAATTTAGTAGAAAATTTAGCATAATGATTTTCCCATATTTATGTAAGAAAGCTCTTGTAATAACAAAGATCAATATATTTCTTTATTTGTAAATATCGCTTTTCAATTTTAAGATATATATTATTTTTTCAATCAATGACAAATATATGTCATATCACTAAAGAAAATTTCTACCTTTTTCTTTCATATTTGTCAAAAAAGTAAATAGTGCACTCAATTATTGGTTTGAAAATTTTTCTTTAAATAGAGGGATTCATATATCTCTCATGTTCATACATCAAAAGTATAGTGCAAAAAGAGAGGTAGGAGTAGAGATGGATATGGAGATTTTAGAATCATCTCATACAAGTCACCCTTTACCTCAGATTAAACCGTGATGTATTCTTGGTGGATCTAATGTAGCCATATCCAATATGTGGATATGGCAAACCGACTTTGTAAAAAAGAGTTAGGGAGACAAGAAATCAATATACTATACTGAGGAACCAACAACAAACTTTTAGCTAGACTTATAATGGCCGCACAATCATGGGGGAATAAGAGTTTCGAGCGTAATACCTTTCCATCTAGTCGATCTAATACTAATTGGAGCCGCTTCTACCATGGGTCCAAATAGGTCAGCTACAAGCGTTTAATCCATCCACAATCGCATGATGTATATGATGAATAATAGTGATGCTTTCATTGTCCTTCCAGCGCTACAACACAATCTGGAGGAAATATTCAATATAGCCTCATGCACAAAGTGAATTTTTCATGTCAAACCAATAGGTTTGCTGAATATTAATAATTTTTGATGGTTTACTAGCTTTCAGATCGTGTGTAAATAATAAGCTTTATCTCTCATTCAATGGTAAAAATACTTATTTCTCGCTAGCAATCGCTGATGAACTACTCATCAAATTTCATGCATATGTTCAAGAATCATGGAAGCCTGTGTCCGCTGGGTCGCTGCATCACCTGTGTCGTTTAAAAAGAAATTCGATCCTTTAAATATTTCATTATGAATCCTAATGTTGATGGTGGCAGAAAGTTACTGAAAGTATTTATACTTCTAGACGCATCCCTCATTTACGATTCAAGATGTATATTCTTTTGCATTTCTATATTTCTTCGAATGTTAATTGCCTTTCGATATTCTCAATATGCTCCACTCTACTGGTTGTACTTTTCCTATATAATAATAATATCATATTGCTTTATTCAAATACAGAAATCTAGATTATGCTTCTTCAAGAGCATTTTATTCTCATATTAATACAATCTCATATCATCGATAAGATTACTTCATGTAAGCTTTTCATGCGATATATTTTCTTGATTTATCAACATGGATCTATTCAAAGACTTTACTTTCGCCTATTTATCCAATGGTAACTTCAAGTACCACTTGCTCAATTTTCCATTCATATTCTAGATATAAAGAAGTAATTTTATTCTCATCGCCTACTTCTTCTATATACGATTAGAATATTTGATCAACTACTTTCCTGAGTAGATTCTATAACCAATCGTAAGTATAATCCACCACATTGGAAATATGCACACCAATCGCACAGATTACCCACCACATATCGAAATATACTCAAACTATAAAGTCATAAATTTAAATTGCGTAAATTAAATTTCCTCCAATAGGTGGTTTGAACCTACCTTATGGGAATTATTGCAATAAATATAAATTTACTAATTTAAATAGCAAGAATTAAATTGCATAATATTTAACTACTTCTTCAGAGTAGTGATTCACAAGAGAAGTATTACCCATCACTTAAAGATATAAAGTGCGTAAATATATAAAACCTTCGCTTACCCACTGAACTCATCATCAAGTAGGAGGTATTGCAAAGAATTAAATTGCACAAGAAATAAAGTTAGAATTTAAATATCAACGCTTACGTGGAGCAGCATTTGTTCTTCTGTAACAAAATACTCATTACTTCATAAGAAAGAGCACAATTTATCCCTTCTGCACAAGACATTATGTAATCAACTCTTCTAGTTACATTAATATTTCGATCTTTTAACTCAAATTGACTTGCTCATTTTATATAATCAATGGATTTAGAATTTCTTCATGAATATTCTATCCATTTTTCACTGTTGCACAAATTAGGCTCTGCTTTACCCCTAAGGGTAAAATTGTCCATTCCACCTCGCAAAGGTAAAATTGTCAAAAATATTTTATCAATGTTTTACGATTGGAAAATTATCTCCTTTCTACTTCAATTTATCAATATCAAAATATTCAAGGACTATTTTGTAACTTTTTCAAAAGTCATAGCGCTTAATTTAGAATTTTGAAAGCTGATAATAACATATTTCAAACAACGAAGTTATTACTCCCATCAATGCGTTAAATCAAATCGCCTCGTTAAATCGAGATAAATTGAATGAGAAAATTGATTTTGATAACGTGATGCTCCTTATATCTCGGTAAAAACGAATATTATAGCTTTAATATATTATTACAAGATAAAGTGAATATAATATATATACCTTTTCCTTTTTCTGATGGTAAGAATCGAACACGCACGATTTCCTCCATTCGCTAATTCAATCGCTTCACAACTCTCATTCTCGCATAAACAAGCTTCATGAACATCGGTAAGATAGTAGAGAGTGAGACGAGAAATGTGCAGTGAAAGATAAGAGAGAAAGAAAGATAAGATTGATCGAGATTCTGACAGTTATTTATAATAATTCAAGCTGACATACGTACATCATCTATAAGACGAACTCAGAAAGATACCCCCTTCATATTACCTCTAAAACTGTAGACTACCGATAACGCTATAAAAGTATTTAAAAACACAGACTTAACTTGTATAGAATTCACTAATTTAATTCTCTCAGAACGAATTTCATTAATAATCGAAGCTCTATTTATAGTGAAAACTTCGAATTAGACACAACTGCGAATTACATAATTTCATTAAGCATGATAATACCATTCACATATAATAATTACATCTTTACCAAATTATTCCTCCACCAAATTATTCCTCCACCAAATTATTCCTCATAATTCATAACCACCAAATTATTCTCAATTATTCATAACAATGAGAGCATTACAATCTCCTAATTATCTTCCACCACCGGAGACCACCATGTCCACGATGCCAACAAACTCGTCGGAAAACACCACCTAATTACCGTGACTCACCCAAAAATTACCCGGTTGATTCACATATCCGCATTATATTCATCCAATTTTGATTCCCCCATTTTTCCTCGAACTCCTAACCAACGATGATACTGGCGAATGCGGGGGACTGACGTTCATCAGCAAAAGCACAGGCGAATCTGACTTCAATGTGCTGTGGAAACAAATCGAGCTCGATTCGACACCATGGCTAAAGACGGCTAGCTGTCCAGAGAAGATTTTGGTGAATGCATAGCAGCATAGGTAATTTCAAATTCCAGACTTAAGCTCTGCATGATCAATGGTGTAAATAAATAATTACAGAATTATTTCTATTTGACACGTGAATAGGGATGTCGGAATCAAATTTGCCGTAGCGGTGTTTGATGCACTGGCACGCCGGAAGAGGCAGAAGACGGCAAGAATAACCAAGGTTGAGCTTCATGGTTATTAGCTACAAATATCCGACCAAATTCGATTTTTGTCTGCAAATTTTCTTTGCAAATTTCTTTCACATCTGGGTGGGGCAAACCAACAATATAGTTTTCCTTTCACCACAACATAATTAAAATGCCATAATTTTAACTTACAATTTTAGCAAACATTATTGACTAATTAGTATGAGATATGTTTTTGTATATGACCTCACTTTTCTTCAATATTGGTTCATATACTCTGCATCTGGCAAATAGCAATGGAGATGGAAGAATCACAAGAGATGAAGTGCAAGAGGTAAATTTGATTTTGGATATGGTTTTTATGTACAAACTTTTAATTGATTGATTGAGCTTTGTACAATTTCAAGAGTTTGTTTATGAGATTTAGGTTGATATGGTTTTTATGTGCGGACTCTATTGTGAAGGGATCCACTTGTACTTTTGCAGAATCGATTAGATGGGTAAGTGTTTATCTTTGTGGAGGATTGAAGTTTTAATCTCTCGCAAGCTAAACATAAGACATCTCTTTGGTTCAAAGGATCCAAGATATCGTGTGAGTTTGTTAACTTCTTGATACGGCCCAGAAGGGGTCGGGGACCTCTAGACTGGATCCGGTATGATCGAGACAATCCGAAACTCTCCGGCGAGGAGGAGGATCGCTCGACTCGACTCAACTGTGCCTCAAATCACAGGGGGTGAACGCCACGAAGGTTGATCACGCCTTCGATAAGTTCGGAGCTTCCTTAGACGAGATGGCAACGGAGGAGCACGGCTACAACTCAACAAATTGCAATCAAGATCAAGGAAAATAAGGAGGGGAGCAAGGCTACAACCCAAAGAGGAGCAAAGGCTACACTCAAAAGCAACAAGCTTCTTTGAACCAAAGTTATCATACAAATGGTAGAGATGAGGTTGATATACTCCATCTCCAAGTTATAAAGCCACTTGGCAAGTTTACAAGCTATACATGTGGTAAAAATAATGGTAAAAAACTAAAATATCAAGCCAAAAGGTCAAAACTTGCCTTCTGCCGACCTTTGATACGGCCGTATGGCATATCTGATACGCCTGTATGAAGCATTCTGCCCCAAAATTGCAAAAACGCTGATTTTGGGTCATACGGCCGTATGTCCTTGTCGTACGGCCGTATGGCACATTCTGCTCGAATTTTTCAGCGCTGGCAGTCTTCAGTGTTTTGGCCATAACTTTTGATTGCGATGTCCAAATGAGGTGATTCAAAGCTTGTTGGAAACAAGACTCAATGGGCTACAAATATTTAGAAGACATTATCTTCAAAATCCAACTCGTTTCAAAGATGTGTGGTTTTTAACCTCAACAAACCTTCAGATCGTCTTTGAATCGCTTCAAATATGCTTCAATCGGGTTGATCTTGATTTCACTTGGCCTAAACAATGCTCCAAGACTTAAAAATAACTTAGGAGGGATCCCGGATCATATCACTTCTTGTCTTTCTTAGATGTTTTAGTGTTGACATTTGCGAGGAGAAGTTCTTTACATATTTCTGGTGGTGTTGAAATCAACTAAAGGCATGTCTAATGTTTTCCTTTTTCGATTATATGTTTATTGCTAAGCTCCATGCCCGCGAATCCTATAAAATGGTTTGGTTTGCTCGCTACTCTATTACATAATGTGCTTGCTCTTAGTGTCAAATCTTGAGAAAACTAAGGGTGCATTCTGCTTGCCGTTTTCAGACCGTTTTCTGTTTTCGAAAATATTGAAAATGCGTTCTGTTCATTATTTTCGAAAATGCATTTTCGAAACCGTTTTCAAGATTTGTATAGAAAACACGAAAACGTCTTTTTAACATTTTTGGCGTTTTCTGTGTTAAATGTCGAAAACAAGGAAAATGCGTTTTCGAATTTTAAATTTTATATTTATTACATTTGAGTCCCAAATTTTATTTTTCATACATTTTAGTCGCCGATCACAACCAGAAAAGTTAAATCACCAGATCTGGTGGACAGACCACAAGATCTGGTGGTTCTCAAGTGGAGAACCACCTGTGAAGGTGGAGAACCACCATGCACAGGTGGACAACCACTTTCGCAGGTGGTTCTCGGAGGTCGAGAGCCACCTGCGAAGGTGGTTCTGCACGGTGGAGAACAACCTGCAGTGGTCAGGAGGTGGTCGGCAGGGTGGGGTTGGGGTGGGGTGGGGGTGGTGTAGATGAGGATTTGTTTGCAAATTTTGAAAAGTTTGAGGGCCTTTTTGCAATTTAACTATACCAAATTATATTTTTGTAAAAGTATAAACCAAATGCGTTTTTCATTTTCTCTTCTCAAAAATAATTTTTCAAAATAACAAACCAAACGTATTTTCAATTTTCTCAAAAATAACAATTGAAAACACCAAAACATTTTCGAAAATGAAAATAGAAAATACAAAACAAACAGAATGATACCTAAATGTTTTCAACAACTCAGAGACACCATCATCTTGCTATATCAAAATTGTGTTTATGGTATTTGGAAATTCATTTACCAACTTTGATCAAGGTACATGTACATGCCTATGATGCGTATGGCTGCCATCATTTACTTTATTCGACGAATCTGAGATACTGATTGCACTTTAGATCTGAGCAATAAACTCTCAAAATTTCATCATTTAACATCGCTACCATCTGGACAAGGAGGCTGGAAATGTTGTAAATTTCTTGTGGTTCTTGGCATTCTTTGGATCCAGATAGCACATCATGGTTTAGCTAAATCTGTGTTGATTTATATGTTCGTTCTCAGTAGAATCTGTCCTGTCAGGTCTTTAGCTGTCGATTCATTTTAATGGCAAAAGACAAGAAGCAGAATTCAATTTCCTAAACAATGAATTACTTCCCCTTTTCTTCGTAAGATTCTGGTGTTATCCATTTTAGTGTCTGATGTACCTGTTTGGTCTGTCCTTTTTTTTTTTTCTTTTTCTTTTTCTTTTTTCCATGTCTTCTCAGTAAATTGTGTCTATATGCTGTTTTTACCATGCAGAATGAAATTGATAATTTCTGATTCATGTCTACTAGATGGTTGCATCCAAGCAATTGAGAGTTACTTAAGTACCATTAACTATTAGAATGTAAGTCCTGAAGGAGACTTATAGTCCATTAGGCAACCACTTTTCCACTTTTTGCAGCTTTTTACAATTTTTTTATCCATTCTTTTTTTACCCTAAACCAATCACATGCACATATCTCATCACATCCACAAATCTCAACCACTCAACTCCACGCATTTTCTTTCCTCTTTTACATTAAAAACCATTATAATCTATTTCATATCACTCTTTTGACTTCTGATTGATGAAACTAATAAATGCGAGTATAAGGACTGGTGCTGCTCTGATACCAATTTGTTATGGTTGCATATTTTGACAGCTATATCCAGCTGAATTAAACCTTAATTGAATCAATCGAGCTCCTAATTAAGATAATAAAACTAGGATTGAGTACCCAACTAATATTCCATTGGTTAAAGCCTTGAAGGTCCAGAAATAAGAAGAGTAAGGAAGAAGAAGTTACATAAATGGGAAGAATGAAGCAGAACCGGACGCCATTTTCAAAGGAAAAGGTAAGAGATTAGATTTTTGTGATAATACCTTTACATACCTTTCACTCTTTGACTGGTTCATATAACAGAAAAGGGGAATGAAATGTGTTTGCAGTTCTGTTTAAATAAACACGTTTCCTAATCTATTACAAGTTTACAACTAGATAAAATAGAAGGCAGGTTGTACGCCTTATGACACTTTAATACTCTGTTCTATATCTGCTTTAATCAAGCTTGTTTTCTAGCAGCAATAAGTCTTGAATACTCAGATGTTTAATTGGATTGCGATAAATTCTATCTGTGGTGAGATGTTGGTAACTTCTTC
This sequence comes from Jasminum sambac, assembly GCA_018223645.1. NCBI lineage: Eukaryota > Viridiplantae > Streptophyta > Magnoliopsida > Lamiales > Oleaceae > Jasminum > Jasminum sambac. The sequence goes on from CP073648.1 coordinate 34,447,248, forward strand.
GATGCACAATAATAAATTTATTCAACTGGGATCGTTACTATCTGTTATGAACTTCTTTCCATACAATGTATTGATTCTTATAGAGCGAAAATTCTTCGTCCCGAAGTGGTTGTAGTATGTATATATTTGCTAGCACTTGTGTTCACAAACACAAGCTAAAGTTTGAGGTTGTTGCCATGCTACAGCCTTGCATTGGAGATCTGCATAGCTTCTTTTGTTGTGTAACATGTATATTAATTAACTTACTTTAGATAAGCTTTGTTCACGGGCATATTTACCTGTCTATTTATTTGATAGAATATATATAGGCCGTATTTCTGTCCAGGTGTTTAACATTTTTTCGCAACATCTGCTTGGATTAACATGTTTCATTGTTATCAGGTGACATTGCATATGATATGTTTTTCCTATGATCACTAGATTGGCATGTAAAAGCAATTATTTTGAGGTGCAATGAGACTACTAGAGAAGCACTCAGTGTGTTGGGTGACAAACCGCAGAAATGAAGAAGACGACTTTACTGCTAAGGACTCTATTTATGAAGGCAGAGGAACACTCAATGTGTTGGGTGACAAAACCCTGCAGAAATGAAGAAGACGACTTACCGTTCACAACTCTATTTATGAAGGTTGTCAGTGGTGGAGGAAAGCAGTGGTTGAGGGTGTCTACAGGTTTACCTTTTTCTCTTCTATTTTGGGGAGTAATTTTTTTTCTTATTGTTTAATTTGGTTTCATGGCTACATCTATATCTACAACTAAATTGTGCATTTGTCGAAAAATGTGTCTGAGTGGAATTGTAACCTTATTGTGGTGGCTGAAATAAGTGTGGGAAGAAAGGAGATCCGCTCATGGCGAATTGCAGTCGAATGTCATTCTTTTATTTTTTCCATTAATGTAATATTTTACTTAATTAATGGAATATTAGTAAAAAGCTGGGGGTGTAATTATAAGAAATCATTTTAATTGGGGGTGTATTAATAATGTGGTTTTATTATAAAAAAATTATGGTGTGGATATATTTACCCTTTATATATTTCTATTCTATTTAGTGGCACCCTTTTAGTACATCTCGGTTTCACCAATCTCACAAGATTACACTTATAATCTGACCATGCGTTAGGGATATTGATGCTTTAATGGAAGTCATGTCTAACCTCCTAGATACAATCTACGGCTCCACTACTAACTGGGATTTTAAAATGGGCCTTTGACCAATAGCTACACTTATGGGGAAAACTTGCCAATTAAATCATGCATATTTCTTTTTTGACCATTAACTCATTTTTTACATAATAAGACCAAAATAGAATTTAAAAATCACAAATTTACAACAATACCACTCTAATAAAATAAACATTCAAATTTAAACAATGCCACTTTAATAAAATAAAGTAACAAACATTCAAATTTACAACAATACCACTCTAATAAAATAAACATTCAAATTTAAAATAATGCCACTCTAATAAAATAAAGTAACAAACATTCAAATTTACAACAATGTCACTCTAATAAAATAAACGTCCAAATTTACAACAATGTCATTCTAATAAAATAAACATCCAAATTTACAACAATGCCAATCTAATAAAATAAAGTAATAAACATTCAAATTTACAACAATGTCATTCTAATAAAATAAACATATTTTCTCTCTCTAAATTACCATCACAAGTAATCTTACTTAAAATTCAACTTTTCCTTTCCCCATTTTCGACTTTCTCACTCTATGCACTTTCTCTCTCCAAATTACCGCCATAGGTAATTTCGATCAATATTTAACTTCTCTCTTTCTCCATCTCCGACTTTCTCTATCTATGCCCTTTCTCTCCCAAGATTACCACCCAATTAATCTCGATCAACATTCAACTTCTCTCTTCCCCCATCTCCGACTTTCTCTCTCTAGATTACCTCACTAGGTAATCAGATTACCAACACAAGCAATCTCGTTCAACATTCAACTTCTCATTTCCCACATCTTTAACTTTTTCTATCTACACATTTTTCTCTGAAAATTACCGCCACATGTAATCTCAATTAAAATTCAATTTCTACCTTCCCCTATCTCTGACTTTTTCTCTCTATGCGCTGTCTCTCTCTAAATTACCTCACCAGGTAATCAGATTACCATCCCAAGCAATCTCGTTCAATATTCAACTTCTCATTTCCCACATCTTCAACTTTCTCCATTTGCACATTTTTCTCTGTAGATTACCGCTACAGGTAATCTCGATCAAAATTCAACTTCTTCCTTTTTCCGTCTCTGACTTTCTCTCTCTACAGACTTTCTCTCTCCAAATTAACGCCCCAAGTAATATCGATCAACATTCAATTTCTCTCTTCCCCCATCTCTCACTTTCTCTTTCCAAATTACTTCATCAGGTAATCAAATTACCACTACAAATAATCTCAATCAATATTGAAATTCTCCCTTCCTGTCTCTGACTTTATCGCTCTACGCACTTTCTCCCTCCATATTACCTAGCCAGATAATTAGATTACTACCACAAGTAATTTGGATTTAACATTCAATTTCTCCTTTCATGTTTCCGACTTTCTCTCTACACATTCTCTCTCTCCAAATTAATTCGACAAGTAATCAGATTACTACCATAAGTAATCTCGATCAATATTTAACTTCTCCACTCCACAACATTCAGCCACCCCACCACCGCCACTACCCCTGCGCCACTGCCACCACCATTCCTCTATCACCTCTCCATCGCAATTCCACCACCACCACCACCAAACCACCACCGCCACCACCACCTTACCATTATTCCACATACCACCAAACTACCGCCCCCAAACCACCACCACCACCACCACCACCATTCCCCCACCTTACCACCACCACCACCATTATTCTACCACTAAGCATGACCACTACCACCATCCCCATCCTTATCCTACCCCACACAACCATTCCACCACCACCACCGCCACCACCATTCTTCTACCACCACCCCACCACCACCACGATCACCCGTAGTCACCACTATCCCTCCACCACACATAGCAGTAACCATCACCCCCACCGCGCTCCACCATCACCACCACCACCCGGCCGCCATCACCGCCACCATCACCACCACCACCACCACCAATTCACCACCCTACAAGAAGAATATTACCTACATCAGTAATAATATTACCTGTCATACTAATATATTATCTACCCTAATAATAATATTACGTACCTAAATAGTCATAACTATACCACTAAAAATACTACAATTATAAGAATAATATTTTACACGCAAGTAATATTGTTACTAGCCCCGATAATCTTGATTACCAATCCGGTAATCTAGATCACCATTCAATTTTTCGCTTCACTCGTCTCTGACTCTCTCTACACTTTCTCTCTCTATTATTACTAGAGTCGACAATCCAGATTACCATTTGAATAATCTCTATTACAACTCCTCAATGATCAAAAAACAAAAAAAAAAAAGAAATCGAACTGTAAGAAAAACATTACCTACACTAATAATATTATTATCTGTTCTGATAATAATATTACCTACCCCAATAATATTATTATCTGCCCCCGATAACATGAAGCTTAGGCTAACATCAACACAAAAGTTTCTAAAAATTTTCATAAATCGTATAACTTGATATAGCAATTAAATTCTATCACAATTTTGATTAACAAAATTAATTAAATTATTGATATAAATCAATTATTACGTACCATTGCAAATTGATAAGCAGATACAAACATGAACCAATAAGATTATTTATTATTTCAATGCGTAGATAACAACATGGAGCCCAATACCAGTAAAATATCCATCCTATCTTAAACAAAGATACAAGAGCTAACTTGATATCTTCTTGAACTATGTATGAAATTTTGCTAAAACACAAACAAAACAAGAACCTCATGAATGCAATTTGACGATTCAACAAGTAGGTGTATATTCCAATTACATGAACTCTCCATCCTCAATTTTCAGCTACTGAGTCCGAGGATATCTTCAAAGAATTTACATGTCTGCTATTCTTTTCCTCCTAACACGTGCCCCTTCACTTGCAGTCTCCCTTACAATTACACAAACACAACACAACAACACACACCGCACAATACATAACACTGCAAATTTTCAGAATTTTTGGTGCCTCCATCACTCTCGAAAAGCACACAAAAATTTCAGATTTTTGAAGTTGAAAATTCACTCCAATTCATTCTCATAAATTAGTCAAAGCTATCAGGTTATCAATTATAAAAGAGAAAATGACAAAAAATACAGAGGATCACAATATTTCACCAGCAAGTCGTTGTGGGCTCAACTCATCAATATTAGACATTATCCAATTTAAATTTTGTGGTTCTAGTTCATGGATCAATTGATAATCGAAGATTATTTGGTGCTTGCCGAGATTCTCACCAACTCGTAGACGTCATGTGGATTCAAGTAGATCCCATAGCGATATCTCCAATCGTGCATATTTGTAATCGGCTTTATCCGATTTGCATCCGGATCTACTCTTCCACTCGACATTTTCACAAATTTATAGTTATTTCTTGTTTCGTCGGTATAGATTTCCTTCGTAAATACATGTGCTGCAATATGAGATTTTCGGAGGAGATGATGACAGGAATTCCAGAAATTTCGTGGTGAGAAGAGTAATGTGACTGATGGAAGAGAAAAAATAAACGTTTGGGGAGTTGTTATAGGGAAAGGGTAAAAATGGTATAAAAATAGGTAATTAAGTAAGCGATAAAAGATTTATAAAAATATTGTAGTTAATGGGGAAAAAAAAGATTGTCCAGAGTTAGTTGGCAAGGATTGGGTCCGAGCTGTATTTATTGGTCATTTGCTCTTTAAAAATCCACATGGTGAAAGTGTGGGAGCATGTAAATATAGAGAATTGTACACATTGACATGGTGTTTGCTATCGGATGGTGGGTACGTCCTCCACCACGTGACCCATTAACTCCGTGCTCTATTCAATCCATCATAATTTACCTATTACATGGGAAAAAAATAATAATAATAAAAAAACATCATATAAATTTTATGACATGTTGAATTCTTACAACCAATAGCTATTAAGACTTGATATGCAATCAGGATGGAGAGCCAATAAATGAAACAATAAATGTTGTATATAAGTAAATTTTCCACGGTTTGTAAAAATGTCAATTAAAAATGATTTTATGCATAACTTTGTTTTTATTTTGTTCTTGGTACATTTTAGTTAGCAATAGAACATCTCTTTGCAATGCACAGGTGATGTACAGGTGAAGATTTTCTCTGAGATACATGCGAGCAAGAAGTTTTCATATAGTTCCCAGATTGAGTCTTACTCTACATGATGTGAGATTACTATTCACTTTTCCAAGGATACAATTTCATTTAATGGTTTACCACATGATAACCATTAATATATATATATATATATATATATATATATATATATATATATTGTAAAGTTATCAAAATAATTTTTTATTGGACATATTTACCGGTGCAATTCTCCATTTTCCTGTCTTTTAATTATTTTTTCGATCTATTTGTGAACGAAGGTCAATTTAGTATTTTTTTTTTAGTGTGAAATTCAAATCTGTCTTCTTCTTCTTCTTCTCCACCCAATTTTTTATGAATATATGGATCTCCTTATGTGCTTATCGAGATATTGTATTTAGTATTTATTTGTTTGAGTATTCAAATCTCTAATGAGAGATTTTGAATTTGTTTTGCGTATGTACAAGATGCATAAGATTATGCTCTGGGGACACGGAAAAAAAATGACAGGTGAATGTGATTGGACTAATTGGCTCGGAGATGAGCGTGACAGAAGTACAACAAAGAGATGCGTGCTTAGCAAATGAATTGTCTTTGAACATTTCCTAGACGAAACTTGAAAATGTCATGAGGCAAGAGAATGCGAGTGAATGCGATTGGGCAACACGACTTATAAGTGTTGTGAGACAAATGGATTACCAACTATTGTTCAAACTGACTATCAAGTCAATTAATGTCATTGTAAATGATTTAGAATACATATTTTTGTTGTTTTACTATTAATTGTATATAAGTCTATTATAATTATTTCAATTTTTAATTTACTAATTATATAAAAAGTTGACTTTTTATAGTTTGGGCTGTGGTTGAAGATTATTTTATTGGGCTCGAGTACGAATGTAATTAATGAAATGGCAATAAAAATATGAAATTGATGTCACCATTATACCAACAATATATACACACACACTCTCGCGCGTACGCACACACACTTTTTTATGTTTATCAACTTTTTTAAGCATAAAAAGTCATAATTAAAAAATCTTAAGAAAACTTGGCATAATGCCACACTAGCAATGCCGCATTAGCAGTTTTCAATTTTAAAAAAATAATAATTTTTTTATTTACTTTTACCATATTAAATGGTTGTAATAAATAGTTTTCTTGGGTGAATTAAATGAGTTTTGACTTCAATTGGTGCTTTTATTTTAGACTTTAGGCTTTTTAAAAGTATCACTTTGTGATGTTTTGAAATATTCAATGTTGGATAATATTCATTATTAATCGGTACCAATTCAATATATATGTTGTCTTTGAAAAAGTTTGTAAAATTTTAAATTAATTATGTATGTTTTTAAGGTTTCAATTTTGTCACACCTATTCATATAATTTTTTTTTTCTTTTTAGTTTTTGAGTACGAATTGGGAATCGTAGAAGTGACATGGTGTCTTAAACCATAATCAAATGTCAGTAAGGGAAGACCTCTACCATAAGGTTAAGTCCCTTAAACTTGATTGTATAATTAAAATTTTTTTACAAATTCTTACTAAAATGACTTTTATAGATAAAATTTTCATGCATCATGCAGGGGTAGTTATAGGGGAAGCTTTGTCAAAACTTTTATAAAATTTTTATGGAATATGTTTATGCCTTTAGGCTTTTCAAGAATTGTGCTTTTATCTTGGTTATTAATCTAACATTTTGGTTATGTATAAATGGATAACTTTATTTATTTAATATTGAAAAATTGAAAATTTTGTCCCAAATTTATTTTTTCCTAATTTATATAAAATAAATATTTTATTTACTCATAATTTTGTTATTTTCCTGATTATTCTATGAATTAGAATTTTATTTATTAAACTTTAAATAACTTTTTGTAGACTTGAATCACTTGCATCACATCTCCTATATTGTTTACTTTCATATTAATTTAATGGGTCTGACTTTAGTGATAAGTGAATAAATATCTAACTTATATATTAAATCAATAAAGTTAAATAAGCCGAAAGGTAAATAAATACCTCAATTTACATATTTCGTAAATGACATGTTTAATAAACAATTGATTCTCGGCTCAATGTAAGACTAGAATCATATGACTCAATAAGATTTTTTTTTTTAATTTGCTCTCAACTATGTTAAATATTTATTTCCTAAATAAATATTGAGAATGTTACATTAAGTTATTTACTTTATACCTACTTTTATCGGTTTATATTTTATTTAATTTTTTAAAATCATCGATTAAATATTTAAGTCCTCTATATATTTTAAGTATTAATCATATATATTTCAATTTATTTATCTTATCAAAATTAATTAATTAATTTAAATTTGATATCAAATCATTCAATATCTAATCTAAATTGGTAAGTTTATACTCAATATGTTAATATAGGCATTTAGTATATTTAGAAGGTGTTTATTGAAAAAATTAGATGTTATTAATGCATATTAAAAAGTACTAATAAAAGTTTTAGATTAAATGATTATGATGGGGCATGGATTGAGACGAGAATTTTTTAGCGGAATGGGGACGGGGAATGTGATTCCCCATCCAGTTGCAATTCTTACATTATCCTCGCTCTACTTCGATTAAATAAGTATGGGGTTGGGATGAGGATAAGCATTTCATAGGACGGCAAGAATGGGGTGTTGGGGTCTATCCAATTTTTTAAAGAACCGTATAGATTTTGTTCTTTAAAAAATACACCATAATTGTTTGATGGATGTATCTTTCCCGTGCAACGCATAGGTGAAAATACTAGTTTTGAAAGAATAATTATGATAAATCAATGATGATATATTATAATTTAAATCTAAAATTTGACTGTAGTACGCTAAAAAATAAATAAAATTTAATTGTACATTTAAATTTAAATTATAATCTAGCGATTTTGGGGGGAAAAAAGTGGAAGTGACCATATGGATCAAGGAAGTTGGGAAAGTGGGCAGTAATTTGGTGGCAGACCAATTCAAATGTGGAAAATTTTTTAAATACTAAAATAAAAAAAATAAAATAAATAAAAATTCCAGACTTTGGAATATGGCTAAGGTGGGAAAAAGATTTTTAAAGTTTCCAATTTAGCTTTATTTTTAAGAATATATTAGTACTACACTCGTGCGATGTACTGAGAGATTACAATTTATTTAAATTAAAATTAAAATTATGAATTAGACAATGCAAATATATTAAGAATTGAAATAAATTCACAATGAGGCCTCGTTTGATTGGTTAGGAGGACAAAGGCTGAGACTCGAGATTTAGAGGTCTCATGTTCAAGTCCCACATGCATGACTTTAGTCGATGTCCATAGGGTAATCTTAGGAGCAGTTGTAGTTATAGTTGAAAATGTAATAGTAGCGTGGCTATAGGTCTTTTGTCGGCAAAACAGCTGTAGGTCACGCTTCAGTAGGGGTTCAATCAAGTTTGTATTGTTGCGCTTGAATATTAATTTGATGTAATTTGTACTTAAGAAAAAAGAATTGATATAAATAAAAATTACAAATTTTGAAATATTTCTCTGTAAACAACATTCATCTCGTCATCGGCTTTCCATCTTTGTCACATATAAGAACCTTCAAACCTGCATGACTTGTAACTCTAGATACTATGACGTACAACTAACCATGATTAGATACCGATTTATTTAATAAAAGGCTGACATGCGAAAGCGATTGTCCGTGACTCTTGTTGTTATGATATACTGATATCGAATATTCAATTGAATTCGTGTCATATCCAATTCAAGTTTTTCTTTTTTATTTCTACCGCTATTACTCTAATTTTTTGTTATTATAATATAGGGATACTGAATATGAAATTGAATTCAGCCATATTTGTGTTTTCCTTCTTCATTTATGTTACTATTAGTCAAAATTAATAAAATCAAATATCAAACAGCATCAATTAGTTAAACAATCAAATATCAAATAGCATCAATCAGTTAAACGTAATCCATTTATCATATTCAATTCGAGTCAAAATTTTCCTTTTTTTAAATACATGTGTGCCATAATTCAAATTTTCCCCTTTTGTTTTGTAAAAGAAAACATCAATCAGTAAATCATATATTTAAATGCATTTTATGTATATAATAAAATTAAAAAAAGGAATAAACAATAAACTTTTATTTCTAAATTCAATTTTTTTTTAATTTTGTATAAAATTGCATTTTTTCAATAAGACTGAATTAAAAAAAGAAATCAGATTTAAGATTTATTTCTAAATTTGATTTGCTTTTTTTATGTTTTTTTAAAGAGAATGTATGTCAACATGGCACTGTCATACATAGCCCTGTGCCTAGTTGGCACAACACATTTTATTATATTAAGATTAAGATAGATATATGTATATATATATAATTCAAAACTTAAAATGCATATAAAAAATGTTCATGCTCATTTTCAGAATTAATTTAATTGGTATTGTGAGTTGTAACTTTCGCTTTTTATGACATTTTTATTAATACATGTAATATTAAATATAAAAAAGTAATTAAAAAATTGCATTTTGATATTTGTAATTATTTTGACAAAATATGAAGAGTTGATTAAATGATAATTTTTATAATTATTTTTTTAAATGGCATGTAAAATAATTAAATTGGACATGGAAGTTGTCTCTTTCTGTTTCTTTTCTAATTAATTAATTATTCATTATAAATTTAATTATTTAACTAATCATTATTTGATCGAAAAATAATTACCACTATTTGAATCGCTCAATGCATGCACATTACCTATGAAAACTATCCTTCTAATATGGTAAAAATAAAAAATGATTTTTGATTTAATTTTTTAAATATGTATAAAAAAATTTTATAAAACAGAAAATCGCCGCCAATATGGTACTGTGCCAAGTTTTTGTAAATAATTATGTATATATAATTAATTCAAAAATTAAAATTCAAATGTATATAGAAAATATTAATTCTTATTTTCAGAATTAATTTAATATGTATTGTAAGTTGTAATTTTGATCTCTTATCACATTTTTATTAATGCATATCACACTAAATATAAAAGAATTAAAAGAATTATAAAATTAATTCAAAAATTAGAATACATATAAAAAAATAAAATATATATTAAAAAGTAAAATAAGAAAACCAATACTAAATAAGGAAAGTAGAATAAATTAAATAAGAAAAAATAGTTATTCCCTAAAAATAATGCCAAATATGGCACTGCCTCTTAGGCACTTTACCTAGGTGGTACTTCAAGTTTTATTATATAACTAGTATTACACCGGTGCGATGCACGGGGAGATTATGATCTGTTTAAAATAATGTTAAAACTATGACTTAGAATAATGTTAAAACTATGAATTAGACAATGGAAATATATGAAAATATTTCGATCCATGGGCATATTTTTGTAAAAGAAATCACATGTGGTTTATCATAAATATGTTTGATTTTTGTTGTAAACCATACGTGGTTTATCATAAATATGTTTTATTTTTGTTGTAAACCATACGTGGTTTACTGTGCGGGTATATCCGACAGATGTTCTAGAAAATGGTTGTGAAAATGCATTAAAGTTTGAACTAAATTAAAAAATTCATTTTCTGATCATTGAAACCCGAATGCACATTACCCATAAAAGCTATTTAAAATTATCATTTTAACACAGTAAAAATAAATAAAAAGGTTTTTTATTTAATATTTTTAAATCAATAAAAATAAGTTTTTAAACAAAAGATCGCTGTCAATATGATACTGTATCAAGTTGACATTTTAACTTCTATTAATTAATTATATATATATATATATATATATTTTAAAAATTTTAAAATGTATATAAAAAAGTTAATTTTTATTTTTTAAAATAATTCAAGGTGCCATTGTAATTTACAACTTTGATCTTATAATATCACATTTTCAGTAATGCTTATATATAGTTCATTTTAAATTATATTTATAATTCACAAATTAAAATTTATATAAAAAAATTAAAATGTAAATAAAAAAAATAAAATAAGGAAAAAATACAAAATAAAGTAAGTAAAATAAATTAAATAAGGAAAACAAAATAATGAATGTATATTTAATATTTGTTGTCAAAATAAAAATTTCTTTTTTTAGTTTTAAAGACATTCGTACTAACTTAGCACTGCCAACGTGGCACAGTGTCTAGTTGGCACTCCAATTTTTTTAATATATAATAATAATAATAATAATAATAATATATGTATATATGTATGTATGTATATTAACACTACAATATTATTATAGTAGTACCACATTTTAATTATTTTAGAGGACATCTATCTTTGTTTATTGTAAAATCTAAATCCAACAATTTTTATTTTTTATTTTTGTCAAAGATTCATAGTTTACCTTTTATTAAACAACAATACATTTAATCCATAATTCTTATTTTTCTTCAATTGGCGCTTGAAATCAAGATAAAAGGTTTTCTTTTTCTTTTTTTTTATCTATTAATCATTATCTTTATGTATGTAGTAAATATGATAATTTTTTTATGCCCATTTGGCTAAAAGTTTAGTGGAAAATCATTATAAGAGATTATATATGTTACATAAAAGAAGTGTAGATACAAAAATTTTGAGTCAAAAAGATTTGAAACAAACATTGCTAAAATCAATAAAGTTGAATATATTTAGGGTATGTTCTATACAACTTAAATTTTACCAAATTAAATCTACTTTTTCCCTTTCATCATTTTCAACCATTCATTTATTGATTTGACAATTACTTTATATTTTTTAATACTCCATCTCTAATTTTTAACCACACATTCTCACCAACTTCCCCACCAATTTAATCTACACCAAATTAATCTATAAAGAACATACCTTTTAGTGACGCAAATGCGTGCCATTATAAATATTGTGTGGTAAGAAAATAATTGGCCTACATGCAATTTATTCATGGTAAAATAGTAGGAAAGTCAATAAATAATTACTTAAATACTAGAATAGCATATTAAACTAACATTTTGCAAGACTAACAAATTTTTAAACACCACATATTACATTTACCAAAACCACCTCACTGATATTGAAAAAAGAAAAAAGAAAAAAAAAAACAACCACCCCCACCAACCCCACCCCACCCCACCCCATGGCACCAAACCAGCCCCACCATTGTCCTCAACCCCCCACGCCCACCATGACACCATCCTGCTTCACCCACCATCCCTCTTATAGAATTTCCAAAGTTCTCCATGGAAATTCTCCATTAATGGAGAGAAACGAAACGGAAAAAAAAAGAAGAAAAAAATTATGTTCATCTTCTCCCATAGCTTCCACATCCAAATCCGGCGACTTCCACTTAAACCACTTCTTCAACATCTGAAAAACTCGATTTGAAACCAAGAACTAATCTGTTTGAAACCATCTTTTGCAATTATTTCCATCTTGTTCTGACCCAAAACCAGTGCGAAACCACAAACTCGAAATTGCAGATGGTGATTTTTTTTTTTTTTTGGTTTTGTGAACAAACAAACAAAACTAATGGCACCCATCGTCGGGTGCATCGGCGAAGCAAACCAGAAGCAGAACTGACGGAACAATTGCTTGCAGATTGTAGTAATTATTTGGTGAAATTAATTATATATCATGACAGAGATTGGGGGTTAGAATTTTGGTCGGCCGGATTTGGTTCTTATATTTGGAGTGGAGAAATTGATTTTTCTGATGGTTGGAGAAAGAGGCGGTGGTGACGCTGCAATTCTCAGCCGAAAGGTGAGTGGAGATGACCGGCCGGAATTTTAGTGAGTGGAATTTTTGGCGGCTGGAAATGGTATGGCCGGAGAGTTGGCCTGAGAAGATGACCGGAAAATGGAAGAACTCGCTGGAGCAGATGATGGGGAAATGGAAAAAGAAAAAGGATTGAAGTGGAAAAATAAAAAAATTCAAGGGTGTTTTGGTCATATGTTTTTTTTGCTGCTAGTCTTGCAAATTTAAAATTTCTTTGAATTTCTTGCAATTGCAAATCTAATCTTGTATATATCTGCTAATGTCTCTTTATTCATTTTGTAATATAACATATTTCTAATATATCACTGACTACTAGCAAGGTTTACACACGTTTCTTTAATCTGTTAGCATGGTTATCTCTGGAAGAAAGAAAAAAATGATGGTTTGTTTCACCCTCTTCAAAAACGTCAAATCCTCATTTGACTCATCAGAAAAATTCTTGAATTTTCTTAATTTTTCCACTAACCATGCAAATGCCGCTATCCAATACTGATCAGGAATCATCGATGGTTCCATATTGTCGAACCATTGGTTGATGTGGAACTAACATGGCAAGCGCCTCTTAAAAAACGATCCCGATACTTTTTTTAAAGGGTAATTATAATTATATTAATACCACCATATTTAATATCTGCACCATATTTTAAATACACTACAATTAAAGAATATTTTTAATAACTACACAACACTTACTTTTACAAATATAACCTTAATCTTAAACCTCATGCACACCACATTATGTCGGCTTTCATTTTACCTTCTTCTTTATTGTTCATTTTCATTGTGATATCTCAATGATATTCCCGATAAATGGCGGATGAGAAATCAAACTGAGCTTACACCTCACGCAATCCACTTCCACCCTCTCTCTCCATGTATATATAAAACATATTTCAATTGGTTGATTTCTACTCTCTCTCCATAAATATAAATAAATGAGATTTCAATTTGATTTCTATATACATATATATGCATATGAATATGTACATACATATATGTATATATCACCCAAATTTTCAATTTTCAATTTAATCTATTCAAATCCATATGCATTCCATCATGTTCAAATAGTTGATTGGAATTCGGAAAAAAATTAAAAACAGATGACAAGAAAACTTTGGGCAAGGGGATGTGATTTAATTATTTACATTTTATTTTGTCAACTTTTAATTTGAAGAATTTGGCCATAATTTGTTTGTTGCGAAATACAATTTGTAGAAAGAACCAATTCTTCACCATAGAAAAAATAGAACCACACAAGCAAAATTATAGAAAGATGGAGATGGTTCCAACGGAAATGATGATGAGAGCGTTCTTTGAACCACACCGCCGAGAGCAAGGTGAAGAGAAGAGTAGAGACCAGACATTTGATGAATTGGGATTTAAGAGATTTTTTTGGTGCAATTTAAGAAGAAAGGATATTTATGTCCTTTTATTTATGACTATTTTAGTAAATATAAAAATTATTAAAAATTGTGGTGTAGGAATATTATATTATAATAATTACCCTTTTTTAAATGGAACAAAATATTTCAGGGGCCGCTATTGCAATTCCAGAATTCCTCCCCCAATTGACTCCCTAGTCACCGCCTTTCCCATTTTCAAACGCAAGAAAAATTTTGGCTGGTTCTCGCGACCTTCGTCCACCACCACCATCCACCGTCTTCTTGCCGCCGTTCCTTCACGCCGCCGAGGCCATCCACCACCACCACCATCAGGTCAGGCTCTTTTGTCTGAATATGCCTGAATGCATCTAAATATGCCCAAATTCTAAATATGCCTGAATGCATCTAAAGTGAAGTGGCTAAAGCCAGAATGTCAAGAGAACCAAGTGAATTGGAATGGATTAGTTATATATTTTAGATCAACCAGGATAGACTTAGAGTTTAGCGAGGAGTTTGTTCAGGATGAATTGAACAATATTTTGGATAATGCTATTTTAAGCCTGTTGTTTATTTATGACTTTGCAAAATAAAAATTTACCCAAACATGTTAAATAGAGAAATTTTATGTTTTCATCCAATGCCACTGTTTATGTTAAAATAGAGAAATTTACCCAAACATTGTCTAGCATGTGCAACTTGTTTCAGATTTTGTGTTGGGTTTATGTCAGGGATTCTTTGAAATAATTACAGGCTTTTCGGATTCTCTTCCTCCCCATCCCAGATTTTGTTTTTGGGTTTATGTGAAGGATTTTGTTTTAATGAGAATGAATTCACGAAGAGGCTTAAAGTTGACTACATGAAATGGAAAAATGCAATAGTAGTTTCCCGGTGGTTGAAAATTCTATCGACTTAAAATGATAGTTCTATTGAGTTGTAGTTATATCAATTACGACATGAGGTAATTTTTACTAGAAAAAGGTATGTCGAAATAGAGGCTTGGCTTTAATATAATGGAGAAACTTACAAGTGGGGAATAGTTGAAGATATGCTGAGGGAATGTCAAGTGCTATGCCTTTTTCGTATTAGCTATACATTTTATTGCTTTTGTATGCTACAGAACATGTGAGAATTATAGAGTAAATTTGGGCAATGAAGCAAACTGCAAAAAGTTTGGAACTTTGTCTAACTCGTTCATTACAAGATTCTCTAGGTGTAACAAGTCGTGTATTGATGCTTATATGCTTGCCTTGGAATGAATATCGTGCGGCAAATTTAAGGGTGATTGGAAGTGTTTTTTAATGGTTTTTAATGTAAAGGAAAAGAGAAAATGAGTGGAGTTGAGTGGTTGAGATTTATGGATGTGATGAGATGTGTAGATGTGATTGATTTAGAAGAGAGAAAAAAGATGAAAAAAATATAAAAATTTGAAAAAAAAAGCCCCCAATCAGGCCTAAATTTGAGCGAAAAAAATACCCTTTAGTTTATTAAGATATATATATATATATATATATACTAGTATTCACACCCGTGCGTTGCACGGGGAGACTAAAAACTTATTTAAAAAATCCTAAATCTATGAATCAACATTTCAAAAGTATTAAGAATTAAAAAAAAAAATTATAAATTTTGAAAAACTTCTTTGTACACAACGTTCGTCGTTGAATTCGTCGGTTTTCCATCCATATCACATATAAGAACTTTCAATCCTACACAACTTGTAACCCTAGAAATTGCAACGTACAGCTGACCATGACCGAATACTGGCTTCTTCAAAAAAAGGCCCACATGTGAAAGTGATTGCCCTTGACTTTTGTTAATAGTCATGGCGTATGACACGATCAATGGAAACCGTCGTCTTTGAAACTTAAAAGGAAGTCTGATATCAGATGGAGTCAAAGACATTCTCGGAATGATAGCAGTCTCACCTTCATTCGTACCAGACAAAATCCGAGCCTCCAATACATGACTTCCAAGTCTTGTAATAATAAGTCTTGTTCCATTGCACAGCCGAGCAACATGATCAATATTTCTTAATAACATAACAGGAACACCAACTTTTAATCTCAATTCGTGATTGGGAACACCAGAACATCTTATCCCATTCAAAAACTCAAGAGTATGAACACTATCTACCATATCAAAACTTCCGTCGGATTTGCAAGTTGAATTAGAGCTCAAATAAATTTGACCTTCAGAGTCATTCAACGAAATCATGTAGTCATTTATGGCATTAACAATATCAAGAGTAGGCGCCAATATTGCTTTGCACTGCAAATATGACGCATCACCAATATGGCTCTAAAAGTTTGGATAAGTAGCCTCAACAATTGACTTAATGGCATCGCTATGTCCATTTATAAGAACATCTTCAGGGAAATGAATGAATGCCTGACCATCATTTGGCCCACCAACAATTCCATCACCAATTCAACACATCCATTCTGAAAAACTTTTGAGTTCAGCACCATTCTCATCATTAGGAACATTCTGTAGTCTCATATTCTTTGTTAACCTCAAAACTGTGCAGTATTTCCACAAATAAGAAGAATTAATAGTAGCATGCACAACATCCTGGCGACTTCCTTTAGGAACCACTGGTAATATCTGCCTGAAATCACCCCCAAACACAATTGTCTTCCCCCAAAGGGTTGCTAGCTCATCCACATCAAGAGTGTTGCCTCGTCAAATATCACGCATAGTTCTATCCAAAGCTTCAAAACAAAATTTGTGCATCATCGGTGCTTCATCCTAGATAATCAGTTTAGTCTTTGAAATCAATTCTGCAAGCGGGCTACCCCGACTGATGTTACATGTGGAATTTTCAACTGGATTTAAAGGAATTGCAAATCTAGAATGCGCCGTTCTTCCACCAGGCAACAATAATGAAGCAATTCCACTGGAAGCCACATTTAACACTATGTCTCCTTCAGAACGTGATAGTGTCTTCCAAATAAAGGTCTTTCTAGTACCACCATAGCCATACAAAAAGAATACACCACCTTTACCAGCACCAACAGACTGCATAATAGTGTTTTACACATTTCTCTGCTCATCAGTCAACATTTTGACATAAGAACTATGATCCTTCACCATTTCTCCCCTCTTGTAATTGGTTTCATCAAATATGAGTCAATTGCGAGACAAAGAGGCATCAACATCACGAGGGTATGGCATCGATGAAAAATCATGGAGGCTCTTTGCTCTCTTACGCAATATATTCTCAATCTCCAAAAGTGTAAAGTTTTGAAGCTCTTCATTAGACAATCTCAAACCTTCAACATTAAAAATAAAAATAAAAAAACTAATAATAATAACAAATAAAAGCATAATACAGAGCGGATAAAATTCAGAGAGTACATTGATATGAATATAAGTAGATTTACCTTGATGACCCAAAATACGTTGGCGCATATTTAAAATTCCATCAGATAAATATTCCCAACAGTGTTGCCAAACGCATTCCGGAAGGACCAAAGAATCTGACATTAACAAAGTCGCAAACAAATTCCTCAACATAGTGCCAGATGCCCATTCACTCGCTTCTGTAATACCATCAATATATTCTCTGTCATCATCTAATAGCCCCAATGCATAGCAAGCATCCTTATATGTATCGTACTGAATACCATTAACAAATATGATTTCCTCATAGCTCCTGCAACCCCAAACAACATTAAGCAATAGTCGCAAATAGTATAACTCTCCAGTACCGGGTGCAACATAACCAAGACGCCCAATAACCAATTGTTTTTGTCTTGGTTGCCATTTCCTCTTATCAGCTTTCCATGTAAAAAAAAGTAGGAAACTCAACATACTTTAATTTCCTAGCATCTTCGTAGATCCGATTTGCTTCAAACCATGCAGTAAACATACTTTATTTAACAGTCGGATTATTTACAACCTGGTTTAAAGAAGTAGATGGTTTGAAGATGACATTCTATTCGTCAGGAAGATGAAAGTGCAACCGAACAACAGATGGCTCCATGTAATGAATATCATAAGCAAAGATTTTCCCCGCAGCTTCACACGATGACACATATCTACAGTCATAGTACATAGCAATCTCGTCCGCGGGCTTCTTTCCATCGAGGTCCTCATTAATCTACTGATAAAATTTGACTGTGACACGATCATACCCTTTGTTGACATATTAAACAAATACTTGATCGACCGAGTCTGATTGCACCATTCAACGTTAATATGTGCACCATATTTCATTAAAAGATAATGATTATGAGGAACGACGAACCTATTGTCCAATTCAACGCCATTCTTGATAACTGTTCTACCATCGTTTCTACGTCGATATTTCGGAAAACCGTCATCATCAAAGTAGTTTCTTCAACAAACTGTTTGGGGAAATTCTTGCTGCATCGATCATTAACCATACATGGAGAGTTTTTTCTCGAAGATCCACAGGGACGATGCATCATCAAATCTTTTACAGCAGCATAATAATTAGGATCAGTTTCCTTGTTTGGGATTTCCGCTGAAATAATGGCATCAATATCATCTCCATTTGGCTTCTGTAGATTATGCGGCAACCACAATAGAATGTGTGCATGAGGCAAACCACGTTTTTGAAACTCAATGGTGTACATGGCTGCAGATAAAAATAAATAAATCATAAATAAAATTAAATAAATCAAACACATCGTATTATTTTAACTTACCTGCTCTTACTGTTCCAAAACTTTATTTTCTTTAATATCCCTCATGAGCAAATCCAATTTCATTTTGAATATTCTCGATAATATATCAGGTCGATCTTCAGCATTCAATCCCCTTTTTTGTAAAAATCGAACAATCTCGGGCCACTTGGGATTACATGTAAAAGTGATAAACAATTGAGGATAGCCAGACCACTTGCATATTGACATGGCGTCTTGATAGTTTTGAAACATATACCATGCACTTCTGGTATGAGACGGCGGTAGATAAATTCTCTTCCCTTGTTTTGAAGGGTCCGTCTCACTTCTAGAGACAGCATCAGTCAGACCTTTGAACGTATCACATCGAAACTCTGGTTGATGCAAGTGTACATATGTGAGACGTGCAGACTCAACCATAGTATACGCGTCAACTAAGAATTGCTGAAATAATCTTCTAGAAAACAAAATATTTGGAGACTCGCAATATCTTTCTTGGAGGCGAAATGCAAAAAATTCCCTCATACTTAACTTCTTCTTTGCAGTGGCAGAATCAATATCTTCGCCTCTATGAAAAATACCCTCTCTAAAGCCATCTTGACCATAAACCATAAGTAGAGGATATTGCAAAGCAAGATAAGACGGATTAAGCTCGGTTATTCGCTTCAATGAACCCGATCGATTTTCTACAACAATATCTCTGCTTCCGAGATCGGTTTCAAAATCACCGACATACAATGCAGCGACTTCATCAACATTAGGCAAATTGTATGTCCTTCCATCAAGTGTCCGCTTTCCAATCAGCTTCAATTTAACATCTGCTTGGGTTTCAATGCGAACCCTTTCAGAGTGAAATCTAAATGACCTCACAAGCCAATTATGGTCGTCCAACATTTTTTTTAAATCCACAACAATTCCTTCGTGGAACGTGGCACCATCCACATCGGACCTGTTCATCAAATTTTTGACAAACCATAAAAAAAATTTTAAAATTTAAAAGTATAATATTTCATAGACAATAAAAAAATATTTTAAAAAAACAATTTCAATACTTACCAAATAGCTTGCAATCTATTTTGCACTTCGTTATTAGTGTCATATATGTGCAACTGACAAAACTTTGGATCGTCTCCCAGAGGTGGTAATAGACTTCCAATCCTATGATAGTTCTGGCCACACAATTTGAACACCGGTGGAGACATTCCAGAGTTAACACTCTTGTCTATTTTTCCACCCATTGATCTAAAAGAGAACATCATATTGTACATCCGAATGTTTTGTTGGAAGTGTTTAGCTCTCTCATGTCGGCCATATAGCAAGTCAATCAATAATGGTGGAGGAACTTGCATATATGGCAATTGTACCTTTCCGTGTGAGCAACAAAGGGAATACTTTGGTTCCAATGAATTGTGTCGTTTATCAATTCTCTCCTCATGCCAAAATATTGCAGCACAATGTTGGCATATGCGACATACATCTCCTATGTCAAAATATTCTACAAAATTAAGAATAAAGAAATTAGTTTACAAAAAAAAAAAATTATATCAAGTTGGTAAGATGTGAGAATTAGTTTTTAATAAAAAATAACGGTGAAATCAAGGGTAGGTTAAATGGGCGGTGCAATATACACCCCATTTTTTAATCTTCACACCCACATTTTATTGAGGAAGATGAATATGCCTCTTATTATCAGCTATGGACAACCGATGATGTAAGTAGAATGTCAGCCATGGTTGGCCAAGTACCGTACATGGATACTCGGCCATGCATGGCCTTTGTTTGGCCGTTCATTTCTTTTTTTTTTTTTTTAAATTCATAATGTAATTAATTTATATTTAATAATAATCACGTGTTAAAAATATTAATTATTTGTTTATGATAATAATAATTTATATTTAATAGTAATAATTATTAATAATAGTTATTTATCCATATCAATAGATTTTATATTTATAGTTACTATAAAAATACATAATTGTAACTCTAAAAAATCTTGCAATTAATATTAATTAAATATAGTCATTTTCATATAATTTTATGCTTTAATTGTTTTATATGTAATTAATTAATTATTATTTTACATTGCAATGTTAATTTATTCACAATGTTAGATATTTTTTCAAATTTATTTTCATTTAGATTTTTTGCAATTGACATGCTACCTCGATCAATGTTACGGGGGTTGGGGGGCAGCGCCCCCCGTGGGGGCTCGGGGGAAACCCCCCGAAAGGTAAACGGAATTTATATGTCAAAAGTTGCGTTTGATACGAATATAATATTTAAATTTTATGAAACTATAAACCAAATATATATAGCCATAAAAAAGCTAAAAAAATCTATGACAATTTGTTGTTATTTTAATGCAATCATTATAACCCAAATCTGGTGACCAGATACAAAGCCCATATCTGATGACCCGATACAAAGCCCATAATCTAGATGCTTCTATTATTACCGACTCTTTAAATGAACCGATGAAACCTAATCTGTCTAGCTAAGATCCTAAAACACCAACATTTTTCTTCGCTCCTGAAATGCCGCCTCCTCATCCTCGGTATTCCTCCTCCATCTGAAACTCACTCTCAGATCTAAACCTTTTTCTCGTCTCCCATCCTTAAACAACTCCTCCTTCCATATTATCCAGCAAATCTTTTAATTTCGCTTGGTTAACTATTCTTACATCTTATGCTCTGAGACAAAAGCCATTTCATCTCAACATTAGAATCGAGATTAAGTGTTTTTCAAACAGATCCGAATTTTTTTTTTTGTTGTTCTTCAAGTATAGCATTTTTATTACTGGTAAATCGGATACAGCGGTGTAAATATGGCTCTCTATGTTCGATCCGAGAGTGATTGAAGTAAATGGTAAGAAGATCTTAAGCTATTTCAAATTTTCTAGATTTAATGTATGTTTTATGGATTTTCTGGTGCGATTTCATTAACTTTTTCGGTTATATCACACAAGATAGCATAAAATGAACGACCGAACTTAACAAATTCTGATCTCATATTGTCATCCTACCGTGAAATCATCTCAATATGACAATACAGATTCTTGCTTTTCAATAGATCTGGAAATTTTTTTTGATCGTTCTCGAAAGAAAAAATTTTTCTCTACTGCCAAATCGGATATGCGTTGGAAATATGAAAATTAATGTTCAGATCTGAAAGTGATGGAACTAAATCGTAAGAAATTATTAAGCTATTTCAATTGTTATAGATTTAAATTATATTTTATGCATTTTTTTGCTCGATCTGTTGAGTTTTTTGGTGATATCAGCAGATGAACATATAAAAAGAATGGCTGAGCTTCGGATAGATTTTTTGCGCTATACATAAATAATGACTGAGCTCTGTTAAATACGTTAAATGTACCATAATGTTCAGGTAAATTTGTATATCTTATAGTTACTAAATTTAATTGTTAATCGGGCAAAATCAAAAAAATCCATTTGAGCTTATTTTAATACTTAATGTCTCTTCGTCTTCACCAAGGCAACTATAGGTACACTTCAAATATGAGTTACTATTTTTGTTTTAAATACGTTTCCGTTTGATTTTTAGAAAATTGAGTAAATGAGATTATTATTTACCCAAAATACTGGCCACTATCAACTTTTATTATTATTATTATTTGAATCTTATTCAACTCATTCACTTATAAATTTTAAATCTTATTTGCAGGGCATTATAATTGTGACTGGATATTACTTTGTTTTTGGTAAATTAATCTGTTAATCTAGTTTTTATAAGTTTCAGCAAAGAAGAATGACGTATATTTGAGTATTTGTAATTCGTGTATGTAATTTGTATGTAGTTTTCATGTCATGTAATTTTATTGGATGTAAAATTAAATATGTAAAATCTTTGTAATTTATGTAATGATTGCACAAGTCCAACGACATCATTCAAGAGAGCAGCACAAAAAAAACCAAGAAAAAAGGTAATATATAATATTTCTAACACAAACTCTTTAATGATGATTTATTTTTACTAAATATTACTTCTGGTTTGTTCTAAATTTTTTCCCTTTCGTCTTTTTTTGCTTTTTCTAGCATGATAAAGAAATGGTATTATCAAGGAGCAACACTCAGAACATACTGTGTCATTCATTGTGGACAGGTAACTCTAAATCTAACACTGGTCTACTGTGTTTGTCAAATATCAGGTTGAATAATATAATTGAATATAGTTAAAATTTTAGAAATAGGATCATGTGTTGTAGACTTAGACAATAGCAAATCCCTTTAAAGAGAAAGATATTACAGATAGTATAGACATAATGCTATTGCATAGTAAGTGTATAACATACATATGAACTAAACTATAGAAAGAATCGGATATATCTCAAACTTTGAACATCTAATTATAAGTTGAACACTATAGAAAACTATTTAAATACAGTATTTTTACCAGTGTTTGGACCATAGCTTGAGTTGCCTTGATTACCTGAAAAATGAAAAATCGACATTTTCATTAGTGAGCAACCACTAAAATAATAAACACATGTTCATAAATCATCCACTGTTTGCATGAAAAGCTTTCTTTACATTGAGTGAAAATTGATGAGGCATTACTAACTGCTCCAGAACTTGATCTTTTTCGTTTGCCTGCCAATTATTTAAAATAGACATGATTAAAATTAAATAAAAAAAGTTAGGACAATCTAAACAAACACTTTGATACCTGAACTTTCAACCAATGGAGTCGAGGCAGTTCCCAAAGAATTACAACTTCCAATCGCTTGTGCCGTACTGCCTATGTGAGAAATATTAGGTTTTTTGCCTCGGTTCACATTCTGGACTGCTGCAGTATTAGTTTGGTTTGTAATGTCACTCAAATGTAACCTGTTGTTGCTAGAACCACCTTCAGTCATAATTGAACGATGATGAAGATAATGGTAACCAACTGAGAATATGAAAGAATACAGAATTTGCAGAAAGAGAAATTGTAAAACCAGAAGAATCCCCTTTTTAAAGAATTATTATACTATTTAAGGCTATTGATTAAATACTTGACATAGATAAATAGTATTAGGCTGCTGATTTGTTGCACATTTTTCATTAAAATACATTTTTTAATCTAGGAATATAGTATAAAAAATGTGATTTTTCGTACCTACTTAATACAACTTTCCAAACCTATTCGTGGATATAATCCTGATGATTATTAAGGCTATAAATTTTAGATTAAGTCATGCTCTTCATTACAAAGAATTAATGCCTGTCTTGATTTATATTACTTTTTTAGATTGTTATAAATTTTAAACTACCTAAATACCTTTTGGATGTTATATTTATATTAGAATGAATTATATTTACATGAATAAAAATAGTCATTGTAATAGTACCTTAAATGTTTGCATGAATGAATATTTAACTATTGAATAACGAACGATAAATGAATAGTGCATGAATGGATTAAGTTTTGCTGTTTTTACTATTTTCATTAGTAATTTTAATGTCAACTATATTGCGTATGTTAGTATTTTCGTTTTGATGAATGTCTCCCTAGATGATATTAAATTATAACTTTGAGCAATGCTTGGAGTACACACACTTTTTGTGTGGTAAAATACCACACACTAATAGGGGTATGGGCCCCCCTACATTCAGGGGGCATTTTGGTCGTTTTGTATTTTGTGTATTAGGGTGTGGTATTGTGTGGTAGTAGATTTGTGTGTACTTCTAGCATTTTTCTATAACTTTTTAACTCCTTAAATGGCTAATATTTCGTGACCTACCCTTTGCTGGAACCTCTCTTGAAGGTCTCAGTAACTGGTGGGGATTATGGGAATATGACCATTTAAAAATTGTGATCGGCTAATATTGAATGAATGGATGTTTCATTGTTGTCTTTTGTTGAATAAGTAGACAATGGTTGATTTGATTATATCAACAAATGATACGTGGTAAATTAGAACTTTAGCTCCTAGTATTGTGATGCCATAGGTTCTTTAAACGTCCACCTGTTGAAACCTCTTTTGAAGGTGTCAGTAACAGGTGGGGGGTTATGGGAATGACTGTTTAGAAGTTGTGATTGGTTAATATCGCATAAATGGAGGTTTCATTATTCTCTCTGTGATGAATGGTTGATGTATGGTTGGTTTGATGATATTAACGAATGATACATGGTAAATTAGAACTTCAGGTCCTAGTATTGCATTTGCGAGTTGTTGCATTAGTTTTGGTGAGTTTAATGTTTTACATGTATGCTACGGTGGTGTGATACGTTTTTATCTTGATAGAAATCAATGTTTCTAAAGGCCTGAATATTTCATGATTATGAGGATTAAAAAAATGAAAAACAAACACGTAAATGGAGAAGAAATTTATTGTAATAAAATTTATTGATAACTTATGATCGTTATTCAATACTTCATTGAAAACTAAATGCAAAATAAATCACTCTTAGGAAAATAAATCACTCTAGTTTTTTTCTAATTTGATTGGCTTCATCTTCTTGGTAGATGACATTTGGGTCTCCAAATCTCCTCTTTCAAGTTCATCATCATCAACCTTTTTCTTTAAGGGCATCATTGAACTTTCCCCTGACTCGAAATCAGATTGTTTCTGAAATAGAGAATAGAAACGTATGTCAATTTTTAAAAATGTTTCATTGCCATAGCGATTATGTAAAGTTAAAAATCAAATTTTTTTATAGAAAATTACCCTCTTGTCATTGCTGTTGACAGCAGTGTCATTCTCTCCATCGGAAAGTATTTGGATTTCTAGATCTTCTGCTATACCGTGAATAGTTTTTCTGTAGCTTTTCACCATGTCTCCAACATTTACGAGTGCCTTCACCAAATATGTCTTATCCATACCTTGAATGTGCTCATGCTTTATCTGAAATTTGAACAGGCACTTCTTTCCAATGATGTCTTCAATCTCACCAGGGATTGTACTCTCATCCGCCTTTCTCTTAAAAAAAAAAAGGAACATTAGTATCTCATTTGTATATATGTGCAATTCCTTCCAATTGTTACTCACAATCTAACAGACCTTGCCAATTATCTCTTTAATTTCTTGTGCCGTCTTTCCAACCAAAGTTTTGGAGCCACTGTCCCAAAGGAGTAAAACAATACCCTTCGTACCATCGACCACCTTCACCTTGAGTCTATATTTCATGACTCCATGAGAACAAATGGTGTCACAATCAGAACACCTGAAACCTTCAGTTGTTGGTGCAAGTTTTTTTGAACATTTAGTGCAAGCATAATATGACCAGCCACCATGCAGGACGTCTATTATTGTAGCCACAATCCAGAATTCCCCTGTCTAAAATTGTACTTAGGAATTAGGGTAATTTGTAGAAATAAGAAATTGAACGAAAATACAATAATTTGATACTGTTGTCACCTTATTAGATGCCAAAATGTCTTCTAGCTTTTTGACTTTGAGGTCTCCGCTTTGAATTTCATCTGTCGTTGAAATATTGCTACTTGACAAATAACTAATATTCACCGAACTGCTACCTATCTCGTCTGTTATTCTGCGTATGTGATATATGGAGGAATGATTAGAATTAGTAAAATGTAGTCATTATTATGTAGTCCTAAAAATGGACGCATTACTTGTTCTTGAATCCAATAATTTCTGGAATGTCCTCATTGATTATTACTCTTGTTGAGTATGTAGTGATTAAGGACACATAACCTAGAGTTCCATTGAGAAAAGTAGATGTTAGTACAAGTATGTAACATAGTAAAATACATTTGAAAAGTGTCATTACCTTGGAAGAGCTTTGCTCTACATAGCTGAATTACTATCACAACAATAGGACCGCGTCCTTCACATGTGAGATACTCAACAACTGTGTGTGCATGGTTTTCCTATAAAGTAACTTTGATAGAGTTTTTCCTATGGTAGATAACATATGGTTAACCACAAATACAATAGAATTAACTTTAAAATATAATTGATAATGTATTAAGATATAGTTACTCGTTATCCTGTAGAGTTATCTCAATGTTGTTGGATCTGGCCAATCTGCTATTATCCATGTCAGTAATTTTTTCTATGACATCTGTGTGATTAAAATAATTTCAAACTGAGTAAACTGTTAAAATTCAAAAAAAATAAAAATGCATAAATGATCTAAGGTTACAAAACATTGCCCTCGTATCAACGCTAGGATCACTTGTGAGGAGACCGAGATCTTTGAAATCAAATATGCTGCGAGGAAACTCTAATCTCTTCTCAATATAAACCAAGGTTGACCTCATTAGTTTCAGTCTCCATTCATGATCTGCTGCTTTGTAGAATAGCTTATTCGCAACAACAATAAAATGCATCATCCTGTAAAAGCCTCCCTCTCTAATGCGATCATTGAAAGTATCAATCAGATTGTGCGCAGCAGTTGCTTGAATACGTGTGCCCCAGAGACAAAAACAAATCAAAATAGTAAGTTGCTCTAGATAGAACATTAAGAAACAAAATACAAAATCACTTACTTCCTCATCGATGAATAGTAACTCCATCGTAGCCATCGGGTTGTGTATGCGTCAAAAACCATTTTCGTGCCACGGATACGCGAATACCCCATTCAGATTTATGATCGTTAATTTGGCTTAAGTAGCTCAACCACGTGGCCATTATGAATCGAATGATATTGTATGCTCTGTAGGTTGGTTTTGGGAATTACTGTCTATTTTTGTGATGAGGAATGAGAACACGGCTATTATTTATAGTCTAAAGGTAGTATGTACTATGTTTACAAAACTGTCTAAGTTCGTTGTTGTAATCAATGTTTAGGCATTATGTATTTTGTTTACAATACAGTCTAAATTCGTTGATGTAATAATAATACCATGATTTTATGTCAGTCAATTTTCTGTTTTTAATATAAATATAAATTTAGTAATTTAGTAATTTAGCAATAGTTTAGCAATATTAATAATAATATGATTACCTTTTATGCCAGCAAATCTGCTAATAAACATCTTAATTGCTAATTACAATTAAGATCTTAAATCACTTTTCAATAAACATTGCACAGTGGGCAATTATTCAGGATTTCAGCAATGATTGTAGTAATAAAAACCCATGCAATATGCCATTTTTTATAATTCATTGTTAATTTATAAATAGTAAAAAAAACAGACTTTTTTATTTTTAATTAAAAAGACCACAACAGCAGTGCCAGCATGGCACTGTCAGCATGACAGAATGCCTAGCTGGCACTGCTAGTACTATAATAGTTAGATATGTATAGATTTCAGCATGAAATATCATATCATTAGTTTAATATGACAACACGTCACATGATCAAAGTATTTATTTATTTATTATATACCAACTTGGCAACACAGTGGCAACCCACATGTAACCAGAGAGATACCACGAATCAATCATTAATTTTAATCATTTACGACCTTAAAATGGGAAACACACGTCAATGACAGCCCTCAAAGCCAAAAAGTCGTCCTTCTCGCTTTTCCTTTCTTTTCTTTTCATTTATATTATTTTTTTTATTCAAATTACCATGCACGTGACGACCGACGATATGCAGTTTTATTATTATTGTTTGAGATAAATGTATTCACAATTAATTTTCGAATACATTTTTAATTCTTCGTGATTATATATTTGTTATACTGTTAAACTTTTATAAATTAATAGATCTCAAATTGACAAAACATGAAATTAACAAGATATTAAATAAGAAATAAATTAATATTTTATTAATTAATTTACTAATTAATAAATTTTTAATCTATCAAATTATTATTTATTTTCTGAAAAATTTCAACAAAAAAGAAAATATTTTTGTACCTTGTTCAATGTATATTATTTTTTAATTTATTGTGTATACATTATTAAATGGGTTATTTCATTCAACGTGTTACATTGTTCGATGTATCATATTATCTTACATATTAAGGAAAGTTCAAAATTAAATTAAAGATATATCAATTTAAAGAAGCAGCAAGTCACAATTTGGTCATTCTTTATGAAATCACTACAAATGAATAATTAATTATATGTATTAAGACACTATTAGTTTATATATTGTATGAAGTCTATATGAATTCTCAAATTTCTATTATTATTTTATAAATTCAACCAATTATTAAATTAGAACATTGTCGTGAAGTTGGGTCCGACGAAAAATATTATTATTTTAGAAAGAGTATTAATTAATCAAAGCTTTAAATTATCAAGGTTCTAGAAACATTGCTCTGCATTTGTGTAGCCTAGCATGAAATAATGCATTTAAATGGGTGATGGGAGTTGATTTTTAATAGTTTTTAAAGGTTTTTAATGTAAATAACGAGAGACAATGAGTGGAGTTAAATGATGGAGATTTATGGATGTGATGTGATATGTAGATATGATTGATTTAGGATAAAGAAATAATAGATAAAAAAGTGGTAAAATTTTTTTTAAGGGTTGCCTAATACCCTATAAATCAGGATAAGAGGATGGATTACCAAGCTAAATCTGTGGTAATCTATCCTTGTCTTCCTGGCTTGAGATAAGGGCACTTAATGCGATGAGTAATTCCACGCCAGTCATTTGCAAAATAATGACCGACAAAGGCAAAATCAGTAAGATAAACCATTGGGTGGCCAATTCCACAAAAACTTCATCAATGTTGTGTAAAGGACAACTATATTGTCATCATCACTGTATTAACTATATACACCACATTTTAAATGCACTACAATTAACAAATATTTTTAATAACTATACAAAAATATTTGTTGTTAGTTTTTTCTTATTCGATTGTGTTTTATTTTTTTATTTAAGAACAAATTTGTAATTGCACTGCAGAATCAGATTTCCGTGCCAAAAATGATATATGTAGGGATTGAGTTAGGGAATGAGTTAGGGAACGAGCACACTTATATCAAAATGCCCTTAAAGGCTAGATTTTGAAATTTCATTTAAGGATAATTTGGTAAAAAAAACAATCATATTCCCTAAACCCTACCCTGAACCCATTCCTACCCATATAAATGTTGTTTCCATGCTAATATATATATATATATATATATATATATATATATGTATGTATAATACTAGAGTATTTCACCATATTTTTTTAATTCATTTTGATTTGATTTTCTTTTACACTTTTTTTAATGTTTTCCTGCTCAAAATAATGCCAGCTCTTTTTTCCTTTTCTTTTTTTTTTCATTTTTAAAGATGCTCCTTTCCTCCTTTTTTTTTTTTTTTTTTTTTGTAATCGTCTTCTTCCTTCTTTCCTTTCTCTTCTCTTTCTGATAATGATTTC
Organism: Jasminum sambac; assembly: GCA_018223645.1. Taxonomy (NCBI): domain Eukaryota; kingdom Viridiplantae; phylum Streptophyta; class Magnoliopsida; order Lamiales; family Oleaceae; genus Jasminum; species Jasminum sambac. Next base: position 34,477,513 of record CP073648.1, read on the forward strand.
AATTCGTCTTACCCTCAATCTCTCAATCTCGCTAATCTCCATCAACTGACTTCAATTTTTGGTTGATTTCAGAATCAATCTTGGGCTAATTGATTCTTCTCTCTCTCTCTCTCTCTCTCTCTCTCTCTCTCTCTCTCTCTCTCTCTCTTGTTTTCTCCATTTACGAATCTTCACTGATTCAACCTAAGATTTCTGAATTTTTTTCTTGGACTATTTGCTGAATTGATTTTTGATTTGAAGAACGAATCTGTTGTGCAAATCTCTCATCTTCCCAAATCTCATGAAGAATGAAATTCCCCAAATTGATTTCTATCACAAAAATTCATGTAAATCCTCAAATCATTCCTCTTTGTCCCACAATTGGAATCCTAAGTGCAATCAGCTTACAATAAATATCCTGTGGATCTTTGTAATTCGATTAGAAATTAAAACGGAAATTGTTATGGCTTCCCTCACACAAAAGATTCAGGTATCCGAATTGTGAATTTCACAATTGAATCATGAAGATTTTTCTTATTAATTCAATCGATACTTAATCTTTTCTCCATTGGGCACAGATTGGTGTAAGTACTTATCTTTCCTGAGTTGTGCACTCTCTCCATCTCGAAGATGTTACAATTCGTCTGGTATAACCTTTGAATTTTACTGGATTTTGCTTCCATTATAATAGAACTGAAATTCTCTTTACTTCAAGGATGAAATAATGCTGCGAATAAAATTTCATGATTCAATTGCTAATCATTATGCAATTTTTTTTTTTATTATTATTATTATTATTATTATTATTATTATTATTTGTCTGCAATTATTGTGAAATTGTTTGTAGCAATCATAATATTTTTCATACTATATTGTGATAATTGCACCTTTTTTTTTTTTTTTATGTTAGTTCAATCTTGGAAGTATAATTAACTCATGTGAATATCTAATCTTTAATTGGGTTGTCAGGCGGCATTTAGAAGACTTATCTGTTTGATAATTTGCTATCATTTAATGTCCTTATCTATTTATCTTTTGCTCCTTTGTAGAAATGATGGATGCTATGAAGAAGGTACCAGACAATCTTTGTGTTGGATTGACCATTGAAGAGAGAAATTTGATGTCAATATGGGTATAAAATGTGATTTGATCTCGACCCGCTTCATGGAAGATTTTACGTGGACTTTTGGTGTTTTGTTATTATAATTTTACATTTGCGACATCACTATAAGAAAGGGGTTCCTATTTATATTTGATTGAATTTAACACTGGTAGTAACAAAAGGAGGTTGTTGAAAAATATTTAAAAATTGTATCCTACAATGAAGTTATCTTTGATTATTAAATTTTTTCCTTAAATATTTTTGTTTTTGTCCACATCATTGTTGCATCTATCTTATCTGTTATTATTGTTATCATTTTCCTTTTTTTTTCAATGAGTAAATATTATTCTTGTTATTATTATATTATTTTCCTATTTGATACAATTGTATTATGAACTTTTTAGTCGTGCTTTGTTTATCTACATTTGGAGTGTGAGTTCACCCCCGTTTTAGAAGGTGAATTTTACGTGCAAATATTTGGAAAATGTAAACTTTTTTCATTCCATATTACATTATTAATCGAGAGTTTTAATATGAGTATATTCTTGATGTACTGAATTATAATATCACTTAACCAAGAAAATAAAAACATTTATTCTCTAAAATATTTTTCTATGCAAATATAAATTAATTATTTATTGACATTAATTAATTAATATATATCAAAAAGTACTTAATTTCATATCAGAAATTGTTTAAAAATAAAAATGTCTTTGTAATTTTTTTCACACATTAATTGACATAGATTAGTTATAGTTTTGATAAAAATCCCACGCAATGCAGAGGTATAATTGCGCCACTTGCATCTAAGTTCTTGCATCACTTACAATTATTAAATAATTGAGTAGGCCAATAAAATGTCTCCAAATTTTTTGGTTGTTTCACTTTCATGCATCTACGCCATCTCATTCTTTTTTAATTAGTACATTTAAGTTTCAAAAAATTAGTATTGCATCACTCTATCACAATATATTTTGTTTGTATTAAAATTGTAGTTAGGTTATTAAATTAATTATTTTATAAATAATTAATTTTATTTTTGCTAAAAAATTAAAATTGACTATATTGCAATTAATTAAAATAAATTATATTGCTAAGCTTTAATTGGGTACGATTTCATTAGAGGAAATTTAATCAAAATTACTTATATTGCTAAAAGGGGGAAAATAAAATTAATTTAAAAGGAAAAATAATTAAAATTAATTAGATTGCTATGGCTTGGTAAAATTTTTCTTATAAAGAAATTTTTAGTAACTTATAAAATACTACATCTCAATTCCATCAGGTATGCTCGTATCTCTAGGACGCTATATGTTTGCTAAATAAAAAATTATATTGTCTATCTGCTTTATTATTATAATTGTTTTATATTTCCACTTACTAGGATGTTATGTATTTCGTTTTCTAATAATGTGTTTCCTTCTACGCATATCAGTCGTATGGGAGAAGAGATCAATGGTGCGCTAACAATGAAGGTTTTGGAAGGATGGAATAAATGATGAATAAGAGATGAGTTTGCTTGCTTCTTTAAATGATTGAGTGATTCTTTTAAAAAATAATTTTATTTATCTATTTTATATGTTGTTTGTGAAGTGGAGAGCAATGCATATGATTATATTGAGGATATTGCTGCTATTGATAAGATTGTTAGCAATATATAATTATGCTATATTGAAATTTTTGAGACTTAATATTATGTGCATTAACAAGTCAGAGTTTTACAAAATACAAAGGTTACTCTGTCGAATTTTTCAAAAAATCCCATGGATTTTTTTCTTTTTTTAAAACAAAAAAGTAACATAATTGTTTGATGGAAGTATTTTCCGGTGCAACAGACAGGTAAAGTATAATAGATTAATGTTTTCTATTAGTACAACATTAAAGTATTCATGTTTTCCTATTCACGTTTCCTATCAATCGTTCAATCAGTAATTTTATATTCGTTTGATTTATACTAATTAGTACAATAGTCTAAGAATATTAGCCTTAAACCAGGATGACATTTTTGGACTGTCTTTTGGATATTAAATTTTTCGGTAATAAGTCAGCTTGTGCGCTGTGTTAGATTTGCAATGGTAAGACACTTAATATGTATTTGTAGGTGCATATTACACTAAAAATTTCTTCAAATATTTGACTCAAATATTTGCATTATTTTTATGTGTATATTTTTGTCTTTACTTTTTTTTTTTGGATTACACTTTATCAGCATTATTAGCGACTTTGCAAAATCAATTAATTACTTTTTGGATTGCAAATAATTAGCATGGCTAATTACATGTTAACATAATCATACGCGGATAATTATTTCAATGATTGAGATTTCGACAGAATATTTCAAGCAATGTCTAATAAAAACGCTGGAAATCAAATTTCTTTTCCATTTTTTGTATAATATAGGGTGATTATTTGTATTTATATCTAAATGTTGAGTAGTCAAATTTCCTTTTCCATATGAGCGAATGAGGCAGTGAAAACAATAATTGTTCCTATTTGTCTATCTAAATTAATGTTTCGATTTAAATATAGGTATTCATGAGAAATAAATCAATCTGAATTAGTATCTTTAATTACATATACACAATTGAGTCATTGATGACACTGTTTCCAAAGTTATTTATTTATTTTTAAAATTTCCTTCAGCAAACTCATCCCAAGTTGTCACTCCCACATTGGCGTTGTCCAACGTAGCTATTCTATTTTTATTAATAGTTAAATTCCATTTATGCCTTTCATTCATTAATTTGTTTGTTTGTTTTTTTTTAAAAAAATTTATATCTAATAAAAGAAAACATTTGATCTTATATGTGTTGATGAAATGGGTAAAATCTTAATCATTACTTTTTAGATTTTTCACCAAATTGAGTCAAAATTATATTTATAATTTTTCAATTTACTTTAGACTTATTGGCACAATTAGGATCTAATATTTTAAATCGGTGCGCATTAAAGATCTATCTTTTTTTATTGGTATTTTGGTCCTCAATCTAATTTTTTAGGAGATAATGACTTTTTTGGCGAAAAAGACAATAATACCATTTTATTTACATTAAATTAGATAAAAATATTTATAATCTAGTCCATAATCTTTCAACTAGTATACAATAGTTCTCATCTCCAACACATTCTCCCCCACAACCACCATCGCCGCTCCGGGGAGGCCCAAACACAAATCTGACCAGATAATGTGGTTAAATACTGCGCCTTTTTATAACTTGACCAATTGTTCCATGTAAATATTGTTTGTGAAAATATAAGATAAAATCATATGTAGGTTGAAAGTCCACGTGCAATGCACGTAACGACTGGTATACAAAAAAGTATATATAAAGTATCATTGTCATATATAATAATAAAATGATATTTTGATCGATTCATCATTAGTATTTCTTCATATCTTGTTTTTAATAATATTTTTTGTTTACTCAATTATTTTAATTACTAACATTGCTACTTCAAGAATATTAAAAATATTATTTATTTCATACATTACACATGCAACGCACATGCTTAGAGACTAGTGTGTGTATACATACACACACATACATGTATGTGTTTTTGTATGTATATGGTTAATCCACTATTTCTTTTTCCGTTTTTGTTCTGTTTTTATTTTTTCATCAGAGTCATGGAAGTATGAGGCATGAACATCTACGCTCAACTTGCAGCATTAAAATCTTGGAATACAGAGCATTATATCATAATAGTTTCATAGAAGGGCGCTAGAAACTGTGAAAGCCATAAAGAAAAGCTAGGTTTCAAAAGTTTTAAATTTATTCGTGTGTGGTGTACCTATGCACTCCATTGTTTTTCATTTAATGTGTCAGAGGAGAGTTGATTGGGAGATATTAGGCTTTCTTCTTTTGAAGGTTTCACACAATTTTATATAATCTATACATATTTTTCACCATAGATATATTTTCTAATACAATACCAATCACATATTTTACACGGAATGATGTGAATTCTTCAAAAGAACAAGCCCCAAAAGAAAAAGAAAACTTTGGGAAATGGAGTTGAGGTTTAATTACGTCAAATCTTAGGGCTTAATATATAGGCAATAAGTTTGATTTACTCGAACAATATATTAGATATGTAGTTGAAAATTATGAAAAGTGTATTAAAAAATATAAAATAATTATACGAATGGTTGAAAATAATGTGAGAGAAAAAGTTAGTGGAAATTAATGAAAATATATATTATAGAGAACAAGACTTCAATTGAAGAGTTTGGTACTCCCTCTGTCCCACATAGATAGTCTCATTTTTTATTTTCGTCCACTCCAAAATATAGCCTCATTTTCATAATTAATTTTTTACTTTTCTTATGTGCCCCTATTTAATATGTATCGTGATTAACATATAAGAATTATTAAAGTGGAATGATTATAAATATTACATTCGTTCCATAAATATAATACACTCCCAATTTCACAAAGATACAATTAATAGTGTTGAAGAAGTAAAACTTAAACATGTTTTCTTAATATGCCATTTCATTTATTGGATTCTTTATTTCAATTAATATATTTTGGTAATAATAATATATATTAAATGAGAGTATATAAGACAATTAGGGTATGTTTGATTACCATGATTTTCCATGGAAAATATGAAATCTTGAAAATTATTTTCCATATTGGCTATTTGATTGTAAAATTTTCCATGAAAATTATTTTCGATGTATAACTACTTAAAGCATATTTTAACCTATTTTCCATGGAAAATAATTCTCACCTCTCCCTAGACAAAATATTTTTTTATGCAAGATGGAAAATATTTTCTTTTCCATCTTTTCCTATCAAACACACCCTTAATATTTTTAGTTACATCTTTAAAAGAATATGACCTATATTTTGGAACGAATGAAAAAGAAATAGTGGATTATATTTATAAGACGGAGATAGTAAATGAAAGGATATATTAGAAAATATATTTTAAAATATTATTTTTTCAAGATTGTTAATTAAAATTTTTTAATCTTCGTAAAAATAAATATGAGATTATTTTTATGGGAGGGTGGGAATAGTATTTAATTGGTTTGTGTGCCTTTGTAGCGTCCACACTCCACAGAAGATGGTAAAATACAATAATGAAAATCGAGGATTATCCAAAGCCCATCGATAGTGCTCAATTGGGCCATGCACGACGTCATTGATGAGATAACCCTCCAGATCATTGCAGTTCTGATGTATCCATAAGGTAATTTGTATAAAAGGTCCTTGGTATTTAATTTTAGTCTGTAAATAGTCCATATCTTTCATTTTAATCGAAAATATTTTTGAAAAAGTTCAAACATTGATGTCGTACATAGTTACGATTTATACTCTCTGAAACACTATTTGTTATGCAATTCTAAATCCCATGAAAATGAGGGTTCTTCTTTTTGTTTTATTTTCACTTTTCCCCTTTTTAATTGATTTTGAAATATTACAAACATTTTTTAGAAGTTTCAACTTCTTGTTCATTTTATTTTATTTATATTCATGGAAGAGTACAAAAATTAACTACAAAGGATATTATGTGTTGAAATAAAAGTATAGGGACTATTTGCACAAGAAGGGGGAAAATACTCACCCCTTCTTAGCAAAGTGCCGCTCTTTATATCACGTGGAGCGGTGGAGCGTCACTCTCAATTTACTCACTAAGGCAAACTTCGAAGAGCTTCAAGGAACTCATCAATGGCTGGACAATTCGAGATGCCGCGCGTGAAACTCGGATCCCAGGGGCTCGAGGTATGTGTTAAATCTCCTCATTTGTGTTGCGGATTGGATTCAATTTGTAGATCGAATTAGAAAGTGTTTATCTGCCGAATGAATCAAGAGATCTGTTTGATTCAACCAGTAACCTTACTGATCAGTGCTTACAGCATCGTGAATCATTCATTTAGTGTCTTATTGGTGAATAAGGCACCCGTTATCCATCTTGTTACTAAGTTATGCGGTTTTGTTGAGCGTCTATTTTTTGTCGGTGAATTGGCGTTGATACGCTAGAAAGTCGCTTGTTTCACATGTGGCTGTGGTTTCACAAATGTCGTTTAATTGATTCCATGCGATCAGTTTAACCCTTAGGGTGTGTTTGGTTGGGTGTATTTTCCAGGAAAAAACAAGATTTTTCACGCTTTTCCAATCTTTCTGATTGCATTTTTTTTTTCTCCGAAAAGGTTTTTCAACTTTTTTCAATTTCGTTCTTTTCCTTGTTTTGAACGAAAATAGAGATAACACCATTTTTCAACTTTCCAATTAATCCAATAAAACACCTATAACTATCATTTTCCTTCAAAAACCTTTTCCCAAAATTCATTTACCCAAAAAACATTTTCCTTCGAATTATTTTCCGGCTTTGCAATCAAACACACCCTTAGATTATTCTAGTGTAAAGTAAACTGATTTCTGTTTTTTTTTCTTTTTTTTAATTTTATTTTTACCCCCGTTTGAGCTTTAGATATTTTTCAGCTAAAGTCATCTTCAACATCAGAATAAGTGGGTTCACAACTTCTCTCACTATTTTAACTGCACGTAGATTTCGACTTCAAAATTTTAGATCAAATAAGCACTTCTGTTTAGCCATCGGACACATGACCAAGTTCCATAGGTGCACCAATGGCACCAACGTAGTCGAATATGTTGGTTCATCTCCAACATGGGGCAGCTGTAGGGATGATGCTCCTCTTTTGTTTGCGGGTTTGGCCCCCTTTTCTTTTTGAAATGAAATATGGTTTTGGTGTTTTTAGGTTGAAGCAACTTTTTCTTTTTTCATTTTGAAATGAAATATGCTTTTGCTGTTTTTCAGTTGAAGCAAGTCCCCCCCCCCTTTTTTTTTAAATATAGTTTTTGGGTATTCTGAACCTTCTTATCATGTCCGTAATTGTTTTCAGTTGTATGGTGTTATATGTTTTATATTGTTGAATGTGACGAAATCATTTGTAATTTTCAGGTAATTATGTGCTTGATAGTTAACAAAAGCTATTTAACGGCTTGTTTGATGCAGGCTTCTAAAAATTCATTCTCTTTCTACTAATTAAATTGATCTTGACAAATTTTTTGTAATTTTTATTTTTTATTTTTTAAATTTTAAAACACAGATTCAAAAATCATTAGGTAAGAATTTCTTGCAAACCAACACTGTAAATAGTCGAGTATGAAATTAGTCAATTTTTACAAATACTGTATTATTTGTTGGTGGGGCATGAGATAGTAGGATGGTGTAAAAGCTGTGCAATTGTTTATGTGGTTGGAGATGGCCTGAAAGTTAATTGAGATAGTTCTGGAAGGTTCTTTATTCATTTGTCATAAATGGATGTTTGTTGACAGAAGGTAAGACATTGTGGATGCTCTGCTTCAAAAAGAGCTTTCTAACCCACTTAACGTATATAGAATTTATTGCATATAGAATTCTTGCTTGCTGAGTCAATGTATTCTCGTGCCGCATAAAGCTCCTGAAAATTGATTGGCAGAATGCTATCATTCATTAGTTTTTCTTAAATCGCATTCATTCATCTAATAATATTTTTTTGTCTTAGGTATCAAGGCTTGGTTATGGCTGTATGGGGCTTTCAGGTTTCTACAACAGTCCTGTCCCCGAGGAAGATGGAATTGCAATCATCAAAGAGGCTTTTAGCAAAGGCATTACATTTTTCGACACATCAGATGCCTATGGTGGCAATGAGGAGTTGGTGGGGAAGGTATGTACTTTCCAGAGAGAATTATTCTTGATTATGGCTGGAGTTTCTAGATTTATATGCATACAATATGTTTTGCTTCTTGTGTCCTTGAAAAATGACGTGAGCAACAAAGATAAATGCCATGGGGTGGAATTATATGAAGCTACATTTCCTTACATTTAACGTTGTGATTATAGAAACAATGAGAGAAAATTTTTGTAACAGGAAGGAGAAAAATATTGAAATAAAGGCAGGCAGCTTCATCTATTTAATAGACGCCCATTTTCTTTGAAGCTCCCTATGATTGTTGAAATTGTTATTACTTATTAGAGTGATGAGTCTGCTAATGGTTTTGTTCAAAAGTTGAGAACTATGATTGATAAAAGTTCGGCTATCATATTAAGTTATCATATTAAGTTGAACAATGTCTCCAAGGCATGCAGCATTAAAATATTTGAACATGTCAAGAATTTCTCTTTGGAAAGTAATAAGATTTTGTTGTTAGATGATCCTTGTATGAAAGGTGTTTGATTTTCTCTGTTATCTATTGTTATTAATTAAATTGCTAAAATGTAATGCATAAGCATTTTGTGGTCATTGTTGACTTATCTTAGCTTTGAATATAAATTTGTAGGCTCTAAAGCAATTGCCTCGGGAAAAGGTTCAGTTGGCAACCAAGTTTGGTGTGGCTGGATTTGATGCTGCTACTGGAGTTATAGTCAAAGGCTCACCTGAATATGCCCGCTCTGCCTGTGAGGCTAGCTTGAAACGTCTTGGTGTGGACTATATTGACCTTTACTATGTACACCGAATTGATTGTACTGTGCCTATTGAATACACCGTGAGTTTTTTGGTTTTCTTTTTCCTCTGTTGAGTATGGGTTTCTTTGGTCTTGTATGTACATTAGGTTAGTGCTGTTAACAATGTTTCCTCCGTGCTTGCACTTAATTAGGGTGATAGGGAATAGATTATAATTGTTTTTAAAGGTTTTTAATGTAAAAGAGGAGAGAGAATGAGTGGAGTTGCGTGGTTGAAATTTGTGGATGTGATTGATTTAGGGGAGAGAAAAAGGTTGAAAAAAGTGTTTAAAACACTTTTAAATTGTAGCCAAACGGGGCAAATATTGTTATTATCATCATGCTTTCTGTTTGCCTAGAAATATGAGAGGCTTGTTGATAAAATATTTTTGAGTGCAGATAGGAGAACTTAAGAAGCTAGTGAACGAAGGTAAAATAAAATATATTGGATTGTCTGAAGCTAGCCCAGACACAATCAGGAGGGCTCATGCAGTTCATCCTGTTACTGCTATTCAAATGGACTATTCCCTCTGGGTTCGTGATATTGAAGCTGAAATAATTCCGCTTTGCAGGTTTTCCATATTTCTCAAATATTTATATTGAAGCCCTTATTAGATATTACATTCTCATTTAACATGTGGACTACTTGCCATTTAAATGTGCCTCAAGATCAGTTGTCTGAATTCAACTTAAACACGAGCTTGGCCACATGTTTCTTTCAAGAAAATATTTATAAACAGATGGATATTTTCGTGATCAATTCTGATTCTCACTATGTTTTCCAAACAAATTTTCTGCCACTTATTTACCTATATAAAGTTATAACGCTATTTATGTCAATGTCTATAAACACATTGCTGGATATGAACTAATTTTAAAACAAAGTTTAATTAATTGATGGTGAGTTTCCTACTAGGACTAACACCATTTTACTATAGTCTATTAATGTTTTTCTATTATTTGTTTCCTGAAGTTGATTTTGCATTAATGTAGTTTTGATGAGAATGCTAGAAGCATTTTCCTGCTTCCGATCAACACTTCAATATCTCACACTTCACCTTCTTTCGTCCATTACACTTCCAAGTTTGTGTAGATTTTCACCTTCTGTAACCTTCCTGTTTGAAATACTATCATCTCACGAATTGCTTCTCTTTTTCTTTAAATGGATTTTAGGGAACTTGGCATTGGAATAGTTCCATATAGTCCCTTGGGCCGAGGATTTTTTGCTGGCAAGGCTGTCGTGGAGCCAAGTAGCTCATTGGTAATTTTCCCTGAATATTACTCTTTGCAGTATCTGAAGTCATTTAGAGCTTGTAAGACAAAGCTTTTTGGAGAATATCGTTTCTTATACTCACTTTCAACTCTAACACTCTTTAAAAATTTATTATTAATTTTCACAGTTTTCTACAAGATCTCCATAACTTTCAATGGCACATTTCTAGAAAAATTATTTTTATCCTTCTGTCAAACAAGCTAAGTTTTGTAATCCATAATTCCTGAGTTGTGTAATTCTTGTATTTATTATCAGACGGAGCACCCAAGGCTTAAGGGTGAGAATTACGACAAGAACAAACAACTATATTTTCGTCTAGAAGAGGTGGCTAAGAAGCGTGGATGCACTACTGCTCAACTTGCACTTGCTTGGGTTCTTCATCAAGGAGATGATATTGTACCCATTCCAGGTAAGCACACTAGTCATTGCAAGAAGCTTTACTTTAAACGCGACAAGTTTTGATCTATGTAATGTTGTAATTGAATAGTCTTGCATGATAATGATGTTTTTCCATGCTGTAACATTTGTAGGTACAACCAAAATTAAGAATCTCCACAGCAACATTGAAGCTGTAAAAGTCAAGCTCACAGCAGAGGATCTAAAAGCGATTACTGATGCAGTTCCTATTGACGAAGTTGTAGGGTCGAGGAGTTCAAATGAGGCATTTGATCGAATCACATGGCAGTATGTGAAGACTCCACTCCCACAGTGAACCAGCAAGATGGATATGTTGTGTGGTGTTATGTTTTGAAATTACCAGAGTTCCTATTTCCTAGTTGTGTTTGTGTTAGTGCTTCGGACATGCTCATCTTTCACTAGCTTGTGTGACTCTATATCACAGCTAATAAATACATCGTGTGGCTTTTGAATAATTAGACCTTTCTTTTCTGGTTTGTTTGTTTTTGTTTTCTTTTAATCCAGCAAGTTCAAAATTTGCGGGTTAGAACAACTTATGATGTTCCGTGAAGTTTTTATGTTTTGTAGAGATTTTTCAGAAAATGAGTTTGAAATGAGTAGTAGATATGTAGAGTAAAAATATTAAAAAATGTGAAGACTTGTCAAAGTAACGAAGTTGTTGAAATTAATGTGTGGATAAAGTAATTGGTGATCTTTTATTTACTCGAATTAAGTTTCAATGATTTCCTCAGTCCTCCCTTGACAAAGACATCGAAATCTTCATCTTCTCGGTCCACTCAAAGTTGATTTCTATACCCAAGCACCTAGTCTGCGACCCTCCTCCCTCCTTGGTTGCTTGCGCCTTGACCACAATATTATCCTCCTCCTAGGCACAAGCTATGCCATCTCGCGGCAGGGTTTTTTTTTGTAGTAGGTAGTTGTGTCGGTCTAGTCTTAATGACTTGACTTTTGGAGTAGAGAAAAAAATTCTAGCCTTTCTGAAGTATCCAATTCGGTATTCCAGATAAATGAGAGTTACCTATTTGTTTATAGGAGGTCGTAATTTAATTAATAATGTGGACTGAGAGTTTTGTATTCCAAGAGTAGTACAATTTGTTACCAAAGTAGGAATCAAGTTGAGTTGCTGATTTGCCAGTCATCAAGGGCATCGCGGGGATATCTGCTGTGAGTTTGAATCTTGTGAGCCTCCATTAAAATCTGGAACCAATTATTTTGTTGGTTGACTAGAAATTTATCGCATTTCACATTTTCTGGGTTCGTCATATTTTCCAGAATCTCATTTAGGACAAGCTCCATTCCCCGCAGTATTGAAATTTTTTAGCTTAATTACTTCTTAAATTTTCTAGGTTCATCACACAGCTGTTATAATTAGCATTATATAAACATTATACATTGTCCATTGTGGTTTTTGAACGTTATTGCCTTTACATGTTGTAATGATGTGTAATATCAGTTACACATGTAATGTCCATTATACTAGATAATGACAGTTCTGTGATTCGCATGGTCTAAGTTGAACTTTAAAAAAGCGTCCCTTTAATTTTTTTAATTAATTTTCGTAAAACCAATATGTAGCAACACACAAGGCTCAACTAGTAACAGTAATAATAAGTCAAATACGCAGTAATAAACCAAATATATATATATATATATATATATAAAGCTCAGGTAGAGCCAAATGCAACGTAAGGGGAAAAAAACACAGCCAGAGACAACACTGATGGCTCAAGATACAAACTCAAAGTTAAAAAGCCAAAAATAAGAAATTTATCCAAAGCCAACACAAATGGTACAAGATAAAAATGTAAAGTGAAAGGACAAAAACAAAAAGGCTCAGCCAAAAATAACCCTTCAACTTAAAAATAAAAAATAAATAAAATGAAAAAAAGGGCATACAATAATTGGAAATCAGGTATAACAAATTAAAATGGACCCTTAAAAGTGCTGGGCCTAAATCGATGGCCACGTCTCCTCTGACTTACAAGAGAACCTCCCATGATAATAATAGATGTGTATATAATGACTCAGCAAATTGAACCTGGCACTAAATCTTTAAACCCTCAATCCGAAAACCGCACACCAGATTTTGTAATTTTGGTGATCGGGTAACCTAATTTTTGTAATTAACCTGAAATGGTCATTTTTGAGATATGATACTTAAATGTTTGTTTGTAGAATTGTAGAAGTGTAAAAGATAAAATAATAATAATAATAATTGTTATGAATATAATAATAATATTAATATAATATAATTAATGAGGGAAGTGAGGGAAATAAATTATTATATTTTATTTATGTGAATGACTATTATACCCTGATTAAATTATGTAATTACGATTGTCTTATTCAAGCTTTCCTATAAATAGGGTTTGATTATTAATTAAATTCATTCCTCAGAAATTCCTTATAATTCATTCTCTCTAAATTATCTCTATTATTTCTATACTTTTATAACACGTTATCAAGATCAGTCTCTAACCCTTTAAGTAATATGAAAGATGCTCTACAACAGATCTTATAGATGATTTATCTTCTCAGACGTAAACCTGGATTATTACCAATGAATTAATTTATTAGCAGACTATCTGTAATTATTTTGTCATCAGAGTCGTATAGCCATCAAATCCTCAAATAATACGTGCAAATAATACATGCAATAATTCCTTCTTATCTCTAACTTTTGTCTATCCCTTTCTCTCACCTTGTTTCTCTCTCTCTCTCTCTATCTCTCTCTCACACACACACAAAGAGACACACTGCCACCAGGTTTTAGGTTTTATCCAAGCGATGAAGAGCTTGTTTGCAAAATGAACAACTTCTTAAAGGAAATTAGTTTTGATTGCTCAATTATCATCACTCCTGCATTGAAGATATGAATATATGGAATGATTCGAGAAAGAGAAAAAGGTAAATCATATTATTTTATAATATAATAATATATTAAATTATAACATTCGTTTTCTCGAGATATAAGGAGCATACATTATCAAAATCAAATTTTCTTGACTCCATTATATTCGATTTAACGAGATATTCGATTTGACATCAATATTGATAAGGTAAACTTTCAAAATTTACAAATCAAGACTCCCAACTTTTGAAAAAGTTACAAAAGGGTCCTTAGACTTGTGAATATTTACGTATTAATGCTTATAATGTCAAAACTTTATAAAGAGATATGTGCACACACGCACTTGCCAAAGATCGCCACAAGAATAGCGGTTGGCAAAGTGAGTATGTATTAATGTTTTATAAAGAAATATGTGTAGCGCCACGCACCTACCAAAGACTGCCACTGTGAATCGTAGCGGTGCAGCAGATATTTCGATTCTACTGCTTACTTTGACAATAATTATATTTTGAAGAAATAGTTAGAACAAATTTGATTCTATAGATATTTAAGTCTCAAGTGACTTTATTTATTGCAATTTAAATATCGCAATACTCTCCTACACGATGATGGGTTCAACCATCACTAAACGGAAGATTTTATATATTTATGCACTTTATATGCTAAGTGAAGAGTAATACCTTCTACTAGCGACTCTACTCTGAAGAAGTAGTTAAATGTTATGCAATTTAATTCTCGCGATTTAAATTCGTGAAATTTATATTTATTGCAATAATTCCCATAAGGTAGGTTCGACCACCTATTGGAGGAAATTTAATTTCTCGCAATTTAAATTTACGACTTTAAATTCTCGTGATATATTTCCAATGTGGTGAGTTATATCACACGATTGGTATGAATATTTTCAATGTGGTGGGATATACCACACGTTTAGAATACTTATTACAAATGTGGTTGGATTAAACCCCACAATTGGATAACTGATTTATATATGTTCGATATGAATATTCTATTGATATTAAAGAAGGGATTTGAGCAAGTGATGCGGAATTTACGTTGTATGATGAAATGAAATTGCTCAAAGAATCCCATTGTAATAAAAGAGAAAGAAAATATACCGTGGTGGAAAATCTCATTATGAGATTAGTATATTATAATATGATGAGAAATGCTCTTAAAGAAGTATTTAATAAAGGAATGTTCACTTTCCACGTTTATTGATGGAGAAAATTGAGTAAGTGGTATCTGAAGTTACCATTGGATAAATAAAATGCTCAATAGATCCCATGTTGATATATCAAAGAAAATATATCGCATGGAGAGATTATATGAAGTAATCTCATCGATGATATGAGATTGTATTAATATGAGAATAAAATGCTCTTGAAGAAGCATAATCACTAGATTTCTGTATTTGAATAAAGCCAATATGATATTATTATTATTACTCCAGAAGAAGTACAAAACAGTCGAAGTGGAACATATTGAGAATATCAAAGATGGCAATAGACACTCGAAAATATAAAAATGCGAAAAGAAAATACATATTGAACTCATAAATGAAGGGTGCGTTTCGAGAGTATAAATACTCCGTAATTCTGCCACCCTCAACATCAGGGTTCATAATGAGATATTTAAAGGATCCGAATTTCTTTTTCGCTTGACACCGGTCGTGGCCAAGCGGACTGGGCTTCACAGATTCTTGAACATATGTATGAAATTTGATAAGTAGTTCATCAACAGTACTAGCAGAAATAAGTATTTTTCTCGCTAAATGAGAGATAAACTTATTATCTACACTCTGATCTAGGAACGCTAGTAAGCCATCAAAGAAATTGTTAATATTCAACAAACCTATTGGTTTGACATGAAAGTTCCACTGTACCAACGAGGCTATATTGAATATTTCCTCCAGTGTGTTGTAGCCGCCTGGAAGGACAATGAAAGCATCACTATTATTCATCATATACATCATGCAGTTGTGGATGGATTGCGCTTGTAGCACCAACCTCGCTGGACCCATGGTAGAAGCGGCTCCAATTCGAGTATTAGATCCAACTAAATGGAAAGGTATTACACTCAAAACTCTTATTCCCCATGATGATGACCATTATAAGTCTAGCTAAAAGTTTGTTGTTGGTTCCTCCGTATAGTATATTGATTTCTTGTCTCCCTAACTCTTTTACGAGTCGGTTTGCCATATCCACGTATTGGATATGATCTACCAATTTAGATCCACCAAGAATACATACGGTTTTAATCTGGCGAGGTAAAGACTGACTTGTATGAGATGATTCTAAAATCTCCATATCCATCTCTACTCCTATCTCTCTTTTCGCACTATACTTTTAATGTATGAATATGAGAGATATATGAATCCCTCTATTTAAAGAAAAATTTTCAAACCAATAATTGATTGTACTATTTACTTTTTGACAAATATGAAAGAGAAAAAAGCAGAAAAATTTTAGTGAAATGACATATACCTATCGGTGATTGAAAAATAATATATATATACATATATATATCTTAAAAATTGAAAAACAATATTTACAATTACAAGAAAAACATTGATCTTCGTTATTACACCGAACTTCCTTACATTAATATGAGAAAATTAGTATAGTAAATTTTTCTACTAAATTTACAAACAGGATCTTCTAAAGTAAGTTTTTCAAGACTATAACGTGATTGTTCATTTTTTAATTTGGCCCATAAGGCCATCAGCTCACCTTGTACGTGTCCACTAGGATGTGTCTCAAGAGCCTGTTGAATATCATCCAAAGGCTCCTTACTCAATCCATCCTTAATGAATGCTATCTTATCTTCTCGGTTACTAGACACGTACCCCACAGATTTACATCGAGTGTCACATGTCCACCGAGCACATTTGTAGCACCCTCCTAATCTTTTTGCTCTCCGTTTCTTTGAAAAACTACTTTTACCCATACCAGGCATGTATTTAGAAGGAATCGAAACCTCACCAGATAATCGAACCTTTGCTTCAATCAACCATCGGATATCTTGTGGGATACCCTTATTCATTAGCATCCTCAACCTTTCAAGCCTACTTCGATAAATCCTTTTTAGGATTTTGATCGGTAGTGATGGATAGTATTTTCGAATATTTGAGAGCAAATTATCCATTATTATATATGGACCATTATTATGGTGAATCTGTAAGTGCAGGATAATTTATAAACGCCAGATGAGGTAAGGCTCAGCGCTGGAACAAAAGATTTCGAAACATGAAGCGTATGTGCTAAGATTCCACGCTTGAGCAAAGGATGTGTAATAATGCTACCGAAACATGATGGAATATGTCGGTGAGCTATACATATGATGAAAGTAATAAATCATGTTGAGCACTATACAGATACTAGTGAAATCGATATAAGAATTTACTGAACTAAAAGTTCAATAATATTCGTTTGCAGAACCGGACTGACCATCCCGGTTTAAATAATTATTGAAATCAATATTTCAAGTGAAGAATTAAAAGAATTCTTCAATGATTGTTCTCGATAAATGATGAAATCATTACTAGCCAATATTGGAAATAAATTCCAAATATATCTGGAATAAAGGATGAGAAATATGGGCCCACTCATCCTCCATGTGGACTACTAGATATTATGATATGGATCCACTAGATAGTCACATGTGTATATGATTCGTAATTTGAAATTTACGAAATATTTGCTCACGGTATGAGCATGATTTTGATTTAATGATAAAGCTAGTAAATGTATATCCCAATACTTGAATAAATCCTAAAGGATTGAGTATGCATACAAGTGGGATATTATGTGGCAAATTATTTAAAGTCCTCCAATAAATTGCCAATATCGAGAATAGACTGCAAACTATATAAATTCTCATATTAAGGCTGAATGATGAGAACATATATGAGTTTTAGTGTTCTAAATTTTCTTAGCATGAGGGGGGGGAGTATTAAAGGTTGAAAATGATATGTGAAATGCATCATACTATATCCTCACAATTAAAATATGAACTTGAAGTTCAAAGATGTATAAAAGATGCTATGAACAATCACATATATCAGTTAAGATGCTTTGATAAGTTAGCACGCCAGAAGCGTTGATATTATGAGATTTCCCCAATCATATATATCGAAGCAAATTATTAAAGATGGTCTTAATAACGGAGGCATATACTCTTGAAGAGTATATAGACATAACTATATTGTGTAATCCTACAAGAGGATTGATAATGAGATATCTCGATAAGTTATGTCGATATGGGAAAAGAAATAAAATTGAAAGTGTCGACACACTATGAAAAGATAGCGCTACATACTATCAATAATAGTGAGGATATTAAAATCCATCGAAAATGCCGATGCTGAAATATATGCCCTTATGATTAAAGTGTTCATGCACGGGTTTAATGAGAAATGAGAATGAAACTCTTGAAGAGGTTTCAAATGTATTATTGTATCAGTGCATGCAACGGCTCAAAATATCTACATTGATATTGTTGAGAAATTCATATGCTGTACTCTTTTCCTTGATTGATGTTTTTGTCCCAAAACGGGGTTTTTCTCAAACAAGGTTTTTAATGAGGCAGCCCAATCTCAACTACTATGAAATCTCTAGAAGAGATTTAGGTATATATCTCGATATAGTGAGAAAATGGGATCGAAACTGTTGATTGCATATATACACTAAATATAACATGATATTGTATAACATCTAAAATTTCATTCACGTGAAAATGAATGAAGAGTATGAACCAATGTATATGATACTCATACAAATCTATGAAATATTTTGAAATGCTTGCAGCATACTTGTATAAAATACGCGTTGCACTCTTTTTCCCTTGACTGAGGTTTTATCCCATTGGGTTTTCCTAGCAAGGTTTTTAATGAGGCAACATTAAAGGCGTATTCACATGAATAATGTACTCTTTTTCCTTCATTAGGATTTTCCCACTGGGTTTTTCCTAATAAGGTTTTAACGAGGCATATTCATGGTATATTGAGGACAACAAGAGAAATCGACACAGTGTATCTATTGGATCAAGTTATAATAGAGACAATGCTTTAGATCCAAACAATGATGATATTGAAATCCTTTACCAGAAGTAAGGATATCGGTCCTCAAGATATGAAATCAGATGGAGTAGCTGTACTCTTTTTCCTTCGATCAAGTTTTTTCCCACTGGGTTTTCTTGACAAAGTTTTAACGAGGCAGCACGTGAATACTCTTATACCGTTGATAGATATCAGGGGGAGCAATGTTTTGATGAAGCAGTATATAACCACTCCAAGCTATCCTGCAATCGGTTTGGAAGTTTTTTCCCACTGGGTTTTTCTCCAAACAAGTTTAGAAGATATTTGTATTAATAGTCATTCAAGGGGGAGTGTTATGAATATAATAATAATATTAATATAATATAATTAATGAGGGAAGTGAGGGAAATAAATTATTATATTTTATTTATGTGAATGACTATTATACCCTTGATGAAATTATGTAATTACGATTGTGCCATTCGAAGTTTCCCTATAAATAGGGCTTCAGTTATTAATGAAATTCATTCCTGTAAATTCCTTATAATTCATTCTCTCTAAATTCTCTCTATTATTTCTATACTTTTATAACAATAATAATAATAATAATAATAATAATAATAATAATAATAATAATAATAATAATAATATATTATTTGTCCAAACAAACACCAAATGCGAAATCCACGCCCCAAAATAATTTAAACTATTACACACTCATTATATACCCATTACAAAACCACTAAACAACATTACATATTCATTGCAAATTCATTACACACCCATTACACAATTTGTGTAATTTCACACACTTATTGCACACTCATTACAAATTCATTGTAGATTTGAGTAATTGCACGCACCCATTGCACACCCATTATACACTTTGGGTAATATTACACACATATTACATAATCATTACACATTATGTGTAATAGATTGACAGTGTAAATCTGGGCATCGCCAAAATTTTGTGCCATGCAAGCGCATGGCACAAACTTTGTGCAACGCCCAGATTTACATTGTCCAATCGCATGTGCGATTACGCATACCAAATTTTCATAATAAGTCATGAGCGAATGCAGAATTTTTACAATTAAATATATTTTGTTTGATTTTTGAAATATTAAACGTAAAAACCATATTTTCTCTAATTTCCTATTGTTTTATCTCCACCAAAGGCCAGCCCAATGTACATGCAGTAATATTAATCACTTAGTGTCATGTACACTTCCTAGTGTAAAGAATATTTGGCCGAATCACTACACCAGAATACGCGATTTGTCACGGTTTTAAACCGTGACAAATGCAATTTGTCACGGTTTTAAACCGTCACAAAAACGTCCGTCGCCAAAAATTTGTCACGTCGAATCGCGATTTAATTTGTCAGTTTTTAACCGTGACAAATTTTTTAGCGTCACGGTTTTTAATCCGGACAAATTGGTCACGGTTTAAATCGCGTGACCAATTTGTCATGGTTAAAAACCGTGACAAACTGGTGGCGTAAAAAAAAAATAAATTGATTATAAAAGTCTATAGGCATCACAGGAGACTGCAAAGGATATAGCTAGGACTTTTCCATCATAGACTATAAAAGGAATCAATGGTACAAAATTCTATTGAAGAAGAAATTATTGACCAAATTGATGTTTGCTTACAAGTAAAATTGCAAAGAATCGAAAGAAAATATATGCTAAAACAAACCTTCTCTACAAAAACTTGTTGGAGTAGGAATTCTAAAATTCTGCATTAGATACAAAGACTGAGGGAGACAAATAAGTATATCCGAGTCAAGTTGGTATTGCATTTACATCAGCTGACAGCAGAAAACTCATGGAACTTTGATGCATCTATCGTAACGACTATTCGCCAGATGGCCTTCATTATTCCAGCTATTTTGACTGAAAAAATTTGTACTGTAATTTTGACTTCCAAATGCCATCTGCAGATTGTTGTGTTGAGTTAAGTATTTCACTTCCTCCCACTTTCATTCTATTTGTCAAGTCCGAGGTTGCCATACTATCAAACACCCTCACAACCTGAAAAAGCATTATATTGTTTGAATAACAGTTGTGTAAACAAGAAAATTGATCATAGTTTTTATTCTAGCTCATACAAGAGCTATTACCTGTCCCATTTTTGGTCTCTTTGCAGCTGAATGGCGCACACAAATTGCAGAGGCCTCGATCATTCGAAACATTTCACCAGTAACGTAATTCCCTTCAAGCCTTAAATGTATCAACGCTTCAAATTCCTGTGTTTCAAGTGCATGACTCAGCAAAGCCCGAGCCTGGAGAAATACACCATGTGAGGAATTAGAATTTGCACTAGTTCTGCCAAATTGTGCAAAATGAAGATGTGGGCTTGATATTTTATGAGATTTGAGCGTGGGATGCAATTAGAATCATATATTAATACATTTTTCCAAGAGTATTACATCTTTTTAACAACGAATGATATTGAGGTGAGGCCCCATGAAATGAAATCAATTGCAGAGTTATGCAGGGTCGTAGTATATACAGAGTAAAAGATCAAACCGCAAAATTTACCCCTTTTCTATCAGTTTTCAACCGTTTCTATCCTTATTGTGAGAGCATAAAGGAGAGGACACCAAAAAATATAGTTTCAAGACTTTTTTGCATATGAGTATACCTACTGGGGAACTCCAAGAAAACCTGGTGCAAAAAACCCTATAAGAAAAGGATAGATAAATCTCTAAAAGCCAGTGCCAATTAATCGCGCCTTAGATATAAACTAGTATTAGAGCCTCAATTATTAATTAATATTTGCCCAACTCAAAGGCTACAATAATGGGACAAGAGTGACTTTCACTTTCCCCAAAAAACCATTTATTAATGATCCAACAACTACTCCAGAGTATCCTAACTGGAAATGATTAAAAAGTGTCTGGAAAACTTTCTTTGTTGCATAAAATCAGCAGGTAAGAATTTTCCCTTGATAGTTACTTGCATGTTTTTAAGACAATCCAGATACACTAAAGATTAGATAAATATTCACATTACGAATTTCAAAAGCAAGATTGTAGAATATGAAAGAAATGTGCAATTATTTCTCCTTCCTCTTTTCAACAGGGAGATAATTTAGATCACATCAATATTGAAGTAGAAACTTCACAAGCAAGATTGTGGAATATGAAAGAAACCTAAAATTCTTATTTCATTCCGTTTTCTCCTTCCTCCTCCTTTTTCAACAGAGAGTTAATATATGCATAATGTGAATAATAAATGAGACAATCTATTGCTCATATTCCAAGATGTCCTCTTCAAGAAATAAAATATCTTTGATTTCAAACGGGTCATACATACCCCTTCAAAAAAAGGGTCATACATACGTTTTTCCTCACCATATTTCCTGTTAATGAGGATATGTAACTAGATATATAATTGATGTGGAGGACAATCAGAACAAAATTCAACAAGAACATTGAAAATGGGAGAGAACATAGATAGAGACTAGCTTCTTTTTGCAAGGTAGAACCACAGAAAAGAACTTCTAAACGGTCTAACTACAATTGAAAAAAAAAGGATGACGGTCTTCATGCAGGTAAATGTAGCAAGAGGGAACTGTCAACAACAGTAACAGTCTTCATGAAGGTAAATGTAACAAGAGGGAACTATCAGCACTCATGTGAATCAATGCTATGGATTAGAACACCATTATGATTGCTGATTATTCACATGAAGTTAAACTAATCACTTAAATAGTTAAACTAAAAATCCTCTCTATCATGATCTCATCATTTTCAACCAATCATCTCATTGATTTTAGATATTTTTTCTATTTTTTAATTTTATTACATTTTCTTTATATCTCCACTACACATCTAAAAAAACTTTTTCAATAATCGCTATCAAATATACTGTAAAAGAAGATAAGCACAGACTTCACAGCTACACCCAAATATAAAATGCCTTATACACCCAACACCATGTTGAAGTAATGATGTGTTACAGAAAATTCTAATGCTTGCAATATAAAGTCAAGGAAGTCGGGATAATCACTTAATGTGTAAGTTGTCATCTTCTCACACACAAAACTTCTACCACTTGCAATAGTTACTCCCAAACACCTCTGAAAGATGTAATTAGGTTCAAAACACTTGATGACCAACTCCAACATCATCCTACACTACACAAGGGCAGATTATCAGGTTGCACAACATTAAAACCCCACAAAACCAATCAAGAACAATTATATATCTTCCTAATTCCATACTTTCCATCTTCTAGCTTTCAATGTCGAAAACATAGAGTTTTACACCTTCTCTGGTAATGAGAACATATGGAAAAAAATATTTAATATAATTTAAAAATTAGTACCAAATTCATAATTTATTTGTGCTACAGATATTTACCATTGTTTAACCAAGAAAAAGTAGCTAAAAAGTTAAAAACCAAATTGTAAAAAGTAGATCAAAAAACATATAAATGTGTGAAAATTGAAAGTAAAAATGAAAAAATTCTTACCCATATTCTGTAGATCCCATCTCCATCAAGTATTCATCATCAACAGATGCAAAAGAAATCATCTGATGCTTCATACCACAGTCCATTTTTCTCTTCTGATAAATTAGAGAAATAAATTCAAGATGCACTGCTTGATTTCTCTAGAAGATTCAAAACCATAAAATGAAATTAATTTAAACAAAATCGAACATATCTTTAGCATCTAAACACAGATTGGTTTCGTAGAATTTCTAAAATTAAATTAAATTTAAAAAATCGGATTGAAATTTCTACCTAGCAAATAAGCCCAAACTTGGAAATTTGCAGACCATTAGAGGACGATCACTCAGTGAAATCAACTTTCAAAAAGCACCAAAAAACAATTAACCTCTAATATAGAAAAATCTATTACAAAAATATAATAGAAACACATTAGAATTATCAATTTCTTATAATGGACCTACACGTGTGTAGTATGCAACAAATTTTCTGGTTGGCCTTACAAGAATGACATTGAAGAAGCCGCAGACCGCAAAAGAATTCGCCAGCGGTGGTCTTCGTCAGATCTGGAATTTCGAGCAGCCGGAGAGGAAATTGATTTGGGGCTCTTCTTCGAGTGATTTGGAAGAAGAATTTCGAGTAATTTTGGAGCTCTTGTTGGACTGATTTGGGAGAAGAATTCGAGTGTGAATTATTAGGGCTGCGGTTCATGAATTGAGGAAGCTATTCTGCAGCGTCTGGTTTGAGCTGGTCTTTATTATTATTTTTTTGATAATTTAGCAGGGGTCACGGTTATTAACCGTGACCCGAAAGCTCGCTAATGGTCACGGTTTTTGGACGGTGACCAATTTAAATTTTTATTTTTTTCTCATTATGCGGGTTTGGTCACGGTTTTTAACCGTGACCCAAAATTGGTCACGGTTAAAAACCGTGACCATCCGCGCGTCTGTGGGTCACGGTTATAAACCGTGACCCCATCGAAATCTTGAGTGTGACAAATTTTTTATTTTGGTGTAGTGAATGTAGATGGTAAGATCATTCAGAAGAAAAAGGTTACATCAGATTGTGGTCTCTTTCCTAATATGAAAATTTTCTCTTCGAAGTTGAGTATTGCTGGAGGCAAAAACCTCTTATGAAATGCAACATTTTGAAGAATTTTCTCTTCATTAGACCATTCTTACTTGATAAGAGCGTGCTATAATAAACTTTTTCAATAGCATTACTTTTATCTTCACATACAAAGGAGTTGACTGCAATGCAATGGTAGTTAAAAATCGTAAATGTATCCATCTTGGTCTGAGTATCATTCAATTGTTGAATTATCTCGTTGAGATGATTTCTTGTAGGGAAAATAGAGAAGAGCATAACAATATTGTATTTAGTATGGGAATCAGAGGCTCAGAGCCCTCTATTTATAACGGATTCAGAGGTACAGAAGTTGTACACACATAACAACCCTCTTTGAATGACTAATCTATATAACAATTGTCTAATACACAACTTGTCTTAGAAATATCCCTTTGGAAGAAGAGAATTAAGAGGTCGAGGGAAAATATATATATGTTTATTCAACAATGAAAGTCTATCAAGACAAATAAGAGCATCCCCATTGAGAATGTGCATTGAAGGTGTTGTGTGTTTAGTGATATATGACCGAGAAAGATACAAAAAAAAAAAAAGGAAAAAAAAAGAGTGAAAGATTATTTTAATTTAGTGTTAAGAGAGAAATTTGAGAAAATCTCTCTAAAAAATTTTATAATGCATGGACTTTGAAGAATCTCGAATATATTTTAGAATTAATTCTTAAATCTATAGTACTAATAAAACTGTGGTTAGGGTGAGAAACCCTTTTTGCCATTTTTACCTTCAAAACTTTGGTTGAATTACATTCGTGTCCAGTTATTATATTTAATGCCATGTATTTTATTTAACTAGTATATATGTTGCTTCTGTAACGGTGGTTTCAATCGTAGAGTTGATACAAATTTTGAAGGGTAGATGCAAGAGATTAGAAAGGAGGAGGAAAAGAAGAAGGAAAAGACATACTGATGGACGGGCAGACATATATATTCTATTTTTAATCCATGTATGGGGGAAAACTTCCCTATGATCAGTGATTACATATATATTGTAAATATCGATCTGGACTAAAAAGACTGATGGAAGTTTCACGTACGAAAATAGCAAGCTCACTATACCTTCCAACCAATTAGAAAACACCAACGACCCGGCACCTTCCAATCAACGCTGTTAAATGAAATTAATCCACTGAAATTAATTCCATTTGTTTAAAGGTGATCAATTATCATACACCTACCTCTATGTACGTATTTTCCCATTCGCAATTACACTTTTCCTGGCTCCTTCCACATAGAATTGAAGTCAGCAGTCATTTTGTAAACTCCGAACAAATTGTTACATAATTACAACGTACTTCGGGTCGAACAAAAGAAATAACATTCAATAACTTCTAAATAATAAAAAACTTACACGAGAATTGAATATACCTTTTTGTTCGAATACCAACACCAAATACGCATACGGAATGCCAACCTCATCATTAATTGAATTAAAAGGGGCTTCGAAATCAAGTTGAAATTCCCATAATATGCTAAACTTCAAAATATAACCAAGAAAACAAAACACACACACACACACACACATAAAAGGAGTTGTTGTCATAATTAATATTGTATTTTCCCGACTAAATCCTCACTCTCTTCTATTTTATTCATCATCTTGGATTTTCCAGTTTTCATTGATGATTTGAACGAGGATAAGTGGTGAAATGATGATAAAATTTCTTGAGTGAAAAAGGACCCCAAACCCGTGGTCTTATATTTGAAGAGGATGAAGAGCTTTTGTTGAATTTTTATACTTTCTCTTGAAACAAGAAAGTATGTATGTTATTGAAACATATTTCAATCATTGATGATTTTAGTATAAATGAATTTTTATACTACCTATCTCAATCGTTGAAAAATGAAAATTTTAAAAGTTGATCAAATATGGGGTGGTGGTGGATGACACGTGACCTTGATCGGTCTTGCATGGCTGACTTCTTTGATTATTTGATCACCACATTTTAGTATGTTATTTAATTATATTGGACCTTAATTGCAAGATTAAGTAGTTAATTGGATGATTTGTTAAGTAATTTGTCAAACTCCCAAATCTCGAGTAAAGTTCGACTCATGCATGAAAAGAATTTAGTGATTAAATGAATTGTTTGAGCTTCAAAATATGTTGCATAGGATCAAATAGGTAAATTGTGTAAGAAAGTTGAAGATAAGAATTTGATTACTAAAAGGGTATAGGACCCGTGGCTGTGTAGTAATGCATGGCTAGGGTTTTGTTGAAATTTCA
Source organism: Jasminum sambac (assembly GCA_018223645.1). Classification (NCBI taxonomy): domain Eukaryota; kingdom Viridiplantae; phylum Streptophyta; class Magnoliopsida; order Lamiales; family Oleaceae; genus Jasminum; species Jasminum sambac. The sequence goes on from CP073648.1 coordinate 34,504,465, forward strand.
TTCTCATCATCTAGCATGTTGATTAAGTGAGGCTTAATTGATAGAACTAGGGTTCGATCTGATTAATTATTGGATAGATTGGAAAAGCCCCAAATTGAACTTGAAGTTTATACTTGTATTAAATGAAAATTGTTGTTCAAGGAATTTGGTTTAGTGGTAAAGTACCCCTTATCGGTTTGTCCCCAGGTTCGAAACACCCCGCCCCACCCCTATAACCCCAATTTGTACTAAAAAAAAATGAAAATTTTCAATTGATTTGAATAAAATGAGTTAATACAAGTATAGGAGTGAAACGTGGTCAAATTGTAAAAAGATTGATTAGAAGTATAGTTGAATCCAAGATGAAACCAGTACCGTGGCCTATATGATTAAGTATGCTTGGGTTTTCTTGTGAACTACATTTATTACTCATGTGTTGATTATTTTTATTATTGAAGTTCCATCTTTGATTTAATATTCAATTGTGGTTAAATTCCATATTTACAAAGTGAGTTAGATGGCTCGAAATCTTATATTGCGGTAAGTGGATGCTTAGCTCCTTGTTTGAGGTTGAATATATCATGCACATGTAATATCATGAAGATATAGTATCAAGCATCCATTCGTGCACATGATTTCAAAGGAAAAATGTTTTACTCAAGATTTGCCTAAGTTAATTGCTTACTTCCTGAGATCATGACATGTTATTTTTTGGGTTGGATGTCAAGTGACATGACTTACATACCCGAATATCACTAGGTATATACATGAAACAAGACATGACCATGATTATTATTCTTATTTTATGAAATCCACCCTTTGGCGCCTGGTAAGCAATCTAACTACGACAAATAGCTAGGTCCATGTCACGATGAGTATTCTTTAAAATCTCACATGAGCAATCAAGCACGCATCTCATGTAGTGAATATATTCATGACATTGTAATGATTGCATATACTTGTAGGGGCGAAACCAGGAGTTTACAATCTACTGTGTTGACAATTAATTTTGCTAGATATATTATAAAAAATTTTATTTTTTCTAAACATTCTTTGTATTTTTTTTTTTTTTTTAAAAAGGGTGCGCCATGGCCCAGTTTGGGCCACCCTAGCTATGCCCCTATATACTTGTAAACCATATTTTTGAGATGTCCATGTAGTCCGTTGGACTCATATACATTTGTTCATGTTTTTGACTGATAGATGACCACGAGGCAGCTTCAAGAGATGCGGAGCATTTCATGGCAGCTGATGGATATGGCTAGGGTTGGCTGCAATGGAGATCAACGTATGGGGCATCTATAAAAATATGGAAGAGTTTAAGTATTATATTACTACTTTTGTGCAACGCTTGGTATACTGTAGCAGTATACCAGTATATTCTAGGACATAATATTTTGCAGGTATTTTATGCTATCCGCTTGACTCATTTTGGCATATTAAGCATTAAACGACTAAGTTCTAGATTTTGTAGTTAATGAAAATGATTCCGGACCAATTGTGACGATAATACGTATTTATATGTCAAATGTTAGCATAAACGACATTTTAGGGAAGGTAATCAAAATGTGAATTTCAAATTGAACAATTGTTGTCCCCTTCGTTAAAAGTTTAATGACATGTTCGTGATGTGGATTGCTCGTTTGCACCTATTGACCCATTTTGGATTTAGTTGCATGTGAAAGTTCTTTTCAAAAAAATTATAATAAATAATAAAAAAATAAATTTACAACACCCGCGTGCCATAAAAAATTATGTATGATATGAATTAAACTTGCTTAATTGTTAAGTAATAATATGGGTGATAGGGGTTAGTTTTTAATGGTTTTTAATAATTTTTAATGTAAAACATGAAAGAGAATGAGTGGAGTTGAATGGTAGAGATTTATGGATGTGACGAGATTTGTGGATGTGATTAATTTAAGGTAAATAAAAAATGAATAAAAAAGTGATAAAAAGTTGTAAAAAGTTGAAAAAAATGATCCCTATCACCATAAATAAATTTGCTAACTGGAGATTGGATTGACAGTTAGGACGTGTAACTTGGTAGATTCTAACGAGGCCCGGACGCTAGAGTAGAGGACATCGAACCACATGGCGAGAGCCTGGGCACACTCGAATTCTTCAAAATCGGGACGCTCCAAAGGTTCTCGATATCAAATGTCCACCACTGCCACCCATACTGCATTCGGAAGATCCTTTACCATAGTCTCCGAATCAAGCTCCGTCCGTGAGATTTGAATTTCAACACAGACACCTTCGCTTCCCAGGGGACTTCCTTTTGCTCCCCAGGCCCGGTCCCTATGGGTATCTCAGCGGTCTCTAGGGGATGGATAGATTCCCCCTCCTACTAAACCGACCTAGTATCTAGGCACTCCTCCTCCATCCTTGTCGCCTTCATGGCTGACAGCATCAACTATGGACTGTGAAAATGAGGAACCTTCATTTTCATCTTCTTCTGCCCCCCATTGCCTATTTTCTCTTGATGAAAATAGCATGAGCAAGTGGGTAAAGAATCCCACATCGCTTAGATTGAAAGAAAAAATCAATACAAATACAAGTGTAAGGATTACTCCTCTTGGAGGTTAACCTTTTAAGGTGGAACCCCTTGCACTTGTAAAAAAAAAATTTAACATGGTATCGAGGCGGGCGAACGACCCGGGATTGATGCTCCGCTGCTGAGCCAACCCTAGCAAAAAATGGTCGCCAAAATAATGGTTCATGTGCAAAGGCTTGGGAAAAATCCCGCCTGCACGTAAGTGGGGCGTGATGAAACTAGCATGAGCAAGTGGGTAAAGAATCCCACATCGGTTAGATTGAAAGAAAAAAATCAATATAAATACAAGTGTAAGGATTACTCCATTTGGAGGTTAACCTTTTAAGGTGGAACCCTTTGCAATTGTAAAAAAAATTTAACATTTCTTGCCCTTCATGGACTTGCAAGGAGGGTTGACGACGGGTCCCTCAACAAATTCCTTAGCTACCTCATCCTTCTTCTCTTTTGCTGGTGCTTTTGGCGACCCTCGGCAGATTTTTTGTCTAAGATATCAACAGCAAAGTCGTCGTCCGTCCCTTTTCCCTCTGCTAGGGCACGGTTAACCGCAATTTACTCGCTTTTGTCTCCATCGTTCATCACTAAGATGGAAACACCTCCAACCACAAGTTGTTTGGGTGCAAAAATAGGGGAACCACAAGTTGTCTGGGTGCAAAAATAGGGGAACAATGAGCCCTACCACCAACAGCCACGAAGCAAAAGAAAAAAAAGAAAAAAAAAGGAAAAAAGAAAAGGAAGATTGCCCATAAGTCTATGGTACATCACCGTTGGACAGAAAGTTAGGCTTTTCAAGTTTCTCTGTGACACTGCAACCTGAAGAATTTCCCTCCAAATTTTGGAAATCTCTTCGCTCCTCTCATTGCCTGGCAGTCGAATCAAAGTAGAATATGGAAATATATACAAAGAATGAGTGAGACTAGCACATACTAAAATCATAGGAACCAAGGGAGGCCACTCACATGATTTGCCGAACGACTGGCGAATCTCGAAATCTATCTGGGGATCGTTAGGAAAAAATTGGCACTCCCCACCTATGAAGACCCATTTCGTCATCCAGCCGTGAACGTTATTCGGGCTTTGCACAATGCCTTGAAAGCTGTGTTCTGTTCGCGGCGCGATGCATACCATTATACCAACTATTCTAGTCCAGTCTTGTATATGTTACGGTTCGAATCTCACAACAACAATCCCACAATGATAATGATAATAATCGAGCTGAATTTCTATAAATTGAGCCCATTACAACGAAAATTGATATAAAATTCGATTAATATATGAACGATTACAATTGATAATAAAGACAAGGGGGGTCGAGGAGAATGGGCAGAAAGGGGGGTTAGGGGATAAGACGATCTCTCGATCGATCTAAACAATGCGAAAAAACTCCCTCTCATTTTCCTCGAGACATATAGAGGATCAGCTACAACAACTGGCCAACTGGGGCAGCAATTGGACTGAAGAGTGATAAATTGGACTGCAATTATTGCTTAAGTCTAAGTGGGGTTGGCCCATATCCGACTCATGACAGTATATTATTTCGAACTCCTTACGCTCAATGTACCAACTGATTTTTAGCCGAAACATCACAATAGTGGAAATCAACTGCCTCGGGAGTTTTGTGTCAGTTGCCCTGTGGCTAGATTCCACATTGTCTGGATAGCACAGACAACAGGGGTGCAAAAATCAAATAAAATACGGGTGTTATAAGGTTTGCCAAGTCATGAACACCACTCTCCGTTTACATCTTCATCTTAAACCGACATCAATAACACTCAAATAATGTAGGGGTGCATATAAACCCACCCCACACTAACTAATTGTTGTGTGCACCCTAAGGGCGCAACCCCAATTCAGTGAGGGGTGGCATTTATAAAGTCTGGTGGTGGGTGGCCGGGGGAGGGAAAATTTTCCTATTCCCACCCTCTCTATCTCTCTCTCTCTCTCTCACACACACACACACATAAACAAGGGTCACAAATGATCCCTGTCACTTCTATTTATGGGGGCCATTGGAGCATTTCTCATGTATGGAGGAAAATGGAAGAGGAAAAGGGAAAGGGGAAAACATGGGTGGAAAAATCTGGAGGGGATGCTAAATTTGGCACCCCTTTGTTTTTTTCCACCTAAAAAAAAAAATTTGGGTTTTTCCACCCCAACATTAGAAATGCTTTTAGAGCAAGATTAATGTGGCCAAAAAACTCAAATTCGGATGTTCCTCCATGGCATGCCAAATAATGTAATGCAATAGGTGCAATAAACCTAATTTTAAGAGGATGTTCTCCAAAATTGGGGCTAAATTTAGCACTAAATTTAGAGTATAACCCCTCCCAATATAGCCTATCTAATTTGATATTGGCCAACACTTTAATGCCATGTGGACAAATTTTCATTTTCCCCCTAATTTTCCATCTCAACATTGTTTGAGAATGACTTCGTCCTCTTAAATTTTTCCCTTTCACTTTTTTCCCGTAACGTTTTTGCCTCACATTAGTTTTGCTCTTAGGCGTTTAGGTGCAATTATATTAATTATTGTTTCGTCCCTAAAGTTTGACATATGATTTTTCTTAATACTTTATTTTAAATAACTTTCAGTAAATATTTAGAAAACTCCTGCATATCATATAAAACTAGTTGTTTTATCCATGTGTTGCACGGGAGACAAAATTTTCAACTAATAACGATGTTAATAGATGTTAATCATATTAACATAAAATGTAAAAAAATAAGTAAAATAAAGAACGAGTTACAACAATAAATTTAAATAATTTAACTCGAAACAATTTTATAAAAATTTCAAAAGAGTTCGCTCTATATTTCGTATTAATCCATCTTACAAATATGTAAGGAACAACTCACGAAAATCTGCACAACTTAGTTTACTATTCTCCATAGAATACCAACTTAATTAGCATTTACACTCATGCTTTGTACGGGTGATAATTCGTGGCAGTGATTGTAATAATATATCACATTTTGCTCATTGCAAGATTAATTTACTAATATAAACCCAAAATAAAATAACATTAAATATTATAGTTATTAAAATAACCATACTAAAATAAATCTACTAACATTAGTAGAGCTCATTGTTTTTTCTTTAAAATTATTTTACATTTTATTATATGCAATTATAAATTTTGGGAAATATTAATTAGACATCAGTATGATATACATTATTAACAATTAAAATGTAAATGATGATTTTTAAGTTTTAATTATGAAATATAATCAGTATAGAGATATATTATAAAATAATAATATAGTGAGTACTGTCCAACAGACCCTAACACCTCGTTCCTGCCATACCGGGAAACACTTATCCTCGTTTTGGCCATCCTCAGTCACTCTAGGCCGAGGGAGGATGATATAAGAATTACAAGCTTCCATTCCCCGTACCTGCCCTGCTAGAAAATTTTCATCTCTGTCCACGCCCCATCGTGATAGTTTAATCGAAGGCTTTTATTTTGACATTTTATTTCTTCAATAAATACATTCTAAATATACTAAACATGTATATTAACATATTAGGCATAAACTTACTAATTTAACATATTCGGCATATTAAATATTTAATGATTTGATATAACATTTAAATTAATTTGGATAAGACAAATAAATTGAAATATATATGATTAATACTTAAAATATACAATATAATCGACGATATTTAAAAATTAAATAAAATCTCTAGTAGAAACATTCGATATAAAATAAATAATTTAAAGTAAGCCGGATTCTTAATATTTATTTAGGAGATAGAAACTTAGATAAATATTTAACATGGTCCAAAATCAGTTAAAATATTCGAATTTGAGTCATATAATTCCAATAATTCATTGAGTCGATAACCAATTCTTTAGTAAGAATTCTTAAACTTATTCCCTAGCGAAAGAGAAAAATCGAACCAAAGAATCATTCTACAATTGTCGGTTCGAGTAGTATCAAAATAAAAAATAAATACTATTTGAAGGCTTATTTTTGGAGTTTGTTACTTAAAAAAAGGAGTAAATCCTTTGAAACACCCGCAATTATACAAAAAGAAATATTAATGTTTTGTCACTAACTATAACTTAAAAGAAATATCATAGAAAATACAAAAATATATGAGAATCAAAAGATAAGCATGTTCTGAGAAAAGAATGATACTGAAAGCGTAAATAAAGTTAATTAGGGACTAATAATCAGTCGACTTACTTTACAATAAAATGTAACACTCCAATTCTAAGAATCCAAAATCTTATAGGTATTAACTTAACTTTGTTTTAAAATACGTAAAAAGATAAATTAATTTCGTAAGCACATTTTTCTTACCCATAGCAATATAATTAATTTTAATTAATTTTAATTTTTTGAAATAATTATGTTTCCCCCTTTTTAGTAACTTAATTAATTTTGATTAATTTTCGCCTAATAAAACTATCTCAATTTTCATCTAATGAAAATATATCCAATTAAATCTAAAACATATAATTAATTCTAATTAATTCTTGTTTTTAGCCAATAATTTATAAAAATAATTTGTTTTTAACCGCAATTTTAAGAATTATATGAATCTAATTTTAAAAATATTTTATAATTAAAAAGATATCTTACTTGTCAAAAGATGTGTTTCATTTTTAGGAAAAATCTAGTCAATCATAGAAATCTAATTAATTTTAATTATTAATTATTTTTTAATTAATCCTATTTTTCTATTTTAGCAATGCAATTAATTATAATTAATTTTCGTCCATTTAAACCATGTCAATTCTCTCCCATTGACACCATGTCCAATTAAATCCTAATAGTATTATTAATTTTAATTAATTGTAATAGAATTAGTTTTCATTAATTTTCATTTTTAGCCAATTATTTTTTAGAAGAATTAATTATTTTTGAAATAATCATTTTAATATCTATACTTTTAAGAATTGTATGAATCTAATTTTTAAGAAATCTTGTAATTTAAAAGATATGTTACAATTTACAAGATTGATTTTCCATTTTTTAGGGAAAACCCGCAGCAATTTAATGATTTTTTTGTTTTTAAAATTAATAATATTTTTTATTTTAACAATTAATTAATTTAATCAATCTTTGTTTATTGAACACATATCCAGCTAAATATTCGCAATAGAATTTAGTATTTTAACTAATTATAGTTTAAATAATTATAGTTAATTTTTCTAGAAAAATTGATTATTTCCAAAATAATTTGCTTCGTAGCCGTACTTTTAAGAATTATGTGAATCGAATTTAAAAAATATCTTACAATTGAAAGGATATCTTTGAATTTAAAAGATATAGGTATAGTTTCAATTAATTAAAAAAGTGATTAATGTTGTAATAGAATGATTAATTAAAAAAATTGATGTTGTGCATTTCTTTTAATTTTTATGTCAAAATTAAATGAATTGTAATTTTTATCCCGCTGAAATTAAATCTTAGCAAAATCGCTAATTTTAATTAATTTTCATTTATTAGGTAATTATTATTTTTAAAAATAATAAATTCTTTGTAAAATTAATTAAAGGGTCCAAGCTAAGTTTTAAATTTTTATGTTACACATTTATTTTAATTTGTATGTAAAAATTTAATGAATTGTAATTTTTCATCACACAAAAATTAAATCTTGCAGAAATTTGGAATTTAAATTAATTTATGTTCCTTATCTAATTATTTATAAAAATGATTGATTGTTTCTAAAATTAATTATTGGGTCCGACCTAATTTTTAAATTTTTTAGTGTAAATTGGGGATCATAGTGGTAGGATTTTGTCTCGAACTCGAGTCAACTGTTGGTAAGTTTCTTTTTATTTTTGTGTAACACTTTAATGAATCATAATTTTATATCGCAAAAAATTTGAATCTTAGCGAGATTGTTAATTTTAATTAGTTATTTTTCTTAGCTAGTTATTTATAAATTAATTAATTATTTTTTATATTAAGTAACGGGTTTGATCTTATTTTTTGATTGTAATATTAAATCTTTATTTAAATAATTTTATTTTTTTAGATGCGAAAATTATGAAAAACTGATCAGTTAAAAATGGATTCTAATTGTTGGAACACCCTTATATTGTTCAACACATAAACCAAGAAATGGAAGATTTGAAAGAAAAAATAAAAAAAAATTGTCCTAGTTAACTAAATTATAACCAATAATAATAGAAGCTATTGAGGTAAAAAATTAAATTTATAATTTGTTATTGATATTATTGATGTTTGTATCTAAAAGTATAAATATAATGAGATTTATTTTATGTACAAGTTATTAAAATATAATGAGATTTTTTTTCATGTATAAATTGTTTTAGCTTTATTCATATAAATTTTAAAAGAATCTAAGTCCATTTTGTGTAATCACACAAGAATTTGTACTTAAGTACCATATCAATATATGAATTATTATTTATTTAAATTAAATATTTAGTAGGAAAAAAATTATTCAATTTTAAATATAAAATAAAGTTGGCATTACCATATATTTGCAAGATAAACAAATTGAAGCGTTATTTTTCATTTAATTTATTCTCAAGATCAATCAAACATGGAATAGAATTAAAAGCTAAAATAATTTATGCATATAATTATATTTGAATTTTATGCACAAACATCAATTAAGTGTTGTAACAAATTATCAATTTTTTATCTCATTACTAGTATTCGCACATGTGCGTTGCACGGGGAGATAAAAAACTTGTTCAAAAAGAACTAATCAACAAATCAAACATTTCAATACTAATAATAAAAAAAATTACAAATTTTGAAAAACTTCTTTGTACACAACATTTGTCGTTGAATTCGTTGGTTTTCCATCCCTATCACATATAAAAATTTTGAATCCTGCACGACTTGTAACTCTAGAAACTGCAACATATAGTTGACCATGACTGAATACAGGCTTCTTCAAAAAAAGGCCGACATGTGAAAGTGATTGCCCTTGACTTTTGTTGATAGTCATAGCATATGACACGATCAATGGAAACTGTCGCATTTGAAACTTGAAGGGAAGTCTGATATCAGATGGAGTCAAGGACATTCTCGGAATGATAATAGTCTCACCTGCATTCGCACCAGATAAAATTCGAGCCTCCAAGACATGACTTCCAAGTCTTGTGATGATAAGTCTTGTTCCATTGCACAACCCAGCAGCATGATCAATATTTCTTAATAACATAACAGGAACACCGACTTTCAATCTCAACTCATGGTTGGGAACACCAGAACATCTGATCCCATTCAAAAACTCAGGAGTATGAACACTATCTACCATATCAAAACTTCCATCGGATTTGCACGTAGAATCAAAGCTGAAATAAATTTGACCTTCAGAGTTATTCAACGAAATGATGTAGTCATTTATGGAATCAACGACATCAAGAGTAGGTGCCAATATTGCTCTACCCTGCAAATATGATGTATCACCAACATGGCTCCGAAAATTTGGATAAGTAGCATCGACTATTGATTCAATGACATTGCCATTTGCCTTTATAAGCACATCTTCAGGCAAATCAATGAATGTCTGACCATCATTTGGCCCACCAATAGTTCCATCACTAATTCCACACATCCATTCTGAAAAAACTTCTGAGTTCAGCAGCATTCTCATCATTAGCAGCATTCTGGAGTCTCATATTCTTTGTTAACCTCAAAACCGTACAGTAATTCCATAAATAAGAAGAATTTATTGTAGCATGCACAACATCCTGCCGACTTCCTTAGAGTTTTTGAGCCCATAGTATTTTTAAGGCAGAGTTAACTTTAACCTACCCTTGGCTGCAGCCTCAAGAGAAGGTATCAGTATCTAGTGGGGGTTAAGGACCGGGACTACCTATTTAGAAGCTTTGATGTTAGTTTTGTCGACCACATTATTTAGTTTTGTCCGCTATATTATTTTTTGTTTTGCTAGTTTGGCTGTGATAAGAATCTAACTTGGTAGAAATAACTTGAAGTACAAAGACAAAAAAATTATTAGACGAAAAATAAACAATTAGAGAATGTTATTGAAATATTGACATACGGGAATGTATAATCCCTTATTTGGTGCTTTATTGGATGCTTAAAATAGTAGGAAAACATCAATTAGAGAAATAGGCCCCTAGTTTTTTTCTATTTTAACTTCCTTGATCTTCATCTTCTTGTTTGATGACAGTTGGTTCTCTAAATCTCCTCCTCCAGCCTCTTCGTGGTCAATCTTTTTCTTAGAAGGTGTAATTGAGCTATCCCCGGACTCTAAATCAGAATGTTTCTGAAAAAAAAAGAACACCAAATCATTAATTCAATTATTTTGATGGATAATTACTTTGTTGTCATTGCTGTTCATTGCATTATCTTCCTCGCCATCAGATATTATCTGGATTTCCAGATCTTCGGCTATCCCGTGAACGCTTTTCCTGTATCTTTTAACCATATCACCATCGTTTATAATAGCTTTGACCAAATGTGTGCGATCCATGCCTTGAATGGGCTCCAGTTTAACTTGATATTTGAAGAGACACTTTTTCCCGATAATATCCTCAATCTCATCAGGGATGCAATTGTCATCCTCCTTTCTCTAAAAAAAAAAAGATTGTACCAATTAGTCTTGCTTATGTATACATGAGCCTTTCAGACTGTTATTGACTATCTAAAGCTAACCTTGCCAATTTTCTGCTTAATTTCATGTGCTGTCTTTCCAACCAAAGTTTGGGCCTCACTCTCCCATAAGAGTAACACAATGCCCTTTGTACCATCAACCACCTTCACTCTGAGTCTGTATTTTGTGACTCTGTGAGACATTGTAGTGTCACATTCTGCACACTTGAAACCATTGGTGGTTGCTGTGAGTTTTCTAAAACATTTGCTGCATGCATAGTATGACCAGTCCCCTCGCAAAACGTCAACAATTGTTGCTACGCCCCAAAATTCCCCGGTCTGAAATAGGAATTAATATTTCTGTTAAGTTTCTAGGGGTAGGAAATTTAGACAGTAAATATTTGATACATTGGATACCTTGTTATCTGACATAATATCCTTTATCTTCTTGACTGGGAGGTCCCCACTTTGAATTTCATCAACTGTTGAAATATTGCCATAGGATAAGTGACTCAAGTTTGCTGAACTGCTGCCACTGTCATCCGTTATTCTGCATACATGTGCTAGTCATTATGAGATTTTGTAAAAGTGAAATCATAGTAGGTGATTCTTTGAAAATGAAGTCATTACCTGCTCTTGAATTCAATAATTTCTGGGATGTCTTCATTAATTATAACTTTGGTTGAGTATGATGTCATCAAAGAAACATAGCCTGAAATTTGACACATCAAAATAGGCATTAGCACATATTCTATAACGTTGTTTGACACATTACAAAGGTGGTGTTACCCCTGTAAATCTTTGCCCGGCAGAGCTGTATTATTATGACAGTGGAAATTTGGCCTTCTCGTGAGAGGAAGTCAGCCACAGTGCGAGCGTGATTTTCCCACAAAGTTGCTTTGATCGAGTTTTTCCTATAATGCATAATACGTAGTTAGTACAATATAAAGTGGCCTTGACTGTAAAAAATTAGGCATAATATAACAAAATAGTACGTACTCATTATCTTTTAAAGTTATTTCAATGTTGTTGGATCTGGCAAGTCGGCTGGTATCAATGTCAACAATTTTTCCGATGACATCTGCGTGGTTAATAAAATTTAGATGTGAGCAGGATGAATAAGGTTAGAATGAAAATAAAATATGTGAACTACTAATGTTTACCAAACATTGCCATGGTATCGGCATTAGGATCACGTGAAAGCGAGCCGAGATCTTTGAAATTGTAAATGCTGATAGGAAATGTCAATCTCTTCTCAATGTAGACTAAGGTGGACCGCATGAATTTCAATCTCCACTTGTGATCTGTTGCCTTGTACGTTAGCTTGTTAGCAATGACAGTGAAGTCCATCATTCTGTAGAAACCCCCTTCTTGAATGCGGTTTTTGAAAGTATCAATGAGATTTTCTGCTACAGTTGCTTGAATACGTGTACCCTAGAAAAAATGATAAAGAAAAGTAGTTAGATAAAGCAATTAGAACATAGAATAATTAAGGAGTGATATCACTTTGCTTCCTCATCAGTAAAAAGGAATTCCATTGATTTTCCACTTTCTCCATTTGGTTGTAGATAATACAGGAACCATTTTCTGGCCACGCACACACGTATTCCCCACTCAGATTTGTGATCGTTGATTTGGTTCAATTGGCTCAACCAAGTTGTCATGATGAAAGGAATAATATGAAAAAGGTATAAATTTTGTTATGATTGAGAGTGCGATTTTGTGATACACAATGTGGACACTGCTTGCATTTATAGTGTGAGTGTCATTTCGTATGGTTTGTAGAAACTGTCCAGATTCGTTGGCTGTATAATTTGCTTCCTTAATGGCAGAAATTAAGCAATTGTTGCAGAGAAAACTCGTCCGTGAAGTCTGCTATTTCCAGTATTCTGTTTGTCTAGTATGTACAGTGCAGTCCAGGTTCATTGCTATGTTACTAATTATTATCGTTGTGTCAAATCTCTATTTTTGGAAATGATGTGTATGATGTTATATTCATTTATAATTTATAAATGGTTATAAAATCTTACCTTTTTTGTAATATTGACATTTCCATCAATGAGTGCTATAATATAAATGGTATTAATTAATATTTTTTAATAGTTTTTTGCAGTGCCAGCATGGCACTGCCAGCATGGCAGAATGCCTAGTTGGCACTGGTAGTATTATAATATTAAGATATCAGTAGTCATTAATCAGTATTAATATCAATTTATATTTAAGTTGGACACTAATTTATATATTTGTGGTAAATTTTATTTTTTTTTAAAAAAATTATATATTGATAGTATACTTGTTTTAAAGTTCTCATCAAGTTGAGTAAAATAGAATCACAAATTTTTTATACGTAGAAAATGAAAAAAAATGGAGAGAAAATGATAAAGAGAGTATTTAGATATTATGAGATTGGCTAAAGTAGGGTGGAACAATCAAATAAAATCAATATACATTAATTAATATTAATATGTTAGGAAAGGAAAAAATAAAGAGAGGATATGGATTAGGAAAGAAAAAAAAATAAAAAAAGAATTTGCTTTAAATGGGAAGATGGATTTAAGACAATAAAAAATATAATAAGAAAAAAGCCTCATTTTCTATATATATAAATATAAATTATTCTATATATAGATAGAGTATTATATTAGACAAATTTAATAGGCGGGAAAAATGAAGGATGTGTTTAGGGGGAAAAAATGCTCCTTATATATATATATATATATATATATATATATATATATATATATATATATATATATATATATAGATTACCGCGATCTTATATAAAAAATTTTAACCTTGTAATAATTCGTTTAACTTCTCTGTGATCAACGAAATATCACAATTTATGTCCCTTAACTTACATAATCTTTTTGTAACTACATAGAAAATTCCGCGACTTTACCTAAAATATATAGCAAAGTCCTCGACTTTACCTAAAATATAGTAACCCTATAATAGTTTCCTTAATTTCTCCAAAATCAGTGATAGGTTACTAGATATAATATTTTAAACCTTGAGACATCATAAAGAGTAAGGGTATGTTTAGTGAGTACAACAAGCTAGTTTATAGCTTATTTAAGGAGCTTATAAACTGCTCCTATTCAATGAAACTTTGTTTGGTTGGAAAAACTTATTTGAAAAGTTTTTTTGACTACATTTGCAAATAAACTCTTGAGCTTTTCATTTTTTGTTCCATTTTTACATTTTTCCTTTTATAAGAAAAGAAATGTAATTATTTTAAACATGTCATTTTCGGTTATTTTGTATTTTTGACCTAACTTTTCAGCTAATTTTGGCAAATACTAATATTTAAATCAGTTAACTTTTTAACTATCAGTTATAAGTTATAAGTTATAAGCTCTTAATTGGTTTATCAACTTTTTCTACCAAACATACCCTAATTCTACTCCAGTTAAAATTTCTTGCTCGTAAAATTAACAAAATGATATTTTATTTTGGGGCGTTACAGGCCCAGCTGCCTCCCCACGCGAAGGCCGAAAAATGAGAACTCCTATGAGAGTAGACTATGAACTCCTTGATCAATATAAATGATGAATATGGATTGGGGGACTCATGTTACCTACGGATTTCCGCCTCCACGTGGCATCCAACTCAACCTAATTGGTGACATGGCACGCATGTGGACCCACAAAACTGGTAACGTAGTATGGCAGCTAGCTTGCTGACTAAGCACGCTATGTGGAGTGCTTCGCTATGACTCGCGGATTGTCCTCCCCAGTGCTGCCTCACTTTCTTGAGTAAAGTTGTTCCCAATCTCCTATTAGGGAAAAAATCCTAGTCGGGAAAGGAATGTTGCGGCTACCAAATTCTACGGAATCAAGTCACAATTTTCGAGGAAATCTAGAAGGATACGAAGTCTTGACATAGAAAGGATTCCTTTCCAAGACATTTTCTTCTACACTTCCAACCTTAGATCATGTTTTAATTTATGAGTTAAAATTTAATGAATGGTAATTTTGTATCACACCAAATTTAAATCTTAGCGAAAAATTTAATATTAATTAATTTATATTTATAAGCTAATTATTTGTAAAATAATTAATTATTTCTAAAATTAATTAGGTTTAATTAGGTCACATAAATCTATATAACCCATTATTAAAGAAAAAATGTGTTCATGGTGGGACTTTTTCAATAATTAGTTCGCAGAAGTCGATCTACCATGTTATTAATTAATTAATTAATTAAATCCATATTTATGCTTAATAAGACAATATATAGTCTGCAAGATAAATCACAAAATAATTTGTTCAAGATAAATTTAATTAATTAATGTAAGATTTAATAATAGTCCTATAATATGCATTATATTACATTATTATAATATTGAAATTATAAAATAATTTAATCAAGATAAATCTAATTAATTGATGCAAGATTTAATAATAGTCCTAATTTAATTACTTGGTAAACGTTGATTTATTCGTTATTAAAGGAAACACGGTGGATGGTTTTCAATTTATTAATTTGTAGAAGATTTTTGCAAATCGAAGTATGGGAATGAATATTGAGATTCGTGCAAATCTTAAATATTAATTTTTAAATTATTTGATTAATCTATATATTAATAAACAGAGGCCGAATTTCTGGGAGGGAAATTTCCCGCTCATCAATTGGTAGATTTTGAATTTGAATTTAATTGGAGGTATTGTTTCCCTCTCATGGCACACCAATTATATTTTGAAATCATATATTTTCCCGCATGATCTATCTTTTTTGAATTTATCTTTGTTAATTGTTTAGAACCTTTAATATATTTTATTATTATTCTCATTTCCATCTTAATTAATCAAAAACGTGTACAGCACTCAATCCCAAATTCTTTCTTTGATATTTTATTCAGGGGCATAGCAGACACCATTCCATCAATTACTAATTGTTTAATTATTATTTAATTATTTAATTTAATTATTTTCAATATTCTCATTCCCATAAAAAAAGATGTAGTGCACTAAAGCAATAGCTTTCCCATTCCTCTTTCACTCGGCTATTCCTATATTCAACTTTCCCCTTTCACGCACCTTCCTTGATTACTACAGATCTTCAAGGAAGTCGTTCATTATTCATCTTTCCTTATCCACGGGATTGTTTTTCAATTCATACCAAATAGCAGGCGGATCTTAATGGAGCGAGCGATAAGCATTCATCCGATTTTTCCTTATCTTTGTTTTATATATAGATTCACAATTACCTTTCCCAAGTCTATCTTAATTATGTCAACAATTCTATTAACCCTAGAATCCCTTTTTTGCAGATCTCTTAACAGCTTACTGTATAAATTTTGCCCGGGTCTTCAACCTCAGTATTCAACAGAGTTTTGAACGACTTGAGGTAAAGCTGAACATATCTCTTATTTTTTTGTGAATAAATTTTGTCAAACAAAAAGTCTTATTTTTATGAATAATTTTCATCCGTGTCGTGATTTATACAATATCTATATCTATATATTAATAAAGAGAGACACATTTTTTGAATTTGGTTAGAGCCAATTTTTTCCGCTCATAAAATTTCACTTATATTAACCCTTTTGAATTTTTTGGAGACTATTTTCCCACTTATAAGATAATAGAAGTATCCTTATTTCATAATTATCCTTAAACAACCATGATTATCCTACCATAATAATTATCTACATTCTATAATTCTATATTGTATATTTATATTTATAAAAAAAATTATTTACATTCACATTTTTATTTATTCTTATTCTATATCTATATATATTAATAAATAGAGACTGATTTCAGAGGAAAAATTTTCCCTCATATTTTAGCATTTTTTGAATTTTGTTTTCCCGCTCACAACACATTAATTATATTTCACAATAGATATATAGAATATACATTAACATATAGATTAATAATATATATTAGGAGTCTGATTTTTTCCTTCCTTTCTTTTTTATCCGATATTAACATAGACTATATATTAGGAATCCGATATCCATCTTATTGCCTTTAGCTTATCATCATGAATGTATTGAAATATTTTATTTATAAATAAAGTAAGTATAAATTATAAACAGGCGTAGACATAAATTTTTAACAAAAGTTAGACATAATGTAATTTATTAGATATATTCTGCCAAGTTCTCTCCTCATTTTTTGTGGACATTACTTTTAAAAATAATTAACTATTTTTAGAAATAATTAATTTATTACATATAAATAGCTAAGAATCGAAAAATAATTCCATACAAAATAAAATTAATTAAAATTAATAATTTTGTTAAGATTTAATTTTTTTGGGATGCAAAATTACCAATCATTAAATTTTGACAAATTTTTTTAAAAAGTGTAACATTTAAATTTAAAAATTACACTGTGCTCATTAATTTATTTTAGAAATAAATAATTATTTTTAAAAATAATAAGCTACAAAATAAAATTATTATTAGCAATTTCGCTAAAATTTAATTTTGTGAAGATATAAAATTATAATTCATTAATTTTTTTCCTGAAAATTAAAAGAAACGTGCAACATGAAAATTAAAAAATTAGATAAAACCTTTTAATCAATTTCATAAATAATTAATTATTTTTAAAAATAAAAATAGTTAAAAAAAATTAACAGTAATTAAAATGAGCAATTTTGCAAAGATTTGATAAAAGAGATATGTAACATCAATTTTTCTAATTACTTGAGTATATATCTATATTTGTATTTATATCTTTTATATTGGAAGATATCTTTTAAATTATAAGATATCTTTAAAGTTAGATTCGTACAATTTTTAAAATTGTGGTTATCTATTAAGCTAATTATTTTGAAAATAATTAATTCTATTTAGAAATAATTAGTTTAAAAATGAAAATTATTTAAATTAATTATATTGCACTTAATTACTATTAATTATATTAAAAAAATTTAACTGGACATCGTTTCAATGGACAAAGATTATTCAAAATTAATTATATTTTTTGAAAGGGAATAATATAATTAATTTGATAAACAAAAAAAAATTAAAATTCATGAGATTGCTACAGTTAGACAGATTTTTCCTAAAATTGAAATAAATTTTTTACATTGTAGGATATGTTTTAAATTACAAAATATCTTTAAAATTAGATTTATATAATTCTTAGAACTATAGATTTAAAGGTAATTATTTTAGAAATAATTAGATCTTTTTCAAGATAATTAGATAAAAATTAAAATTAATTTTTAGATTATTTAATTGGTTTTAGTTTCATTATATAGAAATTCACACAGTTTTTTGGATGAAAATTAATAAAAAATAATTATATTGCTAAAACGAGAAAAATAGTATTAATTTAAACAAATAATTATAAATTAATTATATTACAATCTGTTGACAAGATTTCTCCTAAAACACGAAAGATATCTATTAATATCTTTAAAATTAAATTCATATAATTCTCAAAGTTGCGGCTATTAAACTAATTACTTTAGACATAATTAATTCATTTTAGGAATAGTTAGCTTAAGAATGAAAATTAGTTAAAATAAATTATACTATAGTTAATTAATTCATTACGATGACACGATTATCATACGACATAGATGGGAATGAGAATTTTCTAGCGGGGCAGTTGACGAAGAATGGGAAGTTCCCTCTTATTTCATTTTTCACTTGACTTCGATTAAATGAAGATATGGCCGATGCAAAAATAAGAACAATACCAGGGTATTAGGTCTTCCAAACTGTACCTACTATATTGTCATTTCTATAATATATTTATGTGTTGATTATATTTCACAATAAAATTTTATAAATTATTATTCATATATTGATTGTCAATACCATATATCACACGGGTGTATAGTTAATATCCCCGAATGTATATTCAAATATAATAGAATGTAAAATAATTTTAAAAAAAAACTATAAGCTCAGCAAAAGTTAACGGAGTTTTTTATTTTGGTTATTTTAATAATTATAGCATTTAATTTAATATTATTTTATTTTGCATTTATATTATCACAATCTCTATTACAAATTGTTATCCCATTCAATACAAGTGAAACTTTATCAAAATTTTTATAAAATTCTTTCACTATTATATTAATTAAGTTTAGTGCTCTAACCAATATTCAGTGCTCTAACCTTTATTTGTTGTAAATTAAGTTTTGTGCTTTTTGGTAAGTTTCGCCTTTGATGTTTGCAGGATAGATTAGTATGAAATACAAGCGAAATTCTATCAAAATTTTCATAAAATTATTTTATTGGCTATATTAATTAAATTTATTTAAATAAGTTTATTGTTGTGGCCTCTTATTTACTTTATTATCATCGAGGTCTTATAAATTGCTTAATGAGAAGTATTCTTACTTGTGCTATTGTAAGTTACCATGTATATCAATCATACATCCATTCCTTACGCATTGCGTGACGAGAAAGTTACGAAGGAAAGACTACAACATATTGTCCATTGCGCATTCAAGATTGATGTATTTATCAATTTTATAGTATGCTTGGTAGTATTGTCCGATGTAATTTTGTGGATAATTAACGAATATTATTATTGTTGGATATGAATGTAAAATTATGTTGTTCATGGAGATTTCCGAAATATTAATTGTTACAAGTTGTATCAATATTCATAGGTTGGAATTGATCGAAATACAAACGAAATTCTGTTGAATTGTTTTTGTTTTTTAAAAGTGAATATGCTTTCCTTAAATCGTGTGATGTTTTAGATTGTAGTGTTACTTTTTTGTAATCGTTTTCAATACTGATAATTTACATATATTAATAGGAATTACGTATCAATGTATCCGGCTCCCGTGTAGCGCACGGGTGTTACTGCTAGTTAATTATTAAAGATAAAAATGTACTGTTCAATTGATGGTTGATGATTGGCAGTGATCTTAATTACGTCGTGGGTTAAGAAATTAGGAGTAGATTTGTACTCTCAATTGACATACTTATACACACTTCAAAGCTTGTGATTATTATTAAAGAAAGGAAAAATTAAAGGAAGAAATTATTTGATTGCTTAATTATTAAAGATAAAGATGTACAGTGCAGATGATGGTTGATGATAAAAAAGATGTACGGTCCAGATGGCTTTGAATAGTGGAAAAAATTATATATATATATATATATATATATATATATATACACACACTAGTATTACACTTGTACGATGCACGGGGAAATTATGATTTATTTAAAATAATATTAAAACTAAGAATTAAAATAATGTTAAAACTATGAATTAGACAATGAAAATATTTCAATCCCCGCGTATATTTTTGTAAAAGAAATCACATGTAATTTATCACAAATATGTGTGATTTTTGTTGTAAACCATGCGTGGTCTACTGTGCGAGTATGACTGGCAGAGGTTCTAAAAAATGATTGTGGAAATCTATAAAGTTTGAACTAAATAAAAAATTTATCTTCTGATCATTGAACCCTTAATACACGTTACCCATAAAATTTATTTAAAACTATCATTTTAACATGGTAAAAATAAATTAAAAAATTCTTTATTTAATATTTTTAAATCAATAAAAATAATTTTTTAAACAAAAAATCACTGCCAAGATGATATTGTACCAAGTTGACATTCAAACTTCTATTAATTATATATATATATATATATATATATATATATATCAAAAATTAAAATGTATATAAAAAATTTAATTTTTATTTTTTAAAATAATTCAACTACCATTATAATTTATAATGTTGACTTTATAATATCATATTTTTATTAATGTTTGTATATAATTCATTTTAAATTATATTTATAATTCCCAAATTACAATTCTTATAAAAAATTTAAAATAAAAATAAAAAAATAAAAAAATAATAAAATAATAAATAAATAAATTAAATTAAATTAAATAAGGAAAACAAAATAATAAATGTATATTTAATATTTGTTTTTAAAATAAAACTTTCTTTTTTAGTTTAAATAAATGCATGCCAACATGGCACGGTGCCTAGTTGGCAATCCAATTTTTTTAATATAAAGATTTTTTTTAAAAGTAGAATATAAAATAATATTTTATTTTTTTAAAAAATAATAACCTCCACCAAGTTGGAATTGTCCAACGTAGCTCATTTCTTTTTATATAGAGTTAGATAATAATAAAAAAAAAAGATAAGTACATTTATAATTAAATTAAAAGAATTAAATCACATCCGACATGGCTCATTTATTTTTATGTATAGTTAGATAATAATAATAAAAAGATAAACGCATTTTGTAATTAAATTAACATAGTGAAATCACTTGTTTAATACAAAAATTATTCATATTAACCAATTGAATTTTTTTAAATTGATGCGTGCCATGAAAATAGAAAAAATCTTTATTTTTTATTTAACTAAGCCCTATGTAAGTTATACAGAATTTATATAATAACGGATGTTTAATTTTGGAAAAAAATGAATGGACAATTAGTGTACTTACAAATTCGTTTAATTAGTTTTTTTTTTCTAAAAAAAAAATCGTGTCCCAGTTAGGCACTGCCAATGTGGCAAAGTACCTAGTTGACACTTCAAATTTTTTAATATAGAGAGCAAGAGAGAGAGAGAGAGAGAGAGATATATATATATATATATATACACACACATACACACACACACACACTAAATAAGAAAAGCAAAATAAATTAAATAAGAAAAATAAAATAAATAAGAAAAATAAAATTATTAAATGTATATTTAATGTTTGTCTGCGAATCAGGTTTTTTTCTATTTATAATAACTGAGTGTCAACTTGGAAATAAATAAAAAAATAGAAGATATGGAAATAAAAATAAATTAAATAAGAAAATAAAATTATTGAATGTCATTTAATGTTTGTTTCTAAATAATAATTTTTAAAAAAAAATTAACTAAAGGAGTGCCAATATGGTAATGTGTCTTGTTGGCACTCTAGTTTTTTTAATATGAAGATATATATGCTCCTAAAAAAATAACTATCAATCCATGAATCAGTGCTCTTTGGTTTAGTTTAAACTTCTATAATTGTAATGATTTAATTGTTCTATAAATATTAATCAACTGACAAAATAAGTATAGCCAATTTTGATAATGAATATATTGACACAAAAAAAAATTATCCAATAAAAAATTAACAAATTATCAATGCAAAAATTTATGTTAATAATTTAAAAGATTGTGTGTACTAAAACTTAATCGCACAAATAATTATGACAGAAAGAAGATACTGGAGTACAGAGGAAAATGATGAATTGAAAAATAGAAAAAGTTCAAAAAGGAGGGGTGCAAATTAATGATAGAAAGAATATAGAGAAATATAGAGGAAAATGATGAATTAAAAAATATAAAAATTAAAAAAGGAAGGGTGCAAAAGCGGGAAAAAGTCGCTTTATATTATTACTAGTATCCGACCCGTGCATTACACGGGATGAAAACATTCTAAAAGAACGTCTTATCGATGGAAAAAAATAATTCTTTTAAGGGATTTCGGCGCAAATAGTCCCAAAAAACTAGCCATATTGCAGATTTAGTCCCAAATAATAAAAGGTAGCGCAAATGGTCCAAAAAAAAAACTTTGGTGCGCAAATGGTCCATTTGGATGGTATCCGTCCGTTTAACCGTTAGTCAAAGTCAACTGCTGAAAACTTGGGTGCGCATTTGGTGCATTTCATTTGAAATAAATTGCACAAAAGATCCTAACTTTAGATATTGTTACAATTAAGTCCAAAAGTTTAAAAAATATGTACTTTAGTCCCAAATTTAGTTAAATTGTATAATCTTTTATATTTTATTTTTTCTATGGGTGCTTATTTGGTCCGTAATTAATTTTATTGAATTAAAATTAGTCCCAAATTTAGTTAAATTGTATGATGATTTATAATAAACATAATTATTGTACCCATATAAAATTATTATTATGAATATAAAATTATTATATTTATTATTAGCTATTGGTTAAAATTAAAATGTGCGCATCTCTAATGCTAAAGAAAATTTTCGAGAGTTGTGATACTATATTAATACGAACAAATGCTACTGTGTTGAAAATTTTTGATAAAAACCATTTAATCGATATCAAATTAATTCAATAAAATTAATTACGGACCAAATAAGCACCCATATTTATTAATACGAACAAATGGTACTGTGTTGAAATTTTTTGATAAAAACAATTTAATCGATATCAAATTAATTCAATAAAATTAATTACGGATCAAATAAGCACCCATATTTATTAATACGAACAAATGCTACTGTGTTGAAATTTTTTGATAAAAACCATTTAATCGACATCAAATTAATTCAATAAAATTAATTACGGACCAAATAAGCACTCGTATTAATATAGTATCACAACTTTCGAAAATTTTCTTTAGCATTAGAGATGCGCACATTTTGATTTTAACCAATAGCTAATAATAAATATAATAATTTTATATTCATAATAATAATTTTATATAGATATAATAATTATATTTATTATAAATCATTATACAATTTAACTAAATTTGGGACTAATTTTAGTTCAATAAAATTAATTACGGACCAAATAAGCACCCATAGAAAAAATAAAATATAAAAGATTATACAATTTAACTAAATTTTGGACTAAAGTATACATTTTTCAAACTTTTGAACTTAATTGTAACAATATCTAAAGTTAGGACCTTTTGTGCAATTTATTTCAAATGAAATGGACCAAATGCGCACCCAAGTTTTCAGCAGTTGACTTTGACTAACGGTTAAACGGACGGATTCCATCCAAATGGACCATTTGCGCACCAAAGTTTTTTTTTGGGACCATTTGCGCTACTTTTTATTATTTTGGACTAAATCTGCAATATGACTAGTTTTTTGGGACTATTTGCCAAAATCCCTTCTTTTAACTAACATGCATTAGATGAATTATAGTTGAATTGATAAAAAAATAGTGTTGGACAATTAATACAAAATATTTAAAACATGTCCCACGTTAGATATAAAAATATAGTTAAACAATATTATGTGATAATCAAACTAAAACACTAATAAGGCAAAGAGCATCAGATGGGAGTACATTTGAATGGGTCGAATAACATTGTGGTGATATGCATCTAAACTAAATAAATATTATAAATCATAAAAATCATTTTATGTCTTGAAATTCTTCTTTAAACACCACATTTGTTGTTGAGTTTTCCGGTTTACCATCATTGTCACAAGTCAAAATCTTCAGTGGCTCTCATTAATAACTCTGGAGACAGCAATATAAAATTGTCCATGGCTAAACATCGGCCTCCTCAAATAAATGTCAACATTAGAAGCAATTGTATTGACTCTTGTTGATTATCGTCACATAAGAAACAAATAAAAGGTAACTCGCTCTGTTGAAACTTAAATGGTAATCATAGATTAGATGAAGTCAACGTCATTCCAGGGATGAATATTTTTGCGACTAGCATTGCATCAAAAATAATTTTGCCTCAACCACGTGTTCCCCGGTCTTGTGATGATTAATCGGGTTCTACTGCACAAACCCACTAAACGATTGATGTTTCTCAGCAATAGTAAATGAATATCGACTTTTAGTTTCAGTTTGTGATTTGACACCAGAACACTGAATAGCATTCAAAAATTTTAGTTCATCGGCAGTTAAGCATAGACATGTGTACCTCAACAATCATTTTCTTTCCCACTTCTTACACCTCAAGTACTACCAATCATCATTCAATTCAATTTGCAACATGGTTGCAACAATACAAAATGAATTGTAATTATCAAATTAATCCTAAAACATTTTAATTTTATTAATAAAATAAACGATTCTAAAAACTGACGAATAACTCAATAAAGTTTGTTAATTTAAAAATGATTTCTAAAGCTATCATCCATACTTCGGATTTTATATCTTAATAGTTAATTCTAATCACCTTGTTAATTAATATAATAGATTAACTAAAAATATAATAATATTATCACTTAATTAGAAATTAACAATAATTGTTTGGATTATATATATTGTTCTAAATTAAAAAGTCGACAATTGTTCTAAAAAATTGATAACTTGTTTTTTATTGTGCTTTTATTTTTCAGCATCCTAGAAGTTTTTCTAGATGATATAAACTTTTAAAGGAAAAATACAATCAATAATCTTTTTCATTGTCGAAAACCACAAATTCACACTTTAACCTCATATTAGGCTCAAATTATGGGGCCTCTATAAGATTTTCATTCATTGTTATTAATTAAAAAATTAAACTAAAAATTAAAAAAATTAGATGATAAAAAATAATAAAATTATTATTAAACTAGAGGGAAGCCGGTCATTACGGGCCAACTATGAGATTTTCAGCCATTTATTTTTAAATTAAAGCCACTAAAGTGTACTTTAATTTCGAATTTGGCTTTGCATAGTGGGACCACTATTGAATTTTCATCCATTATTATTAATTTAAAAATTATTATTAAACTAAAGGGAAACCGGACCAATTCCCTCAAGTAGCCACCACCTATAACTTCTAGTTACTTAATAATTAGTATTTTATAGAGTCGTACATGCACACTTTTTTATTTTTTATTTTTATAACTACACTATGTGGGATTTTTTTTTCAATAGCGTAGAAATTATCGATATTATCTAAAATTTTGGAGGCAAAGTTGAGAATTTGATTTTTGAAAGACTTCCAAAATAAATATGTCTACAACAAAAAAGATTCAATTAGCTTGACAACAAAAAAGATTCAATTAGCTTGACATGAAGTTAGTTATGTGCTACGTTAATTCTTAAATTATTATTATAATTCTTAATAATTAATATTATATATTATTTAAATAAATAAAAAATCATGAATTTTTGCATATTAGTTGTGTACACATGTTTTCATATGTGTAATTCTCCATATATATTAACCCGTATTACAATATTTGTAGATGCGTGTTACCATATATGGATTTTGCTATATATTAAACCATAGAAAGAAATCAATAAAAAATCAGCTCCACGTTTCTTTCGAATTAATTAATTTTTGTTTGTAAAATAAGTAAATGGTCCAATCTAATTTCTAGTTTTAATGTTACACCTTTGTTTTTATTTTTATGTAAAATATTAATGAATTGTGATTTTTGTATTGCAACAAAATTCAATCCTATTGAAATTTATAATTTTCATTTATTTTAATTTATTGCCTAATTATTTATAGAAATAATTAATTATTTGTAAAATTAATTAATGGGTCCCATCTAATTTTTGTAATTTCATATTACATGTTTGTATGAATAGTAATTTTTTCTCACACGAAAACTAATTCTTAATGAAATTATTAATTTTAATTAATTTTTTGTTTCTAGGCTAATTATTTCTAAAATTAATTAAAGAATCCAATTTAAATTTATGACAAATTGCACAATAATAATAATAATAATTAATAAATGGGCCCTATTATTATTATTATTATTATTATTATTATTATTATTATTATCTTTATATTATAAAAACAGGAGTGCCACATTGGCAGTAGTGCCAACGTGGCACTCATTAATATTAAAAAAAACATAAAAATCAATTTTGTAATTAAAAAAAAAGGAAATTCTATTTTTGGAAATAAACCAATATTAATTGGTAGATTTAAATAGGGAAAATTCGTTAAATATAATTATTTTTTAATGAAACATAAATTTATCATTAAATGTGATAAATAAAATTTAATAAAAAAATAGTTTTCGAAAAACTTTAAATATAATTTCATTTTTCAAACTTCTAATTAAAAACATTAAATAATAAGTATTTTATTTCAACCGCATTAAAAAATGTTATAGTTTTGATTTGTAATGTGTAGTGGATTATTCAAATAATGGATTATTCTTAAATAAAATAGGGCGTGCTAAAATTATAATTGAATTTGCATTGAATAATTTATTTATTTTTAAATAAAGAGTAATTTATTAATCTTTATCTTTATATTTTGAATTGTTATATTATCATACCATTAATCTTTATATTATAATTTGTGAAGTGCCACGTAGGTAAAGATGCAAATGTGGCATACATTAAATATTTTAAGAAAATTATAAAATTAGTTTTGGAAATAAACCAACATTAATTAGTAGTAATTAAAAATATAATTGAAAATAACCGATATCTAAAACAAACATCTAATGAGAAAAAATTTATTTTGGAAAGACTTTATATATAATTTCATTTTTTAAATTTCTAATTCAAAATTTTAAATAATAATTTTTTATTTTTTATTTAATTTTATCGTGATAAAATTGTAGGTTTTGATAGTTTTACTTGGTTACGTGAATTGGCTATTAAAAAATAGTGAGAATTTTTTACTTTTTTCTTTTTGAAAATCAAATAGTGAGTGGTTAAAATTATAACTAGATTTATGTAGAATAATTTATTTGTTTTTAAATAAAATAGTAATTTATTAATCCTTATATTATTATAATTGAAGTGTCACGTTTGGTGAACACTCTATTGGCAGTGCCAACATGACATACTATTTCTAATTAAAAAAATTAAATGATATTTTTTGTTTTTAATGCTTCTGATGTGATGTGCTCACTAACTAAATTTTGCATTGCATATTTTTTGCCTTTTCTAAGTATATAAAATTACAAATAAAAAGTGTTTCATTCTACAATTAACATACAGTTTATGTAAATGAAAAGAAATCAAATGAATTATGTAGATAAGGAAAATTATCAGTGTTATTACAAATTTAAGTTACATAAAATTAAGCATAATACACAATATAGCTAAAATTAAGTAGCAATTACAGCTAATCACTAAAAGAACGCATAAAATCATAAAATTTAGAATGCGTAATGTTCATTTCAGAAAGAAAAAAAGTGTTCCATATAAATTTGACATGTACCAACGAAAAAGACACGTTTTGATAATCAAAGAATTTTTATATATTCATTCCCGATGGTTCATTTACAATTAATTAATTTTCACGAGCATTGTTGTGAAATGCTAGGCATGGTAATTAGAATTAAAGTTACACGTTTTGATAAACTTTTTAATTATGCGATGCACGTGAATTTGTATAATTTACAATTGTGAATTTACTCCGCAATTTTTGTATTGACTATAATGATTATAGAGTTTAATAATTTTTTATAATTATGCAATATCCTATGCATAAATTACATCAATTATGTAATTCAACATTCATATTTATAATTTTATATCAATTATTTATCGTACATATATTTAATTGTTCCCGTGCATAGCACGGGCGTGATACTAGTTATTATTATTATTATTATTATTATTATTATTATTATTATTGTGCAATTTGTCATCTGCATTGCAGATTACACCTTTAAATTTCATTTTATGTATGTATGCCAATTTTATTATTATTTACACATATACACTTTTTCCATATTTAAAGATATATAACTATAATTCCATATAACATGTATATGTAATTCAACCCGATTTTCCTTTTTTTATTTTACACGATTTTCCTTTTTGATTTTTTCACGATTTTCTATTTTATTGTACGCGATTTTTATTTCTTAATATACAACAATGCTGAAAACACTTAAAAAAAATGAAAAAAATTCTTCTGTTTTAGGCGGGAAAAGTGTGTGTAAAAACACATACTGATGGATCAGCCTTTATATATTAGTATAGATTATCATTATTATTTTCAACCCTTGGACTTTTTAACTTGTAAACCATTACTCCTGCTTTTTTCTATTACCATTTCCCAAATAAATGATAGTGAAAATATTTGACAATTTATATTAGATTAGACTGATTAGCAGTACAATTTTTTATCCTGACACCACATTGTATTTGTGTTAAATAATACATACAGCCCATGATAATGGTCTTTGTCAAATTTACACTCTTGAAATTCTATGAATTTTTTTTTCTTTCATTTCTTTACTAGTTATTATTTCTATATAAGTATTACAAATAAAATATTTTGATTCCTTCTTATTAACATTGTAACAAAAATCCATTGTTAAACCGTTTAGAGATAACATGTGCCATATAATCAAAATAATGTAGGACAAAATTGTTAATATAAGAGCATTTCTAATGTATGGGAGTGGAAACCCAAATTTGGGTTTTTAACCCCCAATTAGCAAATAATGTTTGGAGGAGGAGGAGGAGGAGGAGGAGGGGAGGGGAGGGGGAATAATGCTAAAATTTGGGTGGATAAAGCTCCCCCCTCTAGCTTTTGAGTGAAACACTTTTAAAACTTACGAAAGGGTGCAAATGAAACAATTGCATATAATTAAAATGGTCTACAAAATGAAAACGCAAAATCCACGCATTAAATGTATATAACACAAAAGATAATAAAAACACAATTCCATTACAATTAGGAAGTTTCTACAATTGTCTATAGAAATCCATTTGTGTTATCCTCAAATAATAAAAACATTAAGTTCTCTCTATTTGGAAATATTTACAATTTAAAATTGCAAATTACTAAATAGAGCAACTCGTACTTCAATGGATAATAATTGAAAAAAAAAATTGAATGAATTGAAATTTACCAGTGTCGTTCCACTCTATCCTAACCAAAATTTTTAAAATTACTAAATGCAAGGTGTTATAATTTGACATTTTATGCCAATTAATGTGAAGTCCAAAAAACCTAAATACCTATGCCCAAAATTTTCCCATATACATTATTTGATAATAAGTTTTTTCCCCTCAATTTTTTCCACTTGGCTTTTTTCCCCTTGGTTTTTTTCACCCAACTCTAGAAATGTTCGTACTAAAAGTTTAAGACCTTAAGCGACATTTAAATTTGATGCTACTATAAAATCTTGTGCTTTAAATATATAATTTTCCAAAATATTTACAAATTGCTACCCCTCCTCATCTTTTTAACCCAAATGAAAACTAGAAAACTGTGGGTCTGTCACTATTTCTCCTAGTGCGCATTTTAATTTGTAGCCGCCGCATGTCAAATTAATTTGTATGTAACCACAATAAGAGGTCTAGGCTGATCACAGTTTAGGTATAAATGTTTCTCTTGTAAAATTCTTTTCAAAATGATTAATCGAACGCCATTTTTGGTATTTTTAAAATTGAAAATAGAAAATGACACTATTAGCCCATGTTAGGATTCAAATTTGTATGAATTTTTATGTGTGGTAGGAGAGAGAATGAGTGGACTTGAATGATGGAGATTTTTGTAGTATATATAGGTCCAACGGTATCTGTAAATGTGATTGATTTGACCAAATTCAAATTTAAAAAGAATAACTAAAAATGTGTAAAAATATATTTAAAAAAATACAAACCTATCCTGCATTAAAGTGCAATGAGTTTGGTTTTCATTTTGCATGGGAACCTTTCCAATTCTCTCCAATTAAATA
Organism: Jasminum sambac; assembly: GCA_018223645.1. Classification (NCBI taxonomy): domain Eukaryota; kingdom Viridiplantae; phylum Streptophyta; class Magnoliopsida; order Lamiales; family Oleaceae; genus Jasminum; species Jasminum sambac. The sequence goes on from CP073648.1 coordinate 34,534,842, forward strand.
ATTGCAAACGTGATTATTGTGACTACAAAATTGATAGCAGTTACAAAATAGAACTTGTGCTATGCACATTTTCATGTACTTATAAGATGACACGTGGTTACATCACACATGTTGCTCTCGGATTATCTAACTATATGTAAAGACAAAAGAACCACATAGGCACATGCCTAGGTGATAGTGTTATACTTGATATTTTTTACAGATTAATTATTTTCATTATTTAATTTATTCTACCCACCTTATTTGGTGTTGTTTTCCTTATTTTATGTTTTTTTTGAAGCGTTATTTTATGTTTTTACATGTATTATAATTTTTGAATTTATTTATACTACCCCCGTTCCACAAATGTATCCCATTTTAATTTTCACAAAGATTAAGAAAAAAATAATTAATGGTATTGGAAAAGTAAAATTTAAAATTATTTTATTAATATGCATTTTCATTTATTAGATATTTTATTTCAACTAATTTATTTTGATAATAATAATGTACATTAAATGAGAGTATAGAAAACAACTCATATTTTAACTATATCTTTAAAAAGAATGTGACCTATATTTTTGGGCGGACGAAAAAAAATAATGGACTATATTTTTGGAACCAAGGTAGTATAATTTTTTGAATTCTTTTATATTTAGTATTGAATGGATTAATAAAAATGAATTATCAGAGTTACGACTTACAATACTTATTAAATTAACTCTAAAAATGGGAATTAACATTTTTGATATACATTTTAATTTTTGGATATTATATTTTAATTATTTATTTTTGAATTATAAATATATATATATATATATATATATTCTTATTAACAAAATTTGAAGTGCTAACTTGGCACAATGCCACTTATGTAGTGGTTTTCTGATTTAAAAAAAAAACCTTTTTACATATTAAAAAATTAAATAAAGGCCTCTTTTTTTATTTTTATCATTTAATTATCTCTTCATTTTTTGTCAAAAAATTACTTTTAATTTTTTTTATATTTAGTATTGCACGCATTACTAATTTTTAAAAAATTGTTCTCAATTATTCTGCACAAATTGTTATTACCGAAAAATCAATATGCAGAGTTTCACTCATAGATACTTTGTTTAGAGATCTCATCATTTTATACGTTACACAATCCACATCACATAAATTCTCCAACACTTAATATTCAAAAATTCGTACTAAAAAATATCGTCGTGGTTTAGCTACTTGAATGATGTTGATGACAAAAATTTGGCAAAAATTTAAATAGGAGCATTTTTGTTGTTCAGATGACTATTGTCTAAATTTTGATCACAAATATTTTATTATTGCCTAAAATCATTAATGACAACTGATATAACAATTTTTCTTTGCAAGATGTTGATTCGGATCAAAATTTATAAACCATTCTTAAAATCTATAACATTATATATGCGTTATTATTTTTATTTTGTATTATTATTATTTGATGTAAATAAACCATCTTAATGGCCTTTTGCATCCCACACGGAAATACAAGTTAACTTTTAAAAAAAAAAAAAAAACACATGTTTGGACCTACAATAATTATAAAACTAGCAGGTAGCTCCCCACCACCTCCCCCAGGGCATAACTCAACGGGTGGAACAATCAACATAAGGCTTGCTTGCAGCGATAGTGTGGGAGTTCGAATCCTTGTGGAAACTTGTGGCCGAATTTATTCTGTATGGAGCAATCACTTTGGGGACGACTTCTTGTGCGCAGAAGTGTACAGTAGGATGAGAGGAACCTGGGAGCCAGTTGAGGCAAAACCTGCAATTTACCTCCTCCAAGGTTCTAGGGGCAAAGGTCTTGGAGGTCCAAGATTTAGTCTAGCGAAACTGGGATAATCGGGTCAGCAAAAAAATGAAATAAAATGAAATAAAAATTGGCAGGCAGGTCCAGAGAACCCCACGTAATTGCTGACGTAGAGCGACACGGTGCTATAATCCTTGAGGTGAGCAGTCAAGGCTTCAGCCATTCCTATATATATAAATAAATTATAAAGCGAAGAAGCAGGATCATCAATTCATCACTCTCATCTCACTAAGCAGTAAGCACTAATTCAATCTGCAGGTTAGCAATGGGGTGAACATGTTGAAATACCGAGAGTGAAACGCGGAACCCAAGGACTTGAGGTATGTATGTAATGTGTTATGCTTTTCTTAATTCAGCTATTCTCAATTTTAAATCGTTTTGAATGCTATCGGTTAGCATTTCGAATAAATGTATCAATTTGTGTATAATGCTGTAAATCATCTTCCTTCGTGTGTAATCTCATGAATCTAATTCAAGGTATCGAAATTAGATTATGGTTGTATGGGACTCAGTGGAAGCTACAATTCTCCTCTTCCTGACGAAGAAGGAATTGTTGTGATCAAAGAGGCATTTAGTCAGGGCATCACGTTTTTTGACACCGCGGATATTTATGGAGTCAACAATATAATGCAAATGAATACTCGGTGGGGAAGGTAATTTCTGTGATCATGGATGCACAATTAGATTCATAATTTCATATGCTGCCGTGACACTTTTTCTTCTTAATTTGTTCTAAGATGATGTTATATTTAATTACCCAGAGCATTAAGTATAACTAATAACATGAGGTGAAAGCATTCTGTTAAAATTCTTTTTCCTTTTCCCTGAATTGCAATATTTGAATAATTGAAAGGTGTTACTAAGATAATTTTGAGTCAACGGTACTACAATGAAGGGGCAGTTACAAAGTCTGATTATCTATGGGAAACTCGTGTTTGTATAGGTTTGTGATTGTATTTCCATTTGCTTAGTCGACTTCTTGAATCTACATCAATCAGAAAAGAAGCTATTGTTTGGGAAGGTGATATAAATCGGTCTTCAGGCATTTTTTGGGCACAACTTACTTTAATGAAATGAAATGATGCAGGCATTGAAGCAGTTACCTCGAGAAAAGATTAAATTGGCTACCGAATTTGGTGTTTTCCAAAATGTGGGTCCTCAAGTAACTGTGAAAGGCTCACCTGAGTATACCCGCTCTTGCTGTGAGGCTAGCCTCAAGCGTCTTCGTGTAGACTATATCGATCTTTACTACATACATCGAATTGATCAAACTGTACCTATTGAGGAGACCGTGAGTTTTCATTTTCTCTTTGCTTGCATTCGTTTTCCCTAGAGCATGCTATCCGTTTTGATTATTAATTATTATTTTGAGGTGTAGATGGGAGAACTTAAGAAGCTTTACAATGCAGGTAAAATAAATTATATTAGGTTATCCGAAGCTAGCCCAGATACAATAAGGAGGGCTCATGCTGTTCATCCTATTACTGCAATACAAATGGAATACTCTCTTTGGACTCGAAACCTTGAGGAAGAATTTATTGCACTTTGCAGGTTTCTATTTTTTAACAGTTTATGTTTTGTGCAGTAATTCTTCTGTTGATATCACACTTGGGTTAAATATTTATATTCTCAGGGAACTTCGTATAGGAATAGTGCCATACTGTCCAGTAGGGCGAGGTTTTTTTGCTGGAAAGGCCATAGTGGAGAAATTGCTAGCAAATAGCAAACTGGAACATCACCTAAGGTTTACAGGTGACAACTTTGATAAGAACTGATAAGTGCAATTTATGCACTTATTTTGGTCTTTTAAATTATGTATTTTCATTATTTTTAGTCAATTTTATATTTAATTTAGTGTTATTTGTTTCTATTTCAGTGAAAACTGGGAATGGAAGAAACTATTACAATTTTGAGCCAAACGGGGCACAACTCAGAAGTTGAAGCACCTAATCAGAAGAAATGAAAGCGGGAACGTGAAGAAAAATCAAATGGAAGCCAAGTTGGAGAGATTTAAAAGTTTGGGGACTCAATTGATCAAAGTTGGAAGTTCAGGACTTGCTTTGCAATTAAACTTTGGGGACTAAATTGGAAGCTGGCAAAAGTTGAAATCTGTTATAACCATGCGGTCGCACGTGCGACCGCATGCCTTTGGAAATTTATAACCATGCGATCGCACGCGCGATAGCATGGTTATATCGGGCAGATTTTTAGAAAACTTTTCGAAACTGAATTGGACCTGGTTTTCTTGGGCTTTCTTGCATCTATTAATACAGAACTCGACCGAATTTCGGGGAGAACATCAGAGGAGAGCAGAAGAATGAAAATTGGAACAATCAACTTGGAGAAACTTGGAGAAAAAATTGAAGATCCAAATTCAAGAGCTCAACTTTAATTCGGTGATGGCTTTCTCTTCACGTTTTTATTCTGGTTTTTATAACATGATAGGCTAAATTTTTCATAGCATTAGGGTAGAGATGAAACTTTGATTTTGGTTTGAATCCGGATTGTTAATTTGATGTTTTATTAATTCTTATGCTAAGATGAACGTTCGGTTTTGAGTTTTCAATATAATTATGCTTTCTTTTACAACTTGTGGCCAAAGTTGATCTGTGATCTATTTATTGTATTGAGAAATCGTGAATAGATTAGACTTTTGTTGAAAACCACAAAGTCCGATAGGGGATGAGAATACCCCTATGCTTTGTGCGATGTTTTTATGCAATTCTTGCGTTGTAATGCATTTTTATGGCGTTGTTATCATAGAGATATAGTTAACACGTCATATAAATAGGTTGAATTCTACTTGAGAAAGATTATTCAACAAATTTTGTGAATTGAATCGTCAAAACTAACTTTCATTGTCAAATTGATAATCCGGAGGATAACTAAATGAAAAGTGGATTCGAAACCTTAATGCTAGTTTGCCCATATTTGATTTAAAACAAAAAAATCATTCTTTTAATTTGTTCCAATTTAATTCTTAATTTTTAATTTTAGATTTAGCAATTTAATTTAATAATTTAATTTTCGCACGATTAGGAAATTAATTGATCTCAACTTATTTATTTCGGTTAAGGCTAGTTAGAGCAAACGTGGGAATAAATCAGTCCTCGTGGGTACGACATCCGGACTTTAAAAGTCCACTTTATTACTTATACGATCCGTACACTTACGGTGTGGATTGATCGCAACAAGTTTTTGGAGCCGTTGCCGGGGACTGTATTTATTTTACCGTTTAGATTAGCTAGCACTAATTCGAACTTTATTTGCTTTTATTTAATTTTACTGCATTTTTCGTTCACAATTTCTCTCGTTCTCTCTCAGGTTTATGCGAAGTGCACGACTCGGTCAACCTCCCAAACTTGACCCCGAGATCAAGCGTGCCTTTCATCAAAGGCGTAGAGAAGCTAGAGAAAAAGAAAAAAATAAAAAACAAAGCAAGAAAGCGATGGCATCTAATAATGAAATCCCACGTATCAACAATGGTGAAGCCCGCATTCAAGAGGCTGTGGACGAGGATAACATGCTAGTTGGGGATTTTATGACACCACAGATCATCCAAATCCAATCTAGTATAGTGTACCCTCCATTTGGGCAGAACAATTTTCAGCTCAAGACAGGTGTGATCCATCTCTTCCAGAATGGGCACCAATTTTATGGATTGCCAGATGAGAATCCTCATACGCATGTCTATCGGTTCTTAGAGATGTGTGAACACTTCAAATATCAGGGCATATCAGATGACGCGATTAGACTAAGGTTGTTCCCCCGTACTTTGCGTGATAGGGCTCTCGAATGGCTTGATTCTCAACCAATCGCAAGCATCACCACATGGAACGACCTAGCTCAAAAATTCTGTACCAAGTTCTTTCCTCCGGTCAAGATTGCTAAGTTGAAGCACGAGATATCTATTTTTCGGCAACATGACTCGGAGTCGTTTGACGAAGCTTGGCAGAGGTTTAAAGGCTTGCTAAGGAAGTGCCCGCATCATGGGATCAGCAATGGACAACAAGTACAGTATTTTTATGCAGGGCTACTTCCTTCATGTAAGAGTTTGGTAGATTCGTCGTCAAATGGATCGCTTCGTACCAAAACAATCGCTAAAGCACTTGAGCTATTCGAAAGGATTGCAACCAGTACGGCGATGTGGGCGTCTGATAGAAGAAATCATGGCAGAGCATCTGGAGTATATGAAGTCGACAATTTTACTGCCCTGACCGCAAAAATTGATGCATTAGCTCACAGGGTGGAGAGTATTGTGAAGATAGGCAGCTCAAAAGCACCTACACCACCCACATGCAAGGAGTGTGGAGCTAACCATAGCACCAATGAGTGCCCTATTATCGCTCACCGCACTGCTCAAGTCGACTATATTCAAGGAGGTCAACGGCAACCTGGCAACCCATTTAGCAACACTTATAACCAAGGTTGGCGTAATACCCAAATTTTGGGTGGCGAGATAATCAGAATAATGGAGGATTCCAAGGACCTCCTTACCAGCAACCGGAGAAGAAAAGCTCAATTGAAGAAGCTTTGGGTAGATTTATGGAGAGAACTGAGAAATATATGGATCGCACCGATCAATTCATGAAGAAAACCGATATTGCACTCCAGAATCAGCAAGCTTCTATCCGTAATCTGGAAACGCAAGTTGGGCAACTGGCTAGCACTATCTCGAGTCGACCACAAGGTACTTTACCCAGCAAATATGAAGTGAACCCCAGAGAACAAGTACAAGCTATCACTACTAGAAGTGGGGTACAGCTTCCTGAGATTCATATCAAAAGGCCTTTAAAAGAACAAGAAAATGAGGAGGTTGAGCCAAATGAAGATCAAAAGGTGCCAGCTGAGTCGCAAGTCGAAGAAAATGGGGGCGACTCATTGGAAAGGACAGCGGTACCATTAAAACCTTATGTGCCTCCTATACCGTTTCCACAAAGGCTTCAAAAGCATAAGCTGGATAAGCAGTTCGCCTGATTTCTGGAAGTTTTTAAGAAACTGCATATCAACATCCCATTTGCGGAGGTCTTAGCTCAAATGCCTAGCTACGCAAAGTTTATGAAGGAGATTTTGTCAAATAAGAGGAAGCTTGAAGAAAATGAGACGGTGATGCTAACAGAAGAATGTAGTGCTATCCTCCAGAATAAGCTCCCACCCAAACTAAAAGATCCAGGGAGTTTTACTATACCTTGCACTATTGGAGATTCATATTTTGATAAAGCTTTGTGTGATTTAGGTGCAAGCATCAATTTAATGCCCTTTTCTGTTTGTAGGAAGATAGGTTTGGGAGAACCGAAACCAACTTCAGTCTCCTTACAGCTTGCAGATCGCTCTATCAAGCACCCAAGGGGAATTATTGAAGATATTCTAGTGAAAGTGGAGAAGTTCATCTTCCCGGCAAATTTTGTTGTACTTGACATAGAGGAAGATGGGAATATGCCACTTATCTTGGGCCGACCATTCTTCGCAATTGGCGGAGCGATTATTGATGTGGCAAAAGGACAACTTCGTCTCCGGGTCAATGATGAACACATTACCTTTAATGTGTTCCGGCCTATTAAGTACCCAACTCAATCAGATTCATGCTTTATGGTGGATGAGGTTGATCAAGCAGTTCGTGGCAAATTTCAGCTGGATTATCCCATAGATCCCTTGGAGGCATCTCTTGTCCATTCCAATTCCATAAACTCCCTCAGCAGGGAAGAGATTGAAGAATGCAAGAAGTACTTGGAAGCACAAGAACTGTATACACATCGATTTCGCCGCGAGAGTTTAGGAGTTGGACCTCCACCACAGCCACCATCTATAGAGCAGCCGCCTACGCTTGAGCTCAAGCCATTACCTTCACACCTGCGGTATGCTTATCTTGGAGATTCATCTACGCTGCCAGTTATCATTTCTACCTCTCTAAGTCAGCTTGAGGAAGAAAAATTACTACGAGTACTTAGAGAGCAAAAAGCAGCCATCGGGTGGACTATAGCAGACATTAAAGGAATCAGCCCCACCATTTGTATGCATAAGATCCTAATGGAAGACAATTAGGAATCAGCCCCACCGGCTATAATCAAATACCTATTGCCCCCGAGGATCAGGAGAAGACCACGTTTACTTGTCCCTATGGTACCTTTGCCTACCGTAGGATGCCATTTGGCCTTTGCAATGCACCTGCCACATTTCAGCGTTGCATGATGGCTATCTTCTCCGATATGGTTGAGAAATTCATTGAGATTTTCATGGACGACTTTTCTGTATTCGGATCCCCTTTCGATGAATGTTTGAAACACTTGGAGCTAGTTCTACAGCGATGCCAAGAAACAAATTTGGTGCTAAATTGGGAAAAGTGCCATTTCATGGTGCAAGAAGGTATTGTCTTAGGGCACCGAATCTCAGCTGATGGTATTGAGGTGGATAAGGCAAAAATTCAGGTGATTGAGAAATTACCACCTCCAACTTCAGTCAAAGGGGTTCGCAGTTTTCTAGGTCACGCGGGTTTCTACCGGCGCTTTATCAAGGATTTCTCTAAGATCACCAAACCCCTGTGCAATCTTTTAGTCAAAGATGTCCCATTTGTCTTCACGGAAGAGTGCTTACTGGGTTTCAATGCTTTAAAAGAGAAATTGAGTTCAGCACCAGTAATTATAGCCCCAGATTGGAGTTTCCCATTTGAGCTTATGTGTGACGCTAGCGACCATGCAGTTGGAGCAGTCTTGGGCCAACGGAAGGATAAAATTTTCCAAGTGATATATTACGCTAGCAGAACTCTGACAGATGCTCAATTGAATTATGCTACAACTGAGAAGGAGCTTTTGGCAGTTGTGTTTGCATTTAATAAATTCTGATCCTATCTCATTGGATGGAAGGTGATTGTATACACTGACCACGCTGCATTAAAATATTTAATGGAAAAGAAGGATGCAAAACCCAGGTTGATTAGATGGGTGCTTCTACTTCAAGAGTTCGATTTGGAGATTAGAGATAAAAAGGGGATTGAAAATGTGGTGGCTGACCACTTATCTCGCCTTGAGCAGCAGAAGGAAGAAGAGGAAGTGGGGATCAATGAGTTTTTTCCAGATGAACAAATCTTCGCTGTTGATTCCACACCATGGTATGCCGACTATGTTAATTATTTGGCTGGATCGATTCTACCACCGGAGTTTTCAAGTCATCAAAAGAAGAAATTCTTTGCCGACTTGAAGCATTATTTTTGGGAGGATCGATTGCGCCGACGTGGTCTGATCGGATCATTCGCCGGTGTGTACCAGAGGAAGAAATCCCACATATTCTCGAATCCTGCCACTCATCCGCTTATGGAGGGCATTTTGGTCCTACTAAAACCGCAGCTAAAATCCTACAATCGGGCTTTTATTGGACCACTCTCTTTAGAGATGCTTATCAGTTTGTGAAGACATGTGATGGATGCCAGCGGATAGGAAATATCTCGAGAAGGGATGAAATGCCACTTAAGAGCATTCTTGAAGTTGAGCTTTTCGATGTTTGGGGAATCGACTTCATGGGTCCGTTCCCCCCTTCATTTTCAAATCAATATATCTTGGTTGCAGTGGACTATGTCTCCAAATGGGTGGAGGCAGTTGCTCTGCCCACCAATGATGGCCGCGTGGTGGTAGAATTCCTCAAAAAGCATATTTTCACTAGATATGGTACACCACGAGCTATTATAAGTGGCGGGTAAGCATTTTTGCAACAAGCGATTCGAATCTCTTTTGGTTAAGTACGGTGTCAGACACCGTATTGCTACCCCATATCATCCTCAGACGAGCGGGCAGGTGGAAATATCCAATCGAGAGTTGAAGAGGATCCTTGAGGTGACAGTGAGCCATTCTCGAAAAGATTGGTCGAAAAAGTTGGATGATGCACTTTGGGCTTACAAAACAGCTGTTAAGACCCCTATAGGCATGCCACCATATCGCCTAGTATTTGGGAAGGCATGTCATTTGCCTGTGGAGTTGGAGCACAAAGCATATTGGGTAGTGAAGAAGCTTAACTTTGATTCGAAAGCTGCGGGTGAAAGAAGACTCCTTCAACTGAATGAACTAGATGAGTTTCGGTTGGATGCCTATGAGAATGCTAAGTTGTATAAAGAAAAGACCAAAACATGGCATGACCAGCATATTCAGATGAAAAAGTTTGTAGAAGGGCAGCAAGTTCTCCTATTCAATTCTCGACTCAAACTTTTTCCAGGCAAACTTCGCTCCAGGTGGTCGGGACCCTTCACAGTAACCAAAGTTCTCCCAAATGGAGCTGTAGAGGTACATCACGCGAGTAAGGGCACTTTCAAAGTAAATGGACAGCGGTTGAAGCCATATTGGGGCGGAGATTTTCCAAAGGAAGTCTCGGCCACCTATCTTTCAACACCGCCTTGAGCTACAAATCAAAGTCGAGCTTGAGACTCTAAACGGAGTGCTTGGTGGGAGGCAACCCACCCCCGTATCCTTTATTTCAGTTTTATTATTATTTCTAAGTTCGTTTTAAGTATTAGAGTCAAGCTTTGCATATAGGCCGCATTTTCACATTCCTAGTTGATTCCTCCAATTTTATTTTCATTTTTAAGTTTAGTTCTAAGTTTAGAGTCAGTTTTGCATGTTAGTTTGCATTTTCACATTCCTAGTTGTTTTTCATCTAGTTTTCATCTAGTTATGCCCTAATTGATGCTTGTGCTGTATTAATGATCGAATTTGGACTAGTTTCTGCGAATGCTCTTTCTTTAAACTGATATTCAGCCTGTGGTTTAAAGTTTGACTAGTGAACCAGTATCATTGTCCACTGTGATTTAATTTTCGGATTTTATGTTGAATGTTTTTTAGGAGTATGGGTTCTAGGATGATTAGTGGATGAATTTAGGCCTTGGTATGTGAAATGGATAGCTACATTGCTTGTTATGTGTTGAAAATCTCTTAAAAACTACAATGCACGCCAAGTGTTCGATAGAATGTTTGAATGAATTTTTGAGCTTATTCCTATGTTTCTACTTTATAGCATGACTCTATGTTGTTACATGATGATCTTGGTACACGAATGTTGTTGATTGCACAAACTAAGCATTGAGTTTGGCCTAGGCAAAGTTGGTGCAGTGACTCAAGTCATGGCCTGACGCCACCTGAGTCACTGCCCTGACGTGACTCGAGTCATGACCTGACGCCACCTGAGTCACTGCCCTGACGTGACTCGAGTCATGGCCTGACGCCGCTCGAGCTGCATCACTCTCACTTCACCACCCTCATTTTTTATTCCAAACTTGATAGAATTGCATCAATTTTTGACATGTGGTTACTTGAGACATGTACTTTATGTAGTGTCGGGTCCGTTCCATCTTTGCATCATTTTGCACTGTTTTTGCGGGCCCCACATTCATTTGGTCAATTATGTGAACTTCTTTTATCTTATGCAATTTTCTTTAGTTTGGGGGTGCATTTCTAGGTGTTCCTTGCTATATTATTATATTTGGAAACTGATTGTCGACTTTTATCATTGTAGGTAAAATGCCTCGTACCAAGAACCCCGGTGGGCACGGAGATGACGGAGATGGATCATCCTGCAAGTGCAAGGGTGTGGCTAGAGAGATCCCAGCACAGGATAGTACTCTGCTTGAGTTTCCACGTAGTCAAGGTAGGAAGGAAGAGCAGACCCTGAAAAAACTGCTCAAGAAGAAGGGTTTCTACATCGCCGAGCGGGAGGTGACCCTCGGTGATTTTCGGGATACGGTGATTGAGCGACTCATCACCAGAGCCGGATGGGAGCGAGTAGCCGGACCGTCCCAGTGCTATAATGATCTAGTCTGCGAGTTCTATGCCAATTTCAATGACCGGATCGACAATCTTGGGACGCTCCACTATCAGGAGACGTGGGTACGAGGCCAGTGGTCGCATTCAGCCCAGGGATCATTGATACAGCACTCGGCCTCACACATGCTGATGTTGAGCCAGTGCCACTTGATGAGGATATTGCTGAGGTGGCGCGATTTTTATATGGATCAGATGACGCATGGCCACGCGCTCTGGCTTTACCTATCTTTGATCTCCCGATATTACGAGGGTCTTGTATATCTTCATCTGCACTAACATCGAGCCGACCACCCATCTTACTACTCTTACTGAGGATCGAGCTCGCCTGTTGTGTCACTTAGCCTGAGGGAGGAAGATTGATCTTGGGAACCTCATTTATCGGCTTGTGGTTGACTTTGGATCAGACAGTGGCTGCAAGCTCATCTTCCCCTGCCTTATCTCGAGTATCTGCCGCAATAGTCAAATACCACTGCATTCTCGGGAGTACTCAGTTGAGCCGGCTGCGTGGATCAACCTCAGGACACTTCAGAGCTGCCAACCGCAGAAAGGGGACAAGCCGACCGACACAGAGACACACCGCCTACTCCAGCAGATCACCGCACAGCTCGAGGGCCACAACCAGCGGTTCGATGCACTTCAGGCTTCTCTGGCGCGCATTGAGGCGGGACAGGCCAGTCTTAGCTAGCGGATAGACCGCTTAGAGTCAGCACACGGGATTCATCATGATCCGCTGTTCCCTCCACCTCACGGGACCCAGTAGGGGAGTTTCTGCCTCTTTTGTCTTTTTTTATTGCTTCTTATTATACTTTTCTCTTTGATCTTAATTGCGTACATTGGGGGCAATGTACTCTCTTTTGCTGGGGTGGGGGTACTTTTGTATTGTGTGCTTATGTGGGAAAGATTGAAGTTGTACTTCAAGTCTTTATATATATTGGATGCCCGTTTGCTCTGTATTTTAACACTCTTTCACCCGGTTTTTGTTAGTATGCAGTTGCAAAAAATAAAAAAAAAAATAAAAAATAAAAAAAAAAATAATAAAAAAAAAAAAACAATAAACATAAAAATCTGTTTTGTCTTTGTTTTGTCTTTTCTTTGTTTTGGTCGAGTTGTGTACCGCCGATGATGACAAGGTGCCTAAATTTTTCTAATGAACTCATAGTTAGATTTGAAACAACACTTGAAAATTTTCAAATTTTCTATTCACTTATCTGTGCCCGATTAACTGAAAAAGAGCACATAGTCATTGTTTAACTCTCGTTCTTGTTGACTTATCACCTAGATGCTGTGTTCCTTTAGGACTACCTTTGAGCCCCAATGTTACACTTAGGACCAGGTAGTTCTCCCAACCACTATTTTAGTATCCAACTAACCCAAATGGTCTAGTTTGGGGGTGGTAAGATGTAGTGACTCTATGTTGGAGGGGATTGCTACTAGAAGTCTTGATACTTCCACTTTAATTTGAAGGATTTTCGGCTGGCGAGTTTATACTGGCACTATCATATGTTAAGTATCGAATTTTGGATTTAGATGATGGTTTAGTAGATGAGAGGGACCTTGAGAAAAAGTCGCCTACCCTAGAGAGTGAGAGTCGTCACTGAGTAATCTGGTGCTTTTCATAACCAATGTTTAGAGGACGATCTACCAGTGAAGAAGGCTACCTCTAGGGAAATAGAGCGAGAGCTACTTGCGGGGTAAAAGTTGAAAAGAAAAATTGCACAAAAAAGGAAAAAAAAAGAAAAAGATAAAGATAAAAGAAAAAAAAACAAAGTGAGCGAAGAGAGCCATTATCAGTGAAGGAGCAAATAAAAGGAAAATCCACTGAATAAAATTATAAAGGTGCTAGGAAAGGACTCAAAGGCTGGGAATTTAGAAACTTGAGGTCGAAGTGGATGGACTGATAGTTGTAATACTTTTCAACATTTAGTCACTCTTCTTGACGTCTTGTGTGGAAAAAAATGCATAATATATTTTGTAGAACTCACAAGCTAGAAACGCCTCGGGAATTGAGAGAAAAGCATCAGGAATGATTCATGAGCGAGGTGAGGATATTCAACCACTTGGGAATACGGGCATGGCTTTGTGTTGGACATTCTTTGGTGATACTTTAACAAGCGCTTGAGTTAAGTGATGGCTAGCACACACACACAGAGGATAGTCGAGCACTTGGGTAAGTGGATTTCTTTTTGGTGATTGTTTTGTTTGTCTAACTTGAGTTTTCACTATCATTTCGTTTGCCTGAGGCATATGGCACACGGTTTGACCATGAGTCCTGCTTGTGCTTAGTGTCTAGTTTGTTTGTTTATTTTCTTTCTTTAGTTTAGTTTCGTTGTTCGAGGACGAACAATTGTTCTAGTTCGGGGGTATTTGATAAGTGCAATTTATGCACTTATTTCGGTCTTTTAAATTATGTATTTTCATTATTTTTAGTCAATTTTATATTTAATTTAGTGTTATTTGTTTCTATTTCAGTGAAAACCGGGAATGGAAGAAACTATTACAATTTTGAGCCAAACGGGACACAACTCAGAAGTTGAAGCACCTAATTAGAAGAAATGAAAGCGGGAACGTGAAGAAAAATCAAATGGAAGCCAAGTTGGAGAGATTTAAAAGTTTGGGGACTCAATTGATCAAAGTTGGAAGTTCAGGACTTGCCTTGCAATTAAACTTTGGGGACTAAATTGGAAGCTGGCAAAAGTTGAAATCTGTTATAACCATGCGGTCGCACGTGCGACCGCATGCCTTTGGAAATTTATAACCATGCGATCGCACGCGCGATAGCATGGTTATATCGGGCAGATTTTCGGAAAACTTTCCGAAATTGAATTGGACCTGGTTTTCTTGGGCTTTCTTGCATCTATTAATACAGAACTCGACCGAATTTCGGGGAGAAGATCAGAGGAGAGTAGAAGAACGAAAATTGGAGCAATCAACTTGGAGAAACTTGAAGAAAAAATTGAAGATCCAAATTCAAGAGGTCAACTTTAATTCGGTGATGGCTTTCTCTTCACATTTTTATTCTGGTTTTTATAACATGATAGGCTAAATTTTTCATAGCATTAGGGTAGAGATGAAACTTTGATTTTGGTTTGAATCCGGATTGTTAATTTGATGTTTTGTTAATTCTTATGCTAAGATGAACGTTCGGTTTTGAGTTTTCAATATAATTATGCTTTATTTCACAACTTGTGGTCAAAGTTGATCTGTGATCTATTTATTGTATTGAGAAATCGTGAATAGATTAGACTTTTGTTGAAAACCATAAAGTCCGATAGGGGATGAGAATACCCCTATGCTTTGTGCGATGTTTTTATGCAATTCTTGCGTTGTAATGCATTTTTATGGCGTTGTTATCATAGAGATTTAGTTAACACGTCATATAAATAGGTTGAATTCTACTTGAGAAAGATTATTCAACAAATTTTGTGAATTGAATCGTCAAAACTAACTTTCATTGTCAAATTGATAATCCGGAGGATAACTAAATGAAAAGTGGATTCGAAACCTTAATGGTAGTTTGCCCATATTTGATTTAAAACAAAAAAATCATTCTTTTAATTTGTTCCAATTTAATTCTTAATTTTTAATTTTAGATTTAGCAATTTAATTTAATAATTTAATTTTCGCACGATTAGGAAATTAATTGATCTCAACTTATTTATTTCGGTTAAGGCTAGTTAGAGCAAACGTGGGAATAAATCAGTCCTCGTAGGTACGACATCCGGACTTTAAAAGTTCACTTTATTACTTATACGATCCGTACACTTGCGGTGTAGATTGATCGCAACAAGAACAAAGCCATTTATTTCCGTATAGAGTTAGCTAAGAAGAATGGATGCACACCTGTTCAACTTGCCCTTGCTTGGGGTAATCATCAGGGAGATGACATTGTACCTATTCCAGGTAAGCCCTTGCACCCAAACAAAACTAAAAAAAAAAAAAGGGAGGAAAAAATTCATATAGCACATTATGGTAACTGGAAATGTAAGTTATATTTTTTATTTTATTGTAGGTACAACAAAAATAAAAAATCTCCATGAAAATATTGGTTCTCTGAAAGTGAAGCTTACAAAAGATGATTTGAAGGATATCTCTAATGCAGTCCCTGTTAGTGAAGTGGCAGGGCGAAAAACTAATGAGATCCTTGATCGGCTCTTAGCGAAATACGCAAATACCCCGCTCCCAAAATGAACTTAGCAAAATTGATACGTCTTTAGATGTGATGCCTTCAAAAGAAAATTTGCTTCTAGCGATACCTGTATAAATTTCGTATTGTTATTTATTGTGATTCAATATAATGTTTGTATGTTTGTCAAGTCACTCGTGTTCTATGACAAACTTATGTGAATCATCAATAAGTAATTGATATGTTTTGTTCAATGAATGGTTGGTAGAATGGATACTCATGATTCGATGCTTAAATTTAAGTACCTTAATGTAATGCGGTGAAACCACATGTGGGTACATTAACGTGCCACTTATGGTAGAATGGATTGCATAAATTTGCATATTCTGGCACGATTTTTCAAGGTTGCCTCGTTGAAAGATGTATTTGATTGATCCGGTCATGCAAATTTCTTTTCATGCTTTTCATAGAAGCATATTATTAGTACTAATAATTGATTCAGTTTATCCAATTGAGAGGAGGAAAGGGGTTGGTTTGCGAGAATTTGATCCTCTTTGTGCAGACAATTAGAGCTTGTTTGATAATATTCATTGTTTTGTGTTATAATAATATTGATTTAATAAATGCCCAACAAGGACAAAGATGATGGCACACGCAATGATGCAATTGTTAATCATTATATTATGTGAATGACTATTGTACATCAGATCTATATTTTGTAATACGATATGCCTAATATTTTCCTATAAATAAGGATTATTTGTTATGAATTCGATAACGAGAAATGAAATTTTTTCTCTCGTTCCTCTCGTCTCTCTATTCTTATTTTATAATACGTAATCAGCATGAGTCTACCATAGAGTTCAATCTTGTATAATTCTTTCTCTAATAATAATAACTAGATTCACTTTCTCTCTCTAGTATTCATTATACTCTCTCATCTCTCTCTAGAACTACGTAGTGTCAAAAGGAAGGAAAAGCTTTGTTGAATTCTGTTATTTTCCCAAAAGCTAGAGTTTCAATTTATTCTTTTTCCAACAGCCCTCACTCTGCTTTCTTCTCTCTCATTTAGGGAAAATCATTAAGAACATGTTTAACTGTTGCTACTTCTTCTTCTTTTCCTTTTGTTTTAATCTTACTGGTACACCAAGCCACTCAAAAATCAAACAAGAAAGAAGCACAAGCATATTAACACTTGTCATTTCGACTCGATTTTTCCGGCCAAGTGAGTTGGCATAAGTGTAAAATGAGTCCATATCATTGGATCCCTCGATGATGTGAGTCCATTGGTACCAAATTTGAGGTGAAAAAGTTACTATAAGGGGGAGAAAAGGGGGTTCAAAGTTCAAGGTGTAAGAAAATGGGAAATCAACACCAAACCCGATATTTTAGCTTCGATTGTGACCAAAATGGTGGTAGTGTTGCAGCACTTTCACTTTCTGGTGATGGCAGATGAAGCACTTTCCGACAGCCACATGAAATCTGATAGCCCAATGTTCAACTGACGATTGTGGGAGCATCCGACGTCATATTAAATTGAAACCAATGCCGTTAGAATCGTAACATCCTAAGGTTTCTGCAAATATAAAATCATAAAATTCAGGCACTCGATGATGACATGGCAGAGGAAAAACCGGACTGCATATTTGAACTCGAGTTGAAAAGGCAACCAAATTCTTTTGGCGATTGTGAATGCGTCCAATATCAAAATCAGGTCCCGTTTCTTGCATTATATTTGAAATCTAATTATCTACATTTATATTATAGATTTGTGGATTTTGAATGTTGGATATAAAAATGAAAAAAAGAGAGGACTTGATCGTGCATTTTTACCACGATTGGTTGTATTTACTGGAACGGAAATATTAAAGAAATTTTCCGGTGACAATCCGACAAGGTAGAATACGTCTTGCCAAATTTAGAACTTTTTGATGGTTCCCTATCATGAATCGGAGTTGTGTGGTGAAATATAGACGATTTTATCCTTACCGATTGTTAGAGGCGAAACTGATCGAATTTTGGCGATGGTGAAAAATGGATAGAATATTCAGGAAGAAATTCTAAATCTGTTGATGCTATTTAATGCCCAATCGGAAATAATTATTTGATAACTATAAAATGGCCAGAAGTCCATTTGAGTTAAAAGGTCGAAATATGATTGTAATTCCCAAAGAGTTCAATTATATAATATATTTATTCCAGAATGAAAAATTTTCTCATGTAGAAGCAGTAAACATTTTACAATTTAATCCTCGCACTTTATTTATTGCAATGATTCCCAAGTGGTGGCTTGAATCACCTATTTGGAGGATTTAATTTATTGCAATTTAAATATTGCAGCAGCTCCTACGTAACGATGGGTTCAACCATCACTAATCGGAAGGTTTTATATATTTTTGTAATTTAATTTTAGCAATTTAAATATTGCAACACCTCCTTATTGATGGATTCAACTATCACAGTACGTATGGTTTTATATATTTCTGCACTTTATATGCTAAGTGAAGGATAATACCTTCTACTAAGCAGACCCATATTCTGAAGAAGTAGTTAACATTATGCAATTTAATCTTGCAATTTAAATTTCGTAAATTTATATTTATTGCCATAATTTCCATATGGTAGGGTCGATCACGTATTGGAAAGAATTTAATTTCTGCAATTTAAATTTATGCAGTTTAAAATTTGAGTATATTTCCAATGTGGTGGGTTATACTACACGATTGGTTGTAGCTAATCCTTCTCTAAAAGAAGTAATTGATCAAATATTCTAACCTTACTCTTGAAGAAGTAGACGATAGAAATAAAATTCATTCTCCACATTTATTGAATATTAATGGAGAAAATTGACTACGTGGTACCAGAAGCTACCATTGGATAACTAGACGAAAGTAGATGCTTAATAGATTCCATATTGATAAATCAAAAGAAACATTGCATAGAGGGATCATATTAATGCTAATATAAAGTAATCTCATCGATGCAATGAGATCATATCGATGCGACAATAAAATGTTCTCGGAAAAGTATATGCCACAGACGTTATAGTCTTGAAGTACTAGACCTCTGTATTTGCATAAACACAAAATGATATTATTATTGTTGCTTCAGAAGAAGCACAAAACAGTAGAAGTGTAACATATTGAAAATATCAAAAGAAGTAAACACTCGACGATAAAGAAATGTGAAAAGAAAATACATATTGAACCCATGGAGAAGGGGTGCGTCTCGAGAGTATAATACACCATAACTCTACTATCCCTAAGTAGCATCAGGGTTCATAATGAGAGACGTAAAGGATCCAAACTTCTTTTTCGCATGACACCGATTGTCTATGTATGTGTTTTGATATGATCATTGTGTGTTTGATATGTTCATGACATGTTTCTATATGTATTTGATGTGGTTGGAATTGATACGGCCTTGAAATGTATGTTGTAAAGGAAAAAGTTTTAGCATATTGAATTTAAGGCCGTCCAGATAAGATATAGGGCCATAAAAGTTAAGTTACGGCTATAAAATTCATGAAGAGGATTTCAAAAATTATCAGAGAGTACAAGACGGTCGTACATCTTTAGATACGATTATAACATAATTTATACAGCTGTGAATTATAATTACATGGCTGTAAATGTCAAAAAATGACAGATGTGCAAAATTTTAGAAACTTTTATACGGCCGTAAAGTATGTTTATAGGCCATAAGATCAAAGTTTACGACCGTAAGGGTAAAAGTTACGGCCGTAATTCTTAGTTGGCAGAAAAATTTTCTAGATATTTCTAGCCATTTGGAGATGTTTAAAAGGCCAAATTTCGTTCATAACTCACCAACACACGCCCAAGGACATTTCTAAAGATCTCTAGGCATTCCCAAACTTGGTTTGACTATTTATCTACCAAGATTCATCATTTTCTCTTCATTTTGGTGCTAAAGAAGGAGAGGGAAGAAGAAGAAGAGAAGGAAGAAGTGGCCAAAGTTTTTGTGCTTGCTTCTATACCATTTATAGATGGGCAATAGATGTGATAGATACCCAAGAAGGTAAGCATATATGCATATGTGACTTCTTTTCAATTATATGATTATAACGTTCAACTTTTCTATGTTTGGATGTTTGCTTGGATGACTTGAGACATTAGCTTATATGACATGTGTAGATGATCACATGATGATATATGTGAAGGGTTCATGAGAATAATAGTGTGCCCACATGATCGTGAGCCTTAGAAATGTGCTATGAATCCTTGTATGATATCAAGGCTTGAAAGTAGATGCTTGCACAGTCATAAAGTGGAAATATGTGAATCTGGTGTTGCTTATCATGTGTTTACACGTATGTAAAGGTAAAAGTTGGCTAATGGGGAATCTAGACCCCACAAATGTTGAAAGGAGGCCTTACGGGAGATCTAAATCCTACAAGAGGATTGAGGCCTGGCCAACTATGAAATGTTATAAGTTGGCACCATTGTAAGCACATGATTCGTAACTGGGCCCAAAGTATGAATGTGACATGCATTGTACTTGCATCTATTCCCACCGAGTCTTTAAGACTCATTATATCTCCTTTATATATCTTAGATGATGCAAGACGAGGAAAGAATTGGAAAGTGGAAGGGGATATGTGCGTGTGGGAAAAATGAAGGGGCTAAAGACCCTGTATAAATGTTTAGTATTTGGTATCGAAACCACTCAAGTTATTATGTGCATGTTAAATGTTGTAAGTCACCGGAATGTTTTCTTATGATCAGTAGTGTTTTGATAAATAGACTTGTAGATTTGGTAATATTATAACGGTGTGATGCCGACTCTAGTCTCGATTTTATACAAATGTAATCTTAAAATGAACACTTGCCAACCACATGATATGAAGGGTGCCATGTAAATATGTATTAGGCAAAGAAATGGGACGAGGTGCTAGAGGGGGCATTACAGTCTGTGACCGATGGACATTGGCTTCCACAAAATCTTGAACTGGAACATATGTTTGAAGCTTTATGAGTAGCTTATTAACTATGTTGGCAGGAAATATATTTTTTCTCGCTAAATGAAAAATAAACTTATGCCCTATACCTTGATCTAGAAAAACTAACAAGCCATCAAAGAAATTGCTAATATTCAACAAACTTATGGGTTTAGTATGGAAGTTTCACTGTGCCCATGACGTTATATTGAATATTTCCTCCAGTGTGTAGTAGCCACATGGAAGGACGATAAAGGCATCACTATTGTTCATCATGTACATCATAAAGTCGTGAATAGACCGCGTTTGTAGCATTAGTCCGGATAAACCCGTGATAGTGCTGGCTCCAATTTGGTGACGATAAATGACCTACTAGTCTAGACGTACCATGTAACGCCCAATCTAAACCCTAACAAAACCAGAGCTGCGGAACTAGACTCAGCGTCACACATACATTTAAAAACAACACGGGCGTTTATTTACATTTTCAAACTGTTTCTCATTCACAAGACACACACAACCAACCAAAACATTTCCCGTGTTTGCGTAAAAAAACATAAGTACAGGATCTACAGTAGCTTTCTTCTTCCCCACGCACAAGCTCTCACGTCTCAATTCCGAGAAGATTCCCCGCCATCACCCGAGCTGCGCTCCTGCCCTGGCGTACCTACACGGATAACATAGAAAACCTGATGAGTCGCGAGGACTCGGTGGGAATATAGATAAGTGCAATGCATGTCACACTCGTTCATTGGGCCCAGTTGCTTATCAAGTGGATACACCGGCGCCAACATAACATAACATAACATATGTGGCCCATTGTCTCAATCCTCATGCAGGTCCTTTTCCTGTGAGACTATACATAACTTTGCATAGGTATACGAACTCGGTAAGCAACCTCACATTCACACGTTATGAATTTATGCTATGCTTGTGAACAAACTATACAAATAGCTAACCTTTTCGTTATCTCCACTTCCGGTGACGCCACTTATGTGACGTTAACATACATAGAACATCAACATCATATACCACTTCACACATAGCATAATCACTTAAACCCTAAAGCTCACTTGAAACCCTAAAGCTTTAGTACATGAACAATAAGGGTAACATATAAATCGTGCTATACATGTCTACTTCAAGCCATAAACATACATAAACATACATATCAAGACACATGTAGCTTGTTCTACCCCTACTTACCCTTGTTACCACTCATATATCTAGTACCCACCTTACTAGAGTGAAGAAGAACCAAGAAGATGATCAACTTCTTCACCCCAATCTTCACCAACCAAGTAACCAAGCAAGACCACAAGTTAGCTCTTCTTTTTCCCAAGTTGAAGACCTTGGTTTGATGATCAAAAATGGCTTTTGGGGAGTTTAGGGTCGTGCAAATGGAGGAAATACCCCAAAAATGGCTTCAGTGACTAAAATACCATACTGCCGCCTCATGATTCTGGCCGTAACTTACTTATTTACGGCCGTAACATCCAAAATTACGGACGTAACACACCTTCATACGGCCGTAAAATAGTCTCTGTAAATGCAGTCCTCTAGCCTTCTTCTCTTACGGCCGTAACATCCTTATTACGGCCGTAACCCATACAAATACGGCCGTAACACCAACTCATACGGCCGTAATTTACTCTCTGTAAATATGGGTCACTCTTCACTTGACATTTACGGTAGTAACACACCGTCTTCTGGTAGTAACCCGATAGATACTGGTAGTATCTCGACCCTATACGGCCGTAATACACTCTCTGCATCTTGCGGCACATTCCACTGTCCACATTACGGCCGCAACAATGACCCATTATGGCCGTAACAACTAAATTACGGCCGTAACGATTCAACTTACGGCTGTAAATCCCCATTTTTCTGCATTTTTCACCCGGCCGACTCTCAATGACCAGAACATCATTCATGACTTCATATACACTCATAGACACATATAACCACGCTAAACATGCAAGCAACCCCAAAACCACATCACCAGCATCACAAATTCATTAGGGAAAAATGAACGGGGCGTCACAATCGTCCCCCCTTAAATAAATTTCGTCCTCGAAATTTACCTGCAAAGAGTTCGGGGTAGGTTTGCTTTAGCGTTTCTTCTCGTTCCCACGTTTCCTCTTACGAATAAGAGGAATTTTCTTCCCTCGTAACTGTTTTACACTTTGTCCCACAATTCGAACCGGTCTTTCCTCGTAAGACAAGTCGGGTTGTAAATCCAATGGAGGGTCCGGCAAGACATGAGTTGGATCTGGCACATACTTCCGTAGCATTGAAACATGAAATACATTGTGGATCCGATCCATGTGAGTCGGTAACTTCAGATGATAGGCAACCTCACCAACTCTATCACGTATTTCATATGGGCCAATATAACGCGGTGTAAGCTTGCCACGTTTTCCGATTCGGAACAGCCTCTTTATTGGTGAAATGCGAACGAACACCTTTTCACCAACATCAAATTCAAGTGATCGACGTCGATTATCAGCATAACTTTTCTGTCGATCTTGGGCAACCTTCATGCGTTGCTTAATCTTCTCAATTGCCGCCAGCATATCTTGTATCATTTCCGTTCGCAACACCTTCATTTCTCCAACGTCATCCCAATGTAGAGGAGATCTACACTTTCGTCCATACAACGCTTCATATGGTGGCATTCCAATCGAGGAATGGTAACTATTGTTGTACGCAAACTCAACCAAAGGTAGATGAAGGTCCCAACTTTGGGGAAACTCCAAAACATAGGCACGTAACATATCCTCAAGTGTTTGAATTGTCCGTTCCGTTTGCCCATCTGTTTGAGGATGAAAAGCGGTACTAAACTGAAGTTTTGTCCCCAAAACCGAATGTAACTCCTTCCAGAAATGAGATAAGTACCGGGGGTCACGATCGGATGTAATTGTGATCGGTACTCCGGGTAACCGAACGATTTCCTGCACATATAATTGGCCTAATTGGTCCATACGGGAAGTCATCTTAATCGGCAGAAAATGAGCTGACTTCGTAAGTCGATCAACAATCACCCAAATACCATCCGCTCCTTTGCTCGTCCGAGGTAAACCGCTTACAAAATCCATCGTTACCTCATCCCATTTCCACTCTGGAATCGGAAGTGGCTGTAACGGTCCCGCCGGCCTTTGATGTTCGGCTTTCACTTGTTGGCACACTAAACATTTTGCCACATACTCAGCTATATCTCGTTTCATTCTAGGCCACCAATAAAGCGCCTTCACTGCCTTATACATCTTGGTCGAACCCGGATGAATAGTATAGGGTGTCATATGAGCTTCTTGACAGATTTCTTGTCGTAACTCTTTCGCCACAGGAACATAATAGCGGTGTTTATACTTGAGCAGCCCTTGCTGTATTTGAAAATCCGCATTTGGCTTCTCATTCAATCTCTTCTTCACCTTACAAGCCCACATATCGGTTTTTGCCCTTCCTTGATATGCTCAATCAAAGTCGACTGAATGGACATGAATGCTAGTCGGGCCTCATCCGGTTCTAAAATCTCTAAATCAAACGTCTCCATTTCCTTTTGCAATTTACTCAACCTTTGTTTTGGTGCCTTCCGGCTCAATGCATCTGCAACCACATTCGCCTTTCCAGGATGGTAGTGAATGGAACAATCATAATCTTTCACAAGCTCCAACCAACGACGTTGACGCATATTAAGTTCCTTCTGTGAGAAGAAATATTTCAAGCTCTTATGATCTGTATAAATCTCACATCGTACTCCATAACGATAATGACGCCAGATCTTTAAGGCAAATACTATTGCTGCCAACTCCAAATCATGCATAGGATACTTTTGCTCATAACTCTTCAGTTGGCGTGACGCATAAGCGATAACTCTCTCATTCTGCATCAAGACACACCCGAGCCCTTGATGAGATGCATCGCTATAGATTGTGAATACCCCTGAGTTATCGGGAATTGCCAAGATAGGAGCTGTGGTGAGGCGATTTTTCAACTCTTGAAAACTCCTCTCACACTCATCCGTCCACCTAAAGGGCACATTCTTCCGCGTCAAATGTGTTAATGGAGAAGCGAGTTTGGCAAAGTCCTCGACAAAACGACGGTAATACCCGGCCAACCCCACGAAACTCCGTACTTCGGTGGGTGTTGTCGGCTATGGCCACTTCAATACTGCCTCTATCTTACTAGGATCAACAGCAATACCTTCTTTCATTACAACGTGTCCCAAGAACATCACATATTCAACCCAAAACTCACACTTCGAGAATTTGGCATATAACTTCTCGTCTTGAAGGGTTTGTAAAGCAATACGAAGGTGATTCTCATGCTCTTCCCGGGTCTTGGAATAAATCAAAATATCATCGATGAATACAATCACGAACTGATCAAGATGTGGCTTGAAAACACGGTTCATAAGATCCATGAAGGCCGCCGGCGCATTTGTAAGTCCAAAGGGCATAACAAGGAACTCAAAATGGCCATATCGCGTACTAAAGGCCGACTTCGGAATATCCTCTTCTCTAATCCTCAATTGGTGATACCCGGAACGTAAATCAATCTTCGAATAGATTGCTGAACCTTAAAGTTGATCCAAAAGCTCATCAATACGAGGTAGTGGGTATTTATTCTTCACCGTCACCTTATTCAATTCTCGATAGTCAATACACAACCGCATCGAACCATCTTTCTTCTTGACAAATAAAACCGGCGCACCCCAAGGCGAAGTGCTTGGTTTTGTAAACCCTTTTCGGATCAAATCATCCAACTGGACTCGGAGCTCTTTAAGTTCTGAAGGTGCCATACAATAAGGAGTCTTGGATATAGGCAAGGTACCCGGTATAAGTTCAATGCTAAACTCAATCTCCCGAGATGGAGGCAATCCGGGGAGATCCTCGGGAAACACATCTAAAAATTCTCGAACAATTGGAACTGAGGATGGCATCATCGGTTCTTCGATCTTCATATGATACAGTGTGATTACATATGCTTGACATCCTTGACTAAGTAACTTCCTTGCTTTCATTGCTGAGATAATTACCCGTTGTGAGCTTTCCAACCTTGGAAATACAATAGGGTCACTCGTGGGTAACTTCAACGCTCGCTTAGGGCAGTCTAACATCACCCCAAAACATGTTAACCAATCCATACCGAGAATCACATCAAAATCTCGGATATCCAAAGAAATAAGATCAATAGAGGTGTCGTCACCCTGAACATGGATAGTAACAGCCGGAAAATATTGCAGGGCACATTGATTTTGTCCCAATGGCACAATAACGTCAATAGCAGACCACAAAGACTCCGGGCACATACAATTCCGTTGAGCATACGAAGAGGATATAAAAGAATGCGTAGCACCGGAATCAAACAAAGCATAAGTAGGTAAGGTTGAAACATAAACAATTCCTACAATAACACTAGCCTTCTCCGACCCCTCAGAATGTCCCAAAGCAAAGACACATCCGGCCGGTCGGGGTGGAGGAAGTTGTGAAGCCACTTGATCTCTAGCATCTGGACACTCCCGGCTCATGTGTCCCTCTTTACCACATCGATAACACCTGTTAGTGCCAAAATAACATTGCCCCCAATGAGGCTTCCCACAAGTTTGGCACATTGGAGGAGGAGTAGTAGAACTCGAGCTTTTCTTTGCCAGTGGACGAGATGAAGGAGCATTATTGGCCTGTCTTTTATTGTTTCTCCCTCGTCCACGATAACTCATGTCTTGTCCGCGATAACTAGCTGAAGAACTCTGTGAGGAATACGATTGCCCGTGAGTCGATTGCATGGCCTGACTCGGTTGACTCCCAACTGGACGAGCTTGCACAATCCTAGCCTCCGCCCGTTCCGCCACATAAGCACGCTCTACAATCTCACCATAACTTACCGTGGCAGCACTTGCCAACTGAACATCTCGAGCCAACTCAGGCTTCAACCCTGAAACAAACCGTGCAATCTTCCTCGCGGGAACATCTACCATATGGGTGGCAAACCGAGCATACTCATCAAATTTCTTGCTATACTCGTTCACTGACATGTTACGCTGCTGTAACCGGATAAACTCATCAAGCTTCTCATTCTTCGCAGCTTTAGAAAAATACTTAATCCAGAATCGTGTATAGAAATCCATCCAAGCCGTAACGGGGACTGTTTCTCCCTTGCTGACGGTATCCCACCAAAAACCAGCCGATCCCCGAAGCATAAACGTAGCACAATTCACTTGCTCGGACTCGGGGATGTGAGCATACTCAAACATTCGCACCATTGTTTGAACCCAATTTTCCCCATCTATTGGATCCTTAGCATCCTCGAAGATTGGAGGGTTCAAACGCCGAAAACGATCAGTTGCTAACTCCTTATCCCTATCCTCCTTTGCCGTATTCACCCCCGATCCACTTACTGCATTACTTGCATTACTTCCACTTCCACTATGATGGTTAGCCATCAACTGTTGCATCATCTGAGACTGTTGTTCCACCAACCGAGTCAACCGTTCAATAACTGCAGCCTGATCATCATCCGCCATCTAGGCACAATAACATCCACAATTCATATACTCACCCTCATTTCAAAAGTGCCATTACGCTTCACATGAGAATACATAAGCCAACATATAGACAAACATATCAAAGCACATAAACAACCCAAGTCACAGCTCGGAATAGCGAAGAAATCCTCAAGTGTGAGGAAAGAGAAAAAGCACGCCGCTCTGATACCATCCTGTAACGCCCAATCTAAACCCTAACAAAACCAGAGCTGCGGAACTAGACTCGGCGTCACACGTACATTTAAAAACAACACGGGCGTTTATTTACATTTTCAAACTGTTTCTCATTCACAAGACACACAAAACCAACCAAAACATTTCCCGTGTTTGCGTAAAAAAACATAAGTACAGGATCTACAGTAGCTTTCTTCTTCCCCACGCACAAGCTCTCACGTCTCAATTCCGAGAGGATTCCCCGCCATCACCTGAGCTGCGCTCCTGCCCTGGCGTACCTACACGGATAACATAGAAAACCTGATGAGTCGCAAGGACTCAGTGGGAATATAGATAAGTGCAATGCATGTCACACTCGTTCATTGGGCCCAGTTGCTTATCAAGTGGATACACCGGCGCCAACATAACATAACATAACATATGTGGCCCATTGTCTCAATTCTCATGCGGGGCCTTTTCCCGTGAGACTATACACAACTTTGCATAGGTATACGCACTCGGTAAGCAAGCTCACATTCACACGTTATGAATTTATGCTATGCTTGTTAACAAACTATACAAATAGCTAACCTTTTCGTTACCTCCACTTCCGATGACGCCACTCATGTGACGTTAACATACATAGAACATCAACATCATATACCACTTCACACATAGCATAATCACTTAAACCCTAAAGCTCACTTGAAACCCTAAAGCTTTAGTACATGAACAAGAAGGGTAACATATAAATCATGCTATACATGTCTACTTCAAGCCATAATCATACATAAACATACATATCAAGACACATATAGCTTGTTCTACCCCTATTTACCCTTGTTACCACTCATATATCTAGTACCCACCTTACTAGAGTGAAGAAGAACCAAGAAGATGATCAACTTCTTCACCCCAATCTTCACCAACCAAGTAACCAAGCAAGACCACAAGCTAGCTCTTCTTTTTCCCAAGTTGAAGACCTTGGTTTGATGATCAAAAATGGCTTTTGGGGAGTTTAGGGTCGTCCAAATAGAGGAAATACCCCAAAAATGGCTTCAGTTGACTAAAATACCATTCTGCCGCCTCAATAGTTACGGCCGTAACTTACTTATTTACGGCCGTAACATCCAAAATTACGGACGTAACACACCTTCATACGGCCGTAAAATAGTCTCTGTAAATGCAGTCCTCTAGCCTTCTTCTCTTACGGCCGTAACATCCTTATTACGGCCGTAACCCATACAAATACGGCCGTAACACCAACTCATACGGCCGTAATTTACTCTCTGTAAATATGGGTCACTCTTCACTTCGACATTTACGGCCGTAACACACCCGTCTTACGGCCGTAACCCGGTAGATACGGCCGTATCTCGACCTTATACTGCCGTAATACACTCTCTGCATCTTGCGGCACATTGCACTGTCCACATTACGGCCGTAACAATGACCCATTACGGCCGTAACAACTAAATTACGGCCGTAACGATTCAACTTGCTGCTGTAAATCCCCATTTTTCTGCATTTTTCACCCGGCCGACTCTCAATGACCCCAACATCATCCATGACTTCATATACACTCATAGACACATATAACCACGTTAAACATGCAAGCAACCCCAAAACCACATCACCAACATCACAAATTCATTAGGGAAAAATGAACGGGGCGTCACATACCAAGAATACATATGTTTTTAATCTGATGAGGTGAAGATCAAGCTATATGTGAGGATTTTGAAATTTCCATCTCTCCATCTCTCTCTTTGCCCTAAGTTTTCAATATATGGATGAGAGATATGTCTTTATTATATGTGGCACTCTATTTAAAGCAAAATTTACAAACCAATAAATGATTTTACTATTTGGCTTTTGACAATTGCAAAAAGAGAACGATAGAAAGACCTTAGCCATTTAAATGAAATGACACTCATCTTTGAAAATTGAATAATGATATTTACCAAATACTAGTGAAACACTGGTTTACGCTATTTAATCGAGTTGCATTATAACAATGTGGGAAAGTCATGGTACTAAATTTCCTACTAAATTTAAAAACAGGATCTTTTGAAGTAAGTTTTTCTAGGCTATAACGTGCTCGTTCATCTTTGAATTGGGACCATAAGGCCATAAGCTCACGATGCACATATCCAATAGGATGTGTGTCAAAAATCAGTTGAATATCATCCAAAAACTCTTTACTTAATCCATCCTTAATGAATGCTATTTCATCTTCTCGGTTTTGGACAAGTACCCCATAGATTTACATAGAGTGTCATATGTCCACCGAGCACATTTGTACCACCCTCCTAATCTTTTTGCTCTCTATTTCTTTGCAAAATTGCTTTCACCGGTATCTCGGCATTTGTTTAAAGGAATTTGAAAACTCGCCAGATTATCGAAGTCGTGCTTCGATCAACCATCGAATATCTTTTGTGATACCCTTCTTCATTAGTATCTTCAATCTTTCAAGCCTGCCTCGATAAATTATTTTTAACATATTCATTAGTAGTGATGGCTAGTATTTACGAAGATTTGAGAGCACATGATCCATCAGATATATGGACCCGTGCTAGGGTGAACATTGCGAATGTCCTGATGATCTATTTATAGAATTATACGACGCGTACGAGATATGATTTCGTGTTTGAATAGTATCATAATCTGAAGCATAGACTCCACAATTTAATAGTAGCCATGATGTGACCCATATTAGCAGTGACTCCATGTTTGAATAGAAGTGCACAATAATGCCACCAAAAGATGATGGGATATATCGGTGAACTATCCCTGTGATGGAAGAGATAAATTATGTTGAGCACTATATAGATACTAGTAAAATCAATATAAGAATTTATTGAACCTGAAGTTCAATAATACTAGTTTTCATAACTGGACTGACCATTCCGGTTCTAATAATGTAAAGAATTATTGAAATTGATATTTCAAGTGAAGAACCAGAATAATTCTTCGAATCATTACTCTCGATGAATATGAAAATAGTAATAATCACTACTAGCAAATGTTGGGAATGAATCCCAAATATATTTGGAATATATAAGGGATGAGATATATAGCCCCACCCATCCTCCATGTGGACTATTAGATATTATGATGTAGATCCACTAGATAGTCACATGTGTATACGATTCGTAACTGGAAGTATATGGGTGATTTGGTCACAGTATGAGCATGACTTCCAGATATAATGATGACGCAAGTAAATATACATCCCAATATCTTTAAGAAATACCTAGAGGATTGGATATGCGCATACAAGTGGGATACAATTGAAAAATTATTTAAAGTCCTCCAATCAATTTGAAAATATCGAGAACAAAATGCAAACTATATAAATTCTTCCATTATGGTTAAATGCTGAGAACATATATAATGGAAATCATAACAATTGTATAAGTTTGGTTCTCAGCATGAGGGGAGTATGAATAACTGGGAATGATATGTGAAATGCACCATATTATATCCTCGCAATTGAAATATGAACTTTTAAAGATGCATGAAAGGCTATTAACAATCATATATACCAGCTACAGATGCTTTGATAAGTCAGCACGTAGCGTTGATATTACTCGAATCTAACAAGAGTTCCCTGAAATGTATATTAAAGCAAATGACCAAAGAAAGAGGCATATTCTCTCGAAGAGTATATAGACATAACTATATTTTTTAATCATAGAGGATGATTGATAATGAGATATCTCGATAAGTTATATCAATATATGGAACAAAGTGAAATTGAAAGTGTCGACACACTATGAAACTATAAGTGTTATACACTATGATAATGAGGATATTGAAATCCGTCGAAGAATACCAACGTCGAAATATATGCCATATAATAAAAATATTAATTTGTGGGTTCGATGAGAAATGATAAAGGAACTCTTGAAGAGATTCCAAACGTATTATGGTCTAGTGGATGCAATGACTCAAAATATCTATAGTGATACTGTTGCGAAGGAAAATTCAAATGCGTTGTACTCTTTTTCCCTTGATTGAGGTTTTATCCCATTGGATTTTCCTCGCAACGTTTAACGAGGAAACTTTAGCGTATTCACGTGAATAATATACTCTTTTTCCTTCATTAAGATTTTTTCCACTAAGTTTTTTCTAATAAGATTTTAACGAGGCGTATTCATGGTATGTTGAGGACTATTGGAGAAAACAACACAATGTATCCACTGGAACAGTTTATAATGAAGACATCACATGAAGTCAGATGATGATGGCATTGAAATCTTTCACAGCAGTGAATATATCAGTCCCCAAGATATGAAATCAGATGAAATAACTATACTCTTTTTCCTTCGGTCAAATTTTTTCCCACTGGGTTTTCTTGATAAAGTTTTAATGAGCCAGGACATGAATACTCCTATAAGAATGATCAACATCAAAGGGAGCAAATTTACTTATTGCTCAGGTTTTGTCTCACGAGTTTTTCTTGGCAATGTTATAACGAAAACCCAATGGGTTTTTCTTCAAACAAGTTTGGAATATATTTATACTAATAGTCATTCAAGGGGGAGTATTATAATAATAATGATTGATTTAATAATTGCCCAATAAGGACAAAGATGATGACGCATGCAATGACGCAATTGTTAATCATTAGAGTATGTGTGAATGACTATTGTGTACCAGATCTATATTTTATAATACAATATGCCTAATATTTTCTTATAAATAGGGACCATTTGTTATGAATTTAATAATAAGAAATGAAGTTTCTCTCTCGCTCTTCTTGCCTCTCTATTCTTATTTTATAACATTTTGAAACTTATTTTTTGCACGATCATTTCAGCTATGTTAGTTTGACTTTTTGTTTTGGTTGTTTTTTTTTATATTTCTCAATTAAATATTCAAAAATCATATTTATAATTAGCTCTATCAAACAAACGCCTAGAGCTTGCCTTATACACAGCATATTCCAAATATCAGATTGATTTGGCAATGTTTTTAAATATTTTAAAGCACTTTCATTATTTCTCAAAGCTTATTTAAAACTTATTTTTCTATGATCTCTCTCAAATACTGACATTATTGATAGTTAAGTACAAATAGTACTATTAACAAAAGTAGAAGTATCATGGTGGACAGTGTCATGTTGGCAGTGCCAACGTGTCATGCATATATATCTATATATTAATAAAGAGAGTCCGCTTTTGGAGGAAATTTTCCTCACTCATTTTCAGCCTTTTTAAATATAGATTTTGGAAGGATTTTTTTCCTATTATGAGACGTTCCCTCTATTGGTTGATTTTTAAATAAAAATTTTGTTTTTTTACTTATGAGATTTTCCCTCAACTCGCTAATTTTTTAAAATTAAGATATGATTTTTTCTTTTTTCTTTCCTAATTCATATTAAATTTCTTAACAGTTATCATTAATGCCCACAAATCTTCTAATAATAATAATAATAATAATAATAATAATAATAATAATATATAAACCAAGGCCAGTTTCCTCTTATTTTATCATTTTTTTAATTAAATAATTAATAAAAAAATTCAAATTTCTCTGTTAAAAAACCACGACTCTTACACCTTGTTACTGTATGTGTATTTATGAGTTTTGATGTGAAATAGGAGAGAGAATGAGTGAGATTGAGTGATGGAGATTTATGTAGTACAGTGAGTTCCAGAAAATATATGAATGTAATTGGTTTGACTTTTGATGTGAATATATTAAAATATGTAAATATTTGTTAAAAATTGTAGAAGAACGGGGCATATTTGCGGTAAACACGAAAAGGGATATCTTGCAAATTACATGCCCCTCTCCTCATCTCTCTCCATCTTCCTTCTCTCCGCATCTATGTTCTTCTCTCTCTTCTGTATTTCTCTCAGTCTCTCATTCTCACTCTCTCATGTCTGTATAATCGATTCCATAATTCCCTTCTCGAACGGTGACCGCCACCATCCCTAGTTCCCTTCTTCAGATGGCCACCGCATAATCCTTCCCCATTCCCTAATCATATATAGGAAATAGGATTGGGAAACAGTATATGCATATATATATGCCGATTATTTTAATCCCAACGAAAGAAGTCATACATAGCATAATAGCAACGATAATTGGAATCGGCCACCGACAGCTATTCCCTATTTGCATATGATTAGCCATACGAGTAATCCTTCGTTGTTCCTTTCCACCCTATCTCTCAAATGCGCATGATTGTGTCGCCCAATTTGTGATGATTCTCCCGTTGCACACTTTCTGCTTGTTAAAATGTCTTCAAATTTGTTTGGTGTGTCTCAAATTATTTGGTCACATCAAGCTCGATGGAATGAAGGTTCGTCTCCTTCTACGATTTACTTATTTAATTCTTGATTTTGTGGGTTTTCTACTTTTTAGAATTTTTGGTGTAGTTTTAAAAGAATAGTTAGGAAGTGTATAAAAAAAGTACAAAAATGTTTAATAAAGTTATATCAATGAAATATGTGTATTGGAGGAATGATTTTTAAGCTCGAGGTGTCCCATTAGATAAATAGCAATGTGTCCATTAGAGAAAGGAAAATACTGTTCTTTTGATACTGAATAGTGGTAGATCATGACTCGAGGTCATCACCACATGCTTATCTGTGCCATCTTTTTCTTCGAGCTTTTAAGCGTGACATTTTGTATCTATTGCATTTTTAAGTTTTGGATGAAGCAGACAGAGTTCTTGATGTTGGTTTTGAATCAGAGTTATCTTGATTTGAAATTTAACTGCTGGAACACGTGGTCTTCATGTCTTGGCAGTGATGAAGTTATTGCTGCATATGTTGGCATTTCACGAGCATCTCTGGTTGAACTGTCTCTCAATAACATTAACAAGGTAATGAAGTACATTTATTTATATTGTATCTATGTTTCTATTTTCACTTCTACTTGTTATAAGATTATTTGATGTTTATCTTGGGAAAATTAGGCCAGTTGTCTGTCTATTCTTGGTCTTTTGATATGTCCATTTTATGGTTGTGATATAAAGTGGGTTGTACTGAGCAAATAAAAAGCTTGATGTTGCTTTAGATTTGATGAAGACACCGATGTTGGATTAATGTCATTGCATACCGGTGTTAATGTAGGTGAAGCAGCAGCTGCATTGAAATTGGATTTAAAATAATAGCGGCAGCTGGTTGGGCAACTTCTTCATAGCAGCTGCTTCAGGCAGATTCTTCAATTAGCAGCTGCTTCAGGCGGAATACAAAGCTACCTTTTCAAGCAGATTCTTCACAGAAGCTCCTTCAACTAGATTCTTTAAGCAAAAAGAGAGACAGTTATTAGAGAAGCTACTTAAGAAGTTCCTCAACCAGCTGCTTCAGGCAGAATACCAAGCTACTTCTTAAGAAGCTGCTTGAATTAGCAGCGGTTGCTTATTCCTGCTTATTCGAGCAGCTTCTCAAATAGCAACAGCTTCTTGGGAGTTGCCTTAACCTCGACCAACCTCGACCAAACCGTGATGTTACTTAACAATTAACATTCCTAGCTGAGTATTTAAGTTGATTTGGATTCTCGATTGCCAATTCTTAGTTTTGTTCCATGCCTAGCTTTTCCGAATCACTGCTGTTTTTCTAATTTTTTATTTGATTGTTATGAAATGTGGATACGTTCTTCGAATGAATTTAGAGTTTCTCGCACTTTGCAGAAATTTACTATGGTTTGGATATTAGGAAGATCAAACAGAGATTTCAGCAGTCATGTTTTGTTCAGCTTTTTGGTGTTGTTAAGGCTATTAAGTATTGGTTTTCAAAGAATGCAAAGATGATCCTTCTTCTTCTGTTAATTTCAGAGTAGGCATTTTCATGGGTTTGCTGATGATTTTCTGGGCTCTGGTGAACCTTGAAGGTCTGAAAATGCTAGCTTTCCAGGATATCACTCAAGATGGGATAATAAGGAAGTCCGTGGATGCTATATGGTTCGATTTTGTTCCTTTGTTCCCATCATTTGTTCGTTAACACTAAAAGTGACCTCGGTAATCTCTGAATTCGTTAATTTTTAGTTTTTCGCAACACTTATAACATTTGATGTTAACCAGCAA
Organism: Jasminum sambac; assembly: GCA_018223645.1. NCBI lineage: Eukaryota > Viridiplantae > Streptophyta > Magnoliopsida > Lamiales > Oleaceae > Jasminum > Jasminum sambac. The sequence continues at coordinate 34,570,272 of CP073648.1, forward strand.
GAAAGTTTACTCATATACAATAAAATGTTACATTTTTAAAAACGTGTCCACGGTCGTAGGCAAGATATAAATTGGCTTAGTTGATCTCTTAAACAATGTATTCTTTTGTATTTTAATTAAGACACACCTCTTGTCTTTTCAACATGCCCATAAGATCATTTTTATATTTGTATTTTTGCTAAATGTTATCTTTTCTGTATTTATTTTGGCACTTTACATCAGGCATGTGCCCAAAATTAATGATCCGAAGTTGAAGGAAAGGTAATACATGATAAATCTTTGGACAATTCTATTATTATGCAGGAGCTCCGTTAGGCCTTAGTTATGTTTTCAAACTCTTTGTTTAGCTGCTCTATGGAAGTGGTGCTTTGGATCTTCTGTATGCATAATTTCAAGTTTGTGTATTAGTTTCCACTTTCCAGTAAATTTTCCACGGAGATAATATTATTCATTAAGTAAATGTTAGCAATCCATTCTCTTTGATTTTGGTCACCGGTAGGAAACATAGGCCTTCCAAAGTTTCTTAGTCTCATAATCACTGGAAAAATATTAGATGTGCCAAGGCAGCAATGTTAGTCCTCAAGCACTATGATGCACCTCCTGAAGCAGATGTGCATTAAGGATTTTCCCTATTTAACATTAAAACGTAGGTATTATGTTGGGTGCCATGAAAGAGTAATCGTTAAAAATCAAGGTTTAGAAAGTCTGAGGTGTAGCAATAAGGAGTCAAGCCTCAAGCCTACGCATATCTTAACGAAACCTGCATATAATGAGGCTTCTCTTTTTCAATATAGTTTTTAAGTGTTTAACTATAATTAATAAACATTCTTTCATTTTAATTATTATTTTATCTAAAAGATAGAAAATTGAAAAATGTAAAAAGGTGTGCTCATTTTCGGTGCCTAGGCTGCAAAGTAATTTTCTCGACATTAGTTTAGTTTCTACATGCCCATTTAGAAGTTTTATGCTTAAAATGAATGAGGGTTGAATTGTGTGCCATAAAATGCATGAGTTAGTTTCTACATGCCCATTTACAAGTTTTATGCTTAAACTACTATATAGAGTTGTAATTGGAGGATTAAATGATTAATTTATGCCTTAATTATCTAATTGTTTTTCTCTGTGGGCATATGTAAATAGAAATGAGTGCATCAGTTTGTAGAACCCTGAAATCGAAGGCCAATCGAGGTTCTAGTAAGACTTACATAGCAACCCCAATATCATTTTGAAGATCGACTGGAAATTCACAACCCCAGGTCAGGGAGGTGTAGTTTCTGCTATGTGGCGTGAAAATTATGCCTACTCTGATCTTCCGCCGCCTCCAGTTTCCACCCTTGAAGACCGGTCATATTTTTATCAAGAGTCTGGGATCCAGACTATCCAATGTATCCAGAAGTAAAGTTTGATCCAAGGCGCCAGTATAAAGTACAGGCATGGTTTTCCTTTTCTCTATTATATTTCTTCGACACCAAAATAGTTTGGTTTGATAATAAAAGGAAAAAAAAGGAGAAAGAAAAGCGTTTGATTGATTTATTGATTCTTTCATTACATTCAACTAGTTTTGTACCCGGTGATGCACCGAACGATATACATAAAAAATTTTAATAGCAAATGGAATTACTCAAAATAAATAAATAAATCAATCAATCAATCAAAATTAATAAAGTGTGCATAATATTTTGACATTTTAAACTTAGACAAAAAATCCAATTTACAAATTGCAATGCAACTATTGTGATTACAAATTTCGGAACACCTTTTCTTAAACAATGTTCGTTGTTGAGTTAATTAGTTTGCTTTCTTTGCCACAAATAATTATTATAAATAATAATTAATAAATTAACACATTTATGATATTATAAATATTATCAATTATCAATTATAAAATATTATATTATAAAATAATATATTATGTATGATTAAATTTATTAAGAGATATTCCAACTTCCTTAATTAAATTAAGGAATTTATGACATTAACCAGGCTAATTTAGTATATTATATAATATTATAGTATTGTATCATAAAATATGCATTTTACATTTTGTAAAATATAATATAATAAAATAATTTAAACGATTTAAATTATTTATATGGTTTAAATAATTTATATTTTATATTTTGTATTTCAACATTTCAATTAGTGATTCTTAATATTAGTGATAATTTTTATTTTCCCCAGTTAATTAAGGAATGAGTTCTTTGATCAATTGGGGCGATGATAAAATAAAGTATATAATAATTTATAATGTTTTATGCAAATGGGGATATATGGTGATGGCGATTCATCATTCGAGACATGTTTAAGAATTACCAGTTGAGACATGTTTTACTTAATTCATTGAACGACAAAACAATAAATTTAGAGTAACTCATGTAATAGAGGATTTTTAAAAAATTACCCAAAAAATAGGAACAACATATTATACTTTCATTGCATTATAATCATTCTAAAATTATCCCTACACGATTAGCATGGTATCTCTGTGGCATATAAAATCACATATAAAAAATAATCATATTATATATTTTTTATACGCCTATATTTAAAATAATCATTTTTGATATATATATATATAAATATATATTATACATGTATATTTAAATACTATATATTACATATATTTACATCTATATATTGCATATCTTTATAAATATATCCATATATGCATGTGAACACATGTTCCCATATATATCCATGGATAAATATGGGTAAAACAATTATATATCTAAAAAAGGAAGATTAGCGGGCAAAAAATAAAAAAATGGGGGTTTTGGTGGGAAAACGCAATGTAGAGATTTCTTCTTTTATATATAAACTAGCTGTTTCACCCGTGTGTTGTACGGGAGACAAATTTTTCAACTGATAACGATATTGATAGATGTTAATAATATTAACATAAAATCTAAAAAATAATTAAAATAAAGAATGAGTTACAACAATAAACTTAAATAATTTAACTTGAAATAATTCTATAAAAATTTCGAAAGAGTTTCTTCTATATTTCGTATTAATCCATCCTACTAGTATGCAAGGAATAACTTACGAAAATCCACAACTTAATTTACTATTCTCTATAGAATAGCAACTTAATTAGCATTTACACCAGTGCTTTACACGGGATGATAATTTGTAGCAGTGATTGTAATAATATATAATACTTTGCTTATTGCAAGATTAATCTATTCATATAAATCCAAAATAAAATAACCTTAAATATTATAGTTATCAAAATAACTCTACTAACATTAGTTGAGCTCATTATTTTTCTTTAAAATTGTTTTACATTTTATTATATGCAATTATAAATTTTGAGACATATTAATTATATATCAGTATGATGTACGTTATTAACAATTAATATGAAAATAATGATTTTTAAGTTTTAATTATGAAATATAATCAGTATAGAGATATATTATAAAAATAACAATGTAGTGAGTAATGTCCGATAGACCCTAACACCCCGTTCCTGCCATGCCGGAAAACACTTATTCTCATTCCGACCCATCCTCATTTACTCTAGGGCGAGCGAGGATGGTATGAGAATTACAAACTTTCATTCCCCGTCCATGCCCCGCTAGAAAATTCACATCCCCGTTCACGCCCCATCGTGGTGGTTTAATTGAAAACTTTTATTTCGATATTTTATTTCTTCAATAAATACCTTCTTAATATACTTAACACGAGTATTAACATATTAGGTACAAATTTACTAATTTAACATATTTTGCATATTAAATATTGAATGATTTGATATAACATTTAAATTAATTTGGATAAGACAAATAAATTGAAATATATATGATTAATACTTAAAATATACAATCTATTTGATGATATTTAAAAATTAAATAAAATCTCGATTGCCAAAATTCGATATAAAATAAATAATTTAAAGTAGGTGGGATTTTTAATATTTATTTAGGAGATAGAAACTTAGATAAATATTTAACATAGTTAAAAGCCAGTTAAAATATTCTAATTGAGTCATATAATTTCAATAATTGATTCAATCGATAACCAATGGTTTCGCAAAAATTCTTAGACTTATTCCCTAGCGAAAGCGACATATTGAACCAAAGAATTATTATATAACTGTTGGTTCGAGTAGTACCAAAATAAAAAATAATACTATTTGAAAACCTATTTTTGGAGCTTGTTACTTAAAAAAAATGAGCAGATCCTTTGAAACACCGTAACTATGCAAAAAGAAATATTAATATTTTGTCATCAACTGTAACTCAAAAGAAATATCATAGAAAATACAAAAACACATGAGAATCAAAAGAAAAGCATATTTTGAAAAAACATGATACTGAAAAAAGTAAATAAAGTTAATTATGAACTAATGATCAGTCGACTTACTTTGCAATAAGATGTAACACCCCAATTCTAAGAATCCAGAATCTTATAGGTGTTAACTTAACTTTATTTTAAAATACGTAAAACGATAAATTAATTTTGTAAGCATATTTTTCTTTCCCATAGCAATCTAATTAATTTTAATAATTTTTCATTTTTTGAAATAATTATTTTCCCCCATTTAGCAATTTAATTAATTTTGATTAATTTTCGTCTAATAAAACTCTCTCAGTTTTCGTCAAATGAAAATATATCCAATTAAATCTAAGAAATATAATTAATTCTAATTAATTCTAGGTTTTAGCTAATTATTTATAAAATCAATTTATTATTTCTAAATAATTTTTTTAACCAAGGTTTTAAGAATTGTATGAATCTAATTTCAAAGATATTTTATAATTAAAAAGATATCTTGCATGTCAAAAGATGTCTTTTATTTTTTAAGAAAAATCTAGCTAACCACTGTAATCTAATTAATTTTAATTATTATTATTTTTTAATTAATGTTATTTTTCTATTTTAACAATACAATTGATTAATTTTCGTCCAACGAAACCATGTCAATTTTCGCCCATTGAAACCAAGTCCAATTAAATAATAATAATAATATTACTAATTTTAATTAATGGTATAAGAATTCATTTTAATTGATTTTCATTTTAGCTAATTACTTATGAAAATAATTAATTATTTCTGAAATTACCATTTTAATATTCACACTTTTAAGAATTGTATAAATCTAATTTTAAAGAAATCTTATAATTTAAAAGATACATTACGATTATTTTTTTTCCTTTTTTAGGGAAAACCAGCATCAATGTAATGATTTTTTAAAAAAAGTAATTATATTTCCCCTTTAAGAATGTAATTAATTTGGAAAACCATCATCAATGTAATGATTTTTTTCGTTTGATTGATTTATTGATTCTTTCATTACATTCAACTAGTTTTGTACCCGTGCGATGCACGAACGATATACATAAAAAATTTTAATCGCAAATGGAATTACTAAAAATAAATAAATCAATCAATCAATCAAAATTAATAAAGTGTGCATAATATTTTGACATTTTGAACTTAGACAAAAATCCAATTCACAAATGGCAATGTAACTATTGTGATTACAAATTTCGGAACACCTCTTCGAAAACAACGTTCGTTGTTGAGTTAATTAGTTTGCTTTCTTTGCCACAAATAATTATTATAAATAATAATTAATAAATTAACACATTTATGATATTATAAATATTATCAATTATCAATTATAAAATATTATATTATAAAATAATATATTATGTATGATTAAATTTATTAAGAGATATTCCAAATTCCTTAATTAAATTAAGGAATTTATGACATTAACCAGGCTAATTTATTATATTATATAATATTATAGTATTGTATCATAAAATATGCATTTTACATTTTGTAAAATATAATATAATAAAATAATTTAAACGATTTAAATTATTTATATGGTTTAAATAATTTATATTTCATATTTTGTATTTCTACATTTCAATTAGTGATTCTTAATATTAGTGATAATTTTTATTTTCCCCAGTTAATTAAGGAATGAGTTCTTTGATCAATTGGGGCGATGATAAAATAGAGTATATAATAATTTATAATGTTTTATGCAAATGGGGATATATGGTGATGGCGATTCATCATTCGAGACATGTTTAAGAATTACCAGTTGAGACATGTTTTACTTAATTCATTGAACGACAAATCAATAAATTTAGAGAAACTCATGTAATAGAGGGCCCAAAATTTTTTAAAAAATTACCCAAAAAATAGGAACAACATATTATACTTTCATTGCATTATAGTCATTCTAAAATTATCCCTAAACGATTAGCATGGTATCTCTGTGGCATATAAAATGACATACAAAAAATAATCATATTATATATTTTTTATACGCATATATTTAAAATAATCATTTTTGATATATATATATATATATTATACATGTATATTTAAATACTATATATTACATATATTTACATCTATATATTACATATCTTTATAAACATATCCATATATGCATGTGAACACATGTTCCCATATATATCCATGGATAAATATGGGTAATACAATTATATATCTAAAAAAGGAAGATTAGCGGGTAAACATGAAACCTAAAAAATATAACTAAAATAAAGAATGAGTTACAACAATAAAATTAATTAATTTAACTCGAAACAATTCTATAAACATTTCAACAGATTTTCACCTATATATTTCATACTAATTCATTCTGCAAATATGTAAGGAATGATTCACGAAAATCTACACAACTTAATTTACTATTCTCCATAGAATAGTAACTTAATTAATATTTACACCCGTATTTTGCACGGGATGACAATTTGTGGCAGAAATTGTTATAATATATGATTAATACTTGAAATATACAACCTAACTGATTATGCTTAAAACATAAATAAAATCTCAACGGGAAAAATTCAGTACAAAATAAATAATTCAAAGTAGTTAGTATTTTTAATATTTATTTATAAGATAGAAAACTAAATAAATATTTAAGACAGTTGAACGCCAGTTTAAATATTCTAATTGAATCGTATAATTCAAATAATTGATTAAGTCGACAATCAACTATTTAGTAAGAATTCTTAGACGTATTCCCTAGCGAAGGCAATAGCTTGAACCAAATAATTATTATATAGTTGTTGGTTCAAGTGATGTCAAAATCAAAAACCATTACTATTTGAAGACCTATTTTTGGGGCATGTTATTTAAAAAAATGAGTAGATCCTTTGAAACACTCTTAATTATATATATATATATATATATATATATATATATATATATAATAAGAAAGATTAATGTTTTCCCACCAGCTATAACTCAAAAGAAATATTATAGAAAATACAAAAACATATGAGAATTAAAAGAAAAGTATGTTTTGAAAAAAGAATGATACTGAAAAAATAAATGAAGTTAATTAGGGACTAATAATCAGTCAACTTAATCCATAATAAGATGTAACACCCCAGTGTTAACTTAACTTTATTTTAAAATACATAAAAAGACAAATTAATTTCGGAAACACATTTTGCATCCCCACGGCAATCTAATTAATTTTAATTATTTTTCATTTTTTGAAATAATTATGTTTTTCCCCTTTAGTAATGTAATTAATTTTGATTAATTTTCGTCTAAAAGCATGATAGGGAACAAATTTTCAAACTTTTTACCACTTTTTATCCATTCTTTCTTTGCTCTAAATCAATCATATCCACATATCACATCACATCCACAAATCTCCACCATTCAACTCTACTTATTTTCTCTCCTCTTTTATATTAAAAACCTTTAAAAACTATTAAAAACTAACCCCTATCATCTATAAAACCATCTTAATTTTCATCTAATGAAAATATATCCAAGTAAATCTAAGAAATATAATTAATTCTAATTAATTCATTTTTGGTTAATTATTTATAAAAATAATTTATTATTTCTAAAATAATTAGTTTTTTAACCGCAGTTTTAAATTGTATGAATCTAATTTTGGAGATATTTTATAATTAAAAAAATATCTTGCATTTCAAAAGATGTCGTTCATTTTTTAAGAAAATATAGTCAACCATGACAACTTAATTAATTTAATTATTATTTATTTTTTAATTAATACTATTTTTCTGTTTTAGCTGTATAATTAATTTTGATTAGTTTTCTTCCAACGACACCATCTCAATTTTCGCCTATTGAAACCAAATCCAACTAAATCTTAACAGTATTATTAATTTTAATTAATTGTAATATAATTAGTTTCAATTAATTTTTATTTTTAGCTAATTACTTGTGAAAAGAATTAATTATTTCTGAAATAGTCATTTTAATATCTACACTTTTAATAATTGTATGAATTTAATTTTGAAAAAATCTTTTAATTTAAAAGATATATTGCAATTTAAAATATTTTTTCATTTTTTAGAGAAAATCCATAACAATCTATTTTTTTATTTTTAAATTAATTATATTTCCCTTTTAACAATGTAATTAATTTTGATTAATCTCTATCCAATGAACTTATGTCCAACTAAATATTAGCAATAGAATTTATTATTTTAATTAATTATAGTACATATAATTTTAGTTAATTTTTGTGTTTAACCTAATTATTTCTAAAAAATTAATTATTTGCAAAATAATTTGCTTGATAACCATAATTTAAAAAATTATATGAATCTAATTTTAAAGATATCTTATAATTGAAAGGATATCTTAGAATTTAATATATATATATATATATATATAGATTCAATTAATTTTTTTGTGAGATAAAAAAATTTAGGAATTATTTTTTGTTTAATTTATTCTAGGGTAAATCAAATATGGAATAGAATTAAAAGCTAAAACAATTTATACATCTTATTATATTTGAATTTTATGCACAAATGTCGGTTAAGTGTCGTAACAAATTATCTATTTTTTTAATCTCATTATATCAATAGTCATTAATCTATATTAACATCAATTTATATTTAAGTTGGACACTAATTTATATATTTGCGGTAAGTTTGAATTTTTTAAAAAATAAAAATTTATATATTGATACTGTACTTGTTTTAAACCTCTTATCAAGTCAAACAAAATAGAATCACAATTTTTTTTAAAAAAAATTTACAGGTAGAAAATGAAAAAAACAAAAGGAGAAAAAATGATATAGAGAGTATTTAGATATCATGAGATTGGATAAAGTAGGGTAGAAATGGATTAGAAAAGAAAATAACAAAATAAAAAGAGAATTTATTTTAAATGGAAAAACAGATTTAAGGCAATAAAAAATATAATAAGAAAAAAGCCTCATTTTCTATATATAAAAATTATTCTATATATAGATCGAAGATTATATTAGGCAAATTTTATAAGCGGGAAAAATTGATGATACATTTAAGCGGGAAAAAAGGCTCTTTTTATATGTATATAGATAATTTATATTCCATATTTTGTATTTCAACATTTCAATTAGTGATTCTTAATATTAGCAATAATTTTTATTTTCTCCAGTTAATTAAGGAATGCATTCTTTGATCAATTGGGGTGATGATAAAATAAAGTATATAATAATTTATAATGTTTTATAAAATGGGGATATATGGTGGTGGCGATTCATCATTTGAGACATGTTTAATAATCACCTATTGAGATATATTTTACTTAATTGATTGAATGACAAATCAATAAATTTTAAAAAAATTATGTAATAGAGGACCCAATTTTTTTTTAAAAAAATAATCCAAAATATAGGAACAACATATTATACTTTCACTGCATTATAGTCATTCCAAAATTATCCCTACACGATTGGCATGGTATCTCTGTAGCATATAAAATCACATATAAAAAATAATTATATTATATATTTTTTATACGCCTATATTTGAAAGAATCATTTCTTATACATATATATATATATATATATATATATATATATATATATATATCATGTATATTTAAATACTACATATTACATATATTTACATCTATATATTTTATATCTTTATAAATATATACATATATGTGAACACATGTTCTCATATATATCCATGGATAAATATGGTAATACAATTATATATCTAAAAAAGGGAAGATTAGCAGGCAACATATTGGGAGGTTTGGACGGAAAATGCAATGCAGAGACTTCTTCTTTTATATATATAAAGATTTCCATAAAGTCTATCATTGTGATTTACGACAATGTGATCAGTTATATTATTTTATTGTACTTTCCTAAACAACGGCGACTTAGATTATAATTATTTTTGTCAAACTTGGGGTTTGATTTCTTTTTGATTGTTGAGATGATGATTGGTGGGGATTTCGTCGTGTGTTCGGATGCAGCGCGAAGAAAATGTTACGAACATTTAATACATTAAAGATATTGATGATGATGATGATGATTATTATTATTATTATTATTATTATTTTACTTTTTTAAAGAATGTGTTTGTCTCATCATATTGAGAAAAGAAGAATAACACGTATGTGGGGATTTTTTTTAAGGGTTATAATGTGGTGTGATTAATAGAAATTGTAATGGTAATATAACTATGCTTTTTAAAAATCTTATATGTTAGTTTATTTTTAGATATTCTTCCCGTGCAACACACGTGTCAACATTCACAAAATTACATATGGTTTTGTTCGAAATATAGGAGAACGTTGAAATTTATACAAGTTTTTTTTTTCATTATTTCAAATAATTAGGTTTAGCTCTTTGACAAATATTATGTTTATTTTTTTATTGTTATTCTTATACTAATAATAATGTATATTAAAATCACCCCTGCAACGATTCTTGATGTCAACGTAAGTTTGACGATTGTTGATGTAAATGCAAGTCTGAAAAACCTTTGGAGTTTAATAGCAAGTTATTAAGACTTAAGAAAACCATAAACCAATGAAAGATTTGAAGTGCAAGAGCCACTGGTGCAAGGACAAACAACCAAATCTTTTTCGAGTGGCTATACTTAATCGTGCACAGAAATTGTTGTCTTTCATAATGATTTTGACAAGAATTTCTTAAATTATTTTCTGGCACAAACAATTTTAACTTTTTGAGAGAGATTTTTCAACCTTTAGAGTCTGCGAACTAAAAAAATAAATAAAATTATTTATCTTGGAGTAGGTCAAGGGGAGGGCCGGGTTAGACTTTAGGCTCGGAGTTGATCCATGAAGGAATTTTTTCTCTCATCGAATTTTTTCTTCAGCAAATGGTGAATAAGATAGTAGTGAGACACTTCATCATAGATATATAATTGATGGTTTTAAATATTTTTCGTTTTCAAATGTCCAAACATTTTTGCTTATATTAAATTTTTTATAATTTTAAAAATATAATTATATTCATCGTTAATAGGGCCCAATTCGGGATGGATACATGCCAACCGGGACCTGCCCCCAAAAAGTTTGTGGGTTTCAAAATCCACCTTCGAGTTGTAAATTATATGTTGGACATATAACAATTAACTTAAAAATAAAAATAATCTTCGATTCATAGATTGGTCCAAAGATGATATAATAATTGATTGATATTAATTTATGTTTAAAATTAAAATTATTAATTTCATAAGAATTATAAGATTTAGGTTTATTTTCCAGTTTTATCAACATATATAAACAAAAGAACTTAATAATAATTGTTTTATTTAATTTTTACATTTTATTAATTTTATAAATAATAATAAACTCAATTAATTTTTTAAAAATTATCTAAACAGAAAGTGAGGAAAAAGGTGACCATCACGTCAACTCGCATTTGTATTTGTAGGAAACCGCCACCCCCATTCGAAGTGCCGGGCTACGGGTTAAAATTATCATCATTCCTATTTTACAACAGTTTTCGAGAATAATATGATGAAGGACAATATATAAAATTGAAATCATGGTTCTAAGAAGAAAATGTAAGTTGAGACATTCACACATTTTTCATGAGCCTAACATTATAGTTTAAGTCCTCTGCCCCTTCCTCCTTCCAATAATAATAATAATAATAATAATAATAATAATAATAATAATAATAATAATAATAATAATAATAATAATAATAATTTGACTAAACTGAGAAAAAAATTTATTCTTGAAAATATTTTTATACAAAATAAAGGATATGATGTTATTGTTTTTGAATTGCTGTTGATATTGAATTTTTTTATGAGAATTTAAAATTATTCTTCGTTGATTTTGTTGAATTTTGCTATGAGCATTTATGAGATGGATTTGTCCGAAATACATGTAAAACTTTGTCGAAATGTTTAAAAAATCGTATACGTTTTGGTTATTCTTTTTATTATATTTTTAATAGATAGAAAAATAACTATATGTTAGACATATTTTCCTGTGTAACGAGCGGGTGGAAACAGTATATATAAAATTTAAATTATTTGAAATAAACATCTAAATTAATGAGTTAAAAAATATGTTAATATATTGAACATGTTAAATTGTTGAGTTCATACCGAATATGTTCATATTCATTTTTTGGAATGACAATGGGTCAGGTTTGGGGCGGATCGGCTAAGACCCGATCCTAAACCTACGAGCTATAGAGTTGTTCCGACCAATGAGTTCTAGGGGTAGGTCAAGACGGGCCGGGTAAGACTTTAGACCCACGAGTTGATCCATAAAGCAATTTTTTTTCTTATCTTGAATTGTTTCTTTAGCAAATGGTGAATTGGATAACGGTGAGGCAATTCATCATCGATTTATAATTTATGGGTTCAAATATTTTTTGTTTTCAAATGTCCAAGTATTTTTACTTATATTAAAGTTTTCATAATCTAAAAATATTATTATATTTGTAGTTAATAGGGGCAAATACATGCCAATCCGGACCTGTCCCCACAAAAAATTTGCAGATTGCAAAGAGGAGGGAAGTTTTTTTAATTATTTTTAATTAACATAATCGATTTTCCTGCCTAGACGTAGGAGATTTTATTTTAATTTGTTTAGTTATATTATTTTGTTAAATTAAGAAATTAGATTCGAACAATTAATTATTTTGGAAATAATAAATTAGTTTTATAAATAATTAGCTAAGAAATGAAAATGGCTTAAAATTAACAAGTTTGCTAAGATTTAATTTCAGCATGATACAAAATTACCATCGGTTAAATTTTAAGGTTAAAATTTTAGGCAAAAACTAAAAGAAATGTGTACAGTTAAAATTCAAAAATTAAATTGGACCATTAACTAATTTTAAACAAAATTAATCATTGTGCTATTTTCACGAAATCCCCAATCTTTCGAGTTTAAAACAATTCTAACCCGATTTTTTTTCAACTTGAAAATCCCTCAATCTTTAAATTAAGTATCATTGAACCCCGACGGGATGATTTTATCCAATCCAGCCATCAATTTTTTTTTCCTTTTTTACATTAAAGTTTGGGGGTAAAACTTGAAATAATTTTTTATTTCACAATTTTATATCTTTTTAAATATATATAATTTTAACAATGTGAAATTTAGTCCTAAATATTTTTAAACTTCACAATTTTTGCTTTAAGGTTTTTTTGCAAATTAGGCCTAATTTTTTTAATTGCATAATTTCAATATTATTTATGGAAAATTAGGAGAAATGATCCATAAATTGTGCGATTGATGTGAAATTGATACGAAATAAAAATGGCAACGTGATAATAATTGTATCGAATTAATTAATTTGATACCAATTTATGTGGTCTATAATTAATTTTATCGAATTTATTTGACATCGATTAAATAATTTTTATCGAACATTTTCAACACAGTAGAATTTGATCAAATTAATATCATAATTTTTCAAAAAAAAATATTTAGAATTAAACACATGCACATTTTGATTTCAACAAAAAATTAATAATAAAAGTAATTTATAAAATTTTAGTAGGAATATGCCACTATAAAAAAACAACCTGAATGTAGAAAAATAATAAAATGTAATTAAAACAAACTTAAAAAATAATAAAAAATAAACGAAAACCCAACCCGACAAGCCACACCTGACCCCACCTTTAACGCAACCAAGCAGCACCTACCCGATCAATGGCTATCCAACGGGCTATTCCCCAATGTTGTCACCTACTGTTTGTCGCCTACTGGCGAAGTCGACGGTAAGCGATAATCTACTGGTTATACCATTAGCTAGTACAACCAATTGATTATTGATCCGTAAATCAGAAGAGAAGTCCCACGATTTGCTGGTATAACCATCAACTCAAGCCTAGGGGCTTTCCCCTGGTTGGCAGGCGGCGAATTCCCAGTCATGTTTCAGGTTTTTAATTTTAATTTTTTGTATTTTATTTTATTATTTCTTTACATTCGGTCTAATTTTTACGATGATCAATTTCTAGTAAAATTTTAAGGACATAAAATAATTATATTTATTATTAACTGTTAGTTAAAATTGAAATATACACGTCTCTAGTGCTAAGGAAAAGTTTGAGAAATTATGATATTAATGTGAATAAATGTTATTTTGTTCAAAATTACGATAAAATTATTTAATAGGTGTCAAATAAATTTCATAAAATTAATTATAAAACAAATAAAATTAGTATCAAATTAGTTAATTCAATGAAATTAATATCACAGTGCCTTTTTTTTTTATTTCATACCTATTTCATTGCAATAGCAAAATTTATAGTCCATTTCTGCCAATTTTCTAAAAATAATGTTGAAATTGTGAAATAAAAAAATTTAGTACTAAATTGCAAAAATAAATGTTAAAATTATGAAGTTTAAAAAGATTTAGGACTAAATTGCACATTGTTAAAAGATTTAGGACTAAATTGCACATTGTTAAAAGATTTAGGACTAAATTACATATTGTAAAATTTGTGAAGTTTAAAAGATTGAAAATTGTGAAATAAAATATTATTTCAAGTTTTATCCCCAAACTTTAGTACACAAAAGGACCCAAAAGCCAATTTAGAGGCCGAATTGGATAAATGCGTTAGTAGGGGGTTCAATGGCACTTAATTTGAAGGTCGATATGGTTTCACGTTGAAAAAAAAAGAATGAGATTGGAATTATTATAAACTCGAAAGATGGGGTGGTTTTATGAAAATAACCCTAAATTATTTTTACAAATAATTAGAGAAGAAATAAAAATTAATTAAAATTGGGAATTTCCCTGGCATTTAATTTTGGTGCAATACAAAATTAAAATTATTTAGATTTTTACCTAAAAATTGAAAGAAATGAATAACATTAAAAAAATAGATTGGACCCTTCAATTAATTTTAGATATAATTAATTATTTAAAAAATAAAAATAATTAAAAAAATGAAAATTAATTAAAACTATAAATTTCAGCTAAAATTTTAATTTTTGTGTGATAAAAAGTAAATAACAAATTAATCTAAATTAATTATATTGCTAAACAGTAAATAAATTCCTAAACAACAGGATATTTACAGGATGATATTGTCCAAAATATAAGCGCAACTCTGTTGAAATTCTTACAAAATTTGAATATGCATTATCTAAATTATGTAATATTTTGGATTATAGGGAGTTTTTTTATAATCATTTTTTGTACTATTAATGATATTCCATTTATATTTATGGGAGTCACATATTAACAGACACATCTTTTCGTACACAACGTAAGGGTTATTTCTAGTTTAGTTAAAATGAAAAAAAAGAAATCCTATTTTCGAAATAAAGATTAAATCTACAGTTATTATTTTTCTTTCCTTCGTTTTACTTATTTTACTATTTTATATACATTTTACATTTTGAATTTTATATATATATATATATATATATATATCTTATTCTTATTAATAGAAGTTGAAGTATCAATTTGGAACAATGCCACTCTAGCAGTGCCGTGTTGGCAGCGGTTTTCTATTTCAGAAAAAACTCTTTTCTATTTAATTAAAAAATTAAATGAAAACCATTTTTTATTTATTTTTACAATATTAAAAGGGTAGTTTTAGATAGTTTTATGAGTAATGTGTATTGGACGGTTAAAAATGTGTATTATCAAATAGTGAGTAGTTAAATTATAACTGAATTTATTATAAATAATTAATCTATATCTATGTATATATATATTAAGAAAAGCAGGGAAAGTCCACGGAAAATCAATCTATTTTTCTAATTCCAAAAATTACATTTTCCTGCCAGTTTCGTAATTTTTTTTTAAAATTATTTTTTTAATTAGCCTCATCTATATATTAATAAAATCAGCACATTTTCCCGCCACTTTTACCAATTTTTCTGAATTAAAAAATCAATTTTTAATTATGGCGACAAGTTTTACCGTTTCTACATGTCTTTTCCAACTCGACTTCTTCTTTAGCATGTATATATATTAATAAAGCCAGCACATTTTCCCCCCACTTTTACCTATTTTTTTCTGAATTAAAAAATTAATTTTTAATTATGGCAACGAGTTTTACCGCTTCTACATGTCTTTTCCAACTTGACTTCTTCTTCAGCGTGTATACATATATACACGCATAGGGTCGACCTATTTTTCTGAATTAAAAAAATCACACCGTTAAAATAAGTCAATCCATGTGCAAGTTGGATCAACACAATATAAAATTATGTGAAATTGTTTTTTTTTTAGTCCTGCTATTTACTATAACATGATATATTTGTGTAAAATATAAGCGAAAATCTACTAAAAATTTTAGAAATTCTTTTGCACTTATCCCCTTATATGGATTCTAATTTATTACATGTGTATATGTCTTCCCGTGCAACGCACGGGTAGAAACACTAGTTGGTGTTAATAAATTGTTATTAATAATTATAAACACGTTTTGCCAAATTAAAGCGTTTCCAAAAGGCCCACTCGCGTTACTTGGTCCGTGTATTTCCATCGGCCCATATGTGTCCGTTTTCTCCCTCTTCCTCATCACGTGCTTCTTTATCCTTCTCTTCCCCTCTCCCTTTCTTCGGTTGTTAAACAACTCTGACTTCTATTCAATTCCTTCTTAATCAAAGCCCTAATTGATATGTATAGCTTTAATATGGAAAAAAATGCGCTGAAAATTCCCCTACAATTATAATTCTTAAAGCCCTAATTGATTTCCTATGGTTCACTGTAATTATATTATGCGTGTCGTGGTATTTTGCCACCATCTCGAAGCAGATTAGGCAGTCGACTAATTTTGCAAAAGCTTCGCAGATCGCTCTTTAGTGTTCACCTCTATTTCTGAAACCTCCGCCATCGTGACTCGTGACACCGGTGGTAGCCGTGAACAGCAACCTGCTCCTCAATTCAACAAAGGTGAACGTAGTCTGCCAGTTGCCTAGTCGCAGTCCACCAGTCCACACTCAAGGCCTCTTCTTGGTACTAAAATTTTCCTTTTTCTTCATTTTATTGCACTTTAAGTTTCTATTGAGGATTTCATATTATTATTTTGTGATTTATGATTGTATATTCATTATCATTTATCCCTTTTTAATATGTAAAAATTTTGAAAATGTGGGTTACTTAGGGGTTGTTTGATTGGGGATAAAAGTTATCAGCGCGGCGTTCCGTGTAAAATGTATGGTAAATATTGTATTGAAAAGTGTGTATGTGGTTAAAAAGAGGAGGGAGAAGAGTGTTGAATAAAATTTAGCCCGGATAGAACAAGGCCTTAGTTGTTGAAATTGGATGTATAGCTTTGTTTATTGCTGTTGGTCTACTGGTGTGTTTAAAAAAAATGAAAGATTGTTAGAATGTGGGAATTGGATTCCTCTTTGATGTTACTGTGGCCACTTTGTGTTGAATGTTGCTAAATTGTTAAAAACAAAAATTATTCTAGGCGGTTTCCTACTGTTGTTTTATCCGGGTCTCAAATACTGTAAAAACTTTATGCTTGGAGGTTGGATTCTTACTTTTGTTGATTGGTAATTTTTTGTCTCATTGTCGAATTGTTTGCGAGAACATTTGGGAAACAACAGTTTCGTCTCTTGTCTTCATGTGGAGTTTATGCTATTTATTACCCAATTTTAGTTCATCTTGCTTTGCAATTGCGAGAAATCTAATTTCATGGTTATGTGATTTCTTTTGTCCCTTTTTTTTATTTTGATTTCTTTTTGTGGGTTTTCATCTAGCATTTGGTATGATGCCTTTATCTTTCACTCAATATTGTCTTAATTGATTCTTTGAAGTTCGATTTGTGCATTTATAATCTGATCTTTGCTGTGTTTCTCGAAGTTTTGGTTTGTACCGTGGTGGTCACTACCATGTCGTTTTGTGTAGGTTCTGCCTGTTTTCAATGGATTTTTTTTTTGAATTTTATTTTTTGGGGGTAATGCCTTTGTCCATTGATTACTGCCATTGCCAATTTTTGTAGAAGGTATTCATGGTGTGCAATGTGGGACAGAGGATTAGGATTATATTGACCTTAATGAGAAGTTTGATTAGGCCCCCGTTAGTGTATGTGTATTTATGAGTATTTATGAGTTTTGATGTGAAATAGGAGAGAGAATGAGTGGGATTGAGTGGTGGAGATTTATGCAGTACAGTGGGTCCCAGAAAATATGTGGATGTAATTGGTTTGACTTTTGATGTGAATGTGTTAAAATGTGTAAAAATTTGTTAAAAGTTGCAAAAGAACGGGCTGTAGAAGTTTGATTCAGGTGCTCACAAATTGCAGTTTTTCCTTTTTGCTTCTGGAGTTTTGCAGATTTTCCCTTCGAGATAAACGACATCAGAGTTCTAGCCTTCTTGGACTTATTTTATGCAGCCTAATGTGATGGATAATGTCGTCGTCGTCTTTTTATTTACGTGTTCCATATTTTCTTCGTGAATTGCTCCATAATTAGAACTATGGCTTCTTTATTTTTATTCTTTTATTTTATTTTATTTGTACCTTAGTTCCTCATCTATAAGATACTTAGCTTCTCTCATTGTTTTGACATATTCTGTTTATTTCATTCGTAAATGCTTATTTAAGGATTTTAATGTGAGGCGACAAAGATGGGATAAGTATATGACAATTTTTTTTTAGTTATTATTTTATAAGTAGAAATCGTTTTGTCTCTGTTTCTTTTGAATCTCCCTTAAAATAGCAACTGTGCATCAAAGTTAAGGAAAAACATATTATATAGATTTATTTTTGCACCATCAAGTTGCTGCAAGCCATCCAATTCAATAATAGGCATTCTATAATTTTCTTGGATCTTTTTTTCTTTTCTTTACTTTTCATTTTTCTTAATTCATGTTTATTTTTACTTTTCTTGCCAAGTCTGTTTGGTGATGGAATTTAAAATTGACTCATAGTGGTTTATGTCATTTTGGATTGTGTTCTGACTGCGCGTTTGATTGATTGATAGCCAAAGTTGATGATAATTATGGTTGTACATGGTTCAATAACCGATACGCAGTTGACAAGTGGTGGTGGTTCTAAGGCTGCACTGCCGGGGACTGGTGGCGCTTATATTTTTCCTTAGCCAAAATTGAGGCTAGGACGATGGTTGCAGTTGTGATCTAAGGCTGCACTACCAAGGACTGGTGGTGGTTCTATTTTTCCTTAGCCAAAATTTAGGCCAAGACGATGGTCGCAGTCGTGATCTTGCTTCTCTACTCCCCTCTTCTCATTTCTCCCATAGTTTGAATGTATTTTCCACTTTGAAGACTGACATATTAGTGATATATATGTGTAAGTTTGCTATATCAACTTGCCGTTAAATTATTACATCCTTTTTTTTGGAGAGTTAAATTATTACATCATTGGTGTAAATTAATTTTTTTGGAAGATTTAATTATTACCATGCACCGATGCAAATGTTGATTAAAAATTCCTTTTTGGTGTCAATTATTAGTAAAAAGCTGTGAATTTTATGCCTTTTTTTTAATCACATCTCGATCTCTATGTTGAATCTCATACGGTATATATTCTTCAAATGATTCTGATTATAAAGTTGTTGATAGTGAGGGAGGGGGATTTAACATCTAATTCGACAAGTGATATTGTAGGTGTCTATAAGGGAAGGGAAGCTAAAGGATAACATTTTTTTTGGTACATTTAATGTTTTGAAGTTTTCTCAGCCAATGTAGAAGGATAAAAATTTAGTTATATCTATTCTCGATAGCGAACTTTTACTTTGGAACTGTCTTGTGATGATGCTAAAAAGGTTTTGTGAAATTTCCAGTACAACTTCATTGCTATGATTTTCATTAAATTTCAATATCTACATTTGATTGGTATTGAAAGTTTTATGTTTGTTTGTCTTTCTCTATTCGAGTAACGAGAAAATTGCTTAAACTCTGTTGATAACATAGATTGCTGATTATCTCATTTGATCTCATATATATGAGAAGTTGGTTGGACTAAGCAGGCAATAATACTAACCTTTTCAAGGAAGCAGCTCAAAATTTATTACAATGCAGCTTTTAAAGAAAACATGAATGTCGATGTACATACACAAAAATGGATTCATTGTGTGTGTGTGTGTAAAGGAAACTTGAATGTCGATACAAATGCAAGAAAATGGATTCATCGTGTGTGTGTTTCTATTTTTGTTTTTATTCTGTCTTGCTCTTACATTTAACTGAAAGTGAAAACAGTATTCGACCAATCCATTGCTTAAAGAGTGTTCAATTCACCATGTGAACTATTTGCCATTTTCAGTATCTCAAAATTTGCCTTCGCTGATAAAAATGGTGCACTTTTTACGTGTTTTACATAATTGAACAGATTTTCGGGCCAGCTGAGGAGGAGCTTAAATATTTGAAGAGTTTGTTCTTTGTGTGAGAAGTTCCTCTCAGAAGTAAAAATATCAATACCAGTTGTTGAGTGTCGTATTTGTTTTTCTTAGATGAGGCTGTTAATAAGGACAATGATTTCTCTCTTAAAGCTATTGATTGTGGACTCTCTATTTTCTTCAAGCTAGGCATAGATAAGATTTCAACTCATCATTCTTGAAAATTTTCGACTTATGTTGCACCTGAAGTGCTCTTGAAGCACTATGGCCCAGACATGGGATGTTTGGACTTTTGGGGTCATAATGTACATATTGCTAAGTGGAGTGCACTTTTTTGGGCTTGTAAGAGACATTACTATTGCCATAAGCTAATGATGCATGTTCATATTTTTGAGTGGAATATACGGATAATTGTTCTTTTTACTATATCGAAACGCAATAGGGAATATTTGATGTTGTTTTGAAGGGACACGTTGATTTTGACTCAGACCTGTGGCCACCAATATCAAAGAGTGCAAAGGATATCATTAGGAAGATGCTATGCATGCAATGCAACCTTGAGAACGGTTGACTTGTCAGGAAGTATTATGTATGTTTCTTTGTTTGTCAATACAAGTTGTCGAGTATCATCTTTGTTTTTCTTAGACGAGGTTCTTAGTTTTAATGTTACTATGTTTTGATGTTGGACATGTCAGTAGGTAACTACGACTTCAAGGTATAGTGATTTCATACTTGACCTCTACATCGAGTTGTGGTTTGTAATAATTTTTATTCTACAGCATTGATTGATGTGATCCAAGGAAGCTCCATACCGAGGGACCCACTTCAAATGCCGATAAGACCTATTACTTGAGCTCGGGCAAATAAGTTGAAGTTGGCCATGACAATTTTGATTGAAGAAATCAAGCTTCAAAGCCTTAAAGAGGCACCCCGAGACTTGGAACGAGGATGGAAAGCCAAATACGGGGATGAGCTCACTTGGCTGATCAACCAAGGCGAAAAAGGCTGTTGAAGGGACGTTTTTACAACCGTACCATTTTTACCATACGGACTTATCATAGAGGCTGAAGAAAAGGCAGATTTTTGTAGAGTGTTTTTATGGCCGTACTTTAAGACATACGGCCGTAAATGTGAAAACCTAGTTTGGACAAAAACTTGCAGGGAGTTTCGTACGACCGTTTCATCTTTGTTCATGCGACTGTATCGAATTTTACGGACGTAAAAGTTGGTTTTTACGGCCGTAAAATTAACTTACGCGGCTGTAATTTTGGACTACGTGTTAGGTTAGATTTTGCCCCATTTTTGGGGGTTTTGTTTTGGACTAGCTTTATGTCAATTCATACCCATCTTTTAACCTAGTCTTGGGAGGATGTTTTTGTATATTATACTTAGTTTTACCCCATTGTAAGTATCTTTGAACATACCAAGAAATTGAGAGAGTTGAGAGCATTTCTCCTTCCAATTTCCTTTGTTCTTTGAACATTGAACTTATCAAGAATGTGATCGATTCTTATGGCATTCTCCACTGTTGTTTATCTACTTTGCATTGTTAGGAGGTGATTGGTTTAATATACCAATAGTTGCCACATTAAAGTCGAGAATACAATAGTTACAGATCGAACAAGCTGGATTTATAGCTTTTCTGGGTTTATTACTTCACAGTGCGGTCCTGGAACGCATCATTTGGTATTAGAGTTTAGATTCTATTATCTTGTAAACTATCCTTTTATTTCAACTGTTTCTATGTTAGTTGTAGTTTCTAGAGTTTTATTGGTAGTTCATGACCTAGTTTTTTTTATGTTGTTTGGAACTGTTGTGTGAGTAGCTTCGATCCACGAAAAAAAAGAGGAGAAATTTGAAAATTTGAAAAAAAAAGAAAAGAAAAGGGATCCAACAATGTTATATTAAGTAATAGTTTTGTGTTAGTTACAAGTGATTATAGTGCTTGTCAAGTTGTAGGGTTTGAGTTGAACCCTAGTGTTTATTGAGTTGTAATTGCAAGTTGTTGTCAAGATTGTGATCACTTCCTAGTGAACATTATCAACATTTGTGGATTGAATTGATCAAGGATTGTTCTTTTTTCGGATTTAGTTCAATTATTCTTTGTCCAAGGGATTTGTGGGAGATTAAGTGGTAAAAGGCAGAGTGGTGAGATCAATAGAGGGTAAAAGGCAATTGAGTGTCAAACACGAGTGAAATATACACGAGAGGACACTTTCCACACAGTTGCACCTATGTCGGAGTCTAGTTCTAATGAGGGACCTCGTCTAAGAGCATTCTCAATGGAAGAATTTCAAGCATCTATGATAGCTATGAGCCGACAAATAAGGGGGGCGGTGGAATGATTAGTGGCTAGGTTGAATATTAATAGGGGACCCTGAATGAATAGTGACGGGGACGAAGAAGAGGACGAGTCTAGAGGAAATGCAAGGGGCGGTAGAGGAGTTAGAGGAGGTCGGGAACATCAGAGGCTGAATAAGGAGGAAAGTGATGTTAGAAATGTGAAGATTGAAATACTTCCCTTCCAAGGAAGGCCAAACCCCGATGTATATCTTGATTGGAAGTGCAAGGTGGAGCTAGTCTTTCAATTTCACCGGATCTCGAAAGGCAAGAAGGTAAGGAATTCTCGGGGTATGCCTTGAGTTGGTGGAAACAATTGACAACTTCGAGGAGGAGGAACTTGGAAGAGCCAGTGGAAACATGGGAAGACTTGAGGAGCTTGTTAAGGAAGAGATTTGTTCCAAGTCATTACTATTGGCAATTGTATCAAAAATTGCAATCCCTAAGTCAGGGAGGGCGAAGTATTGGAGACTATTTCCAAGAGATGGAATAACTTGTGACAAGAGCCGATGTGATTGAAGAAGAAGAGACGACCATGGCTAGGTTTCTAGGTGGTTTACATAAGGAGATTGCTAATATCGCCGAGCCCCATGACTAGGCCGATTTGCAAGACTTGGTACACAAGGCCGTAAAGATAGACAAACAACAAAAGAAGAGGAGCTTCAATAAACCCCAAGTCGAGGGAAGTAGTGGGATTGGGAAACCTAAGTGGAATGAAAGCCGAAGTGATAAGGAACCTTGGAAAGGGAAGGGCAACCCACCAAAGGCAACACCGGGTTATGAAGACAAGGGCAAGGGCCAGATTGCAGCACCACCACGTCGAAACCGGGAGATCAAATGCTTCAAATGCCAAGGACCACATTGCATCCGAGTGCCTTAATAGGCGAACTATATTGGTTCGTGACAGTGGGGAGATAGAAATCAAGGATGAGAAAGAAGACACCTCTATGTAGATGAAGAAGAGGACATAGAGGAGAATGAGAAGTTTGTTGCACCAATTCCCCAATCCTTAGTTACAAGGAGAGCACTCAATTTTCAAGTGAAGATGGATGAGGTGACACCTCAACAAGAGAATATCTTTCATACTCGATGCTTGGTGAAAGGTACGTCTTGTAGTGCTATAATTGATGGAGGAAGTTGCACTAATGTAGCTAGTTCTTTATTCGTTGAGAAGTTGGGCTTAGCTTTAACTAGACACCGTAATCCGTATGGATTGCAGTGGTTTAATGACTCGGGGGAAGTTAGGGTGAATAAGCAAGGCAATGACTATTGGACACTACTCAGATCAAGTGCTTTGTGACGTGGTGCCACTACAAGCCACTCATATCCTTTTGGGGCGACCATGGCAATTTGACTGGAGGGTTTTACACAATGGGTATTGGAATTGACATAGCTTCAAAATGGATGGAAAGCCCATTATTCTTGCACCATTGTCCTCTAAACAAGTCCATGAGGATCAAATGAAACTCAAGAGTGAGGCCGAGACGAGAGAGAAAGGAAAGAAAGAGTTGAGTGGAAAAACGAGTGTTGAAGTAAAAGGAGAGGCGAGTGAGAAGAAGAAGGAAAGGAGAAAGAATGAGTGTTTCTTTGCAAGGATGAGAGATTTTTCGAGGGCCATCTTGGAAGACAAACCCATCGTGTTGTTGATGTACAAGGAAAATTGCCTTGCACTTGATTCTAACATTACAGCCCTCCCTAGTTTGGTTCAAACTCTTTGCAGGGTATTTGAAGACATTCTATTGGAGGAACTACCAAGTGGGTTGCCACCAATCCGAGGAATTGAGCACCAAATTGATTTGGTACCCGGAGCTGCCATCCTTAACCATCTCGCTTATCGAACTAATCCCAAGGAGACCAAGGAACTGCAACGCCAAGTGGAGGAACTCTTGAAACAATGCTATATCCGAGAGAGCATAAGTCCATGTACGTTACCGGTCTTGCTTGTTCCAAAGAAGGATGGATCTTGGAGGATGTGCGTTGATTGCCGAGCCATCAACAACATAATGGCAAAGTATCGCCACCCAATTCCTTGTTTAGATGATATGTTAGATGAATTGCCTGGTTCCAACATTTTTAGTAAAATTGACTTGAAGAGTGGATACCATCAAATTCGAATGAAAGAGGGGGATGAGTGGAAGACGGCCTTCAAAACTAAGTACGAGTTATATGAATAGATGGTTATGCCTTTTGGATTGACTAATGCATCGAGCACTTTTATGAGATTAATGGATCACGTCTTACATGCTTTCATTGGTAAATTCGTTATGGTGTATTTTGATGATATTCTAATCTATAATAGGGGATTAGATGCTCATGTAGATCACCTTAGGCTTGTCATAGAAGTTCTCCGGCGGAAAAACGTTTTGCTAACCCTACTAAAAGTCAGTTTTGTTTGGAACGGGTAGTGCTTCTTGGCTACGTGGTTAGTGCTAGTGGGGTGGAAGTAGACAAAGAGAAAGTAAAAGCAATCAAAGAATGGCCTACACCCAAGAGCATAATCGAAGTTAGGAGTTTTCACGGCTTAGCTAATTTTTATAGGAGGCTTGTACCTAACTTTAGTACACTAGCCGTACCATAAACTGAAGTAGTCAAGAAAATTGTGGGATTTAAATGGGGTGTTGAACAAGAGCATGCTTTTCAAACAATAAAAAAAACTATGTTCTTTACCCGTACTTGCCTTGCCCGACTTTAATAAGGCTTTTGAGATTGAATGTGATGTGTCGGGAATAGGTATCGGTGCTGTCTTGATGCAGGAAAGGAAACCAATTGCGTACTTTAGCGAGAAGTTGAGTGGAGCCGCCCTCAATTATCCTACATATGACAAGGAACTGTATGCATTGGTTTGCACTTTGGAGACTTAGCAACACTACCTATGGCCTAAGGAGTTTGTGATTCACACCGATCATGAATCACTCAAGCATCTCAAGGGGCAAGGACAGTTGAGCAAGTGGCATGCAAAGTGGATGGAATTTATCGAAACGTTGCCCTACGTGATCAAGGACAAGCAAGGTAAGGAGAATGTCATTGCCAATGCTTTGTCATGAAGGTATGCCTTATTATCTACTTTGAATACTCGATTAATGGGGTTTGAATTGATGAAGGAATTGTATGAATATGACCCTGATTTCTCTAGTATCTTTGTTGCTTGTGAGAAGGGTAGATTAGACAAGTTCTGTAGGTTAGAAGGCTATTTGTTTAACGAGAATAAGTTGTATGTGCCTACTAGCTCTATTAGAGAGTTGTTGGTTAGCGAAGCCCACAGTGGGGGATTGATGGGTCATTTTGGGGTTTTAAAAACTTTAGGAGTATTGCAAGAACATTTTTTTGGCCTAGAATGAAACGAGATGTTGAGCGGACTTGTGCCAATTGTGTTACATGTAAAAGGGCAAAGTCTCTAATTTTACCCCATTGATTGTACACTCCTTTGCCGGTGCCACAAGCACCTTGGGAAGATATATCCATGGATTTTGTGTTAGGACTCCCTAGGTCTACAAATGGGCAAGATTCGATCTATGTGGTCGTGGATAGGTTTAAGAAGATGGCACATTTCATACCCTATCACAAAACTAATGACGCCTCTCATGTTGCAGACCTATTCTTTAGGGACGTTGTGAGATTACATGGTATCCCCAAAACAATTGTGTCAAATCGTGATGTCAAATTCCTTAGCCACTTTTGGAAAACTTTGTTGGGGGTAAATTGGGTACAAAACTGCTATTTTCACTACTTGTCACCTCCAAACCGATGGCCAAACTGAAGTGGTTAACAGAAATCTGTCACAATTGTGCATACTATAATTGATAAGAATCTCAAGACTTGGGAAGACTGTTTACCTATTGCGGAGTTTGCTTACAATCGAGCTATTCCTACTTCTACTAATTTTTCGCCTTTTGAAATTGTTTATGGCTTTAACCCCTTAACTCCATTAGACTTGATTCCTTTGCCTGTGAATGAGATGGTTAGCCTAGACAGAAAGAAAAAGGCGGAGTTTGTACGAGTAATGCATGAAAAGGTGAATTCGAACATTGAAAAGAAGAATCAATCGGTTTCAAGCAAGGCTAACCAAAGCTGAAAGAAGTTGGTGCTCGAACTCGGTGATTAGGTGTGGTTGCACTTGAGAAATGAGAGATTTCATCAACAACGAAAATCCAAATTACAACTGAGAGGTGAAGGTCCCTTTCAAGTGATGGAGCGAATCAATGACAATGCCTACAAGATAGACCTCCCCGGTGAGCATAGTGTTTTGGCTATCTTTAATGTGTTTGATCTTGTCCCATTTGATGCAAGTATAGATTCGTGGTTGAATCATCTCGAAGAGGGAGGGGATGATGTGATCCAAGGAAGCTCCACACCGAGGGACCCACTTCAAATGCCGATACGACCCATTACTTGAGCTCGGGCGAATAAGTTGAAGATGGCCATGACAAGTTTGATTGAAGAAATCAAGCTTCAAGTCCGAAAAGAGGCACCCCGAGACTTGGAATGAGGATGGGAATCCAAATACAGGAACGAGCTCAGTCGGCTGATCAACCAAGGCGAAAAAGGCTGCTGAAGGGACCTTTTTACAGCCATAATTTTGTAACTGACGGCCGTAATTTTTGGATACGCCCGTACCATTCTTACCATACCATCGTATCATGGAGGCTGAAGAAAAGGCAGATTTTTGCAGAGTGTTTATTACGGCTATACTTTAAGACATACGGCCGTATCATAGTCCTTACGGCTGTATCAAATGTGAAAACCTAGTTTGGGCCAAAACTTGCAAGGAGTTTCATACGGCCATTTCGTTTTTGATCAGATGACCGTATCGAATTTTACGGTCATAAAATATTGCCTTATGGCCGTAAAATTAATTTATATGACCGTAATTTTGGAATGCGTGTTAGGTTTGATTTTGCCCGATGTTGGGGGCTTTGTTTTGGACTAGCTTTATGTCAATTCATACCCATCTTTTAACCTAGTCTTGGGAGGATGGTTTTGTATATTATACTTAGTTTTACCCCATTGTAAGTATCTTTGAACATACCAAGAAATTGAGAGTTGAGAGCATTTCTCCTTCCAATTTTCTTAGTTATTTGAACATTGAACTTATCAAGAAAGTGATCGATTCTTGTGTATGGTAAGAATGGTATTCTCCACTGTAGATCCGTAACTATTGTATTCTCCACTGTTGTTTATCTACTTTGCACTGCTAGGAGGTGATTGGTTTAATATACCAATTGGTGCCGCAACAAAGTCGAGAATACAATAGTTACAGATCGAACAAATCTGATTTATAGCTTTTCTGGGTTTATTACTTCACAGTGCGGCCCTGGAATGCATCATTGATTTTGCTAGATTTTTCATAGAGAAGTTTACCAATGCCTTGTTTGATTGGGGGTTTAGTTGTTCCACGCGGTATTCCGTGTAAAAATGTATGGTTAATATTATTTTGAGAAATGTGTGTGTGGTTGAAAATGAGTATGAGGTATACGGAATTGCGTGCGGATTTGGTTAACACCAAATAGAACAAGGCCCAAATTGAGGAGATGATGTGAACTTTGACATTATAATAGGTAACTGCGGCATTGGGATATAGTGATTTTATACTTGACCTTTACATCGAGTTGTGGTTTGTAAGAATTTGTGTGCTACAACATCAATTTTGTTGGATTTTTCATTGAAAAGTAAATTGAATTAGGAGATGATGTGAACTTTAACAGTAGTATAGCAGAATGATTCAAAAAACAATAAAAATAAAAAATAGTATAGCAGGAATATCCCCGAAGTTCATATGATGCATGCAAGGGAAGAGTAGCAGCCATTTTTTTATTTTTTGAAATAATAATAATAATAATAATAATAATAATAATAATAATAATAATAATAATAATAATAGCGGCCATGTTGATCATTGTCGAAATCGCCAACCGTCGCCAACGATCTCTATTATTGCAATCAAAAGCCCCAAAAATATATTTACCCATACATGTCAAGACCTATCAAATACACTAATCTTTGTGGAAAGCATCATCTGTCATATAACGGTGTCGTGACTTGAAAAAATTTAATTGCGACTAAATAATAAAAATAATTAAATAATTAAATTCTAATAACAATCATATTATTTTAAGGAAAAAATAATATATATATATATATATATATATATATATATCAAATTACAACATGATTTGATTTTTATGTGTTTTTCTAGTTGTCAAAAGTGTATTGTAAAATTTTGCCATAGTCAAATTTTCCATAATTCATGGGCTACAAATGCGATCGGTCATGAAGTATCATATGTCAATTTAAATTAGGCAATCCTAATTTTATCAATAAATAGGGGTGAGGACGGGAAATGAGAGTCCCCATCCTAATTTTATCAATATACGCGTCCGATATGTGCAGAAGCTTTTTATTGAAAAAATTAGATATTATTAATATATAGTAACAAAGTACAAATAAAAGTCTCCGTTTAAACAATCACGATAAAGCTCGGACAGGAATGAGAACTTTCTAGCGATGTGAGGGCAGGGAATGGGAGTTCCCATCCTGTTGCAATTTTTAAATGAGAATGAGGTAGGGACGAGGATAAGTGTTCCCTACCAGGGCAAGAATGAAGTGTTGAGGTTTGTACCCGCTACATTGCCATTTCTATTATATATATATATATATATATATATATATTGATTATATTTCATAATCAATTTCAAATATTTATTATCCACATATTCATTGTCATTACCATGCATCACACCGGTCTATAATTAAAATCTCTCGAACTTTGTAATTGTATATAATAGAATGTGAACTAATTTTAAAGAACAAGCCACAGGTTCTACGGAAGTTATAGACTTTTTCAGTGTTGTTATTTTGATAAATTTTGCATTTAATGTTATTTTATTTTGCATTTGTATTAGTAGATTTAATATTGTAGTGAGCCAAATATGATATATTATTATAATCTCTATCACTGATTATCATCCTGTGCAACCACGGGGTGTAAATGCTATGTTAGAACATGGTATAAACTTGACAACTAATAATTAATTAATTATTTATTTTATTAATATTTATCAAATTGCCATTTACTAAACATATTACTTTATAATGTTTAACATACAATTTAGATAGACCAATTCAATATACATGCATGCGATCCTTAAATAAGTTTTTCAAATTTTAAATTAGCTAGCTATGTTTTTAATGTTTCAATTTCGACATCTACACTTATTTAAATGTTATGCATATTACAAATTTTTTTTTTTTTTAGCTTGATCATATACTTAAAAAACTTTTACAATTTTTTTTTTTATCAAAATCATCTTTACAGGTAATTTTTCCCGCCATCGCATAAAGCAATACTAGTACTCATAGAAACACTAGAAATGTTTTCTATGGTTGATTTTAGAATTAATAAAGTCTCAATCTATACAATATTAACAATTTTGAAGCGTTGGGGATTCTTCATCTTCATCTCTAGTAAAACTTATCTTCAACACTAACTAATATGAAAAGGATGATAAATCGACACTCAAATGCTAAACTGTAGACTATTCATACGTGCATCCCCACATCCGCACAAGATAAGTTTTGCACTACCCCATGAGTAGTCTAAATCAACACTCAAATGCCAAATTGTAGACTATCTAGTAAAACTTGTCTTCAACACTAACTAATATGAAAAGGATGATAAATCAACACTCAAATGCTAAACTGTAGACTATTCATACGTGCATCACCACATCCACACCAGATAAGCTTTGCACTAGCCCCATGAGTAGTCTCAATCAATTGCAAATTTAGATGTGTTTATATGATACCATTGTTACAACATTTTGGTTAAAACTTCACTTTCAAAGGCTACATGTGGTTCCTGTTTAAAATTTTTAACTAAAAATTAACTTATACTTCTTAAGCTAGATTAAGCATAAGTATCAACCACACATAACACTTGAATTAACTATTAGTTATTATTGACATATCTTGTAGTTTCTATTAGTAAAATTAAAAATTTTATTTTCGATTAAAAAAATAATAATAATAATAATAATATTGACCCAAGAAAATGCTGTTGGAAATTTATTTCCAATAATAATTTGTGGGCAGCATATTAATATTAATTATATCAGTTGTTCAATTTAAATAGGCTAAATTAAGTGGTCTCATTAAGAGAAGCCTATAGACTACAGAGTTCGATGTGGACTAAATAAGTAGAGACCAATAAGGGTCTTGTTGAGTGTTTATGGGAGATTCCAATTAGTCCCTATATATAGACTCCTCTGGTCATGGTCCCTAATACACCAAATCACAATAGTCTCCTTCTCCCCATTAGGAAGAAAGATATCAAGTCCCATAAATAGGAATAACGTAGATTTGGTTGAGGAAGGCCATAGTACTACCAATTGCTCGTTCGTGCATTCGTTTGATTCCAGATTTTCGCATCAAGTTCAACGATTGCTGCAATGGATCCAGGTATTTTCTATACCTTTGTTATACTTGATAATCTGACAAGATGATGATCTTGGTAATTTAATTGCTTATGTAATTAAATATTAAGGACTAAATTCTAACAAGTGGTATCAGAGCAATCATCGTTGTTAGATTATTGGGTATTAAGTTAAAGCTTTGCATAATACATATGACTGGTTCATGTATATCTATGAAGTGCCTCGATAATTGTGCATATGTGCAAATTGCCTTTATTCCAATTAATGAGATTTATGCCAATCACGTGGCTTGTTGAAACATTGACTGATTAAAATCAATTCTTTATTAATTCTTTAGTACATGTAAAGGCATGCATTGACTTTTGAAGATTTTGGTTATTTAACCAAGTTTATCTTTTATTTTCATTAAATTGGTTGAAGCAAAACGTTGCCTAAGTGACCTCTATTGTGTAAATCGATTTGATTGGGAATAAAAGGAAGTTTATACAGCGTTATTCATGGCAATTGTACTCGGCCCAAAGGAAGAGGCGGTTTGGCCGGATAACGATGTGCTTGTAATGGTAAATATGTGACGATTGTAAGGTTATTTTTCGTGTGAATAATAATCGATCCAAAGAACGGATATTATTTGACAGAATTAATTGTCAGTATTTTATCATTACATTGAGAGTACCGATTACAATTAATTTCTCTGTCCAAAGACTAGGAATTGATGTTGTGTTAGGTATCTCATTATGGGTTCCCATTAATTTATTATTCTGTCTTACTTTATTTTTGAGACATGTTTGATAATATTTGTGTTTGTGTCTTGTTCTTGATCCAGTTGCTATTGCCACAGCTACAAATGTTTCTGCTCAAGTAAATGATATCCCAATGTTAAGCGGGACGAAGTTTAAAGTTCGGAAAGGCACCGTAGAAATTGTCCTCGGTTGTATGGATTTGGATCTGGCGCTTCGGTCAGAACGACCCACTTCCACCGCGGAAAATGCCAATGAGGCTAAAATTGAGAAGTGGGATCGCTCCAACAGAATGTGCCTCATCATCATGAAGCGCTCCATTCCAGACGCATTCAAGGGCTCTATAACTGAAAGTGATAGTGCCAAGAAGTTCCTTGAGGCAATCGAGCAATATTTTGCTAGGAATGAAAAGGTAGAGGCAACTAGCCTATTGGCTAAGCTTGTCTCCATGAGATATAAAGGAAAAGGGAACGTAAGGGAGTACATTATGGAAATGTCAAATCTTGCATCAAAATTAAAGTCACTAAAGTTGGAACCGTTTGAGGACTTAGTTGTCCACTTGGTTTTGGTCTCTTCGCCTGCACACTTTGGGCAATTTAAGGTGAGTTATAATACTCAAAAGGATAAATGGACTCTCAATGAGCTCATTTCTCATTGTCTGCAAGAGGAGGAGAGAGAACAGGGAGATAAGACAGAAAGTGCTCACTTGGCAACTAACTCTCAGAATAAGAAAAATAATAAGAGAGTTAAAGACACTGTAGAGGGATCTTCTCAGAAGAAACAGAAAAGATAGGAAGAGGAAATTACCTGCTATTTCTGTAAAAAATCGAGACACATGAAGAAGGGTTGTCCCAAGTACGCCGGCTTGCGTGTAAAGAAGGGTATGCCTATTACTCTACTTTGTTCTGAAGTTAATTTAGCTTCTGTACCTAAGGATACTTGGTGTGTAGATTCTGGTGCTACTACTCACATAAGTATGTCCATACAGGGTTGCCTGTGGAGCCGGTTGCCAAATGATGATGAAAAATTTATCTTTATGGGCGATGGCACTAAAGTTGCAGTGGAAGCTATAGTAACTTTTAGATTACAATTAAAGACTGGATTTTATTTGGATTTGTTTGAGATTTTTGTTGTGCCGTCTATAAGAGGGAATTTAATTTCTATTTCTTGTTTGGACAAATCAAGTTATTTTTTTCATTTAGAAATAATGAAGTTAGTCTCTTTCAAAATTCACATTTGATTGGTACCGATTCTTTGATTGATAATTTATATATACTTGATATTGTAAGTTCCTGTAATATGATACTGCAAACAAGTTCAAGAGGTACAAAATGAAAATTATGTGAGAATTCTGCCTCTTTATGTCACAAGCGTTTGGGCCACATCTCTAAACAGAGAATTCAGAGGCTTGTGTCGGATGGAATTCTCGACCCCCTAGATTTAATAGATTTTCAAGTCTGTATTGAATGCATCAAGGGGAAACGAACAAACGAAAGAAAATTGGGTGCCGAAAGAGCTATAGATGTCTTAGAACTAATTCATACTGATGTTTGTGGTCCATTCCCTAAGGCTTCTTGGAATGGACAACAATATTTTATTACATTCATAGATGACTATTCTAGATACGGTTACCTATATTTGATACATGAGAAATCCCAATCTTTGGACGTTTTTAAGACCTTCAAAGCTGAAGTTGAACTTCAATTTGGAAAGAAAATTAAAGCTGTCAAATCTAATTATGGTGGTGAATACTATGGTAAATATGATGGATCAGGAAAACAACGTCCAGGACCCTTTGCACTTTTCCTAGAAGAATGTGGAATCGTTCCACAATATACAATGCCGGGGAAACCCAACATGAATGGGGTTGCAGAACGATGAAACAAAACTCTTAAGGATATGGTAAGGAGCATGATTAGTCATCCATCCTTACCAGAGTCGCTTTGGGGAGAAGCTATAAAGACTGCAATGTATATACTTAATCGGGTACCTAGTAAAGCAGTTTCCAAAACCCCATATGAACTTTGGACAGACAAGAAACCTAGTATTAGGCACTTGCACATTTGGGGTTGTCCAGCTGAGGCGCGGCCTTATAGGCCGCATGAGGGAAAGTGGGACTCGAGAACTGTGAGCTGCTATTTTGTTGGGTACGCCGAATGCTCTCGGGGGTATAAGTTTTACAATCCCAGATCAAGATCCTTCTTCGAAATGGGAAATGCGAGATTTCTTGAGGATGTTGAGTTTTGGGGACCGGGAGAGAGAGAGAGAGAGAGAGAGAGAGAAAGAGAGAGTATAAGGAATGTTGTCTTTGAAGAAGAAAATATTATTGGCGGTGATTAGGTCTCCGTACCGATTGCTGTTCAAGAAACAATTCCAGACAATGATGTTCAGATACCCATTTCCGACACTGTTCTAAATCAAGACAACAATCGTATTCTTCCTAAAGCACCACGTACAAACCCAGTTCAAACTCAACAATCTCAAGAGGTGCCATTAAGAAGATCAAATAGAGAGAGAAGAAATGCAATTCCCGATGATTACGTTGTATTTCTTCAAGAACATGAGGACCGCATTGGAGAAATTGAGCCAATCAACTTTCGACAAGCCATGAACAGTTCTAACTCTCAAAATTGGATTGATGCCATGAATGATGAGATAAAATCAATGAAAGATAACGACATTTGGGATCTTGTCGAATTGCCTGCAGGAGTAAAGCCCATTGGTTGTAAATGGATATTTAAAACCAAAAGGGATTCGAAAGGCAATCTTGAGAGATATAAAGCTCATCTTGTTGCCAAAGGATTAACTCAGAAGGAAGGCATAGATTACAAAGAGACTTTCTCTCCGGTGTCCTCGAAAGACTCATTTAGGATTATTGTGGCACTAGTGGCTCATTTTGATTTGGAGCTACATCAAATGGATGTTAAGACTGCTTTTCTTAATGGCAACATTGAAGAAACGATTTATATGGTACAACCAGAAAACTTTGTATCATGAGATCCGAAGTCTATGGTTTGTAAGCTGAAGAAATCCATCTATGGTCTCAAACAGGCCTCCCGTCAATGGTATCACAAGTTCTATCAAGTCATCACCTCGTATGGCTTTGAGGTAAATATAGTTGATGATTGTGTTTACCACAAGTTCAATGGGAGTAAATACATTTTCTTGGTATTGTATGTCAACGGCATTCTACTCGCTAGCAGCGATATAGATTTACTTCATGAAACCAAGAAATTTCTGATGAAAAAATTCGAAATGAAAGATCTTGGTGATGCCTCTTTTGTATTAAGAATTCGAATACTTGGAGATCGTTCTCAAGGTATTTTAGGATTGTCACAAATCGATAAAGTTTTGAGTAGATTTGGCATGAAAGATTGTAAGCCAGGAAACATCCCTGTAGCTAAAGTAGATAAGTTTAATCTCAAACAATGCCCCAACAATGATCTTGAAAAGAAAGAGATGCAGAATATTCCCTATACCTCAGCGGTGGGGAGTCTGATGTATGCTCAAGTTTGTACTCGTCCTGACTTGGCATTTATATTAGGGATTTTGGGGAGATACTTGAGTAACCCAGGCATGCAACATTGGGTGGCAGTCAAATGCGTGATGTGTTACTTGAAGAGAATAAGGGATTATATGCTGACATATCAGAGATCAGACAGTTTAGAGGTCATTGGATACTCTGACTCTGATTTTGCGAGATGCCAAGATAGTAGACGCTCCACATCTGGATATATTTTCACATTGGCTGGAGGAGCTATATCATGGAGATATGCCAAACAGACTGTAGTAGCTTCGTCAACCATGGCTATGGAGTTTATAGCTTGTTACGAAGCATCAAATCATAGTATTTGGCTGCGAAATTTTGTCACTGGTTTGCATGTGATAGATGGCATTGAGATGCCATTGAAGATTTACTGTGATAATAACTCAGCTATGCTTTTCTCCAACAGTAATAGGAGTTCGACGAAGTCAAAGTTTATTGACATCAAATATTTGGTTGTCAAGGAAAGAGTTCAGGATAAACAAATTTCTATAGAACATATAGGGACAGACTCGATGCTAGCAGACCCATTAACCAAGGGATTGACCCCTAAGGCGTTTCATGAGCACACTGCTCGTATGGGTGTCGTTTCTAATGATGCCTTGGTTTAGTGGGAGTCATTTTGTATAGACACATTTACTATATGTTCAATAGTTGATTTTCTACAGAATAAAGTTGATGATTTACTTTCATTACTGAGCTCATTGATCTCGTTAAAGAATAAAGTTGGACCAGTTGGAAATAGGCATGTGTGAAATCACATTACATGTAATTTCCATGCTACTTATCCACATTAGATCTATGTCATCAAGTATGCTAGTATGGTGATTGTCGTGGTTTGTTCACAGTGATATTGTGATAAAAGCTGCAGTAGTTCCATCGCTAATGTATGAGATGGACCAGATTGTTTGAAGAGTAGTCTAAGATGAACAACATACAGCTGCGCGCCTAAAGATTTTGTTGATATAATTGTTCAAGTGTAATATACAGCCCAAGTGGGAGATTGTTGCAAATTTATTTCCAATAATAATTTATGAGCAGCATATTAATATTAATTATATCAGTTGTTCAATTTAAGTAGGCTAAATTAAGTGGCCTCAATAAGAGAAGCCTATAGATTACAGAGTTCGATGTGGACTAAATAAGTAAAGACTAATAAGGGTCTGGTTGAGTCTTTATGGGAGACTTCAATTAGTCATTATATATAGACACCTCTAGTCATGGTCTCCAATACACCAAATCACAATAGTCTCATTCTCTCCATTAGGAAGAAAGACATCAAGTTCCATAAATAGGAATAACGTAGATTTGGTTGAGGAAGGCCATAGTACCACCAATTGCTCGTTCGTGCATTCGTTTGATTCCAGATTCCGCATCAAGTTCAACGATTGCTGCAATGGATCCAGGTATTTTCTATACCTTTGTTATACTTGATAATTTGACAAGATGATGATCTTGGTAATTTAATTGCTTATGTAATTAAATATTAAGGGCTAAATTCTAACAAATGCACCCAATCGTTCACACTAGGGAACTCCATTCTATACACGTGGGATATCATCCCATAACTTTGAATGTTGTATGTTAACATGACATTGATTCCCTACGCAACCCCAGGTCATAACCCCAGCCTCATACTTTGTATGCACTTTCTTTTTTCTTTTTGAAGAAACTCATGCACTCATTTTAATTTCCCATACCAAAAAATGTAATATTTTTAAAATTTTTCCATTCACTCCTTCACTTTTGATCAAACACCCTCCCAAAAAATTCGATAAGCTTTTCCAAACATACTAGTTTATCATTTTTTCTACACTTTTGATCTCCTATTTATGCATAAGCATGTGAAGCACCTACATGTTGATATGGCAAGTTTGCAAGTGATTCACAATGTGGCCCACACACTAATGTAAACCGTTTGCAAACTGCCACATTTGTGTGGGTATTTTAAAATGCCCATAGGTGAGTAGGGGGTTGAAAGTGAAAATATCAAATGTTAGATAACAATTATTATTAATCAGTACCAAATTCAATATACATGTGGATTTTCAAGAAGTTCTACAAATTTAAAACTTTCTATTTACGTTTTTAAAATTTCAGTTTCGACATCCACACTTATTTAA
Organism: Jasminum sambac; assembly: GCA_018223645.1. Classification (NCBI taxonomy): domain Eukaryota; kingdom Viridiplantae; phylum Streptophyta; class Magnoliopsida; order Lamiales; family Oleaceae; genus Jasminum; species Jasminum sambac. The sequence goes on from CP073648.1 coordinate 34,607,986, forward strand.
ATGCAATGCATATTATAGTTTCGTTTTCGGTTTGATTATATAATTATATTTTTTTTATAAATTCGTATCAAAATTATTTTTACATATAAAATTATACTACTAATAATACTGCTGCTACTGTTACTGCTCCTGCAGCTACTACTCCTACTACTACTGCTCATACTTCTACTCTTATTACCACTGCTATTGCTATTGCTATTCCTACTCATACGTCTATTCCTGCTGCTACTACTACTCATATTCTTATTTCTACTCCTACTCCTTCTCCTCCTATGCTACTGCTACTACTATTGCTACAGCTGTTCCTACTGCTACTACTACTCATATTCCTACTCCTCATGCTCCTATGCCTACTGCTCTTGCTCCTACCCCTACTCATACTCCTCCTACTCCTGCTCATGTTCCTGCTCCTGCTACTGCTGTTCCTACTCCTATTGCTCCTTCTCCTACTCCTACTCCTCCAATTCCTGCTATTCCTGCACATGTTTCTACTCCTACTCCTACTCTTATTCCTACTGTTCATGCCCCTGCTCTTACTCCTACTCCTACTACTGCTCCTACTCTTACTGCTCCTACTGCTGCTGCTGCTCTTACTGCTGCTGCTACTACTATTACTCCTACTTTTCCTCCTTGTCCGACACCTGTTATTCCTGCCGCTCCTGCTACTACTACTTCCACTTCTGCGGCTTCTACTGCTACTCCTACTGCTTCTGCTTCTGTTTCTGCTGCTTTTGCTCATACTCCTCCGTCTGCTCCTACTACTACTGTTGCTACCACCACCACCACCACCATGTGATAGGACCCCAAGGTCGAGAACCCCTAGACTGGATCCGGTATGATCGAGAACAACCCGAAACTCTCCGGCGAGGAGGAGGATCCCTCGACTTGACTCAACTGCGCCTTCAAATCACGGGGGTGAACGCCACAAAGGTTGATCACGCCTTCGATAAATTCGGGGTTTCCTTAGAACGAGATGGCAACGGAGGAGCACGGCTACAACTCAACAAATTGCAATCACGATCAAGGAAAATATGGTGGGGAGCAAGGCTACAACCCAAAGATGAGCAAGGCTACAACTCTCAAGTTAAAGAGCTTCTTTGAACCAAAGTTGTCATACAAATGGTAGAGATGAGGTTGATATACTTCATCCCCAAGATACAAGACACTTGGCAAGTGTTCAAGCTATACATGTGGTAAAAATAATGATAAAAAACTAAAATATCAAGCCAAAAGGTCAAAAATTTCTTTCTGCCGACCTTTGATATGGCCGTATGGCATATCTGATACACCCGTATGAAGCATTCTGCCCCAAAACTTAAAAAACGTTGATTTTGGGTCATACGGCCGTATGGCACATTCTGCTCGAATTTTCAGCACTGGCAGTCTTCAGTGTTTTTGCCATAACTTTTGATTCCAATGTCCAAATGAGGTGATTCAAAGCTTGTTGGAAATACGACTCAATGGGCTACAAATCTTTAGAAGAAATCATCTTCAAAATCCAACTCGTTTCAAAGATACGTATCTTTGAACCTCAATGAACATTCAAATCTTCATGAAATCAACTCAAATTTGATCCTTTTTGCTTGATCTTGATTCCACATGGCCTAAACAATGTTCCAAGGCTTCAAAATGACGTGGAAGGGATCTCGGACCATATCACCAAGGCCACGACCGCAACCACGACAACTACCACTATCACTACTGCTACCGCTTCTCCTACTGCTACTCTTACTACTACCAATCTTACTACTGTTACTGCTATTACTACTACTGCTGCTGCTACTACTATTACTACTACTACTATTACTCATGCTTCTCCTCCTCGTCCTGCTTTTCCTGCCATTGCTTCTGCTACTCCTACTACTGCCGTAGGGACGACTGCTTCCACTATTGCTTCTACTACTGCTGCTCCTACTGCTCATACTCTTGCTGCTCCTGCTCCTATTCCTCCTGCTGCTACTACTACGACCACCACCACCGCCGCCACTATTGCGACTGCTAGTTCTACTACTGCTATTGCTGCTCTAATATTAATGCTACTGCTGTAACGCCCCGAATTCTAAGAACCCGGAACGTTAGTTCTTTCTTTAAAAAACCTTAAATTCTTTTCCCTTTTTTTTGAAATATAATAATATTAATGAATGCGGAAAAATAACAAATAACTAAAATGCGGAAACTAATTTAAATTAACAAAGTCGAAAGAGCGTCTCACGATCGTTTCAACATAATCACCTCAAAACATCCAATTAAAGTACTAATAAGTTCAAAACGTTTGAAAGTCATTACTTCAACAGTTTAAAAGTGCTCAATTGTCAAAGGAAACAAAACTAATTTATTTGAAGAAGCCTAAGAGATTCCCACGCCTCGCCAAGCCTCCGTCTCCTTAATCTGCAATTTGTTCATTGGATAGAGAAAATCGTGAGTATTTTAAATACTCAGTAGATCCCGTGCACCACAATTAATATATATTACAAATTAGATGCATATAATCATCATTTAACATAAAATAGGAACACGTATGGAATACAAGTTCGTTCATCATCCCTCTTAATCGTGCACGTCATTATAGTGTTTAATAGCACGTCGTTATAATATATTAGGCTAAAAGCCTATCATCATAATGCTATTGCAACACGTCGTAAGGAGGCTAAGAGCCTATCGTCATAGTACCGAGGAAGCACGTCATAAGTAGGCTATAAAAGCCTATCGCCACATAACATTTACATGCAGTATTTATAACAATATTAATTGAAAATGCGCACATTTGAAAGAAACTTTTTAGAGAGGGGATCTACCTTAACCCTTAGCCGAGTATTGAGCTTACTAACGGTGAGAAATCAGCCCTCTAGCTGTCCGTACGCCTCGTCTAGTCAATAAAGAATTTAATTTATGTTAATAATCTTTATTATTAAGTATTTGTACACAATATAGAAGTTTATGGACCAAAATAGAAAGAATATAAAACTTCGGGGGTCAATTTGAAGGAATCGAATAGTTTGAGGGCCTATTATGCAATAAAAGTGAAATAAAAATATTTTGGACTCAATTATAATATTTTTAAAACATGAGGGACTAATACGCAATTAAAGTTTAAGGGCTAACTTAAATAGAAATAAGAAATTAAAGGATTAAAAGTGAAATAAAAGTTTAGGGGTCAAATTGCAACAATTGAAAGTTCAGGATTAGAATTTAAATAAAATTTGGGGGCTCTCTTAAATATAATAATTAATTTGAGGGGCTGGATTTGAAAATATTATATAAGGGTCAAATTATAGCAATTAGAAGTTAAGGATTTCAAATTAAATAAAACTCAAGGGCCAACTTAAACTAATTAAAGATGACGGGGGACCAGACTTGCAAATATTCAAATAAATTAAAAAAAAATAGAATAAGTCTCGGATCTTCTCTCCCTCAACCGACTCTCTCTCTCTCTCGCTCTCGGCCGACCCTCTCTCGGCTGAAATCATTGGTTTGTCGGCGATTTGGCCGGCGAAGGTGAAGGTGGTGGTGATGAAGCTATTGGCGGCGTCAATTGAAAGAACTATTGCGTATACGGGGAGGAATTGAAGCTAGAACAGTTTGGGGAAAAATTCAAAATTCGATTGAATCCCTAATAATTTTTGAAATTAAACTATTCTACGATGTTCTAGGGAGATAGGGGAAGGTGTAGGTATAATTTTTGTGTTGTGAAGTGGATTTTTGAGCGTGGGTGAAGTTTTGGCCGAGCTCTTGATTATGGCGTGTATGTATCGTGTATGTATATACGTGCGTGTGTGCGTGTTTTGGCCGAAATGAGGATGATGGCGACTTCGTGGTGGAGTTGTGGTGGTGTTACGGTGGTGAGGTGGTGGTGCGGCGGTGTATGTATGTGTGTATTTGTGTGTGTAGAAAAAAATCAAGTGGACAATACAAGAAGATGATTAAGAACTTGTGTGTGATTAAAAACTTAGAACAAAAAAATAAAAATGGAGGTATAAATGAAAATATCAAGAAATCTTACCACTTGAAGCTAGTTTGATTTATTGAATGAGAATGAGTGGGATGAAATCTTAGTTGCTCTTACAAGGTGTAAATGGAGGAATAATGAGGATATAATGGGGCTAGGGTTTGGGAGGGCCTTAGAAATGAGTATTTAAAAGTGGGAATTAGGGTAACAATTGCAAATGGGCTTTCTTGTTGGGCAAGCATTAAAATTGGACCTTAGATGAGCATATAATTGGGCTTAAGGTAAGTATTGGATCGTTATTAAATAAAAACTAAACTTTAAGGACTAAAACGAATAATTTCTAAAGTTTGGTCCTCAATTGTAAATTTTGAAAATAAATAAATTTTTATAAATAATTAAATATAACAATAAATAGTATGAATTCCGACTAGACGAGCGTACGATATTTAAATTTTTATAAGTAAGATCGTAGCGACACATTCGAAATTTTATTTAATTAAATATATTTTATTTAAGAAGAATTTGCGGTCACTACAACCTTACCCTCTTAAAATAATTTCGTCCTCGAAATTTAAACTTATTTGATCTATAAGGTTTGGGTATTTGGCTAGAATTTCTTCTTCTTTCTCCCATGTTGCCTCACCCTTGCCATGACTACTCCACTGGATTTTGACGAGAGGAACTCTTCTATTTCTCAAAACATGAACCTTCCGATCTATAATAGTCACGGGTGTCTCTTGGTATGACAAGTCTTTTTGAATACCCAAAGATTGAAAGTTCACCACATGACTTGGATCATGGACATACTTCCTCAACTGTGAGACATGAAATACATTATGTAATGATGAAAGCTTAGGTGGCAAAGCCAAGCGATAAGCAACAGCCCCAACTTCTTCTAATACGTCGAATGGTCCAACGAACCGTGGTCTCAACTTCCCTTTCTTCCCAAAACGTATGGTGCCCTTAATTGGAGACACCTTGAGAAACACTTTCTCTCCAACCCCAAATTTCAAGTCCTTTCTCCTTTTATCGGCGTAGCTCTTTTGTCTATCTTGAGCAGCCTTGATCCTCACTCTGATCTTCTCTATAGCCTCAACAATTTTCTCTACCATCTCCGGTCCTAACATCTTCCTCTCTCCAACTTCATCCCAATAGATTGGCGATCGACACCGTCGCCCATACAATGCCTCATAAGGGGCCATCCCGATCGTGGCCTGGAAACTGTTGTTGTAGGCAAACTCTACAAGTGGAAAATGAGTTTCCCAACTCCCAACTAGGTTTAAAACACATGCTCTCAACATATCCTCCAATATCTAAATGGTACGCTCAGATTGACCATCTGTTTGGGGATGATATGCGGTACTGAATTTGAGCTTCGTGCCCATAGCCGTCTGTAAGCTCTCCCAAAATCTCGAGGTAAATCTTGGATCTCGATCTGAAACAATGGACACAGGTATCCCATGAAGTCGAACAATCTCTCTAACATACAATTGTGCCAACTGGTCAACACTGAGAGTCATCCTAACTGGTAGAAAATGCGCAGATTTCGTAAGTCGATCCACAATCACCCATACAGCATCATGTCCTCTCAGGGATCTCGATAGACTTGTCACGAAATCCATAGTAATCTTCTCCCACTTCCACTCTGGTATCTCCAAAGGATTCAACAATCCTGAAGGCCTTTGATGTTCGGCCTTAACTTGTTGACATACTAAGCATTTAGCCACAAATCTTGCAATGCAACCTTTCATATTCCTCCACCAAAAGGTACCTCGTAAGTCACGGTACATCTTCGTTCCACCCGGATGTGCTACATAAGGAGTGGAGTAGGCCTCTGTCATAATCTCGTCCCTTATCTGCTCATCTTTTGGCACACATAGGCGCCCTCTAAATACAAGTGCTTTATCTGAAGCAATCTCAAAGTCTATCCTTTTACCAATCCCAACCTCCGATCTGATCTTTTCAAGGAACTTATCCTTCCTTTGGGCCATTACAATTTGACTTCTCAAGTCTGGTTGGATAGTTAAGGTTGCTAGCTTGCTCGATCGCCAACTCGGCGGAGCTTGCACTTCGATCTTCAAATTCGCAAATCCCGAATGATTTGATCTTGCATAGTACCCAATGTAGATAACTGTCCAACACTCTTCCTACTCAGTGCATCTGCCACCTTATTAGCCTTACCCGGATGATAGAGAATGGTACAATCATAGTCTTTCACGAGCTCTAGCCAACGGCGCTGCCTCATATTCAACTCTTTCTAAGTGAAGAAGTACTTGAGACTCTTGTGATTAGTGTAAATCTCACACTTACTCCCATACAAGTAATGACGCCAAATCTTTAAAGCGTGCACTACCACCACGAGTTCCAAGTCATGCGTCCGATAATTCTGTCGTATGGCTTCAACTGTCTTGACGCGTAGGCAATCACTTTCCCCTTCTGCATCAATACACATCCCAATCCATGCTTAAAAGCATCACTATAAATGACAAAGCCTTCAGTACCGTCGGGTATAGTCAACATTGGTGCTGAAATCAATCGACTCTTTAACTCCTCAAAACTCTTCTCACATTATCGGTTCAATGGAATTTAACACCCTTTCTAGTCAACTGAGTCATGGAACCCGCAATCTTGGAGAAACCTTCAATGAATCGTCGATAGTATCCGGCTAATCCGAGAAAGCTCCTTACTTCCCCAACATTTGTAGGGGTAGACCAATTCATCACGGCTTCAACTTTGGAGGGGTCAACTTCAATGCCCTTAGCTGTTACAATATGACCCAAAAATCCAACCTTCTCGAGCCAAAATTCACATTTCTCGAACTTGGCATAAAGCCTCTCTTTCCTCAATACATCAAGTACAACCCTTAAATGTTCTCCATGCCGATCAGAATCTCTCGAATAGATCAAAATGTCATCGATAAACACGATGACGAACTTATCCAAATACGGATGAAAGACACGATTCATCAAATCCATGAACACTGCCGGTGCATTCTTGAGACCGAAAGGCATCACTATAAACTTATAATGTCCATATCGTGTCCTGAATGCTGTCTTTGGTATATCTGCCGGCTTGATCTTCAACTGGTCAAATAAATCTTCAATTCTTGGTAGAGGGTACTTATTCTTTATCGTCAACTTGTTAAGCTCCCTATAATCAATGCACATCCTCATACTTCCATCATTCTTCTTAACAAACAAAACTGGTGCTCTCCACGGAGACACACTTGGCCGGATAAAACCTTTCTCAAGCAATTCTTCCAATTGAACCTTCAACTCTTGCAACTCCTTCGGTGCCATCCGATATGGGGCTTTAGACACAGGGGCGGCCCCCGGTACTAGATCGATAGCAAATTCCACTTGCCTATCGGGTGAGACACCTGGCAACCCATCTGGAAAAATATCTTTATACTCACACGCCACTAGAACAAAATCCAATTTGACTTCTTCTAAAGGTTCGCCCTGAAGACTAACAAGATATCCCATACTATTTCCCTTCGCCAAAAGCTTTTTCGCTTGTAGAGCCGAGATAAGGCGAGGAAGAGCCTTAATCTTCGACCCATAGAATCTAAACACTTCTTCTCCATCCTTTCGAAACACAACTTCTTTCTCATGGCACATAATGGCGGCATGGTTGGCGCTTAACCAGTCCATGCCCAAGATAATATCAAAATCCTTCATCGAAATCACATTCAAATCTGCCTCTAGCACCATCCCATCAAAGTCTATCGGTACGGTCTTGGCTATTCTATCAGTCTCTATAGTCTTTCCTGATGGTAGGCTAACCTCAAGTATGCTATCAGTTTTCTCCACGAACAAATCCATTCTATCCAAGCATGCATCAGAAATAAACGAGTGCGTAGCACCCGAATCTATCAACACATAAACAGGAATACCAAATACATATAACACACCTGTGATCGTATTAAGAACACACATTTAGGGAGGAGTGATAGGTAGTTAGCGATGACATATTAGAGAGCACTAGAGTAAGTGATATACCTGCAATCACATCAGCATCTCTCGCGGCATCCATAGCAAAAACTCTAGCTTTAAGTGATATACTTGCAATCACATCAGCAATCTCTCCGGCATCCATAGCAAAAACTCTAGCTTTCCCCTTCCTTGCTTGCTCAATCTATTTAGACGGTCCCTCATTGTTCCTAGCTTGGGTGGAACAACAATCTGGTGCAATGTGGCCCGGCTTCCCACACTTGAAGCAAACACTGGTACCCCAAAGACACTCTCTTCTATGATACTTCTTGCACCTCGGGCACTGGGGGACGTCTCCTAAAGTTTGACCCTTAGTCGGTCCATAATTAGGCTTCTTGCTTGGCATCTGACTCTTGTTCTTGCTATGATTCTGACTTGGGCCATGCCATTTCCTCTTTCCTTGAAACTTTTGGCCACTTTGATTTCCCTTGTCATTAGCTTCCTCCATAACATAGGCCACAGTCTGAGCTTTGCTAACAACTTCCCCATAAGTGGGGAGCTCAAGAACACTCACAATCTGGCGGATCTCAGGGCGTAGGCCCATCTCAAAGCAGCGTGCCTTCTTCTCCTTTGAATCAACAAACTGGGCCGCAAATCGAGATAACTCCTTGAACTTCCTCTCATAGTCAATGATATCCATGTCGCCTTGCTTCAGATCCAAGAATTCTCTCTCCTTCTTATCACGAAGGGCCCGTCGAAAGTACCTCTTCCTCAGTCCCTCCTTAAACTGCTCCCAAGTGAAGGTCTTTTGTTGTTCAACACTCCTAGTCTAGGGATCCGATGCCCACCAATGGTCAGCATTGCCCTTCAACATGAACTCCGCACATAACACCTTCTGATCCTCAGGGCATGAATGTGTCTGAAAATCCTCTCAATGTCTTGAATCCACTCCTCAACAGCTAGAGGACCCCTCTCACCGTCGAATGTAGGTGGGTTGTACTTCGTAAACTGTACAACCGGTGATATGGTAGGGGCAACTAGAGCAAGTGGAGGAGGAGCTTGCGCTAGATTCTGAACCTACTGCATGAAATTCCTCATGAAAGTGGTCGGGTCGAGCTGATTAGGATTAGCCCCACTCGTGGCAGCCCTACGTGGTCGAACCATTTTCTTCTTCTAAACAATAGAACCACACAATACTACGCCACGTTAGCATCCCATTACAATCAACCACAATCCATTACAATCCCATCTCAAGGCATTACATTAAACTAATATCCCAATCACCAGCAACTTCAATTCATCATTCATATCGGCAATAGGGGATAACAATACCCTTACATAATGGTCAATAGGTTCTTAAAATCATGGAGTCAATTTCAAGGACTAGAGATACCAAGAAATGCGTTTAAAAATATAATTTATTCATCACTTGAAAATTTCACCTTAAGCTCAAACTCGGTGTCTTATTCTCTATCCGGATACAAGTATTCATTTCTAACTTACATAAAACATTCTACCTTATATAAAACATTTCACCTCATGTATCCAGAAAATGAACAATAAAATCTTCATAAAATAACTTATTTATCTCGGAGTCGGCGGAGAGGCAATGGTCGTGGTAGCTCTTAGGATTCAAAACTCTCAAAAATTTTAAAAGTTATTGTAAAATTCTTTAAACAATTGCAAGTTTACAGAATCGTAAACCCGCTCTGATACCAAGCTGTAACGCCCCGAATTCTAAGAACCCGGAACGTTAGTTCTTTCTTTAAAAACCCTTAAATTCTTTTCCCTTTTTTTAAATATAATAATATTAATGAATGCGGAAAAATAACAAATAACTAAAATGAAAAAACTAACTTAAATTAACAAAGTCGAAAGATCGTCCCACGATCGTTTCAACACAATCACCTCAAAACATCCAATTAAAGTACTAACAAGTTCGAAAAGTTCGAAAGTCATTACTTCAATAGTTTAAAAATGCTCAATTGTCAAAGGAAATAAAACTAATTTATTTGAAGAAGCCTAAGAGATTCCCACGCCTCGCCAACCCTCCGTCTCTTTAATCTGCAATTTGTTCATTGGATAGAGAAAATCGTGAGTATTTTAAATACTCTGTAGATCCCGCGCACCACAATTAATATATATTACAAATTAGATGCATATAATCATCATTTAACATAAAATACGAACACGTATGGAATACAAGTTCGTTCATCATCCCTCTTAATCGTGCACATTATCATAGTGTTTAATAACACGTCGTTATAATATATTAGGCTAAAAGCCTATCATCATAATGCTATTGAAACACGTCGTAAATAGGCTAAGAGCCTATCGTCATAGTGCCGAGGAAGCACGTCATAAGTAGGCTATAAAAGCCTATCGTCACATAACATTTACATGCAGTATTTATAACAATATTAATTGCAAATGCGCACATTTGAAAGAAACTTTTTAAAGAGGGGATCTACCTTAACCCTTAGCCGAGTATTGAGCTTACTAACAGTGAGAAATTAGTCCTCTAGCTGTCCGTACGCCTCGTCTTGTCAATAAAGAATTTAATTTATGTTAATACTCTTTATTATTAAGTATTTGTACATAATATAGAAGTTTATGGACCAAAATAGAAAGAATATAAAACTTTGGGGTTTGAAGGAATCGAATAGTTTGAGGGCCTATTATGCAATAAAAGTGAACTAAAAATATTTTGGACTCAATTATAAGATTTTTCAAACATGAGGGACTAATATGCAATTAAAGTTTAAGGGCTAAATTAAATAGGAATAAGAAATTAAAGGATTAAAAGTGAAATAAAAGTTTAGGGGTCAAATTGCAACAATTGAAAGTTGAGGATTAGAATTTAAATAAAATTTGGGGGCTCTCTTAAATATAATAATTAATTTGAGGGGCTAGATTTGAAAATATTATATAAGGATCAAATTATAGCAATTAGAAGTTAAGGATTTCAAATTAAATAAAACGCAAGGGCCAACTTAAACTAATTAAAGAAGACGGGGGACCAGACTTGCAAATATTCAAATAAATTAAAAAAATAGAATAAGGCTCGGAACTTCTCTCCCTGACCCGACTCTCTCTCTCTCTCGGCCGACCCTCTCTAGGCTCAAATCATTGGTTTGCCGGCGACTTGGCCGGCGAAGGTGAAGGTGGTGGTGGTGAAGCTATTGGTGGCATCAATTGAAAGAAATATTGCGTATACGGGGAGGAATTGAAGCTAGAACAATTAGGGGAAAAATTGGGTATCTTCAAAATTCGATTGAATCCCTAATAATTTTCGAAATTAAACTATTCTACGATGTTCTAGGGAGATAGGGGAAGGTGTAGGTATAATTTTTGTGTTGTGAAGTAGATTTTTGAGCGTGGGTGAAGTTTTGGCTGAGCTCTTGGTTATGGTGTGTATGTATCGTGTATGTATATGCGTGCATGTGTGCGTGTTTTGGCCGAAATGAGGATGATGGTGACTTCGTGGTGGAGTCGTGGTGGTGTTACGGTGGTGGTGCTACGGTGGTGGTGCGACGGTGTATGTATGTGTGTATTTGTGTGTGTAGAAAAAAAATCAAGTGGACAATACAAGAAGATGATTAAGAACTTGTGTGTGATTAAAAACTTAGAACAAAAAAATAAAAATGGAGATATAAATGAAAATATCAAGAAATCTTACCACTTGAAGCTAGTTTGATTTATTGAATGAGAATGAGTGGGATGAAATCTTAGTTGCTCTTACAAGGTGTAAATGGAGGAATAATGAGGATGTAATGGGGCTAGGGTTTGAGAGGACCTTAGAAATGAGCATTTAAAAGTGGGAATTAGGGCAACAATTGCAAATGGGCTTTCTTGTTGGGCAAACATTAAAATTAGATCTTAGATGGGCATATAATTGGGTTTAAGGTAAGTATTGTATCGTTATTAAATAAAAACTAAACTTTAGGGACTAAAACGAATAATTTCTAAAGTTTGGTCCTCAATTGTAAATTTTGAAAATAAATAAATTTTTATAAATAATTAAATATAACAATAAATAGTATGAATTCCGACTAGACGAGCGTACGATATTTAAATTTTTATAAGTAAGGTCGTAGCGACACGTTCGAAATTTTATTTAATTAAATATATTTTATTTAAGAAGAATTTGCGGTCACTACAACTGCTACTGCTACTCCTCCTCATCCTACTGCGACTGCTATTGCTATTCTTACTAGTACTGCTGCTACTACTACTGCTACTGCTATTGCTATTGCTATTCTTGCTACTACTGCTACTGCTGCTACTACTATTACTGCTGCTATTGCTGCTGCTGCTGTTGCTGCTACTGCTCCTCGTTCTCTTTTTCCTCCTACTGCTACTTCTATTATCGCCGCATTTGCTGCTCTGCTGCTACTACTCTTTGCGCTAAAAAGCTCATGTTGCTGCTACTGCTGTTATTACTGCTATTGCTACTACTACAATTACAACTGGTACTATTCCTACTCCTCCTGCTATCGCTCGCTACTACTCATTGCCTTGCTACTCCTCTTGCTACACCTCTCGCCGCTATTCCAACTGCTGCTACTCCTACTTTTACTACTCTTACTCCTACTGCTACGCCTGCTACTGCTGCTCCTATTGCTACTCCGACTGCTGCTGCTATTGCTACTGCTACTACTACTATTGCTCCTACTACGACTCATACTGCTACTCCTGCTGCTCATAATAATAATAATAATAATAATAATAATAATATTATTATTATTATTATTATTATTATTATTATTATTATTATTATTATTATTATTATTATTATTATCCTAAGAAAAGTGTCTAAGTACCGTGCGATGTTTGACATTGTTTCTTAGGAATTAATTATTTTTCATATTTAATTTATTCTACTTTCATCATTCAATTTTTTTCCTTGTTTCTTTATACGTATTTTTTTATATGATTCTAAATTTTGAAGTAATTTATATAATTTTTTTAATTCTTTTATATTTAGTGTTGCACCCGTTAATGAAAATGTAATAAGAGATCGAAGTCACAATTTACAGTATCTGCTAAATTATTTCTAAAAATAGAATTAATATTTTTGATATACATTTTAATTATTTTATATAAATCTTATATTTGAAATTATAGTGTCACGTTGGCAGCAGTTTTCTGTTTTAGAAAAAAAAACTTTTTACGTTTTAAAAAATTAAATAAAAATCCTCTTTTTTATTGTTGCCACATTAAAGTGGTAGTTTTAGATTATTTTTGTAGGTAATATGCATTAAGCGGTGCAAATGGTGGGTAATTTTTTAGATCGAGTAGTAAGTAATTAAATAACTAAATTTATAATAACTCATTAATTAATCAGAAAAGAAACAGAAAATGACAACTTTCGTGTTTCATTTCATCATTTCGCGGGGCATTTAAAAAAATAACTATTAAAATTATCACGTAATCATCTCTTCATTTTTTGTCCAAAAATTAGAAGTATTAAAAATCAATTTTTTTTTAATATTTTTTTTGTTATAAGGGGAAAGCGGGGAGCACAGGGACGGGGTAGGAATCGAACCAGGGACCAAGGCCCGGCACGTGGGCGGTTTAACCGCTACACCACTCATTCGTTCCTTTTTTTTTTTTTTTAATATTTAGTATTGCATGGATTAACAAAAATGTGGTAAAAGTGCAAAGTTACAATTTCTTGTAATGCCAACTAGGATAGTGCCATTTTGGCACATGCTTTCTTTAAGAAAATGCAAAATCGACTTTAGACATAAATCATAAATCTGATTTCCTCTTTTATCCCTATTAAAAAAATGCAGTTTTACAAAACTTAAAAAATTGAATTTAGAAATAAATATTCATTGTTTATTACTTTTCAATTTGTATATATAAAATGTATTTTTTAAGTTAATATATAAAATACATTTAAATATATGATTTACTGATTATGCTATCAATTACTAGACAAAAGAGGAAAACTGGAATTAATGGCATGTGTTTATTTTTTTAAAAAAGGAAAATTTTGAATCGAATTAAATACGACAAATGCACCATGCTACCCTTCGAATTAAATATGACAAATGCACCATGCTACCTTCTTTTTTTTTTAATTTCGTATCAATTTTGCTCTAACCAAAAAATTTAAGGACGATTTCCGCCAATTTTCCAAAAATAATGTTGAAACTGTGAAATTAAAAAATGTGGGACTAAATAACAAAAAATTAAAGTTAAAATTGTGAATTTTAAAAAGATTTAGGACTAAATTGCACATTGTTAAAATTTGGGAAGTTCACAAAGATATAAAATTATTAAATAAAATATTTTTTCAAATTTTACCCATAAACTTCAGTGCACAAAAAGATAAAAAAAAAGTCAATTTCATGGTTGAATTGGACGGAATTGGTCCAGTGGCAATTAATTTAAAAATTGGGAGGGGGAGGGGTTTGGTTTGACTTTGAAAAAAACAGAATAGGGTTGGAATTGTTATAAACTCAAAAATTGGAGGGTTTTTTTTTTTTAAAACTAACCCAATAATTAATTATTTTTAAAGTTGCTTAATAGTTCAATTTAATTTTGTATTTTATCTATACACATTTCTTTTAAATTTTTTGTACAAATTTAATCGATGGTAATTTTGTATCATACTAAAATTAAATCTTAGTGAACTTGTTAATTTTTAGTAATTTTCATTTCTTAGCTAACTATTTATAAAAGTAATTTATTATTTGTAGAATAATTAATTTGTCCAGTCTAATTTTTTAATTTAAAAAATAATATAACTAACAAATTTAAAATAAAACCCCTATGGCTAGGTAGGAAAATCGATTATGTTAATTAAAAAATAATTAAACTCTCTCTCTATATATATAGTGTATTATTATTATTATTATTATTATTATTATTATTATTATTATTATTAGGATTCATGGCCATTAATGATAACTATTAAGGAATCTATATATATATATAGAAAAGTAGGGAAATTTCAGCATGTTTTTTAATTAGATTAATTAGTTTTCCCACCTAAAATAAAGTATTTTTTTGTCTTTTTATTTTTTATTTTTGTAATTAATAATTAATCTCCATCAATCAGTTAACTAATCATTATTTATATTAAATCTTATCCTTACCAAAATTAGATTTTTCTAATCTCTACTAATTTGAACTTATCTTCTTTATATTTTTTGTCTTTTGATTTTTACTTTTTTATCAATTTAATCATAATCAATCCTAACAAAAAATAATAAATTATTATTTATATTAAATGCCAAATATTAAATCTAAATTTTTTCCTTGCATAAGTGTTGATAATTTCAACATATTTTTTAATTAGATTAATTAATTTTTCCACCTAAAATAAAGTTATTTTTTGTCTTTTTATTTTTCCCTTTTTAATAATTAATCTAAATCAATCAATTAACTAATCATTATCTATATTAAATCTTATCCTCACTAAAATTAGATTTTTCGATCTCCACTTGATTTGAACTTATCTTTTATATATTTTTTGTCTTTTGATTTTTACTTTTTTATCAATTCATAATCAATCCTAACAAAAAAATTAAAGAATTATTATTTATATTAAATGCTAAATATTAAATCTAAATTTTTCCTTGCATAAGTGTTGATAATTATTATTTTATTATATCTTTTTCATCTGAATCTAAAGATTTATATTTATGTATAGAATAAGAGATTTTTTTATAAATAATTAAGTACGAGACGAAAATTAATTCTTAAGAAAGTAAAATTACTTAAAATTAATAATTTCATTAATTAAAATTAATTCTGGAGAAGACAACAGTTCAAAGGTCAAACAGTTGAACCGGTCGAACTGGGGTCTAACCGTTTTTAATTTAAAAAAATTAAAAATAAATTAAAACCGATAAAATAAAATAAAATGGTTGAGCCATTACCGGGCCACTGTTAAACCAGGTTGTATTGGTCGGTTGATCGATTTTTGATCGATTTTCTAATAGTCCGATTTTCAGCTATAATCGGACCGAATTTTTGACCGGTTCATGGTTGAACCGGCCGATCCAGTTCAGTTTTCTAAATATTAATTTTTATAAATAATTAGCAAAGAAATTAAAATTAATCTATATTAGCAATTTCACTAAGATTTAATTTTTGTGTGATACAAAATTAAAATTCATTGAAATTTTACATAAAAATTAAAATGAACTCGTAACTTGATTATGTTGGTTTGTTTACTTAACTTTAGAAATAATTAATTATTTTAAAAAATAAAATTAGCTAAAAAATGAAAATTAATTAAAATTAGCGAGTTTTGACAATTTCATTTTTGTGTGATAACAAATTACAATTCATCAAATTTATACACAAAAACTAAAAGAAACATGTAAAATTAATTTTTTATAATTAAGCATTCAGTTTTAACATTAATCCAATATTTTTAATTAATTGAATCTATATCTATATCTTTTAAATTGCAGAAATCTTTTAGTGGAAATAATTAATGGAAATGGATTTTAATATTGCATTTCAACAGTTATATCTTTTAAGAGGATTTTAGATTAGTTTGGATGGTTTTGTTATTGGATTTAATTAGTAGTCAATCAACTTTAAGAACGGGGTTTTATTATTGCATTTCAACAGTTTATATCAAATTTGAGTTATAGTTCTCATCAATTTTCATTATTTTTGTTATTTGGATTTGATTAGAAGAACTGATAGTTTTCATTTCTCAAATATTTCTTTTTGATTGGTTACACTTTTTCTGGAAAAGCAAACACAAGTTAATCCTTTTGTTAGACTATGTTTCTTCTTGATATTAAATATGTAGCTCTTAACCGGTATTAAAATCCCACCATAAACTACAATGAAGATTGTCAATAAGGACATTTTACTGGGTAACGTACCAACAAGATATCGAAAAATGCATTTTTCAAAACAATGAACAACGATTACATGAGTATAGTTAATTGCATTTTTAAAATTGTTACGGTAAATTTGAAGATTCATAGAACTTTCTTCATACTTTTAAATTTATTTTTCTTGGATCACTTAGTTTTTATGCCAATATGTTCATTGTGAAAATTAATTAAACTTCTTTTGTATGGTTGATTAATATTTTTAATTTATATAATTGGTTACAATTACAAAAGTCCAATAAACTTTATAATTTTTTATAAAGTTGATTAATTTGCAATGCAACTATTACTATTCAGAAGTATAAAATAAATTAAAATATGAATTGACCGAATTCGATGGATTGTTTGCGGTGAATTGTTGAAATAATTATTCTTCCTCTCCATTGATAAATTGCTTTCTGTTTTTTTTATTATTTTTTATACCGCTGGGTTGAGACGACACAATTTTTTAAATATTAAAGGCAAATTTATGGATTGATTGTACTTTTTTCGCAGTATTATTTTTTCTTGTCTTGGATCGTTTATTTTTTATACCCATATGAAAAATACATTTCAATAGTGGAACAGAGTTTCAATCAAAAGAGTGTTGGACTCACTTATTATAAAGAAACAATTGTAGTTTCTTTGCACTAGAAAAGTTATATATATATATGTAACGACCGCAATAGAAAATTTTTTTAAATGTTCAACACTTTACGACGTCGTTACGACCACTCGCTTAGAATGAGAATTTCAATTAATATATATAGCTTGGCAGAACAAAATAAAGTGAAACTTAATGATTTAATCGGGTCGAAATTTTATTACGGACCAAAGTAGTTAATCGGGCTTCAAGCCCACCATATTTTCTTTTTGGGCCAACCCAAACTCGAACTCAATCTGTGAGGAACTTTGAAACGTGAATCTTTTTACTGATAGGAACTCCTCTCTCTGCTGAATTTCCACAACTCACGTCTCTTCTCCCTACTCCCTAAACTTACTTCCTCTCACGTTGAAACCTCCACAGCCAAAATCACAACCCGTAATCTCTCAAACTCTCTCTAGCAGTACCTAAGGAGACTTCATCTGCAAGACCCAGTTCCCAGTGATCATTCAAAATTCAACAGCAAGCAACAGCTTTCGACTCCCAGTAATCAACCCCTACGTTCATAGCACACAAAGACAAATCACTGAGCCGACCAGGTAATTCAATTTCTCCATAAACATGATAGTTCTTACTTCACTGCAGAAATTAATTTATCCCACAATAGAAACACAAACACTGTATCTATATCTTATTATCATCCCTAAAGCGGAATCGAAATAAACCCCATTCGACCAATCGTCCATAGAAGTTTAGCCAAATCGAAACAACACACGAACACAAATATGCATCATCATATTCATCATCATAACCATAATCCTTATCACCTCTGCTCATATCCAAAAAAAAAAAGGATAGTATGGAGGAGAGGCGGGCGAGAACTCGAGCGAGAACTCGGCTATGGCATCCTCATCTAATACTCGAAATTTTCTTCCATACATCGCTCCCTAGTTGATGATGGAGCGTAGAAGAACCCGATGCTCGAAGTTTGTTGATGAATTTTGGCCGAAAAACCTTCGATTCCGCCGGAAATTCGCACCAAGTTTCAGCCGATTGGTTCCATTCTAACTTCCTCCTCCGTCATGACCCTTTGCCACGCGGCGCTCCTCCTCCGATGGCCACGGGATTGGACTTCCTCCTTTTTCCAGCTTGAACCCGGCTCTCTCTCCTCTTTCTCTCTGCGAGTGTATCGTGTATGTATGTACGAAAGAAGAAAGCCTGGAACCAATTTTGACTTGTGTTGTGAATTTGCACCATTAGTCCACCAAATTTCAATCCCTATTTAATTCAGTCCCTTAGATTATTAACCATTTTCAAATAAGTTGAAAGTGGTCCCTAATTATTATTTTACTTCAATTAACTCCAATTGAATTTATATAATTTGCAATTGAAGTCCCAGTGCCTTTTTAGCTTCAAAGCAGTCCCTAAATCACTGATTTCTTTCAACCAGACCCAAATCAAGTTTTAAAAGTTCAATTTCAACCCTTATAGGTTCGATTGAGTTTCGAATTAACCCGAGTAGACTAATTACTTCATTTTCCACCTTCAAATCAATACTTCTATTTAAATTAAGCTCAAAGCAATTTTCAAAGTTACCTTGTAGGCCCTAAAACTTCTAAATAATTATTTAATGACCCGAATAAATTATTAAAGTGCAAATTTTAAGAATAAAATATTAAATTATGTTAATTGTTACGCTGGTAGCGATTTTACGAGGTCAGATTAGCGCAAGCTATCACATCATCTCTAGCTCAAGGATTTCTACAAGTACTGCTAATTGAGGTGGGGATTACTTTGCAAAGTGTTATTCTTAGTTGACCATATTATATGTTCTACGTGCTTTTATAATTGCGAAATGCATGCTAGTTGTACTATTACGGGATGTCGATGGGGGCATCCAAACTATGTGATGGGCATCAGTTTCCATCTTCCACAGGATGTCGTTGGGGGCATCCAAACTTTGTGATGGGCGCCAGTTTCCATCTTCTACGGGGTGTCGCCAGTTACACCCACCTTTACTTCTCGCTATGCACACGGTTGTAACTGCGTGTATGACGTGTGATATGGTTGACTGATTTTTGGCTGTTTTCCCCACTGAGTATGACTTCGTTGTACTCATCCCTTTATTTTAAAATATTTTTTTTTCAGATTGAGGAGCTCGACGTGGGCGCGGCGGCAAGCGTGGCATTTTCAAGACTTTTAAATTCATTTTATTCGAACTATTTAGTTTTGAACATTCTTAAACTGCTAGTAGTCATTGGATCTTTATTTTTCCACATTGTAGGGATTTCGAATATTGAGTTGTTCATTTTCCGGAAACGTATTTATATACTTAGAATATTTAACTCTTTTCATTTTATTTTAAAAAAAAAAAAAGAAAAGTTTATCGGAATCTCGTGCTTATCGAAATCTCGTGTTTAGGTCAAAGTTTTAGATCATTTAGTAGCGCTCCGGCTTTCTCGAAGTTGGGGTGTTACAGTTTGGTATCAGAGCCCGGGTTTACCTTTCTGTAGACCCGCAAGAAAAAAAAATTACTTAAAGGAACTACTTTCGATGAATGCCCGCTTAGCCACGCTACGTCGACTCAGGAAAGGTAAAGGAAGAGATTTATTTTGAAAGAATATTATTTTGTAAATTGGGAGATGAGGGTTGGGTACAACATGAGAAGTTAAGCTATGAAACCTTCGCACTCAAATGTTATGAAATGTGAAAAGTTGTTTAGCCTCGTGCGATACATGAATATATATATTTTTCACGTAGTTGTATCCATGGTACCTTATCTCTTCTGCATTAATTGAGCTCGAGCATGTGATGTTAGTTTGTGTACCTTTGAGAAAATTTTGAAACTTAGTCCTCAATTTAGACTAAAATGAATTAGAAACTTCACCTAATCGGCCTCTTTCCATAATTGGTGCAGACAGACATATTTGCTACTCAGCGGACGGACTAGGAAGTGCGTTCGCGAAGACCCTTTCGCGAGGAATGGCGCGATTATGACGGGTATGTGTGGCGATGAACTACACCACGAGGCAGCATATCACGGAGATCTTTGGGGTTGTGGGTTCTTTGCAAGGAGGAAGTGTCATCCGACTACATCGCTTGACGCCATCCTTCGTCTCATAGAGACGTTGCCTGATGACTGGGACGAGATTGCTCACGACGTCCTCATGGAAATGCAGGAGGTCTTTGGGGATCTTCCCCTAGCCGTTTGCTACCGGGAGTTCACAAAGAGATTGCTCGAGAGGCTCGACGATGAGCAAGCGTTGGCAGAAGACGACCCCATGGGAGATGCTCGGCCCACAGAGCGAACCAAACTTTTGGACGCACCTCCAGTCGACTCGGACTCAGATGATGACTTCTACAAGAAACTTTGGGATGATTAGAGTCTCTCAGGGTGGTAGCTAGTAGGATTTTATTCATTTGTTTGGATGATGTTTAGTCAAGTGTTCAGTAGGCTTAATTCATTTGATTCAGTAGGATTATGATGCATGTGTGCTCCTTTGAGGTTGGCGCTATGGATCTTGAACATTCGTTGCTCGTTCACTATTTTCTTTCTTATCGAAACTTGAGTTGATAATAAATAAATAAGATTTATAATTGCTGATTGGTTCCTTGAGTTTGTTGTCCATTAATCCTTGAGATAGTATTCCTCTGTAACAAGTTGAATGAATGCTAAATCAACTCTTATTTTGGTTGATTAAGGAAATGGCATGCAACAACACACAAGCTGGCCTTCTTCGTGACTTGTTGAGGGCGTCAGAGCTCAATCAGCGAGAACAACAATCGAACGGCCACGACAATAACCAGAATCACGGGTAACCCACCGCCTCGTCGATGCCACGGTCAGGTTATTGGTGAGTTTCGGCGCTATAAGCCTCCTTCCTTCAATGGGAGAGATGGCCCCTTGGCGGCGGAAGAATGGCTCTGAGGTTTAGAGCGCATTTTTAAGCACATGGCTCTCGGGATGCCCTAAAGGTGTCATGTGGGGAGTTTATGCCGACCGAGGATGTCCGGTCATTGGTGGGAATCTCATCAACGCTCCTTAACTGAGGCTGACCGACGTGCCATGACCTGGATGCTATTTAAGGAGGTGGTGATGGAAAAGTACCTACCCCAGGAGCTCCGTGATGAGAAAGAGGCAGAATTCATCAATCTTAGGCAAGGGAAGATGACCCTTGTTGAGTATGAAACGAAGTTTGAACAGATGTCCCGTTGGGCTCCCAGGCTGGTGGATACTGACATCACTAAGGCCAGAAGGTTTGAGAGAGGCCTACGACCCGAAATTGGGGGCATACTGTCTGCTCACAGCTTTCCCACCTATGCCCATGTTGTGAGGAAGGCGCACATTGTGGCTTCCCGTCCTGAAACTAGATCGGATCAAGGCTATGACCAGGAGATTCGTCAGGAAGCGAAAGTGGAATGGCCAAGAGAAAGGAAAGGGTAAGTTCCAGAACAGGGAGAGGAAGATCAGGAGGAGACTCTAGGGGAAAGAATGACACTGGCATGAAAGACAAGCCAACATGCCCTAAGTGTGGAAAGCGCCACGGAGGAGAATGTCTATACGGTTCAGGAGTGTGCTATCGCTGCAAGAAGCCAGGGCACCTGATTGGTGACTGCCCCGAGGGTAAGAGCGAAGAAACTCGAAAGAAGGGGAATGCCAGAGTGTTTGCACTTACTCGGCGGAGGTCGAGCATGGGACCAGACGTGATCACAGGTATGTTACAAGTATTTGATATACCTGCCATCATGTTGTTTGACTCTGGTGCTACGCATTCATTCATATCCGCTAGTTTTCGTGCTAAGCTTGGAAATCTGTGTGAAAACGTGAATGATGACCTAGAGGTTAGCATCCCTTCAGGAGTAACGATTAGTGTTAAACGGAAAGCTAGAGCGGTTAAATTTGAACTTGAAGGAAAGAACTTAGAGGCTGACTTGTATGTGATTGACATGAAAGACTTCGATGTTATATTAGGAATGGACTGGCTTAGTAGTAACTATGCCACTATAAAGTGTCGCGAGAAAGAGATACTCTTCGTAAAGCCTGAGAAGGATTTCTCTTTCTTTGGGGCGAAGGTTGGAACCACACCCGAATCGTATCGGCATTGAAGGCGGATAGGATGTTGAAGAAGAATTTTGCCAGGGTACTTGGTAAACATGGTTGGTACACGGTAAATGAGCTAACCAGATGGGCGTGCTAGTGGTGCGAGATTTTGTGGGCGTGTTCCTGAAGACTTACCAGGATACCACGATAGACATGTGGAGTTTGCTATCAAATTGGTACCTGGAGCCGCACGTGTCCAAAGCACCGTATAGGATGGCAGAAGGAACTCCAAGAATTGAAAGTGCACTACAAGAGTTACTAGACAAAGGTTTCATCCGACCCGGTGTGTCTCCTTGGGAGCACCCGGTGCTCTTCGTAAAGAAGAAAGATGGATCGATGAGGATGTGCATCGACTATAGAGAATTGAACCGCTCTTACGATCAAGAATAAGTACCCGTTGCCCGAATAGAGGATTTATTCGACCGGTTGAGAGGTTCGGTGTATTCTCTAAGATCGATCGAGGTCGTTATCACCAGCTCAAGATCAAAGAAAATGACGTACCCAAGACCGCATTCCGGACGCGATATGGTCACTACGAGTTCACTGTAATGCCGTTTGGGTTGACTAATGCACCAGCCGTCTTCATGGACTTAATGAACCGTGTCTTCCATCCGTACCTTGATCGGTTCGTTATAGTTTTCATTGATGATATACTGGTGTACTCAAGGGATAAGGCACAACATGAGGAGCATCTCAGTATGGTATTACAGACTCTTCGCCAGGAGAGGTTATACGCTAAGTTCAAGAAGTGCGAGTTTTGGCTCGATCGCATTGGCTTTTTGGGGCACGTTGTTACTGCCAATGGTATCGAAGTCGACCCAGCCAAGGTTGAGGCGGTTTCAAATTGGAGTACGCCAATAAATGTGGGTGAAGTTCGCAGTTTCTTAGGCTTAGCTGGTTACTATCGAAGATTCATCGAAGGATTTTCTAAGATAGCTAGTCCCTTGACACGATTGACTCGGAAGGAGTGGAGTTCAAGTGGGACGAACAAATGTGAGAAGAGCTGTGTGCTTAAACAAAACCGATGTCGGCTCGGTGTTGGCGATCCCGAGAGGATCAGAGGATTTGTGATCTGCCGATGCATCCAAACAAGGATTGGGTTGCGTATTGATGCAACACGGAAAGTGATCGCCTATGCCTCTAGGCGATTAAAAACTCATGAGCGAGAACTATCCAACACACGATTTGGAACTGGCCGCGGTAGTTCATGCTCTGAAGATCTGGCGACACTATCTCTATGGCAGCAAGTGTGAGATATACACTGATCATAAGAGCCTCAAGTATTTCTTCACTTAGAAAGAGTTGAACATGAGGCAAAGGAGATGGTTAGAGTTGGTTAAGGACTACGACTGTGCGATCCTCTACCACCCGGGTAAGGCTAATGTCGTGGCCGACGCTACCGAAAGCGTAAAGACGAGGAGCCGCTTGGTCGCCTTCGGCCGACCGCCAAGAACAAATTGATTAAGGATTTTGCCAATATGAGAATTGAAGTTGTGACCCATCCGGCGTCGCAGGACCGCACTATTATAGCAGCCACGGTAGTACGGCCTACATTGAGGGACAGAATCAAAGAGGCACAGAAGGACGACAAGTTCTTGGACAAGATAAGGGAGCAAGTACATGCAGGCAGTATTAAGGATTTCGCGATAGCTACAGATGGCACTCTCGTGTTTGAAGGGAGGCTCTGTGTCCCGAAGGACGAGACATTGAGAAATGAAATCCTCGAAGAAGCCCATTCCTCACCTTACACTGCACATCCGGGAGGTACAAAGATGTACCAGGACCTACGAAAAGGATACTGGTGGAGAAATATGAAGAGATCGATTGGATCGTTTGTTGAAAGATGTATGACACATCGCGGGTGAAAGGCGAGCATCAACGACCGTCAGAGTTGTTGAATCCACTTGAGATCCCGGAATGGAAATGGGAGCATATCGCGATGGACTTCGTTGTGGGACTCCCCAAAACGGTAAGAGGTCATCACGCCATTTGGGTAATAGTTGACCGTTTGACCAAATCAGCTCATTTCCTCCCAGTGAAAATGACCTTTAGCATCGACCAGTACGCTCAATTGTATATCAAGGAGATTGTGAGACTTCATGGGGTACCAGTCTCTATTGTATCAAGCGAGTGACACTAGATTTACATCCAAGTGCGGAAGAGCACTGCAGACGACTATGGGTACCAGGCTGAATTTTAGCACTGCTTATCATCCTCAGACGGATGGTCAGTCGGAGAGAACTATACAGATTTTGGAGGACATGTTAAGAGCGTGTGTGCTAGACCTTGGTGGCAGCTGGGAGACACATTTACCATTGGTTGAGTTCGCCTACAACAATAGCTTCCAGGCTACCATTGGAATGGCACCATATGAAGCGCTACATGGCAGGAAGTGTAGATCACCAGTCCACTGGGACGAAGTCGGTGAAAAGAGGATTTTGGGGCCAGAGATCGTGGAGCGAACTGTTGGAGCTGTGGATAAGATCAGAGAACGAATAAAGATCGCTCAGGATAGACAAAAATCCTATGCCGATAAGAGGAGAAACGACTTACACTTCCAGATTGGAGAGAAAGTTTTCCTTAAGGTAGAACCTATGAAAGGAATTGTAAGATTTGGGAAGAAAGGGAAACTCAGGCCTAGATATATTGGACCTTTCGAAATTCTTGAAAAGATTGGTGATTTGGCCTATCGTTTAGCCCTACACTTGAGAACTTTGGTGATTCTAGCGTGTTCCATATTTCGATGCTGAGGAAGTATGTCTATGATCCTAGCCACATTATCAACTATGCTTTGCTGGATGTCAACAAAGATTTATCGTACGAAGAAACCCCAGTGGTGATCCTCGAGAGGAAAGTTCAGAAACTGAGAAATAGAGAGATTTCACTTGTTAAAGTTCAGTGGAGTAGACATGGAGAAGAGGAGGCCACTTGGGAAAAGGAAGACGAGATTTTGGCCAAGTATCCGGATATTCTAAATTAAGTAAGTTTAAATTTCGAGGACGAAATTTATTTTAAGTGGGGGAGATTGTAACGACCGCAATAGAAAATTTTTTTAAATGTTCAACACTTTACGACGTCGTTACGACCACTCGCTTAGAATGAGAATTTCAATTAATATATATAGCTTGGCAGAACAAAATAAAGTGAAACTTAATGATTTAATCGGGTCGAAATTTTATTACGGACCAAAGTAGTTAATCGGGCTTCAAGCCCACCATATTTTCTTTTTGGGCCAACCCAAACTCGAACTCAATCTGTGAGGAACTTTGAAACGTGAATCTTTTTACTGATAGGAACTCCTCTCTCTGCTGAATTTCCACAACTCACGTCTCTTCTCCCTACTCCCTAAACTTACTTCCTCTCACGTTGAAACCTCCACAGCCAAAATCACAACCCGTAATCTCTCAAACTCTCTCTAGCAGTACCTAAGGAGACTTCATCTGCAAGACCCAGTTCCCAGTGATCATTCAAAAATTCAACAGCAAGCAACAGCTTTCGACTCCCAGTAATCAACCCCTACGTTCATAGCACACAGCACAAATCACAGCGAGCCGACCAGGTAATTCAATTTCTCCATCGCTTATGATAGTTCTTACTTCACTGCAGAAATTAATTTATCCCACAATAGAAACACAAACACTGTATCTATATCTTATTATCATCCCTAAAGCGGAATCGAAATATACCCCATTCGACCAATCGTCCATAGAAGTTTAGCCAAATCGAAACAACACACGAACACAAATATGCATCATCATCTTCATCATCATAACCATAATCCTTATCACCTCTGCTCATATCCAAAAAAAAAAGGATAGTATGGAGGAGAGACGGGGCCGAGAACTCGAGCCGAGAACTCGGCTATGGCATCCTCATCTAATACTCGAAATTTTCTTTTCCATACATCGCTCCCTAGTTGATGATGGAGCGTAGAAGAACCCGATGCTCGAAGTTTGTTGATGAATTTTGGCCGGAAAACCTTCGATTCATAGGAAATTCGCACCAAGTTTCAGCCGATTGGTTCCATTCTAACTTCCTCCTCCGTCGGCGGCCACTGCCCCACGCCGCGGCGGCTCCTCCTCCGATGGCCACGGGATTGGACTTCCTCCCCTTTTTCCAGTTGAACCCGCGGCTCTCTCTCCCTCTTTCTCTCTGCGAGTGTATCGTGTATGTATGTACGAGAAAGAAGAAAGCCTGGAACCAATTTTGACTTGTGTTGTGAATTTGCACCATTAGTCCACCAAATTTCAATCCCTATTTAATTCAGTCCCTTAGATTATTAACCATTTTCAAATAAGTTGAAAGTGGTCCCTGTAATTATTATTTTACATCAATTAACTCCAATTGAATTTATATAATTTGCAATTGAAGTCCCAGTGCCTTTTTAGCTTCAAAACAGTCCCTAAATCACTGATTTCTTTCAACCAGACCCAAATCAAGTTTTAAAAGTTCAATTTCAACCCTTATAGGTTCGATTGAGTTTCGAATTAACCCGAGTAGACTAATTACTTCATTTTCCACCTTCAAATCAATACTTCTATTTAAATTAAGCTCAAAGAAATTTTCAAAGTTACCTTGTAGGCCCTAAAACTTCTAAATAATTATTTAATGACCCGAATAAATTATTAAAGTGCAAATTTTAAGAATAAAATATTAAATTATGTTAATTGTTCTGCTAGGCGCGATTTTACGAGGCAGATTAGCACAAGCTATCACATCATCTCTAGCTCAAGGATTTCTACAAGTACTGCTAATTGAGGTGGGGATTACTTTGCAAAGTGTTATTCTTTGTTGACCATATTATATGTTCTACGTGCTTTTATAATTGCGAAATGCATGCTAGTTGTACTATTACGGGATGTCGATGGGGGCATCCAAACTATGTGATGGGCGTCAGTTTCCATCTTCCACAGGATGTCGTTGGGGGCATCCAAACTATGTGATGGGCGCCAGTTTCCATCTTCTACGGGGTGTCGCCAGTTACACCCACCTTTACTTCTCGCTATGCACACGGCTGTAACTGCGTGTATGACGTGTGATATGGTTGATTGATTTTTGGCTGTTTTCCCCACTGAGTATGACTTCGTTGTACTCATCCCTTTATTTTAAAATATTTTTTTTTCAGATTGAGGAGCTCGACGTGGGCGCGGCGGCAAGCGTGGCATTTTCAAGACTTTTAAATTCATTTTATTCGAACTATTTAGTTTTGAACATTCTTAAACTGCTAGTAGTCATTGGATCTTTATTTTTCCACATTGTAGGGATTTCGAATATTGAGTTGTTCATTTTCCGGAAACGTATTTATATACTTAGAATATTTAACTCTTTTCATTTTATTTAAAAAAAAAGAAAAGTTTATCGGAATCTCGTGCTTATCGAAATCTCGTGTTTAGGTCAAAGTTTTAGATCATTTAGTAGCGCTCCGGCTTTCTCGAAGTTGGGGTGTTCTGATTTAATATCGAGCCGGGTTTACCTTTCTGTAGACCCGCAAGAAAAAAAAAATTACTTAAAGGAACTACTTTCGATGAATGCCCGCTTCGCCACGCTACGTCGACTCCGAAAAGGTAAAGGAAGAGATTTATTTTCGAAAGAATATTATTTTGTAAATTGGGAGATGAGGGTTGGGTACAACATGAGAAGTTAAGCTATGAAACCTTACTGCACTCAAATGTTATGAAATGTGAAAAGTTGTTTAGCCTCGTGCAGTACATGAATATATATATTTTTCTGTAGTTGTATCCATGGTACCTTATCTCTTCCTGCATTAATTGAGCTCGAGCATGTGATGTTAGTTTGTGTACCTTTGAGAAAATTTTGAAACTTAGTCCTCGAATTTAGACTAAAATGAATTAGAAACTTCACCTAACTGGCCTCTTTCCATAATTGGTACGACAGACATGGCTGCTACTCAACGGACTGACTAGGAAGTCATTCGTCGAAGACCCCTTTCGCAGGAATGGCGCGATTATGACGGGTATGTGTGGCCGATGAACTACACCCTGAGACAGCATATCCTGGAGATGCTGGGGTTGTGGGTTGCTGCAAGGAGGAAGGGTCATCCGACTACATCGCAGCGCCATCCTTCGTCTCATAGAGACGTTGCCTGATGACTGGACGAGATTGCTCACGACGTCCTCATGGAAATGCAGGAGGTCTTTGGGGATCTTCCCCTAGCCGTTTGCTACCGGTAGTTCACAAAGAGATTGCTCGAGAGGCTCGACGATGAGCAAGCGTTGGCAGAAGACGACCCCATGGGAGATGCTCGGCCCACAGAGCGAACCAAACGTTTGGACGCACCTCCAGTCGACTCGGACTCAGATGATGACTTCTACAAGAAACTTTGGGATGATTAGAGTCTCTCAGGGTGGTAGCTAGTAGGATTTTATTCATTTGTTTGGATGATGTTTAGTCAAGTGTTCAGTAGGCTTAATTCATTTGATTCAGTAGGATTACGATGCATGTGTGCTCCTTTGAGGTTGGGGCTATGGATCTTGAACATTCGTTGCTCGTTCACTATTTTGTTTCTTATCGAAACTTGAGTTGATAATAAATAAATAAGATTTATAATTGCTGATTGGTTCCTTGAGTTTGTTGTCCATTAATCCTTGAGATAGTATTCCTCTGTAACAAGTTGAATGAATGCTAAATCAACTCTTATTTTGGTTGATTAAGGAAATGGCACGCAACAACACACAAGCTGGCCTTCTTCGTGACTTGTTGAGGGCCGTACAAGAGCTCAATCAGCAGAACAACAATCAGAACCAGCACGACAATAACCAGAATGCGGGTAACCCACCGCCTCGTGGCTGATGCCACCAGTCAGGTTATTGGTGAGTTTCGACGCTATAAGCCTCCTTCCTTCAATGGGAGAGATGGCCCCTTGGCAGCGGAAGAATGGCTACGGGGTTTAGAGCGCATTTTTAAGCACATGGCTCTCCAGGATGCCCTAAAGGTGTCATGTGCGGAGTTTATGCTGACCGAGGAGGCCGGTCATTGGTGGGAATCTCATCAACGCTCCTTAACTGAGGCTGACCGACGTGCCATGACCTGGATGCTATTTAAGGAGGTGGTGATGGAAAAGTACCTACCCCAGGAGCTCCGTGATGAGAAAGAGGCAGAATTCATCAATCTTAGGCAAGGGAAGATGACCCTTGTTGAGTATGAAAGGAAGTTTGAACAGATGTCTCGTTGGGCTCCTAGGCTGGTGGATACTGACATCACTAAGGCCAGAAGGTTTGAGAGAGGCCTACGACCCGAAATTGGGGGCATACTGTCTGCTCACAGCTTTCCCACCTATGCCCAGGTTGTGAGGCAGGCGCACATTGTGGCTTCCCGCCTGAAACTAGATCAGACCGCGCTGCAGACCGGAGATTCGTCCGGGAAACGAAAGTGGAATGGCCAAGAGAAAGGAAAGGGTAAGTTCCAGAACAGGAGAGGAAGATCAGGAGGAGACTCTAGGGGAAAGAATGACACTGGCATGAAAGACAAGCCAACATGCCCTAAGTGTGGAAAGTGCCACGGAGGAGAATGTCTATACGGTTCAGGAGTGTGCTATCGCTGCAAGAAGCCAGGGCACCTGATTGGTGACTGCCCCGAGGGTAAGAGCGAAGACACTCGAAAGAAGGGGAATGCCAGAGTGTTTGCACTTACTGGCGGGAGGTCGAGCATGGGACGGACGTGATCACAGGTATGTTACAAGTATTTGATATACCTGCCATCATGTTGTTTGACTCTGGTGCTACGCATTCATTCATATCCGCTAGTTTTCGTGCTAAGCTTGGAAATCTGTGTGAAAACGTGAATGATGACCTAGAGGTTAGCATCCCTTCAGGAGTAACGATTAGTGTTAAACGGAAAGCTAGAGCGGTTAAATTTGAACTTGAAGGAAAGAACTTAGAGGCTGACTTGTATGTGATTGACATGAAAGACTTCGATGTTATATTAGGAATGGACTGGCTTAGTAGTAACTATGCCACTATAAAGTGTCGCGAGAAAGAGATACTCTTCCAGAAGCCTGGGGAGAAGGATTTCTCTTTCTTTGGGGCGAAGGTTGGAACCACACCCCGAATCGTATCAGCATTGAAGGCAGATAGGATGTTGAAGAAGGGTACCTGCCAGGGGTACTTGGTAAACATGGTTGGTACACACCGGCGAGCTAACCAGATGGGCGTGCTAGTGGTGCGAGATTTTGTGGGCGTGTTCCTGAAGACTTACCAGGATACCCACGATAGACATGTGGAGTTTGCTATCAAATTGGTACCTGGAGCCGCACCGTGTCCAAAGCACCGTATAGGATGGCAGAAGGAACTCCAAGAATTGAAAGTGCGACTACAAGAGTTACTAGACAAAGGTTTCATCCGACCTGTGTGTCTCCTTGGGGAGCACCGGTGCTCTTCGTAAAGAAGAAAGATGGATCGATGAGGATGTGCATCGACTATAGAGAATTGAACCGTCTTCTGATCAAGAATAAGTACCGTTGCCCGAATAGAGGATTTATTCGACCGGTTGAGAGGTTCAGTGTATTCTCTAAGATCGACCGAGGTCGTTATCACCAACTCAAGATCAAAGAAAATAGCGTACCCAAGACCGCATTCGGACGCCGATATGGTCACTACGAGTTCACCTGTAATGCCGTTTGGGTTGACTAATGCACGGCCGTCTTCATGGACTTAATGAACCGTGTCTTCCATCCGTACCTTGATCGGTTCGTTATAGTTTTCATTGATGATATACTGGTGTACTCAAGGGATAAGGCACAACATGAGGAGCATCTCAGTATGGTATTACAGACTCTTCGCCAGGAGAGGTTATACGCTAAGTTCAAGAAGTGCGAGTTTTGGCTCGATCGCATTGGCTTTTTGGGCACGCTGTTACTGCGCCAATGGTATCGAAGTCGACCCAGCCAAGGTTGAGGCGGTTTCAAATTGGAGTACGCCAATAAATGTGGGTGAAGTTCGCAGTTTCTTAGGCTTAGCTGGTTACTATCGAAGATTCATCGAAGGATTTTCTAAGATAGCTAGTCCCTTGACACAGTTGACTCGGAAGGGAGTGGAGTTCAAGTGGACAGACAAATGTGAGAAGAGCTTTCAGGTGCTTAAACAGAAACTGATGTCAGCTCCAGTGTTGGCGATCCCAGAGGGATCCGAGGGATTTGTGATCTACAGCGATGCATCCAAACAAGGATTGGGTTGCGTATTGATGCAACACGGGAAAGTGATCGCCTATGCCTCTAGACAGTTAAAAACTCATGAGCAGAACTATCCAACACACGATTTGGAACTGGCCGCGGTAGTTCATGCTCTGAAGATCTGGCGACACTATCTCTATGGCAGCAAGTGTGAGATATACACTGATCATAAGAGCCTCAAGTATTTCTTCACTTAGAAAGAGTTGAACATGAGGCAAAGGAGATGGTTAGAGTTGGTTAAGGACTACGACTGTGCGATCCTCTACCACCCGGGTAAGGCTAATGTCGTGGCCGACGCGCTGAGCAGAAAGACGAGGAGCCAGTTGGCTGCCTTGCCGACTGGCCAAGAACAGCTGATTAAGGATTTTGCCAATATGAGAATTGAAGTTGTGACCCATCCGCGTCGCACCGACACTATTATAGCAGCCCTGGTAGTACGGCCTACATTGAGGGACAGAATCAAAGAGGCACAGAAGGACGACAAGTTCTTGGACAAGATAAGGGAGCAAGTACATGCAGGCAGTATTAAGGATTTCGCGATAGCTACAGATGGCACTCTCGTGTTTGAAGGGAGGCTCTGTGTCCCGAAGGACGAGACATTGAGAAATGAAATCCTCGAAGAAGCCCATTCCTCACCTTACACTGCACATCCTGGAGGTACAAAGATGTACCAGGACCTACGAAAAGGATCTTTGGTGGAGAAATATGAAGAGATCGATTGGATCGTTTGTTGAAAGATGTATGACCCGTCAGCGGGTGAAAGGCGAGCATCAACGACCGTCGAGTTGTTGAATCCACTTGAGATCCCGGAATGGAAATGGGAGCATATCGCGATGGACTTCGTGGGACTCCCCAAAGCGGTAAGAGGTCATCACGCCATTTGGGTAATAGTTGACCGTTTGACCAAATCAGCTCATTTCCTCCCGATGAAAATGACCTTTAGCATCGACGATGCGGCTCAATTGTATATCAAGGAGATTGTGAGACTTCATGGGGTACCAGTCTCTATTGTATCCGACAGGGACACTAGATTTACATCCAAATTCTGGAAGAGCCTGCAGACAGCTATGGGTACCAGGCTGAATTTTAGCTGCGCTTATCATCCTCAGACGGATGGTCGATCGGAGAGAACTATCTGATTTTGGAGGACATGTTAAGGCGTGTGTGCTAGACCTTGGTGGCGGTGGGAGACACATTTACCATTGGTTGAGTTCGCCTACAACAATAGCTTCCAGGCTACCATTGGAATGGCACCATATGAAGCGCTACATGGCGGGAAGTGTAGATCACCAGATCCATCTTTGGGGCGAAGTCGGTGAAAAGAGGATTTTGGGGCCAGAGATCGTGGAGCGAACTGTTGGAGCTGTGGATAAGATCAGAGAACGAATAAAGATCGCTCAGGATAGACAAAAATCCTATGCCGATAAGAGGAGAAACGACTTACACTTCCAGATTGGAGAGAAAGTTTTCCTTAAGGTAGAACCTATGAAAGGAATTGTAAGATTTTGGAAGAAAGGGAAACTCAGGCCTAGATATATTGGACCTTTCGAAATTCTTGAAAAGATTGGTGATTTGGCCTATCGTTTAGCCCTACCGCCAGAACTTTCAGCAGTTCACAACGTGTTCCATATTTCGATGCTGAGGAAGTATGTCTATGATCCTAGCCACATTATCAACTATGCTTTGCTGGATGTCAACAAAGATTTATCGTACGAAGAAACCCCAGTGGTGATCCTCGAGAGGAAAGTTCAGAAACTGAGAAATAGAGAGATTTCACTTGTTAAAGTTCAGTGGAGTAGACATGGAGAAGAGGAGGCCACTTGGGAAAAGGAAGACGAGATTTTGGCCAAGTATCCGGATATTCTAAATTAAGTAAGTTTAAATTTCGAGGACGAAATTTATTTTAAGTGGGGGAGATTGTAACGACCGCAATAGAAATTTTTTTTAAATGTTCAACACTTTACGACGTCGTTACGACCACTCGCTTAGAATGAGAATTTCAATTAATATATATAGCTTGGCAGAACAAAATAAAGTGAAACTTAATGATTTAATCGGGTCGAAAGTTTATTACGGACCAAAGTAGTTAATCGGGCTTCAAGCCCACCATATTTTCTTTTTGGGCCAACCCAAACTCGAACTCAATCTGTGAGGAACTTTGAAGCGTGAATCTTTCTCGATAGGAACTCCTCTCTGCTGAATTTCCACAACTCACGTCTCTTCTCCCTACTCCCTAAACTTACTTCCTCTCACGTTGAAACCTCCACGACCAAAATCACAACCCGTAATCTCTCAAACTCTCTCTAGCGATTACCTAAGGAGACTTCATCCGCAAGACCAGTTCAGTGATCATTCAAAAATTCAACGACAAGCAACGACTTTCGACTCCGATAATCAACCCCTACGTTCATAGCACACACGGACAAATCACTTGAGCCGACCAGGTAATTCAATTTCTCCATAAACATGATAGTTCTTACTTCAACTGCAGAAATTAATTTATCCCACAATAGAAACACAAACACTGTATCTATATCTTATTATCATCCCTAAAGCGGAATCGAAATATACCCCATTCGACCAATCGTCCATAGAAGTTTAGCCAAATCGAAACAACACACGAACACAAATATGCATCATCATCTTCATCATCATAACCATAATCCTTATCACCTCTGCTCATATCCAAAAAAAAAGGATAGTATGGAGGAGAGACGGGCCGAGAACTCGAGCGAGAACTTCGGCTATGGCATCCTCATCTAATACTCGAAATTTTCTTTTCCATACATCGCTCCCTAGTTGATGATGGAGCGTAGAAGAACCCGATGCTCGAAGTTTGTTGATGAATTTTGGCCGGAAAACCTTCGATTCCGCCGGAAATTCGCACCAAGTTTCAGCCGATTGGTTCCATTCTAACTTCCTCCTCCGTCGGCGGCCACTGCCCCACGCCGCGCTCCTCCTCCGATGGCCACGGGATTGGACTTCCTCCCCTTTTTCCAGTTGAACCCGCGGCTCTCTCTCCCTCTTTCTCTCTGCGAGTGTATCGTGTATGTATGTACGAGAAAGAAGAAAGCCTGGAACCAATTTTGACTTGTGTTGTGAATTTGCACCATTAGTCCACCAAATTTCAATCCCTATTTAATTGATCCCTTAGATTATTAACCATTTTCAAATAAGTTGAAAGTGGTCCCCAGAATTATTATTTTACTTCAATTAACTCCAATTGAATTTATATAATTTGCAATTGAAGTCCCAGTGCCTTTTTAGCTTCAAAACAGTCCCTAAATCACTGATTTCTTTCAACGAGACCCAAATCAAGTTTTAAAAGTTCAATTTCAACCCTTATAGGTTCGATTGAGTTTCGAATTAACCCGAGTAGACTAATTACTTCATTTTCCACCTTCAAATCAATACTTCTATTTAAATTAAGCTCAAAGAAATTTTCAAAGTTACCTTGTAGGCCCTAAAACTTCTAAATAATTATTTAATGACCCGAATAAATTATTAAAGTGCAAATTTTAAGAATAAAATATTAAATTATGTTAATTGTTCTGCTAGGCGCGATTTTACGAGGCCCATTAAGCGCAAGCTATCACATCATCTCTAGCTCAAGGATTTCTACAAGTACTGCTAATTGAGGTGGGGATTACTTTGCAAAGTGTTATTCTTTGTTGACTATATTATATGTTCTACGTGCTTTTATAATTGCGAAATGCATGCTAGTTGTACTATTACGGGATGTCGATGGGGGCATCCAAACTATGTGATGGGCGTCAGTTTCCATCTTCCACAGGATGTCGTTGGGGGCATCCAAACTATGTGATGGGCGCCAGTTTCCATCTTCTACGGGGTGTCGCCAGTTACACCCACCTTCACTTCTCGCTATGCACACAGTAGCTGCGTGTATGGCGTGTGATATGGTTGTTGATTTTTGGTCTGTTTTCCCCATCGAGTATGACTTCGTTGTACTCATCCCTTTATTTTAAAATATTTTTTCAGATTGAGGAGCTCGGCGTGGCGCGGCTCAAGCGTGGCATTTTCAAGACTTTTAAATTCATTTTATTCGAACTATTTAGTTTTGAACATTCTTAAGCTGCTAGTAGTCATTGGATCTTTATTTTTCCACATTGTAGGGATTTGAATATTGAGTTGTTCATTTTCCAAAGCGTATTTATATACTTAGAATATTTAACTCTTTTCATTTTATTTTAAAAAAAAAAAAGAAAAGTTTATCGAATCTCGTGCTTATCGAAATCTCGTGTTTAGGTCAAAGTTTTAGATCATTTAGTAGCGCTCAGGCTTTCTCGAAGTTGGGGTGTTGCTGATTTAATTATCGAGCAGGGTTTACCTTTACGTAGACCATAAGAAAAAAAAAAAATTACTTAAAGGAACTACTTTCGATGAATGCCCGCTTCGCCACGCTACGTCGACTCCGAAAAGGTAAAGGAAGAGATTTATTTTGAAAGAATATTATTTTGTAAATTGGGAGATGAGGGTTGGGTACAACATGAGAAGTTAAGCTATGAAACCTTCTTGCACTCAAATGTTATGAAATGTTAAAAGTTGTTTAGCCTCGTGCGATACATGAATATATATATTTTTACGTAGTTGTATCCATGGTACCTTATCTCTTCTGCATTAATTGAGCTCGAGCATGTGATGTTAGT
Source organism: Jasminum sambac (assembly GCA_018223645.1). Taxonomy (NCBI): domain Eukaryota; kingdom Viridiplantae; phylum Streptophyta; class Magnoliopsida; order Lamiales; family Oleaceae; genus Jasminum; species Jasminum sambac. Next base: position 34,644,275 of record CP073648.1, read on the forward strand.
TTGTGTACCTTTGAGAAAATTTTGAAACTTAGTCCTCGAATTTAGACTAAAATGAATTAGAAACTTCACCTAGCGGCCTCTTTCCATAATTGGTACGACAGACATGGTCGCTACTCAGCGGACTGACTAGGAAGTCCATTCGCCGAAGACCCCTTTCGCAGAATGGCGCGATTATGACGGGTATGTGTGGCGATGAACTACACCCTGAGACACATATCACGGAGATCTTTGGGGTTGTGGGTTCTTTGCAAGGAGGAAGTGTCATCCGACTACATCGCAGACGCCATCCTTCGTCTCATAGAGACGTTGCCTGATGACTGGGACGAGATTGCTCACGACGTCCTCATGGAAATGCAGGAGGTCTTTGGGGATCTTCCCCTAGCCGTTTGCTACCGGGAGTTCACAAAGAGATTGCTCGAGAGGCTCGACGATGAGCAAGCGTTGGCAGAAGACGACCCCATGGGAGATGCTTGGCCTGAAGCGAACCAAACTTTTGGACGCACCTCCAGTCGACTCGGACTCAGATGATGACTTCTACAAGAAACTTTGGGATGATTAGAGTCTCTCAGGGTGGTAGCTAGTAGGATTTTATTCATTTGTTTGGATGATGTTTAGTCAAGTGTTCAGTAGGCTTAATTCATTTGATTCAGTAGGATTATGATGCATGTGTGCTCCTTTGAGGTTGGGGCTATGGATCTTGAACATTCGTTGCTCGTTCACTATTTTCTTTCTTATCGAAACTTGAGTTGATAATAAATAAATAAGATTTATAATTGCTGATTGGTTCCTTGAGTTTGTTGTCCATTAATCCTTGAGATAGTATTCCTCTGTAACAAGTTGAATGAATGCTAAATCAACTCTTATTTTGGTTGATTAAGGAAATGGCACGCAACAACACACAAGTGGCCTTCTTCGTGACTTGTTGAGGGCGTGCAGAGCTCAATCGCCAGAACAACAATCGAGAACCGACGACAATAACGAGTCACGGGTAACCCACCGCCTCGTCCGATGCCACGGTCAGGTTATTGGTGAGTTTCGACGCTATAAGCCTCCATCCTTCAATGGGAGAGATGGCCCTTGGCGTGGAAGAATGGCTACGGGGTTTAGAGCGCATTTTTAAGCACATGGCTCTCCAGGATGCCCTAAAGGTGTCATGTGGGAGTTTATCTTTGACCGAGGATGCCGGTCATTGGTGGGAATCTCATCAACGCTCCTTAGCGAGGTGACCGGCGTGCCATGACCTGGATGCTATTTAAGGAGGTGGTGATGGAAAAGTACCTACCCAGGAGCTCAGTGATGAGAAAGAGCGAGAATTCATCAATCTTAGGCAAGGGAAGATGACCCTTGTTGATTGAGTATGAAAGGAAGTTTGAGCAGATGTCACCGTTGGGCTCCCGGTGGTGAATCGACATCACTAAGGCGGAAAAGGTTTGAGAGAGGCCTACGACCGAAATTGGGGGCATCTTGTGCGCTCGCGACTTTCCCACCTATGCCCAGGTTGTAGGCGGCGACATTGTGGCTTCCCACCTGAAACTAGATCAGACCGCGCTGCAGACCGGAGATTCGTCCGGGAAACGAAAGTGGAATGGCCAAGAGAAAGGAAAGGGTAAGTTCCAGAACAGGAGAGGAAGATCAGGAGGAGACTCTAGGGGAAAGAATGACACTGGCATGAAAGACAAGCCAACATGCCCTAAGTGTGGAAAGCGCCACGGAGGAGAATGTCTATACGGTTCAGGAGTGTGCTATCGCTGCAAGAAGCCAGGGTACCTGATTGGTGACTGCCCCGAGGGTAAGAGCGAAGACACTCGAAAGAAGGGGAATGCCAGAGTGTTTGCACTTACTCAGCAGGAGGCTGAGCATGGGACGGACGTGATCACAGGTATGTTACAAGTATTTGATATACCTGCCATCATGTTGTTTGACTCTGGTGCTACGCATTCATTCATATCCGCTAGTTTTCGTGCTAAGCTTGGAAATCTGTGTGAAAACGTGAATGATGACCTAGAGGTTAGCATCCCTTGAGGAGTAACGATTAGTGTTAAACGGAAAGCTAGAGCGGTTAAATTTGAACTTGAAGGAAAGAACTTAGAGGCTGACTTGTATGTGATTGACATGAAAGACTTCGATGTTATATTAGGAATGGACTGGCTTAGTAGTAACTATGCCACTATAAAGTGTCGCGAGAAAGAGATACTCTTCCAGAAGCCTGGGGAGAAGGATTTCTCTTTCTTTGGGCGAAAGGTTGGAACCACACCCGAATCGTATCGGCATTGAAGGCGATAGGATGTTGAAGAAGGGTACTGCCAGGGTACTTGGTAAACATGGTTGGTACACGGCCGTGACGAGCTAACCAGATGGACGTGCTAGTGGTGCGAGATTTTGTGGACGTGTTCCCTGAAGACTTACCAGGGATACCCCCTGATAGACATGTGGAGTTTGCTATCAAATTGGTACCTGGAGCCGCACCCGTGTCCAAAGCACCGTATAGGATGGCACCGAAGGAACTCCAAGAATTGAAAGTGCAGCTACAAGAGTTACTAGACAAAGGTTTCATCCGACCTAGTGTGTCTCCTTGGGGAGCACTAGTGCTCTTCGTAAAGAAGAAAGATGGATCGATGAGGATGTGCATCGACTATAGAGAATTGAACCGTCTTACAGTCAAGAATAAGTACCCGTTGCCCCGAATAGAGGATTTATTCGACCAGTTGAGAGGTTCCAGTGTATTCTCTAAGATCGATCTGAGGTCAGGTTATCACCAGCTCAAGATCAAAGAAAATGACGTACCCAAGACCGCATTCCGGACGCGATATGGTCACTACGAGTTCACTGTAATGCCGTTTGGGTTGACTAATGCACCAGCCGTCTTCATGGACTTAATGAACCGTGTCTTCCATCCGTACCTTGATCGGTTCGTTATAGTTTTCATTGATGATATACTGGTGTACTCAAGGGATAAGGCACAACATGAGGAGCATCTCAGTATGGTATTACAGACTCTTCGCGAGGAGAGGTTATACGCTAAGTTCAAGAAGTGCGAGTTTTGGCTCGATCGCATTGGCTTTTTGGGGCACGTTGTTACTGCCAATGGTATCGAAGTCGACCCAGCCAAGGTTGAGGCGGTTTCAAATTGGAGTACGCCAATAAATGTGGGTGAAGTTCGCAGTTTCTTAGGCTTAGCTGGTTACTATCGAAGATTCATCGAAGGATTTTCTAAGATAGCTAGTCCCTTGACACAGTTGACTCGGAAGGGAGTGGAGTTCAAGTGGACAGACAAATGTGAGAAGAGCTTTCAGGTGCTTAAACAGAAACTGATGTCAGCTCCAGTGTTGGCGATCCCAGAGGGATCCGAGGGATTTGTGATCTACAGCGATGCATCCAAACAAGGATTGGGTTGCGTATTGATGCAACACGGGAAAGTGATCGCCTATGCCTCTAGACAGTTAAAAACTCATGAGCAGAACTATCCAACACACGATTTGGAACTGGCCGCGGTAGTTCATGCTCTGAAGATCTGGCGACACTATCTCTATGGCAGCAAGTGTGAGATATACACTGATCATAAGAGCCTCAAGTATTTCTTCACTTAGAAAGAGTTGAACATGAGGCAAAGGAGATGGTTAGAGTTGGTTAAGGACTACGACTGTGCGATCCTCTACCACCCGGGTAAGGCTAATGTCGTGGGCCGACGCTACCGAGCGTAAAGACGAGGAGTTGGTCGCCTTTGCCGACCGCCAAGAACGGTGATTAAGGATTTTGCCAATATGAGAATTGAAGTTGTGACCCATCCGCGTCGCACCGACACTATTATAGCAGCCCTGGTAGTACGGCCTACATTGAGGGACAGAATCAAAGAGGCACAGAAGGACGACAAGTTCTTGGACAAGATAAGGGAGCAAGTACATGCAGGCAGTATTAAGGATTTCGCGATAGCTACAGATGGCACTCTCGTGTTTGAAGGGAGGCTCTGTGTCCCGAAGGACGAGACATTGAGAAATGAAATCCTCGAAGAAGCCCATTCCTCACCTTACACTGCACATCCGGGAGGTACAAAGATGTACCAGGACCTACGAAAAGGATACTGGTGGAGAAATATGAAGAGATCGATTGGATCGTTTGTTGAAAGATGTATGACCTGTCAACGGGTGAAAGCTGAGCATCAACGACCGTCAGGGTTGTTGAATCCACTTGAGATCCCGGAATGGAAATGGGAGCATATCGCGATGGACTTCGTTGTGGGACTCCCCAAAACGGTAAGAGGTCATCACGCCATTTGGGTAATAGTTGACCGTTTGACCAAATCAGCTCATTTCCTCCCAGTGAAAATGACCTTTAGCATCGACCAGTACGCTCAATTGTATATCAAGGAGATTGTGAGACTTCATGGGGTACCGGTCTCTATTGTATCCGGCAGGGGACACTAGATTTACATCCAAAGTGCGGAAGAGCTGCAGGCAGACTATGGGTACCAGCTGAATTTTAGCATCGCTTATCATCCTCAGGCGGATGGTTAGTCGGAGAGAACTATACAGATTTTGGAGGACATGTTAAGAGCGTGTGTGCTAGACCTTGGTGGTAGCTGGGAGACACATTTACCATTGGTTGAGTTCGCCTACAACAATAGCTTCCAGGCTACCATTGGAATGGCACCATATGAAGCGCTACATGGCAGAAGTGTAGATCACCCAGTCCTTTGGGGACGAAGTCGGTGAAAAGAGGATTTTGGGGCCAGAGATCGTGGAGCGGACTGTTGGAGCTGTGGATAAGATCAGAGAACGAATAAAGATCGCTCAGGATAGACAAAAATCCTATGCCGATAAGAGGAGAAAGGACTTACACTTCCAGATTGGAGAGAAAGTTTTCCTTAAGGTAGCACCTATGAAAGGAATTGTAAGATTTGGGAAGAAAGGAAACTTCAGGCCTAGATATATTGGACCTTTCGAAATTCTTGAAAAGATTGGTGATTTGGCCTATCGTTTAGCCCTACCGCCAGAACTTTTAGCAATTCACAACGTGTTCCATATTTCGATGCTGAGGAAGTATGTCTATGATCCTAGCCACATTATCAACTATGCTTTGCTGGATGTCAACAAAGATTTATCGTACGAAGAAACCCAGTGGTGATCCTCGAGAGGAAAGTTCAGAAACTGAGAAATAGAGAGATTTCACTTGTTAAAGTTCAGTGGAGTAGACATGGAGAAGAGGAGGCCACTTGGGAAAAGGAAGACGAGATTTTGGCCAAGTATCCGGATATTCTAAATTAAGGAAGTTTAAATTTCGAGGACGAAATTTATTTTAAGTGGGGGAGATTGTAACGACCGCAATAGAAATTTTTTTAAATGTTCAACACTTTACGACGTCGTTACGACCACTCGCTTAGAATGAGAATTTCAATTAATATATATAGCTTGGCAGAACAAAATAAAGTGAAACTTAATGATTTAATCGGGTCGAAATTTTATTACGGACCAAAGTAGTTAATCGGGCTTCAAGCCCACCATATTTTCTTTTTGGGCCAACCCAAACTCGAACTCAATCTGTGAGGAACTTTGAAACGTGAATCTTTTTACTGATAGGAACTCCTCTCTCTGCGGAATTTCCACAACTCACGTCTCTTCTCCCTACTCCCTAAACTTACTTCCTCTCACGTTGAAACCTCCTGACCAAAATCACAACCCGTAATCTCTCAAACTCTCTCTAGCAGTACTAAGGAGACTTCATCTGCAAGACCCAGTTCCCAGTGATCATTCAAAAATTCAACAGCAAGCAACAGCTTTCGACTCCCAGTAATCAACCCCACGTTCATAGCACACAAAGACAAATCACGAGCCGACCAGGTAATTCAATTTCTCCATAAACATGATAGTTCTTACTTCACTGCAGAAATTAATTTATCCCACAATAGAAACACAAACAACTTTGTATCTATATCTTATTATCATCCCTAAAGCGGAATCGAAATATACCCCATTCGACCAATCGTCCATAGAAGTTTAGCCAAACCGAAACAACACACGAACACAAATATGCATCATCATCTTCATCATCATAACCATAATCCTTATCACCTCTGCTCATATCCAAAAAAAAAAAAAAAGGATAGTATGGAGGAGAGACGGGGCCGAGAACTTCGAGCCGAGAACTTCGGCTATGGCATCCTCATCTAATACTGAAATTTTCTTCCATACATCGCTCCCTAGTTGATGATGGAGCGTAGAAGAACCCGATGCTCGAAGTTTGTTGATGAATTTTGGCCGGAAAACCTTCGATTCCGCCGGAAATTCGCACCAAGTTTCAGCCGATTGGTTCCATTCTAACTTCCTCCTCCGTCGGCGGCCACTGCCCCACGCCGCGGCGGCTCCTCCTCCGATGGCCACGGGATTGGACTTCCTCCCCTTTTTCCAGTTGAACCCGCGGCTCTCTCTCCCTCTTTCTCTCTGCGAGTGTATCGTGTATGTATGTACGAAAGAAGAAAGCCTGGAACCAATTTTGACTTGTGTTGTGAATTTGCACCATTAGTCCACAAAATTTCAATCCCTATTTAATTGATCCCTTAGATTATTAACCATTTTCAAATAAGTTGAAAGTGGTCCCCAGAATTATTATTTTACTTCAATTAACTCCAATTGAATTTATATAATTTGCAATTGAAGTCTCCAGGTGCCTTTTTAGCTTCAAAACAGTCCCTAAATCACTGATTTCTTTCAACCAGACCCAAATCAAGTTTTAAAAGTTCAATTTCAACCCTTATAGGTTCGATTGAGTTTCGAATTAACCCGAGTAGACTAATTACTTCATTTTCCACCTTCAAATCAATACTTCTATTTAAATTAAGCTCAAAGCAATTTTCAAAGTTACCTTGTAGGCCCTAAAACTTCTAAATAATTATTTAATGACCCGAATAAATTATTAAACTGCAAATTTTAAGAATAAAATATTAAATTATGTTAATTGTTCCGCTAGGCGCGATTTTTACGAGGCACATTAGCGCAAGCTATCACATCATCTCTAGCTCAAGGATTTCTACAAGTACTGCTAATTGAGGTGGGGATTACTTTGCAAAGTGTTATTCTTAGTTGACCATATTTTATGTTCTACGTGCTTTTATAATTGCGAAATGCATGCTAGTTGTACTATTACGGGATGTCGATGGGGGCATCCAAACTATGTGATGGGCGTCAGTTTCCATATTCCACAGGATGTCGTTGGGGGCATCCAAACTATGTGATGGGCGCCAGTTTCCATCTTCTACGGGGTGTCGCCAGTTACACCCACCTTTACTTATCGCTATGCACACGGTTGTAATGCGTGTATGTATGACGTGTGATATGGTTGACTGATTTTTGGCTGTTTTCCCCACTGAGTACGACTTTGTTGTACTCATCCCTTTATTTTAAAATATTTTTTTTTCAGATTGAGGAGCTCGACGTGGGCGCGGCGGCAAGCGTGGCATTTTCAAGACTTTTAAATTCATTTTATTCGAACTATTTAGTTTTGAACATTCTTAAACTGCTAGTAGTCATTGGATCTTTATTTTTCCACATTGTAGGGATTTCGAATATTGAGTTGTTCATTTTCCGGAAACGTATTTATATACTTAGAATATTTAACTCTTTTCATTTTATTTTAAAAAAAAAAAAAAGAAAAGTTTATCGGAATCTCGTGCTTATCGAAATCTCGTGTTTAGGTCAAAGTTTTAGATCATTTAGTAGCGCTCCGGCTTTCTCGAAGTTGGGGTGTTACAGTTTGGTATCAGAGCCCGGGTTTACCTTTCTGTAGACCTGCAAGAAAAAAAATTACTTAAAGGAACTACTTTCGATGAATGCCCGCTTCGCCACGCTACGTCGACTCCGAAAAGGTAAAGGAAGAGATTTATTTTCGAAAGAATATTATTTTGTAAATTGGAAGATGAGGGTTGGGTACAACATGAGAAGTTAAGCTATGAAACCTTACTGCACTCAAATGTTATGAAATGTGAAAAGTTGTTTAGCCTCGTGCAGTACATGAATATATATATTTTTCTGTAGTTGTATCCATGGTACCTTATCTCTTCCTGCATTAATTGAGCTCGAGCATGTGATGTTAGTTTGTGTACCTTTGAGAAAATTTTGAAACTTAGTCCTCGAATTTAGACTAAAATGAATTAGAAACTTCACCTAACTGGCCTCTTTCCATAATTGGTACGACAGACATGGCTGCTACTCAACGGACAGCTAGGAAGTCTGTTCGCCGAAGACCCCTTTCGCAGGAATGGCGCGATTATGACGGGTATGTGTGGCCGATGAACTACACCCTGAGACAGCATATCCTGGAGATGCTGGGGTTGTGGGTTGATGCAAGGAGGAAGGGTCATCCGACTACATCGCTTGACGCCATCCTTCGTCTCATAGAGACGTTGCCTGATGACTGGGATGAGATTGCTCACGACGTCCTCATGGAAATGCAGGAGGTCTTTGGGGATCTTCCCCTAGCCGTTTGCTACCGGGAGTTCACAAAGAGATTGCTCGAGAGGCTCGACGATGAGCAAGCGTTGGCAGAAGACGACCCCATGGGAGATGCTCGGCCCACAGAGCGAACCAAACGTTTGGACGCACCTCCAGTCGACTCGGACTCAGATGATGACTTCTACAAGAAACTTTGGGATGATTAGAGTCTCTCAGGGTGGTAGCTAGTAGGATTTTATTCATTTGTTTGGATGATGTTTAGTCAAGTGTTCAGTAGGCTTAATTCATTTGATTCAGTAGGATTATGATGCATGTGTGCTCCTTTGAGGTTGGGGCTATGGATCTTGAACATTCGTTGCTCGTTCACTATTTTGTTTCTTATCGAAACTTGAGTTGATAATAAATAAATAAGATTTATAATTGCTGATTGGTTCCTTGAGTTTGTTGTCCATTAATCCTTGAGATAGTATTCCTCTGTAACAAGTTGAATGAATGCTAAATCAACTCTTATTTTGGTTGATTAAGGAAATGGCACGCAACAACACACAAGCTGGCCTTCTTCGTGACTTGTTGAGGGCCGTACAGGAGCTCAATCAGCAGAACAACAATCAGAACCAGCACGACAATAACCAGAATGCGGGTAACCCACCGCCTCGTGCTGATGCCACCAGTCAGGTTATTGGTGAGTTTCGACGCTATAAGCCTCCTTCCTTCAATGGGAGAGATGGCCCCTTGGCAGCGGAAGAATGGCTACGGGGTTTAGAGCGCATTTTTAAGCACATGGCTCTCCAGGATGCCCTAAAGGTGTCATGTGCGGAGTTTATCTTTGACCAGGAGGCCGGTCATTGGTGGGAATCTCATCAACGCTCCTTAAGCGAGGCCGACCGGCGTGCCATGACCTGGATGCTATTTAAGGAGGTGGTGATGGAAAAGTACCTACCAGGAGCTCGTGATGAGAAAGAGGCGAAATTCATCAATCTTAGGCAAGGGAAGATGACCCTTGTTGAGTATGAAAGGAAGTTTGAGCAGATGTCTCGTTGGGCTCCTAGGCTGGTGGATACTGACATCACTAAGGCCAGAAGGTTTGAGAGAGGCCTACGACCCGAAATTGGGGGCATACTTGTCGCTCACAGCTTTCCCACCTATGCCCAGGTTGTGAGGCAGGCGCACATTGTGGCTTCCCGTCTGAAACTAGATCGATCAAGGCCGCAGACAGGAGATTCGTCAGGAAGCGAAAGTGGAATGGCCAAGAGAAAGGAAAGGGTAAGTTCGAGCAGGAGAGGAAGATCGGGGAGGAGACTCTAGGGGAAAGAATGACACTGGCATGAAAGACAAGCCAACATGCCCTAAGTGTGGAAAGCGCCACGGAGGAGAATGTTTATATGGTTCAGGAGTGTGCTATCGCTGCAAGAAGCCAGGGCACCTGATTGATCGCCAGGGTAAGAGCGAAGACACTTTCGAAAGAAGGGGAATGCGAGTGTTTGCACTTACTCGGCAGAGGTCGAGCATGGGACGGACGTGATCACGGGTATGTTACAAGTATTTGATATACACCGCCATCATGTTGTTTGACTCGGTGCTACGCATTCATTCATATCCGCTAGTTTTCGTGCTAAGCTTGGAAATTGTGAAAACGTGAATGATGACCTAGAGGTTAGCATCCCTTCAGAGTAACGATTAGTGTTAAGCGGAAAGCTAGAGCGGTTAAATTTGAACTTGAAGGAAAGAACTTAGAGGCTGACTTGTATGTGATTGACATGAAAGACTTCGATGTTATATTAGGAATGGACTGGCTTAGTAGTAACTATGCCACTATAAAGTGTCGCGAGAAAGAGATACTCTTCCAGAAGCCTGGGGAGAAGGATTTCTCTTTCTTTGGGGCGAAGGTTGGAACCACACCCCGAATCGTATCAGCATTGAAGGCAGATAGGATGTTGAAGAAGGGTACCTGCCAGGGGTACTTGGTAAACATGGTTGGTACACAGCCGACGGAGCTAACCCCGATGGACGTGCTAGTGGTGCGAGATTTTGTGGACGTGTTCCCTGAAGACTTACCAGGGATACCCCCTGATAGACATGTGGAGTTTGCTATCAAATTGGTACCTGGAGCCGCACCCGTGTCCAAAGCACCGTATAGGATGGCACCGAAGGAACTCCAAGAATTGAAAGTGCAGCTACAAGAGTTACTAGACAAAGGTTTCATCCGACCCAGTGTGTCTCCTTGGGGAGCACCAGTGCTCTTCGTAAAGAAGAAAGATGGATCGATGAGGATGTGCATCGACTATAGAGAATTGAACCGTCTTACAGTCAAGAATAAGTACCCGTTGCCCCGAATAGAGGATTTATTCGACCAGTTGAGAGGTTCCAGTGTATTCTCTAAGATCGATCTGAGGTCAGGTTATCACCAACTCAAGATCAAAGAAAATGACGTACCCAAGACCGCATTCCGGACGCGATATGGTCACTACGAGTTCACTGTAATGCCGTTTGGGTTGACTAATGCACCAGCCGTCTTCATGGACTTAATGAACCGTGTCTTCCATCCGTACCTTGATCGGTTCGTTATAGTTTTCATTGATGATATACTGGTGTACTCAAGGGATAAGGCACAACATGAGGAGCATCTCAGTATGGTATTACAGACTCTTCGCCAGGAGAGGTTATACGCTAAGTTCAAGAAGTGCGAGTTTTGGCTCGATCGCATTGGCTTTTTGGGGCACGTTGTTACTGCCAATGGTATCGAAGTCGACCCAGCCAAGGTTGAGGTGGTTTCAAATTGGAGTACGCCAATAAATGTGGGTGAAGTTCGCAGTTTCTTAGGCTTAGCTGGTTACTATCGAAGATTCATCGAAGGATTTTCTAAGATAGCTAGTCCCTTGACACAGTTGACTCGGAAGGGAGTGGAGTTCAAGTGGACAGACAAATGTGAGAAGAGCTTTCAGGTGCTTAAACAGAAACTGATGTCAGCTCCAGTGTTGGCGATCCCAGAGGGATCCGAGGGATTTGTGATCTACAGCGATGCATCCAAACAAGGATTGGGTTGCGTATTGATGCAACACGGGAAAGTGATCGCCTATGCCTCTAGACAGTTAAAAACTCATGAGCAGAACTATCCAACACACGATTTGGAACTGGCCGCGGTAGTTCATGCTCTGAAGATCTGGCGACACTATCTCTATGGCAGCAAGTGTGAGATATACACTGATCATAAGAGCCTCAAGTATTTCTTCACTCAGAAAGAGTTGAACATGAGGCAAAGGAGATGGTTAGAGTTGGTTAAGGACTACGACTGTGCGATCCTCTACCACCCGGGTAAGGCTAATGTCGTGGCCGACGCGCTGAGCAGAAAGACGAGGAGCCAGTTGGCTGCCTTGCCGACTGGCCAAGAACAGCTGATTAAGGATTTTGCCAATATGAGAATTGAAGTTGTGACCCATCCGCGTCGCACCGACACTATTATAGCAGCCCTGGTAGTACGGCCTACATTGAGGGACAGAATCAAAGAGGCACAGAAGGACGACAAGTTCTTGGACAAGATAAGGGAGCAAGTACATGCAGGCAGTATTAAGGATTTCGCAATAGCTACAGATGGCACTCTCGTGTTTGAAGGGAGGCTCTGTGTCCCGAAGGACGAGACATTGAGAAATGAAATCCTCGAAGAAGCCCATTCTTCACCTTACACTGCACATCCGGGAGGTACAAAGATGTACCAGGACCTACGAAAAGGATACTGGTGGAGAAATATGAAGAGATCGATTGGATCGTTTGTTGAAAGATGTATGACCTGTCAACGGGTGAAAGCTGAGCATCAACGACCGTCAGGGTTGTTGAATCCACTTGAGATCCCGGAATGGAAATGGGAGCATATCGCGATGGACTTCGTTGTGGGACTCCCAAAAACGGTAAGAGGTCATCACGCCATTTGGGTAATAGTTGACCGTTTGACCAAATCAGCTCATTTCCTCCCAGTGAAAATGACCTTTAGCCTCGACCAGTACGCTCAATTTTATATCAAGGAGATTGTGAGACTTCATGGGGTACCAGTCTCTATTGTATCCGACAGGGACACTAGATTTACATCCAAATTCTGGAAGAGCCTGCAGACAGCTATGGGTACCAGGCTGAATTTTAGCACTGCTTATCATCCTCAGACGGATGGTCAGTCGGAGAGAACTATACAGATTTTGGAGGACATGTTAAGAGCGTGTGTGCTAGACCTTGGTGGCAGCTGGGAGACACATTTACCATTGGTTGAGTTCGCCTACAACAATAGCTTCCAGGCTACCATTGGAATGGCACCATATGAAGCGCTATATGGCAGGAAGTGTAGATCACCAGTCCACTGGGACGAAGTCGGTGAAAAGAGGATTTTGGGGCCAGAGATCGTGGAGCGAACTGTTGGAGCTGTGGATAAGATCAGAGAACGAATAAAGATCGCTCAGGATAGACAAAAATCCTATGCCGATAAGAGGAGAAAGGACTTACACTTCCAGATTGGAGAGAAAGTTTTCCTTAAGGTAGCACCTATGAAAGGAATTGTAAGATTTGGGAAGAAAGGGAAACTCAGGCCTAGATATATTGGACCTTTCGAAATTCTTGAAAAGATTGGTGATTTGGCCTATCGTTTAGCCCTACCGCCAGAACTTTCAGCAGTTCACAACGTGTTCCATATTTCGATGCTGAGGAAGTATGTCTATGATCCTAGCCACATTATCAACTATGCTTTGCTGGATGTCAACAAAGATTTATCGTACGAAGAAACCCCAGTGGTGATCCTCGAGAGGAAAGTTCAGAAACTGAGAAATAGAGAGATTTCACTTGTTAAAGTTCAGTGGAGTAGACATGGAGAAGAGGAGGCCACTTGGGAAAAGGAAGACGAGATTTTGGCCAAGTATCCGGATATTCTAAATTAAGTAAGTTTAAATTTCGAGGACGAAATTTATTTTAAGTGGGGGAGATTGTAACGACCGCAATAGAAAATTTTTAAATGTTCAACACTTTACGACGTCGTTACGACCACTCGCTTAGAATGAGAATTTCAATTAATATATATAGCTTGGCAGAACAAAATAAAGTGAAACTTAATGATTTAATCGGGTCGAAATTTTATTACGGACCAAAGTAGTTAATCGGGCTTCAAGCCCACCATATTTTCTTTTTGGGCCAACCCAAACTCGAACTCAATCTGTCAGGAACTTTGAAACGTGAATCTTTTTACTGATAGGAACTCCTCTCTCTGCTGAATTTCCACAACTCACGTCTCTTCTCCCTACTCCCTAAACTTACTTCCTCTCACGTTGAAACCTCCACAGCCAAAATCACAACCCGTAATCTCTCAAACTCTCTCTAGCAGTACCTAAGGAGACTTCATCTGCAAGACCCAGTTCCCAGTGATCATTCAAAATTCAACGACAACAACGACTTTCGACTCGATAATCAACCCCTACGCTCATAGCACACAAAGACAAATCACAGCGAGCCGACCAGGTAATTCAATTTCTCCATCGCTTATGATAGTTCTTACTTCACTGCAGAAATTAATTTATCCCACAATAGAAACACAAACACTGTATCTATATCTTATTATCATCCCTAAAGCGGAATCGAAATATACCCCATTCGACCAATCGTCCATAGAAGTTTAGCCAAATCGAAACAACACACGAACACAAATATGCATCATCATCTTCATCATCATAACCATAATCCTTATCACCTTTGCTCATATCCAAAAAAAAAAAAAAAAGGATAGTATGGAGGAGAGACGGGGCCGAGAACTCGAGCCGAGAACTCGGCAATGGCATCCTCATCTAATACTCGAAATTTTCTTCCATACATCGCTCCCTAGTTGATGATGGAGCGTAGAAGAACCCGATGCTCGAAGTTTGTTGATGAATTTTGGCCGGAAAACCTTCGATTCCGCCGGAAATTCGCACCAAGTTTCAGCCGATTGGTTCCATTCTAACTTCCTCTTCCGTCGGCGGCCACTGCCCCACGCCGTGGCGGCTCCTCCTCCGATGGCCACGGGATTGGACTTCCTCCCCTTTTTCCAGTTGAACCCGCGGCTCTCTCTCCCTCTTTCTCTCTACGAGTGTATCGTGTATGTATGTACGAGAAAGAAGAAAGCCTGGAACCAATTTTGACTTGTGTTGTGAATTTGCACCATTAGTCCACCAAATTTCAATCCCTATTTAATTCAGTCCCTTAGATTATTAACCATTTTCAAATAAGTTGAAAGTGGTCCCCAGAATTATTATTTTACTTCAATTAACTCCAATTGAATTTATATAATTTGCAATTGAAGTCCCCAGGTGCCTTTTTAGCTTCAAAACAGTCCCTAAATCACTGATTTCTTTCAACTAGACCCAAATCAAGTTTTAAAAGTTCAATTTCAACCCTTATAGGTTCGATTGAGTTTCGAATTAACCCGAGTAGACTAATTACTTCATTTTCCACCTTCAAATCAATACTTCTATTTAAATTAAGCTCAAAGAAATTTTCAAAGTTACCTTGTAGGCCCTAAAACTTCTAAATAATTATTTAATGACCCGAATAAATTATTAAAGTGCAAATTTTAGGAATAAAATATTAAATTATGTTAATTGTTACGCTAGGCGATTTTACGAGGCGTTAAGCGCAAGCAATCACATCATCTCTAGCTCAAGGATTTCTACAAATGCGCTAATTGAGGTGGGGATTACTTTGCAAAGTGTTATTCTTAGTTGACCATGTTATATGTTCTACGTGCTTTTATAATTGCGAAATGCATGCTAGTTGTACTATTACGGGATGTCGATGGGGGCATCCAAACTATGTGATGGGCGTCAGTTTCCATCTTCCACAGGATGTCGTTGGGGGCATCCAAACTATGTGATGGGCGCCAGTTTCCATCTTCTACGGGGTGTCGCCAGTTACACCCACCTTTACTTCTCGCTATGCACACGGTTGTAACTGCGTGTATGACGTGTGATATGGTTGACTGATTTTTGGCTGTTTTCCCCACTGAGTATGACTTCGTTGTACTCATCCCTTTATTTTAAAATATTTTTTTTCAGATTGAGGAGCTCGACGTGGGCGCGGCGGCAAGCGTGGCATTTTCAAGACTTTTAAATTCATTTTATTCGAACTATTTAGTTTTGAACATTCTTAAACTGCTAGTAGTCATTGGATCTTTATTTTTCCACATTGTAGGGATTTCGAATATTGAGTTGTTCATTTTCCGGAAACGTATTTATATACTTAGAATATTTAACTCTTTTCATTTTATTTAAAAAAAAAAAAAGGAAAAGTTTATCGGAATCTCGTGCTTATCGAAATCTCGTGTTTAGGTCAAAGTTTTAGATCATTTAGTAGCGCTCCGGCTTTCTCGAAGTTGGGGTGTTACAATATATGATCAATTTTTTAAGTCATTAATACAAATCGACACAGTATTTTAAAGTATTAAGGTAAATCCGTGGATTTATTGTACTTTTTTTCACAACATTAATTTATTTTCCTTGGATCATTTAGTTTTTATAACAATATGTTCATTGTGAAAATTAATGGCATTTCTTTACTTCTTTTGTATGGTTGATTATATTTTTAGTTCACATAATTTGTTACAATTGGAAAGTCCAATATACTTTATAATTTTTTTCCAATAAATTAATTTGTAATGCAACTATTGTTGTTTACAAGTATAAAATAAATTAAAATATGAATCAACCTAATTCGATCGAGTGCTTCTGATAAGTTGTTGCAACAACTATTCTTTTCTTCAAAGTGATAACTTTTTTCTCCCTCTCTCTCTTTTTTCTCATTCATTTTTTATATCATTAGGTTGGGACGACACAATTTTAAAAATAGTAAATGTAAATTTATGGATTGATCGTATTTTCTTCAAACGATTAAATTTTCCTCTTGGATCATTTATTTTTTGTGCCCACATGGAAAATTCTTTTTAATTGTGAAAGAATTCCAATAAAAAAAGTGTTGGATGCACACTATTAAATTTTTTTTATTTTTTATATAATCAATTTTTTAAACCATTAATAGAAGTTGATACAATATTTTGAATTATAATAGTAAGTCAATGGATTGATCGTACTTTCCTCACACTATTAATTTTTTTCTTTGGATTATTTGGTTATGTTCATTGTGAATTGTACTTTTTTTGTACGATTGATTAATACTTTTAGTTTACATAATTCGTTATTACAAAAATCCAATAAACTTTTTAATTTTTTGCAGTAGATAAATTTGTAATGCAATTATTACTATTTACAAGTATCAAATAAATTAAAATCATAATTGACCCACTTTGATGGATTATTTGTGATAAATTGTTAAAATAATTATTATTTCCTCGTACTGATAATTTTTTTTGTATCATTAATTTTTTATACCTTTTGGTTGAGTCGACATAATTTTTTAAATTGTAAAGGTGAATTCGTCGATTGATTGTATTTTATTCGCATTTTTTTTCCGTGGAACATTTATTTTTGTGCCAAAATGTTCACATATTAACTTCATAAATTAGTGCCTCATTGGTCTAACGGACACCTCAATCATGAATTAATGTTATTAGTTACGCAAAATTGAAGTAGAAAAGTTAAGAATATGAATTGTGTTCTTATTCTAATTGTATCATAATGAATTGTTGAATAAATATATATGGAAAAAAAAGAAATGAGAGATTTAAAACTAAAAGTACATATTTATTGAGTTAAATTATCAACGATTAGATTTAAAATTGTAATGATCCAATGAGTACTTACACCATCATCTTTGTGATGGATCGATTTGGAATAAGATAAATTACATTATATTTTATTATTTTTATTTTTCTAATTCATATAGAGTTATTACAATTTTAAAATATGAATCAAACCATAATACGGTAGAGAAATAGGCTTTTAAATGGTTATTTGTGGTTCTTATATTCTAATTTTTATGATAATACAATATTCAATTAACATATATGGAAAAAAAATAGATGTTGAAAAATTTGCCCCCTGCAGAACACACGGGTGAAACAGCTAGGGTTTGAATGAGAAGGGTATGTTGCCGTCTCGAGGGTGACGCATAGGAATGGTTTAAAGTTTGCGATACATGATGACGATGGTTGTCCAACTACCATGGCCACAAATGTCATCTATAAAGAAGTGTTTAAACTTATAGTTTCATACTTATTAATCGCATCAGGTACGTTGCTCACATTATTTATTTTTTTACACAACTTCTTTATGTCATTCATGGTTTTGACATGTGAAGTGAAGTATTATATTTATATATTATTTTATTTGCACTCTTATGTTTATCTAGGCATAATGTTGCCGTCACAAATTTGGTGGAGTTATACAAATTGATTATATGTGCCATTTATGCATTAGGAGATCTTGTACCCACACCGGAAAAAATTCGTGGTCCCATCGGCCCCCCACCATCAGGGGGCAGTTATGTATTATTCATCTAATCTAACGTAGATACTAAAAAAAATTTGGGTGATGTGGGGCCCTCACGCCACGTGGCACGAGTACCGCCCCGATGTGGGGAATAGAGTATTGACGTATGCATTAGTGGCACTGTGTTTCAAAAAAATAACTCAACCTACTTAGCAGTCAAAAATTACACTTTTAGTGAGTTTTATTGATCATATCTGAAATATGATGTTATTTCTAATATTTTTATAGGTTTCTTATACTAAAGCGACAGTATTTGCGTAAAAGTGATGTTAGAGATATTCCACTCATCTAAAGTTTATTTATTATTTTAGTACAATTCAATTGTATAATAACACAAATTTTTATATTTTATGTGATAATTATGAATGTGACTTATATTTGAGTACATTCACACTTTTTATCAAAATGCGTAGATGTTTTTATTTTTTGTCTTGCGTGTTGTTGTTGACTACTATTGATGGTGTTATGTTTGGATTGCTTTAATTGTTAATGTCTTGAAGAGTATTGTAAATTAAATTTGTATTTTTTGGTGAGTTTTCCCTGGTTGTTTGCATGATGAATTGGTAAAAAATAGAGGAAAACTCTGTCGAAAATTTTCCAATAATTATTTCATTAGTTATATTACTTAACTTTATTATCGTGGCTTAAAAATCAACCAATAGAGGGAAAGTATCATAGAAGAAAAAAACTCTCCAAAATCTATATTTAAAAAGAATGAAAAATAAGGGTGTATTTGATTCAACACTTTTTTTTTTTCTGGAAAACTCATTTTCAAGCTTTTTTTTTTGGACTCTTGGCTGTTTGATTGCACTTTTTTCTTGGAAAAGGTTTTCCAGCTTTTTTTCGATTTCTATTCTTTTCCTTGTTTTGAAGGAAAACATTTTCCTTGGGGGAGAGGTGATTTTTGTTTTCTAGAAAAAATTTGGCTCTTTTTTTTTTAATGGACAGTTTACTTTAACCATAAAGATAAGGAAAATGGTCAAATTTTATTTAAAAAACACAAAAATAAGGAAAATAACATTATTTTCTAACTTTCAAGTTAATCCAATCAAATACCTACAACTACTATTTTCCCCGGAAAACCTTTTCCCGAAATTTATTTACCCGGAAAACGTTTTTCTTTCAATTATTTTCCTGGTTTGTAATCAAACACACCCTAAGAGAAAAAATTCCCTCAAAAAACAATCTCTCTTCACTAATACATAGATTTAATGCGTTTTTGGTATTTGAAAAAATTTCAAAATAAAAAGACACCAAAGTGCAATCAGTTCCGTTTCATTTTGCATTGGAATCTTGCCAACTAAATAATTGCACACGTGATTATTGTGACTGAAAATAGATAACAGTTACAAAATAGAACTTGTGCTGTGCATATTTTGATGTAGTTATAAGATGACACGTGGTTACATCACACAGGTTGTTCTCGGATTAATTCAAAAAAAAAAAAATTCCACATGTTTGGATCTACAATAATTTACTTTTCCTTTAATCCATCGAAACAGCACAGATTTTTTTTTTTTTTTTTGGAATAGAAAAAAAAAATCAATTCAACATAGATAATCTTATTTTCCTCTTTTTATTCATCTCAAATTATATTCCACTTTTATTTTACGATGTATTAAAATCTTTTATTCCTCACTATACCCTTATATAATGCATTGTCATCAATTAAAATACATGATCACAATCTGCGAGAATGATAAGGAACTATGCATAGTTCTTTAACTAAGGAACCATTGATTCATTTTGACGATCCATCCGACCTCCCTTGAAATTCGGGACTAAATCTAGAATCAGTACGTCGAGGGAGAGCTCCATTAATTTTGAAATTTTTCCGACGATATCGTGGCGGGCTGTGGCGGCCAGTCAAAGTTTGACAACAATTTTAGGCAAGTTTAGTACAAGAAAATTTTCAAACTTTGACTGGCTGCCACGGTCCACCATGGTGTCGCCTGAAAATTTTCAAAATTATTGGAGTTCCCAGTCGTCATGCTGATTTTAGATATGATCCCGAATTTTAAAATGGAAGTCGGACAGACCCTCAAAATGGATCGATGGTTCTTTAGATAAGGAACCATCGATGGTTCCTTATCATTCCTGTCACAATCTAATATAAGTGTATATTTGAAAGTCGATCGATCCGATGTTTATATGTGATTGGAGAAAGGGTAAATATCCTCGTTATCAAGGGAACATATACGGACACTTTATGTTGGAAAATATAAATTAAATATTACTTTTTCAATAAAATTAATTGTAATTTTTAATCCGTGTGTACCTTTTATGAGATGAAAGGCAGGAGCATAAAATTAGCAGCTACGTGCCCAAATCCCTACCTAATCGCTGACATCGAGGCACACGGTGCTGTAATCCCTGACGTCATCAATCCGACACTACGATTTATATATAAATTATGATAAAGAGAAGAAGCTGGATCATCACTCTCAACTCATAAGCAGTAAGCAGTTATTGGATCTGATAAGGAAGAAGGTTCGCAATGGGTGAACAAGTTGAAATACCACGAGTTAAACTCGGAACCCAAGGACTTGAGGTATTTCCTAATTAAAAATACAATTATATATCCAGGTCGACGCTTAAGCATTTTGAATAAATGAATCAATTTGTGTCATTCATTTAATTCCAGGAATCGCAATTAGGTTATGGTTGTATAGGACTCGGTGGAAACTACAATTCTCTTCTTCCTAACAAAGAAGGAATTGCTGTGATCAAAGAGGCATTTAGTCAGGGCATCACGTTTTTTGACACTGCGGATATTTATGGAGTCAACAATGCCAATGAATACTTGGTGGGAAAGATGGTCATGGATGCACAATTGGATTCATAATCGAAGAATGAATTGCAATATTTGAATAATTGAAGCATCAATCAGTAAACACTATGAAGTAAAGACACATAGAAGCAAGGATTGACACCTCAGACTTGAAAGTTGATAGCATTCTTTTGAACACTGTTTTCACGAATTTTGGAACAAATGTTTTCATCGGAGCCACTGCAGGATCACATAAATGTTTGTTTGCACCGAAAAGGATGGGAAATCTATCTTGTAATAATAGTGACAACTAAGAAAATAAATCTAATAATAAATGGGATTATGGTCACTGTTTTGTTCGTGAAATTTCAATTAGAAAAGAAGCTACTGTTTGGGAAGGTGATACAAATCTGTCTTCAGCCATTTTTTGGGAATAAATTACTTTAATGAAACGAAATGATGTAGGCATTAAAGCAGTTACCTCGAGAAAAGATTCAGTTGGCTGCCAAATTTGGTGTGTTCCAAAATGTGGGTCCCCAAGTAATTGTGAAATGCTCACCCGAGTATACTCGCTCTTGCTGTGAGGCTAGCCTCAAGCGTCTTGGTGTGGACTATATCGATCTTTACTTCACACATTGAATTGATCAAACTCTACGTATTGAGGAGACCGTGAGTTTTCATTCTCTCTTTGCTTGCATTCGTTTTCCTTGGAATGCTATCCGTTTTGATTATTTATTATTATTTTGAGGTGTAGATGGGATAACTTAAGAAGCTTTACAATGAAGGTAAAGTAAAGTATATTGGGTTGTCCGATGCTAGCCCAGATACAATAAAGAGGGCCCATGCCGTTCATCCTATTACTGCAATACAAATGGAATACTCTCTTTGGACTCGAAACATTGAGGAAGAATTTATTCCATTTTGCAGGTTTCTATTTTTTAACAGTTTGTGTTTTGTGCAGTAATTCTTTTGTTGATGTCACACTTGGGTCAAATATTTATATTCTCAAGGAACTTGGCATAGGAATAGTGCCATATTGTCCAATAGGGCCGAGGGTTTTTGGTGGAAAGGCCATAGTGGAGAAATTGCCCGCAGATAGCAAACTGGAGCATCGCCCGAGGTTTACAGGCGACAACTTTGACAAGAACAAAGCCATTTATTTCTGTATAGAAGAGTTAGCTAAGAAGCATGGATGAACTCCTGTTCAACTTGCCTTTGCTTGGGTTAATCATCAAGGAGATGACATTGTACTTATTCCAGGTAAGCCCTTGCACCAAAAAAATAAAAATAAAAATAAAATAAAATAAAAAATCATGCAAGACCATTATGTAAGTTAACATTTTGATTTTATTGTAGGTACAACAAAAATAAAAAATCTCCATGAAAATATTCGCTCTCTAAAAGTGAAGCTTACAAAAGATGATTTGAAGGAGATCTTTGATGCAATCCCCGTTAGTGAAGTGGCAGGGTGAAAAACTAGTGAGATCCTTGAGTGGGTCTCAGCGAAATATGCTAATACCCCACTTCCAAAATGAACTTAGCAAAACTGATAAATCTTCATATGTGATGCCTTAGGGGAGAAATTGCTTCTATTTCTAGAGATACATGTATCAATTCCGTATTGTTATTTGTTGTGATGCAATATAACTTGTCCAGTCACTTGTGTTCTGTGGCAAACTCATATGAATCATGAGTAATTGGTATGTTTTGCTTAAAGAATGGTTGGTAGAATGGATACTCATGAACAGTTGCTCAAATTTAAGCATATTAATGTATCCAAATTTGATATGGCTAGCATGAAACCACATGTGGGTACATTAAGGTGTCACCTATGGTAGAATGGATTGTGTATATTTGCATATTGTGGTAGGATATTCTTAAGGCCAGGTCGTTAGCTCCTTGAAATATGTATTTGATCGATTCCAATTTAGATAGACCGATTCAAGATACATGTATGCGATATTTAAATAAGTTTTTCAAATGTTAAATTGGTTAAGTATGTTTCTAATGTTTCAGTTTCAACATCTACACTAATTTAAATATTATGCATATTACGGATTTTTTATTTTTTATTTTATTTTTTGTAGCTTGATCATATAATTAAAAAACTTTTACAAATTTTTATCAAAATTATTTTTATGGATAATTTTTCTTTCATGTCACGGGGCAATACTAGTAGTCATGGAAATACTAGAAATGTTTTCTATGGTTGATTTTAGCATTAATAAAGTCTCAACCTGCCACAGTATTCACAATTTTGAAGTGTTGGGGATTCTTCATCTTCATCTCTAGTAAAACTTATCTTCAACACTAACTAATACGAAAGGCGCTGAGTGGATTATAAATCAACACTCGAATGCTAAATTGTAGACTACTCGTACATGCATCTCCACATTCGCACTAGATAAGTTTTGCACTAGCTCCATGAGTGGTCTCAACATGGACAGAGACACTAGTAAGATGAACTGGGCTAAACAAAGATTAATTACAAAATTGTTTAGTCCATGTTTCAAACAGATTCCATGACTAGATCGTTAGCTAGCTAGATGCAGCCTTCTCTTGGAGGTGGGGAGTCCGAGTCTTGCCATATGTGGTTATACTCATTTTTATTCTAATTTTAGGGTCAATTAATTTTAAACAATTTAAAGCCTCTTGATGTAATTTTTAATTTCAAACAATTTTATTTTTATATAATTCTGTATTTTGAATAGTCTTAGGTATTTTTCATTAAAAAATTATTTTTATATATTTTTGTGCTTTCAAAAATCTTAGTCATTATTATCTTTGCATCTAAATTAGTTTTAAATAATTTTTATAATGTAAAATTCAACCAATTTATAATTTTGATGAATAATATGAAGTATTGTTGTATTTGCTATAAATAAATTTTATTACGTTATCACTTTTAAAGTTGAACTTAATTTAGTAGTTAGTCTATTTTTTCTTGACGTCAACAATTCATTATACGAATTAAAACCAATTTTGTAAACCAAATCAATTAAGTAAAATCATCATGTGCCAAAATAATCAAATCAAATTCTTATTTCATGTTAGGTTTGCTTCTATTTTCCAAAATCATTAATCTAACGGACCGTAATTCTTAATAAAGTTTTGTATATAAACTTTATCGGAAAAAAAGAAAATTCAAGGGCGCGGGCCCCCGAGAAGAGCCTCCACTATCTTTCCTAAATTAAGCTCGATCCTGGACAAATTCCTGGCTTCATCCTTGGGTCTAAATCAATTCCAACTTGAGATGTGTTTATGTGATACCACTGTTACAACATTTTGGATAAAACTTCACTTTCAAACGCTAGATGTGGTTCCCATTTAAAAATTAACTTATACTTCTTAGGGACTATATTTTATTTGGATTTGTAAAGATTTTAAATGACTTTTAAATTGAATGATTTTCATGGAATTTAATGGACTTTCATTAATTTTTAATAGACGTCTGCAGATTTCCATAGAATCTATAAAAAACTTCAATGGATTTTGAAAGACGTTTATTTGAAAACTTTTATGGATTTTGTTAGAATTCATTTGACAATATAGATTTTCGTTTCATAAAATAAATATTATTAAACTTATTGAATTATTGAGGACAACATTTAATTGTATTGTGAACTGCTACTTGTAGAAACAAATTGTCAATATCCATAATAACAAATTACATTTCTCATGTCTATATAATATTTTTCTAAAAAGATAATAGACTTTTTAACTAAAAAAATACATAACTATTGCAAATAGAATTTCACGACATCTATATCTATATATTAATAAACCAAGGTCGGTTTCTCGCTGAAATAATCAATTTTCAAAATTAATTAGATATTATTTAATTATTAAATCAATATTAGTTATTTTTATCAGGTGTTAATTAATCTTTATCTATATTAATCTATATAAGATAAATGCAAATATTAACAATCACACACTTCCTTTCCATCGTCATCCTAATTTTCAACCATAATTTTCAATTCACCTGTAATCTTTCTCACTCACTCTCTCTCTCTCTCTCTTTCTCTATGACTTTCTCTCCAAGCACCTGTCGAGGAAATTCAAACTGGTAAGCTTAATTTATCAATTGATGTCCCTCAAGTGTGACTTACTTTTTAAAAAAAATTAGCTGTGTATACATTTATGTGATGTATTGTTTTTTACACATTTGATATTGATCTCTATTTTTAGGTCGAAAATTTATCTTTCTATTTTGTGTGATGATTGGATTTTGAACGCAATAATTCTGAACAATTTGAACTTCATTGGATTTAAGCTTTTAAATATGTATGCCTCTGTGTGATTGTGTGCCTGATAGGGTTGGGGTTTTGCTTTTATAGTTAGATTATGAGTCATATCTAAAGGGTTTTTTCCAATTTAATTCATGTTTCTCTTTCAATTTGAGTTTATTTTTGAGTTCTTTGTGATCTGGGTTTGAACTATTTTAACATCTATTTTATGATACTTGGAGAAAAGATATCTGCTTTCTTGATCATTAAGAATGCAAAAATCTTTTTCATTAATTTTTGGAAATAATTGAATTTGCCATATTTTGATCTTTGTAATGTCTTATGTTCAAGACTTGACAACTTTGTCAGTCCATAAACTTGAGAACTCTCAAGTGTTTTGTAACGTCCCCTCTCATTTTAACTACAGAATCGTCATGCTTACGCCACTTCATACATCATGTACACGTAATCTTTTCACTTAGCGACGGATTTGAGGGGTAACGTTACCACCACGTCACATACAAACCTTTTTGTGTGGGATTCAAGATCGCTGGAATTCCTTTTTCCCGAACACACCACCGTCACATCTTCTAATGGACTCTTTGCCAACTCCACGTCAATAACCTATCAAGAACACATATGCACACACACAGTGAGTCACAAAGACTCAGTGAGTAATAGATGTAGTACAATGCATGTAATGCACGTGCCATGCTTCGTTCTCTTCTTTCTTTCATTCTTTTGGGCCCCGTTGCTAATCATGTGATCACCTTGGCGCCACTATCTTTTTCTTAGCCTCATTGCCCGTAGGTCTTTCCATTCACATTTCTTAGGGGTAATACGGCGTTCAAGAGGTGCTCCCGTCTTTCAACGTAGCATTTTGCCTCGTATAGCACGTAGCTCCCCTTTGAGGCTTTCAGATTCGGCCGGGGTAATGCGGCGTTCAAGAGGTACTCCCGCCTTCTGACGTAGTACTTTGCCCCGCATAGCACGTAGCTCCCCAATTAGGCCGTACTTTCTTTCCTTTTCTTTCTTTCCTTGGTAATCACATGATAGGCAACACCAACATACACATGTTCGTGCAATGCTCATGTAACATAGTCAATGCTTGAAGCCTCTACTTCCTTCCACACTATCGTTTCACATATAAATCAAGACTTCACATTCACATTTTCATCACATTTCATTCATCCGTATGGCATTGCACGTTCACACATTTAACACGGTGCACATATTCTTGTAGTGCAACGTTATTCAAACATAACAATAGCTTACACAACTTATTCACTTTGATTAACATCACATAGGACTCGGTTCGACGTTATAGCTTTATCTCATTTATGAAATCATATCCTCATCACATCTAAGCATTCAATCTTTCACACCGAGTCATATTCGTTCCACATAACATATTTCAATACCAAACATATCACACATTAAACAACTCAACAATTCCCATACACTACAACAAGCATAACAATGTATCACATACATTTCAACGTGTTTTCCCCATTTGTAAATACATAAGCATACCATATCAAGCTACAACATAAAATACACCTATTACTCACCTTATATTGAAGAAATCAAGCTCAACATCCATGGGTACCATTCTTACTTCTTCCTCTCTTTCCTTCCCTTCCTTCATCTTCATTTCCCTTTGCAATCAAGGTTACAAATAGATTACATGGACTTATTTCTTGGTTTGGAGCTTAGCGAGGGTTTAGACATGATCTTGGGGGTCTTATGGCTCTTAGAGACACATTAGAGTGGAATAAATACCCAAAAACATCAAGAAAAGTCGAGAAAACTCACTTTGCCGACATAAAATTACAGCCGTATAGCCTTGTATTACGGCCGTATGGCCTTCGCTGAAAATTTTCTGCACTGGCGGCCTCCAATGTTTTGGTCATAACTTTTGCATCTGATGTCCAAATTAGGTGATTCAAAGCTTGTTGGAATCTAGACTCACTGGGATACAAATCTTAAGAAGACATCATCTTCAAAATCCAATTAGTTTCAAAGATGTGTCATTTTGAACCTCAATGCTTTCTTCTTTCTTCTCCCTCTTTTCTCTTTGCAATTGAGGATTACACATGCATTACATAGACTTAATTCTTGAATTGGAGTTTAAAGAGGGTTCAAACATAATCTTATAAGTGTTATATACATGAAGGACCGAGATTTGGGTATTTATATAACCCTTAACCGACCTAGAACGTTCTACACAAAATTCTGCCGACATAGGATTTACGGCCGTGACTTCCGTTTTTACGGCCGTAACATACTTTTACGGCCGTAACCCAAGTTACTTACGGCCGTAATTTGGCCTCTGTAATTCCTTCCATTCCCCTTTTTGGTAATTACGGCCGTATCTTTATAAATTACGGCCGTAACCATAACTATACGGCCGTAACTACACCCTCTTACGGCCGTATAAAACTCTCTGTAAATCCCCTTGATTTTCACTTAGAATTTACGGCCGTATTATACTAATATTATGGCCGTGACCTGTCATTTACGGCCGTATCTAGTAAATTTACGGCCGTAACTTGACTTTTGCTGAAATTTTCCAATTCCTCCCATTTCGATGGCCGTTTCAACTCCCGACATATCATAAATGCCCCCAAGCATATTCCGAACATAAATATTAGATCGTAGCGATTTAGAGCGGGACATTACAATCTTCCCCCCTTAAATAAATTTCGTCCTCGAAATTTCAAGGAATTAGACCCGTATTCACAACTTTTCCTCCTTTATTTTCCTTTCACAACTGTCATACCCTTTGTGAAGTACTTGCACGTGCAGTACTATATTCACAACTATTCCAACTATTCACCATTCATTCCACCTCACTGTCATCCCATCGAAGTTCAACATATCATCATATCTTCGTTCGTTATTGTTTGACCCAACTTCTAAATCTGAGCCCATAGCATTTCGTTTCATAACATCCTTTACATTCTGTACCCTTTTACGTTCCGTACCATTACAAATGCATTACCAAAATATATCAGACCTTCATATCATATGCATAAT
Source organism: Jasminum sambac (assembly GCA_018223645.1). Taxonomy (NCBI): domain Eukaryota; kingdom Viridiplantae; phylum Streptophyta; class Magnoliopsida; order Lamiales; family Oleaceae; genus Jasminum; species Jasminum sambac. Next base: position 34,672,197 of record CP073648.1, read on the forward strand.
ATGTTTCAACCCTCACCGTAACTTTCATTACCTCCACCGTCACCTTTATCCTATGCACATTTAAATCCTATGCACATAGCAACACATCACATGCATGCCACACCCTTCCTAACAGAACACTTGCATGTATAGTCGTTTGTAATACATCCTTCACATATCCACATATTGTTGTAGTATATCGTGTGAACATAACGTAATATAGAGCACATACCTTAACATTTATCTTTTTATTTTTTTTCGTCATATTCTCATTCTAATCAAAGCATTTCATATCATGTCATCTTTCGCCTCACGTGGTAGCACGTTACGAGCCAGCAGATCGTAACAATTATCACAACACAAAACGGTGGCCATGTATCGTATTGCCATACACGTGTGTATATATATATATATATACATATATATATATATAGCATACGAATAAATTATCCGGAAAGGAATTATCATTCAAGCTAACATTTACTCGCTACCTCAACCAAATTTTGATCCAATTACAAGTCTTGCACTTGGTACAAATATCTTTTAGATATAGAAAACTAAAGCAAGTCACACAAGACACCTGTCACTTAATTTCCGCTATAGTTCTACAGTTCATGTTTAAAGGTCTCATCTAAGTTCAACTCGTGTGTCATGTTTTTGTTTTCTTTCCACATAACATAAGAGGCAACGGAATGACATAGTCTTTAACCAGATTCTAGTGAATTCAAATCATTGAGAAACGAGTTTACCCCTTCTACTAACTCCAACATTCATATTTATTAGGCCAATATTTCCTCATATTTTCTTATCAAACCAGTAACAAAACAAACATCGTAACCACCACACTTTCCGATCATAATGTGTTCACACATACAGCTCATCTTCAATCACAGGCATTTCAAATTCCCGTAATTCGTACAAACTTTATTCTTATTTCATATACGTATATATTCTCACCTCCATGTACTCTAGACCCAGCATTAAGAGAAACATAGAAATGGTATTTATACCTTTCCTAAGGTTAATATGCTTCACCATGATAGTGATGGCATAAACATAGTTGTGCTTCACCATAACTTGAAGTCATGGCTCATGAGATTTATGAATATCCCGGAGTATGTCCATAACATGTAACATAGAAATATAGCTAGAGTGAGCATCTCTTAAGTTCATCAAATGAGGGTCAAAATGCAACTAATCCTTTCATATACCTACTTAAACCTCAGCATGTCTTTCCTTTCGTTAACTTCCAAACCTAATATGCATGTACAAAAGTTACTGAGGGATTACATGGAGAATTCATGGAAGTGAAACAATATCACAATTATAAAACATCCCTGTACTAAAAATAGTCACTACACGATTAGCACATTCACATACCATATGATTTCTTATCAATCAATCCATCCCGGGTAGATAGTCAATTTTAAATTTATCTCATTACATAATAGACAACCAAAGTATCTTGCCCCAATTTTTGTCATAACCATGACTTAACGATCATAGCACTAAGCCGTTCAGAAATTTTCAGCTGAGGAATGGAAACTACTTCTTTTCTTCTCACATACACATAGTGTTAGCCTGATATCAGTAACACTAATGATTTCGTAACCCAGTAAGTTACCCAACTTAGATCTTTTTGGAAATCCTATCGGATCAACACAAATTCAAAACCATGTTGTACCTCCAACATTGTTATTTTGGAGCCCTTTCATAACACACCACGTCATCCCTATAATTTAGCACATAACATATAACATACTTACAATACTAACAACGTACTCATTTCATTTTTACTCGACCCCATATTTGAAATAAACGCGCTATCCTATTAGCCGTATTCAAAATGAATGACCAGACTTATTAACTGTTTCTAGCCATAACAAACATTAGCACTTCCTTATTGTACTCATTGGCTATTAGTATTTCCTCATTACTACCTCATAACTAACATTACTCATCCCTGATGGACTACACACATAATTACAATCATCATACATATGAGAGACATATCATTCCCTTTTGTGACGAAACAAGTTCATTTCTTATTCTCTTTAGGATTACTTCCCTGGTTATTATTTACTATCATATTGGAACTTCACTAAATCTCTACCGTTTATTACTAGTTCATTCAATTCACATTTCACTAATAGAATCTGGTTAAACCATTCACCGTAACACACTATAGTAGATTCGTTCTTCATGCATAATTGGAAACCGTCAACACGTGCCTACAATCATACTCATTTTCTCATTTAGATCATATTGATCACTAATTTAACATCACACGCCATTTCTTATCTCTTCTCGTTTAAGCATACAACATTAATAGAGTCACTTCCAGTTCATTAACTAGTATTCATATAGCCTTAACTCCTTCGTTGCCTGTTACCGCATTACATTCATTTTATACCCGAATGATCAATTCTCGATTTATCCCTTTATACAGAAAAAGGGGGGATAATGTGGATAGAGAACATGTTACTTTTCTCATTCCAACCCTAGTTGGCACATAAATTTCTCATATCATATATGTCTCGACTCCCACATCATAAAATATTTTCCTTTTTAAGTTTTCATTACATTTGTCCATATTATGCCTATCATATCATCCCAACTACATTATACATCCCATGTTTCCTCATATGCTCCCAGTATATATCATACCATCACAATCCCTAGTTCCTACCATACATTTCTCATATCACCTTTTCTCCGTAATGTACATCTCACTTAACGTAACATGCACACTGTCACCTTTTCTCCTCATGTTGGATGTTTATAATGTATATTCATCTACATTCACATTACAAGGGGATATCCATATATGCGTACCATGTATTTGAGGTTACTCCCATATTTACTTCACATGAATCACAACGGTACTTCTTTGTTAACATCATATGTTTGTTTAATATACTTACCTTCATATTATAGGAAGTTCTTGGGACGTGTCCCCATTTCATTTCATAACATACGTCTCACGTCCCTTCACAGGTTCGCACAACATGGCATGCATACCCTCATAACATACTTGTTTATCTTAATCGAGGTAAAATGTTTTATATTAGGCAAGCTCAACATACATGTATATAATTTTACTTCATGAGGAGCTTCTCATAATTTTTGTCCTTCCATCGAATTACACCTATACCCTCTTCTTACGGATCGTAATCATACCGCACTTTATAACACATTTTCTTAACGTACTTTCTTATCGTACGTAACACATCTCAGTACCTTAACATCATCATCTTATCATTATAACATCCGCATACCTTATTGTAGAGTGGCGAAGAGAGTCCATAGGTGTGTGTGGGAAATAAGGAATCCTGCTCTGATACCACCTGTAACGTCCCCTCTCATTTTAACTACAGAATCGTCATGCTTACGCCACTTCATACATCATGTACACGTAATCTTTTCACTTAGCGACGGATTTGAGCGGTAACGTTACCACCACGTCACATACAAACCTTTTTGTGTGGGATTCAAGATCGCTGGAATTCCTTTTTCCCGAACACACCACCGTCACATCTTCTAATGGACTCTTTGCCAACTCCACGTCAATAACCTATCAAGAACACATATGCACACACACAATGAGTCACAAAGACTCAGTGAGTAATAGATGTAGTGCAATGCATGTAATGCACGTGCCATGCTTCGTTCTCTTCTTTCTTTCATTCTTTTGGGCCCCGTTGCTAATCATGTGATCACCATGGCGCCACTATCTTTTTCTTAGCCTCATTGCCCGTAGGTCTTTCCATTCACATTTCTTAGGGGTAATACGGCGTTCAAGATGTGCTCCCGTCTTTCAACGTAGCACTTTGCCCCGTATAGCACGTAGCTCCCCTTTGAGGCTTTCACATTCGGCCGGGGTAATGCGGCGTTCAAGAGGTACTCCCGCCTTCCGACGTAGTACTTTGCCCCGCATAGCACGTAGCTCCCCAATTAGGCCGTACTTTCTTCCCTTTTCTTTCTTTCCTTGGTAATCACATGATAGGCAACACCAACATACACATGTTCGTCCAATGCTCATGTAACATAATCAATGCTTGAAGCCTCTACTTCCTTCCACACTATCGTTTCACATATAAATCAAGGCTTCACATTCACATTTTCATCACATTTCATTCATCCGTATGGCATTGAACGTTCACACATTTAACACGGTGCACATATTCTTGTAGTGCAACGTTATTCAAACATAACAATAGCTTACACAACTTATTCACTTTGATTGACATCACATAGGACTTGGCTCGACGTTATAGCTTTATCTCATTTATGAAATCATATCCTCATCACATCTAAGCATTCAATCTTTCACACCGAGTCATATTCGTTCCACATAACATATTTCAATACCAAACATATCACACATTAAACAACTCAACAATTCCCATACACTACAACAAGCATAACAATGTATCACATACATTTCAACGTGTTTTCCCCATTTGTAAATACATAAGCATACTATATCAAGCTACAACATAAAATACACCTATTGCTCACCTTATATTGAAGAAATCAAGCTCAACATCCATGGGTACCATTCTTACTTCTTCCTCTCTTTCCTTCCCTTCCTTCATCTTCATTTCCCTTTGCAATCAAGGTTACAAATAGATTACATGGACTTATTTCTTGGTTTGGAGCTTAGCGAGGGTTTAGACATGATCTTGGGGGTCTTATGGCTCTTAGAGACACATTAGAGTGGAATAAATACCCAAAAACATCAAGCAAAGTCGAGAAAACTCACTTTGCCGACATAAAATTACGGCCGTATAGCCTTGTATTACGGCCGTATGGCCTTCGCTGAAAATTTTCTGCACTGGCGGCCTCCAATGTTTTGGTCATAACTTTTGAATCTGATGTCCAAATGAGGTGATTCAAAGCTTGTTGGAATCTAGACTCAATGGGATGCAAATCTTAAGAATACATCAGCTTCAAAATCCAATTCGTTTCAAAGATGTGTCATTTTGAACCTCGATGCTTTCTTCTTTCTTCTCCCTCTTTTCTCTTTGCAATTGAGGATTACACATGCATTACATAGACTTAATTCTTTAATTGGAGTTTAAAGAGGGTTCAAACATAATCTTATGAGTGTTATATGCATGAAGGACCGAGATTTGGGTATTTATATAACCCTTAACCGACCTAGAACGTTCTACACAAAATTCTGCCGACATAGGATTTACGACCATAACTTCCATTTTTACGGCCGTAACATACTTTTACGTCCGTAACCCAAGTTACTTACGGCCGTAATTTGGCCTCTGTAATTCCTTCCATTCCCCTTTTTGGTAATTACGGCCGTATCTTTATAAATTACGGCCGTAACCATAACTATACGGCCGTAACTACACCCTCTTACGGCCGTATAAAACTCTCTGTAAATCCCCTTGATTTTCACTTAGAATTTACGGCCGTATTATACTAATATTACGACCGTGACCTGTCATTTACGGCCGTATCTAGTAAATTTACGGCCGTAACTTGGCTTTTGCTGAAATTTTCCAATTCCTCCCATTTCGACGGCCGTTTCGACTCCCGACATATCACAAATGCCCCCAAGCATATTCCGAACATAAATATTAGATCGTAGCGATTTAGAGCGGGGCATTACATGTTTTAACTTCCAAGCTGTGGTAAACGTTTTTTTAATAAAATATTTAGGGTGTCCTATACACTATGCGTAGTATTGCTTCATTAATTCCCAAAATTGAAAGGTTATACACATGCTTACAAACAAGGGTAAACAAGTGGGGAGAAGAGAAGGGTAATGCTAAATGATTAAAATCCTTTGCTTACTTTGCCTTGAAATTGAGGAGCTTAATATTTTCAAGGAACATGTAGTCATCCAATTCACCAATCCTAGAGATGCCTGTAGGCATATGAAATTATTTCGCTGGTCGATCTTTCTTTTTATTTTTTTCCCCTTATTTTCCTTTGGTTTGACCAGTCTATTCCATGTATGTAGTTTAAGCATCTATTGCTTGTTGAGTTGTATACGCTATTGTTTTAAAGGAAAATACTACTTGAGACTAGGTACAACTATGACATGGAAATATGCTGGCTGAGTTGTTCTCGTGTACCAGGGCCCAGAAATGCTTCTAAAATATGTTGTGTCTGGTTTATTTTGTTGCGGTTTCTTGGTTTAATTTTTTGTTTGTTGAGTATAGTGAGAGAGAGAGAGAGATAGAATGAGGACGAGGAGATATGATCTGTTTACATCCCAACAAATCATTTATATGTAGATGACGTATTCCTTGTTAATTCAAAAGCGATCATCAAGTACCCATATGTGAAGGCATAGGTGACTATCAACCTCTCATTATGTGCTTCATTGTAACGTCTTCTCGAATATCTCATATCGTTTCATATAATTTCTCGTTTCATATTAGTGATGGCAGAAAAATCCGATCCGATCCAAATCCGATGGATACCCGATCCGAATGGAGCAATTTTTTGTCGATTCGAAGATCCGTGGATCGGCCGATCCGAGACGGATTTGGATTTGGATTTGGATCGGCCTGATCCGATCCGATCTGATCCGAATTGATTTTCATTTTTTATTTTTTTTTTATTTTATTTTATTTTTATTATTTTTTATTTTTTTTTATAAAAACCTATACCAATATGGATCATATTTGGATTTTTTTTTCTTGATCCGATCCGATCTGATCCGATCCGAATCCGATCCGAGGAATTTGGATTTGGATTTGGATCGGGGTCTTTGATTTGGATTTGGATTTGGATTAGGCCGATCCGATCCGAACCCGATCCATTGCCAACACTATTTCATATCAAAATGCAAGCGTGTCACGATGGGGCCGTGCCCAAAATTTATTCCAATCCACATTTCAGAATTAGAGTTGGCATTACTAACACATTACATTTCCGAAATCACAAGTTTATGTTACATGTAGGTAGCACAATAACGTTCATTACTTAGCAAAACATTCAAACTTTCTAGTGATTTCGTCTTCCATTAAAAATATATTATACAGGATCTTTGGCATTTCCCCTTTTTCATACACACCTAAATATCAAGTCACACCTAAATGTCAAGTTCTTGAGGACTCTCCGCCATCTCCCGTTTGCTTATCACATCCTACTTCATCTACAAAACATAAACGAACATAGAGTGAGTCATAAAAACTCAGCGGAAAATAGATGCAAATGCAAGCAGATGTAACATGTAAATTTGGGGCTGATTGCTAATCATGTGTCCACAACGCCAACGGAATCATATATCATGGATGACCGCACAAAGTTTGTATCACATAGATAGCCAATTACATTGGCCTCATATCACATCTTGGGGCTTAGATCCCCCATTTTGGCAATCTTAACCTTCACATATACGTAAACACATGATTGACAATCCTTAAATGCATACATGAGTTCCTAGAATGGTTGTCTAAACATGTAATTCAAACTTCAATCAAGAAGAATACATTGACTTCATCTTTACTTCTCTAAGCTCATAACTTCTCCCTATGCAACATCATATGTTCTTAAGTATCACAAGGCACATTCAAGCACTCTAAATCATGAGAACATAAGTCCCTACCATGAATTACACTTAGTTCAATCTAAAACATCCCAAACAAGAAAGAACATTTGTTTTACATTCATAAATCAACCATCATCTCATGTATGGATAACTTACCTCTTTACACATATAGAAGTATCTATTACCCACCTTTAAGTAGAGAAAAAAGCTAGAAGATGCTTGGTAACTTCTTTCTTTCCCTTCTTCTTCCTTTCCTTGGCTTCTTTGGTATCAAAACGAAGAGAAAATAATAGACATAGGTAAGGATATTGTCAAACCAAGTTTGGAAATGCCTTGCGGTGTTTAGAAATATTCTTGTGTGTCTTATGAAGAGCTTGGAATGAAATTTGACCTTTTAAACCTCCCGAAATGACTAGAAATGTCCAGAAAATTTTTCTGCAGACTAGAAATTACAGTCGTAAACTTTACCATTGTGGCTGTAAATTTGATATTACGACAGTATCGATAAAAATGTATGGCCATACAAAAGTTTCTGAAAACTTTTGCCCCCAATCTTTGTTTTTCCACACTTTCCTTTCCCCTCTATCTTTTAAATTGCACAGGAGGTCATCCAACTTTCAAATTTTACATTTTAGTCCTCAATTTTTAAATCTTCTTTCAAAAATATCCCAAAATATTTGCACCCAAGGTCATCTATCTTTCAGATTGTTTCATTTTGGTCCTCAAACTTTTGGATTTTTGACACTTTTAATCCTTTTTGCTAATCTTTTTCCTTGTTTTCTTTTACATTTAGGAAATTCACCCACAACACAATACTTTAGAAGACGTAAATAAATAAAATTTTCATCATGATTAAAAATATTGTAAGTATAAAGATAACTTTATACTTCATTTAATACTCTTGATAGCAATTCATAAACATCAATGGACGTACAAATATTACTTTCACAAGTAACATGGATTACAACACCAAGTAATACATATTGCCTACTCCGATAATCTCGACAAATATCCAACTTTTCGATTTACTCGTCTCTCAATTTCTCTCTCCAGATTAATTATCACCCAGGTAATCTTGAAAAATATTCAACTTCTCGTCTCCTTCGTCTCGCACTTTCTCTCTTCAGATTACCACCCTAGGTAATCTCGACAAATATTCAACTTCTCGCTTCCCTCGCCCTCGACTTTTTCTCTTTAAATTACCACAACTGATAATCACATTATGGATAGGTAACATTATTATTGGGGTAGGTAATGATATTATCGGGAGCATATATTTGTATTACTAGGGTACTAGTGGTGGTGATTTGGTAGATAATACTATTACTAGAGAAGGTAATATGATTACCAGGGCATGTAATAATATCGATAATAGTATTACTCTAGTAGGTAATAGTATTGCATGGATGGTGGTGATGGAATGGCGACGGCAGTGGTGGTGGAATGGCAGTAGTGGTGGTGGTAGGGGGTGGTGATGGGGGAATGGTAGTGGTGGTGGCGGCGGTAGTTGTCTTGTAGGTAATACTGTTACTAGGGAAGGTAATATGATTATCATGACATGTAATAATGTCGATAATAATATTATTAGAACAGTAAAAGTATTACCTTGGTAAGTAATTATGGTGGTGTAGTGGTGGAATTACGGTGGGGTGGTGGAATAGTGGTGGTCATATTGGTGGTGGTAGGGGAATGGTGGTAATGGTGGAGGAATGGTGATGGCGGTAGGGTGGTGGTGGTGGTGGGGGGGATGGTGGTAATAGTGGAGGAATTGGTGGTGGTGGAATGGTGATGGTGGTGGCGGTGGCGTGGCCATGGTGAAGGAGCAATGGTGGTGGGAGAATGTTGATGGTTGTGGAGTTATGGTTATGGTTGTGGTGGTGGGGTTATAGTTGTGGCGGTAATTTAGAGAGAAGCGAGGGGATGGGGTAAGGGAGTGTTGAATGTTAATCGGGGTATGTCATATTATTATTTAGGTAGGTAATATAATTATCGGGTAGGTAATATTTTTCTTACGGTGCGTAGAGAGAGAAAGTTGCAGACAAGGGAAGGAAGAAGTTGAATATGCGTACTGTAGAATATATGACAAATTTATTTATTTATTTATGTTATCTTAAATTATAGTGTTTGTAGGTGAATTTCTTAAATGTCGAAAAAAAAAGAAGAAAGATGAGAAAAAAGGACTAAAAGTATCAAAAATCCAAAAGTTTGAGAACCAAAATGAAACAATCCAAAAGATGGAGGATCTTGGGTGTAAATATTTTGGGGTATTTTTGAAAGAAAGTTCAAAAGTTGAGGACTAAAGTACAAAATTTTAAAATTGGGGACCTATTTTGTAATTTGAGAGATAGATGACCTTTTCTATGGGCAATAATCTAGGTTGTTTGGGTTTTGGGTTTAACCGGTGACATAATCGTAAATTAAATAGTGTGGATGGGGTGTTTGTGTCTTCTTAGGGAAAAATAGAGTAAGTGGTCAAAAAATAAGATGTGATGATTAATTGGGTAATTTTTTAGAAATAGGAATGTTATGGTCCCTAAAAAAATATGTTTTAATATAAAAATAAAACTATATATTTAGGATATCTTAAAAAGAAAAACAAGCCTAATAGCCTATATTTGTGAGACGGAGGGAGTAAATTCTTATTAATGGCGGCCTTTCAGTGACTCGCGGGTCACTCTCCTAAGAAATTCATAGCGCCTCTCTACGTCTCTCTTCACGGCCCTTCGCCTCGTTCTCATTCTGCAACCCTTTCTTCCCTCTGCACTCGCCATCCAGTGCCGCTGCCATAGTTATCCATCATCATCTTTGTCCGTCTCGATAGCTATGTTCACCTGCAACAACGTAGTCACACGCTTCTTCTTCTTGTTGTTATATGCTAATTTCTATGTTTTTATTTTATCAATTTGAATAATCGAAACTAGTATTCTTTAGCTTCGAAATCCTCAATATCTGGCTTGCTTTTTTGTGATTGCTATGTGATTTTTAAGTTCTTGTTTGTTGGATTGTTTATATTTTGAGGTTGGCGAGATAAATTGGTGTTGAATGTTGACTCAATAAAATAATGTTTAAATTAAAAATAAGATTTCGATTCAGATTCGAACTCTTAGTTGGCATCGAGTTGACGACAACTTATCATTGAAGATAAAGAATTCAATCGGACATAAACTCGTGGATAGATAATACTTATCGTTTTTCAAGATAGAATGAAGAGAAGTTCAATTCGGATTTGGATTCCGACAACTAGGCATGAATTGGCAATGGCGGTTTGAAGATTCAATCTCTATAAATAGGGAGGTTGAGTGCCATTCTACAAGTGTATCCAATCCAAGAGAAAGAGACGATCCCAACTAGAGAGAAATCTCTTGTTAGAGAACTAGGATAGAGAGAAAAATGTAGTCTCTTTAGAGTATGTTTTATATTGTAGAAATATTTATTTTGCAATATTGTTAGTTTACATACTTGGTAGTAAGAGAGTTTTTTCTTGTCTTCTCGAGAGGGATGTGTCTGATATCGTACATGAATGTTCTTTGTAAGTAAACTTGTTTCTGTGAGTGAAACTATAAGGTTTATTGAGGCTGGTTGTACGAGAGATTGGGTGAGAGGAAAAATTACTGAGAGTGTGGTTGTAATAATTTTCCACATAGTGAATTTTTTTTATAGTTTTTGTTAGACAACGGCCGTGGTTTTTCTCCGAAATTGGAGTTTTCCACGTAAATCCTTGTATTGTGATTGTATTATTATTCTTTTATATTATTTCCGCATTCGTTTGATAAATTCTATAACAAAGGAGGGTCCTCGAGTAAATCCAAAATCTAATTTGGATGGGTGTTTTCCCAACAATTAGGACACTTTGTGGGTTGTAGGTTCGACTGCTTCTCTCATTTGCAAGTTGTAGGATCGTGTAGAATCGGACTATTTTTCTTTGTAGACTTGATGAACAGATTACGGGATTAGGCTTTTTACAAGCCTTGTGTTTAGAGATTCTCTGTTAGAAAAATCAGAAGTACTATTGGGTCAACAACTTTTAAACGAAGATTCAGTAGATTGGAACTTTATGCATAATTATTGTAGACAATATTAAAGGAGAAGCGATAATACTTCAGAAAACCATTGGGATAAAATAGTATTGATACTCATAAGTGCTAGAACTCTTTTGGCCTTGTTTTCCATCTCTAATTCTTGTTATTGATTAGAAATGTTAAATCTATTTTTATTTTCAGCCACCTAGTGTTACTCAGGTTGGGGTTTAAGCTATTGTCTATGTCGATAATTATTGTCTATTAATACAATTAAGCATAATTTCAATCTACACTCTGTAGTAAGTATTGCTCTAATTGAATATGAGAAGCTAATTCATTTTCTCATAGTTTTTAGTTTTCAATTTCCAGATTTGCTTGTCAATTGGATAGGTTTTTACTATTGGCTTTTAAAGTTTACTAGTGTTTTCACCCGCGCGTTGCACGGGAAAACTTATACTCAATTGACGTGCGTGAACTGTTAGTGATAAAGATGAGAAGGAAATACTCGTGTATGTAAGATTTCTTTAATAAAAAATTTGGGTTTATCTCAAAATATACCATTTAATCTTATATATAGGGAGATTTTTTTGATAAAAGATTTGGGCTTATCTCAAAATATACCATTTAATCTTAAAAAACGAATATATAGGGATTGGGTAGGAAATAAAATTTTGTAATTAATTTTTTAATTCTAAAAATTAATAGTTTGAGCGGCAAAACGTGCTCATTTTATTAATATACAGATTTGCATTTATGATTAGGATTGATAATTTTCAAAACAATTAGTAATGAATGATTAAAAATAAACATAAGAAAATAGATTGTGGAAAAAGCTTAGATGAAAATCACACCCAGACCACATCATTTTGTTGTCATTGATTGGATGGATTCAAACAGTTCGATTGACTAAATCAAGACTTATAATAACTAGTGTTTCTATCCGTGCGTTGCACGGGGTAACATATGTCCGAGATATTTAGAGAATTGAAACATCTTTGCGAATCTTTGGATGATTACCATATACAGTTATAAACTGTAATTATTTCCGAATAAAGACATGTTCGAGTACTCTGAGAAGTATTTTTGTTGCTTGCGTGACGGAAGGTTGGAGAAGTTGATGATGATAAAATTAAGAGATTTGTAATGGCGTGAATTCAATTAGAATCCGCTTGAGATTTTTGAAGATTGAGTTCGAATTCTAGAAGAGGAAGGGAAGATTGATTTGCAGATTTGTGATTATCCATTTATGATTGCAGAATAAAAAATTGATTTTTTAATTCAGAAAAATAAGGGAAGATTGATTTGCAGATTTGTGATTATCCGTTTATGATTGCAAAATAAAAAATTAATTTTTTAATTCTAAAAAATAGGTGAAAGTGGCGGGAAAATATGCTGGTTTTATTAATATATAAAAATATAAATATAAATATAAATTCGATCTTTCTTGTTGTAATATCTAAATCTAACTGACAGATGTTGAAACCTAGGGACAAATCCCTTTCCGAATGTCAAATGTATACAAAAATGATTTTTGGAAAAAAAAAATCACATTGTTTCCTTGACAGGCTATATATGATGGATTAACCAACAACAACAACAACAAACTAAGCCTTATTCCCTACAGATAGGGGTCGGCTGTATGGAACCATATGAGAACTACGTCGGATCGTAGGTATGAGTTTTGCTATACCACGCCTTCCTATCCAAAGCGAGTTGCTCATCTACCTGTTTAATAAGCATATCTGTACGAATGACTTGCATCCACGTTTGTAACGGTCTTCCTCTACCTTTCCTTATATGTCCTACCCTAATACTCTCACTCTTTCTCACGGGTGCATTCTCAGGTCTCCGCAGTATGTGTCCAAACCATCTCAATCGGTTCTCCCTCATCTTATCCTCAATCGGGGCGACTCCTAATCTACCACGAATATCTTCATTGGTAATTTTATCCTTCCTAGTCTTACCACACATCCACCTCAGCATACGCATTTCTGCAACATTCAATTTGTGTTCATCTACCTTCTTAACTGCCCAACACTCGCTGCCATATAGTAATGCCGGTCTCACAACTGTTCTATAAATTTTCCCTTTTAATTTTAAAGGCATAAATGCGATCACATAAAATCCCAGAAGCACCTCTCCACTTCATCCATCCAACATTAATCCTGTGATTTACATCACCTTTTATGTCAGCATTGGTTTGAACCACGGATCCTAAATAACGAAAGCTATCTCGCTTCGGTACTACCTCACTACCTAATTTCACCACAAGAGGATCCACTCTAAGCTTACCACTAAACAAACACTCCATATATTACATTTTTGATGCCTTAACCGAAAACCACGAGCCTCTAAAGTATGTCTCCATAGTTCTAGCGATCATTTATACCTTACTGGTTTCATCCACTAAGACTATATCGTCGGCAAATAACATACACCATGGTACCTCATTTTGAATATGTCTCGTAAGCTCATCCATAACTATAGCAAACAAAAAGGGTGAGTCTGAGCCACGATGTAATCCTATCGTAATTGGAAAGCTATCAGTCATCCCATCGCTTTGTCCTAATATTAAGTAACAACTCCCTCGTACATATCCTTGACTATATTTATGTACTTAAGAGGTACATTCTTCTTTATCAGAACCCACCAGAGCACATCCCTAGGTACTCTATCATAAGCTTTTTCAAGATCGATAAAAACCATATGTAAATCTTTTTTGCTAGCCCTATACTTCTCCATTAATTGTCGCAATAGGTGAATTGCTTCTGTAGTCGATCGACCCGGCATAAACCGAATTGATTATGCGAAATAGGGACAATGCGTCTCAACCTACGCTCAATTACTCTCTCCCATAACTTCATAGTATGACTCATAAGTTTTATTCCTCTATAATTGGAACAGTCTTGGATATCACCCTTATTCTTATATAATGGTATCACCGTACTTTTCCTCCATTCCTCGAGCATTTGGCCACTACTTGAGATCTTGTTAAAGAGTTTGGTTATCCACCTTATACCCAACTCCCCATACACTTCCAAACCTCAATTGGTATACCATCAGGACCAAACCTTCTTAACTTTCATTCTTCTTAAAGCCTCTCTAACCTCGCCTTCACTAATCCTTGACGAAAACCGGTTGGTATCATGTAAGGGCTGTAATATCACCAAAGTGCTAGTATTATCCCCATTAAGCAGTTTATCAAAATAATTTCTCCACCGTTGTTTAATCTCCCGTCTTTTACCAACACATTCCCATCCATATCCTTAATACACCTTACACCATTCAAATCTCTACTCTTTCTCTCCCTCATTTCGCAATGTTAAAAATGGCATTTTCTCCCTCTTTTGTATCCGGTTTCGATATAACTCTTCATGGACCTTGGCTCGAGCATCTCGTATGACTTTCTTCGCTTGTCTTTTAGCATCTTTATACCTATCATACACTGACTATCCACTGCATTTCGTAAGCTCTCTATAACTCTCCCTCTTACTTGAGAACCGCTACCTTTACTTCCTCGGTCCACCACCAAGATTCCTTTCAGGGTGCACTACGCTTTGACACCCAAGTATCTCTGTAGCCACCCTCTTTACACCATGTGATATCGACTCCCATCTTTGTATTAGCATTTTAGATTCTTGTCCCAATCGACCTCCTTAGCCAACCTATCTTTAAAAACCGACAATTCAGCCCCCTTTAACCTCCACCACCTAATTCTTGGCTCCTCGGCTTTCACCATTCTCTTCGCACCTCCTTTAGTGAATATCCAAGACTAGGAGCCTATGTTGCGTGTAACACTCTCTCGAATAACTTTGCAATCCTTACAAATATTTTTATCTGCGTTTGAGTCAAGAAATAGTCAATCTGGCGACACATGTCCCACTCCTATATGTCACCAAATGAGTTTCCCTTTTATCAAACCAAGTATTCACTACCCTTAAATCATACGCCATGGCAAAATCTAAAATAATATCTCCCATGATATTCCTATCCCCAAATCCATAACCCCATGCACACTATCAAATCCATCCCGACTCTTACCTACATGTCCATTAAGGTCCCCACCGATAAATAATTTCTCTCCAATAGGTATCTGTTGCACTTCCTCATCTAAATCTTCCAGAATTTCTTCTTAGTAGCATCATCCAAGCCTATTTGCGGTGCGTATACACTAAATATATTTATAATCTCGTCTCCTACTACCATTTTAATCGGTAAATCCTATCTCCATTACGCCTCACTTGGACCACGTCTTTTACCAAATCCTTAGAAACAACGACGCCCACCCTTCTGTTCCTATCCATACCCGATTATACCATAATTTATATCCCCAAGGCACTACCTCTGCGGCTTTTCTCCTACCCATTTAGTCTCCTGTAGACATAAAATATCAACTTTTCTCCTATTCATCACCTCTCCGATCTCTGCTAGTCTACAGGTCAAAGATCCTATGTTCCAAGAGGCTAAACGAACCTTATCTTTACTGCGGACTAACTTCTTTACCCGCGCCCGTCCATGAAAACGCGAGAACCCTTGCCTATTTTTCGCCACACCCGGGCGCCGATGTGACGCGTCGCTTCGGGGGTACGCCCTAGCCTGCACCCTTGCCAATTTATCACTACACCCGGTGTCCGGTGCAGCGCGTCGCTCAGTAGGGAACGCCCCAACGTTTTTCTCATTCAGTTCCATCTCATAGATTTGGCAAAGTTTTACGCTGGCTGCCAACCTACCGCAACCCTCCTCCTTTACCCGGGCTTGGGACCGGCAATGCGATACACATTGGCGGAGTTATATATGATGGATTAACCAAACAATAAAAATATGGAACTTTCCAAAGATAAAAATCATTGTTTCCACATTTGAAGATAGCAAATATTAATGTATATGGTTACTTACTGTATGTCTGGTCCACAAGTATCTGACTGGTGGGATTTACTTTGGCAGGGTGAAGTGGAGTTTAGGACATGCTGTTGCGCCTATTGGGAAGGATAACATCATCAATCCTAATACGAACATTCGACTGTATGTCAAATGGGTTTCAATTTCAGATGATTTTGATGGTGAATTGGTGAGACAAATCTAAGTATCCTGAATTGCGAAGTTAATCCTTATACTTTGATGGCTCATTGACATTTTCTTTTGTGTATGGCATAGTTCCCTCGATGTTTAACCTTTTATCAAAGGCATTCGTGTAGTCGGATAATCTTCTATTGAATGTCTCTCTAGGAGTTCTCCAAGAAAATGTCGTTGTACAAATGCTAGCTAATGATTTTTCGTTCTTGTATTTTTTATATTTGTGTGCCATACTAATTTCTTATTAAAGTTCTGAGTATTCTCTGTTTGCTCATTTGTGGTGCGAATTATGAAGAAGTGTTCGACATTGCCTACTTGCTTACATTGGTGCATAGGCCCTTTGGCATGATTCTGGGCATCACTATGAGTGAGCATAGAAATATATGTTTCTATTTGCTTATATTGTTTCTCTTGCTAATTTCCATGTCTTAGATGACTAAACATGCGTTCATTTATAAATTTTTTAGACTAAGAATTTAATTTACTTATATTACTCGATCAAAGCGAAAGTCAAACTAATAATTAAATTTACTTCTATTGTCTCTATTATTGAATCAAAGTCGTACTTTAATTTCATTGCATGTTTTGTGATCCTCACCGCTATTCAGACGAAAACTAGCTTGTTATGAAAAATAAAAGTTCCCATGTCCTCTTGATGGGATGCTTTTTCCTTGTGTACTCGTCTTAGCAGAAATGGTGCTATATGCAAGGATTATGCAAGACATCTTTTAAATTATAACACATTTTTTAAATTACAATATATCTTCAAAATTAGATTCATACAATTCTTATAAGTTCGGCTATTAAACTAATTATTTTAGAAGTAATTAATTCTTCTTTGTAATAATTTGCGAAAAAATAAAAATTAATTAAAATAATTATATTGAAATTAACTAAAATTAATTATATCTCCAAGATTTAATTAGATAATAAGGTTTTGTTGGATAAACATTAATCAAAATTAATTATATCACCAAAAGGTGAAAATATGATTAACTAAAAAATAATTAAAATTACATAGATTGCTATGGACTGGTAAAATTTCTCTCAGAAAATTAAAGATATGTTTTAGATTGGAATATATCTTCTGAAGTATAAAATACCATCAATAAAGAATTTTGTAACTTGTCGTTACTAAGCTTATTATTTAACAAATAATCGATTTTTTAGCTATAATTAGCTAAAAATTAAAATGTAATTATTTTTAAATTAATTATATTGCTAAAATTTAATTTCAGAGACAATTTCACTTGATGAAAATTGACATGGTTTCAACGGAAGAAAATTATTAAAGTATTGCTATGAGGGGAATATATAGTTATTTTTAAAAAATAAAGAAATAATGAAAATTAATTAAATTTCTACGAATTGACATGATTTTTCTTTAAAAAATAAAAGATATCTTCGAGATTGGAGGATTTTTAAATTCCAAAACATTAAAATTAGACTCATATAAATGAAAATTTTGGAAATTTTGATTTCATTAGACATGTGTTTGTAAGATTTTCTCTAAAAATGAAAAATACCTTTTAAATTGAAAGATATCTTTTAATTTATAAAATATCGGGACAATTATATGCAATTCTTAAAATTGCGACACAAACTAATTATAATTAATTATATTATAATTAATTATAATTAATTATATTTCTCAGATTTAACTATGCACCTTTTCATTACCCAAAAATTGATATAATTTCATAGGATGAAAATTAAATAGCTAAAAGGGAAAAATATAATTAATTTAAAAAATGAAAAATGATGAAAATTAATTAGGTTGCTACCGGAAAAAATATATATATTTTCTAAATTAATTTATCTTATTTCGCATTTTAAAATAAACTGAAGACACAAAACACATTTTTTCCTTGGACGAATAATTAGTTATATTAGAGTTGGACAATCATTTTCTCTTATTGGTATTTTTCGAAAAATCAAATTTTGACAATTTATAGTTATATGTTGCAATTTCAAATGCTACAAATCATATCATATTTAAAATAATGATTGAGAATAGATATAGAAAACCAATCAAACTACAAATATGGTGTTTATATAAATTTCTCATAATTATTAAGCATATTTGACTTTATTTTTTGTTGTTTACAATTCTTAAGATTTTAAGATTTTCTTTTTTAAAAAGTGTTATTTATGTATAGACCTAAGATTTTATAATAAATAATTTTAAATTATTTATTTTGTACTGATTTTTATCAGTTTAGATTTTGTATAAGTTTTAAAGGTAATCGATTAATTTATCCATTTAAACTGGAGAGCTTAAAAAAATATGTTAATATATCGGCCGAATATGTTAGATCGGTGAGTTTATATAGAATATGTTAATATATGTGTTTAGTATATTTATAAAATGTGTATTGAAAAAAATAGATGTCATTAATATATACAAAAAAGTACATATACAAGTTTCCGATTATACAATCACGATTGGGTGTGAACGTGGATGGGAATTTCTAGTAAGGGCCGGGTATGGGGAATAGGAGTCCCCATCCTTATGTAATTCTTATATGACCTTCATTTTACCTTGATTAAATGAGATTGTGGAGCAGACAAGGATAAGCATTTTCTAGCGGTAGAGGAATAGGATGTTAGGGTCTATCGAATTATACCCGCTACATTTTCACTGTATAATATATATATCCGAATATTAATGATATTTCACAAGAAAATTTTAAAAATCGCTGTTCAA
Source organism: Jasminum sambac (assembly GCA_018223645.1). Taxonomy (NCBI): domain Eukaryota; kingdom Viridiplantae; phylum Streptophyta; class Magnoliopsida; order Lamiales; family Oleaceae; genus Jasminum; species Jasminum sambac. The sequence goes on from CP073648.1 coordinate 34,691,500, forward strand.
AAATTTATTATTAATACCATGCACCACACGGGTGTATAGTTCTATCTCTCGAATTTGTAATTGAATATAATAGAATATAGAATAATTTTAAATAAAAAACTATAAACTCTAAGAATGGTATTAGAGTTTTTGAGTGTGATTATTTTGATAACTATAATATTTAATTTAATATTATTTTATTTTGCGTTTAGATGATCATAATTTCTATCACAAATTGTCTCCTGTGCAATATAGGGAAAATTTTGCAAAATTTTTATACAATTCTTTCATTATTTTATATTAATTAAGTTTAGTATTCTAACAAATATTCAATTTATTTTAGTAGTGATAATATCATTCTATTAAAATTTATTATTTATGGAAAAATTCGTCTCTCGTCCAACGCACGAGTGAAAAAAGCTAGTAGGGGGAAGGGCGAGAATGCATTTCAGTTTTTTTTTTTAAATCTTATCACCAAATAGCTAATCAATTATTTGATGTGGGATCATTTTTCATCATGTAAGCAATTTTGAAAGATAAACAACTTATGCTTAATCTCAATATACACATGATATTATGAAAATATAAAAAAATTAAAAAAAATGCTAGAATGCATTTGAATATTTTGATCTTATCATTATCTGGTCATTCATTAATTAACATTGAGACTGTTTTCTTACACAAAATGGATAATTTTATGAGTATTTAAATTCATTAATTATCATTATCATTATCGCTACCATTTAAATCCATTGATTCAGGAAGAGATGCGTAACATGAAAATAGGAAGAAATAAAATTAAAAAAATAAAATAACAGGAGGGGAAAAAGGGTGGGAAAAGAGATTTCTTGAATAAAAAATGCCACTTTTAATATTATATATGATACGAATCTAAGTAGCTCCACGCCGCCCGAGACATTTTACATACCAATCGGGCCGATTACCCGAAGTCGAGCCCAGAAGTTGGGTTCAACCATCACGACATGGGTTCAAGAAATATGTCAACATGCTTCTAATGAGTTTCCAAAAAGCTTGAATCATCCATTGGGAGTTCATGAAGCCAAAGAAATCGCCTACATATGTGTTAGAGACGAGAGAGATCAAGATTTGAAGGTCTTTTGAGGTTCAAATCTGCACATCTTTGAACGAGTGGGATTTTGAAGTTGATGTCTATGAAGATTTATAGCCCATTGAGTCTAGTGTCCAACGCAATTTGAATTGGCTAAATCAGACGTCGAGAGAAAAAGTTATGTTCAAAACACTGAAGACTGCACATGCTGAAATTTTCTGCATAGCGGACTGTAGCGCGTACGATGGAGGGTTGCGGTGGGACTTTTTCCCCCTACGCATTTTTGACCATTTTTGGATATTTTGACTATTTTATTGTTTCCTATCTTTAGCTTCTTGAGCAGGTTTGGAGTCTTAGTTGGTTTGGATATACATAGCAAGCAAGCTCATTTGTAAATTCAACTTGGTTCATATATGCAAGAAAGCTCTCAAGCTTGTGTGAGTTGATTTTATCATCTCATGTTGTTCCTCAAGAACAATCCCGGACTTATCGTGAAGCTGATCATTTCACGTGGCGTTCATCCCTCGTTGGTTGTCTACTCCGGTTACAGGCGATGCTCGGTTTAATATGCCGATCGTTACCTCGCGTGAGTCGAAGGCTTTCAAGTTTATCGATGATTTTCTACCGGATTCTTGGCCTTCCTGGTTAGGACCCATCCTGTGCGGGTTACATTATCTATACTGTTAGGAGCCATCCTGTGCAGGTTGCATTGGCTATACTGCTAACGAAGTTCGGATCATCTGGTATCAAAGCTTGGCTACCAGTCTCCGGTATTTTATCCTTTTTATATATTTGTTTTAGTATTTCTAGTTGTTGTGTTGTTATTGTTTAAAAAAAAAAAAAAGAGGGCCAAAATGTAAAAAAAAAAAAAGGCTCCAAATTACTTGTTGAACTAGTGGTAGTCGAATCTTGGACTCCACTTATTTTTTTATGTGCTTGTGTTGTTATTGTATTAAGTGAAATTGATATTGTCTTGTGCTATACTAGGGTTTCATGATGTATTAGTGTATGTTGAGTTGTAAATGTGTTTGTACTATTCGAAATCATTGACAACCAATCCGAATTGAGTTAAGCGTGGATTGAGCTAGCTTGGATTAGTTCGTGTTGGTTCTTTGAGATTAGAGATTAAGTGAGTTTGAGTGGTAAAAGGCCGAGTGTGTGAGCTCATTATCAAGAAAAGGCATATAGTGTGATATATACGAGAGAGACACACGTAGGGACACATTCACACACATTTTGCACATCATGTCAGAAGAAGGTCCAATTGGGGAACGTGGCCATAGAACTATCACCCTAGAGGATTTCCATGCATCTATGGTCGCAATGAAGCATCGGTTGAGTCAATAGTTGAGAAATGATGTTGAAGAAACGGTTGCTCGATTGAACATTAGATGTGCTAGGGAAGGAAGTGAGGATTATGAGGAGGAATTTGAGGAGGAGTATAGAGGTGGTAGAGGCGGCCGAGGAAGTCAAGGAGGTCGAGGAAACGGAAGACCACGAGAAGAAGAAAGTGATGTTAAAAATGTGAAAGTACAGGTACCGTCATTCCAAGGAAAACCTAACCCAGATTTGTACTTCGGTTGGGAAAGTCGGGTAGAATTGATCTTTCACTTTCATCGGATTCCAGAAGATAAGAAAGTCCCTCTATTTGTGAAAGAGTTTACGGGGTATGCACTTAGTTGGTGGAAGCAAATGTCTACTGCAAGAAAAAGAAACTTAGAAGATCCTGTGGATACTTGGGATCTATTGAAGACCTTGATAAGAAAACAATTCGTACCTTCACATTACTATCGGAGTTTGTATAACAAATTGGAAACGTTAAATCAAGGAAGGTAGAGCGTTGAGGAGTATTACCAAGATATGGAATCACTTATGACACGGGCCGATATATTCGAATAAGAGGAGGCTACAATGGCTAGGTTCTTAAGTGGATTGAATAAGGAGATTTCCAATCTTGTTGAATTACATGACTATGCCGACATACAAGAATTGGTACATAAAGCAGCTAAAGTTGAAAAGCAACTCAAAAGGAAAAGTTATACCAAACCACAAACCGGAGGAAATAGTTTTGGAATGCCGAAATGGATGGAGGCTAAGCATGAAAAAACGGCTTGGAAAGGAAGAGGAGAAACGTCTTCTAAACCATCTCCGGCTACAATTGACAAAGGAAAGAGCCCGATAGGAACACCCCCAACCTGAACTCGAGAAATTCAATGTTTTAAATGTCAAGGTCGAGGACACATTGCTTCGAAATGTCCCAATCGGCGAACCATGATAGTTTGAGATGATGGTGAGTTAGAGACGGAAAGTGAAGAAGAAGAAGAATTGCTCTTCGTTGAAGAGAAATAAGATGAGGCCAATGAGAAGTATATTGCAACGATACCCGAGTCTTTAGTGACAAGACGATCACTTAGTACCCAAGCTAAGGTTGATGAAATGGCTCCACAAAGAGAAAATATTTTCCATGCCAAAGCCTTGGTAAATGGGAAGCCTTGTAGCATCATCATTGATAGGGGTAGTTGTACTAACATGGCTAGTACCCTCTTTGTTGGAAAATGGGGATTGTACATATTGAAACACCCGAAGCCCTATTGTTTGCAATGGTTCGTTGATGCTAGAAAAGTGAAAGTAAACAAGCAAGTGCTTGTTTCTCTATCTATTGGGCCGTATACGGATGAGATTATGTGTGATGTAGTTCTCATGCAAGCTACACACATATTATTAGGGAGGCCTCGGCAATATGATAGAAGGGTGCTACATGATGGCTACCGAAACCGTTATAGCTTCAAGATGAATGGGACTCCTGTTATACTTGCTCCATTATCCCCGCGACAAGTACATGAAGATCAAGTGAAGTTTATGCTTGAGGTAGGAGAGTTGAGGGAAAAACAGAGTGAAAAAGCAAAAGGAGAGACGAGTGTGAACATGAGAGGAGTGGAAAAAATAGAGAAGAGTAATAGCGAACAAGAGGAAAAGATTTTTTTTCCTAAAAAAAAATTCAAGAGCTCTTGTGGAGAATCAACAATTGGTTTTGTTGGTGTATAGAGAACGGTCCCTTGGGCTCTTCTCTAACCAAGAATCCCTCCGCACTTTGGTTACTTCTCTTTTGCAAGAATTTTAGAATTTATTGCCCGAGGAACTACCAAGTGGATTACCACCCATTCGAGGCATTGAACATCAGATAGACTTGGTGCCCGGAGCTGCTATTCCAAATAGATCCACCTAGCGAAGCAATCCCGAATAAACAAAGGAATTGCAATGGCAAGTGGATGATCTACTGAGATAAGTCTACATCCGAGAAAACTTGAGCCCGTGTACGGTACCTGTGTGATTAGTACCCAAGAAGGATGGTTCATGGAGGATGTGCGTTGATTTCTGAGCTATCAACCACATTACGGCAAAATATCGACATCCTATTCCTCGTTTAGATGGCATGTTGGATGAATTGCATGGTGCTACTTTATTTAGTAAGCTAGATTTGAAAAGGGGTTATCATCAAATTAGAATGAGGGAAGGGGATGAATGGAAAACGATATTTAAAACAAAGCATGGTTTATATGAATGTATGGTAATGCCGGTTGGATTGACAAATGCACCGAGCATGTTCGTACGTTTAATGAATCATGTTTTACGTGCTTTTATTGGAAATTTTGTTGTGATGTATTTCGATGACATTTTGATTTATAGTAAGGGTTTAGAAGACCATGTCAACCACCTTAAGAGCGTTCTAGAAACCTTAAGGGAGGAGAGGTTATTTGCTAACCCTTCTAAAAGTCAATTTTGTCTAGAAAGAATTGTCTTTCTTGGATACGTAGTTAGTGCTAGAGGAGTAAAGATGGATGAAGAAAAAGTAAAAGCAATCAAAGAGTGGCGTACTGATAAGTGTTCGAAAAGCACTTCAATAACTCTTCTATTTTATGTATTTGTGTATTTTATTAGTGTTATATGTTCCGTTTTATGTGTTTTTCCTTTATTGTGGTGTTTAGGGTCGCAAAGAATCAAAAGGAGTAAAATGGATGAAAATCGAATGAAAACGGAAACTCGGGACCAAAATGCAAGCGAATCAAAGATGGAGGGTCTCCGATGCAATTTTATGAAAAGTTGTTTTTACAATTTTTCTTGCGCCAATATCAAAGAATATCAGATGAGGATTTCCACATTTTTGTCGGATCCCAAATCGGAGTTTCCTAGTGAAAGTTATGGCCATTTGAAGAGAAAGGACAAAACGTAAAAAAATCAGCAGCTCGAATTTACTGCCGTAGTTCAGTAATTTGACCATAACTTTTGCTACAAAATTCGGATTGACCTGCACTTTATATTGTTGGAAAGGACACTCAGAGGACTACAATTTTGATGTTGACCTCTTCAAATGTTTCGGATCATATCATGGTCAAAAATGGGCAAAACCGAGAGTGATGTGAATGGAGGATTTCTTGGGCCATGTTTTGGTAGAAAATTCATAACTTTCTATTAAAATATCAAAAAAAGGAAATTCCAATTGCACAATTCAGCCAAGATGCTTACCTATACAATGATACAATATTTGAACTAATGGAGCAATTTAAGATCATGATTTGGTGGTTACCAATTAGTGGAATCATAATGGAGTAGTTGTACAATTTTTTATTATATTTTCTTGTGAAATTTTTCCTATAAATAGAGGCATTTGTAAGGAAGGAAAGGCACAACTTAGTGGAAGAGAATTAGCTAGTAGTTCTCTCCAACTTTCTCTTCAATAAAATTCTCTTCTTCATTTGTTCTTAGTTTTAGCTTGAAAGATCTTAGTTTTTCATATTCCGGCGGAAGAAATAAAGGCTTCAATCGATCAACGATACTTCGGCTGTGAATATGATTAGCGGATCATTTCTTCGATAAGTTTCTCTTTTCCCTTTTATTTCTCTATTTATTTCTTAGCATTTATTTACTTGTTTTCTATATTTTGCGTATAATCTATCATATAGTGGTGGTGATACAAAGCGAACACTCGATAAAAAGTATGAAACCCCGCAAATATGAGTATTAAGACTTTTATATCTAGTTCGAGGGGGACGTTGTGTTCAACTAACATGTGGTTATCTTTTCTAACTCTTTAGTAACGTTTTATCTATTCCTCTACTTCAATTTGTTGATTTGTTATGCTTGTAAACCCGTTTTTGAGTTTATTTGATTATTCCATTCACTTTGGCCAATTGAATCAATCAATCTTTAAATTCAAGTTACTTGCTAGGATTGGAACTTTTGATCCGTAATTATCACTAGATTCCAATCCAAAGTAGCAAATGAATATCGTGCATATTTATTAACAAATCAACTTAGATGTATTAATTCGAGTTTGTGAAATTATTCATCTAATTCAACTCATTCTTCTCGTTCATTTCACACTAGCTTTGCATTAAATCCTAAGAATTTGTTTAGGGTTATCCAATAGCTATATGTTAAGTTAAAGAACTCACTTTAATTTAATACACTTTAGGAAGAATTCGTTAATCAGAGCTTCTTGGTTAATTGAGAGTTGATAAATTAAAGAAGGAATAGTAACACGTTGCATGGAAAAGATAAATATAAGTTGTTGACACAACCGAACCCGAGAACTAGATATTTTGTACAATTGTTTTATTTCAATCTTTTATTTTGATGTTCGATTTTCTATTTTTATTCAAATATCACAAAACCCCACATTTTCTATATTAATTGATAAAATCAACTAGATTAAGCACCGTTCCTCTTGGGTTCGACCCTTACTTACCACTTCTACATTAATTTGTAGTTTTGAAACCGAGTAAGGAAATAAAATAAATTTTGGCGTACTGCGACAACACGCCCAAGTTTTTGGCGCCGTTGCCAGGGAACAGTTAACCAATTTAGTTGCTTTTATTAATTAATTTAAAAAAAAAAATCACTTGTATGCATAATACTCGATCTACTAATCGAATTATTGAAACTTTCGATCCGGAAATCGAGAAATCCATTCGAAGACGAATAAGACAAGCAAAACAAGAACAAGAAATGGCTGATAACAACAATGAAAGAACTCTTAAACAAATGACAACTCCTGAAGTTGCTCAACAACCATTGTGTATAACTTCTCCAACCGTAGAAGAAGGTAAAACTTTCGAGCTGAAATCCGGTTTGATACATCTTCTACCATCTTTTCATGGACGATTCGGCAAAGAACCGTACCGACACCTGAAGGAGTTTCATGTGGTGTGTGATAGTATAAAACCCCCAGGCATCACTGAAGAGCAAATCAAGCTCAGAGCTTTTCCATTTTCACTAAAGATCTTTGTGATTGGTTATACACTTTACTACCAGGTTCAGTCACAACATGGAATCAAATGAAGCAACTTTTCCTCGAAAAGTACTTCCCAGCTTCAAAGACCGCAAATATAAGGAAAGATATCTCTGCAGTACGCCAAAACAATGGAGAAACTCTTTATGAGTATTGGGAGCGTTTCAAAAAGCTCATTGCAAGCTGCCCGCATCACCAAATCAGTGAAAACCTCCTAGTGCAATATTTCTATGAAGGTTTATGTCAATCAGATAGAAACATGGTTGATGCTGCTAGTGGATGAGCTCTGATGAACAAAACCCCTGCTGAAGCAAGAACATTGATTTCAAACATGGCTGAGAACACTCAACAATTCAAGATGCAGGCGAAAGCGAACATTCGAAGAGTAAATGAGGTAAGTAACTCCAATGTTGAAAACCAACTCTCTGAACTAACCTATTTTCTCAAACAAATTTTTGTAGGAAACAATCCACAAGTCAAAGCATGTGGCATATGCACAAACCTAGGACATCCTACAGATGCTTGTCCTGTTCTACAAGTGGATAACAATGAACAAGTGAATTCAGCAAGCAATTTTCCATTCCCAAGGCAACAATACAATCCATACTCAAACACCTATAATCCAGGATGGCGAGATCACCCCAATTTGAGTTATGGAACCAACAAACCCCCAGGATTCTTCCCTAACAAACCTCAAGGCCAATTCCAGCAACAAGGGAATTTTCAACCCCAAGGGCAATTTCAACAAAAACCTCAACAATCAGGTATGTCTCTCGAGGATATGGTGAAAACATTAACAACTAACACTGTGAAATTTCAACAGGATTCCAAATTGAGTATTCAAAACTTGGAAAACCAGATGAGTCAATTGGCAACTGCCATCAATCGACTAGAAGCACAATCTGGAGGGAAGTTACCATCCCAACCTGAGGTAAATCCAAAGAATGTTAGTGCCATAACCTTAAGGAGTGGAAAAGAGATCGAAAACAGTCACAAAGAAGTTCCCACACATGAAGACAAAGAAGAAAAGTTTGAAAAGGAAGTAAGTCCTAACTCTCATATCAATGCTAAAACAATTCCTCCCCCTTTCCCTAGTAGATTAGCGAAAAACCAACAAAGATGACAAGGAAAAAGAAATTTTGGACACATTTAGGAGAATAGAAATCAACATTCCATTGTTAGATGCAATCAAGCAAATTCCACACTATGCTAAGTTTTTGAAAGATCTTTGCACTAATAAGAGGAAATTGAAGGGAAATGAAATGATCAAAATGGGAGAAACCGTTTCAGCGGTATTCCAGAAGAAGTTTCCTCCAAAATGCAAAGACCCAGGTATGTTTACTGTCCCTTGCTCTATAGGCAATCACCATATTGATAAAGCACTTATAGATTTAGGAGCATCCATAAATGTCATGCCTAGATCCTTGTATGCTTCACTAAATTTAGGAAAACCGAAAGAAACTCAAGTAATTGTGCAACTAGCTGATCGTACCAATGCATACCCGGATGGAGTGATAGAAGATGTGCTAGTCAAAATAAATGGTTTAGTTTTCCCTGCTGATTTTTACGTGCTTGATATGGCTGGTGAACATTCACCTCACCCTACACCTATCATATTGGGACGTCCATTTCTTTACACTTCTCGCACTAAAATTGATGTCTATGAGGGTACACTATCCATGGAATTTGATGAGGAAAAAGCGAACTTTAATATTTTTTATGGTTCATTGCGCCCTAATAACGCTTGTTCTGTCTTTGCAATTAATTCGACTAACCCTTTTGTGCAAGAAATGTGTAAATTGAATTGCAAAGCTAGCGTGCCACATAAAATGGAGTCAAAGCACAATTACCTTATCTCAAAGAAGGAAGCCACCGGAACGGAGAACCAAAAGATTGGACAAGAATTCAAGGTGGACCGCCAAGAAATTAAGACATTCGGAGGAAACAGTCAAAGACAAAATGGAGCTGCAATGGATTTGAGAAACCCTACTTGACAAATGGGAACTATGTCGAGCTAACGACTTTAAACAAAAGCGCTCTTGGGAGGCAACCCAAACATTTTTTTCTCATTTTTAGTTTTCTTTTTGTATTTTTATTATTTTTGTTTTTTTTCTCCGTTTTTTATCTAACGTACTAAGGAAGATGTTGTCTTGTAACTGTAGAAGGAAGATATCCGGAGATTCAATTATTTGGAAAGAGACATGATGGCGCACAAATCGGTGATTAGCAATAGTTATTGATAACGTGTGGGGATTAATTATTGATAATGGACAATTTGTCAACGCGTCTTCTCGGATACTCCTCCCATCGTACTCTTTCCAGTACACTCTACATGCATGGTTGTCGGTTGAAACAGTGCTCATTTGACTATAAATCCAGATCATTCTCCACTTGAAACCACAACCACAATTTCAATTACTCTGTGAGTGCTCCTTTCTAGCAGTGATTAGGTAATTTTCTTCTCTTCTTGATTTTTTTTCTTATTCTTCCTCTTTTCTTCTTATTTGTTTTTTCTTATAGCATGGATGTGTGTGATATTTTTTAATATATATGTCTTTTCCTTATATTAATTGATTATGTAATTCAAATTTTCTTATTTTTTTCCTTCTTCAATATCTGTGAAAATATGGAAGAGTGTGATAATCTACTATGCTTATTGATTTTGATGGTTTTAATTTTATTACTTCGGTGTTTCTTTTTCTCTTGTGTGTTACGTAACTAAAAAAAAAAAAAAAAATTTTGTGGTCGAGCGAACGACTATAAACAAAGGCGCGACTTAGGAGGCAACCTAAGCACACTCTTTTCTTCTACTTCTCCAAAACACTTGAATTTTCAATGGATAACAAATTTTCCAAAATCCACAAATATTATCCGTCATTGCCTTTGAATGCTTTGAAAGAGATTTACTATTCTAGAGTAGGACGGTTAAAAATGTTGATGGAAAAGGAAATGCCTGAGGATATCCATTGGTTGATTGAAGCAAAGGTCCTATTAGGAGGTGAAATGCCAGCTTTAAGTACTAAATATGCACCAGGGTTAGGCAAAAGTAATTTTTCCAAGAAACGAAGAGCAAAAAGAATGAATGTGTGCTATAAATATGCTAGATGGCCTTATAAATGCACTCGATGGACTCAAGCAACTCGGTAACTGCTCCATTGATTTGTGTCCACAAATCGAGAAGATAAAATACATTTCATTAAGGATGGCATGAGTAAGGAGTCTTGGATGATATCCATCAAACTCTTGAGACGCATCCTAGTGGAATGGTGCAAATCGAACTTCTCAATCTGTGGAGTGAATTTAAAAAGGAACGAGAACGATATAGTCTTGGGAATCGACTTTAAAGACCACATTTGCCAGTCTATAAGAAAACCGGATGGGAAGCCTATCCCCACTCATAGAAGGCGTTTAAGCCGTTTATGGACGTAAAACCAGAGGAAGATGTGAGCCACAATCACAACTACGTGTACATATTGTTATTTTTAATTGTTTTTGTGTTCTTGTGTTAGTTTTTAGTGTGCAAAATCGACAACCTATGGAGGTTACTACTTCTGCCGGAACTGGGAGTTCAAAGAGGACATTGAGGGTCATAAGTCTCTTTGGTGGAATCAATGCAGGACAACCAACGCTTCTAGCACCCGATGGTCAGTGGAATAGTACTTGGAGATCGAAAGGGCAAGATAATATACGGAGGAGGTTACCATGGACTGATAGGGTGTGCCGTTCAATCTGCATATGTACGAGGATCAACAGTGATTGGTATTACTGTGCCACCTCTAAAACAGGTGTATGGTAGAACCATCGGCGTTGAGGTAAAGCTAAATCGTTGTTTGAACGCTTAACACTGATGATAATACATTCGGATGCTTTTATTGTATTACCAGGGGGTTTTGAAACTTTGGAACAGATCTTTTGCATAATTTCTTGGGCCACGTTGAATCTAAACTCTAAGCCAATTGGTCTTTTAAACATTCAAAACCATTTCAATGGTTTATTGGCATTTCTCGAATTTTTAACTCATCAAAAGCTGATTTCTCCTGATACTTAAAAAATGATTTTTATTACACTATCAATTGAGGAATTATTGGAGAAATTAGAATCTTATGTACCGCAAATGCATGTAGAAGTGCCTGTCATCAATTGGCCAGAGGAATTAAGCGAAAGAAAAAGAGATCCGAATGAATTGGATTTAGAGTTAAGGTTATGAATGTGGAATAGCTAACTTCAGATGGTAGAATACGGAGTTAACTCTGGAAACACATCTGTGTTACGCTCTGGAATAAAAAAAAAAAACCTTGGATACTGGTTTATGTATCCCGCCCAAAGGCGTTAAACTAGTCTCTTTCAGTAGACCTTAAAGAACTGTATTCTCTTCTATGAACCTTCCTCTTTCAAGTCTTTTGCAGATACCTCAAAGTGCACTGAATTTTCATTTCTTTCTATGGCATCCCCTCTACGTATTGTTGCTCTTCTACAAGTACTCGACTCTTTCTCTATGTCTCTTGATATCAAGATTCAGATTGTTCGACTTGTTGACAAGTATGAGCGTTCCCTTTGGAACGTCATAGCTTTTGGGGCAGGGTCATCCCGATCTGCTCGCAAACGACGTGCTAAGCGCCTTAAATGTTGCTTTAAATGTGAAAAGCTATTAGAGGGACCTCATTGTACTCGAAATCAAACTTATTCACAATATAGACATGTTGTTTTCTTCAAGGATGGACCGATTAGGTATAGGGCCGAAAAGTCTATCAGGAGAAAGCGACCATTTCAATCAGTGTGAGAGAGTTTGATAATTTGTTGGAACAACGACAATGTCTGTTGGAAACCAAACTCGATGGCCTAACAATTGAGCAGCAACTTTTTGAGCGTGATTATTAGCACCCATCCGAAGATATAAAACTACGTCTCATTCGTTTGAGAAGTGTCTGAGTTGGACGTTCTGCTCTAAACGTTCTCCCATTTGTTGGTTCTTGTGGGGCTGTTCTTTATTGAATGGTAAACATACCTATGTGTCATGTGGCGATATGGAGGACCTTTTCATTAAGGTTGGTTGTCAAACTGTTTTGTAGAGAGTATGTTGATTCAGATAGTTTCCATGCGGATCAAACTTGATGGAATCATATCATTAATTTGATGTGAATACTACTGCAAGATGTTCAGAGGGTTGTCAACTCCCAAAGTCGCTTTGTATATAAAATTCTCTTCTTCTTCTTCTTCTTCAAAAAAAAAACCAAAATATTTTCAGCTGTTGTTTTTCTTGTTCTGTAAATATGTTGATTGCAGGTCTCTTGCTCTTGGATTGTCGAAGTATTCCTCAGAAGTGCTACATTGTGCAACCACCATCCCCAAATCGGCACGACTCATTGCTTACCATAGGGGAGTTTCTATTTCTTCTCTTTTTCATGCTTTCTATATTTCTACATTGGGGACAATGTAGAATTTAAATGTGGGGGAGTGGAATATTATGGTCTGCGTGTGATTTTTTTTTATTTGTGTCGACGATTTTGCATGAGATAGCAACTTTTGAATATGATTGAGCTTAATTTGTGTGACTTAACTGAAACTACAAGATCTCGAAAGAAAAAAATGTGTTCTGTTCTTCTCCAAGCACAGCTGGCAAATTATCCGAGCACATTTATAGGTAATTTACTATCATTCTCTGGAACACAAATTGAAGGTTGAAAATATTTTTTTTTCTAACTTTCTAGACCATAGTAAACTAACCTTTTCTTTTCTTTTTTTCTATCCATTCGTCCTGCTCAAAGTAACCTGGAAACATCAATTGTTAGTAAGGTGGAGTTATAATCGCATGGTATCTGTTTTTTGTGAATGTGTCTTTTATTGATAGAGTTTAAAAAGTTTGGAAAAAGCATTGACCTATGCTGAGAATGAATTTTACTTTTATGTTCGAAATAAGGAGAGGGACCACAGGAAAGAGCTACCTACCTCAGAGTGTGAAGCCGTCACCTTGAATGGGTGAAGAAGGCTGTCTCCAATGAAAGGGGTTTAGTGTGAAAGCTACCTGTGGGGTAAAAGCTGAAAAGAAAATTGCAAAACTCTTCTTCTTCTTCTTTTTCTTCTTCATCAAAAAAAAATCGCGAGAAATGTGATAGCTACCAAAGTGTGAAGTTAGATAAATAAATTTCCTCAGTGGTTTGAAGTGCTCAATCTAAACAATCTTTAAATTGAATACATATTTGCGATAAAACACCTGCCATGCCCCTTTTTTTTCTTTGCAGTGCTAACAGTTGATGATTTTTGGTGAACAGAGTAATTTTTAGGATCCATGGGAATCATTGTAAAATAAGAGTGGGATCACGAGATATGAAAGGAAATATTTGACTATTTCGGGTCAGGATTTGGATAGATCATCGTAAGCTTTCATTTGGTTCCAGTTAGTGATGGGATGATAACCTCAATTGCAAACACTCACAAGCCATTGTGTACTTGAGAAGAAGTGAAATTTTCATGGTTCGGGAGAATATTTATTAAGCAAGTCATTATCTGTAGTTGGATTTCAATGTTTAAAGTTGTTTATCTCATGTAAAATCAGTTGTGTTTTTGTGTCATATGGTTGTTGTTCGAGGGCGAACAACAGTCTAAGTGTGGAGGAGTTTGATAAGTGCTCGAAAAGCACTTAAATAACTCTTCTATTTTATGTATTTGTGTATTTTATTAGTGTTATATGTTCCGTTTTATGTGTTTTTCCTTTATTGTGGTGTTTAGGGTCACAAAGAATCAAAAGGAGTCAAAATGGATGAAAATCGAATGAAAAGCAGGCTTCGGGACCAAAATGCAAGCGAATCAAAGATGGAGGGCCTCCGATGCAATTTTATGAAAAGTTGTTTTTACAATTTTTCTTGTGCCAATATCAAAGAATATGAAAAGAGGATTTCCACATTTTTGTCGGATCCCAAATCGGAGTTTCCTAGTGAAAGTTATGGCCATTTGAAGAGAAAGGACAAAGCGTAAAAAAATCAACAGCTCGAATTTACTGCCGTAGTTCAGTAATTTGACCATAAATTTTGCTACACAATTCGGATTGACCTGCACTTTATATTGTTGGAAAGGACACTCAGAGGGCTACAACTTTGATGTTGACCTCTTCAAACGTTTCGGATCATATCATGGTAAAAAATGGGCAAAACCGAGAGTGATGTGAATGGAGGATTTCTTGGGCCATGTTTTGGTAGCAAATTCATAACTTTCTATTAAAATATCAAAAAATGGAAATTCCAATTGCACAATTCAGCCAAGATGCTTACCTATACAATGATACAATATTTGAACTAATGGAGCAATTTAAGATCATGATTTGGTGGTTACCAATTAGTGGAATCATGATGGAGTAGTTGTACAATTTTTTATTATGTTTTCTTGTGAAATTTTGCCTATAAATAGAGGCATTTGTAAGGAAGGAAAGGCGCAACTTAGTGGAAGAGAATTAGCTAGTAGTTCTCTCCAACTTTCTCTTCAATAAAATTCTCTTCTTCATTTGTTCTTAGTTTTAGCTTCAAAGATCTTAGTTTTTCATATTCCGGCGGAAGAAATAAAGGCTTCAATCGATCAACGATACTTCGGCTGTGAATATGATTAGCGGATCATTTCTTCGATAAGTTTCTGTTTTCCCTTTTATTTCTCTATTTATTTCTTAGCATTTATTTACTTGTTTTCTATATTTTGCGTATAATCTATCATATAGTGGTGGTGATACAAAGCGAACACTCGATAAAAAGTATGAAACCCCGCAAATATGAGTATTAAGACTTTTATATCTAGTTCGAGGGGGACGTTGTGTTCAACTAACATGTGGTTATCTTTTCTAACTCTTTAGTAACGTTTTATCTATTCCTCTACTTCAATTTGTTGATTTGTTATGCTTGTAAACCCGTTTTTGAGTTTATTTGATTATTGCATTCACTTTGGCCAATTGAATCAATCAATCTTTAAATTCAAGTTACTTGCTAGGATTGGAACTTTTGATCCGTAATTATCACTAGATTCCAATCGAAAGTAGCAAATGAATATCGTGCATATTTATTAACAAATCAACTTAGATGTATTAATTCGAGTTTGTGAAATTATTCATCTAATTCAACTCATTCTTCTCATTCATTTCACACTAGCTTTGCATTAAATCCTAAGAATTTGTTTAGGGTTATCCAATAGCTAGATGTTAAGTTAAAGAACTCACTTTAATTTAATACACTTTAGGAAGAATTCGTTAATCAGAGCTTCTTGGTTAATTGAGAGTTGATAAATTGAAGAAGGAATAGTAGCACGTTGCATGGGAAAGATAAATATAAGTTGTTGACACAACCGAACCCGAGAACTAGATATTTTGTACAATTGTTTTATTTCAATCTTTTATTTTACGTTCGATTTTCTATTTTTATTCAAATATCACAAAACCCCCATTTTTCTATATTAATTGATAAAATCAACTAGATTAAGCACTATTCCTCTTGGGTTCGACCCTTACTTACCACTTCTACATTAATTTGTAGTTTTGAAACCTAGTAAGGAAATAAAATAAATTTTGGCGTACTGCGACAACTCGCCCACGTACTCCAACTAGCATAGCTGACGTTCGAAGCTTCCATGGTTTAGTTAGTTTCTATCAACGTTTTGTACCTTATTTTAGTACACTAGCTACGCCATTGACGGAAGTAATCAAGAAAGCTATAGGATTTCATTGGAATGTAGAGCAAACACGTGCTTTTCAAATGTTAAAAGACAAATTGTGTTCTGCGCCCATACTCGCCCTACCTGATTTTACTAATGCCTTTGAAATTGAATGTGATCCGTCGGGAGTAGGTATTGGTGCTGTTTTAATGCAGGATCGAAAGCCAATAGCGTATTTCAGTGAGAAGTTGAGTGGAGCTACGCTCAACTATCCGACATATGATAAAGAACTTTTGTTCGAGCTTTAGAGAATTGGCAGCACTACTTGTGGCCTAAGGAATTTGTGATCCACACCGATCATGAATCCTTAAAACACCTAAAAGGCCTAGGAAAATTAAACAAGTGACATGCCAAGTGGATGGAATTCATAGAGACTTTTCCTTACGCGATCAAGTACAAACAAGGGAAGAAAAACATTGTTGCTGATGCTTTGTCACGCAAGTATGCCTTATTGACCACTTTAGATGCTAATTTGTTGCGATTTGAATTGATTAAAGAATTATATATAAATGACCCGAGCTTTGCTAGTATCTATGTTGCTTGTTAACATAGTGCTTGTGATAAGTTTTATAGGCTAGAAGGATATCTTTTCCTTGAAAATAAATTGTGTGTACCTTCTAGTTCTATACGGGAATTGCTTGTTAGGGAAGCCCATGGTGGGGGTTGAATGGGACACTTTGGCATTGTGAAGACTTTGGATGTTCTACAAGAATATTTCTTTTGCCTAAAATGAAACATAATACTGAGAAAATTTACGCCAATTGTGTTACTTGTCAAAAGGCAAAATCTAGGGCTTCACCCCAAGGATTATAGACTCTTTTACCGGCGCCACAAGTGCCTTGGGAAGACATTTCAATGGATTTCATATTGGGGTTACCTAGAACTCGAAATGGAAGATATTCGGCCTTTATTGTGGTCGATAGGCTTAGTAAAATGGCTCACCTCATACCTTGCCACAAGACCGATGATGCTAAGCACATTGCCAACTTGTTCTTTAAAGAAATTGTGTGCTTCCATGGAGTGCCTCGAACAATTGTATCCGATAGAGATGTCAAATTTGTTAGTTACTTTTGGAAAACTCTTTGGGGTAAACTAGGAATGAGACTTTTATTTTTCATAACAAGCCACCGCCAAACGGATTGACAAACTGAAGTAGGTTATAGGACATTATCACAATTGTTACGCACTATCATTAGTAAGAACTTGAAAGAGTGGGAAGAATGTTTGCCATATGCTGAGTTTGCTTATAATCGTACCATACATTCTTCTACTAATTTTTCGCCTTTTGAAGTTGTTTATAGTTTTAATCCTTTAACCTCGTTAGATTTAATTCCTTTACCTGTGAGTGAAAGGGGCAATGTGGATGACAATGCAAAAGCCGAACTTGTTCGATCAATGCATGAGAAAGTGAGAACGCAAATTGAAAAAAGGAATCAACAAGTTTCGATTCGAATGAACAAAGGGCGAAAAGAAGTCATCTTTCAACTGGGAAATTAGGTGTTGTTACACCTAAGAAAAGAAAGGTTTCCCCAACTCCGGCGTTCGAAATTACTCCCAAGAGGCGATGGCCCATTCCAAGTTGTTGAAAGAATCAACAACAATGCCTACAAGATCGACTTGCCCGATGAGTATAATGTATCTACTACATTTAACATTTCTAATCTTATTCCGTTTGATGCAAGAACTAATTTGTGGACGAATCAACCAGAAGAGGGAAGGGATGACACGAATCTAAGCAGCTCCACGATGACCTGGACATCTTACGTACCAATCGGACCGATTACCCAAAGTTGAGCCAAGAAGTTGGGTCGAACCATGACGACATTGATTCAAGAAATATGTCAACATGCTTCTAATGAGTCTCCACAAAGCTTGACTCATCCATTAGGAGCTCATGAAACCAAAGAAATCACCTACCAACGTGTTAGAGACGAGAGAGATCAAGATTTGAAGGTCTTTTGAGGTTCAAATCTTCACATCTTTGACACGAGTGGGATTTTGAAGTTGATGTCTCTGAAGATTTGTAGCCCATTGAGTCTAGTGTCCAACGCAATTTGAATTGGCTCAATCGAATGTCGGGACCAAAAGTTATGCTCAAAACACTGAAGGCTGCACATACTAAAATTTTCTGCATAGCGGGCTGCAGGGCGCACGACGGGGGAGGGTGCAGCCGCACTTTTTCCCCTGCACATTTTTTGACCATTTTTGGATATTTTGAATATTTTATTGTTCCCTATCTTTAGCTTCTTGAGCAAGCTTGGTGTCTTAGTTGGTTTTGATATACATAGCAAGCAAGCTCATTTATAAATTCAACTTGGTTCATATATGCAAGAAAACTCTCAAACTTGTGTGAGTTGATTTTATCATCTCATATTGTTTTTGAAGAACAATCTCGAACTTATCGCGAAGCTGATCATTTCACGTGGCGTTCACCCTCGTTGGTTGTCTACTCCGGTTGCAGGCGGTGTTTGGTTTAATATACCGATCGTTATCTCATGTGAGTCGAAGGCTTTCGAGTTTATCGATCATTTTCTGCCGAATTCTTGGCTTTCCTAGTTAGGAGCCATCCTATGCAGGTTGCGTTGGCTATAGTGCTAACGAGGTTCATATCAATATATACTATTATTGCAGACGTGCATTGCATGGAATTGTTTAGATAACATTGATAAAACTGTGTAATAAAAATCTTAATAGAAGAGAATTAGCAATTATATATTATACAAAAACGGTATTTGGAGAAATATTATAAATTTTGAAATACTTCCTCGAAAACAATATTATAGTGGAGTTAGTAAAATTTCTACAAACGTCACATACAAGTATCTTATGGCCTACACGACTTCTAACTTTTGTAGTACGACATACAACTAACTGTGATTGAACAGGGGTTTGATGCTCCCTCTGGGATGAGTGATGCACCAATTCCTTACCAACTATACTGTGATAGCCCATGCTAATTTGCAGTCATCACCGTCAGCACAAGTACTTTCAAATGAGCCATGATTGATAGTAATAAGCTTATATCAAATCAGAAAATGAGATAGTTATTTGAAGCGTTCTACTAAATTTACAAATCAAAAGAATAAATGATAAAGCATAAATAAGATAGTTTACCTTTTGGGGGATTGTATGTTGTTGTATCTTGAGATAATAACTATTGCTTTGAATGGCTTATTGTAACTATTTTTTATATATATTTTATTTGTATGTTTTTCTAGTGATTTATCTTATCACAGAAACCCTCGTCAGTTTAAAATGTATATATCTTAAGATAATAATATATTTTTTTTAATAGAAAAAAGAACATGCAGGAAAGATGAGCTCTGGACCAGTCAACCACTTTTACTATATATATATATATATATATATATATATAATTAAGGTTATGTATACAATCGATTGAAAAATAAATAGCAGTAACAGTAATTTATTTAGTTATTTAATAATAAAGAAAGAATGATAAGAACTAGAAAAATCTCTATTATTATCACAATCAATTTAGAATAGCACGACCATGCATAATTAAATTTTATTCGATATATAGTCAATCCAATATATATATATATATATATATATATATATATATCAACATAAATAATTTCTTTAGTTTAATTATTCTATAACAAAACAAAAACAACAAAAAATAGAAAAGTATTGTTTATCATATTCAGTAATTATTTGCTTCAATTAAGAATCGTTATCGCAATCGAATTGGATTAAGATGACTATATATTATTAAAAATTTATTCTAATTCATTAGTTTCAATCAATTGTCTTTAATTTTCTTCAATCTTTGAGTTGGCTTCACTTTGTATGAACAATGGCTTTCTAGCCCAAACCCAAGTCCAAGGTGCTTTGGTTTAGATTTTGTCGTTGATACAATTAGGAACACTGAAATGATGACTATAACAATTTCCCTTCTTCCATCTAGGGTGCTAAAATGGAGATTATAACAAATAAAACTCTAAGGAAAATAGATAATTATTTAAAAACCTTGATTTTTTTTGTAACAGCCAATAATCTACTAAAACTGATATATCTTCATATTTAATTTGTATTTATTCTACCTATATTCCCTGTATTTCTTGATAAATGAACATTTATAATTTTGCTTATCACCTGCAGTAAAAGCTTACATCCGAAGTTTTCCCTGTAAGACTAACAAACATTTCGAAAATCAAAAGGGTCACTTTCAGTTATAAATATAGCTAAACAAAGTTATTGTTCCTTCAACTTCTATCAAGGTCGATCTTATTATGTTTATCTTCATCCACAAGATCTTTTTCACTTAAATAATATCCTACAATAGATGCTTGGGTTTTATCATCAATTATAACATTTTCTTTGATTTCTTTGCCATCGACACTGCACTCTCCTACAGAATCCCCTCTTGATGGTAGGTGATCCACCGACCTTCCAGTAAGTAGAAAAAATTCATTTCTTCTTTCAAAGCTATCTTTTGTATTTTCTTTGTGGTTATGTTTCACTGGAATCAACCTTGACCACTTATCACGTCTCTTCAATATCCAACCCTTTGCAAATAAGATTCAATGCAAATCAAGGGAAATCATTTCAATAAACAAAATGATGATTAAGAAAATAATAAAATTTACAATAGCAAATCCAATGCAAAATAGTTTAGAAGCAATAATCTAACTCGTGGATAATGCATCAAGGAAATTTATATAAACTGAACTTTGGCGATAGTCGAATCTTGCAATTCATATGCGTGCTCATACTTTGACCAGAAAATGGAAGCATCGTAGCATATCTGCAAATGCCAAAAGGTGCAAAACCTTAAATATATTTGCCATCAAGAACACAATAATAGTTGAAATAATTTAATGATCTATAAAAAATACAAAAATTAAAAGAAAAAGGAAAAAAGAAAATAGGTATCAATGACCAATACCCTACCTCTGAAAACATCGTGAAGAACATTAGAAATCCTTATATTGATGTATATATAGTGTCAATATTGATAAATTTGATCACCAAATGATACAAATTTGGAAATGTGAGATAAATAAAGAGGGAAACTCGAGGGATTTATGTGCAAAGCGTACTCGGGTTCTAAAAATATGATATTTGCATAATAAATAGGACATAAATATAAATATGATATATCGAAAATCAATTATCACGTATAGTTAGTGAGAAGTGTGCATTTTACACACTTATTTATATCTCTAAATGATTAATTTATCATTAGATCGAGCGGATATCTACTTATTTTCATGTTTTTATTGTGTTTGTAGGCATATATCATCAACTGGGACGAGAACATGGCAAAAGGGAGAAAAAGGACCGAAACACAACAATTCCAAAGTTGGAGGACTTCAGGTGCATTATTTGTGAAGATTTTGTTGGCCTCATTTCTTTTGCTTGCATGGAAGAACACGAAAAGTGAAGTCTGTAGCTTTTTAATGATCTCAATTCCGAGTTACAGATCAAATGATATGGCCAAACGAAGATCATGGGCGAAAAGTGCAAAGAAATCCGAGGTTGAGGAGAATTTTTTATACAAATACAAGTTGAGTTGGAGGACAAATCAACTAGAGAGTTGTAGAGTATCGAGTCTAGTTTCCAAGGCAACTTGAATCGGCCCAATCGGACATCTAGATCAAAAGTAACGGCAATTTGAAGTTCGAGCGCCGAACCTTAAAAAAAATGAGGTTGCAGGCGTAACCTAGGGGTTTACGGCCGTAACCCCAAAAAACGTGCAAGAAACTTCTTTCAGAGGCTAGGTTATGGTTCTAACCTAGGGGGTTATGTCCGTAACCCCCAAATTCTGCAAATTGGCACGATTTCTCCCTATTTTGTTTCTCTCTTTTCTCCCTATTTTCTCAACCACTTGGGGGTTTTTTGGGAAGGATTTGGTCATGAAGTAGGGTCAATGTACACACTCTAAAACCCCAAAAATCCTCATTCTTCATCCCCCTTTTTAGATTAGCTTAGGTTTCTTTTCCCCTTTTTCTCTTCTATTTTCTTTCTTTATTTTCTTCTTCCTATTCTCTTCTTCTTTTGTTTTCCTTTTCTTTTGGGCATTGATTGAGGATTGCCACTTGGAGAAGATTGTGAAGAAACCAAGAGGATATGATGGTGGAAATGGATACTTCAAGAATGGAACTTCAAAGGGAGAATAACTAGCCTGTTCTTGAATTTTCCATTTCTCTTCCATTATTGCTTTATATGTATTATTTCCTTGTAATTACTTCACTATGAGCTAGACATTGTAAGGTTGGGATGATTGATGAACTTGATCTTGCTTTGGTTCAATGAAATGTTTATGGTTTTGTAGTTGTTTTCTCTATCTCATGTGTGGTTGCCTTTGAGTTATTTCCATGATTTGTTTGATTACCAAATTTATGTATTTGCAATTTGTGTCATTATTCAAGAGAAGGGGCTCATTTTGGACAGTAGAAGTAACTGCCATAGGTTCTTATAGGGGATAGAGATATACCTCTAGCCCTATGTGATCCTTTAAGCTACTCTCACAAAACCTAATGCAATTGATTGATTGACAATCGACACAGAAAAATGGAAGGTTAGATCAGTTGATTAGGGGTAGTTTGGCATTCGAAAGAGGAACTACCTATTTAAGGAAGTCGGGTCTAACATAGAAGATAAGCAATTTAAAGCATGATAGGGAATCTTTTTAAAAAAATTTTACCACTCTTTTTTATCTATTCTTTCTTTACTTTAAATCAATCACATCCATATATCATATCACATCCACAAGTCTCTATCATTCTACTCCACTCATTCTCTCTCATCTTTTATATTAAAAACCTTTAAAAACCATTAAAAATCAACCTCTATCACCCTATTATTGTGATAAACAATGATTTGATTAGACTACGGTTAAGTGATTCATGAATCCCGACTATCTATTAATCCAAGTTAAATCTCCATTCAATCCCATTTCTTATCTTTAGCTTTATTGCTTTCTTGGTTAGTAGTTTAGTTCGCTCTCTCTCTCCCCATTGTCTGTTGTGTGTTTTTACTTGCTCTCTTTGTATAGTTTCACTCTTTGCTAGAAGAGGAAATTACGTTTTATCTTGCATTTAAGTTTGCTTTTACAAAAATCCGGTATTTTTTATTAATTTGCTTGTATTAGGTATTGTTGATCCACCTAACCCGGCCCAGTTATTTCCTCTTCGCTTGTTTCTTTGCGTCCCGGTTGACTATTTGTCTTTTCTTAAGCATTTTCTTCCCTCTCGTGCCTTGTCTATTGTCTCTAGCACCCTATCTCAGTTTGCTCGCTTCTTTTCTCAGTTTTCTTTGTTTGTTTGGTTTTTGCTGTAGAAATGGTTCGAACTTGGTCGTTTCTACCTGGACAGCCTTCTTCGCCTTCAGCCTCTTCTTTGAAGCGGTCTTCTAAGCATACACCGCCATGTCAGAAGACGAGGGTTAAGGTTAGCAAAAAAACCCCGTTGTAATATAAGTTTTTTTTTCTATTTTTAAGAATTTTTATATTTATTTAGCGAAAACTTTTTCATGTCCGTGTGATCTATTTCGTCGATCTAACTTTTTTAGCAAGCTTAAACCCTCGTTTAGGGTTTTTTTTAATCTTTGTTTGTTGTACTTAACTTGTTGCATGTGCTGTATTGCACTCGATGTGTAACACATTTGATGCACTATGAAATAGTAATTGTTGAGTTGTAATGAAGTATGCATTTATACTGGATAACATAGTACACTACTATCAATTACAGATATACTATAATTACTATGTCATAGGTTTTCATCTAATAGATTTTTTAAATGATGTTCATTTTTTTTTTCTTTTGCAGTCTTTCCCACTCATGATCCTTGTGAATGAGTAGCTTAAAGCTTCCATTGTCATGTCTATGGATGATCAAATCATTTCCAATGTTAAGAACAAGCTCAATGATAACCAATTCCGTCTTTTTCAACAAACATGCTCTGGGTACCTTCTTAATCTTCCACACACTATTCTCCAACCACAATTAATTCACAAGATGCTTTTGCGTCAGGTTGTGGATGATGATGATCATGCTATATCTTTGAATGTGTCTGGTAAAGTTCTAAGGTTTTCTATGGATGAGTTTTGTGTCATCAATGGTTTGAAATGTGTTGGCCATCAATATGCTCTTGGTGAGTTATGGTTAAAAGACACTTATTTCAATTATGTTCAATATGTTTCACATCTTGTTGTTGCTCAAGTTTTTACTAATGTTCCCCCTAATGTGCTTGATGGTGATATGGTTCAACTTGCTATATTGTATGGGTTGTCTCTTTTTTTTTTTTTTTTTTATACAAGTAAACATGACATGGCGGTTAAGGATGTGTGGTTTAGGATGATAGATAGTGATTATAGGAATTTCTTTCCATGGGGTCAGGAATTGTTTTATTTCACATTGAATTCAATGAAGCCATTGGTGAGAAATGCATCTTCTAGAATTAAGTCTAATGACCCTCCGCCTTCTACTTATCGTATGAATGGATTCATTCTTGCACTTCAAATATGGATTTATGAGGTTTCACCTGCTATTCGAGGTGTTATTTGCAAGCAATCCGATGCTTTCCCTTTGTCGCGTCTTTTTAGATGGTCTTCTGACGTCATTGTTGATGAGGATGTTCTTGCTGATAATCCCTTCTGTAATAAAAAGGTAATTTTTCTAGTTTATTTTGTTTTTAGCTTCTGTGTCAATGCAGTTTGACTGTAACTTATTATACTTTATGTGTAATACATTAACTTTGTATTATTGGCTCTAAGTTTACTGTTGCATTTTTGTTTTGATGTAGAATGATACCTGTGTAATTGAAGCTACTGATGAAGAGCTGCAAAAGTCTTATACAAATGGTTTGTTTGAGAATCCTGATCTTCCTGAAGAACTGCATGCTCCTTCCCATACCGCATCTCCACAACATGCTTTTGCGATTGCTGGCATTGACAAATTAAATAACTTGGTTGATGTGGTTGTAAATGCTAGAAAGGATCATACTTATGGGTTAGAAGATTCTAAGCTTTGTGGAAAATTTGTTTCGAAAGAAAGTACATGAGCTTCTGTTGCGATTTAATGCTTTGGAGAGCAAGTTAGAGTCTTTTCATTATCTAGAGAATAGAGTTTCTGAATTGGAGCAGATTTTGAAAGGCAAAGCTGTTGCACACGTGCCTATTACTGAAGGGTTACATTCTCATGAAAATAGTCGAAACCAGGAGATAGGTAATTCTGGTCCAAACAAGCATGAAGATGGTAGTGATGACGATGTTATAAATAATGCACAAAAGGTGGTGTGTGGTTTTGTTTCAAGGATTTTATTTGTGTATTTTTATTGGTTTTTTTGTTTAAGTATATGTGGTGCACACACTATGTTGTGCTGTTTTGTTTGATTATGTTTTTATTTTTTCTCATAAATATTTTCAGTCCATCGAATAAGCTCTTGATGGTCATAAAAGTGACAATAATGATGATGATCAGGTATTTTGTTTTGATTACGTCCATTACTTGGTCTTCTGATATAATCTGTTTCAGATAGTGTGCAATTCTTTTGTAAACTTTTTCCTTAAATGTTCCAGTGCATGGATGATCTTGTTCATGCTGTAGCTGTAGTTGAATTTGGAGCTGCTATTGTGATGAAAGATGTGCATAGTGGAAAAGATGGAGATAAATTTTGTCATGGTGTTGAGGAATTAAGTTTTGAGAAGAATACTGATGTTGGAGTAGAGAATTTTGTTAGTGAGCAACGGTGTAATGTTGAAGAGAAGGCTGATATTCATAATTCTAATGTTGTAGTGAAATTTTTCCTTTTTTTTTAGTATTTAAGTAACTATTAATAGTATCTACATTTTTGCATTCTTTTTTAATTTTACCCTTTTTGCAGGCTTTTGATCTCAATATTTGTTCTAGGTTTGGTCAAACTTGTGAAAAAGAAGGTAAGAAATCTGAAGTTGTTGTTTAGAATTCTGAAGTTGCCAAGGTCGATGATACTCCTCTTGATTTTGAAGTAATGCCTTCTATATTTGACCAAATGCCTAATGATAAATTCAAGTTCAAAATTGGCAAGGCAAAATGTGCTAGTGTTGTCGATCAGGTATGAGTACACACCTGTCAATTTACAAAGAATGTTTAATTAATGTGTAACTGATGAATTACACTTTCTTTGTAACAGTACATTTATTGCACCGTTTTCTAATGAGTACATTATTTAATGTCGTTATCAATGTGCTTTGCAGTCTACTGGTCCTGAAGTAGGTATTTCAGCCCCTAGTTTTAAGCTGTTGGATTCTGAAACACCCGAGCCAACCCCCTAGCAAAGTGTTGTTAATCAACATACTACTCATGGTAGTCAAGAAACACATACTATTTTTGACAAAACACCCAAGGATATAGGTTTTAGTGAAGATGATACTCTTGATCCTAATGATTTGGATGCTATATATGCTAAAGCTGAGAAGACTGCAACCCAACAATTATCTAAATTAAAGAAGCAGAAGAGTGCGAAACCGACTTTCAATCAAAGTCTTCTTGATGGTATCAATATCGCTGCCCATTGTTTTTATGATTGTGCAATTGAAGAAAGTGGAGAACTAAATCTTGATCGTGTAGAGAATGAGGAAGTAAAGGATGATAATAAGAACCTGCGTTTGAATATGGAGAAGAATGAAGAAGAGAAGTCTTATGACAAGAAGCTAACTGAGGAACTGAAGGATGATGATAAGAACCTGATTTTCAATATGGACAAGAATGAAGAAGAGAAGTCTTGTGACAAGAAGCTGAATGAGGAATTGAATGATGATGATAAGAACCTGATTTTGGATATGGAGAAGAGTAAAGAAAATAAGCCTTGTGACAAGAAGTTGAATGCATATTTGCAAAAGCTGAACGTGTATTTGCAGAAGAATGTGTTAGAAAACTTAGATAGTGAGGTGCTGGACCATGTTTTGGAGAAGAATGAGTTAGAAAATGGAGACAATTTGAATTTGAAGAAGAAGCAACAGGATCATGGTGATATTGTGCAAGAGGAAGCTATAAGTTTGGTTTTTTAACTATCATTGTCAAATAGATTTTGCTATTTCTTTTTTCTTTCTTTCTTTCTTTTTTGATTGTTTTTAATAATACCCTTTTTTCTGTTTAAACAGAGTTAAGAAATTGAAATTCTTGAAAATGAACAAGAAGTGAATGATCGAGCACATTTGTTGTTTCATTTTGTTGTTCGTGGTCAGAACCCTATAAAATATCCATTTGAGTTTGTTGATGATGACGAAGCACCGGCCTTTCAATTTAGAATGATACATCCTAATCTTGCTTTGGTTGCTGCCTTTGATTCATGGCTTAAGATTCGTTTTAATTCTAGAACAAGGTAAGTTTTTTGTGTTTGTGTTCATGTTGATCTTTTTTTTTTTTGGCTAATCTAGAATGTGATTGATTTTCTTTTCCTAAATTATTATTTGATTTATCTGTTCTTTTACTAGTAGGAAACACTTCTTCTTGGTGCCCAAGTATTCCATAATTTATCCTGGTTTGCATTTAAAATTGGTGGAGAGGAAAGAAAAATATTGGCGGTGTAATCTAATTCGTGAACACAATAAGTTGCTCGGTAATTATTTATTTTTAAAAAGTCTCATTTTTTTCTCCCATTGCCGCTCACTATGCTCTCTGATGTTACACATGAACTCCTGTGATCTTGCATATGAACTGTAATTCATGTGTAATACATAAAGTCTACTACACATGTAGTGTAATACATTAGGTGACATGTATTACAATCAATGTGTAATAGATTCGATTTTTATATTCTAATTTCAGTTTCACCATTATGCAGCATATTGATGAGTGTTTTTCTCACTTGTGAAAGTTGGCAAAGCTTGTCGTAGAGAGTATGGGAAGGAGGATTACACTTACTTATTGTTCTTTTACTAATTTCTTGGTAAATATTTACAAGTTTTGGGTTTTAGATAAAGACTCTTTCAGTAAGCAACTTTATTTGGAGAACATTGTGGTCGGGTTGCTGCCTTTTTGTGGTTCTTGCTAGGACAATGTTGATATTTTATTGTTGCCAATTCATATGGATAAAGAGTACCACTAGATTCTTGGTGAATTTGTGTTGGCTGATAGAGTTCTTAATATATACAATTCTCTCGAGTCTATCCGACAACATACATTGATGAGTTGTGTTAAGTCTTTTGCTGAAATGCTTCCTGATCTTATGGTTCATGTTGGTTATTGGAAATCCACGGGTTCTGGTGGTGATAGTGAAAGGATCCCTGCGTTGAAGATTAACATTCTTGATATAGAAGATACCGAAGCAAAACGGAGTGTTAGTGTTTTTGATACTATTGTTAATTTACTAACTTTCCTTTTATATATTATTGGTGTTAATGTGATTTTGTTATTTATCTTTTTTTTTTTCCTTTTTTCTTTTTTGCAATTTGTCTTGTGGTGTGTTCGTTATTAAGTATGCAGAAATGATAACCAATCAAAAGGTTGGGAAGATCTTTCAGCTTAATCCCATGGAGGCAAGGCTGCATATTGGTAGTCTTCTATATAATTTCTCCCGGTCTAGGGCCAATTTAGGGCAGCAGTATTTTTTTGATCATGTATGAAGAACCATTTGATACTTATGTTTATGGTATTATAGTTGAATTTTGTAAGGATATTGATGTTATGCCTTTTGTAAGGATATTTCTATTATGTCTTTTAAAGTCTTTTTGTAAGTATATTTATCTTATGTCTATGGTATTATAGTTGAATTTTGTTACAGTTATTGAGTATTGTTGTTTTTGTGCTTTGTTGATACTATTTCATATATTACTCACGGTATTTTTTCTAAACTAAGTTTTGTATATTGCAATTTAAATGTAATGATGGACAGAAATTGGTCAACTGTAATTTTTGAACTACAATGATGATCTATGTAATATTTTTGTTATTTTATATCAAATCTATTTTTCGGTCATTAGTTGTGATGATTTTCTAATATTTATGAAAAACATACGACAATTAAATTGTATATTGTTCATCTTTCATTGTGAAATGCACATCACATTAATGGTTAGAAGCATTCCATATCCTGTGTAATAGGAAATGTGTGTACCATGATTCTTTCTATTTTATAAGCATATATATTTATTTGCAATATACTAGACTTATTTAATTGTAATGGTGTTTTATTTAGTTACTTACAGGAGTTCTACATGCTGCACTCTAAGTTTCGTGATGCACATATATTGGTCATTTGTAATTGATTATTATTATTATTATTATTATTATTGTTGTTGTTGTTGTTGTTGTTGTTGTTGTTGTTGTTGTTGTTGTTGTTGTCGTCGTCGTTGTTATGGTTGTTGTTGTTGTTAGTATCAAGTCATTTTGAATAAGAATGGCATGGATAATTTTTTACAATTAAACTTGTGACTATTCATCTTCCCATAAGTTCTAGAGTATTTTCACAGTGCTATTTTATGAAGCATTACACATGGAGTGTAAGGAGCGGTTTGTTAGCTATCATTTTTTGATAATCATCTGAATTCTACCATGATTAACTGCCCTGTCAATGTAGAAAACTATTCAAACCGCCGTTAGTTTTTCTCTTTTTTGAATTTCGAAGCATCACATCTCATAAAAACTCACAGCTTCAACTATCTTGATAATCGTTTTCCCATTATTTAAGTGGTATTTTTTTCTTGATTCTTCATCTCATTCTGTCCGTTTTATTTGTACGAAGAAAGATTTGTGCCATCCATTTTTGTCTCCCTTAAACTTTCAAGATGTCTGCTTCGCCGCCTTCACAGAAATTTTCATCTGATGAAAAATCTTATTCATGAAGTCTGTTCATTCTGGTTCTTCCCACTCTCACTCTGATGATACTCATTCTTCAGACTATCTTGTTGTTCAGCCTCCACCAATGAAAACTAAGCCTATTAGACTTGGTGGTAGGAAATCTGCTGTTTTGTTCACACGTGCCCCTAACATCAAATTGTTTGAATTTCAGCTTCATGAAGATGCTGATATTAACGATGCAACTGCTATGTTTACTTGTAATGAACGGGCTTTGCAGTGGTTGTTTCTAGCCGTGATTTCCCTTTGGATGCTGCTGAAATAACCTTGAGTGATTGGTTGATGGAATCCTTTTTGGAGAAGCATCAGTACCCTGCTCGTATTTTCAGTGGCCCTGATAAGGAAAAGGCTCTGTACAAGGCTGCCATAGATATTTTATACTACCCAAAGTATTACTTTCGTGCTATTTTCAACTGTTGTGTTAAGGCCGAAGGTCTTCAATCCCATGTTCTGCGCTCTAGTATAATTTCCGTTGAAAAAATGAACTCAATTGACGTTGATGATTTGGTTCTAATGATGGCAGAGTTGAAGATGAACGAGATTATGGATCCTGATCTTGACAAGACAGCATTTGTTGATTATCTTCTGAGGATTCATGCTGAGAAACTTCCCAAAGAAGCTTTAGTTGATGCTTGGGTTGCGCACATGAGTGTTTGATGTTTGTTTTATGTGGTTTAGTATATGTTTAGTATGTTTTAGTATGGTTTAATACATTTCCTTATTACGTGTGTAAGAAATGTGCAATTGATCATTATATTACACTTTGTGTGCAAGGTAATTACACTTTTTGTCCAAGGCATTCCTGATGTAGACTATCTGTAATTCATTGATCTATTACACTATGAATTGCTTATTTGGTGTAACCAATTTGTAATTCGTATGTGGTACAGAATGTATGAAATCTCAAATGTATTACAGATTCTGTGTAAGCAATCCGTAATTAATTAGTAACCAATCTGTGAAAGCAATCTGTATTCATTAGTGACCAATCTGTATTACAGATTGGTTACAAGTCATTTGCAACCAATCTGTAATTGGTGATTACACGCAAGTCATGTTCAAAAATTGAATCACATCAATACATCGTCTTTTAAAATAATAAATATCATAGATTATATATGATATAATATTAGTATTTGTTCAATGAAAATATCTTGGAAAATAACAAACGCAAAATGTCTTTGTTGAATGTATTAATTAAAAATTAAATCTCGAATTCTTTTACTTCTATTCTTGCATTGATTTCGAATTGTCCTTCTGTTTCAGGTCTAATGTAATTGAATCATTGCATTGTCTTCTGTTTTAGTTGTACCCTTAGCATCTCTCACACTTCATCCTCACTTGTGGTTCATCAAATGACTTGTGCGTTGATTCAACAAGTCTTCCGAAATGTCTCTCGCTTGAATAATCATAGTTTCCATATCCTCTGGCAGTACCAATTGGGATATGTCACCAAGTGGATAGATGTTCCTTTTCTATGCTGATAAGTATGTCTCTTTTGTATACTGCAGTAGTTGTAAACATTCAGTCCTCTATTTCCAATCACTGCAGTTGCATGAGGACATGATATTTTGTTGACTTGGAACTTTTACAGGTGCAAGTATTGTTTTGTATGTCAAGTATTTGTGATGTCATGTCATCAATGACTTCAAATAACACATGGCTTGATGCAAGAACCTGTAGTAATTTTTGCACTTTGTTCAATATAATGTTTATAATGGATTTGTAACTAACTTAACTTTCTTAAATTTTTTTTTAAATGTATCATTGTTTCCATCTCAACACAATCAAACTTACCCTCATTCTAGTAGATTCATATGAGTTTTCCCTGAGCTTCTTTTCTACGTTGGGTGCTAACGGTGTGAAGGTTCCCTCAGCAATTGCATGGTTTTTGTTGAACCAATGTTGCAATGTGTGTTTTAGGAACCCCATCAATGATTCAATAGGCAATCTCTTTGCTGCTTTAACCACTGAATTAACATATTCCACTAAGTTTGATGTCATTGTGTTGTATCTATTTCTTGTCATCCATGCTCTAGTCCACTTTTTGTGCCCCACATTGTTATGCTGCTCAAATAAACAAGGCATTGAGTGTAGCAGTCAGTAATCAATGTTCACGTGCATATTCTATTACAGACTCTGTGTAATTCATGTGTAATGTATATACACAGAATGTTTAGATTTAATGTTTTACATATTACACACGCTTATTGGCGCCATAAGGACCCAACATTTCAACTTGCTGCGCACTAAGGACCTATGCTTTTTTTCTCTTGCCAGTTCAGTACTCAAACTCGATATTTACTACTCCGTAAGGACTTCTATCAACTTGCCATTATATTCACCTGTTAATTCATCACCGTGCCACTCACATGCCATATTCAAGTGTAAAATGGTCCTCAAAACACCTACGTTCCACACCAATTGTGTTTGTTAGGTGTACCAAAAAAACATAATTAATTAAAAATTATTAAAATATATAAAATATAAATTCAAATTCAAAAAGGCTTCTTTATTTGCTTGCCGTTGCAGTCAGAGAAGAAGCCATTTAGGGATTTTGAAAATTTAAAAATGTCCTACCGTCTCTGCAGCTGTGGAGTCCCAGTAGAGATGAAGACTTCATGGACGGATGCCAACCCCGGAAGGAGATTTCTTGCTTGCCGACGGCGAAGAGTAATATTTTGTTGTTTGTTTGCCAACTAACCTTGCTTGTTGTATTAACTCTTTAAAATTTTGTGGTGAAAGAAAGAGGAAGATGTGGGTATTTTTATTGGTACGATCGACCACAGTCAACAACAATTCCAAATCCAGATGTTTATGAGTAGAAGAACCACTTCCAGAAAGCTTGGTTGCTTGGATTTGTATGCGGTGCAACTTTTTATTGGTTCATAGGAGCATGAATGGGAGAATATATGATATAGCTGCTAGGAAGGAAATTATGGAAGTTATTTTACTTTAGTTAGTTTATTAGCAACTCTAGGCCATGTTTTCAAATATTTTTGCTCAATGTGGACCTATTGTTTATCTACATTGACATGAGTAGGATCTGTACTTTTCAAAAATTGGTATGTTGCCCTCATCCTTTTAATTAAAATTGCAAAAACCCTATGTTGTTCTCTATTTTTCTAGTGCTGCAGTTGCTGTCCCAACTGATCTACACTTACTAAATTAATAATCATCAGTTGCTGCCTCACTTCAACATGTAAATGCAACAAACATAACATTAATCCCACAAACAACCAGACATTGCACCATTCCATGAAAACCATCATCACCAAACATGACAATCCCAAAACACAACAACATTGCACCATCACTAAACACAAAAACATTCCCATAATCAAGGAAAAATATGATCACAAAATGCAAAACAACATCACCATTTGCAATCCCAATACAAGGCAAAATGATAGTGCAGGCCAAAGTTAAAAAAGAAGTCATATAGTGAACTAACAAATGCAAAGCAACAAAACTAGCATTAAATACATCTACTTCTTCAATTGCAATTGGTGGTGTTTGCAAGCCCAAGCATTTGTGTTTGTTGTGTCCGACCCCGTTGCACTTCCCACACCTCATCTCGATTCCTTTCCTACTAGCTTTTCCTGTAGTAGTTGATGCTGGTGGTAGTTGAGAACTTGCAACTTGTTCCGAAGCTTGCTTTCGACGTTTTTTCTTCGGCCTGCTGGGTTTCTTAGCACTTGTTGAGGGGAGGAGACAATGGGTTTTGGTCGATGTTTGCCTATAATTCAAGCCCATTCATTGGAGAAATTGCTTCAGAATATGCTAGCAAATACATATCCTTCAAGTAGAATGCATGAAAATTATCCTCTATCGGTGTGTTATATGAACTCAAAGTAGCTATGGTGTGTGAACATGACAGCCCAATGAGCTGCCATAATCTGTAGTTGTAGGTCGTTTGAAGCAAATCAACAGAATTCAAGCTCCCAGCCACGTAGTTGCTCACTTAAAACCTTTGTCTACCACAGTCAACTGGGAACTTGCTCCTTCCAAGCTCTTTCCTCTTCTCCAAAATCTTTTGAATACGAGGACTGTGATTTTTCTTCCATCTATCAAAAGCTTTCTTCTTGCGAACCAATCGAGTTGCCAAATACTCTCGGATTTGCTCGAACATGGTTAGAATTGGTTTTTCACGTGCACGCGAAATGACTGAGTTGAACCCCTCACACAAGTTATTCAATTGCATGTCACACTTACTGACTTCTTGAAAGTGGGACCTACTCCACTGAGATGCAGGTCTCTTTACCAACCATCCATGAGCAGCATTGTCATAGTCATTCATTTTGGCCATCTTAGCCTCAAATTGTGGTACAGTGGTTGATCTAGCAGCTCTCCATAGCAAACTTTTGAGAACCAATCCCTTGTGCTCAATGTAAAAGTTGTTATAGAGATGTCGTACACACATTTGACGCTCGGCATTTACAAATACCTCCCCTACTGCCCTAGCAAGACCCTTTTGTTTATCAGAAAGAGAAGTCCAAGCTGTAGAATTTTTTTACCTCCAAGTCACGTAGAAGTTCCAAAAACCAACACCAATTCTCGTAGTTCTCTGAATCAACAACTGCATAGGCAATAGGATACATCCCATTATTTGCATCAACTCCAACCGCAGTCAACAAATGCCCTCCAAGCTCCATCTTTACCCAACAACCATCAATGCCTATAACTTTGCGACATCCCAGCAAAAAGACCTCTCTTCAATGCTCCAAAACAAACGTACAATCTCCAAAATTCATCAACTGCCTGAACATCAAGTTGCGTAGTTGTCCCCGGATTAGTTTGTTTCAGTTGCTCGCAATAGCTCCATAAAACCTTGTATTGGTCTTCTACGCCACCTCTTATCTTTTCATTCACCCGTTTCTTAGTGCGGTGGAATTGCCAAACAGAAACACCACCAAGAAAATTTTTTACTCTATCTATAAATCCCTCGGCCGACATCAATGAGTCTAAGCTAAAGTCAACCAGATATTTGTCCGCCAAATATTTAGAAGTCACCTTACTATTCTTGTATAGAAGGCTGTAGTTGTGGGCATCATCATAAGTCTTTATTACAAAACAGTTGGCTTCCTTGTCTTTTCAAGCATACTAACCCACTTGCAAGGACTTCGACACTTGAAACGAAGCCGGTTTGCATCATTCTTCGCAATTTTAATTTCTCTATGAGTCTGAACTGCGTGGGTATTGACTACGGCTTTAAGGACTTCTTTCGATTCAAATTTTTTTCTGTCCAGTAAACAAATGAGATGAAAATTCAGTATTTTAAAAATAAGAACAAAAAGAGTTCTCAAAATGGCACAAATATCCAATAAAAGATGAGTCGTTGAGTGTCACGCCCCGAATTCGAAGAACTCGGAACGCTAGTTCTTTCTTTAAAACTAACCATTTTTTTTTATACCAATAAGTGCGAAAAGATAACAAATAGCTAAAATGCGGAAATTTATTTAAATTAATAAAATCGAAAGAGTGCTTCACTATAGTTTCAACACAGACCTCAAAAACATCCAATTAAAGTACTAGTAAGTTCAAAACATTCAAAAGTCATTACTTCAACAGTTAAAAGTACTCAATTGTCAATGTAATTAAAACTAATTTATTTGAAGGTCCCTAAGAGATTCCCACGCCTCGCCAAGCCTCCGGCTCCTTAATCTGCAATTTGTTCATTTGATAGAGAAAATCGTGAGTATTTTAAATACTCAGTAGATCCCGCGCACCACAATTAATATATATTACAAAATAAATGCACATAATCATCATTTTCATAAAATACGAACAGGTATAAAATACAAGTTCGTTCATCATCCCTCTTAATCGTGCACGTCATCATAGTGATTAATAGTACGTCATTATAATATATTAGGCCAAAGACCTATCGTCATAATGCTATTAAATCACGCCGTAATTAGGCAAAGAGCCTATCGTCATAGTGCCGAGGAAGCACGTCAAAAGTAGGCTAAAAAGCCTATCATCACATAACATTTACATGCAGCATTTATAATAATATTAATTGCAATTGCACACATTTAAAAGAAACTTTTTAGAAAAGGGATCTACCTTAACCTTTAACCGAGTATTGAGCTTACTAACGGTGAAAAATCAGTCCTCTAGCTGTCCGTACGCCTCGTCTAGCCAATAACGAGTTTAATTTATGTTAATATTCTTAAATATTAAGTATCTATAAGTAATATAGAAGTTTGTGGACCAAAATGGAAAGAACATAAAACTTTGGGGGTCAATTTGAAAGAATTTAATAGTTTGAGGACCTATTATGCAATAAAAGTGAACTAAAAATATTTTGGGCTATATTATAACATTTTCAAATCATGAGGGACTAATATGCAATTAAATTTTGGGGGTTAGATTAAATATGAAAAAGAAATTGAAGGATTAAAAGTGAAATAAAAGTTTAGGGGTCAAATTGCAACAATTGAAAGTTAGGGACTTGAAATTAAATAAAATTTGAGGGCTCATTTAAATAAAATAAATAAAATAGGGGGTTAAAGCTGTAAATAATATTTAGGGATTAAATTGTATCAATTAAAAGTTGGGGACTTGAAAATTAAATAAACTTTAGGGATCAACTTAAAACAAATAATAAAATAGAGGGACTTGTTTGCAAATTTCGGATTTAAAATCGGGTTGGGCCGGATCTTCATCCCTTTCACCCGACTCTCTTCTCTCTCTCACGCTCGTCTTTCTCTCTCTCGGGTCTCTCACACTCTCGATTTTCCTGACTTTCCGGCCATTTTTTGGTCAGAAAAGGTGAAGTGAAGTGTGGTGAACCTAGTGGTGGTCTTTGATTGAAAAATGGTTGAGTATTTAGGGAGAAATCAAGGATTGAAACTTAGGTAGAAATTTGGGTATTTTCAAAACTGGTTTGATTCGTTGAAAATTTTTGAAATCAAACTATACTACCATATTCTAGGGACAGAGAGGAAGGTGTAGGTGTGACTTTTGTGAATTAAAGTCGAGTTTTGGACGAGGTTGATGTGTGGGCCGAACTTGATGCGCATGGTGTATGTATATATGCGTGTATATATGCGATTGTGTGTGTGTGTGAGTTGAGATGATGATGATGATGTGTTCTAGGTGGTGGAAATGGTGGCGGTGCGGCGGTGGTGGTGCGTGTATATATGTATATATGTATCTTTATCTTGCTTTGTGTAGAAAATCAAGTGAAAACACAAATAGGTGATTAAAAACTTAAAATAACAAAAGTACCAATAGAAATAAGAATTAAAACATCAAGAAATCTTACCTCTAGTGGTGGTTGGTTCCTTGAATGGGATAGAGTGAGATGATCTAGAGTGTTCTATTTCGGGGAGAGAGGGGATGATAGTGAGGCTAGGTCTTTGAAAAACAACTTTAAGTTGTATAAGTAGGGTAAGAACTAGGTTACACTCTAAATGGGCTTTCTTAGAGTGTAAGAAATAGAATTGGACTACAAATGGGCCTCTAATTGGATCTAAAACGAATAATTTCTAAAGTTTGGTCCTCAAACGTAAATTGAAAATAAATAAATAAATATATATATTATAAATTATTATTTTTGTTTTCATTTTAAATAATTCAATATAATAGTAAATTTTATAAAATTTTAACTAGACGAGCGTACGCAGTTTAACTCTATAGGTGAAGTTGTAGCGACACGTTTGAGATTTTACTTTAATTAAATATTTTAATTTAAGGAAATTACACATCTGCAACCTTACCCTCTTAAAATAATTTCGTCCTCGAAATTTAAATTTACTTAAAATATAAACTTACTTGATCCATAAGGTTTGGGTATTGGGATAGGATCTCTTCTTCTCTCTCCCATGTTGCCTCATCCTTGCCATGACTACCCCATTGAACCTTAACTAGGGGAACTCTTCGATTCCTCAAAGCATGGACCTTCCGATCTATGATCGTCACGGGTGTCTCTTGGTATGACAAATCCTTCTGAATATCCAAAGACTGAAAGCTCACCACGTCGCTTGGATCATGGACATACTTCCTCAACTGTGAGACGTGAAATACATTATGCACTGATGAAAGCTCGGGTGGCGAAGCCAAACGATAAGCTACTGCCCCAACTTCTTCTAGTATCTCGAATGGTCCAACGAACCGTGGTCTCAACTTTCCTTTCTTCCCAAAGGGTATGGTGCCCTTCATGGGAGACACCTTGAGAAATACTTTCTCTCCAATCTCAAACTTCAAGTCCTTTCTCCTCTTATCGGCGTAGCTCTTCTATCTATCTTGAGCGGCCTTGATCCTCACTCTGATCTTCTCTATAGCTTCCACAGTTTTCTCTACCATTTCTGGTCCCAACATCTTCCTCTCTCCAACTTCATCCCAATAGATGGGCGATCGACACCGTCGCCCATACAATGCCTCATAAGGCGCCATCCCAATCGTGGCCTGGAAGCTGTTGTTGCAGGCAAACTCTACAAGTGGCAAATGAGTTTCCCAACTCCCGGCCTGGTCTAGAACACATGCTCTCAACATATCCTCCAATATCTGAATGGTACGCTCAGATTGACCATCCGTCTGGGGATGGTAAGCAGTACTGAATTTGAGCTTCGTCCCCATCGCCGTCTGTAAGCTCTCCCAAAATCTTGAGGTGAACCTCGGATCTCGATCTGAAACAATGGACGCAGGTACCCCATGTAGTCGAACAATCTTTCTAACATATAACTGTGCCAACTGGTCGATGCTGAGAGTCATCCTAACTGGTAGAAAGTGTGCAGATTTCGTGAGTCGATCCACAATCACCCATATGGCATCATGTCCTCTCGAGAATCTCGGTAGAGCTGTCACGAAATCCATAGTAATCTTCTCCCACTTCCACTCTGGTATCTCCAAGGGATTCAACAATCCCGAAGGCCTCTGGTGTTCAGCTTTAACTTGCTGACAGACTAAGCATCTCGCCACAAATCTCGCAATGCAACCTTTCATATTCCTCCACCAAAAGGTATCCCGTAGGTCCCGGTACATCTTCGTTCCACCAGGATGTGCCACATAAGGAGTCGAGTGAGCCTCTGTCATAATCTCATCTCTTATCTGCTCTTCTTTCGGCACACACAAGCGCCCTCTAAATGCAAGTGCTCCATCCAAGAAATCTCAAAGCCTATCCTCTTACGGTCCCAACCTCCAACTGATCTTTTCAAGGAACTTATCCTTCATTGGGCCATCACAATTCGACTTCTCAAGTCCGGTTGGACAATTAAGGTTGCTAGCTTGCTCGATTGCCAACTTCGTGAGCTCGTGCCGATCTTCAAATTCTGCAAATCCCGAATGATTTGATCTTGCATAGTACCCAATGCAGATAACTGTCCCACACTCTTCCTACTCAGTGCATCTGCCACCTTATTGGCCTTGCCTGGATGATAGAGAATGGTACAATCATAGTCTTTCACAAGCTCTAGCCAACGGCGCTGTCTCATATTCAACTCTTTCTGAGTAAAGAAGTACTTGAGGCTCTTGTGATCTGTGTAAATCTAACACTTACTCCCATACAAGTAATGACGCCAAATCTTCAAAGCATGTACTACTGTTGCAAGTTCCAAATCATGCATCGGATAATTATGTTCGTGTGGCTTCAACTGTCTCGACGCGTAGGCAATCACTTTCCTTTTCTGCATCAATACACATCCCAATCCTTGCTTCGAAGCATCACTATAAATGACAAAACCTTCAGTACCATCGGGTATAGTCAACACTGGT
Organism: Jasminum sambac; assembly: GCA_018223645.1. Lineage (NCBI taxonomy): Eukaryota > Viridiplantae > Streptophyta > Magnoliopsida > Lamiales > Oleaceae > Jasminum > Jasminum sambac. Next base: position 34,731,047 of record CP073648.1, read on the forward strand.
GCCGTAACCAATCGACTCTTCAACTCCTCAAAACTCTTCTCACACCGATCGGTCCAATGGAACTTAACACCCTTCTTAGTCAACTGAGTCATGGGACCCGCAATCTTGGAGAAACCCTCAATGAATCGTCGATAGCATCCGGCTAACCCGAGAAAACTCCTTACTTCCCCAACATTTGTAGGAGTAGACCAATTCATCACAGCTTCAACTTTGGAAGGATCAACTTCAATGCCCTTGGCCGTTACAATATGACCCAAAAATCCAACTTTTTCGAGCCAAAATTCACATTTCTCGAACTTTGCATATAGCCTCTCTCCTCAACACATCAAGAACAATCCTCAAATGTTCTCCATGCCGATCGTAATCGCTAGAATAGATCAAAATGTCATCGATGAACACAATGACAAATTTATCCAAATGCGATGAAAGACTCGATTCATCAAATCCATAAACACCGGTGCATTCGTGAGACCGAAAGGCATCATCAGAAACTTCGTAATGCCCATATCGTGTCCTAAATCTTTGTCTTCGGTATATCCTCGACTTGATCTTCAACCGGTGGTATCCCGACTTCAAATCAATCTTCGAGAAAACCAAGCACCCTTCAATTGATCAAACAAATCTTCAATTCTTGGTAGAGGGTACTTATTCCTTATCGCCAACTTGTTGAGCTCTCTATAATCAATGCACATCCTCATACTCCCATCCTTCTTCTTGACGAACAAAATAGGTGCTCCCCATGGAGACACACTCGGCCGGATAAATCCTTTCTCAAGCAATTCCTCCAACTGAACTTTCAACTCCCGCAACTCCTTTGGTGCCATCCGATAAGGTGCTTTAGACACGGGCAGCTCAGCATACTAGATCGATAGCAAATTCCACTTGCCTATCGGGTGGAACACTTGGCAAATCATCGGAAAAACATCTTTATACTCACACACAATAGGCAATCAATCCAATGCAACTCCATCTATAGATTCGCCGAGGCTAACAAGATATCCCGTGCTCTTTCCCTTTGCCAATAGCTTCTCCGCTTGTAGAGCCGAGACAAGGCGAGGAAACGCCTTAATCTTCGACCCATAGAATCTAAACACTTCTTCCCCATCCTTTCGAAAAACAACTTCTTTCTCATGGCACATGATGGCGGCATGGTTGGCGCTCAACCAATCCATACCCAAGATAACATCAAAATCTCTCATCGAAATCACATTCAGATCCGCCTCTAGCACCATCCCATCAAAGTCTATCGATGCACGCCTTGGCTACTCTATCAGATCTCTATAGTCTTTCCCGATGGTAGGCTAACCTGAAGTATGCTATCAATTTTCTCCACTAACAAGTCCATTCTATCCAAGCACGCATCAGAAATAAACGAGTGCGTAGCACCCGAATCTATCAGTACATAAATGGGAATACAAAAATAGATAGCACACCTGTGTTCATAATCAAACATGCATTTAGCGACATGTGGTTGGTACTTGACATGGCATACTAGAAAACATTAGAGTAAGTGGTATACCTGCAATCACATCCGCATCTCCCGCGGCATCCATAGCAAAAACTCTAGCCTTTCCCTTCTTTGCTTGCTCTATCTGCCTAGACGGTCCCTCACTGTTCCTAGCTTGCATGGGACGACAATCTGGTGCAATATGGCCCGGCTCCCCACACTTGAAGCAAACTCCGGTGCCCCATAGACACTCTCCTCTATGATACTTCTTGCACCTCGGGCACTGGGGGACGTCTCCTGAAATCTGGCCCTTAGTCGGTTCGTGGTTAGGCTTCTTGTTTGACATCTGATTCCTGTTCTTGTTCTGATTCTGACTTGGGCCTTGCCACTTCCTCTTTCCTTGGAACTTTTGGCCATTTTGATTCCCCTTGTCATTGGCCTCCTCCATAACATAGGCTACGGTCTGAGCTTTGCTAACCACTTCCCCATAAGTGGGAAGCTCAAGAACACTCACAATCTGACGAATCTCGGGGCGTAGGCCCATCTCAAAGCAACGTGCCTTCTTCTCCTCCGAATCAACAAACTGAGCCGCAAATCGAGATAACTCCTCAAATTTCCTCTCATAGTCAATGATATCCATATCGCCCTGCTTAAGATCCAAGAATTCCCTCTCCTTCTTGTCACGAAGGGCCCGTAGAAAGTACCTCTTCCTCATCCCCTCCTTAAACTGCTCCTAAGTGAAGGCCCTCTGTTGCTCGACACTCTAGTCCGAAAGTGTCCGATGCCCACCAATGGCCAAAGATTGCCCTTCAACATAAACTCAAAGACATAACACCTTCTCGATCGTCAGGGCATGAGATGTGTCTGAAAATCCTCTCAATCTCTGAATCCACTCAACAGACTAGATGACCGCTCTCACCGTCGAATATGGGTGGACTGCATTTCCTAAATCGCACAATCGGTGATATAGTAGGGACAAGCGGGGCAAGCGGGGGGTGGAGCTTGCGTAAAGTGCAGACGCCTTTGCATGAAATTCGTCATGAAAGTAGCCGGGTCAATCTGATTAGGATCTGCCCTAGGTGGAGTAGCCCTACGTGGTCGAACCATCTTCCTAAGCAATCAAACCACACAATACAATACCACGTCACATTCCCATTACAGTCAATCGCAATTCCATTACAACTCCCATCTCAATGCATAACACCAAATCAAAGTCCCAATCATCAGCAATTACAATCACCATTCAATATAGGCAAGAGAGAACAACAATACCCATACACAATAGTCAATGAATCCTTAAAATCATGAATTCAATTTCGAGGACTAGAACATACCTAAAATCATGCCTTATTCATCACATGGACATTTCACCCTAAGCTCAAACTCGATTTCTTTTTCTCTCTATCCGGGATACAAGCATTTCGTCTCTAACTTACATAAAGCATTCTATCTCATGTAAAACATTTCATCTCATGTATCCAGATAATGAACAATAAAATCTTCATAAAATAATTCATTTACCTCGGAGTCGGCGAAGGGGCGATGATCGTGGTAGCTCTTAGGGTTTAAAACTCTTTAAAATTTCAAAAATCCTTGAAAAATACTTTAAAAATTTGCAAGTCTGCAAAATCGTAGACCCGCTCTGATACCAAGCTGTCACGCCCCGAATTCGAAGAACTCGGAACGCTAGTTCTTTCTTTAAAACTAACCATTTTTTTTATACCAATAAGTGCGAAAAGATAACAAATAGCTAAAATGCGGAAATTTATTTAAATTAATAAAATCGAAAGAGTGCTTCACAATAGTTTCAACACAGACCTCAAAAACATCCAATTAAAGTACTAGTAAGTTCAAAATATTCAAAAGTCATTACTTCAACAGTTAAAAGTACTCAATTGTCAATGTAATTAAAACTAATTTATTTGAAGGTCCCTAAGAGATTCCCACGCCTCGCCAAGCCTCCGGCTCCTTAATCTGCAATTTGTTCATTTGATAGAGAAAATCGTGAGTATTTTAAATACTCAGTAGATCCCGCGCACCACAATTAATATATATTGCAAAATAAATGCACATAATCATCATTTTCATAAAATACGAACAGGTATAAAATACAAGTTCGTTCATCATCCCTCTTAATCGTGCACGTCATCATAGTGATTAATAGCATGGCATTATAATATATTAGGCCAAAGACCTATCGTCATACTGCTATTAAATCACGTCGTAATTAGGCAAAGAGCCTATCGTCATAGTGCCGAGGAAGCACGTCAAAAGTAGGCTAAAAAGCCTATCATCACAAAACATTTACATGCAGCATTTATAATAATATTAATTGCAATTGCGCACATTTAAAAGAAACTTTTTAGAAAAGGGATCTACCTTAACCTTTAGCCGAGTATTGAGCTTACTAACGGTGAAAAATCAGTCCTCTAGCTGTCTGTACGCCTCGTCTAGCCAATAATGAGTTTAATTTATGTTAATATTCTTAAATATTAAGTATCTATAAGTAATATAGAAGTTTGTGGACCAAAATGGAAAGAATATAAAACTTTGGGGGTCAATTTGAAAGAATTTAATAGTTTGAGGACCTATTATGCAATAAAAGTGAACTAAAAATATTTTGGGCTATATTATAACATTTTCAAATCACGAGGGACTAATATGCAATTAAATTTTTGGGGTTAGATTAAATATGAAAAAGAAATTGAAGGATTAAAAGTGAAATAAAAGTTTAGGGGTCAAATTGCAACAATTGAAAGTTAGGGACTTGAAATTAAATAAAATTTGAGGGCTCATTTAAATAAAATAAATAAAATAGGGGGTTAAAGCTATAAATAATATTTAGGGATTAAATTGTATCAATTAAAAGTTGGGGACTTGAAAATTAAATAAACTTTAGGGATCAACTTAAAACAAATAATAAAATAGAGGGACTTGTTTGCAAATTTCGGATTTAAAATCGGGTTGGGCCGGATCTTCATCCCTTTCACCCGACTCTCTTCTCTCTCTCACGCTCGTCTCTCTCTCTCTCGGGTCTCTCACACTCTCGATTTTCAGTGACTTTAGGCCATTTTTTGGTCGGAAAAGGTGAAGTGAAGTGTGGTGAACCTAGTGGTGGTCTTTGATTGAAAAATGGTTGAGTATTTAGGGAGAAATCAAGGATTGAAACTTAGGTAGAAATTTGGGTATTTTCAAAATTGGTTTGATTCGTTGAAAATTTTTGAAATCAAACTATACTACCATGTTCTAGGGACGGAGAGGAAGGTGTAGGTGTGACTTTTGTGAATTAAAGTTGAGTTTTGGACGAGGTTGATGTGTGGGCCGAACTTGATGCGCATGGTGTATGTATATATGCGTGTATATATGCGATTGTGTGTGTGTGTGAGTTGAGATGATGATGATGATGTGTTCTAGGTGGTGGAAATGGTGGCGGTGCGGCGGTGGTGGTGCGTGTATATATGTATATACGTATCTTTATCTTGCTTTGTGTAGAACATCAAGTGAAAACACAAATAGGTGATTAAAAACTTAAAATAACAAAAGTACCAATAGAAATAAGAATTAAAACATCAAGAAATATTACCTCTAGTGGTGGTTGGTTCCTTGAATGGGATAGAGTGAGATGATCTAGAGTGTTCTATTTCGGGGAGAGAGGGGATGATAGTGAGGCTAGGTCTTTGAAAAACAACTTTAAGTTGTATAAGTAGGGTAAGAACTAGGTTACACTCTAAATGGGCTTTCTTAGAGTGTAAGAAATAGAATTGGACTACAAATGGGCCTCTAATTGGATCTAAAACGAATAATTTCTAAAGTTTGGTCCTCAAACGTAAATTGAAAATAAATAAATATATATATATTATAAATTATTATTTTTGTTTTCATTTTAAATAATTCAATATAATAGTAAATTTTATAAAATTTTAACTAGACGAGCGTACGCAGTTTAACTCTATAGGTGAAGTTGTAGTGACACGTTTGAGATTTTACTTTAATTAAATATTTTAATTTAAGGAAATTCGCAGTCACTACATTGAGCCTAGCTATTATAATGCTAACTACAAAGTACCAAAGTGCCTCACAAGTCACAGTAATAAAATGAAAAAAAATCAAAGATGATTTTCAAAACATTGATATACTTCATTTACTTCATCTCATGAAGTTTATTCGTGTAGTTTTAGAGTAAAGTTTTAGATAGAGTATTAACCACAAAAATTAATCTAAAATTTAAATGGAGCAGAGTTTGAAATTACCTAGACAAAATTGCAGGTTTTTCAAGTCTCTTTCCACATTGAAAATGTTTTCCTCCTTTTTCGTGGAGCCTCGTCTTTGTCACTATTGATGCATTCCATTTCATCGGAATCTCCATAGTCACTGTCTAAACCTCCAATCTCATTGGTGTTGCCCCCAACCCCATGTAAATGTTCGAAGTTAAGTCTTGCTTCCTCATGGGTTGGGATTCCTTCGTTGTCCGTATCGTATTCGAAATTACAGATTTTGGTATCATCACTCTTATCACCGCTATGGTCATCACCGCCACTGCTTTCTTTTGCAACACCTTTCCCCTTACCAACAAACTTCCCATTCACATCGTTTCCATCATCAACAGCCCTATCAATTTTTCCTTCTTCGGCAATATGTTTCCCCTTATCACCACAGTCAACAAACTATTTTTCAACATCATTCTCATCTTCAACAACCCCATTTCCTTTCTCATTCTCGTTTTCAACGTGATTCTCATCTTCAGCAAGCACATTCCCTTCCTCATTCTCCCCATTTTTCTCATTCCCATCTCCATTAGTAAATATATTATTTTCCCACTCATAACCGACATATAATAGGTCTTTCTTGCAATACGAATAAGCATGATTCCATGACCTGTCCTTATTGGCAAATTCCTTAAAGCGAGCTTGTTTAGGTTGTGAGTGGGATTCTTCAGTATGAGGCCTGTCATCAACCAATGGTTCACTCTCCGTAATTTCCTCAATCACGATATTTGACTTCGGTGCCTCATTGTTGTACCGAATAGCCTCATCTTTTTCATCTCCATCGGAGACACTCTTTGGCATTTTTAGCTCCTCGCCCGTATCACAATCAGTTATCTAAATTTTTGGTGAAGAATGAGACAAACTCGATCTTGTCTATCTTGCACCATTGACACAGCATCCTTGTCATTTATAAGTCGAAACAACCCATTCTTTAGTGTCATTTTTTGTTTCTTGTAGAAGAAATCCATGGGCAAAGACATTCCTAACATCTTCACCAACTTATAGAGAAGCAAACAGCTGAACGTATCATCCTCAACATAATCAACATGATCCACCTCGCCATGCTTATACACAAGATTGTTCGACTTTTGCAACAAAACTCCACTATGATGCACCCGAAGACTGAACAAGCTTGATTATTTAACTGCAAGAAACACAACGCAACACGTAATGTCATACACTGTTATCTTCAAAAAAACCCTAAAAAACCCGAACTCTAAGATCGGTAATTGATAAGCTCAATATCAAGATAAACTTTAACCAAAAAAGCCCTAAAAATAGTCTTGAATAACAGTTACGAATTGTTCCCAAAAATTCGAAAATTGAAACCCTAAAAAATTACCAACAAAAACATCAAACCCATGGATGGATTATTGAAAAAAAATTTAAACTTGGCCCAAAAAGAGGATCGAAAAATACCGTAATTCGGTGTTCTGTCTCCCTTATTGCGTAAGACTGGGCTAGTCATCTTCTACGAAAAATGGTATTTCCAACTTCAAACTCTAGCAAATTCTGAGATATATGAGGCATTTTCATTCAAGCTTTGTAAAAAATAATTTCAGGGCGAAAAACCCCCAAAAAAAACTTAAGAACATACCGTATAGATGACATAATCAGTGTTGTATACCAGAATTTTCTGTGATTTTGAGATGATAACAGAAAATCATCTAGTATTTTGCTTTTTCTTCGTCGCAATCAAGGAATGGACTATTCGAATATGGGTTTTGTCTTGGGTATGGGTAGGGGAATGGAGCGTATGTGTTTTGAGGACCATTTTACCCTTGGAATATGGCACGTGAGTGGCACGGTGATGAATTAAAGGGTCAATATAGCGGAAGGTTGACAGAAGTCCCTACGGAGCGGCAAATATCGAGTTTGAGTACTGAATTGCCAAGAAAAAAAGCATAGGGCCTTAATGTGCAATGAGTTCAAATATTGGGTCCTTATGGCGCCAATAAGCCTATTGCACATGTGTTTCACACGTAATATAATGCATTTTGAATACAGAGTCTGCACTATTCCTGTGCTTGATGTAGTGTCGTAAACTTATTAGATATTCTCTTATTCCTTTATCAATCTTATCAAGTTGCTTCATGTGGTACTCAAATTCTGTTTCTATATAAGCTCTTGCTGGTTGGTTGAATGGAATAGGAATGTTCTTTGATTTTTTTAGGAATTTTCTGCTTAGGTTCTTCAGAATATGATAAACACACACAATGCAGAGTTCAGCTTTTTCAGCATAGCATTCTTTGAGATGAGATAAAAACCATTCACATAAGTTATCATTTTCAGAATCTCCAATTCCAAATGCAAGTAGATAGATGACGTTGTTTGCATCTTGTCCGCATGCTGTTATCAACGCACCGCCAAAGCACCTTGTCAAGAATGTTACATCTATTGTAATGACAGGTCTAGAGAACTTCCATCCTTCTATGGAGGCACCTGATAGTATTGATATAAAATTATCAATATTTTTAAATTCAAGTAGCATTGATCTTTGTGATTGTAATTTGTTTTCACATTCTGTATAACTAATGTGCAATTCATAGCACATGGATTTCACAGAATCTATAAATCACATGTAATAACTTTTTTTACTAGCCTAATGCCATTAACATGTACAAAAATCTGTTGTTGTTGTCTGTCTTTAGTCTTGTAACTGATCCTGGGTTATTCTTCTTCAACATGTATAGATATGATGGGATTTTGGTGTATGATTGCTTTGGATCTCCTATCATTTCTTTGTAGGCATGTTTCCTTGCCCTCCAAGCTTTTTCATACGGGATACTTAGTCCATAGGTTTTCCTCATATCATTTGGTATGTACACTGTCTTGACTGATCTGTATTTGTGTTTTATCAATTCGCCAACAATGGAGCTTGTTGCTTGCTTGTGGTTCTCTTATAGTGCATCCAGACCACACTTCTGTTCCTTCTTGAGCATTCTTATCTTGAAGAAGTCAGTCTTACGTAATCTAGAGGCTTTAAACATCCAGTCACATAGGAATTTTTCATCTGTATATATCATATCATCAGTTCCTGTTACATGTCAAATGTAATGCAAGGAGAGCACATTGTATGAGTTATATAATTTAAATTCATTGCATATTAATTGTAATGCTTTTATTTCCATATTGCACATTAATTGTAATGCTTTTATCTCTATCTTTTTCCACTTTGTTTTTAAAAACACACATTAGTGCTTCAAGTTCGCAAACATCAGCAACAGAAAAAGAAAATATGAAAACTCTTTTTTTTTTTTTTTTAATCTTCACGGCTAAAATGTTCTACTGTTTTTAGCTGTAGATAACAACAACGTAGATGTTTAATACATAATTCTATCAAATCTGTCAAATACCAGCAACATTATAATCCTTACCTTGGTTGAAGTTGTATTTTTGCACTCCTTTTTGATAGTATCAGTGTATTCGTGTAGTCCTTCTTTACTTTTCACTTCACGGCGTTGTTCTTACGGTGGCTTGAATCTCACGATTTGGCTGTCGGATTCTCTTGTTCTTGTTCATTGTTTTCTTCTCTCGTTTATCTTTGTTATGTGTTTTTGTGTAGTATTTTTTGAACTGTAGACTAGTTCATTAGATGGGGTGTTGGGCCGGGGTTCGAAAATATCGGATTTTACTAATTTTGCCCCAATGTTTGAGTCTTTTGTGTAATTAATATTGATTTACCTGATTTTTGAAAATTTAAATTTAAACATTCGTATTAATGTAAAACCCCCTCACTAGAATTAGTAGCTCGATATGAATGCCAATCCACGTGGATATGATATTCGGAGTCCTTAAGTCCACTTTATACTTGTACGGGCCGTGCACTTGAGGTTGAATACTACGCGTATAAACGCCCCAACAGTTAGCTTCTCTTTAGATGGATATAATATTAAAAGATAGCAACTAAACAATTTTGAATGAAAATAACTTCTTATATTAACAACATAATTACATGAAAATAGAAAAATTATTTTCATTAGGACTCTTGTCTAAATCGAATTCCAATCCGGTTTCAATTTGTAAGCTAACGTTATAATTGAATTCGAATTTTTTAATCTTCTCATCAGCTGGCGATCAATTTATTTAATTCGGATAGTTGCTTATCAAGTAAGTAATTTTGAAAGATAACAACTTCCCCCTAATAATAATAACATAATAACGTTAAAATAGGGGGAAAAGCATGAAGGCATTTAATTTTTTTTTTTCAATCTTATCATCAAGTGGAAATCAATTATTTAATTTTGGCTCATTGTTCATCAAGTAAGCAATTTTGAAAGATAAACAACGTATGCTTAATTTCAATATATACATAATCTATATCTATATATATAGAAAAGTAGAGAAATTCCAGCCTATTTTTTAATTAGATTAATTAGTTTTTCCACCTAAAATAAAGTACCTTTTTGTCTTTTGATTTTTTTAATAATTAATAATTAATCTCAAACAATCAATTAACTAATCATTATCTATATTGAATCTTATCCTCGCCAAAATAAGATTTTTTTCAAATCTCCACTGATTTAAACTTATCTTGTGCATATTTTTTGTCTTTTGATTTTTTCCTTTTTTATTAAGTTATAATCAACCCTAACAAAAAAAAAATTAATAAATCATTATTTATATTTAATGCTAAATATTAAATCTAAATTTTGTTTCCTTGCATAAGTATTGATAATTTTTATTTTATTATATCTTTCTAATCTGAATCTAAAGATTTATATTTATATATAGAATAAGAGATTTTTTATAAATAATTAACTATGAGATGGAAATTAATTCTTAAGAAAATAAAATTAATTAAAATTAACAATTTCATTAATATTTGATTATTGTGTGATACAAAATAAGTATTAAGTAAATTTTTACACAAAATTAAAAGAGAAGTATAATATTAAAATTTAAAAATTTGATCCGATCCACTAATTAATTTTTAAAATAATTAATTATTTTTATTAATGTTTAGAAAATCAAACCGACCAGCAAATCGAAGAAGGCAACGGTTTAAGGGTCAAATTGTTGGACCGGGTCAAACCGTTTTTAATTTAAAAAATTAAAAAATAAATTAAAACCAATAAAATTAAAAATTAAAAATAAAAAAATCGGTTGAACCATTACCTGGTCAACGGTTGAACTGGTCGGTTGATCGATTTTTGACCAGTTTTCTAATAGTCCGATTTTAAACTATAAACGGATCGAATTTTGGACCGGTAGACGGTTGAACCGGCCGGTCCGGTTCAATTTTCTAAACATTGAGTTTGATAAATAATTAGCTAAGAAATGGAGATTAATCTAAATCAACAATTTCACTAAGATTTAATTTTTGTGTGATTCAAAATTAAAAGTCACCAAATTTTTTCATAAAAATTAAAAGGAACTTGTAACATGATTAGATAGGTCCATTTACTTAGTTTTCGAAATAATTAATTATTTTCAAAAATAAAATTAGCTAAGAAATGAAAATTAATTAAAATTAGCAAGTTTTTCGATTTCATTTTGATATGATAAAAAATTATAATTCATTAAATTTGTAAATATACAAGAACAACTTATAAAAATCCACGTAATTTAATTTACAATTCCTATGAAAACTTCGACAAGAAAGGCAATTCAAAAATAATCCCATCAAGACTCTCCTAAATCCAAGCATTTACACCCGTGAGTTGAAAGGGATGGCAATTTGTAGTAAAGAGTGGGACATTATATCACATTTTTCTCATTGTAAGATTAAATCTGTTAATATAAACACAAAAATAAAATAACATTAAATGCTATAGTTATCAAAATAATTGCACTAAAAAATTATGCTAACTTTTGTACAGCCTACAATTACAAATTGTCGGAGATATTAATTGTACACCCGTGCAATGCATGTTATTGACTATGGATATGTGATTAATGAATTTCGAAGACAAATTATTCAAAATCGCTAGCTGTTTCACCCGTGATTTGTACGAGAAGCTATTTTTCAATGAATAGAGATTTTGATAAATGTTGATGGAATAATAAAATAATTAATTGATGATTAGCTGTCAATTTATACCGTGTCCTGACCTAGTATTTATACATGTGCATTGCATGTAGGGACAATTGGTGATAAAGATTATGATAATATGTTACATTCATCTCATTATAATACTAACCTACTAAATATAAATACAAAATGAAATAACATTAAACATAGTAGTTATCAAATAACTACGCTAAAAAATTATGCTAACTTTCGTAGGGCCAACGATTTTTTATTTAAAATTATTTTATATTTTATTATATTCAATTACAAATTTTGGAAGAGATATTAATTATACACTCGTGAGATACACGATATCGAAAATTAAGAACTATTTTTAAATTTTGATTGTAAAATATAATCCACACACACACACACACACATATATATATATATATTATAAAAATGAAAATATAGCGGGTATAGTTCGACAGACCTCTCCTCTATGAATGCCCCATCCTCATTTAATTGATGCTGAGCGAGGATGATATAAAGTCTCATCGTGGGAATATTCTCATCCCCATCCACAAACCATCATTATCATTTAATCGGAGACTTTTATTTGTACTTTTTAAATACATCTAATATTTCAATAAATTCATTCTAATAATACTATACACGCATATTAATATACTGGGTATAAACTCACCAATTTAACATATTCAGTAGATTAACCTATTTTCTAACTCATAAATTTGGACATTTATTTTAATAATTTAAATTATATAAGATTCTTAATGAGATTAATAAAAATCTCATAGATTTTATATTACTTTGATCAAATATTGAATAATTTGATATCAAATTTAAATTAATTTGCCAAAAATAAATAAATTAAATATGTGATTAATAATTAAAATAGAAGACTTAATCAATTATTTTTAAAAATTAAATAAAATCTAAACTGATATAGATTGGTATAAAATAAATAATTTAAAGTAGTTAGAATTCTAAATATTTAATTTATTTAGGAGATAGAATCCCAAATAAATAACAGAGTCGAGAGCCAATCAAAAAAATATATCCGGTCGCATGGTTTCAATTGTTAATTGAATCGATAGTTAATTATTTATTAAACATGTAATTTACAAAAAAGTATTAATTAGATTGTTAATAAGCTTTTTTTTCAAATAATTTTGTATTGAAAGTAAATTTGGAAATAATTTGTGTTTTTTGGTAGCCCATGTAAATAGTCTTTTCTTTTCTTTTCTTTTTCCCATATACATTCATTCAATAATAATTCATTATGATACAGTTAGAATAAGGACACAATTTCATAATTCATACTTTTAAACTTTTCTACTTCAATGTTACGTAACTAATAACATTGATTCATGATTAAGGAATCAATTAGACCAATGATGGTGCTATTCTCATACTATTAACAAATGTATGTTAATTGTGTTGATTTGTACTAATAGTTTAAAAAATTGATAATACAAAAAAATAAAAAATCATTAGTGTGAAGAAACTATAATTATTTCTTCACACGAAGTGAGTTCAACACTCTTTTAATTGTGAATCACTTTCAATACTAAAAAACATTTTCCATGTGGGTATAAAAATAAATAATCCAAGAAAAAAATTCAATGAAGCGAAGAAAGTATGATCAATCCACAAATTTACCTTTAGCATTTAAAAAATCGTGTCATCTCAACCTAATGGTATGAAAAAGTAATGAAAAAAAGATAAAACAATTTATCAATACGAAGAAAGAACAATTGCTTCAATAGTTTATCAAAAACTATCCACCGAATTGGGTTGATTCATATTTTAATTTATTTTATACTTATAAACAGCAATATGTGCATTACAAATTAATCTACTGGAAAAATTATAAAGTATGCTGGACTTTTGCAACTGTAATGAATTATTTGAACTAAAAATATTAATCAACCTACAAAAGAAGTATAATTAATTTTAACAATTAACATATTAGCATAAAAATGAAATGATCCAAGGAAAAAATTAATAGTGTAAAGAAATTAGGATCAATCCATGGGTTTAATAGTTTAAAATATCTTGTTGACTCTTATTAAATGGTTTTAAAAATTGATCAAAAAATTAATAGTGCGAAAAAACTACAATTGTTTCTTCACAATAGGTGAGTCTAACATTCTTTTGATTGACACTCTCTTCCATAGTTGAAATGCACTTTCCATGTGGGCACAAAAAATAAGCGAGCGACTATTTTTCCAGCAAATAGCGATTTTGACAAATATTAATAGAATAATTAATTATAAATTTATACTTTGCGCTAACCTCACATTAGTTGCCAATTTATACCTATTATTATACCTAACGTTGTTCGTAATAGAATGGTGTTCAAATTTTGGCGTGACATTGGTAATGATGCTAATTAGTCTAATTGTTATAACTTATAAAATAAAATAAAAAAATATATGGAATAAAAAAATTACCAAAAATATAATAACTTATGGACAGCATTTATAGCTGACCTCTTTTAATAAAAATCTCATAAAGTCCGTTTGTATAGCAAAAATAATAAGGTGGGGATTTGAATTAGAACAAAGGAATCGGAAAATGAGATGAAAAGAAGTTTCATGCTCAAAGGGAAAAAGACGAGAAAATACAAAAATAACGCAAAATCTTGAGAGTTTATCAGAGGAAGAATACGTGTTTAAGAAAGGATTCTGTATTCAAAGTAAAATTCAGCTAATTACATCAAATTAGGAAATTTAGCTAAATTAAATTTATTAAGCTAATTAAGGCCTTGTTCTATTTGGTATTAACCAAATCCGCACGCAATTCCGTATACCTCATACTCATTTTCAACCACACACATATTTCCCAAACTAATATTAACCACACATTTTTATACGGAATACCGCGCGGAACAACTAAACCTCCAATCAAACAAGGCCTAAGAAAACAATAAAAAATGATAATAGAGTTATTTTAGGTAGATTATTCGTCTAATTTGTAGGGGTTAATTGAAATAAAAAAAAAATTAAAATAAGCTAAAATTTTTAGGCAAAAAACCTATTTTTTTGGAATTAAAAAAAAATCGGACGAAATTCTCTGCTTTTCTTTATATATAGACAGAGATATAGATTTTATGTAAAAATTTTAATGAATGCTAATTTTGTATGGGTACTTGCCCACTAAATTCTGCACATCTCTTTTTTGACAATTAACTCATTTTTTATACAATAAGACTAAAATGGAATTTAAAATTCACAAATTTGCAATAATGTCACTCCAATAAAATAAACATATAAATTTACAATAATGCCACTCTAATAAAATAAAGTAATAAACATTCAAATTTACAACAATACCACTCTAATAAACTAAACATCCAAATTTAAAACAATGCCATTTTAATAAAATAAACATCCAAATTTATAACAATGTTACTCTAATAAAATAAAGTAATAAATAGTTAAATTTACAACAATGCCACTCTAATAAAACAAACATTCAAATTTACAATAATGTCACTCTAATAAAATAAACACATTTTCTCTTTCCAAATTACCATCACAAGTAATCTTGCTCAACATTCAATTTTTCCTTTTCCCGTTTTCGACTTTCTCACTCTACGCACTTTCTCTCTCCAATTACTACTACAGGTAACATCGACCAATATTCAACTTCTCCCTTTCTCCATCCCCGACTTTCTCTATGTACGCACTTTGTCTCTCACGATTACCACCCAAGTAATTTCGATCAATATTCAACTTCTCCCTTTCCCCATCTCCGACTTTCTCTCTATGCATTTTCTCTCTCTAGATTACCTCACCCGATAATCAGATTACCACCACAAGCAATCTCATTCAACATTCAACTTCTCATTTCCCACATCTTCAACTTTCTCTATCTACGCATTTTTCTCTACAGATTACCGCCACAGGTAATCTCGATCAAAATTCAACTTCTTCCTTTCTCCGTCTCAAATTTTCTCTCTCTAAATTACCGCCCCAAGTAATATCGATTAACACTCAACTTCTCCCTTCCCCCATCTCTCACTTTCTCTCTACACACATTCTTTCTCCAGATTATCTCACCAAGTAATCAGATTACCACCACAAGTAATCTCAATCAATATTGAAAATCTCCCTTCTTGTTTCTGCCTTTATCTCTCTACGCACTTTCTTCGTTCAGATTACCTAGCCAGGTAATCATATTACTATTACAAGTAATCTCGATTAAAATTTAACTTCTGTATTCATGTCTCTGACTTTTTCTCTACACACTTTCCCGCTCCAGATTACCTCGTAAAGTTATCAAATTACTGTCACAACTAATCTCGATCAACATTCAACTTCTCCACCCCACCACCATTTCGCCGCTGCCACCACCCCGCCGCTGCCACCACAATTACACCCAATTCGATCGATTGTTTTTGGCAACTTTGAAACAATTATTTCTTTCTTCACACTGGGAAATTGTTTTCTCTCTTTTCTTAATTAATTTTTATACCATCAACATGAGACAACATGATTTTTTAAATATTAAAAGTAAATCTGTTGATAGATCATACTTTCTTCGCACTATTAAATTTTTTTCGCAGACTATTTATTTTTGGTGCCTACATGAAAAATGTTTTTCAGTAGTGGGAGATAGTTTCAATCAAAAGAGTGTCAAACTCACTTCGTATGAAAAAAAAATGATTATAGTTTCTTTGCAATAATAATTTTTTTTCCTTTTTTCTATTATCAATTTTTTAAACCGTTAGTACGAATCAACACAATATTTTAAACTATTAAGATAAATCCATGGATTGATTCTACTTTCTTCACACTATTAATTTTTTTGGCCTTAGATCATTTAGTTGTTATGCCAATATGTTCATTGTGAAAATTAATTATACTTTTTTTGTATGGCTGATTAAAATTTTTAATTCACATAATTCGTCACAATTGCAAAAGTCCAATAAACTTTTTAATTTTTTTGCTGCAGATTAATTTGCAATGCAATAATTACTATTCACAATTATAAAATAAATTAAAATATGAATTGACCCACTTTGATGGATTATTTGCGATAAATTGTTAAAATAATTATTATTTCTTCGTAATGATAATTTTTTTGTGTCATTAATTTTTTATACCTTTTGGTTGAGTGGACACAATTTTTCAAATTCTAAAGGTGAATTCGTTGATTGATTGTGCTTTTTTCTCAATTTTTTTCTTGTAACATTTATTTTTTGTGCCAAAATATTCACATATTAACTTAGTAAATTAGTGTCTCATTGGTCCAATTGACACCTCAATCATAAATCAATATTATTAGTTATGCAACATTGAAATATAAAAGTTAAGAGTATAAATTGTGTTTTTATTCTAATTGTATCACTATGAATTGTTGAATGAATATAAAGCATGATTGGCATCAACTTTTTCAAAATTTTTCCATTTTTTCCATTTTTATACATTCTTTCTTTACTCTAAATCAATCACATCCACACATCACGTCACATCCACAAATCTCCACCATTAAATTTCATTCATTCTCTCTCCTCTTTTGCATTAAAAACCATTAAAAAACATTCCCAATCACCCTTATATATGGAAAAAAAAGGAGAGATTTAAAACTAAAAGTGTATATTTATTGAGTTAAATTATCAAAGATTAGATTTAAAATTGTAATTATCTTAATGCTTACACCATCATCTTTGTAATGGATCGATTTGGAATGAGATAAATTACATTATATTTTATTATTTTTATTTTTCTAATTCATATAGAGTTAATACAATTTAAAGTATGAATCAAACCATAATAAGGTAGAGAAAATATGATTTTAGGTGATTAGTAGTTGTTCTTATATTCTAATTCTTGTGATAATACAATATTCAATTAATCAACATATATGGAAAAAAATAGATATTGAAATTTTTATTCCCTGCACAACACACGGGTGGAACAGCTAAGGTTTGAATAGGAAGGGTTTGTTGCAGTCTCGAGAGTGATGCATAGGAAGAGTTTAAAGTTTGTGATATATGATGACGATGGTCCTCCAACTACCATGACAAAAAATGTCGTCTGCAAAGAAGTTTTTAAACTTATAGTTTCATACTTACCAATCGCATCAGATACGTTGTTAACTTTATTTATTTTTTTACACAAATCCTTTATGTCATTCATGGGTCAATATGTGAAGTGAAGAACTGTATTTATATATTATTGTGTTTGTACTTTTATATCTACGTAGGTATAATGTTCACTCTTCAAAAAAAATCTAGGTATAATGTTCCGGTCAAAAATATGGTGGAGTTATACAAATTGATTATATGTACCATTTATGCATTAGGAGATCCCATACCCATGCCGGAAAAAAATTCGTATGGCCCCGTCGGCCCCCATCATCAAGGGGCAATTATGTATTATTCATCTAATCTAATGTAGATACTAATTTTTTTTTTTTAAATTTTCGACGACGTCGGGCCCTCACGCCACGTGGATTGGGTACCGTCCTGATATGGGGAACAGAGCATCGGCGTATGCATTAGTGGCACTATATTTCAAAAAGCTAACTTAACGCACTTAGCGGTCGAAAATTACATTTTTTTAGTGAGTTTTATTGATTATATCTGAAATATGAAGTTATTTCTAATATTTTTGTAGGTTTTTTATGCTAACGCGCCAATTTTTGTGTAGAAGTAATTTAAGAGATGTTCCGTTCATCTAAAATTTATTTATGATTTTAGTATAATTTAATTGTATAATAACACAAAATTTTATATTCTATGTAATAATTATGGATGTGACGTATATTTGAGTGCATTCATCTTTTTTGTCAAAACATGAAGATGTTTCTATTTTTTGTCTTGTCTGTTATTGTTGACTATTATTGATGGTGCTATGTTTGGATTCCTTTAAGTGTTGATGTCTTTAAGAGTATTGTAAATTAAATTTATATTTTTTGGTGAGTTTTCCCCTAATTGTTTGCATGATAAATTGATACAAAATAAAGGGAAACTCTATCAAATTTTTTCAAGAATTATTTCATTAGTTATATTAATTCAGTTTGTTGTTACGACTCATTATTTATTTTATTTTTTTGAGATCTTATGTTAGTACGACTAACAGCGATTAATACTGTTATTAGCTAAAAAATTATGCCCCAGTGCAACACACCGGTGAAACAGCTAGTATTGTGAAAATATAAAAAAATAAAATAAAATAAAAAATGCTAAAATACATTTGAATATTTTGATCTTATCATCATCTTGTAATTCATTAATTAACATTGACATGATTTGTCTAAAACAAAATGGAAAATGTTATCAGCATTTAAATTCATAAATTATCATTATCATTATCATTATCATTTAAATTCATAATTATCATTGTCGAATTATCATTTAAATCTATATATATATATAATACTAGAGTATTTCACCCTATTTTTTAATTCATTTTTAATTGTTTTCCGCTCAAACATGCCCGGCCTTTTTTTTAGATTTTTCTTAAAATTTTTTTATAACATCAATTGATAAGCCTTTCCTTATTTTGACATCATTCCAATGCGTCTTCCCTTTTTCAGATATACTAGAATCAATCGTCCCACTCATCCTTTACGATCTTCCACCACAATCATGCCTCTTCCAATCAATCTCCACCTAATTTTCAAAATCTTTCATTCTAATGTTACCACAAATCTTGAAATTTTCTTCAATCTAATCTCGTCTCTCAAAATTTCCTAATTTCGCTTCATTTTGATCTCCAATCTTAGAATTTTCCTCATTGATCAACTCCAACAAGCAAGCTATGTGGGAATTGAGACGAAATTTTGAAGAATTCATCATCAACGTTAAAGAAAGATCTATCAAAAGCTGTTATTGTTCATCGCAGGTTTATTATGTCGGCTTTTTTTTTTCAATTCTCAGAAGTGCATATCCAAAAATCCCCAAAAGTTTGCAAATCCTAATTTTCCAAGAGACACACTACACGCTCTGCCTCCTCCCTGCGTAAGCTATTTATATTGTTATTATTATTATGATTGTTATTGTTATTGTTAAGATTAATGTCTGGTTTTCTATAATTCAACATTATTTCTGAATTTGTTTATTATTGCAAATTTAGAATACAAACGTGGGTTGCCGTTTCAGCAGCTAATTTTCTTCTACAGAGAGCAGTGTGTGATTTACCCACGCAAAAATGAAGTTTGACTGACAGAATACAAGCATATTGTGGTGGCATACAAGAGGACAAGAATGCACCAGGAGCCTGATGGTACATTCATTTCACTTTTTCCAATGTGGAGGGTAAAACTAATATTTTCATGATGAATTGTTCTTTGTGGATGTATTGAGATGAAGATCTATATCTTGTATTTGGATGCTTTGAAGATCCCTAAATGAATATTATTGCTTAAAATAATTTCTTCTTCGTGTTATTCACATTGTTCCTACAAAATTGCAGATGTACGATCACCTTCATCATTTCTCCGAGAAATGGTTAAAATAAGCGGTTCTATTCTAATTCTCCATCAAAGGTACATTTTGCGAATTCTCCGTTCTTGATGCATCTATGTAATTATATTTTGATTTGAGTTTGAAATTATTATTCATTAATTGATAATTTTGGGGAAAAATACGTGTGATCTTGTGATCTTTGCTGGGAAAAAAAGTGAGAAATTGGCAACAGGGTTATTGGATCCATTTGTTTCTCATCTTAAATGAGCTAAAGTTCAAATTTTGAAAGGGGGACTATTCCATTGGAGTAAAACCTGCAACCACAAATGCTGCTTAGTACACTAAAGGCACTTTAGAAAGGTATAGTAAATTTCTATTAGTTATCCGCTTATCTTAGAGTTTTTTTTCCACTTCTTACTTGCTTAATTTTTTTATTGTGTTCAAGTTTGTGAGATTTATAGCCCCAAATTTTTTTTCCACTTCTTACTTCTTACTTGCCTTGATTCTTCTGTGCTTCCCAATAAATCTCAAGTTCATCTCCCCAAACAAGTCCTAATCAATCATAGGAAGTCCTCATTGTCAATGAGCGATGCAAGGCACTAGAGGAAAAACCATTATCTATTTTCACAATGATAAATATAATAAACTGTTTTTGTGAATTGATATGTACTATTTTGTGTTCTTGTGTGTAATTAAATTGGCTTGTCTTCCCCGTCGACACATCAGTGGCTTGGCTTGCATATCAAAAAGTGGTTATAGAAATTTGAGGGCTTAAGGAAGGTAAATTTATGCTTGTGGGTGGATTGTTCTTTATTTAGAAATTTACTTTTTAATTTCAACATGATGTCTAAGCCATGAAATGCTTAGATAGTATGAATGTGTAGTTGAGATTGAAATTTGATAACGCCTTTAGAAATTGAGTTTACGTTGAGCAAAAGTTGAAATCAAAACAACTTAGTTATCACTTTCTATTTTTCATTTTATCTGAAACAGTTCTTTGGTTCTTCCAATGCAAGAACAATGCTCTACACTTCGTATTCGGTTAATTTATGCAGGTTGTATGGTGGTTGTTGATGAAGAGTTGCAGAAGGTGATACTTTTTTTCATGAACATGAGGTGTGGTTGATAAAATTTTTATTTTTAACATTTCTTTTTTCTTTATTAACTTGGCTCTTCTTTTGCAGAAAAATTGGTCTCTTAAAGCTAAATGCATTTATCTTGGGGAAGAGGAAAAGGTAAAGCACGAAGCTAAGAAATGCAATTCTTTTTTGTTTTGTTTTTGTTGGTTCTTAACTATGGTAATCTTTACCTTTCTTTCTTTATTTTCCATTGCGATTTACTCATGTTTGTTCAATATTTCAAGCGATCAGAGTTGAGTTAATTAGGTAATTGGATTATTTACTCTGTTTCATTTATGCTTATAAAGTGTTTTGGTTAAGAGCTTATGTGAGGTCTGGCTTAAGAGATTTAACTTTGTTTCTTTCTTTTTTCATTTATCATTTCTGACTCGAAATTTGACACATTGTTCCAATAACATTCTGTCTAGCAGCCAAAATCCACTATTCAACTGATCAAGAATGGCAAAAAGATTGCTGCTTTTGTCCCCAATGATGGATGTTTGGACTACATTTAAGAAAATATGAATCCTACTCGAACAATTTGAATCACTGGGTTACATTTTCACGTTGCCAGCTCGAACTAACAAAATAAGTTCCTTTAATCATTTTTCGCCAACACCTACGATGCTAAAGTGTATCGGATTCGGCACAGAGACTAGCACAACCCTTGAAATCGGAGGTGAAAGATTGAGGTCGAAGGGCCACTGCATTTCCATGGAAGACATATCAAGATGTGCGTAATTGCCTATTATATAGAAATCATGGAAGGCCATGTGAATCAAGGTTATAACCATGTACAAATGATTCATTAATTCTTTCAATACTTGATGTGCTTTATGTATTTTATGTTTTGTTTGGGTCATGGACGATAATGGAAGTTGTCATATCCGAGTGCTTGGCAATGATATGATTATGGAAAATTTAAAGTTATGCTACGTTGTAATTTTTAAGTAATAGCATTTTAGAAGTAAAAACTATGGAGATTGACATGAATTAAGTAAAAACTATGGAGATTGACATGAATTGATTGCCCTAAATGACAGAGATGATCTTTTTGTCTGCAAAGTAGGACTCCAGTTACCGCTCACTTATTATTATTTTAAATTCTTAGCACCTACAACTTATGCAACCTTGAAATCACAACCAGACATACTATTAGTAAGACTATAAGAGAGAACAATTAACATGACATAACAAGGTCTTCTACTTGACCTTGTGTCCAATTTAGGAGGAGCCATATATCAAGTAAAGGCGTGAGCCATTGAGGACTTGAGTGATCGAAGCATTATGGACTTCTTAAGAGAGAAACATGTATTAAATGAATGTGACGATAGGTAGTTACTTGGTAGGTAATTTTATATGATGGAAACGTGACAATTTGATTAATTTGATCCGAATATGGATTTTTTTTGTTTTTGTTTTTTTTTTTTTGCTTTTGCAACTTCTTTATATCTCAAATAGTTGGGCCACCCATGACTAGTGCCCGTTGCCCAAATGACATTTTTGTGCCGATCTCGAATTTCACAAAATTGTTAATATTGAGCCTTTTTTGTGACTTACTCTATATCCCATCGCTCAAATTACATCTTCGCACCGAGCTTGGATTTCAAGAAATTGAGAAAACTGTGATATTTTTAAATCCCTCTAGCCAACCATTTTTACTACTTTTTTATCCAATTTTCTTTACCCTAAATCAATCACATCTACATATCTTATCACATTTACAAATCTCCACCACTCAATTTCACTCATTCTATCTCCTCTTTTATATTAAAAGCTTTTAAAAACCATTATAATTTATTCCCTATCACCCTTTTAGTTTTCTTGTAGCACTAACGACGCTATCTTGGACTAAATGAAGGAAACAGGTCAAATGTGAAGGGATCTATGACGATTTTATTTTATGCTCTTAAGTCAACCATTATAATTTATTCCCTATCCCCTTTTTAATTTTCTTGTAGCACTAACCACGCTATCTTGGACTAAATTAATGAAGGAAGCAGGTCAAATGCGAAGGGATCAATGACGATTTGATTTTATGCTCTCAAGTCATTGCCAAATATGACCGAAAAAATCAGAGAAAGTCAAAGAAGAATCCACAAAATGAGTATGATATTTATGGTTTACTTTTTAGCGGTCGACAATTTGTGATTACAAAAAGAAAAATTGGTGCAAATTATCCAAAAAATGTTATTTGAGTGTGAGTTCGGTCAAATTTTGAAAAAGGTAGCGTATTTGGTCCAAAAAAATTTCTGTGCGCGTTTGGTTCATTTGGATCGAATCCGTCCATTAAACGTTAGTCAAAGTCAATTTTCGAAAAATTGGGTGCGCGTTTGATCTACTCTAGGTATTATTACAATCAAATCCCAAAGTTTGAAAAATATATATTTTAGTCCCATATTTAGTTCAATGATACAATTTTACATTTTATTTTTTCTGTGGCTGCTTATTTGATCCGTAATTAATTTTGTTGAATTAATTTGATATTGATGAAATATGTTTTATAAAAATTATCAACACAACAACATTTATTCATTTTAATGTAATAACATAACTTTCAAAAATTTTCTTTAGCATTAGATGCACACACATCTTGATTTTAACAAACATTTAATGATATATATAATTATTGTACCTACATAAAATTTTATTTGCAGTATATTACTGCAAAAAATATATCGAGCACAAAAAATAATCAAATCAAATAAATTTTATCAAAAACTAAAATAATAAAATAAAATAAAAAATCAAAACCCTCAACTACGCCCCCAAAAACACCACCACCACTGGGTGGTGATGGTTTAATGAGGTGTGGCTTTGATACCACCACCACCACTGCTGGAAGTGGAGAAACCAGCACCAGTTGCTATTGGTGGTTTTGAGGCCGCCACCACAAGCATGGTGGTGTTGTTTTTTGGGGAGGAGGTGGGTGGCGTGGGGAGGGCGGGGTTTTTTATTTTTAATTTTTTGATTAATTTTTTGTATTCGGTATATTTTTACGATAATATATTCCTAATAAAATTTTATTTCTAAGATACAAATTACATTTATTATTAACTTGTTATTTAAAATCAAAATGTGTGTGCATCTAATACTAAAGAAACTTTTTAAAAATCACCAAGAGTGGGCAGTGGTGGTTTGGCAAAACCACACCACTGGTGGTGGTTTTGGAGGTGGGGGTTGGGGGAGCCTTTTTTTATTTTTATTTTTTGATTTTCTATTTTTTGTATTTTTATTTGATTTGATTAATTCTTTGTATTTGATATTTTTGTAGTAATATATTCCTAATAAAATGTTATATACGCATAATAATTATATTTATTATAAAATTGTTGATTAAAATCAAAATATGAGCATCTCTGATACTAAAGAAAATTTTCAAAAGTTGTCTTATTACATTAATATGAACAAATGCTACTGTATTGAGATTTTTTTTATAAAAACTATTTAATCAGTATCAAATTAATTCAATAAAATTAATTACGAATCAAATAAGTACATATAGAAAAAATAAATTGTAAAATTATACAATTTTACTAAATTTGGGATTAAGGTATACATTTTTCAAACTTTGAGACTTGATTGTAATAATACCTAACAATTAAGACATTTTGTGCAATTTACCTCAAGGCAAATGGACCAAACACGCCAAATTTTTCAAAAGTTGACTTTAACTAACGGTTTAATGGATGGATTCAATCTAAATGCACCAAACCCGCATTATTTTTTTTTTTTTGGACCAAATGAGTTGCCTTTCTTTAAATCGAACCAAACTTACACTCAAGCAACTTTTTTGGACTATTTGCCCCAAATGCGTTGGCTTAATTTTTAATTTTTTAATTTTTACAATTCCTCTAATAAGATCTTAAGATTTTTATGTTTTTATAAAAAAAAGTATAATATTTATGAATGATGTCAGATTTTATTATAAAATCAGATAATTATTCTAATATTTTATTATTTTTTACAATTCCTCTAATAATTGTGTTATTATTTCGGTAATAATCAAAGGCCTGTTAGGGAATCTATTTTAAATGTTTTAAATACTTTTTATCATTTTTTATTCATTCTTTCTTTACCATAAATCAATCACATCCACATATCTCATCATATCTACAAATCTCAAACACTCACCTCCACTCATTCTCTCTCCTCTTTTACATTAAAAATCTTTATAAACTACTCCTTATCACCCTACAATTCTTTTTAGAAATAAGTAGCTAAAAATGAAAATTAATAATATTTCAATTAATTAAAATTAATTATATTTTAAGATTTAATTGCACTCGATTTCATTGGACGAAAATTGATATTGTTTCATTGGGTAAAAATTAGTTAACATTAATTATATTGCTAAAAGGGAAAAAATAATATTAATTTAAAAAAATGTAATCTGAATTAATTAGATTGCTATGGGTTGACAAGATTTCTGCTATGGTATGAAAATCATTTTTGAACTTGCAAAATATCTTTTAAATTGTAAGATATCTTTTGAATTACAAGATATCTTCAGAACTAGATTAATACAGTTATTAAAATTTCGCTAAGAATCTAATTATTTTATAAATAATTAATTATGTTTAGGAATAATTAGCCAAAAATGAACATTAATCAAAGTTAACTATAATATATTGCAATTATATTGCAATTAATTAAAATTATTTATATTGCGAAGATTTAATTGCACAGTTTCATTAGACGAAAGTTATATTGCTAAGGGGCAAAAATATAATTATTTTAAAAGAACAAATAATAATTAAAATTAGTATGTTTAGAAGGTGTTTATTTAAAAAATTAGATGTCATTGATATATATTAAAAAGTATAAATAAAAATTTCCGATTAAACAATCACGATAGGACGTGAACATGGGATGAGAATTGTCTAGCGGGTGGGGACCGGGAATGGGAGTTTCATCCTATTGCGATTCTTATATCATACTCGCTCGGCCTCGATTAAATGAGGATGTGGCGGGGACGAGGATATGTTTTTTCTAGCGCCGTAGGAATGAGGTGTTGGAGCCTGTTGAATTGTACTCGCTACATTATTATTTTTATAATATATCCGTATATTAATTATATTTTATAATCAACTTTTAAAAATAAGTGTTCACATATTCATTGTCAATACTGTGCGTCACACATGTGTAAAATTAATATTTCTCAAAATTTGTAATTGTATTTAACAGAATGTAGGATAATTTTAAATAAAAAAAACCATAGCCTCCACGAAAGTAGGTTTTTTAGTAGTTTGGTTATTCCGATAACTATAGCATTTAATTGTTTTATTTTTTCTTTTATAGTTAGTAGATTTAATCTTATAATAAGCAAAATATAGCATATTATTACAATCTCCATTAAATTAATATTTTTCCCTGAACTTTTAGTTGTTTTGCACTTTCGTGCATCTCCGCTATCTCACTTTTTAATCAAAGACAAGTAATTTTTTAAAAAATAAAAAATTAGTCCATTATTCCATTAGTATTTAGCAAAATATCTATTTGTGGAAAAGTTAGTATCCTTTGCAACGCACAGGTGAAAATATTAGATTAATACAATTATTAAAATTGCAGTTATGAAATTAATTATCTTAGAAATAATTAAGTTTTTTAGCAATAATTGGCTAAAAATGAAAATTACTTAAAATTAATTATATTGCAATTTATTAAAGTTAATTATATTGCTAAGATTTAATTGGACATGTTTTTATTGGATGGAAATTAATTAAAATTAATTATATTATTAAAAGGGGAAAGATAAAATTGATTTAAAAGAACAAAATATTAGAATGCTACGGGTTGGTAAGTTTTCTCACAAAAAATGAAATATATCTATTGAATGAACCATTATAAATGTTGTTTATAAAGAAGTTTTTAGTAATTTACAATATACTTCATCCCAATTCCATCTGGTATGTTCCCATCTGTAGGAAGCTGTATGCTTGCTAAATGAAAAATTATATTGTCTCACTACTTTGCGATTGTAATTATCTCATATTTGAACTCACTATGGTTTTGTATCCTTTGTTTTCTAATAATGCTTTTCCTCCTATGTAGATCGGTTGTGTAGTAGAGAAAATCGATGGTGTGCGAACCATGAAGGTTCTGAAAGGATAGAATAAGTGATGGACGAGAGATGTGAGACATAGATGAGTTGAATTGCTTCTTTAACTGATTCAATGTTTCTTTCAAAAAATGAATTTGTTTTTGTGTTTTATGTGTTGTTTGTATCATGAGGAGCAAGCAGTGCATATGATTGTATTTGGAGTATTGGTTCCATCGATAAGGTTATATAGTTATGCTACGTTGAAATGTTTGGGACTTATGCTATGTTTATTAATAGGGTGGATTTTTTTGAAATACTATGACACTCTGTCAATTTATTAAAGAATCGTATGGATTTTTTTTCCTTTTTTTAAAAGCAACATAAGTGTTTGATGAACTCATCTTCCCGTGCAACGCACGGGTAAAAATACTAGTTCATTAATTAACATGACAATTGGGAAAAATAAAAATAAAAAATAAAATAAAATATCAGGAGGGAAAAAGGAGGGAAAAAGACCTCTTAAATCAAAAAGCCACTGTTACTTTATTATATATATATATATACTAGTACTTTCACCCGTGCATTGTATGGGAAGATACGTCTATCAAATACTTATGTTTTTTTTTAAAGGGAAGAACAAAATTCATATAATTCTTTAACAAATTCGATAGAGTTTCTCTTATATTTTGGAAAAAACCTGCCCTATTAATACACATATGCATTGCTCTGCACGACATAAACAATAAACAAAATACTTAAGCAGAATCATTTTTTTGAAAGAATCATTGAATCATTTAAAGAAGTAATCCAACCTGTCTATATCTCTAATCTCTCATTCATCACTTATTCCATCATTCTAATACTTTGATTGGTTCGCGCACATTGACCTCCTCTCCCACACGAAGTAACTCCGCCCGACCTTGTAGTGATTCTAAAGGTTCTGAATGATACATGATTGTAACATTTTTCTAGCATTTATACTTTGTATTGCTTCAAGGCTAATAGGGTTCAATACTTCAATCAATATATAAGCTATGCAAACTCTAGCCTGTTGTGTCAAAACAAAATTAAAAGCTCAATTAAATCATCTGAGGATTATCTTGACTATGAATAATGATAAAAGCGTATCATATCAGATAAGTTTTCACCCTAGATTTTTGTGAAAACTAAACCCAATCAAAACATAGTTGGGATCTCGCCTCCTACACGTCATTTGCAGAACTCTCAGATATCCTATATTACTGAGGCATCGTTCATAAAAGCAAGCAAGCACATCAATTATTTAAATTTTCCCACAACACGACACGTAGTATGATATAATAGTTGAAAATGCTATTAAAACCCTACAAAAGCATGTGTGCTTGTCCACAAATATTGTCAAAGATGCCACATACGCCAAATCCAAATTAGAAAGCACGTAGATGCAATCATAAAATACTAACCAGTCAATTAATCAATCAAAAATGAAAACATAGATCACAAGCATATCCAAAACAAAATAAACAATAACAACAAACCTTTTCCCCAAAACCTATATTTCAACTGCAATCAAAACCCAATGCCCAGAATTGTTGCTTTAACACAACATCTAGCAAATTCAACAAATTCAAACTTATTTTAAACTTCTTCATAGGGTCTAGAACTTACTTTCTTGGTCGTTTAGTCTTCGATGTGCAAAACCATTTCCCATGTGTATGAAATAAAGACTTGACCTCTATCGTGCACCTACAAAAATGTTAATTAAAAGTTAAAAGACATTAAAGGGCATTTGAACCTTTCCACAACACAATTGCCTTCAAGATTTGGCATGAAATGTCACCCACAATTATGGAGAAAAAAGCCTAGACATAAATCGAAGCTATAGATCTAGACTCTAATAAAAAAAATAAAAAAATTTAAGTTGCGACTTGTAATAATATGATAGATACTTAGGCATGTTGCTATCTACAAGTAGCTACCTTGAATGGTTTGTAAGTCCCTGTATGATAGGTCCCCTGGCTAGAATAAAGAAGTCAATGACGTCATAAGGATCATTGTGGATCGAAATGAGTAATGCGAATGAGAAAAGCACTTAAACCATGTTAATAATTAGACAGAGAAACAAAACATGACCTAAAAAAATGGGATCAACTTATTTTCCATTGTAAGAGTAAAATGCAATTAAGCAGCCACTTTAATTAGTTAAACATAATTCTTGTTCAACTTTAATTAATAGTAAATTTAATCACTTAACTTTCAAGGTTTGAGCTCCAAACACAACTTTTGTTAATTATGATGAAGTTAAGCTCATTTTGAATCATATACTAATCTACAAATAACACTGATAGGATTTATAGAAGAAACAAATAACTACCGCAACAATAGAAAATGAAGATGAAATATTTTGTAAATTCAAAAAAAAAATGATCTTGAAATAATTTACCTGAATTCACTCTATTCCCCTCAGCCTGAGTTGTTGAAGCTTCTTTGAAAGACTCCTTTTCCATTTCCTTCAGTATTCGATGATCCAAAACATGGCAAACATCCATCCATATCAAATAAAAATTATATGTTTCTATATATGTATTTATGTATGTAGTAAATTTAATTTTTTTTTCATCACAAAAAATCACCCATTTTCAGCTATTGAAAATAGACCATGTCATAAAAATCTGAACTTGAATTTTATTTGGGAGGAGATTTTACGCGGAGAGCAACTCATCACTGACCCAATTATCACAAGAATAGAGTTCAATGGACGGAGCATTTTAAATCAAAAGCGGAATCAACAATCGAAGAAAAACTAATGGCACAAATTTTACAAAAGTTGGCACAAAATTAATTCCGAAATTGCTCAAATTCGAACTCACCGCTTCAAAATTTCAACCAAGTAATTCGACAATTGCTCAAAATTGCTCTGATTTACAGTCGGAGGAAGTGACTGTTAATCTTTGCTTCGAGAACCACCGGAGGAATCGACTGTTACCATGACTGGAAGATAAGAAAATCGATTACCATCAAGAAACAACAAATTTGGGAAAAAAAAGATAATAACACTACTTACTTTCAAATGGAAGGGAGATCGATTAAAAGGGGAAAAAGATTGACAATCTATGACAGTGTGTGAGAAGAGAGAAGAAGAGGCGGATATATCAATTGCACACACGATCGAGTAGATGTTGTGGATTGCAGAATGTCGAGAGGTGCAAGATGG
The DNA here is from genome assembly GCA_018223645.1 of Jasminum sambac. Taxonomy (NCBI): domain Eukaryota; kingdom Viridiplantae; phylum Streptophyta; class Magnoliopsida; order Lamiales; family Oleaceae; genus Jasminum; species Jasminum sambac. The sequence goes on from CP073648.1 coordinate 34,761,509, forward strand.
AGGTGACAAATTGAAGGTGGAATGGACTTTGACCGTGAATTGGGGAGATATTGAAGACAGCTGCAACTAATAATTCTTTAACAAAAGGAAAGGTGCGTCAAACAACGTCAAACAACAAAATATTATCTCCTTGATTAAGAGATAATTATCGAAGCGTGAAGGAATTAATCTAGGATAATTACAGTTAGGATAAGAATAAGGTAATAATTAATTAGGCCCAGGATAATTATAGGTAGGATAATGATAACGTAATAATTAATAATAATTAATGAAAAATTAATTAAGTGTTAAAGGTGGGAAAACTTGATGAGTTGGAATAAAAAATGAATTAAAAAATTAAAAAAATTGTGCGTAAAGGCGGGAAAAAAGCTTACTATTATATATATATATATATATATATATATATATATATATATATTAAGATATATTAAGATTAAGATGTAGATTTGAAATTTTCCAAAAAATAGTAATGTAGACGCATGTGCCATATATCTTCAACTTTTTTGGAAGAAAGAATCTAATCTTTTAGGATAAGGTTAAGATTAAAATATGTATATATAATCTGATGTTTATGGATAATGTTAATAATTAAAAATAAATATAATAATTTCAATAAAAGTTTTAAAATATGTATTGGAAATATTTTTCAAAAAATGATAGGTCTAAAATAGATAAATCCGAATTATATTTGAAAAACATATAAAAATTACATATATTATTGAAAAGAAGGGACTTTGGCGCATTTGGTCCAAAGAAAGTGGTCTGAGTGCCTTTTGGTCCGAATTAAATAAAGGTAGTGAATTTGGTCAAAAAAAAAAAAAAAATTTGGTGTGCGTTTGGTCCATTTTAGTGGAGTCCGTCTATTATACCAATAGTTAAAGTCCACTCTCACAAAATTGGGCCCGTATTTGGTCCATTTCACTTCAGTTGAATTGGACAAAAGTCCTAATCTTTAGGTATTATAACAATCAAGTTCCAAAATTTGAAAAATATATACTTTAATCCTAAATTTAGTTAAATTGTACAAATTAACATTTTATTTTTTCTACGGGTACTTATTTGGTCCGTAATTAATTTTATTGAATTAATTTGATACAAATTAAATAGTTTTTATAAAAAAATTCAACACAGTAGCATTTATTTGTATTAATATAATAATACAACTTTCGAAAATTTTATTTAGCATTAGAAACGCGCACATTTAAATTTTAACAAATAGCTAATAATAAATGTATTTATTGTGCCTGCATAAAATTTTATTAGAAATATATTACTATAAAAAAATATTGAATATAACGAGATAATTAAATCAAATCTAAAAATCCAAAAAATAAAAAATAAAAAATTTTTTAGCAGTACAGACACACACATTTTGATTTTAAACGACAATTATTGTGCATACATAAAATTTTACATTTTATTAGGAATATACTACTGTAAAAAAATTTTGAATCTAAAGGATTAATAAAATTAAATATATTGTATACGAAAATCAAACTACAAAAACAATAAAAAATAAAAAATAAAAAAAAACCACCCCCAACCCCACCAGCCAACAACACCACCACCACCACCATCCCGGTCGTGGTGTTGTTGTGGGGGTGGGTGGGAGGTGGGTTTTTTTTTTTTTTAGTTTGATTTTATTTTTTTATATAATTTATTTGATTATTAATTCTTTGTATTCAATTTTTTTTTGTAGTAGTATATTTCTAATAAATTTAAAATTTTATGTATGTATAATAATTATTGTTTAGAATCAAAATGTGTTTGTCTCTAATGCTAAAGAAAATTTTGGATTTTTTCATTTTTTTTGTATTTTTAGATTTGATTTGATTAATCTTTATATTCGATATTTTTTTTGCAATAATATATTTCTAATAAAATTTTATGTAGGCACAATGACTATATTTATTATTAGCTGTTGGTTAAAATCAAAATGGCCAGTTTCTAATGCTAAACAAAATTTTTGATAGTTGTGTTATTATATTAATACGAACAAATGCTACTGTGTTGAAATTTGTTTATAAAAACTATTTAATTTGTATTAAATTAGTTCAATAAAATTAATTATGCACCAAATAAGCACCCATAGAAAAAATAAAATATGAATTTGTACAATTTAACTAAATTGAGGATTAAAGTATACATTTTTCAAATTTTTGGACTTGATTGTAATAATACTTAAAGATTAAGACTTTTGTGCAATTTATCTGAAGTGAAATGGACCAAATACACACCTAATTTTGTGAGAATTGACTTTAACTAACGGTATAGTGACTGGATTTCATCCAAATGGACGAAACACGTACCAAATTTTTTTTTTTGGGACCAAATCCGTTGCCTTTATTTAATTTGGATAAAAAACATATTCAGGCTGCTTTTTTAAAAAAACCAAATGTGCTAAAATCCCATGACAAGACCAACAAAATCTTGGTGCTAGGTGTTTCCTCTGAATAAATTAAAACTAGTCACAAATCTTGGTGCTAGGTGTTTCTTCCGGATAAATTAAAACTAGTTACCACAAATAAGGGAGTTTTTGCGTAATTTAAGCCGTGGGCGCGTGGACTCCGTCACTGCTGAGAGTAACATGACCTAGGCGCTGACGTCGGACGTCGTGACCACTCCAAAGTGTATTTAAAGGATGTAGTGTCCCTCCCAGTTCACCGAGGCGCGGCACTGCTTAGTTGTTTATTTCGTGAAGATCGAGAAGAAAGAAAGCAATGGCTGAACAATCTGAGATGCCGCGGGTGAAACTCGGGACCCAGGGACTAGAGGTATATAGATTTCTCTTTTCTCGCTTTAATTCGTTCCGATCCGATTGAGACCATTTTAATTTTGTAATTCAAATTCATTTCTCGATCATCAAGAAGCACTCAATGTTTTTACATAGCAAAGTGAATATAATCAATGGATTTGGAGTTTGACCACAAAATGTTGCCTGGGTAGCCGCCTAATCGTCTTGATTAACTGCAAAAAAGAAAAAAAAAAAAAAGAGTCGATTTTGTGTTAGTCGATCAGATAACTTGTCGCATTCAAATTCATTTCAAATTAATGCATATGCTGAAATTGTGTGTTCCAATTGATCCAAAAACCATTAATAATGCAATTGTTTCACCGTTTCTCTTCAAGAAATCTCATTGCTTCACCCAATCACATGTCTTTCGTATCAGGTATCGAAGCTTGGTTATGGTTGTATGGGGCTCACTGGTATCTACAATAATCCTGTCCCAGAGGAGGAAGGCATTGCAATAATCAAAGAGGCATTTAATAAAGGGGTTACGTTTTTAGACACATCGGATATTTATGGTGCAAACCATGCTAACGAGTACTTAGTGGGAAAGGTACGTACAAACTCTTGATTTTGGCAGCACGCTAAAAGATGGTGTGATCACCAAAATGATAATCCTGGGTATCAAGTAGAATGTAAATGAAGATATCAAGTATAAAGTTGAGTTATTCTACTCTAGAGGCTCCATACCCTTATATTAAATCCTTGATTATGATAACAAGTAGATAGGAATTTTGTATCGCAAGAAATAAACGGTAGGCAGCTTCATTTCTTGTCTTCACGTGTTTGGGAACTGTTGACATCTAATAAGTAGGTGAGACTATGCCTGGTAGATGTTTCTAGGAAATGGTTTAAAAAGCCAAAAATGAGTTTTCGAAAAGTGACTTTGACCAGTGTGTGTGAATAAAAAGTGGTTTAGAATGTGCTAAAATTCGCTTAACAAAATCAGGGTGCAAAGTTACACAATGGTGTGTATCATATGGTCAATAAACTTTAGCTATTGTACCTGTAAGGGTATGGCCACTACCATGGAAGCTAATGTAAAGTTTAAATTTGTGATGGAAGTTTCCCCTCGAGCAGCAATATAAGCTGTTAAGGGTGAATCTGATTGACTTTTTTTTCGATGGAGAATTTCCTATCAATTGAAATTTTTCCTTGCTTGTTTGATTGCAAAAGTTTCCATGTTAACCAGTTCTAGGTACAATACCCTAGACCCTGTTTTTGGCCATTTCCCATGGAAAATAAAAACTGGGTGGGAGTTGGTTTTGATTTTCCATGAAAGATGGAATTGATTTTCCCTTTTTCCGTGTATTGCAACCGAACACACCATAATTGTTCGTCAGTTGATTAATAAAGTTGTGTTGAACTTCACCTTTTCCATCATATAAATTGCAGGCATTAAAGCAGTTACCTCGAGAAAAGATTGAGTTAGCTACGAAGTTTGGTATAGCTGGAATGGATGGTTCTAAAGTTCTAGTAAAAGGATCTCCTGAATATGTGCGTTCTTGCTGTGAGGGTAGCCTGAAGCGTCTTGATGTGGATTATATTGATCTCTATTACATACACCGTATTGATACAACAACACCTATTGAAGTGACGGTGAGTACGTTTATATATTATTATGGGTCTTGACTGCACATTTTCAGCAGTAACCAATTAATTAACCTCATTTACTTTTTCAAATCATGCTTTTACTTTCATTGACATATGTTTCCATATTATCTATAGTATTTCATTTGAGTTGCGTTCTACTTTCATTGTCATGTGTTTCTGCATTATCTATAATGATTCTTTTGAGTTGCAGATGGGAGAACTTAAAAAGCTAGTTGCCGAAGGTAAAATTAAATATATTGGGTTATCTGAAGCTAGTCCGGACACTATAAGGAGGGCTCATGCTGTACATCCTATAACTGCTCTGCAAATGGAATATTCTCTTTGGACTCGTGACATTGAAGAAGAAATAATTCCACTTTGCAGGTGTTCATTTTCTCAATTATTCCTATTGTACCGATTGTCTGAAATATTACATTGTGACGAACATTTTGGCAAAACTGAATTTCGTGTGAACTTATTTGCTAATTGCTAATGGGTTCATTTTTTCAAATTAATTTTTCACCAAAATAAAAGTAATTATTATTATCATTTTGAAAAACCTAGTTAGCCCTTGTTTGATAAAACAATTTTTGGCAAACTGAATTTCGTGTGAACTTATTTGCTAATTGCTAATGGGTTCATTTTTTCAAATTAATTTTTCACCTACATAAAAGTAATTATTATTATTATTATTTTGAACTAGTTAGGCCTTGTTTGATAAAACAATTTTTGTAGTCACTTTTTCCTCCACAAGAAAATATTATCTGTCACATTTTTCTGTAAATGTCCTTACTTTTAAAAGACTTTTATTCTTTCCAGAAATCACATTTCTTCCTAGAAAAAGCTTTGTCAAACAAGCTCTTAGTATTGCAGCTGACTATTATTTTCTCACATACTAGTTTTTCTTTAGCTGTTAACAAATCTGATTCCCTTTTCTTTCTTGAATGGGTGATTACTGATCAGGGAACTTGGGATTGGAATAGTTCCATATAGTCCAGTAGGCCGTGGGTTTTTTGCTGGTAAGGCCGTAGTGGAAAGCGTACCAACAAACAGTGCATTGGTGCGTATGCATCTAGATCCTTTGATTTTATTTATTTATTTATTTTTTTGGTCAACATTTTGTATTTGCTGAATTGTTCTGTAATTTATCATATCATCAGGAAACTCTTCCAAGGTTTACAGGGGAGAACTTTGATCGGAACAAAGCCATCTATTTTCGTATAGAAGAGTTGGCTAAGAAGCATGGATGCTCTCCTGCTCAACTTGCTCTTGCATGGGTTAATCATCAAGGAGATGACGTTGTACCTATTCCAGGTATATGAATCTTGCTTAAAATGTCGGCATGAATTGTTGTTCCTGCAGAGGAAGCCACATTGATGATTGACATCGCATTGTGCATATTGAAACATTTATTGGGTGCTTGCCACTATGAGAAAATTTCTGACCGGAAATATGCAACAGTGATTAATTTAGAGATTCTCACATTGTGGTGCCCTGAGCAGTTTAGTTTATTTGGCTTGGAATCTTATTTTCGACCTCATACAATCAGAGTTCGTTTAGAAAATATTATTTTTTCCTAAATTCATGTTGAACCACATTCTAAGGGACCCATAACACTTTTTAACCTTTTGAACCACACTATCTGACAAATTCTTTTAAACGAATATCATACGAGCTCTTAAGAGTAGCTAGCAGAGTATATCGTGAGGGTCTGTTTGTATCAGATTGTTTTAGAATCATTTGTCTCCAGATCCTTTTTCAAACAGAGTTTTCCATTTAGGTGACAATTTTTCGTACTTTATAAAAAACTTTTCCCCACTTTTTAACTACACATCCAAAAAATTTTCTTTTTTTTTTTTTCCTTTTTTTTCCCTTTTTTTTTTCTTTTTTATTTTTTTCCTTCCTCAAAACTCTCTTGCTAGCAAACACTTAGATTCCAGTAAGACTTGGGAGTTACAATTACAAGAGTTTAGATTAACTGAGTTAGGAGTCTTTCGTGTGGTTGATAAGATGTTACCATGCTATTGGTGTATTAAATGACTCTTTGTTTAAATAACCACTTGTGGGGAATTGGGTTTCCATAATAATTGTGGATAAATAGACTCAGAAAAAGATGTAGAAATTATGAAATTGCCTCTTCTAAGGTGCACATACCTTATTAGTAGGTAGAAAACTTTGGCATATTGTCCATTGACTTGCATCACCTGATTAGGAATCTTGTGTGAGCTTGATTAGAATCCTTTCTATCGGAATCTTGCTGCATTTGTTTTAGTCCGATAGTAACTTGAGTAATATTTGTAGGTACAACAAAAATTAAAAATCTCCATGACAATGTTGGCTCAGTGAAAGTGAAACTCACAAAGGATGATTTGAAAGAGATTTCCGATGCCGTTCCAATAGAAGAAGTTGCAGGGTTGAGAACCTTCGAGCATTTTGATGAGATCTCATGGAAATTTGCCAACACTCCTCCCCTCAAGTGAAAAGGACCAAACAACATGTGATGTGGTTTATCCGGCATCTACTTGTTGAGTCCGTTGATTCTCTTTGCATTTTGATGCTCTGGTTTTGTTGCTAGGAATAACTTGATCACTTCACTATCATTGAGATTATTAAATAATTGAATCAATGCCCGTTGCATTATTTACTTCCTATTTCGCCCAAGTTGTTTCGGAACCGGAAAAAATAACTCTATGGTGGAGAATCGGACTCTTGTCTAACGTGGTGATAAACCTACTTGCGTGTTGCTTGACTAGCCTTTGCCAATTCAAATCATATTTGAATTAATTTTGTTAAATCAAAGATTATAAAGAAAATAATAAATGTTAGGGTGGATATTGTGCTTCCATCTTCTTTGACTTTGTCTTTCTACGCAGTTTCTCTCTCTATGTTGCCACACCCAGTAATCTTGACAATCATTTAACTTCTCACACCCAGTAATCTTGACAATTATTTAACTTCTCACTTCCGTCGTCTCCGATTTTGTCTGTCTACGCATTTTCTCTATCTAGATTATCATCCCATTAATCTCGATCATAATTTAACTTCTCACTTCATTCATCTCCGACTTTGTGTCTGTATATATTTTTTCTCTCTAGATCACCACCCTCAATAGTCTAAATTATTATTCAACTTCTCACTTCTCTCGTTTCCAGTTTTCTTTCTATGCATTTTCTCTTTCTATATTACAACCACATGTAATATGGTTACCATTCAACTTCTTACTTCACTCGTATGCAACTTTGTCTCTCTACGCACTTTTTCTTTCTCTAGATCACTACCCCCGGTTATCTAAATTTACCATTCACCTTTTCACTTTTCTCGTGTCCGACTTTCTCTCTTTACGTATTTTTCTCTCTATATTACCACCTCGAGTAGTCTAAGTTACCATCCATCTCGATTCTACCATCTTCAACTCTCTCTCTATACACTTTATCTCTCTAGATTACTACTCCGAGTAATTTAAATTACCACCCCAATAATTTTTATTATAACTACACAATGGCCATAAAAATAAAAACGAAATGAAATCAATCATCAGAAACATATTGCCTATCCCGGTACCCAAAAATAATATTGACCTATTCCGATAATCATAACCAGAAAACAAAAACACCACAAGATAACAACGAAGTCAAGCCAAGAATTTAGTGTCGAATAATCAAGCTAAGTACATGTAAAATAATCGTTGAATAATCTCCTTCTAAATAGTGTATCGAACCCAATAACATGCTAGTTAAATAATCCCAATTTTTATACAGCTAAAAAAAGATGAGTATTGCAGATTTACATTGGAATCACTCGACTCGTCACGGGCCCCTCGAGTTCTCGAAAAGAGTCTTCAATTCCTTTTGACACTCAACCATCTAACTTGAAACAACAATACTCTAGCAGCATGCTTCATCATAGGAGAACGACTTGAAAATGAGCAACAGACAGACATGGCACACTGGCACACAATGCAAATCTTTTACTTTAGTTTGATAGCACACAAATCGGAGTACCTAATGATGACATCAAAATCGAAACCAACAAATCTTGAATTTCTGGATTTTGGTGGTATTAACTTAACAGATTAATGACCATCTTCGAGCAGCTGTAAATTTTGATTTGTGTGGAAATACCACATTGGAAGCTAAATTTAGGCTCAAACGCATTAGTGACGCGACTGATTCAAGCATATGGTATTTTTTTTGTTCCGTCACTGCTTTGTAAATCGATTATGTTGTGGTATATTAATTGCATATGCTTGGCTCTATGAAGCAATATTTAATGGGCGAGGCATTTTGGACGATTGCAGTGGGGAGAGAGAGAGAGAAGAGAGATCGAGAACGGAGAGAAATTAGATCTGGAAGTGAGGGAGAGAAGAAAAATCGAGATGGAGAGAAGCTATATCTCGCAGCCACCTTCTTTCTTCAGGAAAACAACGAACAATGGCTAGATGAGGGAGAAATGGAAAAATTGTCATGACTTTTAAGAAGGGGACCGGCCAAATGCACCCAGCAAAAATGCTGAGTGCACCCATTAAAAAATGTAAAAATAATGAAAAAAAAAAACAAAAAGAAAAAGACCAAGTTACCCTGCACCCATTCCTTGCTTTTGTCCCCCTGTTTTTTCATTATGTTGTTCGCTGCCTTGGCAGCGAACAAGCTTCTTGCTTGTTCCCTGCATTCGCAGCGAACAAGCTATAGTCTTGTTCGCTGTAATTAAAGGGAACAAGACTATAGCTTGTTCGCCATGAATGCAGCGAACAAGATTAAAACAAAAAAAAATAAATAATTTTTATCTAATTTGTTAGATACAATTTTTACTATAATGTTTTCGACCACTTTAACGAGTAATTTAGAAATTTCTTTTAATTTTTTTTGCAACCACTTTGACAACGAATTTCGAATTTTTTTTATGATACAGTAATTATTTTTATCCAATTAGTGTTCAATATAATTATTAAAGCATTCAAAAATTTTTTTACAAGTTTGACGACTAATTTCAAAATTTCTTTAAATTTTTTGAAATTACTTCACGATGAATTTCGAAATTTTTTTAATGATACAATAATTAACTTTATCCGATTAGAGTTAAACACAATTATTAAAACAAAATTTGAGTGGTTGCAAAAAATTTCAACAAAAACTGACACTATAATTTTTTTATTCGTAATTCTTTGTTTTTATTTTTTAAAAAATTAGGTGGGTGTTCTCCTCGGAAAGAGCGAACAATTTTTTTTTTTTTTTTTTTAAGGTTAGACGATGATGAGGATAAAGTTGGCATATTGGATAAAATGGGTGTATAAAGTAAAAGGTTGGGTGTATTTAGTCGTACCCTTTAAGAAAAACACAATAGGTTAAAAAAATTGTGAATCTTATGAGTTAGTGGACAAAAATAAGATGGGTGCGAGTTAGTGGGCATGAAATGGAGTTGTGTTGCATTTACCAGACACTTTCTCTTTGAGTTATTGTTTGATCATAATATTATCATATATATATATATATATTATATGGATATGAAATCAATTTTACAAGTGAAATAATATATCAATTTAATGAAAATATTATTTTTATTTTTACCACAAAATTGTCTATCAATTAATGATTAAATTGATTCCAATTTTATGATTATGGTTGATTTTTTTTCCAGGTATATGATGTGGTCTCAAAATACTAATTTGATTCTCTGATAATTGTTTTATAAGTGTTTATTTTATGGTTTTTAGAAGTAATTTAGAGTGTTTATTATTTTTATTTTGTCTATTTCTAGGTAAAAACAACTAACATGAATGGATGGCGTCAAAAGAAAGTGAAAAGAGGCAGAGAGGACGAAAAAATGCGAAAAAGTCGAAAGTGGGGACCAAAATGTACAGGAATCGAAGTTGAAGGACCTGGACTGCAAATACCATACAGCCGTAGCTCCATCAGTACAAGAAGAGCAAAAACTGCCCGAGAGCATCGTACGGCCGTCTCAGTAATCAATACACCAGATCGATGAAAAGCCAAAGAAGCGTAAATTTCTGCAGTAAAGTTACTGGCCAGAATAAACAAAAAACGCTGGGATTTCCTAGTTTAACTGGGAATCCTATTTTTGGGAGTTTTTGGACTAATTGTTGGACACGAAATTGTGGGCTTTGGGGGACGATTGAGGGCTATAAAAAGGGATCTAAGCCACAAAATTAAGGGAGCTTAGAAGGGTTTTTGGAGGAGAGTCTTGAAGAAAAGAAGTTTGAAGCGAAGTGCAGGGATTCACCGGAGGTGGAGATTCAACGTATTATCTTACCATCTTCTAGATCCGGTGATGAACTTCTTTAATTCTTTTATTGTTTTATTATCTAGCATGAACAACTAAACTTATTAGTTGGGATGAACGATGTAATTTAGTTTGATTATTTGATTTTAACTCTCAATTTCTTGTGCTTTTATTTCATGTGTTGGTTTTACTCCTATATTTAATGCTTGATTTACTTGGCCAATAAATCAATGATTTGTGAATTTTAACCAACCGAGAGGTGAGTTAAATATTTAGACCCGTAGTAAAACTCGGCGATTTAAATAAAAGCTAGAGATAGACTTTTATAATTGTTGAGATCCCATGTGACAAGTGGATGTTTATGAATTCCTAGGTGTGTAGTGCATTTAATTAAGGATTAGACTATACATAGAGATATGGTAGTTAACTTCATTAAACAGGATTGATTTGAACTCGAGAGAGGTAAATTAAATCAACGTCGTGAATTCGATCTAACAGAACTTGAAATTAGAAATTGAGAGGAGAAATCAAATAGGAGAACTAAAGATAAATCGGGATTCCCAACCTCTTTCTCCATTAATCCAACAATCTTTTAGATTTTCGCAAATTATTTTCTAGTACTTTAATTTTCAGTTAAAAACGCACTCTTTATCTGTTTGTTGCCTTGTGTGATTAGTTTACGCCGATATCAAATAAATTGATCCTCGTGGGAACGATAATCCGGACTCTAACAAAGTCCGCTTTACTACGTCTGTGACGATATCGTACACTTGCGATACTTTTCACCAACAAGTTTTTGGCGCCGTTGCCGGGGATCGAATTTTATTTAGTATCGGTTTCTATTAATTAGAGTCTTTAATTTCAGCTTTAGTTTAATTTTAATTTCGGTTATATAAGAATCTTGATATTTGCTTCTATTTTACGTTCTTGCAGCAGTTTTCGCTCGGTGCATGACCCGCTCACAAGGGGGCATTTTAGAAGAATTTGACCCCGAAATTGAACGTACATTAAGAGCAAGACTAAAGTTGATCATGGAACGCACAGCTGAGGAGGAAGCGAGGCGCCGAGTTGAGGTAGAGGAAGAAGCACGAAGAAGGTTGGTTTTAATCAATCGGCGGCTTGAAGAATAAGAAGACGAAGGGGGAGCAAATGACGACGGTGGAAATTTACCGATGGCACAATTTTTTACTCCACCGGCGGCCCCGACTCGATCCAGTATTGTGTACCCCCCCCCGGCCCGTTTGGGAGGAACGAATTTCAACTAAGGGCCGATCTCATCAAATGTTTCACAAATACCCTCTAGTTTTATGGCCACGCTCATGAGAACCCGCACACACACTTGGCACGATTCTTAAGAATGTGCCAGAATTTCAAGTTCGATGGGGTTAATGAAGATGCTATAAGGTTGCGACTTTTTCCGTATACTTTGAGGGACAATGCTTTGGAGTGGCTAGACTCAGAGCCTGACGCAAGCATCACCACTTGGGAAGATTTGGCTTGGAAATTCTGCAATAAATACTTCTCACCGGCCAAAGTTGCCAAGATGAAGCTGGACATCTCGACCTTCCAACAATTTGACAGCGAAAGTTTCCATGAGGCTTGGGATAGGTTCAAGGGATTGTTGAGAAAATGCCCCAACCATGGGATTGACAAGGGAACCCAAGTGCAGTACTTTTATTCCGGATTATCCCCGCAGTTCAAATCCATAGTGGATTCGTCTTCTAATGGATCTATAACTAATAAAAGCGTGAATCAAGCGTGGGATCTTTTGGAATTGATCGCTAAGACACACACAATGTTCCCCTCTGATCGAGTGATTTTGAAGAAAGGGCCGATGACCCACGAGAGTGATGTGCTAGCATCCACTAGTGCTCAAATCGCCGCATTAACGAAACAAGTGGAGCTGCTAGTCCGGGCACAAACTCAGGGAGTACATTCAATTCAGGCAACTCCGGTATGTGAAATCCGGTATGTGAAAATTGTGGAGCAAATCATGCCATCTCAGATTGTATGTTTTTGGCAGCGCAAAATGAGCAGGTGAATTTCATGGGAAATGCCAATCGCCAACAGTTTAACCCGTATTCACAGACTTACAATCCGGGTTGGAAATTCCACCCGAACTTGCGATATGGGGAAAGTTCAAATAATCCTCCACCGGAGAAAAAACCAAGTTTGGGGGAGGTTCTCCAACAATACATGCAGAAAACTGACAAACTGTTCGAGAGACAAGAGACAAACTATCAAAATCAACAAGCCTCAATTAAAAAGCTCGAAATGCAACTCGGGCAATTGGCTCTACAGTTCTCTGAAAGGACACCCGGGACATTGCCAAGCAATACAGTGACAAACCCCAGGGAGCATGTGCAAGCAATCACGACAAGAAGCAGAGTGCAACTCCCAGAAATCCATGAAAAGAGGCCGGGAAAGGAAATCAACGCTTCAGCTAGTGAGCCATTAAAGCCGGATGAGGATGAGAATAATCTACCGGAGAATGAGCAATTTGATAACGAGGGTGAAGCAGTTGAGAAGAAGGCACCAACTCCAGTGAAAGCCTACGTGCCACCGATCCCATTCTCGCAGAGACTTCAAAAGCATAAGTTGGACAAACAATTCGGGAAATTCTTAGAAGTATTTAAAAAGCTCCATATCAATATCCCGTTTGCAGAAGCTTTAGCACAAATGCCGAGCTATGCTAAGTTCATGAAGGATATTTTGTCCAACAAGAGGAAATTGGAAGATAATGAGACCGTGTGCCTCACGGAAGAATGCAGCGCAATTATCCAGAAGAAATTACCTCCTAAACTTAAAGACCCAGGGAGTTTTTCTATCCCGTGCACTATTGGTTCTAATACTTTCCATAATGCTTTATGTGATTTAGGGGCAAGTATTAATTTAATGCCTCTTTCTGTTTACAGGAAATTGGGGTTAGGTGAAGCTAAACCAACTACTGTCTCACTCCAACTTGCGGATCGATCCATAAAGTGCCCTCGAGGAATCATCGAAGATGTTTTAGTCGAAGTGGCGAAGTTCATTTTTCCAGCCGACTTCATCATCCTAGACATGGAGGAGGATAATAAGATCCCTATTATCCTGGGACGGCCGTTCTTAGCAACTGGAAGGGCATTAATTGATGTGTGTGAAGGAAAGATGATGCTAAGAGTAGGGGACGAACAAGTCACCTTCAACGTTTTTAAGACAACGAAGTACCCCACCAATTCAGATTCTTGCCACCAAGTAGACATAATTGAGCGCTGTGTTGAAGACGCCCTGCAAACCGCCTTCATGGATGACGACCTAGCCTCGTGCATAATGAGGTCAGAAACCGCTCGATCCGAACACCCAGCGCTGAGGTCAATTGTGCATTTGCTTGAAGAGGCCCCCCCATTGTTGGTTAAGAAGCACAAGTACTATGCACAACTCGGAGAAAGTACAACCAGACCGCTACCCTCAGTTGAGAAAGCACCGTCTCTTGAGCTGAAATCGCTACCCAACCACTTACGGCACGCTTATCTCGGTGATTCAAATACATTGCCAGTTATAATTGCTAACGAGATGACTGAGGAAGAAGAAGAAAAACTGTTAAGGGTACTGAGAGCACATAAGACTGCAATCGGATGGACCATCGCCGATATTAAAGGAATAAGTCCGTCTTTGTGCATGCATAAAATCCTCATGGAAAATGAAAGCAAGTCTACGATTGAGGGGCAAAGCCGATTGAATCCTACGATGCAAGAAGTAGTTCGGGGGGAAGTACTAAAGCTAATGGATGCGGGCATCATATACCCCATCTCGGATAGTCCATGGGTCAACCCCGTACATGTTGTGCCAAAGAAAGGAGGGATAACAGTGTAGAAAAACGATGAGAACGAGTTGATTCCCATCAGATTGGTGACGGGGTGGAGAGTGTGCATCGATTATAGGAAGATCAACAGTGCTACACGAAAGGATCACTTTCCCCTACCGTTCCTGGATCAAATGCTTGAACGACTCGCAGGACACTCCCATTACTGTTTCTTGGACGGCTATTCAGGCTACAACCAAATCCCAATTGCGCCGGAAGATCAGGAGAAAACGACATTCACATGTCCTTATGGGACATTTGCATTTCAAAGAATGTCGTTCGGCCTATGTAATGTGATAAGTGCTCGAAAAGCACTTAAATAACTCTTCTATTTTATGTATTTGTGTATTTTATTAGTGTTAAATGTTTCGTTTTATGTGTTTTTCCTTTATTGTGGTGTTTAGGGTCACAAAGAATCAAAAGGAGTCAAAATGGATGAAAATCGAATGAAAACGGAAACTCGGGACCAAAATGCAAGCGAATCAAAGATGGAGGGCCTCCGATGCAATTTTATGAAAAGTTGTTTTTACAATTTTTCTTGTGCCAATATCAAAGAATATCAAAAGAGGATTTCCACATTTTTGTCGGATCCCAAATCGGAGTTTCCTAGTGAAAGTTATGGCCATTTGAAGAGAAAGGACAAAGCGTAAAAAATCAACAGCTCGAATTTACTGCCGCAGTTCAGTAATTTGACCATAACGTTTGCTACAAAATTCGGATTGACCTGCACTTTATATTGTTGGAAAGGACACTAAGAGGGTTACAACTTTGATGTTGACCTCTTCAAACGATTCGGATCATATCATGGTCACAAATGGGCAAAACCGAGAGTGATGTGAATGGAGGATTTCTTGGGCCATGTTTTGGTAGAAAATTCATAACTTTCTATTAAAATATCAAAAAAAGGAAATTCCAATTGCACAATTCAGCCAAGATGCTTACCTATACCATGATACAATATTTGAACTAATGGAGGAATTTAAGATCATGATTTGGTGGTTACCAATTAGTGGAATCATAATGGAGTAGTTGTACAATTTTTTAGTATGTTTTCTTGTGAAATTTTGCCTATAAATAGAGGCATTTGTAAGGAAGGAAATGCACAACTTAGTGGAAGAGAATTAGCTAGTAGTTCTCTCCAACTTTCTCTTCAATAAAATTCTCTTCTTCATTTGTTCTTAGTTTTAGCTTGAAAGATCTTAGTTTTTCATATTCCATGGAAGAAATAAAGGCTTCAATCGATCAACGATACTTAAATTTGTGAATATGATTAGCGGATCATTTCTTCGATAAGTTTCTCTTTTCCCTTTTATTTCTCTATTTATTTCTTAGCATTTATTTACTTGTTTTCTATATTTTGCGTATAATCTATCATATAGTGGTGGTGATACAAAGCGAACACTCGCTAAAAAGTATGAAACCCCACAAATATGAGTAGTTAGACTTTTCTATCTAGTTCGAGGGGGACGTTGTGTTCAACTAACATGTGGTTATCTTTTTCTAACTCTTTAGTAACGTTTTATCTATTCCTCTACTTCAATTTGTTGATTTGTTATGCTTGTAAACCCGTTTTTGAGTTTATTTGATTATTGCATTCACTTTGGCCAATTGAATCAATCAATCTTTAAATTCAAGTTACTTGCTAGGATTGGAACTTTTGATCCGTAATTATCACTAGATTCCAATCCAAAGTAGCAAATGAATATCGTGCATATTTATTAACAAATCAACTTAGATGTATTAATTCGAGTTTGTGAAATTATTCATCTAATTCAACTCATTCTTCTCGTTCATTTCACACTAGCTTTGCATTAAATCCTAAGAATTTGTTTAGGGTTATCCAATAGCTAGATGTTAAGTTAAAGAACTCACTTTAATTTAATACACTTAAGGAAGAATTCGTTAATCAGAGCTTCTTGGTTAATTGAGAGTTGATAAATTGAAGAAGGAATAGTAACACGTTGTATGGGAAAGATAAATATAAGTTGTTGACACAACCGAACCCGAGAACTAGATATTTTGTATAATTGTTTTATTTCAATCTTTTATTTTAACGTTCGATTTTCTATTTTTATTCAAATATCACAAAAACCCCCTTTTTCTATATTAATTGATAAAAACAACTAGATCAAACACCGTTCCTCTTGGGTTCGACCCTTACTTACCACTTCTACATTAATTTGTAGTTTTGAAACCGAGTAAGGAAATAAAATAAATTTTGGCGTACTGCGACAACACGCCCATAATGCCCCCGCTACCTTCCAGAGATGCATGATGGCGATATTTTCTGACATGGCGGAGAGGATCATAGAGGTATTTATGGACGATTTCTCTGTCTTTGGTAAATCCTTTGATGATTGCTTGAAAAATTTATCTCATGTACTGAAACGGTGCCAAGAAACGAATCTTGTATTAAATTGGGAGAAGTGCCATTTTATGGTTAAAGAGGGGATAGTTTTGGGGCACCGAATATCCGAAAATGGGATTGAGGTCGATAAGGCGAAGATACAAATTATTGAGAAATTGCAGCCCCATACCTCTGTCAAAGGGATAAGAAGCTTCTTGGGGCACGCAGGATTTTATCGTAGATTCATAAAAGATTTCTCCAAAATCACCAGACCATTGTGTACTTTGCTGGAGAAAGATGTGCCCTTCCATTTTTCGGAGGATTGTTTAACGGCGTTTACCACTCTTAAGGAGAGATTGAGCACCGCACCTATTATTGTGGCACCCAATTGGAACCTCCCATTTGAAGTAATGTGCGACGCTAGCGACTATGCAGTGGGAGCAGTACTCTGGCAAAGTCAGGAAAAGGTGTTTCGGGTGATCTACTATGCTAGCAAAACTTTGAATGATGCTCAAGTTAACTACGCCACGACCGAAAAGGAGATGCTAGCCGTTGTCTTCGCCTTTGACAAATTCCGCTCCTATTTGATTGGATCAAAGGTAATTGTCCACACTGATCACTCGGCCCTGAAATACTTGCTTGGAAAGAAAGATGCAAAACCGAGATTGATACGATGGATTTTGTTGCTACAAGAGTTTGACATTGAAATAAAGGATAGAAAGGGGACAGAAAATCAAGTCGCTGACCACCTATCCAGATTGGAGCAACCAATAGTGGAGGAGGATTTTGAGATTAATGAGAATTTCACGGATGAACAACTGATGCAGATTGGTCAGGCACCTTGGTATGCAGATATAGTGAACTATCTTGTGAGACAAGTATTGCCACCTGAATGCACATACCAGCAAAAGAAGAAGTTGCTCCATGAAGCGAAGTTCTATTACTGGGACGAACCGTACTGGTACAAGAGAGGCCCAGATCAAATACTAAGGAGATGCATTCCGGAAGAAGAGATGAAGCCGACTTTAGCCAAAGTACATGCTTCAGCATACGGGGGACATTTCGGTCCTACTAAAACAGCCGCTAAGGTACTGCAATGTGGCTTTTACTGGCCAACTCTCTTCAAAGATGCACACAGTTTCTGCCGATCTTGTGATCGATGCCAGAGGACCGGAAACATCTCGGCCCGCCATGAAATGCCACTAAACAATATATTGGAAGTGGAATTGTTCGATGTATGGGGCATTGACTTTATGGGGCCATTCCCTCCATCGTGCTCCAACAAGTACATCATTGTGGCCGTTGACTATGTATCCAAATGGGTTGAAGCAAAGGCCTTGCCAACAAATGATGCGAGAGTCGTAGTGAATTTTGTGAAGAAATATATATTCAACCGCTACGGGGCACCAAGAGCTATAATCAGTGACGGGGGCACTCACTTCTGCAATAGAATTTTCAAAGCCGTTCTTCATAAATACGGGGTGCAACAAGGGTAGCTACAGCGTATCATCCCCAAACCAGTGGACAAGTGGAGACCTCCAATAGACAACTAAAAAGAATTCTGGAATTGACGGTCAGCTCCACCAGGAAGGATTGGTCCAAGAAGCTTGACGATGCACTATGGGCTTATAGGACTGCATACAAAACCCCCATTGGTATGTCGCCCTATAGGTTGGTTTTCGGAAAAGCATGCCACTTGCCGATCGAATTTGAGCACAAGGCCTACTGGGCGCTAAAGCAACTGAATATGGATCTGGAAAAGGCAGGGGAAACTCAATTGCTCCAATTGAATGAGCTCGATGAATTTAGATTGGAGGCATATGAGAATTCCTCCATTTACAAAGAGAAAACTAAACGGTGGCATGATAAGCAGATTCTCAAAAGGATTTTCAAGGAAGGGGACCAAGTACTGTTATACAACTCCCGATTGAAGCTATTTCCCGGGAAACTACGTTCCAAATGGTCAGGACCGTTCACTGCCTCTAAAGTTTTCCCATACGGCACCGTGGAGCTCTACCACCCGGATAAAGGAAGCTTTAAAGTCAATAGCCAAAGAGTGAAACACTACAGTGCGGAATTCTCCACTGCGAAGTCAACCATTGACATCGCCGTGCCAGAATGAAAGCTGCAAAAAGTCGAGCTACAAACTATAAATATAGCGCTTAATGGGAGGCAACCCATTCCTCTTTCCCTTACTTCTTTACTTTCCACGTTTACCGCTTAATTTGCATTAGGTTTTCTTTTTGTTAGGGCACTGCATGCATATATATATATATATATATATATATATATATATATCTATATATATCTAAAAAAATAATAATAATAATAAAAAATAAAAAAATAAAAAATAAATAAAGTACCGAGAACCCGCTACGACCGTACAATATCCCTAATACGGCCGTCTCGACCTGAAAAAAAAAAAAAATCACCCGAGGACTTGATACGGTCGTCTCACTCGTGAGATACGGCCGTATCAAGCACCAGTTTTAAAAAAACCCCCGAAACCCTACACAGCCTACCCGTTTAATTACAAACCACGCGAGAACGACACTAATCCCTCTCTTCCCAATCACTTCCCTTTGATCCTTCATTGAATTCGCACCTTGTACTCATCATTCAACGTCAAGTAAGTGTTCCATTCTCGTTCTTGCGTGTGCTAAGTAGTAATTAGGTCTTTTTCTTCCTGTTTTCATTCTGGTTAAGGCAAGTAATTTTCCTTATTACTTGTAAATTGTGGCCATCATGTGTTGTTTCTTCACATTTAGAGATGTGAAGCTTGTCATTTCAGTGCAATTAGAGGATTTGAGGAACTGGACATGCATAAACACTTCGGATTTTTCGCACGCCTATAAGGTGTTTGCTGAAATGCACCATTGAGTTTGAAGTTCTAGTACAATCATGCAGTGTTGTTTATCCACACACCTCAATATTGCTGCGTCAAGTGTTAATACAACTCCGCCTTCAACGTGCATTTTGACGACCGTGTGCCTAACATTCTCTCTTCTTTTTTTTTTTAGGAATGGCCCCACCCAAAAACAAAGGGAAACAAGTGATCGAAGGGAGTGAGCCGGCTACGAAAAAGCAAAAGATGGAGATGGCCGGCATCCGGAAGGTGATCCCAGAGCGTATTTTCCACAGCACCGACTTTCTCGGCATCCCCGGAGTTTCCCCAAGCCTGGTATTTTGGCAAAACTTTGAGAAATTCAGATGGGTCAAGTTCGTGAGCGACCTCCCGAATGGGAATCAGTTACTAGTCCACAGCTTCTACGCCTCGTTTAATAAAGATATATGAGACGAAACGGCGGCCACTCACCATTCTACATTGGTTGGAAAGAAGCGAATCAACTTCTCCCCGCAAGTCATAGCCGACTACTTGGGGATTGATCGAACGGGTGCTATCGAATGGGATGTGGAGACGACTAAGTTTTATAGTGACGAGGAGGTAATGAAGTGGGCGCTCAACGAGGAGGCCTACTGACGCAATCAAGCTCCCCGCATTAAGTTGGACAACCGGGAGTTGGCGTGGGATGCGTGGTACATGCACCAATGGGGGTCGGGCAGTATGTTTCCGTCCACTAGCCTCACCACCGTCTCAATCAAGTATGTGAGAGTTTACCATGCCATTTGTCAAGGGCAGAAGATCAATCTCGCGTCTCACATCTACAATGTGGTTTGTAACTAAGGCACCGGCAACTTGGGCCGGCAGGGAATGCCTTTCCCCTGCCTCATTACGACGATCTGCCAGTTGCAAAACGTGCCCGGAGCAACCAAGGACACCAACATCTTTCTCATGAATGTACTGACCAAGGCAAGTTGGACGAGTCATCGAAAACAAGTGCAATCACATGGATATCCCGCTAGCGCCCCTCCTCCGGAGCCAACTGTAGAGCCTAGCTCGATGGACCCGCAGATGATGGAGATGATTGTCGGGATGAACGCCCAGATGACGGTCATTCGCGATAACCAGCGTTTTATTCAAGAAGATCAGCGGCAACTCAAAGAGGATTTCCTTGCGGCCGAACAGGCCCGACGCCGAGATCATGAGGAGCTAATGGCCCGGCTGGCGAGCCTCTTCCCCACTTCACCTGGACCGCCTCCCTCGTCCCACCCGTGACGCGTACGCTGGGATGTCTCGTAAACTTTTCTGTTATTCTCTTTTCATTGCTAGCATTTTCTTTCTTTCGTCGTTCGTATTTTGGTTTTACTTTCATTGAGGACAATGTGTTACTTTAAGTTTGGGGGAGTGGTAGTATTTGGTGCTACTTTTGTGTTATTATTTTTGTGCTACTTTTGGGTTATTGCGTCTGTGCTATGTTATTGGTTATTAGTTTTCTGTTATGTGTTCTGTTATTGGTAATCAAAAAAAAATGTGTGTTTTAAATCTGGTAAGTGTTTGTCAAGTATTATAACGCCAATGACTGTGTCTTTGGAGGGATAACATACGATGATGGTTGGGCTGCTGAACATCACTTAACTTGCTTTTATATGTTCTTGTCACTTATTGATGCACGAGCCCATTTATTTTGAGCACGTGGTCGTTGTTTGACTTGAATTCATGTTGCGGTCTAACTTAGAGGCCTTAACCCCCGAGTATTACCTTCAATACACTGAAACTTATTAGAAGTAAATTTTCCCCAAAGTATAGGACCAAACTAGTTAAAAGGTTAAGTTTGGGGGTGTTAAGACTAGTGACTCTATGTTGGGAGAACTGCAGTGTGATGTTTTGAAATCCTTGCTTTGAGTTGAAAGACTTCTAGCTAGCTAGTTTATCCCGGCACTATCCTTGAGACTGAAATAGATGATTGAGTTGACAAGAGAGACCGCAGGAAAAAGCTGCCTGCCCTAGAGAGTGAAAGATCGTCACTTAGTAATCTGGTGCTTATTCATAACCAAATGTTTAGAGGACGATCTACCAGTGAAGAAGGCTACCTCTAGGGAAAATAGAGCGAAAGCTACCTGCGGGGTTGTAAACAAAAAAAAAAAAAAAGAGAGAGAAGTGAAGAATAAAAGCAGTAATAGTGCCGGGAAAGACTAAAAGGCGAGGAGTTCGGAAACTTGGAGTAGAGATGGATGGATGGATAGCGGCAGTTTCTCTAACATCTAGTCACTTTTACTTAACGTTCCGTGTGGAAAAATGCAGTGAAATATTCATAAGATACCACATTGATTAAATACCCCGGGGGCTGAGAGAAAAGCATAAGGAGTGAATTCTACAAGCGGGGTGAGATAAACCTACCACAAGGGAACATGGGCACATGTTCAAAGTATATATTCGTTGATTAGATCTTGACATGGAGTTGAGTGAGCAACGACTAGCACACACACACCAACGCCGTGAATTTGGTAAGTGAAGAGTTTTGGTGATTGTTTACGTAGCCCAGCTGGAAGTATTTCTGAGGCGAACAAGTGTAATGCTTGACATGTCTTGCGAATTGTTTATGTTGGTGGTTTGGGTAAGTACGTGATTACCTCCAATGTTTTGTTTGAGTTTCTTGTTCCGAGGCGAACAAGCGTTAAGTTTGGGGGTGTTTGATAAGTGTTTTATAAGTGTTTATTTTATGGTTTTTAGAAGTAATTTAGAGTGTTTATTATGTTTATTTTGTCTATTTCTAGGTAAAAACAACTAACATGAATGGATGGCGTCAAAAGAAAGTGAAAAGAGGCAGAGAAGACGAAAAAATGCGAAAAAGTCGAAAGTGGGGACCAAAATGTACAGGAATCGAAGTTGAAGGACCTGGACTGCAAATACCATACGGCCGTAACTCCATCAGTGCAAGAAGAGCAAAAACTGCCCGAGAGCATCGTACGACCATCTCAGTAATCAATACAGCCGTATCGATGAAAAGCCAACAAGCAGAAATTCCTGCAGAAAGCCCGATACGGCCATAACAAGGGATCGATACGGCCGTAACAAACAAAAACACGGATTTCCTAGTTTAACCGGGAATCCTATTTTTGGGAGTTTTTGGATTAATTGTTGGACACGAAATTGTGGGCTTTTGGGGGACGATTGAGGGCTATAAAAAGGGATCTAAGCCACAAAATTAAGGGAGCTTAGAAGGGTTTTTGGAGGAGAGTCTTGAAGAAAAGAAGTTTGAAGAGAAGTGCAAGGATTCACCGGAGGTGGAGATTCAACGTATCATCTTATCATCTTCTAGATCCGGTCATGAACTTCTTTAATTCTTTTATTGTTTTATTATCTAGCATGAACAACTAAACTTATTAGTTGGGATGAACGATGTAATTTAGTTTGATTATTTGATTTTAACTCTCAATTTCTTGTGCTTTTATTTCATGTGTTGGTTTTACTCCTATGTTTAATGCTTGATTTACTTGGCCAATAAATCAATGATTTGTGAATTTTAACCAACCGAGAGGTGAGTTAAATATTTAGACCCGTAGTAAAACCCGACGATTTACATAAAAGCTAGAGATAGACTTTTATAATTGTTGAGATCCCATGTGACAGGTGGATGTTTATGAATTCCTAGGTGTGTAGTGCATTTAATTAAGGATTAGACTATAAATAGAGATATGGTAGTTAACTCTTAAATAAGATTGATTTGAACTCGAGAGAGGTAAATTAAATCAACGTCGTGAATTCGATCTAACACAACTTGAGATTAGAAATTGAGAGGAGAAATCAAATAGGAGAACTAAAGATAAATCGGGATTCCCAACCTCTTTCTCCATTAATCGAACAATCTTTTAGCATTTTCGCAAATTATTTTCTAGTACTTTAATTTTCAGTTAAAAACGCACTCTTTATCTGTTTGTTGGCTTGTGTGATTAGTTTGCGCCGATATCAAATAAATTGATCCTCGTGGGAACGATAATCCGGACTCTAACAAAGTCCGCTTTACTACGTTTGTGACGATATCGTACACTTGCCATACTTTTCACCAACATTCTCCATATGGTTATGCATGTCTTTACGTGTATACAATGATTCGATAGCCACTATTCAATTTTAATGAATTTTCAGCTTCCAGTTTATTATAAGACATTGACAATCACGTTGTTTTATGATATAATAAAAGGGATCATGAAGTTATCTTTTGATTGATCTCCTTCCTAATACACTATCAACCCTAGAGATTATGTGATAAATATATTATTTAATCTAGTTTTTCAAGAATCATAATTATGTCCCACATTGCTATGTGGGGTTTGTCTTTAATATTCATGTAATTTATTTGACATCATTGTTTTAATTTGCAATCTTTATTTGACCATATTCATCGGACTCTTTCATAAAGAAAGGCAATTCTGTTAATAATTTGTAGGATTATTAAAACTATTTGTTGTGATTGTTTGAACACGACATTGTCTCATATAATGAGATTTGCAATTTGTGTTTTAATTCTTGAAGAAAAATACGACACTAATCTTTGAAGAATATTTGAATATTGTTCCTGAAGAAGATTTCTTTCTTTCATTCTTCGTTATATGCTTTATTTTCTTTATTGTTCATATCAAGTTAATTATTTCAATTAGATCAAACCTAGGTATTGCTCCTGGAGTAGCAAAACTAATTGTAATATTATTGAAGAATATAATATAATCCCGAAAAGCAATCTAGTAATCTAGATCAGATCTGGTTTCTGTAATAACTCAATATTCTTGAAGAATATTGAACCATTACTCTCGATGTAACAATAGTCTAATTAAATTAATATTTGTTTACTTTTGAAGAGAATAAACATTATACATGAATCTTTATATATTATATATCACTGCTCTTGAAGAGGTTGGATTATAACTTTTACGTTATTGCTCCTGAAGTGCACACATGTCGATATATATTTTTGAAAAATATTATATAGTTGATCTCAAGGTCAATTATAGATGCATAAATTATGACCCACTCTAGAAAAGCCATGAGATATGTCATCTATTAAGGTCATCTCCAATGCAATTGTGAATTGCAAATATCCATTTTAGAGAGAGATAAGAATAAGAATTATGAATGAGTCCCGTATTTTTCAATTTTCTATTTTTTAGTCACTTTTCTTTTATTTACTCGACTTTTTCTCCATTTTTTTCATGACTTCTCGTGCCATGTTTATATTCCCACCTCCATATAGAATTCTTCCGCTATTATTTAATTATTATTTTATAACTAGTATTATTCTCGTGCATTGAATGGGACTACTAAAATGGCATATATAAAACAATATTTTACAATAAATTATTATGAATATATAATAAAAATAACAAAACATAGTATTTGAACGACAATGGAGTACGAATTTTGGTGCATATTATCTTGTAAGAAAAATCTATATATTATATAATTTTAGGTTTTGATTGAATTCCAATTGAAAAGCGGTTATTTGGATAATAGTTTAGTTACAATTGCATTGTGCCACGTGTAGTGGTGGTTATACATGTTTCTTTTTTTTCTTTTTTTTTTTGTTGTAATTCAATAATATATGTTTTCATTTCTCGATTTCTTAAATCTTGACAAAAATTTTTTTGTGTGTTTTTTGTGCTATTTGCAATTTTGTTAATAACGATCATGTTGGATTTATATATCCACCATATGATTAAATGGAGCATTTAAAAAATTGACAACTATATTCAGATTCTTTTGATTTACTTAAATTGTGTTATTATAATTATGTGTTAAAAAAATTACATTAATTAATCATTATTAATTTGATGTCAATATTCTTTCCATATTGGTTTTCTTACATTCGTTTGTTGCTAACGTTCATGAAATCTTTTTTTTTTTTTTTTTTGTTTTAATCACCGAGCTAACTTTTCATTGAAATTCTCTCATAATTAATTTGATTGTATAATTCATTACTTCATTTTATTTATTTTTTTATTCTCATTTTAGGATGTTTTAATTGTCTACTTTTTTTCAAGTAATTTTTTTAACTCCTCAGTATATCTTTATATCATAATTATAGCAATTCTTCAAATGTCAGTATATTTTTTTTTATCTTTTTTCAATAGATGAGATGTAATACAATTCTTTATTATAAAATTATTAATTAATTAAGTTTTGTATCTTGATTCTACAATTTTAACAACATTATAAAGATATTATTACTAATTTTAGTTAATGAGTTGTTTTAAATAAATTTTAACAAAATAGAGATAATATTTTTATACATAAATAATAAATGTGGAAAAAGATAGTAATATAGGTAAAAACTCATAATGTAAAATAAATATATGTGAATAAACACCATAGGAGTATAAATAGTTATTTTCAAATTTCTGAAATACATTATAAATTAGGGAATACATTATATATCAGGAAATAATGTACCTTAAGATTCCAAAATTTAATATAAAATATTATAGTATACAATATAAAATATTTAGTTATTTGACTTATCTGATTTTTGGAAGTTAAAAACTATTGGATAAAGTAAAAATGGTTAAAATGAGTTGGCAAAATATTGTTATAAATAAAATCCAATAATAGCCATTTTCCATGTATTTTATTAGTTTATAATTGGAGTATTACTTCCTTCAATACAAACATATCTCAATAGAGAGAAATTCTTCCAAATCTGACTACTTCACACAAAGAAATATTAGAACCAGATTTTCCACACATCAGTATTAAACAATTTAGGTTATACATTAAATTTATTTTTAAATTCTACATTGCCTCGATTTTATTTTAAAGTTATTTCGTTTTCAATTGGACATTATGTCGATTTTAATTAATATAATTCTCATATTGGTAGATCGTACTATAGTTTACAAGTCATTCATGAATATATTAATTATTCTTTTATCATTTAACAAACAAATAACAACCATCCAACTTAAATTTATGTTCAAGATTTTTATTGATGATACCGTATTAAAAGTTATGACAGTTATTGGAGAAGGTTTCATATTTTAATTTTAAGTTGTAATCATGTGATTACTCATTTGAAAAGTCCTGTTGGCAATAACCATTTTGAGTTAATTGTTTCACTCCTCACTCAACTTTGGGTTTAGTTTCTCATTCCTCACTCAACCTGTAAATGTTTCTGATACATCACTCAACTATTCAAAGTTATTTCCCATCCAACGCTTCTGTTAATGATCCAATTGACAATAAACGGAATTTGACATGTGGCAAATGTTTTTTCTATAATCGTTTTTTGGAAAACTTCAGTTCAATATGAGATTAATATGCTAGTGGATTTAATTTGTGATGATTTGGAATTATTTTGACGAAAAAGATTGCCATGCTTGAAAAATGGTTGCCACATGTCAAATTCCATCAATGGTTAATTGGGTCGTTAACGAAAGTGTTGTATGAAAAGTGACTTTGAATAGTTGAGCGTGGTATGAGAAATATTTATAAATTGAGCAGGGAATGAAAAACCATACCCAAAGTTGAGTGAAGAATGAAATAATTAACTAGCCATTTTTTTAAAACTATACCCTCAATTTTACATAAGTTTGGTAATCAAAAAAGTTTAAAAAAAAAATTACATAAATTTGTCAGAGAATATGGTATGAAATCTTAACTTTTTTATATTAGATTATATTATCATCAATTAAAGATAATAGTGAATTGTGTGCCAAATAATTTCTTCTTTATTGTTGTTTATCATAATATTTAACTTACACGGTTTTACTCCCGTGCAACGCACGGGGTGAAAACTAGTATCATATTAATTATCGCAATTAATGATTTGATGTAAGAACAAAATATTTGTAAATAAAATTTAGATAATATACTTATTTGAACAAGAAAATCAACCTAAATAATACGCTTTATGAGCCATACATAAATATTCAAATATATTTCCAATGTGATTAACAATGATCTTATGGTCAGCACACATAGACATATATAAACTTTATGAATATTTAATTGATTTTGGATTACATTAAGCTAGAATTGAATTTTGAATATTGAATTGATTTTGTGCCACATTCAACTCCAATTGAGTTAAAAATTACAGTTAGCTAATTTCATTCTCATTAATGTGATAACTATGAAAAGATGATTATTTTTTTTTAACTGTGTGAAGAGGTTTTTTCTTTTGCTAAAATAGGTTACCGTTGCCAACGTGACACCATCCCAAGTTGACACTTCAACAATATAATTAATTTGAAAATTACAATGTGTATAACATAACTAAAATGTAATATCCAAAAATTAAAATACAACACTAAATATAAAATAATTAAAATTAATTTGAAAAATAGAATGCATATGAAAAAGACAAAGTACATTCAAAAAATAAAAAAATAAAAATAATGCCAAATAAGAAAAGTAGCATTAATTAAATGAGAAAAATAATTAATTATTAAAAACTAATGCAAAACATGGCACTACCACTTAGATACTTTGCCTAGGTGGCACTTCTCTTATTATTATATTAAGGTTTATAAATTAATTCCAAAAATAGAATACATATAAAAGAGATGAAGTACATATCAAAAAATAAATAAATAAATAAAAACAACGGCCAAATAAGAAAAGTAGCAGAATTAAATGAGCAAAATAATTAATTCTTAGAAACTAATGCCAAATATGGCACTGTCACCTAAGCACTTTACCTATGTGATACTTTTCTTATTATTATATTAAAATATGATTAAGATAAGATAAGATTTATTTTAACATCTTTCTTCTGTTTTACTTTTCCTTCTCTTTGTTCCCTACACTTCTTTCCATTTTTTAAAAATAAAATAATCATCTTCCTTCTATTTCTCTCTTCCACATCGTCTCGTAATTCACAATTGCATCGGAGATTGCCTTAAGGTTTCCTACAAAATTACAATTTCCTAATTCTCAATAGTCCTGAAGATCGTTGCAATCTATATGTCAATTGATTTGGTTCCTGAATAATCACAATTAATATTCTAGAAGAATATTATTGGCTCCCAAAGTGCCGTGACATGTTCTCTTAGTCGCGATTTTCTAAAGAAACACGATTTGTTCAAATTTTAATAGTAAATCTTGAATATTATTATTGAATATAATTTTATCTATATGATCCTATCAATTATGATTGGTTTCCCAAAGAAACATGATTCGTTGAATTTTATTAACAATCATAAAGATTAATTCATCATGGCTCTTGAAGTTCACAACTTGATCTCTTTTGTATTCAGATTGAATATTGTGTGCTTCTTAAAACCCCGATACATAATGTTTGCAATTTGTGCTTTTCTAGAAGAAAAATAAAACAAATTAATATTCTTGAAGAATATTTCAACTTCTCAAGAAAGAATACTTTTCTCAATTTATGCATCTTCAAAGTTGTTCTATTTGTCCTAAATAGACAGAGCTCAATTTATACGGAAACACATTTTCGACAATGAAGACATAGCACTATTATTGGACTGGTCGACAGTAAACTTAAATCGGTTGAGACAAAGTTCTAGGCAGGAGATTCATCATCTTGTGTAAAAGGAAGAAAATATTGAGGTAATTATATGTCATTTTTCCTTTGTGATTATCTTTGTATTTCTGAATAATGTTGTAGTCACAAATGGGTTGCTCCTAAAGAGAACAACAGTGATGAATTTTTGTTTCTCTTGATGAAGTGCACCAAAATTAATATTATGTGTTCACAAAAAGTTTGTTACCTGAATATTTTATGAAGGATCACAATCAAATATCACATTCTTAAAGAATATGAACATGATTGGCTCTAGAAGAGACTTAAGATATTAACTATAGTTTCATTGTGATTCCTTGAAGAAAATACCATATTTGATATTCTAGAAGAAGATCTCGTTCTTGCTCTAGAAGAAGCATAAATTTTTTTTATTGTAGTTATTATTTGTTCTCACGTTGAATCTTCTTGTTTATTTTATCAGCAGTTTTCGAATAATTAAATAATCTCTTAGACCTAACAGGTTGCTACTATTGAAATAACACAACTCATTAAAGGCTTCCAGTTGAATATTCCACTCTCAAAGAGCAAGATTCTGTCATATCTAGTGTTTCAATCAATTTGACATTACAATTTCAATACTCATGAAGCACATTGAACTATCACTCTAGAAGTAGTATTAGTTAGGCTACTTGATATTGAAAAATATACATTACTGATGAAGAGTAAATCTTTATGAAAATTTGTTGCTTTTTGCAGAAGCACAATATTGTTACTGTTCCACATTAACACTAATTGTTCTAGAAGAACAATATATTAAACTTTTCAATATATATCCTCGACGAATATGAAATGTTTGGTCTTGAAGAATCACTTATATGAAATCCTAATGATTTCAATAAATTTAATATCCCTAAATTATTTAGATGAGATTTTGAAGATTTAATATTAAAAATTTAGGGATCATTCTGATGAAATTTTGATTATTTTATTATAAAAGGATTGATTATTGTACTCTTAACATAGTACAAATACTGAAAAGTATCATAAGGAATATTGCACTATTACTAGATTGATATTTTCAAATGGTTATGAAAAGAAATCTTGTATCGAATATTAGTTCAATTAGAGTGTTGTCTTGAATTGGGAGTTTAATGATAGACTGAAAGCTCTTGGAGAGCTAGAGATTACTTGAAACAAAAGTTCAATATTGTGAAAAAAAATTATTATCTGGCGTGGCCATTTGAACTATCCCAGTTTTATTAGTCGTGAAAGATATTGAGTATTATATGAAGAACTAGGATTTTTTTTGATATATTGAATTCTCATGTGCTACTTATTCTCAGGAAATATGGTTATCAAACCATCACTAGTTAACATTAGGGATGAAGTCTCTCAAATAAAATACAAAAGAAACTCAAGGGTGAATCTTGTGAGCTCACTCACCTTTTATGTTGACTACTAGAAATTTTGTAATATGGACCCACTAATTGGTCACATAAGTGTTTATTGACATCACATAACTTGAAGTTATAGAGGTTATTCGCTATAATTATAAAATTATAAGCACAATTTCCCGATTACACTATTATGATAGTGTGTCATATTGCAAGTGAATTCATATTCTATATTATTGTCAATCGCTTAACAAAATTATTGTTTTCCTCTAATTATTTGTTACGTTTTTAATATGGTAATAGTTAATGTGAAAATGTTATGCCACATGTAGTAGCAAAGTATACAACAAGCCAATATCATGCATATTATATAATACCCTCAATATAATTAGCTTATGGTCAAAAGCCTTCTGATTTTGATCATCTTAAAAGTTTCAATAAGTGCGCACACCACATGCACTACGATGGATATTTAAAGAATGCCGAGAATATAAAATCGAATTTGAATTCCCCATTTCAATGTTCATTCGATCCTTGAAGGATGATACATCGTGACACAGTTTGTCTTCTCAGCATTAGGCAGAAAAATTATGCATTCTGTTTGTGTTTTTATTTTTTATTTTCATTTTTGAAAATGTTTTCTATTTTCTATTTTTAGTGGCTGTTTTCAAAAATGCTGAAAACCCATTTGGTTTGTCATTTTGTAAAATTATTTTTGGAAATAAAAAACTAGAAAATGTGTTTGGTTTGTTATTTTGAGAAATCTATTTCACTATTTGTAATGATTTTGTTTGTGAATTAAATTATTAAGTACAATTAGAGCTATCTTAAAACAAAAAGTGCAATTAGAGCTTCTTTGCTACAACTTAAAATCAAAAATCATTTTGTCAGTTGTTATTTTGCGATTCATGTTTTAAAAGCACCACAAAACTTCTGTATCTTCGGTTCCAATAAAACCAGTAAGCATCAAGAACTATGTAGAACTTCATAATCTGTGCGCATTAAGGAAAAAAAAAGAAAAAAATATGTTCTATCGATATGCATAGAAAGGGGCATGTGATTTTACATGCCAGATTAAACATTAAGAATTGGCTGAAGACAATAATAAACAATTTCCCTTCCAAATTGTTGAATCGCTACATAAATCACTACTTTTCCAATATCTAAATACAGTCAAATTGATATCTGCGTGATGCTAGAATATACAGGCATCTTTCAAATCTTTTTCCAAAATTTGGTCCACTCTAAGTTTGGGAAAATATGGACATACAATTTAGGAGAAACTAAGGACTGAAATTAGTGAGAAACATAGAGCAATAGGCGAGAGAGGGAGACAATCACCTTCAGGCGCGAGAGGCGAGAGTGTCGGAGGAAAGAACCTATTTGTGATTCAGACCTTCAGTGAGAGAGAATGCCGACTGGTATGATTTGTTTTATTTTTTATTTTTTTTAATTTTAAATTGGACCTTAACTTTGAAAACAAAGCGTTTTCCGCGTTTTCAAATGTGTGGCCATTTGGTGTAAAAACGTGGAAAACGTCATTTTGGCATTTTCCATTTTCTTCACAAATTTTTTGGCCCATTTTCGAAAACAGTTTTTGGAAACATGACAAGAGAACGCGTTTTCAGTATTTTCGAAAAGTGAAAACAGAAAATGGCTTGAAAATGTCAGACAGGACACAGCCTAAAAAGTTGGTAAAAACAATTAAAATGCATCATTGTTATACCCTTGCATGACTAGTCATTTTGATGCTATTAGTATATTCCAAGTGTAAGTGCACAAATTAGATTGTTTCGTAAATCCATATCGCGTTTTGGAATGTGATGGCGATCAATTCCGAAATTACCTAAGATAATTGGAGCAAATAATTTAGGAAAGTACTCCTGCAAAGTATATAGACATAATTGATTACAAACCTTCAAAAGAGGAATGGGTACCTGAAATTAGAGAAAATAAATAGATCTAAATAGTTATGTCTATAAGAGGAAAATATGGAATCTAATGTCGACGAAATATATTTATAGAGCTATATTAAGAAAGCAAGAATGTAAAATAAAATTCGTTGAATGATTACGTATTGGCCAAAATCCTCAATTTGGCAATTGTCATAGTATAGGACTTGTAGTTTGAAAGGCAGTAAAATACCATGGGCTATTTGTGCAAAAGTATATAGAAGTATAGTTGTAAAGCATGCATCGTTGCACAATGAACTTTTTTAACTTGGATATAGCATGAAATATTCTTATGCAATGAATTTTGTTTTAATTGTTAGCTTGGATTCTTTGATTTATAATGAGTGGGATCAAAATGTGCAATTCTCATCTCGATATTTTGGGAATGTTTCTTTGATATACCAAGGACTGTAGCCCAAAAAAGTGATCACATCTCGGTACGTTGGAAAATCAAGCGAAATGGTTAAGTCGATATGAAAATATTATTCGTATAGGTATAATGCCAGAAGTACATAACTATAATCCTTTTTAGGATTAACTATGCCAGAAGCATATAATCCCTAATGACTTACTATGCTCCTAAATTAAAGCATATAGTTAAAGTCGTGATGGAGATTAAATACATGTTACACTCATTTTCCCTTGATTGAGGTTTGGTCCCAATGGGTTTTTCTAGCAAGGTTTTTGATGAGGTAATGTTGGTAGAGTATTCAAAAGAATAATGTACTCATTTTTCCTTCACTAGAATTTTTTCCACAGGGTTTTTTCCTTGTAAGGTTTTGACGAGGTATATTCCTTGCATAAATGTTTAAAGGCTACAAGACATTGACCCTTAATAGAAGACTCCTGAAGAGTCGATATTGTCTAAAACATAATATACTCAAAGTATTGAAGAGATTAGAGAGACATGGATAGAGACACACAAGAACCATTATTGATTGAAGCGAGGAGGAGTAGTTATACTCTTTTTCCTTTTAATAGTTCTTGTCTCACTGGGTTTTTCTAAAACAGTTTTAACAAGGGGTTTCTAACAAAGTTTTAACAAGGTAGCACTTTAACACACTTGATTTGTTTATACTTAGTGGCACTCTTTTTCTCCTTAGTTCGGTAGATTTTTTCCCATTGAGTTTTCCTCAAACAAGATTTTTGACGAGACAATTGTTGTATAGGATAGTCATTCAAGGGGGAGGATTATAAATAATTGTGTAATTAGTAAATGACTATTATACCCTACAGCCCTAGACCTATATATATAAATAGAAGTTGTTGGCCCTTATAATAAGATACACAATTCTATAGTTTCTCTCCAATTTTTCTCTATTCTTTTCTATTTTTCATTTAGTTTATAACAAATACATAATTATTTGATGTTAATATTTTATTTTTATCAAAATCGTTACCTTGAATTTTCTTTATGGTTTTGTATTTTTTTAATTATATGGAATTTCTTTTTTTTTAATTAAAATTTGTCTTAACAATAAATAAAGTCTAATATACTACTATAATATAAGGTAACAAAATTTTTTAGTATGATTAAAAATTTGGTTCTATTATATCACAACATTTTTTTCAGGTT
Source organism: Jasminum sambac (assembly GCA_018223645.1). Taxonomy (NCBI): domain Eukaryota; kingdom Viridiplantae; phylum Streptophyta; class Magnoliopsida; order Lamiales; family Oleaceae; genus Jasminum; species Jasminum sambac. The sequence goes on from CP073648.1 coordinate 34,795,557, forward strand.
TATTTTTCGGATTCTTATGGTATCGTACTTCATAAAACCAATATTCTATCATGGATAGTTGTACGTTTCAATTTCCATGGTGATATATCGTAGGGGTTTGAAGATTGAAATTTGTGATAAAAAATGGTTCACAAAACAATTCAACTTCAAATGTTGCTTCACTGAAGTTCAAAATTTAAATTAGTTTATTTAGTAAATCAATTTTAGTTTTTCGACATTATTTATAGGTTTTTTTAATGAACATTATTTGTAGTGTTAGATATTGTATTCGTTTTAATTTTTTGACTCAATAATTATCAAAATTTTTCTCCGTGCAATGCAAGGGAGCGAATACTGGTTTTTGCAATGTCTTAACATATTCCAATTTCTATTGTATAAGTTTGCGCATGCATCCTCTTTTGCTTGAAATTGTTTCTTGTGTTTGTTAATTTCTGCTTGTTAATGCAATTCCAGTTTCTTATTAATGTGAATTGTGGTTAACATTTCTATCTGTATATTATAAGTCCTCTAGTGTCACGTTGGCAAACGCCATATTGGCAGTGCCAATGTGTCACACATTAATACTTAAAAGAAACTTATAAAAATTGGATTCGGAAATAAGCCACAATTTATTAATTTTTTCCTTTTTAGTTAAATAAACATGTTTAATAATTCATTGTCATTAAAATTGCACGCATTTGCTATAATTTGGCTATAGGCTATTTAATTTGTCATGAATTTGTTTTATAAAGTCTATTTAATGTCTCGCAATTTTTCTTTTTATTCAAGCTATAGAATAAAATTTTCCATCGTTACTATAATTTACTGAGTGTTACAATTTTTTTTGCATGGCATCTATATTAAATTTAATAAATTTACTAACCTAATTGAATAAAATATGTGAACTAAATTCTTAAATTTAGTTTACATATTTTATCAACCCAGTGAAACAAATTTTGATACTATATGCATAACACTACAAAGGAGAAGAGTGTGTTTAGTTTCTAATTTAACATACTTTTATATTTTTAATAAATTTAATTTTTTGTGAAATTCATTTTCACTTAATTAAAAATATTTTATATTTTTTTGAAAATTTTTATATAATCTTATGTAGTTTTATTACTAACATTTTGCATGCTTTTTTACTTCAATTTGAAAAGATCCTAATTTGAATAAATTATAAAAAAGTAATACATTTGAAGTTACTCGTCCTAGCTCGAGTTCTTATCCGATCTAGGTAAATTAATTATTGATAATAAAAAAAATTTAAAATTTACATTAGGTGATAAATTTAAATAATTACAATATTTAGTATCACAAATAATTTGCCGTTAAATAATCTAAAAGAATAAAAAAATTAAAATATTTAGTTTGTTGAATGAAAAAAAGAAGAGCAAATCACTATTTTAATGATGCATGTGATAATAGATGTTGCCAACTAATTTAAAACTAGTTATTATTTTATGAGAGGAAAAGTCTATTCAATTTGTGTTAGATTTTAGGGAAGTCACGTCACTTAAATATTTATATAAAACCTTAAAAATAAAAATTTAATAACTCTTTCTAATAGTTTTTTTATAAAAAAAATAACATTTTGTTTTGTATTATTACTATTTTAAGAATAAGTTCCTTATAGTAGTTAAAAAATCCAAATTGATCTCACATCATATTTTCATTAATCGGGTCGATATTTTGTTCTTCTTCGGCTATATTATGTGTGTTATTTATAATTATACTTGTGTTTTTTGTTTATTTATTAGAAAAAAAAGTATTTTTCTTTCTTATGAACCTAATAATTCTTGCTTATTATTTTCATTGATTGTTTTTACATTTGTATAATATGTGAAGATAGGAGATGCACGTTACACATATAAGTATTGTCATTAAATTTGTAAAACATGTGGACATAGAAGATGCAAATTTGTTTTTGTTTTTTATGAGCATAATAATTGTTGCTTATTATTTAATTGATTTGTCCGTGTGGTTATGTCTGTTACCAATGCTGACGAGAAAGCTGTTATCCCAAAAATATCTCTAGCTTGATCTGATGTGGGACTACCTTTCAAGTTTCAGGTACGACTGTTCTCATTGATTGGGTTATATGTTATGACGGTTAACAAAAGTAAAAGGCAATTATTTTTGCACGTAGGTCTTTTTTTATAAAAAGCCTATATTTAGCCATGGTCAATTGTACGCCGCAGCATCTGGAGTTATAAGTCATGCAAGTTTGAAGACTCTTATATGTGATAGAGATGGAAAGCAAATGAAATCATCGATGAATGTTGTTTACAAAGAAGTATTTCAAAATTTGTAATTTTTTATTTAGTTCAATTCTTATTACATTTCCGCACCATTTTCTAGGACTTGCATGGTAAACCACATATGGTTTGCGATGAAAATAACACATGCTTATGATAAAACACATGTGGTTTCTTTTACAAACACATGCGTGGGTTGGGGATTGGAACATTTTCATGTATTTCAATTGTCTAATTCATAGTTTTGATATTATTTTAAATATATCGTAATCTTCCCATGCATCGCACGGATGTAATATAATTAAGTTTTACGGAAATTATGTTGAGTTTCTCGAATTTCTGTTGATTGATTAGCGGTTTAGGTATTTTTAAGTTCCAGCATAGTGGAAGTGGTTGTCTGAAATTCTTGAGCATTCTTGCCATGATTTGTTGTTTTTTTTGGGGGTGGGGGGCGGGCTGGTTTACACAAATACGAAGATTAAAAATGTATAATTAAAAAAAAAGGTAAAATGAAAGTATTTACAAAAATCAATTATATCATGCGAGGTGGTACAATCCATGCAATCGCATGGAACAAAACTTGGAATAGCCCAATTTTGTGCCATGCGATCGTATGGTACAAATGTCATGTGATTGCATGACATAATTTTTTTCTCTTTTCTTTTCTTTCTTTCTTTTAGCACATTGAGAAATGCAAAAAACATGTATTATCTGTCAAAACCTGACATTGTATGCGAATTCTATACCCAAAACATTGAAAGCCAACTAAATTACACAATATTACACAAATTAATAGCAGGAATCTAAATTCGTTGTAATATTACTCACTCTTACACACTATCACACTATTAGACACACTTTGCAATTTGTTACACTCTTTGTAATTTATTATATTACATTTTAATTTGTTTCACACAATTTGAAATGGGTTTGGTGTTATAAAAAAAACCATGCCATAACACTAAGCGATTGCATGGCTAAAATCTAGGTCGAAACCCAAATTTCAATTGCTCGCCTGGTGCGAAACCCTTGCAACTGCGCAAGCCTGAAAATCATCATTTATGGGGCAAGATGATTGGATCTATGTAAATACTATTTTTTTAATAATCGAGGGTATCGGGGGCCCCATCGCCACTCATCCCACGAGGCCCTCTAGCTTTGATCAGGAGACCCCCTAGTGGCCCCAAGAAGCATTGTTTTTTTGTCGCAGAAAATCGAACTTGAGATCGTGCGCCTAACCACACAATACCAAGTTCGCCTTTATTGCTGTGCCGGGGGTTTATCTATGTAAATATTATTAAAAACAGAATTTTTGAATAAATAAAATTTAAATTATGAATCTGCCTAACTTCCTCTAAAGTTTGGTGATATTTTATTAAGCCCATGTTAGGCTTCAACGTTTTTCACTTTTTAAAATTTTTTTATCCATTTTTTCTTTACCATAAATTAATCACATCCACATATCTCGTGGGACTTACATGTACTACACAAATCTCTACCATTCAACTCTACCCATTCTCTCTCCTCTTTTATATTAAAATCCATAACAAAACTATAAAAAATCAAATCCTATCACGAAATATTATATCTGCCTGCCACGACCAAGGCTTTACGTAAACCCCTAGTTAGAGTTATGTTGGAGTGGATGAGGTTGGGTAGTCTGTGCACGTGGGACAGTGGGGACCTTAAGGGTATATTTGTAAATATCATGTGGGTTATAAATTCAATGTTTATTTTAAGTATTGTGTATTTGTAATGTCGTGTGACAATTTAAAAAAAAAAAGAAAAGAAAAGAAAAGAAAATGTATGTGGTGACAGCATAATTGTCCTAAATGTTATTGGAAAATACTATAGGAAGAAATAAAATATGAGGTATTGTTAAAGATTCTCTATTTTGTGCATAAAAATGATTTTGTAAATAAAAATAAGGAATCTTGTCGTCTTAGTTCGATGACTGTAAAATTCATCATGCACATAAAGTGCCTTGATAAAAATATGACAAATTTTTTTTTGGTCAATAAAAGAGCTAGGTAGAGGAGGGAAATCGAACACATAACCACATGTGCAGAAAACGCACAACACCGCGACAAAAATATGGATTACAAATCAATCAATGGCCCTAGAACTTCGTAAGGACAATAATAAATTCCCTATCTCCTCCCAGCAAGGAGAATTGTTGGCTCTAAATCTATGATAGCTTCATCCTCAAGTAGCTTGATAACCTGGTCCTCTGGTAACATCACCTTAACTATTCGACTAAGCCTCTCTTCGGGGGAAGGCATAATCAAAATCAACCCTTCACCTTCCACATTCCCCAAGTTATAGCTCACATGGACCGGCTTTTCACCCTCCTTGAACATCGTTTCAAACATTATTGACCGGCCCTCGGGATCTATCATATGTTCCATGTTAATGCATGTAAGTTCCAAGCCGTACATCCTACATGGTGGGGCAAACTTGTCCCCTTCTTCCTTAAACGTAACAAAAGAATCTAGACGACACAAAAATTCATCCTCAAGACCAGCTATATGCTTATGAACTTGCTCTGATATGTTACACAGTCCATCATCACTCTCCAACAATTCATTGGTATCCAAAGATAAGGACGAGAAACTCAGTGCGTTGCCAAAATATCCAAAAGGGATTGGGATTGCTTTGTTTGAATGCTTTCTCAAGTCTAAGCAAAAGGACAATGAATGTTTAACTCCATTTGCTGGTTTCTTAAGCCTTGCAATACGGAACCAAAACAATGCGACCAGCAGATCAAAGGGAGTGACATTAGCATACCTCGAGTGGACCTTAGAAAGACATTTCTTGATTGATGAATCATGGAATTTTAGAGTTGCTATGCTCATTTTCAACATGGTGGATTTTGCAGCCGCATAGATTTTAGTTGGTTTTGTGCGATTGCGTAGACCATTTGTAGCGGGAGGAGGGAGATGCATGATGGGATGGTGAGTTAAGGGTTGGCCTCGATGAAGTTCGGTCCATGATTTGAGAAGCAATGTTGCACTTGTGAGATCTGAATGCATGTGACTGCAGCTCAGCCCAATTGCCAATCCCCCGGATGTGAAATTGTTTATCTGCAAAATTTATGGCATGTGAATATAATATCGTTACCTCAAAATTTTGACACCTCACTTGTTAGTAAATCGCATTAAGGAGACATAATTGTTAGAGCTTTAATAGGTTTGTATAGAAATAGAAATATAAAGTGTCCCACATAGGAAATGTATAAATAAATTTGATGGTTTATAAGTGTTAATGATAAGCACACACTAAATTTGATAAATAGGACATTTGAGTGGGCTTTGTGAATGGGCTGTGGCCCATGGTCATTTATAACTAAATTTATCAATGAAGGAGATGCAAATGAGCATATGCGTCTCTGTGTGAAACGACGCATCCTTTGGCGAAGAGACACAAAGCACCCATTCGTCATTGGTCACTATAACTAAAAGGGGAAACCAAGATCAGATCCTTTTCCGATAGAGAAAAATACTAAGTATATCTTCCCAAACCAAAAATCGACGTGCAGATTATTTGGTGACAGATTGTTGAATCCTGGTAATAGACGTTCAAATAACCACAAGCACAAGGGTAAGGGGGAATTTCTATTATAGGACATAGCTTTTTCGCTAGCCTCAATTTTCTATTTAATGTCGGTATTAATTTACTTTCGTTGTGATTTTTAGTTGTATCATATCTCAATTCAATTAAAAGGATTTTTATTATCTTGTCTTGTTGTGGTTTCTACAATTTATTGTTTTCATTACTGCACGGGTCTAGCAATAATGACATGACTTACAACATCTTTGAAATAGATCTTACTATTTGGCTAGTAGAATAAGAGTTTTGCTTACTCAATTAGCGGGTTGATATATCAAGTATTTGACCCAATTCAATTTTTTCAAATATCACATCATTTTCAAATTCAATAACTATTGCAGTTGGAAGATATTTATTTATCAACTTATTTATCATGTTGTAAGTAGCATTTCAATAAAATAATGTTATGTCACATCATTGGAAATGCTTCCACACCTCCTCACCAACAAACTAAAATAGAGAGGTGTTGTGATCTACTTTTCTATAATACATACTAAATGATAAAGAGATTCACATATCTTTTGGCGTCAAAATGTCGTTTTACATATTTCATTACTTTCAAATTAGTGGTGATCAGGCAGGCTACATGAGCTTACGCGAGACTAAGAATGAAATATAGGAACTAACAATGCATTAGTGTATGCAATCTATTACTCTCTCCGTTCCACAAAGATAGACTTCTATTCCATTTTGCTCCATCCCATAAAGATATACCACTTTCATTAAAAAGAGTAGTTAAAATAGTAAATTTATTAGAGCATCCCCAATAGACTCTTTAAAAGTAAAATACTCTTTATTTTAAAGAGTCAAACATTAAAAATTAGCTCTAATAGACTCTTTAATTTAATAATTTTAAATAAAGGGTGGGTTTGACTGTCCAAATTTGGAGAGTCAACCCCACTCTCTATAATTCAATTCTCACATATTTCAATACCCTTTTTCTTGATTCAACAAAGCCACAATTAATTTTATTGGTAAAAGACAATTAAGGTAAATAAGTATTGATTAAAAATATAATATTATAATAATTGTTTCTTGATATAAACAAAATAAAGAGTATAAATAAAGAGATTGTTGGAGTAAATTAAAAACTTTAGTCTCTAAATTAAAATATACTCTCTATAATGTGAAAAGCACTCTTTAGAAATAAAGAGACTATTGGAGATGCTCTTATATATCCTTATTTAATGTGCATTGTTATCAACAAAATAGAATTATTCAAATGTAATAATTAATAAATTAAAGGGTATATTGTGAAAATACACTTATATTTTACTTTTCTAATAATATCAATTAATGTTTTCTTAATCCATCTGAAAAAGTTAACAAGCTCATCTTTGTGGGACGGAAGAAGTAATTACCTGGTTGTATATGGCTCAAAAAACAGAAATTGCAAAATTAACTCCTCCAATTAAATACCGAGCATAATAATATTAATTAATAAATTCCACATTGAATTTCAAATAAATGAAAAATGATTCTATACCTGGATTCGGAATGGTGACCAGATACTTGGATCTTCTGGCATATCCGCCCACAGAGTGAGATCGAGCTCTTCCACAGCATCTGCAGTTGTCAACCAGTCATCAATGGTGGTGTTTACGTCAGCCCTAACCATCCTCACACCAGCGTCATTGCATTTGACTTCCCAATTCCCATCCGCAGCTCGGGTCAACCGACCCGTTACTTTCGGGTACTGATCGAGCAGATAGGAGAGAGCCGCACGGAGATTGTCAATGTCGGATGAGTGTGGGCCTTCGTTGAACGGATTGGACTCGTAGTAGAAGACGACATGGAGGCTGTGAAGTCCCATTGCGTGATCCAACGGAGAAATTTTCAAGCTCTTGCCCGGCTCCATCGGCGTGCTCGATACTACGCTCAGTAGTGATTGGACTTTCACTCGACTGCTTTTCGCCTGCTCCATTTAACTTGTAGCTAATGATCGATGGTCGATGAGGATCTGATCCGATCCGGATAACGGAACTATCTATTTATACTTGATTTTGGACATGTAACTTTTCAATTTTAAATACGACCTGCACTAGCATAAATCATAATAACTCATGGAGTAATTCCACTGTACAATTTTCACAAGTGGAGTTGTAATGCATTTAAGGAGGATGGATGCTAGGACGGTGATCGCTAACGGCATTTATTGTGCGGTACACAAAACAGAATTGGTACACGTTGTGTAAATGCGTATAAGTTGTTTGACAACAAGCTATTTCAGCTTTGGCTAATTATATTTAAACTACTATCCATGTCCCAAAAATATAATATATTTTCATTTTTGCAAAATTAAAAAAAATATAATTAATAGTATTGAAAAAGTAAAATATAAGATTATTTTCTCAATATGGTCTTTTATTTATTAGATATTTTATTTTAATTAATTTATTTTAGAGATAATAATATACATTAAATGAGGACATATAAAATAACTAATATTTTGACTATATCTTTAAATAGAATGTGACCTATATTTTGGGATGGACAAAAAGGAAAAACGGACTATATTTTTACTTTATACACCACACCTTTAATCATTTAGGCAAAATGCCCAAGCACAAAATTACTTATCCAAATATTCATGAAAAAATCCCCACAAAGGCAGGCCCAAAAATAGGAATACCTGAAAAGGCATTTAATTTACCTAAGGATGCGAATAGCAAATGTTTGGTATTCCAAGTGACAAAAATACCCCTGCCTCCTATTTGTCCATTCAGTTGTATGGTACCATCGAGGCAAGTCCATTTCAATGGTGTAATACACAGTAACTCTCCCATTCATTGAGTTTGAAAACTATTACACTTTGCAAGCCTTCTCTAATTCCTCATTCTTCAAATTTGGTTTCGTACCATTTCATTGTTTGACGACTGGGAAAACATCTTTGTTCCGAGCTATTGGGTGCATATTCCGTCGCTTGACACGTTGTGTGGTTACTCATGCAATCGAAGAGATTGGGCTCAGTTATTTGCCTTACACAAGCATTTACATCGTGAGTTCATATACATTGATGTCAATGGAAGAGTAAGTATGGTGTTTTGTCCGTTTCAATGGAAAAGTATGGTGTTAAGAGTAAGTATGGTGCTATATGATTTAGTGCATGCTATTCATTTCAATTTTCTCTATAATAACTATATAGACATTATGAGATGCGCTCGCAAAGCAAAGCATTATGTCGTTGTGTAGTAGTGCACATGGTAACTGAAGTTTAGTGTAGAGAGAATGGCGTATGTTACTATTCTTTTCACATCATTCATGTTATGAAGTGATTTACTTAGCGTTATCTCTCAATTTTGTTGGGGAAAAGATGTTGTTGATGTTGTTGTTGTACTTTCCTGTTGGTTACCATGTATTGGTAGCTGATTGCTTTGTAATAGGAACCATGTTTTTATTTTTTTGTGAAATCTGCATTTGATCACCTATACCCTATCTTCTGTGTTATATGTTTTAATCTGTCATGTTTGTTATTGATTCTTTCTTCGTTGCTGTGTGTGCTATCTATTCCGTGTTTTGTAGTGAAGTATTTGAGTTTTGAAATCCTCACAAGAGTTGTTATGCTTGTTGTAGACCGGAGTATCAATACATTTTGGAACCAGAGAATTGTTGTTTCAGCAAGGTCACGCAGTTCGGGAAAATCGATTGGATCGATGTAATCCGCCTTAGTCTCGATAAAGAGGAAAGAAAGAGATTTCGCAAGGCTTCCTTCTGTAAATTCCTTCGACTATCGAAGATTCAATTCTCCAGCTGTATTACGCATGAGATCCTAAGGAGGATTGTCAAAACCAAGAAAGAGAGTGATGTATGGTTTAAGTTCAATGGACTGTTGACTCCTTTTAGCCTGTACTAGTTTGCTATTGTTACTGGCTTGCCCTTTGGGCCTCTATTGGATAGCAGTGGCTATGACCACGTGATCGACAATGAAAACCTATTTGTTCGTGCGTTTAGAATGCAACATACTACGAAGTTTGCTAACCTTGTTCACGCATTCAACGTTGTAAAGATCCGGATGACAAGCTTCATCTGGCCATAATACTGTGTTTGGAGGGTGTCATTGCTCCAACTGACCGGAACAACAACTTAAACAAATGTTGGTTTGCACTAGTGTAGGGCTTGAATTTATTTAACCATTATCTATAGGGAACTTACGCGTACAAGATGTTGTTGAGGTCTGCCTTGAAGGACCGATCATCCAACTTCCGTACTGAAGCGTTGAAAGATGGTGGTAAAGGAAAACATACATATACAGTCTATGGATTTCCTATATCTATTCAAGTAAACCCCACGCAATGTCACCAACTAATTTTGTTAAATAAACTTGCAAAATGTTGTGTTCTTTATGTTGCTCTTTTTGGTCATTGTGCTTTAAATGACAGTTGTGGGTATAACAGATTCTTCCAGAACCCAGGGAGAAATTTGGTATTCACCAAGGTCTAGAGTACCCACGAACGTGTCGATGGATGACTAGAGCTCATACTAATAATGAAGATGCAGCTAAGTTCTTCAGAGATACTATAGTATGTCGTATGCCATTTTCCAATTCATGGTTGTTTTCCATTTTGAAATATCCTGTGTTGCATTTCGATAGAAAGTAATTTTCTTATCTGTCTTCGTTTTCTGCATTTGCACATAGTTCCATGTTCATGTGATTTTAATTGCGGGAGAGGAGGAGAATTCAAAGAAATACATGAGGACTTACTCTACTTTGGATGACGAGCCTGATCCATTGATTGATGGACTGGCTGCTATTGCCTATCACATTCAGGTACCACGGGTTCCGATCGACGATGAAAGTCGTCGGGGGCAGTCGTCGAATGACATTGGAACTAGTCGTCGGGCTGTTCAACGGAAGAGACCGTATAGAGATGACGATTTGGATAATATTTTCAGTGACGATGATGAGCCGGAAGATAATGGAAGTGAAGATACGTCAGATCACAATAAAAAATGTAGACATTGTCAACATCAAGCGAGGGATATTAGTTCTCTTAAGACGAGTGTAAAGAATCTAGAAAAGTTGTGCATGAGCATCAATTGACGTCTTGAGCAATGAGAGGATAATGGAAGGATTGATTTTGGCAGAGTTGGTTTCTACGACAATGGACGACATAGCTCCATCCCATCACATACAGCCGATGGATGTCATGTAAATATAAACGATGATGAGGTTACTAATAATATGGTGAATCTAGCCGCTGAGCTTGAAGAATGCCATTCAATGATAATTGTTAGCCATCCAACATCGAAACGAGGTGTGAATAGCTTGAGTCCGATAGAAATGTTAGTTGTACGGGAGATGAAGAACTGTACGAGAGATGAGGAAGTGAACTGTGGAGACAACATGATAGTGGATTCAGTTCGAGACGGTAAGACACTGATTGCGAAGGAAGGAGATGGCAATTCTGACAATCCACTGAATGAGCAGATTGAGAATAAAGGGCTTGTGCAAACTGAAAATATGGATGCTATCACAAATGCTGCGAAGTCGGCAACAGAAGAATGTACTAGAGGTACGAAGGAGAGTTTGGGGACTAAACGTGAAAAAGATGGAGACATAGGTGGAGAAAGAGAGGAATCCCCAGACAGCAATTGTAACACTATTGCCAATGAAAAGCTTGTCCTTCCGAAGGCCATCTCCAATGGCAATGTTAATTGCTATTGTGTACCAGTAGAGAGAGATATGACGAAGATGATTATTTTATTTAAAAGTAAATAAAAATAAATGTAGGAAAAAAAAGAGAGGGAAAAGTGAAAAAGAGATAAGGGGTGAAAATAAAGTAAAAAAATAAAATAAAATAGTGCAGAAGAATTCTGGACAAGTGTCTATTTGTGGACGTGATACTGGAATCTATGAAGAACATCTGGATAAAAAGTGAAATAATTAAGATAAAAGCGATTAAGGAAATAAAAAAGTGTAAAAACGTGGTCCTACTCTCTTTTTTCTTCCTATCTCTCTCTCTCTACTCTTTCTCTCTACAGACTAGGCCAGGCAAGGGATGATACCATTGGAGATGGCCTAATGCACTGCTAAAAAAAAAAAAAAAAAGAGGATGACGCATTCAAATAGTGGTTCAAGGGTACATGAAGCAAGTAAGCTTGCTAATGAAAATAACCACCATTCACACCACATTTCTAGGCATAGGGCTTGCATTAAATATTCCAATGTAGTTGTGAACCATTCCATGGATTACAACATATTGTGCCTCCACTACCCAATTTCTTTGTTGGCTTTACTCGCCGCTTGTTCACATAAAGGGTCTTTCATGCATATGTTTGTCAAATTACATTTGAATCCCTTATCAATTACGTTGTTGTGGCCAAGTTTCAATGACTGTTGCACGCGTGTAATGTTAACCCGCGTGTAAGAACTTGACAACATTGTTTCATTCCAGGTACCGTCAAAGTTAGAAGATCAATAGCCTATCATATAGAGTATAGGAAACATATAATTTTCTTCTTTTTTTGGCATGAATTTTTTGGTCTATCACACATGTTGTCACACCTTTCCAACAGTTCTTAGATCAGAGTTGGCACGGCTGTAGTGAAAAAGAAGATGCTGAACGATTAACTCAACAGCACTTACACATTCTCGGAGAAGGAAACACTTGTTACATTAACTTTTGCCGTCATGTTATTAACAGTTCATCAATTCTACTCTCTGTAAATTAATACAAAATTTTCCAACCACCTGTAAAACGTCTGATGTTCTTTTGGTGTTTCTACGTATGAGCATAAAGGACATGAATATACTGTTTTGGTTGTTGCGAAATGTGGACGACTGTGTGAAGCATATAATAAGGGCCGATGTCGGTGTGTCGGACGTTGACATTTTTCAGGCATTTCTTAAGCTTATCGTCAGCTATGTACTAAGAAGAGCACCAAGAAATCTCCTTTTGACAAAAGGGTGCAAAAGGTTGCTGGCGGCAGTTTCTACAGGGATGGGAGAAAGTGTCCATGTTCGACAAGTTGTTGTTCCCTCTATGCATTGATGGCACACATTGGGTTTTGGTTGTCGCAAATTTGATATGGTGGGAACTTCTTGTGTACGATCACGTGGACATGATCGCAAAAATTCAATCAACTACTGCTTATACTCTATTGCTAGTGCCATCCCAAAGATGTGGTCCATTTTGAGGTCAATAAACTCCGCCCAGAATACAATTACGGGCGATGAGTTATGGAAGATCACATCCGCAACTTTAGGAGAATGACTGAAGAAACGATGCCTCAAGTACGAACAAGGTAAACATACGTGAACGTAAAGCTCTATTAATTTGCGTGTTTGACGATTATGTGATTTTTACTCCACGCTTTGTAGGACAAATTCGTTGTTCTTTGTTTTAAAGCTTGCAGAGTGCATCATTTGTGATTACCCACTGGAAAATGTCACCATTTTCAACATCCAAGAATATCGGAACAAGATGTTCGTTGACTTTTGGCATAAGCGGTTGACTTATGTCATATGAAACATATTTCGTTTTATAAGGTGTATCCACTGTTGTCAATGTGTGAACCACTTGCTATGTTTTGGTCTTTGTTATTTCGTTCAGTTTGTTTTAGAATGCAATGTTGTGGTGGCACTTTGTATTTTGCTGGCATAGTCATTGTCCTACGGGGTTGCAGGCATAAACGGTGCAATGTCTATTAAGAGATATTAATTGGCGACGTCGATGTTATTATCATTATCGTTATCTTGTTGCATACAATCTACATGTCATGACATTTAGCGTACGAAGAATAATTGCAAAAGGGAAAAAAAATCACATCTCGTTTTATATGTTAGACCATTCATTCAAAATAGTATAATTATTACTCCTTCTAACCAATTCATAAGGAGAGATAACTATCACTTACAATGAATAAACTAATAGATACTGAATCCATGTTGTTATATGTCACTACATCCACAGTGAAACCCTACATTGTATTTCTTTCTTCCACGAAAAAAGAAATGATGACAGTCTTAGAGAATCGAAGAAAAACGATAACTGTAATTGGTTTTAGGTTATAACATATGTTCTCTAACACTACACCAAAATAACGAAATTATCACACTAAAAATTTTGAAGGAGTCACGGTTAAAAACTGTGACCCCTACACGCGCTGATTGTAAAGCTTATAAACCGTGACTCATTTTTGAGTCACGGTTCTTTCCCATGGCAATTAGCGTCTGGGGAGGGCACGGTTATAAACCGTGACCCCCCATTTAATTAAAAATAAATAAATAAAGACATCAGACATTCTAACAATTACTTCTCAAAATCGAGCTCCCCACATTAGAAGAGAAGGCACGAATTGAAAGAAGCCCTAATCACTTCTCAAAACCTCCACCAAATCTCCATCCTCCATCGTTCGACCTTTGCACGGCCGCACTTGCCACCGCAATTTGTTGCCTAGATTCCGTTCGCCACAGAATCTTGCGCAAATCCCGACTCCGGTGGTCCCTCAACCCATGGCAGTCCCGAATTTCAGAATACTCATCATCTTCTCTGTCTATCTGAGCCTCTCGTGAGCATTGAGTATTCGGTTGAAGGTAATAATCGTTCTCTCTGATTTTTCTCCGTACTTTCTGAACCTTATTTGAATGTTTTCCCCAATTTCAGAGTTGATCGACTTGGCCAGCGTTTTTCGGAAATAGTTGGGTGTTTTCTTGTCAAACAATTACCTATTTCGAAATGGTAAGGTGTCTTTGTGCTTCTATTTCTCTTCCTTTCCCTTCACTGGCGCAAAGTTCTACATTTTTTCGAATTTGTTTTCTCCTTGTACTTCTTTCAAGAAATATGTACAAGAAAAATCTTGTGCTGCTAAGAGATTTTAATAATGCCATTTCAAGCACAATTTTATGAATTATTCAATTATTTCTTTTTGCCTCTTTGGTGAATCTGTTCAATCGAAATTGTATCTATTTTGCTTCATGAGGTTGAAAAATATGGAATTTGAATTGGTTTGTAAAACTAAAAAGTTAAGACATATTTATATATGTCATTAATGTAGTGAATCATTTAAATTATATGCCACAATTAAAAACATTTGGATGTGTATTCAAATAAGTTACTGTTCTTTGATTTCATGTTGCAAATTATTCTCTCTCTTTCAATTGTCGAATGATGAGGCACATTTCAATTTAATTATAAATTAAAACTCAAAATGCACTTGATATATAATTTAAGGGAAAGGAAGAATGCCTTTGTCATTATCAACAGTCATATGGCTTGACTTACAATTCTATTACATATATATAGCAGAATGTATAATTAATTAATGTATTTTTCTATATCTCATTTTGATGCCGGGATAATGGAACTCACTGTTTACAAATTTAGTCTGATCCATAGCAAATTTTTGATGAATAATGAATTAATATGAAACGGCATCTGTTCAAATGAAATGAATATGAAAAGGTAGTGTCGCTTCACTAATGTGTGGTTTGATTTACGGACGAGCATTTGTTTCATGGAAGATACAACTAAAAAGTTAAGACATATTTATATATGTATGCAAGAATGTGATTAAGATAGTTATTTGATTGAAGTTTATTAGGATTAAACGAGTTGCATAGCTGTGAAGATTCCCTATGCTTGCATTATTTTCATTGCACGCATAATTACACAATTTTTTTTGATTGATTAAGTGTAAAGTAGAGCAAAGTTGGTAATTTAGTAAGATTGCCTTTTGTTTTCTAATTGATTAAGTGTCAAGTTGATACAAATTGACTCACATAGTCACGTAATTAATTTCATTACAAATTCTTACTCGACCTTGTCCTCTATATAGCTGCAATATTGGTGAGGGAGGGATTGCTCTTGCTCCGGTTGGACAAGGTCCTGCTCTCGCTGTACAAGGTCCAGCTCCCCAATATTGTGGGAAAGGTTTGCATCAATTACCAGTGATAGTTGTTCATTTTTACTTGACATGCTTTATCAAATTTGGTCACCGCTTAGTCAGTAGTTAAGAGGTTGAATTTGGCCAAAGACATCTGGTTTAAAGAAGTACCTAAGGTGTAAGCCAACAGCGGATGTCTCTAGGCTTATAGCTGTTGGTGTAAAGAAGGATGAAATATTTAATTTGTTGGTGATATAAGCAGCCAATACAGAAGTGGAAATACTATTGTGGATGTGAAAGTTGATGCCTACTCTAATCTAATGTAAGAAGTATTCGTGTCAATAGGACTAAATGAATCGATCTATAGTTGTTCAGACCCTTTTCCGCCCTCTAATAGCATATCTTTTGATGTGGACATGTAAGCTCCATTTCTTTTGTTCTTTGCATCCACTGGCCGACAACCTCTCTTTTGTTAGTTGTTTTATTTTTGTCCGTTTTGTTTTTGCTGTGGGAGTACTACGTAAACAACCTTGACTTTCAATTTAATGTAAAGTTGAATACTTGGTAGTCATAGTCGAAAGTTACAAGCAAATTTTTTGGATTAAAAAGTTCAACGAATTGGCTTGCCTCAAGAAATGTGAGAATGTGAGAGGCTCAATTTGATGACTAAGTGCTATATATCCATCTCAGAAAAAAATCCATATCTTCATTTTAGATCCAAATATTGATGATATATATATATATATATATCCTTTCGACGCCCCTCCTCCCACACCACACAGAGACCCTTTGCTTTCGAAATGTTTTTGAAGCTTTTATACATGTTTTTTGACATTTGTGCGTAAGATGAAACATGCCTATCCTCAATATTATGATCTCTCAATGATCTTTGCTTGTGGTTCCTGGGTAACAGTAAATATAATTTTTTGTTGATCATTGGATGAATATAAAGCTAAATTTGGGGGTAAAATGCAAATCATTGGAGAAATAATCCTTTAAGAAGGAAATAATTATTCTTAGCTTTAAAGGGGAGCAATGGAGTGGTAGTGGGCCCTGTAACATAATTATGAACTTGGGAAAAATTAATTAAAACAAGCTAAAATGCAGCGGAGACTATTGGCCTTTAACCCTGGTTATTTAAGCTAATTACGTCAAGGATAAAAGAAGTCTACAACACAAGTTATTTAGTTTTAATTATTATGTGTGGTCCTATTTCTCATTGGATTCTTGCTTTCAACTAAATTGATCTCTGAATAATTCTCCAAAAACATGTATATGCACCTTTTTGTGTCTAATTAGATGTTACATTTTAATAAGCATTAATTGCAATATATATTCACTAGTCATATTTGATTTTTGAAATAAAGGAAGTCTAATTATGGGATGAAAATTGCAAAATAGTTTAAAATGATTGACACAACCGAAGATCTGTTTTATTCTTTGCTATGGCTACTGTTGAGAAATATGTGGAAAAGGCCTATTGACAATTGACATGCCTAATTTTACATTTATATATTTTATTCAAGTGGTGATGATTCTTTTTCTTTTCTAATTTGTTTTGGCTTTTGAAGATTTTCGATTTAACATTTGATTTTCTAGTCTTGATCGAATAGTTTTATGATCTTGCTTTTCTCAGGTATGTTTCCCCTGTTTCGTGTATTCCGGGTTTTTTTCACTTGCTTCTTCTCTTATATTTTTTAACATTTATGTTATTTACATATCATTGCACTTATCGTCAAGCTTAGAATACCCGTTTGAAAATTAGTTTATAATTTATAAACCTCCAAGACATTTGGATGGTTTGAGATTTATAAACTAATTTTTGAATTGTCCCATTTTTGGACAGTTTGTCATTCATTTGTGAACTATATGATGCGCGCTATCAAAATATATCACAAAATCACTATAATCTCGTGTGTAAAGGCTTCGATAGTATGACCTTGTTATTCTCTGGGTGTACAATGTATATCACGTAGATCATACACTTAGGAGAATACAGAGAGATGCTGTCGAAATTTACACATGATATTATAGATGATTGTAGAATATATTTGATAGCATAACTCGCATCAATCAAAAATCAATGATGCATGGGTTAGGACCCTTACCGGTTAGTAATTGAAATGATAAGACGTATTAGGACATTATCATGACACGTGTTCCACTCTTATATTAGATTATCTTTCCTTCTGTTCGAAATACCCCCCATAATTACCGTTGCTATTATTGTTAGTTGATGAAAAAAACTGTGACTTCAATGCATCTGCATTATTAACTCGTCTTTTTAAATACAAAAGCTTTCCGATGGAGTTCCCACTTTATAAAGAATGGGTGGGCGTCCTTCCAAGAACTGCTCTTGTCTATGTACAAGGAGTTAGGGAATTTCTTAAGTTTGCACAGAGAAATCTCGATGCTGATGTCATACCATGCCTGTGCAGGCATTGCCGAAACGGTAAACACCATCCCGTTGAACTTGTTGAGTTACACTTAGTAAAGTGGGGCATGGAAGATGATTATAAGTTTTGGTGCTTTCACGGTGAAAGCAAAAATGCTTTTGTCCCAGAACAACTACCGACAAGAGTAAACGTGCACGTGGAGGACTGCCCATCGAGTCATCCTATGTTGAATAACCTCGTCGATGATGCCGACGGAGTTCATCACTCCAAAGGAGATGAAACTATGCATTTTGAAAGTGGTCAAAACGTTGATGTAGAAAACAATGGCGATGCTGAGTACATCCATCTAAAACTAGCTGCATCGCAACCTTTGTATCCTAATTGTAACAAGGATCACACCACATTGTACGCAATGATTGGGTTACAAAATGTGAAAAGTCAATTCGGATTATTTGGGAATAGCGTGATTGCGTTACTTTTGTGGGTGAAAGATTTGCTGCCAGCAGAGAATTCATTGCCAGCAAGCTATCCACCTATGAAGAGAATTTTGAAAGGCGTGGGGATGAAATACAAATCCATTCATGCGTGCAAATATGATTGTATTTTGTACCACAAAGAGCATGAATTGAAGGACAAATGTCCTGTGTGTAGTGAACCCAGATATCTCATAAAGAAAGATCCACATAAGAAGGGCTTTAGAACACACAAAGTGCCGCATACGGTTTTGAAATATTTCACTTTGGGACCGAGGTTAAAGAGACTTTACACCGTACCCTGGATATCAGAGGCTATGACTTGGCATGCGAGAGCAGAAAATGGGGGTAATCTTATGAGGCATCCTATAGACTCTACTGTTTGGAAAGCTGCAAATGTTGCACGCCCACAGTTTTCCAAAGAAGCTTGCAATGTTCGCCTTGGATTGGCTACTGATGGCTTCAATCCCTTTGGTAATTTAAACACTAATCAAAGTGTTTGGCCAGTGGTTCTTGTGCCATATAACCTTTCCCCGTCATTATGCATGAGAAAAAAGTTTTCTATGCTATCACTGTTAATTCCTGGGCCAAAAGCCCCAAGCGATGATATCAATGTGTACCTAGCGCCATTAATAGAAGAGTTGAATGCTTTGGGGGTTGATGGTGTGAAAGCGTTCGACTCAGACAAGCAAGATTCATTCACTTTAAAGGCCATGTTGTTGTGGACAATTCACGACTTGCCAGCATATGGCACTTTATCTAGTTGCAATGTTCATGGTTACTTTGGATGCCCTATTTGTGCTGAGGACACTGCATCAGATTGGTTACCAGTTAGTCATAAAATTTGTTATCACAGTCATCATAGATTTCTACCTCGTGATCACAAGTTTAAGCAGGACAAAAATAATTTTCTTCTTGATGGGGTTGAAGAGAGGTTAGCTCCAAGGTGGCTCTCGGGATCTGAAATTGAAAGCAGGGCTGCAAGTGCAGGACATAATTTGACTGGTAAACATCCAAAAATTCTAGGTTTGAAGCGCAAAGGTAGAGAGGATCCCAAAGATCCAAGTAAAATGAAGTCGTGGTCTAGAATGTCATTGTTATATGACTTGCCCTATTGGAAAGACCATTTAGTACGGCATGTAATAGACGTTATGCATGCTGCGAAAAATATCGTAGAACACATTAAAGGTACGTGCCTACACGGAACACATTCAAAGGATAGTGACAAAGCACGGGAAGATCTCCGAGCGATGAAGATTAAGAAGAGCCTATGGTTGCAGAATGATCCTGAAAGTGGAAAAAGTGTTGTGCCTGATGGAGCCTTCACTTTAAATAAAGAGGAGAATGATGTGTTTCTAAGAACCTTGCATAATTTGAAACTGCCAACAGATGACTCCTCTAATTTACGTAGGGTTGTTAATTTTCATGCTCGTGATTTGAGACAGTGCAAGTCTCACGACTGGCATGTCATCATGCAGTTGATCCCGTTATTCTTCAAGCACTGCTTTTTGAAACACAAGGAGCTTCGTCGCACTATTATGCAGACAAGTGTATGCTTTACTCTTTTATGTGCAAAAGTTGTTAACCGAAAGCACATTGTCGTAGCCAAATCAACTCTTGTTGAGGAAACGTGCATGTTAGAGAAGTACTTTCCACCTTCATTTTTCGACATTAGCATCCACTTGATGGTACATTTGTGTGATAAAGCCCTGATTTGTGGCCCTGTAAGATATCGATGGATGTATCCATTTGAGAGGCTGATGAAATTCTTTAAAGATTACGTTAAGAATACTAGGTACATCGGAGGGTCAATTACAGACGAATATATTACAAATGAGGCTTCTTTGTTTGCCAGAGAGTACATGCTTAATCCTGGTGTTGGAAGTTTTAATCCTCATCGTGAGCGCTTTATTGACGAATCTGGCAAGTTTGTTGATGAATAGGCCTTGGGAAAGGGGAAGAAAGTACGGCTTACAAACATTCAGTATGAGCAAGTGGCTCGTTATGTTTTTGAAACGCACGAAGATGTGGATGAATGGCGAGAGTAAGTACTTTCAATATATAATTACAACACTTCGTGTGACAATTTACAAATTTCAATCACATAATGCCACATAATCAATTATTTTTTCTTTGGAAACAATAGGAAATATGCTGCCTCTCAACAATCGAAAAGGAGAAAAGGCCTGTCAATTCCACATTATGGCTTCAGGGCTTGGGTATCAAATGAGGTACTCATTACGTTTATAGCTTCAGTATTACATTAGTTTTGTCTTAGAGAAATTTTACTTATATCTTAAGGATATTTTTTCATTGGTCACACAGTTGTTAAAAATGGGTGACGTGACGTCGAGACTCGCACTGCTTGCCAAAGGCCATAGCTTTTATGCTCAACGGTTTGGAAGATATCGAGTAAAAGGTTTTGTTTTCTTTGAACATAGTCGTGAGCAATGCTCTAATGGGCTGTAAAATAGTGGCATTGCAATTACAGCCGTTACGACTTGTGTATCTAGTTCGAAAGACAAAAATCGGAAAGAAGTAGAATTGACTTATTATGGGATTGTTCAGCATATATACGAACTAGATTATACAAGTTTTGTGGAGACAGTATTTGATTGTGACTGGGTGCGAGTTGAGGACAAAAATGCATGTATGGTGGACACTGCCACAAATATGGTCATGGTTGACTTGACCAAATTGAAGAGCAAGGGAAATGTCAAAGATGAGCCATTTATTTGTGCCTTTCAAAATGTGAAGCAAGTTTTTCATTCAAAGTGTATCAACAATGGTCAATGGTCTGTTATCCTCCATTCACCAAAGCGGTTGACTACACTAGTAGATGCATTGGAAGCCCCCGTTGAGTTCCAATTTGTAGTAGATGACAATCCTAATTTGAAGGCTTTGTTAGACTATTTGGATGAGTAGATCTATTTTTGGAATTGTAATTCTTTACCAAAATAGAGTTTTTTTTTTGTTTCAGTACATCTATGTAGTTACAGTAGTTTTCTTGTAATTGTAATTGTTTTTGTACGGATCAGTACCTTGTATTAATGTATGTAATTGATCTTGGATGTTGTCATTAGATGTTGTTCTTGGATCATTACTTCATATTATTGCATGTTGTTCTTACGGATTGGTTATTATTTTTTGTGTAATTTTCAATTTTCAGGTTTTCCA
The DNA here is from genome assembly GCA_018223645.1 of Jasminum sambac. NCBI lineage: Eukaryota > Viridiplantae > Streptophyta > Magnoliopsida > Lamiales > Oleaceae > Jasminum > Jasminum sambac. Next base: position 34,817,277 of record CP073648.1, read on the forward strand.
TTTTCCATTTTCCATTTTACATTTTATATTTCGACTAGTATTTATAGCAACCCTTTCTGCACATATCAATTTAATCTCTTTCTTTGCTGTTTGTCTATTGCAAACAATGTCCCGTTCTGTATCTCTCGAGAAAAAGAAAAAGGAAATAAGTTTCGATTTGACTGGGAGTCCTATCGGTACGAACAAGAGTGCATTAAAATGCATTAAAGACCCGCACATTGGAATTAGTAAAACTCCATGTCGGCCTCAATCATGACAATTGGCGGCGGTTCCCGAGGACATGAAAGATGACATATGGAACGCATTGGCAAGAGATTTCAATCTGCCACCTCTACACAAAGTAATATACTATCTCAAATAGCCGAGCAATGGCAGACTTGGAAGAAAAACGTTCGGAAACACAACTTCGGAGAATCAAGTACTAGCAAAGAAATTTTGCAGCTGAAAGATAAAACTCTAGAGGGAGAGGTGATCCCTCAAGGAGAATGGAACGGATGGATTGATCGAGAGGCTGATCCCGTCAAACTTCAGTAGAGGGAGCAGAACAAAGCTAATAGAGCAAAAAAGACAGATGTTCATTTACTTGGTGCTAAGTCCTATGCACAAGTAGCTGATGAATGGATGGTATATTTCTTGTATATTATTGAGTTACCAATTACTTTATTATGCAGTAGAACTATATATATATATATATATATATATATATATATATATTGACTAGTTGTGCAATCAAATAGGCTAGGGAAGATTTGAGATAAAATATCATAATCGGTAAAATATTTGCTACACGTTAAACAAAACTCACTCTCCATCTAGTTGAATATATTTCTCACCATCTCTCCTACCACCCTAGAAGTCCAACCTCTAATATTCTTAACAAGATCAACAAGTAGGCGGCTTAATATGTGTAGTGAAGTTGGTAATCTTGTCAAGTCCCCATCTTCCTTTCTTGTTGGGCTACTTGAATGGGCAATTTGAGATGTGAATATCATGGATATGTGTAAAATAGGTTTTGCAAAGTTCCCCATGTTTGTTGAACTTCTAGTATTAATCATGGATATGCGTAAACTAGATTTTGAAAAGTTGTCCATGTTTGTTGAGCTTCTACTGTTAATCATGGATATGCATAAACTAGGTTTTGAAAAGTTCTCCATGTTTGTTGAGCTTATAGTTGGTGATCGTGGATATGTGTAAAATAGGTTTTGCAAAGTTCTCCATGTTTGTTGAGCTTCTAGTATTAATTGGAGAAGTAAATATCATGGATATGTGTAAAATAGACAATGAAAAGTTAGTCTTCATTAGAATATATGTAAGAAAATTCTTACAACTTGAATTGAGCAATATGTAGTCAACGATATCATTGCAATGGATTGTAATGGATTACAAATGGGCTGTAATAGCCTGTAATTAAATTTGTAATCCATGTTTGCTAGGCAAATTAATAAAGTTCAAAATCCATGTTTGTCAACTCTCCATTTTTCTTTTACTATTGAGCTACTTGAACAGGCAATTTGAGATGTGAATATCATGGATTTGTGTAAAATAGGTTTTGAAAAGTTCTTCATGTTTGTTAAGCTTCTAGTATTAATTTAATTGAGATGTAAATATCATGGATATGTGTAATATAGACGATTCAAGTTCTTCTACTTGCTAGGCCACGAAATGAAGGGCGAATGTGGTGAATTGTTAAATTTTGATATGTTATCATAATAACTTTACATGGTTAAATTTTGATTAAATTTGAATATGGTTGATATATTAAATATTTTGCCTGTACTTGTAAAAATTTATTGTTTATTAGGATCGGACTAAGGAACAGGATGATGAGGGCATTACTCCAAGTTGCACCAACCTTTACTTACATGCCCGTAAGATGAAATCTGGAGAATATCACTCGAGTGCTCTTCAAACAGTGGTGAGTAGAAACTATTATAGTACATGTAAGTAAATAATAAATGTTATATGTATGATCATATAGTTATGGTAAATATTTGACAGGCTAAAATTGTTGAGATACAAATGACTCAAGGGGGAGATTCAACTGAAACAGATGTCGACACTGATCCATTGAGTCAAGTATTTGGGAAGGACAACCGTGGGCGAACCCGTGGAGTAGGAAGCAAAGTCTCTAGAACTAAGTACAAGGCCATTCAACCCGCAGTGTCTCGAATTGAAAGATTGCAGATTCAAATGCAAGACCAATCTTCCAAAATAGACGCCATCCTCAATCTCATACAAAAAAGCCGAGCCAATCTAGATGTGAACATTCCATCGCCCGGCGCAGGTCAATGTAAAATGAAGAAATCTTCTACAGTTGGGGAAGGCTCTTCAACGAGTGCAATGCTGATGGCACCTCTCCTATGGAAGCACCCAAGGGTTACCATTATATGAGAGATTTGAAGAATGAAAAGAGCATTGCAATGGTGAAAATTGAAGCAGTCGAGCCAGGTGTACTATTGTTCACTCCCGTCCACTGCAGTATCCTAAAGCAAAAGTTATAATATTATCGATTTATCCGGGTATGGAAAATGAGCCAGTTTATCTTGGTCGACAAGGTTGTGCGACTACATTGGGAGATTTCGGTAATGGATCATTTATTGCATGGCCTCTATATTTGTTCGAGAAGATATTGTAATTATCTCCTAAGTCCTATGCATGGTTGTTACTAGACACAATGTTGTTCATTTGAGTTTTCGAATCAATATGAAACATGTTTCTTTTGACATAATGTGGTTGAATGCTTGATTTAACAATGGTGGAGTTATGCAATCTTGGTTTTTTGGTGATTGTATGAACTATTTGGTGAGACTTGTATAGGATATTTGCTGAGATTGTTATATGCAGGTTAGTATCAGGATTTTACCACCTGCAAATAAAGGAAAACAGCCAGTAGTCGAGTCTACTGCAGACGAGGGTCACGGTTTATAACCAAGACCCATTTTCATTCATTCAAATGTGGGTCACGGTTAATAACTGTGACCCACTTTTAATAGGTCACGGTTATTAACCGTGACCGACTTTTACTGGGTCACAGTTACCAACCGTGACCCACTTTTAATGGGTCACGGTTATTAACCATGACCCACTTTTACTTGGTCACGGCTCAGATGTCACATTTTATGGCTCGAAAAGGACTGTGACCTAACCTTATTGTCACAGTTTTTAACCGTGACCAGGTGCAGCGTCACACAACGTATTGTCACGGTTAAGAACTGTGACCCATCATCTGAGTACGGTTTTTCACCGTGACAATCAGCGAGAACTGGTGTAGTGTAAATTATTACCGTCAACTGTCATTTAAAATAGTATCTTCAATGGTAGCGTTGTCAATTATAGGAAATGTCATATGGGATGTCAATGGCTAGGTAAACGACTACCCCCATTTTGAATGAAACAAGTGTCAACATTCACTACCTTATATATTGGAGCAAGATTGATTAGAGACGGTGGACAAGTATACGGTGAACAACGATAACACAAGTGGTTATTACTTCTATAGTCCTTAGGATAGGAAAGTTTTTGTCAACATAAATTCACAAAATTAGTTCTAAAGGAGATAAGAGTTCATAACCCAATCAAGTGTGTTAAAAAGTGACTCTGCACCTGACAACCCCAATGTCCATCACAGTAGGAGTGTAGAGCAGATCCTGGCGACTGGGGATGCTCCAAACACTACACAGGTGGAGGAAACAATCGAAGTTGAACAAAACTCGGCTGACCTTAAAGTAGGCTAGGGTGCAATAGCAAACAATGAGAATAAAGTTTCAATCAGTGAGATAGTCCAAGATTCGTCATTGCTTAGACAAAGTCGAGGGTCATCCAGAAAACATGCAGGCTACTTGCTAGTGGGAAAGGCCTACCAGTTGTCTCTATGGAGTAAGAAGATGAAAGTACAATGAAGCAATGGAACAAAATGACGTTGAAGTGTGGCGGGTAGTTATAAAAGAAAACTTTATTTGATGCTTGTAAATAAAGTTTGGCATCTTGTAGATGGACCTGAAGGGGTCAAACCTATTGGGTGCAAATGGGCCATCAACAGAAAAATGAGAGTAGACAGTAAGATTGAAAACTTTAAGGCAAGCCTAGTGGCGAAGGGCTGTACCAAGATAGAAGGCATCGATTATGATGAGACATTCTCGTATATTGCCATACTCCAGTCCATGAGAATCCGCTTGTCGATGCCAGCTTATATGGATTATGAGATTTGGAAGATGGATGTCAAGGTCACATTCTTAAGCGGCAATATTCAAGAAAGGATCCACATGATGCAGCCAGATGGTTTCATAGAGAATGCCACAAAAGTAAAGTCTGCAAGCTACAAAGGTCCATTTATGGGCGAAAGCATGTGTCCACGCCTTTGAATAAAAAACTAGACAGGGTGATCAAGATGTATGGTTTTGGTAAGAACCCCCTAACGAGCTTTGTGTTTATCAAAGGAAACAAGGTATAAAGATAGTTTTCTTAGCATTTCATGTCGACGATATATTCGTCATCGAAAATGATGTAGGAGTTTTATCATCTGTTAAAGAATGGTTGACCCAATAGTTCCAAATGAAGGACTTGAGAGAAACTAGCTATTATGTGGGCATATAGATTATTCGTAATCTGAAGAATAAGTGAATAGATCTTTCCCAAGCTTCATATATTGACAAGCTATTGACTAGGTTTGCAATGCTGAACTCAAAGAAGGGCATCTTGCCCTTTAGCCATAGAGTTCACCTCTCTGTGCTAAAACTCCTAAAGAGGTAGAGCAAATGAGATGGACGCCTTATGCATCCGTAGTAAGGAGTCTCATATCTACCATGCTTTGCACAAGGCCAAATATTTTGCTTTGCTATTGGTGTGTTGAGTCGGCATCAATTTGACCTAGGACCCGAACACTAGGTAGCCGTCAAGCATATCTCCAAGTGTTTTAGGAGAGCAAATGGACATATACTTGTGTATGTCGGGTCGAATTTAGTTCGAGTGGCTAGCTCAAATTTCCAAGCAAATAGAGACTCAAGAAAGTGACGCTGGATACATGCTTACCCTTGGTAGTGGAGTCATAGTGTGGCACAAGCTTGAATTGTTTACTCTACCATGGAAGCCGAGAGCTTGTGATGTAGTATGACTCGGGAAATTCTTTGCAGAGCTTGAAGTAATTCCTTTTGCATCACAGTCAGTGGTGTTATACTAAAGTAATAGTAAAGTTGTGGCCGATGCAAAGAACCACGAAGCCATGAAAGACGAAAGCATATAGAATTCTAGTACCATCTCTTAAGAGGGATTGTTCATGATGGAGGTGTGACCTTCTGTAAAATTGCTTCGGCTGAGAACCTTGTCAATCCATTCACAAAGAGCTTATTGGCTACTTGTTTCGAGGGGCAAATCGAAAGCTTGGTTGTGCATGACTTATCACACACACTATAGGGAAATTGGGAGATTGTTGGGATTGATGTGCATTACTGTTAGGATAATACTGTAATTTGACATTCTGATTTAAATAATAAATAAAATATTATTTTATTTACGGGTTGTTGAAATACTAAATGCATGATATGAGGTAGCAACTAAGCACCATCGGTCATTACGAGATAGTACAGGCCAGACATCTACTTAGAGAGGTACAGGAGAAATAGTCTTAGTGCTTTGACCATAAACATTTGTCCGAAGACTAGCTTATGGAGGTCGGTACCCTATCTTGGATCGAGAGACTAATGACTTTATAGATTGGGATCGGTTGTTTGTCTTAACTATGTCAACATACCCGATCCAAGGTGCCAGAATCTGTGATGATGACTTACATTGCATGCGCATCGGCCGAGACTGCAAAAGGTTGATTAATTATTAGTTGTGTGGTTACTAAAATAATTAATTGACCTAAGACCGTCTAGTGGATTACCTTAATCCAACATGGTCTAGTATTTATTATTCATGAACCGGAGATGCTTTGGTGTGCCAATGAGTGAGGCCTTGTAGAACGGCCAATATCTCGGTATATTGGGGATCAAAGGGAATCGGGTAGTAGGTATTTTATCACACGAAATCCTTCGGTTGGTCAAGATAGGCTAAGAGTCCACTTGAGTGTTCTTTTGGATAACAATTTGGAATCTATATATTTACAGTACTTGGGGAAGCCTGAATGATTGTTTCATGACTAGGTCACAAAGAAACTGTTAAAAAAATGATAGCACATGTAAGATAATAATTAGCGGGGCAAAACAACCATTTTATCACCAATCTAATTATTTGATGTCACATGAGGGTAATGCCACTTGGGTAACGTGTCAAAATATTTAATTGTAGAATATTAAGCATATGTAATTTTATATATCAATAACTGTTACGTTGTCCACCTATAGTGGTATAATTGGAATGCCCATTTATGCTGGGAAGTCAAAGCATCAGCTGGCGAAGCATAGTAGGGATTGAAACATATAGGTCCATCCCATCCCTTTGGTAGCTCTAAGGAATGTTGTGGATTGATTTGTACTGACATTGATTGTTGCAAGCCACATACTCCCCCGATCTCACAAATATAGGCTTGTTTTCATTTTTGGAATGTCCCAAATATATTGTCTTATTTCCATATTAAGAAAAATTTTTTTTGCTCATTTACCGAAACAACCTTATTTAGCTTGCCTAATTATAACCATTATTTTTTAATATTGTTAGTTAAGTGAGAATAAATTAGGAAACTAGTTATAAAATTTACTTTTCCAACATCTTTTCTTAATCTTTATGAAAAAATCAACAAGCCTATATAATTGGGACGGAGAAGGTAAGACATAAGAAAAAAAAGGGATGTGGGCTGCAAGTAACTTAGGATCTACCTATGGATTAAATTATGGGCTTATGCTTTCAAGACGCCCGTGTAGGGATTTAAGATCCCACATGGGTTGTTGAACAAGACAAGGGGTGTCTCCTATAGCTATAAATAGGGGTCCCCTAATTTCGTGTTTCTCATCTAGAACAGTTTATTCTGAACTGCTTTTAGAGTGTTAATCACTATCAGTACCCCCTTTAGTTTAAAGTTTTTGATTCAAGTTTTCTTATTGAGGTGCCCATTAACCACTTCTGGTTAAGTTTTTGAGAGTCATATTGGAGAAGGCTTAGGGGTTAGAAGCTTAGTGATCGTTGGCGGCACGAACTCGAAAGGAGGTAAACTACAAACAGAGTGAAAGGAAATTCCGCAAGCTTCTTATGTGTTTTAGTTTCTTGGACATTAGTTAATTTGTTCAACTAGAAAATGTCTTTAGGATTAATTCCAACAATTTAAGGAATTGGTAGGTCATAGGTGTCATGGACAATGTGGAAGGGAATTGTTATACAATCTTGAGAAATTGACTCAATACTTTAAGCAAGATGATTATAAGCTTTTGTAGGAGGGTAAATTGACAATTAAAAAAGTAGTTTAAAAAAATGTATGCACTAAAAGTGATTGTGATAAATATACAACTATTTATAAATAGGTAATTTTCAAAGGAAACACATCGCGAAAATATACCCAGAATGTCTATAAACTCTCTAAAGGCATAATTGTATACATGTTGGAATGATAAAATAACTAGTTTCACCCCTATGCATTGCACAAAAGGAGGTCTTTGCCATTAGCCGTTGTTGATTGTCATCATGTAAGACACTGTAAAGAAAAATTGTTTCTTTGGAATTTAACTGGTAACCTAAAATCTGAAGAAGTTACTGACACTCTTAGAACAAAGATCTTATGCCCCTGCATTACTTCTTGACCAAATTGACGCTTTCAATATAATTCATGGGGTCGAAGTGTTCTAATAATCAACCTTGTTGCGCTCTATTGCGCTCTATAATCCCGAAGTATGATCTATATTCCTTGGCAACATCAATGAAATGGGAATTTCATATCTAACTCATAAGTGGACACACAAAATATCTGATTCCATTTAACAATTCTGTTTGATGTCAATTGGTGCAAAGAAATAATTTTTATAAAAAATATAAAACTTTTAAAATTAGAAAGATTGATTAATTGCGATGATTACTAATTTTAAAATTTACAATCGAATAACAAATAAACAAATTCTTAAACTATAAAAAATAAAAAAAGTTGATTTATCTAAATTCACTTATTTAGTCGTGGACCGGCAAACTAAAAAAAAGGGTAATTCTCCAAAAACCTGTATCAATAATTAAAATTTTATATTGTAACATAATAATGAATGTTTAAATATTTTTTTAAAGAATTTTCACATTCTGTAATTCCACTATGGTAATATAATAATGAATGTTAAAATATTTTTTAAAGAATTTTCACATTCCTGTAATTCCACTATGGTAATAAAATTATTATGATTCATGATACCTCATATATTGAGTTAAATACTCATTCCACTACATTTGAGTCATTAAATAATAAATATTTTAAATATGATTTTTTAATATTTTTTAATTGAATACACACACACACACACATATATATATATATATATATATATATATATATAATAAACAAGCATTATATAATAGCATTACAGTTAAATAAAATATCCATGACATGAGATATTGAAATATAATTGGAAATTAAAAAATATCACTAGTACACAAGTAACATTAGGTGACGCCCATTAGGTGGTGTTTTCATTGAAACCGCCACCATTGATGCTCGGAATTAAGAAAGGGTGGCGGTTATAGCAAAAATCCGCCACCCTAAACAAACGTTAAAACAAAAAAAAAAAAGAACAACGGGTGGCGGTTGTGTAAAACAACCGCCACCCTAACACAACCGCCACCCTAAACCAACGTAAAAAATAAATAAATAAATTAGTACAACGGGTGGCAGTTGTGTAAAACAACCGCCACTCTAAGTTGGTTTTGGGTGGCGGTTTTTTGCTACAACCGCCACCCTTTCCCTTTAAATATTCCACAAACTCATCAGATCTGGTATTCCCGCTTCTGAGTTTTCCTTCTTTTGAAAATTTTTTGAAATTTCTTCAAATATTCATGGTTTGAAATCAGATTTAAGTGCAATTTCTTCACAAATTGGTGACATAATTTAAGTAAGGTAAGCTTCTTTGATCTTTTGGTCATGTAAATCTCGTTTATTTTTGTATAATTGTTAATATAATTTTTTTCGAGTTTTTGAGCATATAAACTTTAAATGGCCATAACTTTTGCATACGATGTCCGTTTTCAGCCCACGAGTACATTTCGGAATCGCCGCGACGAGATCTACGACATTCACAGCTATTGCTGTGACCCCATGTTTCAGGCTGATCTAAGGCCATCTAAGGCCTCAAAACACAATTTTTAGCTTTTCATCTTATAATTTTGTGTTTTTGTTCTTACATTGTTCATTTTGTTGTAATTGGATGTGATTGGTTTTGAATAAAAATTATTTCGTGTGTTCTTAGATTGTTCATTCTGCTCATTCTGCTCATATCATAAAAAAAAAGTGGACTTTGGGTGGCGGTTTTGCACTAGAACCGCCACCCGAAGTGCTTTTTTTAAAAAAAAAAAAAAACTTAGGGTGACGGTTGTGTCCAACAACCGCCACCCTAAGTCCTTTTTTTTTTAAAAAAAAATAAAGGGTGGCGGTTGTTTTTAACAACCGCCACCCGAAGTCTATTTTGGGTGGCGTTTTTTCAACCGCCACCCTTTGGCCGACTTTGGGTGTTGCTGGTTTGGGTGGCGATCAAAAAAACGCCATCCTAAGTGTAAAACAACCGCCACCTAAGCTCAATTTTGTACTAGTGTATAATTCAAGAAAAGCTATTAAAAATGTAGTATTTTCACTATCGAATTTATGGAAATTGTATTTATTTATAATCTCTTTGTTCATATGTATTTAATGTATAAATAAGTATAAAGTGTACCATAGTGCATCATATATTTATAATTTTATTTTAATATTTATTATATTTGAAAATTTACAAAAGTATGAGTCACCAATAAATATGCAAAAATTTTACTTTTTCAAAAAATTAGTAATAATTAGAAAGTATTCTAATACGTAAACAACTATAAATTAAAGTTGTAATTCTAATAATTAAAAATTAATTAGTAAAAAGGGTAAATGTTTTAAATTTATTAAAGCTGCTACTAAAAAATTCAACTTAAATTATGATATAAGAATTATTTTGTAAACAATAATTATTATTTTTATTCCACAACTAGAAATTATTATTTGAGCAAGTACCTATTAGACAATGGTTGTAGTAGGTCAAATAGATGTGCTGGTAAAGTTGACATATAAAATATGATGGTTCAAGTAGGAAGAACACCACTTTCTTGAGTAAGATATAAAAGATCTTGGACTTGAGTCTCACAACTATATCAATTTTTTCAGAAATAGAATCTTGACACATGCCACACAATTGAATTGTCTCAAATTTGCTGGAGTTTCAATTGTTTGGGGTTTATTTTTAAAATTTTTTTTCAACTATACATATTCATGTATTATTATAGGGCGTCAGTATCAAAATTTTAATATATTTTTATGAGTAACAGAGATAATGAGTGGAGTTGAATTGTGGAGATTTAATAATATATAAATGGACCCTATGAGATATATGGATGTGATTTATTTGACCAAATTTGAATTTCATAAACTAGGAGAAAAATTGAATTTTTAGTTATATGCAAACATCGCCTATGTCTTCTTGATGTCTTCCCAACTAAATCTAAAGAGGGGGGAAAAATACCGCAATCAGTTTTTCCTCCAAAAGAAAGCCATTTGACAAAGTCTAAAATCAAGCCTGGTATTGATTGCTAAGAATTTTATATGCTTAGGGGACAAAAGGATTTTTCTTTCCCCCCTAATTTCTTGTTTATTATTATTTAGTTATTTATTTGCTGTTGGGAGAGTCAAAAGTATAATAAAGGACAAAACGTTTGGACAGTATAACGCAAGTTCAATATTCATGTGGGTAATTTAATAACGTAACTTGAGATGATGTACTAATACAGTATAAACCACTACCTCCTTCCAAAAATATAGTTCACTTTTTCTTTTTCGTTCGTCCCAAATTATAGTCACATTCATTTTAAAGATGTAATAAAAATATTAATTTTCTTATATACCCCCATTTAATGTGCACTGTTATGATCAAAATAGGTTAATTGAAATAAAATATCTAATAAATAAAAGGGTATATCAGAAAAATATTCGTAAATTTGATTTTTCTAATATTATTAATTATATTTTTCTTAATTATTGTGACAATGGAAATGGCCACATTTTTTAGACCATGGTAGCATTTACCAAATTATGCATTTACTGATTTTGACGCTATTAAAACTTTCATTCATGTTGGAAGGCCACACAGCAACCGGTCCGCTGTGGATTTAATTACAAAAAATATGGCCGTATCTATATAGTGAATATCGTTAATGTGTCAAGCTGCCATGTCAGGTCGTCATTGTTTGTTCTTAAAGTGGGTGGTAATGGGAAGACCCGACACCTTATACAATTGCACCAAATTGTTTCAAAGCTTTGTCCATTTTGTGTTTTTGACAACTGTGTCGTGCTTGGAGTGGCAAAGTTGTACCTTTGAAATAGTTTGGCTTAAAAGGGGTAGCTGTGCCTGTTTTGTAATATCTACTGTATGTCAGCTCAGCGACAGCTCGGCTTGCAACCTACCAATTGGTGGAACAAATGAATCTGTCACATGCCACGTACGTGGAGCTATTTCTACCTTACTATAGTATGGAAGGCGTGTTTTACACGTGGTACTACTACAATCTCCTGCATGCAGTATTATTTACTCAGATGTACCTATTCTTTTAATTTTCAAGGGGGAAATAAACTTTTTCAATTGTTGTATGTACGAACCAGATCCAAAGCTTGTTGCAAATGTACATATATTTAACCATAGTACATACAAGATTCATGATCCTTGACAAATAATAGATGTACACGATTACGAAAAACTTATATAGATATGTGATATAGGAGAGAGAATGAGTAGAGTTGAATGGTGGAAATTTGTGTAGTACAAGTAGGTTCCATGAGATATGTGGATGTGAAATAGGAGAGAGAATCAGCATAGTTGAAAAGAATGTATAAAAACATGCAGAAGAACACGCGCTAATATAATCAAGTTTATAATTAACAAACAATACATTAGTTGAATTTTGTCAAAACTAGTATTGCCCCGTGTGACACACGAAGATGATCAAGATGATAAGTTTACATAAAATAATGTGATAAAATAAGAAAATGAATTATTTATGAATACACAATAAAAATAACGATGCAGATGTAATATTAAAATATATTTCAATATATAATATTTTACAAATTTTGATCCGAACCATTGTCTCATAGAAAAATTATCATGTCAGTTATCGTTTTCGGACTGAACTAATTTTATTATTTTTTAATGATATTTTATCATTGTTTTACAACATCTCCAGCCAAGCGGTGTTTTGGCGTTTGATTCCCTTTTTCCATCCTTATTTGCTCCAGTGGGGTGCCATTTGCAGCGGCAAAATGGTGTCCATGAACAGTGCAGCACTATAAATAGCGCTGCACTGTTCATTTTCCGTTCCAAGTGGCAATTTATGGGCCTACAATTTTTTTTTTCTTTTTCTTTTTCTCACAGTTTAGAACTTTTTTTTTTGTACCTCATTTGGTAATATTTGTTGGTCTAATATCTTTTCCTTGTTGTCAAAAAAACAATTGATGCTGTAAAGAGCAGACATATAATCATAATTGTATTGAGTTGAATTAATTGTTACGGAACTTAAAAGTTGGTCCATTTGTGCAAATGACTGAAAGATTATTTAATGTCGAAGGAAAAAATATGTGTTTATTCTTCTATAATAATATTTTAGAGGAAATTCTGTTTAATTAAATTAGGAAGAAAATAAAACAACAAATGGTGTGTATTTGTCATAAAATTTAGAGTTGATGGTTGGAATTGATATGGTAAAACAGTGTGGTATCAAGTATCAACTGGATTTTAGTGTTTCAAAACTATGAAATGAAGTTTTACATCCGAGATGCTCTTAGAACTTAACTAATTTTAAAAAGATTATCGTGTATCTTGAATATGTTGAACATTTAATCTACACAATTAGTTAAAACACAAAAAATACACTTGTAATTAAAAAAAATATACTACCTAAAAATAAAAGAAAAATCATTTGCTAAGAAAAAGAATAACTAGCTTAGACATAAAAATATATGCCTCAGGTATTTGCCGTGCACAAAGAAAACGAAAAAAATAGACAAATTGCGTTCAATTTTACAACCTTAATTGAATTATTTAATACAAAAAATGTAGAAAGATAAAAATCAATCATCATCTATGAAATCCTCTTTAAATGAAAATCATTATTTGCCGTGCACAAAGAAAACGAAAAAAATAGAGAAATTGTTTTCAATTTTACAACCTTAATTGAATTATTTAATATAAGAAATGTAAAAACATAAAAATAAATCATCATCCACTAAATCCTGTTTAAATGAAAATAATAATAATAATAATAATAATAATAATAATAATAATAATAATAATAATAATAATTTATTTAAAATTAAAAAAGAAAAATCTTATTTTAGAAATAAATATTAAAACACACTCTATTATTTTATTTTCCTTATTTACTTTATTTAATTTTCTTTATTTAGTATTTTTTCCTTATTTTAATTTTTTATATAAATTTTAAGTTTTGAATTATGTATATAATAATTGAAAATGAACAAAATGCAAGCATTAATAAAAATGTGATATGATATCAAAGTTACAAACTACATGGCACTTAAATTATTTTTAAAATGAGAAATAATTTTTTTATATACATTTTAGCTTTTGAATTACAGTGTCAATTTTGTACAGTGCCAGTTGGCAAGGTTTTTTATTGTAAAAATATCATTTTTATTTATTAAATTTTTTTTTAAAAAAAACCTTTTTTATTTACTTAAGGTACAAAATCAATTCAAAATTTAAACTTCAATTCGAGCTAAATGTGGTGCAAAATCAATTTCATATTCATAAAATTTATGTATATATATGTGTAGGTCGACCATAAAATCATTATTAATTATATTTGAAATACTTTTGGGCAGTTATATATGACTCATAAAATTTGTTATTTAGGTTTTTTTGGCTCAAAAAATTATGTTATGTAAATTTTGTTCCAAAATATTATAGTTTTACCTAAAATCATCAATTACGATAATTGATATGACATTTTTTCTTATGATTTAATATTTGGCACCAAATTTTGTAAATTATTGTTGAAATCTATAACATTGCATATGTTCCTCATTTTTGTTATATATTCATAATAATTTATTATCTTATTTGATAAGACTAACATTTTCACCCGTGCATCGCATGGGAGTAAATTTTCCAACTTATATAAATTTCGGCGATATATTAATTGTCAACTAAAGATGTATTCCCTTGAAATTCACTTTATTTAAGTCTCAGTTAAATATTAATTCTGGTTGAAGGGCCAATCGACGGTCTAAAAACAATGAAACGTGCATATAGAAATTTTGATACAGTTTCCTCTGTAATTATTACATATCAATCCTGTAAATATCCAAGTAAAAAGAAAATCGAATTCCACAAAATAATAGCAAATGCACGTAAAAACATTGAGATGGTTTCCTATGTAATTCTTACATATCAATTCTGTAAATATCCCAATAAAAAGCAAACTTAATTCCACAAAATAATAGCAAATACACGTAAACACAAACCCCAAGTAAAAAGCAAATTGAATTCCACAAAATAATAGCAAATACACGTAAACACAAACCCCATTGATGCTTTCAAATCACTGATATTAAAGTACTCTCAATGGAGAAATAAATCATACCAAGACAATCACTTGTCATACTACATAAGCTGAACTCTTATACCATTGAACTTGCATCTTATGCCTTTCGACGCTAAAAGAAAATGGTAGATACACTTTCGATGTTGAGATCTAATTCATCATTGTCAACAAAAATACGATTGAAAATTGAGAAAGCAAATTAGGTTACCTTTCGTGGACGCCTTTGTGGATAAGATAATCACATCACCAATATAAATCGAAGAACAAACGATCACCAACATTATCCCTTGACAAATATAAAAGCACAAAGCCAAAAATATATAAGTATAAATGAACCACGTTGATATATAAGTGCATCGGAGTTATAACCAATTTGTGCAAGTAAAAAAAAGCATACTACAAAGATGATGAGAAAGAAGGAATAAGACACCATGTTTATTTTCTTATTTAAGATCGGACTATGAAAATTTAAAATACTGCACAAAAAGAAGAAAACACAGCAACAGCTCCTTATCTCAAGAGTAGACATCACATTCAAACAAAGCTTAAAAACTACAACAAAACCAAAACCCAGAGTAACAGAAACTCCCAATGAACATGTTAATAAACTGCCAAAATAATTCCATTAAATCAATTCAAAAACCAATATCTGAACAAAAATTATAAATGTCAAAGCAAACAAATACACTATACCAAAATGTGTAATTTGTCACTCAATTGAATTTCAATTTATCACGGTTTTAAACTGTGGCTAAATTTCTCGCTGTTTGTCACGGTTTTAAACCGTGACAATAATTTTTTTTTTTTTTTTTTTTTTTTAAAGATTGTCACGGTTTATAACCGTGACAATACGCGAGATATTTGTCACGGTTTATAACCGTGACCATCTCGCGCGTTGTCACGGTTATAAACCGTGACAACTTCCTCGCGAGTTGTCACGGCTTTAAACCGTGACAACTTGCGAGTTCTTAAAAAAAAAAAAAAAAAAAAAAAAAAAACGAAATCTGATTCAAGAGGTAAAACCAGTACCCGACGCAGAAGCTGGCTGAAGAAAGAGATCCCCAATTTGAAACCCTTATTCCACTCGAAATTCACCATGGAAATTCCCAAAATCAGTCCCAAAACTTGAATTCAAGCTAAAATCAAGGTTTTTGCTCAAGTGCCGGCTTAATCACCGTCTGAATTTCAAGGTAATCTCTTGTAGTGAACTTCATGGAGGTAGCTAAAATTTGGTGTCATTGATTATTAATTTTTTTATTGACAAATCTAGGCATATAGCTTCGTTGGTTTTGAAATTATGCTATAATTTGTTGATTATGTAGTATTCTTTGTATATATTTTGTGTATATTGAACGTACTTGAAATTTCGTCTGCCTTACTCAAATTTTTATTGGATAATTTGAATGTACTTGAAATTTCTTTAGCCTTACTCAAAAATTGATTTCTTTAATTGGTATTTTCTTTGAATGGTTGCCTTTTTGGTCGACAATTAGAATATTTCTTGTCGAAATGAATACAATATTGAAGTGGCTAGTAATTGAATTTGTAGATTATAAGAGAATCCATTCCAAATTTTACGTCAATAAGCATACATTATGTGAAAAATAACATGCGAGAGATGTCGACAATTAAATATATATATATATATATATGGTATTTTCTTTGTTAATTTTTATATTATTGCAACATTTGATAAGAGCTTCACTTTTTTTTTCATGCTTTGTACTCCAATAGTTTCGACTAAATTTTATGAGTTTTGTTTTTGTGATAAATAGAAAAGACAACGTTAAGTTTTTTGAGTTTTTAATATTTTGACACATTTTTTTATGAAAATGCATTTTGACACATTTTTTTATGAAAATGCATTTTGACTCTTTTTTTTTACATAAATTTTCTGTGTTTTTTATGATGTATTTTTAAAAATATGAAAACAAACATACTTAGTATTTCAGAAGGCTACAGCAAATGATTTGAATAAAAAAGATGGGTTCTAAATAATTTGTTCTCTTATTTGGCTATCTTATTCTTTCTTGTGCTATTATATTCTATTCTTTTCTTTGACTTGCAATTGGAACCGATTCATTTGAACTTTTAAAGCACTTTTGTGGCTTGCTTTTCATGCATTTCATTATTTATTCGACTTTTGTTTTCTTTAAAGTGGTTGTTCTATCTACCACCTTACTTTTAGATCAATAATCATTGGACTATGCTAGATTAACATATTGAAATCCATAGCAGTTAATATAGTAGACACCTGGCTTGACATTGCCTATCTATCTATCAATTAAATTTTGAATTAATGGTCATTACATACCATTTAACGTTACGCCAATTATAATTTATCTATAATGGTGATTTAGTATTAATCATTATACGAGTGATTTATTAACATTATGTGAACTACTATGTTACTTATTATAGTGATTTAACATTGTATCCCAATGATAATGTGATTTATAAATAAAAATCCATTAGTTTAGTTTTGAATTAGTAAGTCTTAATTATTATACGTGTCACTTATTAATATTATGTCAACTGCTATGCAAGGCCAGTCCTTTTATTGAGGCTAGTGAATGACTTGCCTCCTACACTTGCTCGATGGGGGGCACCTTTCGGGATTTTTTTTTTAATCATGAATCTCAACTTGCACAAGTCAAGACACAAAGATGGTTGTCTCGCACCAATAACAAAAGCCCGCCAACGAATCTGCCTTCATTTCTCTAATTCCTTTCTAATCACTCTAACCTTATTAGTAAACTCCTAGCGATTGTACACCTTGTGTTTGATCGCACTTGTCGCTTAACAGTGGCCATTATGGCTTTGTTCTTGGACCTCGGCGATTACTTTGTTTAATAGTAGTAGCTTCTTTTTTGAATTGTGAGCTCTTATCTTATATAAAATTAATTAATCTTGTCGAAATTATAAAAGGATTATAAATTATAATACACAAATGCTCAATTGAGTCACTTGATTGTTGTAAATGAGTGGAGGCTGTGAAAGGTTTTGACGTTAGAATTTAAAATTTTGAATGTTTGCAATTTGGTAGCATCTCCTTTTGAATGTTTATAATACACAAATTTTGAAGGTTTTGACGCGTAGCTTTTTCTATTTTTTATTTCGTTCTACCTACCGTCCTTGTTTCAAATATAATATAAAAATATATTTTTATATTAAAAGGAATAAAATGATTAGGCATGATTGGAGCTTTTTCTACTGACTACTAGTGTAAAAATATTAACTCGCCCTAGCAAAAACAAAATAAGACCATGTCCAAGTAAAATTTTTATATGGGACACAGAAAAAAATACATGATTGTATTTGTATTTTTTCTCTCTTTCTTTTGTTCATATTTCTCTTCACCTTTTTCTTATCATTTTTGTTCTCTTGTTTTCCGGTTGATGAAGAAGGTCAAATGAGCTAGTGGGTGAAAGTAATCAAGTCTAAGATCATAAGAAAGTGAACGGAAGATCATCGAATTTTAAGGTAATGCTCATTCATTTATCTAAGTTTTCTAGATTCATGTATATGGTGTATATTCAATTAATATATATTTGATTTTTTCCATTTCTGAACACAATATGATTTGCCAAATTACATATGGTACAAGATTTATTTCCTGTTATTTATACTTTGTTCAGGCATTGGAAGATTGTAAACATCACATCTAAATTACAACTCTTCACCGGAAAGTTTATTCTCTCCTTTGTAAGGTAAGACTTCGAATTTTAAAAATAGTATCATTTTATTGATGCTATTTGGTTATGCAAATGTGTACTACTCATTGATATAGTTAAAATTTTTTTGTCTCCTTATTTATTTAATTTTCAAATATTTTATGTTATTTATATGTCATTGCACTTATCATCAAGCTTAGACTGCCCGTTTGAAGATTAGTTTATAATTCACAAACTTTCAAATAGTTGGATAGTTTGAGATTTATATGCTAATCTTTGAATTGTCCCTCTATTGGACAGTTTGTCATTGATTTGTGATTTATACGAGTTCTGCTATCAAAATATATTATGCAGTCAGTGTAATATTGTGTGTAAAGGTTTTGATACTGTCTCCTCATTATTCTCCGGGTGTACACTACTAATCATTCGATCGTACACTTTGGAGAATACGGGGAGATGCTGTCGAAATTTACACATGATGTTTCACTTGACTATATAATATAGTTTGATAGCTTAACGGACATAAATCGCAAATCTCTTGGCGAATGGGTTAGGGCCCCTACCGATTAGCTTTGGAGTGATAAGGTGTATTAGGACATTATAAATACACATGTTTTTATGTGACAAAAGATACTCTAGCTATATATTGTTTTGTTGGAATTGCTTATAATATAATCAAGCCTATGCCCTCCAAGTATTTTTTATATGAAAATGTCATATCTAGTGTAGTAGATGTCATTAACTTGTGAATTATTTGAAGCTCATCCGATGGATTTACCACTTTCTAAAGAATGGATGAACGTGCTTCCAAGAACCAGTCGTGTGTATGTACAAGGTGTTAGGGAATTTATTAAGTTTGCACAGAGTAAGATCTATGCCGATAATATACATTGTCCATGCACTCATTGCTTAACAAGAAAGCGATTTCCGTTGAAGATGTTGAGTTTCACTTGATCAAGTGGGGTATGGAAGATAGTCTGTAGGATTTGGGTCTACCATGGAGAAAATGGTTCTATTTCGGTCTCGAGATCACCGACGACAAGAGAAAATATAAATGTGGGCCGAATCCCATTCGCACGGTTTATGTTGGATAACTTGATTGATGATGCCTTGGCGTTCATCAATTTGAATGTAATGAAAGTATGGGTTTCGAGCGTAGGCAAGAAAAGCATGCCGATGTCCATGAAGATCAAGAGTATATTCGTTTAAAACTAGATGCTTCAAAACCTTTGTATCCCAATTGCAATAAGGATCACACTACTTTGTTTGCAATGATTGGTTTGCAGAATGTGAAAAGCCAATTTGGTTTATCTGGAAATAGTGTGACTGCGATACTACAATGGATGAAGGAATTGCTCCCCTTGCAGATAATTTGTTGCCCACAAGTTATCCATCTATGAAGAGTAGCTTACGAGGGTTAGGGATGAATTATAAGTCAATTCATGCTTGTAAGTATGATTGCATTTTGTATCGAAAAGAGTACGAATTTGAGAATAAATGTCCAGTATGCAGTGAACCACGTTTTGTGGGGAAAAAGGATCCGAATAAAAAGGGTTTACGAATGCACAAAGAACCGCAGAAAGTTTTGAAATACTTTCCCTTAGGGCGAGGTTGAAGCGACTTTACACCGCGGCCGTGGATATCGAGGCAATGACTTGGCATGCACGAGCAGAGCGGGGGGGCAATCTCATGAGACATCCTATTGACTCTACTATTTGGAAAACTGCTGATATTGCATACCCAGAGTTTGCTAATGAATCTCGCAATGTCCGGCTTGGATTAGCCACTGATGGTTTCAATCCATTTGGTAATTTAAGTACTAATCAAAGTGTTTGGCGGTGATTCTTGTCTTTGTATAATCTCCCTCCTCGTTGTGTATGCGAAAAGAGTTTTCTATGCTGTCACTATTAATCCCTGGCCCAAAAGCTCCAAGCGATGATATTGATGTGTTTCTAGCGCCGTTGATTGAAGAGTTGAATGTGTTATGGCTCGAAGGAGTGCAAGCATTCGATTCGAACAAGCACGAGCATTTCATACTGAAAGCTATGTTATTGTGGGCAATTCATGACTTGCCAGCTTACGGGACTCTATCTGGTTGCAATGTTCATGGTTACTTTGGATGCCCCATCTGTCGAGAGACCGGATCCGATTGGTTACCAGTTAGTCATAAAATTTGCTACCACAGCCATCGTAGATGGTTGCCGCGCTATCACAAATTTAGGAGGGATAAGAGTAATTTTATTTCCGATGGTGTCGAGGAAAGGTTAGCTCCGAAGAGACTATCAGGGTCTCAAATTGAAATCAAGGCTGCAAGTGTTGCTCATAACCTGACTGGTAAAAGCCCAAAGGTATTGGCCTTGAAACGCAAAAGGAGAGTCGATCCGAAGGATCCTAACAAAGTAAAGCCCTGGTCGAGAAGGTCACTAATGTACGACTTGCCATATTGGAAATCTCATTCGATCACGACATGTGATCGATGTCATGCATGCGAGAAAAAATATCATTGAGCACATTGTGAGCACATGCTTGCTGTGGAGTGCATTCAAAGGATGGTGAGAAGGCACGTGAGGATCTCGGGTAATGAAAATTAAGAAAAGCTTATGGTTGCAAAAGATCCTGAAGGCGGTAAAGCGTAATGCCCGATGCAAAGATTCACCTTAACAAAAGACGAAAGGGAGGTGTTTCTTAAAACATTACATGATCTAAAGGCGCCTCTGTAATACTCTTCTAATCTACGTAGGGTTGTGAATTTGATGTTCATGATCCGAGACAATGTAAGTCGTATGGCTGGCACATCATTATGCAATTGGTCCCATTACTATTAGGCATTGTTTTTCCAAACATAAGGAGCTTGAAGGGCTATTATGCGAGATAAGTTTATGCTTTAACCTTTTGTGTGCAAAAGTTGTCAATCAGCATATATCGTGACTAAAGCGGCGATTTTTGAAGCAACATGTGTCTTTGGAGAAGTATTTTCCACCCGGCCTTTTTTGATATTAGCGTCCACATGTTGGTACATTTATGCGATGAAGCTCTTATGTGTGGACTGTCGGATATCGATGGATGTATCCCTTGAGAGACTTATGAAATCCTTCAAAGACTACGTGAAGAATACTAGATATATTGGTGGATCAATTGCGGAGGCACATATTACGACGAAGCTTCTTTGTTCGCGAGAATATATGCCTAATCCGGTATTGGTAGTTTTAATCCTCATCGTGAACGCTTTGTTGATGATTTTGGCGAGTTCTTTGATGAAGGGGCTTTGGGGAATGGTAGGAGCGTGAAGCTTTCAAATCTTCAAGACGCAGCAAGTCGCCCGATTATGTTTTTGAAACTCACGAGCGTAGATGAATGGCGAGAGTAAGTGTTTGCGGTGAAAGTACCTTCAACAAATGAATATTGTAATTCCATTCACGATTACATAATATTAGTATGTTTGACCAATTCTTTGAATTGTAGGAAGTACAATTCCTTTCCACGTGACAAAAGAAGAAAAATTTGTTTCAAATTCAAGTTCGGACTTGAGGCTTTGGGTATCGAACGAGGTAATATTTTAAGCTACACTTGAATGTTAAACTAGCAATTTAAAAAATTCCATTACATGATGCTAATATCTCGTTTCCATCATCATTTATTCTGAATGGGTGATGTTACCTCAAGGCTCGCCCAACTTGCTAAAGGCCCGAGTTTTGTTACCAAACAATTTGATAGATATCGGGTGAAAGGTTTTGTATTCTCTGAATATGGTCGTGAGAACAGCGTCATGCGGAATCAAAATAGTGGAATCGCAATTAAAGCAATTACAACTTGTGTATCGATTGCTAAGGACAAAAATCGAAGCTAGTGGAGATGGTGTACTATGGAGTTATTCAACATATATCTGAACTAGATTATTCAACCTTTAGAGAGACGGTTTTGATTGTGATTGGAGTGCGGGTGGAGGACAAAGCGCTTGCATGGTGGACCGTGCCACGAAGATGGTTATGGTCGATCGACTAAATTGAAGAAGTAGGGGAAGCGTGAAGGATGAACCATTTGTTTGTGCTTTTCAAAACATAAAACAAGTGTTTTATTCAAAGTGTATTGACAACGATCAATGGTCGGTTGTTCTTCATACAATCAAGCGATTAACAGATCAAGTAGACGCTTTGGAAGCCCCTGCGATTACCAATGCCTCACGGATGACAATCCAAATTTGTGTGATTTATTAGATTATCTAGATGCGTAGATCTACATGTATAGTTCTTGTTTTTCGATGGACAATATTGTCATTCTTTTAAATGTAGATTTACACAAATTATTTTTATTTTGTATAATTTTTGTTTTGTCTTTTTGCATATTAGATCCTAAACATGTTATTATCATGATTGTTACAATGTATTTAGTCAACCATTTATACTTATATTGACGTGACGGTTAATTTAGATTCATGTTAGTAACCCACTTACAAAGATTTAATTTTTGTGCAGGTAATGGCCAGTCCATCGAGGCCTGTTATGCGTAAAAAGGAGATTGAGTTTGACTTGTTGGGAAATCCTATTGGTAATAAGAAATTGCTAACGGGCCGTATTCGAGCACTGTTGAGGTGCAACGTTGGCCTTCTCTATGACGATTGGAGGCATGTGCCTCCCGAGGTGAAAGATAGTCTATGGAAATCTCTCCTAATTGATTTTGATCTTGATCCAGCTCAGAAGGAGCGTATATTTCGTCAAGCAACTCTAAATTTGTCAAACACAATTTTTTATTGAAGTACATATGGTGTTATTAATGAAGTACTTAAATATTATATGTTTATGCAATAATATTATTGTTTGAGTATATTTAAATGTTTATGAAGTACTTGTAATCGTAATGAAGTACATGTATTGTTCTGGTTTAGGCAGGAGAACAATACAAGAGTTGGAAGAATCACCTCCGAGCCCGTACCTTCGGGGAGAATGCAACAACTCCCGAAGAAATCTTGAAATTCAAAGATAATCCTCCGAAAAATGAGTTGGTTCCGGTCGCTGAATGGAATCAATTTATTGAGATTGAGTCTACTGAGAAGAAGCTGAAACAAAGGGCTCAAGGCAAAGCAAATAGGGCTAAGAAGACTGATGTGCATTTCCTTGGTTCTAAGTCATACGCCGAAGTATCTGCAGAGTGGACGGTATGCCTATGACTTGACCAATTTAAACTTTATACCAATCTCGACTTGATTCACTCTTAAAGAATATTGTGCATCAATATATTGTAGACATTAAGCCTGTTATGTTATATTTTCGATTTCTGATTAAATCTTTTCCTGATGATTTGTAGGAGCGA
Organism: Jasminum sambac; assembly: GCA_018223645.1. NCBI lineage: Eukaryota > Viridiplantae > Streptophyta > Magnoliopsida > Lamiales > Oleaceae > Jasminum > Jasminum sambac. Next base: position 34,841,009 of record CP073648.1, read on the forward strand.
TTACAAGGTACTGATGATGAGGGTCAACCTTCTACTCGCAGCAATCTCTACTTACATGCTCGAAAAACAAAGGATGGATATCGCCAAGAGTTCGCTGAAACTGCTGTGAGTAAATTTCTAAACTTATAATCCGATAGTAACCCGTTTATTGAAAGTGGAACTTGTATATATGTTGGTTTAGCTATATATGCTCGATAATTACTTATAATCTGATGGATATCTCAACTTGTTAATCTATAGCTTATGGTTTAGCTAGCTAGGTTAACCAAATATGTGTTTCAATTCGTAAATTATAGACGTGTGGCCGGCATTAGAAATTAGGGAGAACACTAGTGGCTAAATCATGATAATCAATTAATTAAATTATTCCCCAACAAAGTTTAAAAACGTATATTGGAAATGACATATGGGCATGTTTGATAGATATGATAGAGAAATGATATTTAAATATGTAGTTAAAAAGTAAAATATTTGTTTCAATTAGCGGTAATATCATTTTGTTCTAAGTCAAAATGTGTGATTCTACTTGATATTTTGAGAACGTTTCTTTGATGTACCTATGAGTATCCATCAAAAGATCTGTGAAATGGATGTTATATTGGTTGCTAGAGTTTGCTAAATGTTCCAAGTTCACACTAAAATTGTGATTGAAATATGGTCGTTAGATTATAGTGTAGTAGATTTTGAAAAGTTTCATTTGATGTTTGCGGGCAATTCAAAGTTTAGCGATAATTCTATAAAGGATTTGGCAATTTAGTATCTACTTAGACAAAGTATAGTGGCAATCGTGTTCTCAACGTTAGCCTACTTATAAAATACAAACTCCTCGACTGGCTTAAGGATGAAAATCTAATTTAAAAATTAAGGAGCCGTTCTCTTTTCAAATCTGTAATTTCAGTATGTGTATGTAAATGTTATATTGGAATATTATGACAACATGATCCATTATGTTATTGACTCTTTCGCAGGCCAAAATTGCTGAGTTACAGGATAGTCAAGGAGGAGATTCAAGTTCAAAAGATATCGAAAATGATCCCTTGAGTCAAGTTTTCGGGAGGGACAAAAGTGGGCGTACTCGTGGAGTGGGGTCCAAGGTGCCAATGACTAAGTTTAAAGCCACGCAGCCGGTGGTGTCTGAGATTGGTAGACTTAGGCGTGAAGTCAAGGACCATGGTTCTCTGTTACAAACCATCGTCTCTCAAATGAAGGACCAGAGCACCATGTTACAAACCTTAGTTAAGGGTCGTCCCAGTTCAAATCCGGAGGTTCATTCGCCTGGTAGTGGCCACAGCGCTTCCAAGAAAGGTACTCCACTTGGAGAAGGTTCATCCAGCCAGTCTATGAATGCGGACTACTCTCCATTGCCGGCACACAAAGGGTATTATTTTCTTAGAGACTTGCGCAATGAAAATAATATTGCAATGGTAAGACTTGAGTCCGTCACGCCTGGTACTGTTGTTCACGGTCGTAAACTTAAATGCCCTGAAGCAAAGGTAAATATCGAGTATATCTATCCGGGCTTTGAGAATGAACCTGTGTATCTTGGCAAACAAGGAGGTGCGGAGTGTTTGGCAGATATTGGTAATGGTTCGTTTATTGCGTGGCCGACATACTTGTTGAAGGAGATGATGTAGCTCTCTCCTTTTGATCATCAACTATGTTTGTTAACTTATGGAGAAATGGTGTGTGCGTGTGTTTTAGTACTTTGTTTGATACTTAGTAATGTTTCTTATGGTTTCTAGTTTGGTCATGGTATTTAATTAGTGAATGTTATTTCAAATGTGGTTTCAATGCTTATGTTTCTTATGGTTTGTAATAGACGGATTTGGAACACATTCGAATGAATTTGTGAAATGGTGTTTTCATTTTGGTTGATGGTGGTGTGAATAGATATCTTGATTTGGTGATGCGTTGTACGTGATGAATTTGTGATATGGTGTGTATATATATAGATATGGTGGTGATTGATGAAGATGGTAGTGAATTGGTGTGTATATGGATTAGTTTGTGATTGATGAAGATGGTAGTGAATTGGTGTGTATATGGATTAGTTTGTGATTGATGAAGATGGTAGTGATTGGTGTGTATATAGATGAATTTGTGATTGATGATTTTGTGATATGGTAGTGATTGATATGGTGGTTTTAGGAGAGATTGATGAAGATTGGTTTGGGTGTACCAAGCTACGAGTGAATTCACAAATTGTGTGCTGGTTGAACAAATTTGTCACGGTTTTAAACCGTGACAAATTTTGTTATTTCACTATTCGCGGCCACAATTTGTCACGGTTTTAAACCGTGACGAATTCGTCACGGTTTTAAACCGTGACAAATTAGTCACGGTTTTAAACCGTGACAAACAAGTTGCGACGATGTTTTTTGTCACGGTTTTAAACCGTGACAAATTGTGATTGTCACAGTTTAAAACCGTGACAAATGGCGAGATATGGTGTAGTGATAAGAACTGTAACTATAGCCATCCAAATTCCAAATATAATTCTCAAAAACAAACTAAAAGCACTAGTACAGAAAGGGTTTAGAGTGGTGGTTGTTTTGGTGAAAGGGTGGCGGATAATTGGATGCTACCCAAAATGGCGACACTCAATGTCATCATAAGGGTGGCGGTTCAAAAAACGTCACCCAAAAAAGAAAGCGTGGCGGTTGTTTTTTAAGAACAACCCCCACCCTATATATATATATATATATATATATATATATATATATTAAAAATATTATGGACTTCGGGTGGCGGTTGTTGACAAACAACCGCCACCCAAAGTTCTTTTTTAATTAATTAAGGTGGCGGTTGTTTATTCAACAACTGCCACCCCTTTTTTTTTAATTTAATAATTGTCTGGGTGGCAGTTGTTTATTCAACACCCGCCACCCGTTATTCCATTTTTTTTAATTTAATGATTGTTTGGGTGGCGGTTTCTATGTCACAACCGCCACCTCATATCAATTTTTTTTTTTTTTGCATAATACCCATTGCATGTACTGATAAAATGTACATGTTAAATCACCTATACCAAACACAAGAACCTGCAATTCCACCAACAGCAATACCATTCACAAAGAACCTGCAATTGCACTACCAGCAATACCATTCATGACTACATGCCTCAACTTAGGCATACACCAGCTATAGCAGATACATAACTCCGTTGGAACTGCAGAACTAAGATATGTGCAACGCAAAGGATGCAAATTATTAGCCGCAACACCAACTAACAAATGAAGTAAAGACAACCTAATGAAACAAGTAGAAGCAACTCCAGCACAACAATACAAATACACAACTCCAGCACAAGTCCATGACTATATAAATGTACATATGACCACAATGCACGAGAACATAATAAAACTAGAAGGAAAATGAATTTAAACCTATACATGATCATTTCATAACTTCTCGAAAGAATTCAACCCAAAGTTCTCATACCTAATCGATGTTTTTCTGAGAATACTCTTCGACTCCATGTACCTATAGTGAAATGAAAGATAATCAGTTATATATATACCCAATAAAGTACTGAATGCGTAAATAATTAACCAATCTATATTTTACAGTGACACACCATTTGTAGATCATCGCCTTGATCATATCGTATCATTATATCATTCATATTTTTCATAACACAGTAACCACACTCATCACCTCCTGGTTGCTGCACACACTATAATTTGTACGTAACAACAAAATAAAAATAGTCATTAACCAAAAAAAAAATCTATTTTGAAAGAAATCCATATATCTTCCAAATAGAAATGAACGAAAGTATTAAAAAATAACTTTTGTTGTTAAAAGTTATATATATATACATACCGGAAGTATTTTCCATTGAACACTACTTCGTCGTACACCCATTTTGTCCTACATCACTCTGAAAGCCCTAAAAATTTAAATTATATGAACAATATTAATATATAAGAAGCGATCTAAACTCAAACTTATCATACAAATCAATAAATAAAATGAAAGTCATTCGATATTCGCTTACACGGTTATGAGCAACTTGATAACCAAATTTCTCTTCTGATTAGCCAATGAATCCATTACGTATACTGGTATTGGTGAGGGCTCAATGACAAGTAATAACCAGTGGTGACTAACAAATGTGACAGTTAGCTTTTTAATAACATATGTATGAATTTCGAACTTATAACATTGGATGTATTTAAGTGTGAGTGATCTTACTCTGGGTGGTACGGAGCCAAAATATATTTCTTGTCACTTAAATTGTATACCACATCATTAATGTAGCGTGACGCCTCCATATGTTGAGATCTAATCATAACTACAGCTATTAGCGACGGATTCATGAAACCAAATGGTATTTCATACAGCTAGCAGTTCCGATGAATGTACCTATTACATAAAATATGAATTTAGAAGTGTATTGAAAACCGAAAAGTAAAAGAGTCATGTAATTTCAAAGTGGAATTGAAGTCTTACAATTGAAATACTTCTAAAATCGGAGCACTAAACTATTTCATTGCCATGAATTTGGTGACATCAGTGGTAGTAATAAAAATTTCGGTGTCAGATGATCTAGGAAATAAGTCATCGAGCGGGACCTCCAACATATCATTACCAACAGCATCATATTGATCAAATCAACCAATAGCTTGCAAGAGTTAGGAAGACGTTGGTACGTTGCTTCATCAACGAGATTGCGTTGTGCTGTTGCTGACATAGCAAAACTTGGAGGTTTCTTCTGTTTATTGGCTCGTTTCTTCTTCTTACGTACAGTAATATCCTACAACAGTAAAGCAGTCATTACAGCGTGACATTAAAGGATTCTAAAGTATTAACTACTATAAATGCTATTACGTAAATTTCAAACAAATAAATTAGTAAAAAGCTACTAGAAATTGTATATTAACTTACATTTTCCAAGTGAACTTGGCTTTTAGGCCACTGAACAAAACTTCCCATGGCATCCCCTAACACCACTAAGTCTTCTTGAACTGGCGTGGGAAGAGGCAACTCGCTGTATTGTTCAACAACCATATCAATCCGTACCTTGACATTTCCTTCAATGAGTTGGCAACCATGCACAACCGTGTCTTCTATAATAGGGTAGCAAATCCCTTGTGCTACATGTTGTATCTAGCCTTCATGTAGTATGGACAGTATACAATCAATAATTTCCCGTTGGTCCCAAAAATTGTCAAGCAACAATTAATGTTTGCTCCTACAATGATTGTGAAGCTGATTATCTATAGTATTTTAAAAATAAATAAAATTAGCTGATTATTAATAGTATTGTAAAAGTAAATAATTTTTTTAAAATACCATAATTGCGATGAATGGATCTGGTGCACCTGAGACATGAAAAACACTGCTATTACTCGCATGTCTAGTATTTTCCATCATTGCTCCCATCCCAGCAGGTACTTGGATACCTAGTTGAATGAGGGTATCAACAATTCTCTACTGAACCCCATTATCAAATTCGGCATTCAGTTGACTTTGGACCTCCCGTGCAACCCGACTGTCTAAATCATCTCGATTGAAATTGCGTTTCTTCGATTGTTCAGACGGTTTTCCAAAAACTGCGCTCACACCACCTACGTATCCACCGAATGTCCTCAGGCGGCCCAGATGATCCTCTTTTCCTAAAGCTGTTGAAAGTATGTCGTGTTGCCTGGTCAGGACAAATGTTCCCTCTTCAACTTCTTTAGATTTATCCACCTGTTCCGATCAAATGAAAATTAAGTGTTTGTAATTACCATTGGTTAAATTATGAACCGTATGCATAATTGGAAAGAAATACTCACAATCTTGTCATAAACATCTTTAATACCATGGGGATATATCAAAGTTCAGTCCGGACGAACTTGTAATCTTGCCCATAAGTAATCCCAAGAACGATCACTGTGTAAAATAGAATCGCTAACAGACCCACAAGAGGATAGATGCCCTAAAGGGTCATTATGTGCCTATACCTCCTTCATCCCCACGTAGCTTGCGGATCCCATGTGATAGGGATACTTTTTATGTGACTGGCTCTCCTTTGCCTTCTCACTTATATCATTTGAGAAATTAATATATATTGTTGATCAATGTGGAGGGCACAACTCTCATGAGCCCCGTATCCAAATTTGATTTTAGAGAAAAAAAGAAAGGAAAATAGTGATTGCATAGTTAATTGTAATAACTAGAGAAGTATACTTAGAATTTTTTACTCATCACGGTTTCTTTGAATTGCTCCCAATTTTCAACGGTAATGAAGTTATAAACATCCATTGGGGTGTCAGCTCTTTTTTCCTTTTCGCGTATCCACTTGTTCATGAGCTTATTCTTAAAATTTCTCATTCGTGATGCAGCTTGTGAAATAACTTTCTTCTTAAGTTTATCATCCTTCAAATTGCAAGTTGTCTACAATATTAACAAAATTCGACTGTTAACCTTACTAATAAGAAAATAAGTGTTAACCAAAGCACACAATTACAATTTGCATTTTATTACCTTAATGTCTTCCCAAATTGTATCCTTTAGGCCGCGTTCCACATGTCTCTAATCACCATAATTTATATTTACCTTTAAGCGCGCAACTACACCAATATAATGTCAAAACCTCGTGCCATATCTCCCCTTCGGTGGATATAGGTCATCAAAATCATCATCTGTCAAATGAATACTCTTTCCCTTCCACTTCGACATGGTCGTTAGCCCTCTCGACCGTCTGGTGCTACTGTCAGCACACGGTTCTCCTGATGTTGATAAAGATCCAGAACCCGACATTATTGCGTCCTATTAGCACATACCTGGACATTTAAAAATATTAATAATCACGACAATAATAAATAAGAACCTTCAATGAATAAGAATGAAAAATATTGCAACCGTTGTAGCTAAAATAAGATATGGTGTGCAAATAAATTTAAATTGGAAATAAATAGTAATAGGATAAAATTTAAGTTACAACATCAGCCGATCATTCCACGTACTCTCCCTCTTGATGGTCCGAACGCAGGTAATTTGTTCCAGTGTTGTGTTCCTGAGGATTTGATATAGGCAATTCAGCTGAAAATGGAGGTGTTTCATCCGAGTGGTCATATTCATCTTCATCAACCACGTCACCGATCCCAACAATGCGCCTTTTCCCTTGGAGGACAACTGACCACTTTGCATCGCCCGGATCAGTTATGTAAAACACTTGCTTAGCCTGTGATGCAAGGATAAACAGATCATTCCGACTTCCAACTTGAGAAAAATCAACCCTACTGAAACCCAATTTGTCAATCGATGCACCCCGTGCATTGTCCACCAACTTGCATCGAAATACGCACATTTGAAAGTTCGTGTAATCAAAGTTCCCAAATTTTTTCAATGACACCGTAGTATGTATCAACCATATTATCAGTCGATACTGCCACCTGTGACACTCCACTGTTCTGCATCATGCTTTTATCATCTTGAGCTTTTGTATAAAATGTATACCCGTTAATCACATATCCATGATAAGAGGTCACACGCCATGCGTGTCCGTAAGCCAACCACTTCACCATCTCTTCAATCATTTCCAGCGCATGCGTCAACTGGTTCATTACTTTCTTTTTTGAACCATTTTGGGAAACAACGATTATGTTCACTAAGCAACCACCTTTCCCCTTTTGAAGGATTCTTCGTCCTTAAAACTGCCATGTGCTCATTGAAGTATGGTTGAACCAGAGCAAGATGATGCAAAACGAGAAGATAAGCTTTGGCTAAGTCTTCAATAGTGGGATCGATCGGCTTGCATCCAACAATGCCCTTACCGTCAAGCCTTCCCTCATGTGGAGATATAGGAATACCAATAGATTCGCCTGTTTCTAGGTAATCAGTACAAAATTCAATGACTTCTTCAGCAACATAACCTTCTATGATACCACACTCTGGTCTAAATCGATTTCTCACATATTCCTTCAGGATACCCATGAGCCGTTCAAATGGATACATATTGTGTAAGAATATAGCACCTAACTGCTTAATTTGTTGAACCATGTGAATAACCAAGTGCATGATAACATCGAAAAAGATGGTGGAAAAACATTTCAACCTTGACAGATGGTGACAATAACGTTTGCTTGTAGTCTATCTAACTCATCCGGATCAATAACTTTGCTGAATATTGCGTTGAAGAAAAAGCAAAGTTGTGTAATTATGCGCCTGACATTTTCAGACAGTATACCATGAATAGCGATCAGCAATAGTTGTGGCATCATAATATGAAAATCATGAGACTTCATCCCAACTAACTTCAAGTCCTTCATCGGCACAAACCATGTGATGTTTGATGAATAACCTGATGGAACTTTCACCCCTCTTAGACATTCACAAAAAATTTGTTTTTCTTTCTTAGATAGAGTGTAGCAAGCCGTTGGTAGGAATGGGCGCTTCCCCGCCTCTTCAGTAGGTGCTAGCTCCAGCTGTATTCCCAAATCCACCATGTTCTTTCTAGCATTGATGGAATGTTTCTTCTTCCGTGGAATGTTTAGCAACGTCCCGATGATATTTTCGCAAACATTCTTCTCTACGTGCATGAAATCAATACAATGTCTCACCTCTAAATACTTCCAATAAGGTAATTCCCAAAGATCGATCTCTTCTTCCATATACTCTTTTTAGTCTGTTTAAAAGCCTTATCGAATCCATCTGAAAATCTTTAACTCGTTTGAAAACTTCTTCCCCAAACAACGGCAATCGTGTGACCCGGTTCTCCATTTTCCCATTGAAATCATCTTTATTTCTTCGGTATCTATGATTTTTCGGAAGATAAGCCCGACTATCCATGTACACATGTTTCTTGCAATTATTCAAATATAGGCTATAAGTGGTATCTTCGCACACGAGACATGCCTTGCCACATATGATTGTGTAACCCGACAAATTAACAAAAGCTGGAAGATCATTTATGTTCTAAATAGCATTGCACGTAAATTAAAATACTCCTGACGATTAGCATCAAACACCTCCACACCCTCATCCCACAATCTCCTTAGATCATCAATTAGCGGTGCTAAATACACATCGATGTCATTGCCGTGTTATTTCGAAACTGATATTAGCAATGACATCATCATGTATTTGTGCTTCATACATAGCCAGGGATGGAGATTATAGATCACCAAAAGTACCAGCCAAACGCTATGCCGACTGCTCATGTCGCCGCGTGGATTCATTCCATCTGTACATAATCGGAGACAGAGATTCCTATCTTCATCCCCAAAATCTTGAAATCGGCAATTGAAATTGCACCATTCAGGGGAATCAACCAGATGCCTTAGTTTTCCATCTTTTTTCCTCCATTCTGCATGCCACAACAATTTAGCTGCATCATCTGCATTTGCAAACAATCGCTTAAACCTTGGAATGACGGGTAAATACCATAATACCTTTGCTGGAGGACCATTCTTACCCGCGCAATTATCATTGGGGTTTTTTTTCTTATAACTTGATACCCCACACTTCGGACACACATGCAAATCTCTGTACTCATTCCGATACAATACGCAATCATTCGGACAAGCGTCTATCTTTTCAATCTCCATACCCAATGGGCATAACATCTTCTTTGCCTTGTGCGTTGAGCTAGGCAACTCATTATGATCCGGAAGCATATCTACTAAAAGCTCCAATAACGCCGTGAAACTCCGATCACTCCACGCACTTTTCGCTTTCAAGCTTAACAATTTGAACACAGCTGATAAGTTGTTTTATTTTACACAACCAGGATACAAAGGTTTTTCAGAATCGGCGAACAATTTATCAAAGTCATGGGGCCTGTCAACGAAGTCATCTTGCACATCATGCAAGATTTCATCTAAACGATCATGCTCTACATTCATATCTATATTTTCCCCATGACCGTCATTCTCCTTGCCCAATTGATTTCACTTTGCCCACCATCGTTGCCACCATTACTCGTACTAGACACTATTTGCTCACCATGCCAAAACTAACACGTGCAATCGATCTTAAACCCATTTTTAAACAAATGGATTCTCACTTCCGCAGCGGTGCCATAACCAACAGTATTATTGCATGCTAAACAAGGACAAACAATCTTATCCTTCTTATACTTCTTTCTGTCATCCTCAGTGCATTTCAAAAACTCAATAACTCTGTTTACATATTCAAGAGAAGTAGGATTTCCATACGTCCAACTCCGATCCATTTCGAACGACCTATAAAGTTATTTTTCCATAATTAACATGTAATAATATCATCAAAGATAGTCGTCTCGCTATTTTTCTCTTATTAAGCGTGTAATGCAAAAATATTCTAAATCAACCTTATAACTCCGTATTTAATCGAAAGGGTAGGGACCTAAACCATTCATCATTTATGTACGTAATATCAAACTGTGATTTTTTGTATAGAACCAGTATAGTATTTTACCGTAAATTTTGGCAATATCTCCCCTTAGTTTTCCTAAGTGTGCAATTCACGTAAAACGTAATTTACACTCGGAGAACAAAGGAGGATACTATTGAAATTAACGTAAATACTTAACTGCCTACACAAAATATTAAATTTAACAAAGTTCAATTTACACAGATCGATGACAAACTCTCCATTGGGAGAATTGAAAGATAATCGTGTGTATCTGAAACTGAGCAACGATGTGTGCACAGTTAATGACATACAAGATTATCTTCAAACGGTTTTCTAAACTCAATGCAGATGAAGTGTGGTGTAATACAATAAATAAAATCAACTGTAACAAAAGGATGGAGAAGTGATTCGACAATTTGAATTATTTACACCACAAAACTATTAGAATGACTATATTAATTAAAATGATATTAAATAATTCTATTCTCAAGCAAATTGCTATAATTTTAATAAATTATAGTCATTCTAATTATATAAATATAATGACTACGATATTGTTATTACTTTAATTTATTGAAATAATATTATTCTCATGCTCCTTTTTAATAAATTATATTTATATAAAATTAACATTAATTTATTTATTACATATTAAAATATAGTTCAACATAACTTATAAATATTGCATGCATTATTTTATCATAACTAGGTAGAATACTAATTGCTATAATTTTACTAAATTATAGTCATTCTAATTGTATAAATATAATAACTACGAAGTTGTTATTACTGTAATTTATTGAAATAATATTATTCTCATGCTCATTTTTAATGAATTATATTTATATAAAATTAATATTAATTTATTTATTACATATTAAAATGTAATTCAACATAATTTATAAATATTGCATGCATTATTTTTTCATACGTACGTAGAATACTAATTGCTATAATTTTAATAAATGATAATCATTCTAATTATATGAATATAATGACTATGAAATTGTTATTACTTTAATTTATTGAAATAATATTATTTTCATGCTCCTTTTTAATAAATTATATTTATATAAAATTAATATTAATTTATTTATTACATATTAAAATTTAGTTAACATAATTTATAAATATTGCATGCATTATTTTATCATACGTACATAGAATACAATTGCCACAATTTTACTAAATTATAGTAATTCTAATTATATAAATATAATGACTACGAAATTGTTATTACTTTAATTTATTGAAATAATATTATTCTCATGCTCCTTTTTAATGAATTATATTTATATAAAATTAATATTAATTTATTTATTACATATTAAAATGTAGTTCAGCAATAATTTATAAATATTGGTGGATTATTTTATCATACGTAGAATACTAATTAAATTAGGAACATATAAAAAATTAAATTTAATATTATTTCATAAAATATCAATTTTAATATCAATTTTAATAACTATATCAATAATTCATTTTTTTAATTTGTCTTATGAGTTATTTATAATTCCTCTAAAATTATTCAAAAAAATTACTTAACTAAGAGGGTGTTAGCACACATACATTAATACATTTTAATGTATTTTTTTAAAATTTTAAATTTGGTCAAACAAATCACATCAATCTATCTCTTCATTCATTAAATCTCAACCATTCAATTCCACTCATTCTCTCTCTTTCTACTCATAAAAATACATTAAAACTTATCCGCTAACGCACTCTAAATAATACTAACCAATCTAACTATCATAATACACTAATTCAACAATAATGTATATAAATCCCAAGTATATATCCATTGCAACAAATAACAGACGGAGATTTGGGGCAAAACACATCTAATGGCAACAAAATTGGAAGCAAATCCGATTTCAAGAAAATGCCTATAATTTGAGATGTTAAATTCCAACCTAAGAATACCCGAAATTGGAAGAAATAAATAGAGGAATAGAACATTACGTTAATTGTAGCTCCAACCAATGAAGAATTTGCAGCAAAATCCGCATGAAAGGATGGAAATTTAGCCAAATTTACGAGTTTTTCCCCTTGGAGATGAAGAACGAGCTGTTGGAATTCTGGTGGGGTGGTGGTTGTTGATACACAACCGCCATCCTAAATGCTCTTTTTTTTTTTTACCATTGAGTGGCGTTGTTTTTACAACCGCCACCCCGTTTTAGAGAAAAGTGGTGGTTGTTGATCCACAACCGCCACCCTAAATGCTTATAATTTTTTTCCTTAAAATTCAACTTAGGGTGGCGGATTTTAGTCCACAACCGCCACCATTTCTTCAATACCCAATTACAGGTGGCATTTTCATTAAAAACGTCACCCAATGTGCGTCTCCTAAAGTCAATTGTGTACTAGTGAAAGGAAATATTATTAAATTAAATGCTACAGCTACCAAACTAACCACGCTAAAAAGCTCTACTAACTTTTGTATAGTGAAGGGAATAATATGAATAATGATCTTTAAAATTTTATTATGAAATATAATCAACATATAAATATATTCTATAGAAATGACAATGTAAGTGATATAATTCAAAGACACCAACACCCTGTCCCTACCACATTCTCATTTAATTGAGGTTGAGCAAAGATAATATAAGAATTGTAAAAGAATGTGGACTCTGAGTTGCCATCCCGCCCCGCTAAAAAATTCTCATCCCCATCCACACCCAATCCTGATGGTGTAATGGAAAACTTTAATTATGTATTACTGATATTTGACATATTTTCTTAAACTTATCAAATTAGATCTTTATTTTAAATAATTTAAATTATATAAGATTTTTAATGTGGTTTATAAAAAAAATTTAATAAATTTTATGTTATCTTGATCAAATATTCAATGATTTTGCTATCACATTTAGATTAAGTTTGATAAGATAAATAAATTGAAATGTATATGCTTAATAATTAAAAAAGTTAATTGTTGATCCTCAAAAATTAAATAAAAACCAAATTTGAAAAAATTGGTATAAAATAATTTAAAATTATTTATTATAAAATCTAATGTCCATTGACATATATATATAAACACATTTTTTTAAAAAAAAATTTAATCTTATTGGAGGAATTGTAAAAAATAAAAGATAAAAAATTAAGCCACTATGCCGAATTTCGATAAATTTATACAAACACTATATTCGTAGTTTATTTAGTTTCCTATCGTTATTGTAAATCATGATTTTCAATATGATGTGATCTGTAATATTTGAAATTGTAACATGTAATTATATGTTATTTAAAATTGATTTTTTCGGAAAGTGTGAACACGTGAAAATAATTGTCCAACTTTAATATCACTAATTATAGGTTAAATTGCCACCGGCACCAACTTAAAATAAATATTATAGAAAATATAAAAACATGTGAGAATCGAACCAAAAACATGTTTTCAAAAAAATGCTGGTAAAAAAGAAAATTAAATTAATTAAGTACTAATAAGTAATTCAGCACTAATAAATTAAATTAGTAAAAAAGTAAATTAAATTAAATTAAATTAAATTAATTAAGCACTAATAATAATTAATTATCTCATTCTATAGTAAGATATAATTACACCCCAATGGTAGAAATCCAAAAATATTTTGGCGTTGATATCATTTTATTTTAAAATGTACAAAAAGGTAACTTAATTTTGGAAACACGTTTTTCTTCCCCTTAGCGACTTAATAAGATTCAAATTTTTTTTCATTTTTTAAATTAATTATATTTTTAATTTTTAGCGACTTAATTAAATTTGATTAACTATTCGTCCAATTTTTGTATCGATTTTTGTTGAATGAAAATGTGTCCAATTAAATCTTAGAAATATAATTAATATTTAATTTTTAGCTAATTAATTATAAAATGAATTTATTTTCGTGCTAAATAGGCGCAGTTTTTAATAATTTTTTGCTAATTCATTATAAAATGAATTATTTTTTATTTTTTAACAAGGATTTGTCCAAAATCATGTCCAATGAAATCAAAGTTGCAAATATTTTCTTCTATATAAATCTAATTTTAAAGATATTTTTTAATTTAAAAGATATTTTCCAATTTATAATATATCTTTCAGTTTTTAGATAAAATCTTGTCAACCTGTAGCAGTCTAAGTAATTTTTATTACTTTTTGTATGTTTTAAAAAAAATAACTATATTTTCCCCTTTTAGCAATACAATATCTAATTTTTTTTAACTTCTGTCTAATGAAATTGTGCCATTTTTCATCCACTGAAACCGACTCAATTAATCTTAGCAATATAACCAATTTAAATTAATTTCAATATAACTGATTTTAAAAATTTTTTATTTTTCGATAATTATTTCTAATATAGTTAGCTTAACGGCCACAATTTTAAGTATTGTATGATTAAAGGCATTTTTTAATTTAAAAGACGTGTTTCATTTTTCGGGAGCTCTTACCAATTCATAACAAACTAATTAATTATTTTTTTAATTCTTTTAATTAATTATAGTTTTAGTAATTTTATTAATTTTTATCCTTTGAAATTGGGTCAATTTTCATCCAATGAAACCGAGTCCAACTAAATTTAATAGGATAATTAATATTAATTAATTGCAATATAATTAATTTTTATTTTCTAATTATTTATGAAAACAATTAGTTATGTCTGAAATAGTTAGCTTAATGTCTACACTTTTAAGAGTTGCATGAATATCATTTAATAGGTAGTTTATAATTTAAAAGATTTCCTTTCATTTTTATGGAAATCTTGCCATTCATAACAATCTAGTGAATTTTAATTATTTTATGTTTTTTAAATTAATTATATTTTCCCTTCTAGCATATAATTAATTCTAATTAATCTCTGTTCATTGAAACCATGTGCAATTAATTCTTAATGATATGATTAATTTTAATTCATTGCAATATAAATAATTTTAATTAATTTTTATAGGAATAATTAATTATTTCAAAAATAATTCTATTAATACCTGTAGTTTTAAGAGTTGTATCAATCTAATTTTTAAGAAATCTTATAATTTAATAGATATATTGAAATTTAAAAGGCTTCTTCCATTTTTAGCAGACATTTTGCCACCTATAGCAATCCAATGAATTTTAATAATTTTTGTGGTTAATTATATTTTTCACCTTCAAAAATATATATAATTAATTTTGATTCGTTGTTTCCTCTAAAATCGCATCAAATTACTTCTTAGCAGTATAATTAATTTTAATTAATATCAATATAAATAATTTTGAATTTTTTAAAGATAAGTTTTTATAAAAAGAATTAATTATTTCTATAATAGTAGTTAGTATGATATCCGCAATTTTAAAAATTGTATGAATCTAATTTTAAATATATCCTATAATTTAAAAGATATAGATGTAGATTCAATTAATGCAAAAAAAAAAAAATTGGATTAATAGTACAATTGAACGATTAATTAAAAACTGATGCCACACTTTTCTTTTGATTTTCGTGTAAAAATTATACGCATTGTAACTTTTATACACCAATATATTAATCAATTTTTAGCTAATAAAATAAAAACTTTTCTTTTTCTAATATGTGTATATAGGAAAATGTTTGACCATTAATGATGATTGTTAATTAAGGAATCGAATGTTGATTTTAAAATTAAAATTTTTTTTAAAGATAATTTCTTATAAAAAGAATTAATTATTTCCATAATAATAGTTAGTATGATATCCGCAATTTTAAGAATTTTATGAATCTAATTTTAAATATATCCGATAATTTAAAAGATGTAGATGTAGATTCAATTAGTGCAAAAAAATTGGATTAATAGTACAATTGAACGATTAATAAAAAACGATGCCACACTTTTCTTTTTGATTTTTGTGTAAAAATTATACACATTGCAACTTCTGTACACCAATATATTAATCAATTTTTGGCCAATAAAATAAAAAATTTGCTTTTTCTGATATGTATATGTAGGAAAATTTTTGACCATTAATGATGATTGTTAATTAAGGAATTGAATGTTGATTTTAAAATAAAAAACAAAAAGACGAAAAAGTGCTTGATTTTAGGCCCCAAAAAGGCTGCTTTCTAAAATATATATAGATGTAGTTAATGAATCCTACTTCAATGAGAAGAATTATTAAATTAATTAGCTAAAAATACCCATCGCTAAATAATTATAAATCAAAATGTATTGAAAATCTTATAGATTTGAGATTACTAGAAAAATATACGATATTTAACTAAATCTTATAGATATATTAAAAAAAACTAAATCTTATAGATATCGTTAATCTCAAGAAATTAGAAGTAATTATCTAATAGAATCTATCTAAAGGTTTTTTAAATAATTAGAAATAATATAGATTATTTTACCTTTGAAAATTAATCCAAAATCAGATGATAGTTATATTCAATTATGTATTTTTGAGTCCCATAATCGTCCATCAAATACGATGGTGAACGAGGCGCTCATATCCATTGGTTTTAAGGGTGAGTTCTCAGTCTCTACATTAATTGGCATACATATACTTGTCAATTTTGGTTTAGAGGAGGATTATGCTCGCCTATTTCTGCCTCCTGTTTGGTACATTAAAAGTTCCCCTATAAGAATGCCTAAGTATACTGTTGATTTTGATCCTAGGTAGTCATCTATTGTCCCTATGTGGATTGCACTCCCCAACCTCCCATTGGTCTTTTTTGATAAAGCAATCCTCTTCTCGATTGCTGTGGTGATGGGGTGGCCTTTGAAAATTGATGAGCCAACATGGGCTAAGACTCGTCGTAGTGTTGCTAGGGTGTGTGTCGAAATTGACATCCAAAAACCGAGAACTGGACATATACGTGTGGGTAATGATGACTATGAGGTGTGGCAACTGATATTATATGAAGATGATACAAAGAATGGCCCATTTGTTCTTGTGATTATTGTCATCACCTTGGTCACGAGAATTCCTAGTGCTACTTGATAAAGGAGAATAATTTGCCTGTTAAACTTGCTGCTCGAAAGGAATCTACCCCAGTGGTTGCTCCCCAATGGGTACTAAGGGAAAAAAGGCCTCATGAAGTTCCACAACCTAACCCACCTCCGCTGACAGAAACTCCTCAGTTGGTTTCCAATTCTGCAGCTCCTCCTATTAACCATGAGATCCCATCAGTCGATAAGGGTAAAAAGCCTGATGATTCTCCTAAGGATATACCTAGCTTGAACGCTTCTCTTGCGGGCCCTTCTATCTCTCATACTCCTTGTTACTCCTCAAATCAAGATTGGGCTTTAGTAAATGATATAATAGATTATTGGGCCTCGACTAGGTCTGTAATATCCCGTCCGTTTATGCATGTGATTTATGATGTTATGTATGATCGTGAGGTGGTGAATATGTGTTTGGACCCTTGGTGACTTCGTGGTGATGCTATGTATGGTATTAAGTGTCGAAACGGCCTCCCGAGTGGCTAACGGGGCCGCTACAAAATTCTGCAGGATCGAGTTTTACGGCCGTACGTTGATGGGTTACGGCCGTAATTATCTGGTTACGGCCGTAAGTGAGATAGTTACGGCCGTAAGTTTTGAAATGAGGAAATGTGCCAAAATTTACAGAGAGGTAATTACGGCCGTATGATTTCGAGATACGGCCGTATTATATGGGTTACGGCCGTAAGGGTTATGGATTACGGCCGTAATTATTGAAGGGTGAGATGCATGGATTTACAGAGACTTTATTACGGTCGTATGTTCTTTGAGTACGGCCGTATCGTAAGGTTACGGCCGTAAGTTTCATGGGTTACGGCCGTAAATGTGGGAGTTACCGCCGTAAAAGATAGAGTTACGGCCGTAATTTTAAGTCGGCAGAAACTGTTGGATTGGGTTTTAACACGTTGGCTTGGGGTTTTTCCATCATTTTCGACCCCCAACTCCCCAAAACCCTAGAGAAGAAGTTCAAGAGTGATTTTAAGACTTTGGCTTGGTATTTGGCTTGTGGATCATTGCTCCAATCCTAGTTACTATCTTGGAAGCAAGAGGAAGGAAGGAAGAGAAGAGGGAAGGGAGAAGAGGAATCATCCAACCAATCTCCTAACTTGGTTTCTTGTTCTTTGAGGTAGGTTTGAGATAGAATATCTATGTAGGAGGTAAGTAGAGACATGAATGATCCTTAGATAGCTATGTATGCAAGTCTCTTTGGCTAATTTCCTAGTTTTGGTGAGGTAGGACATGGTTAGCTTGTTAGGGGGATTTCCTAGGGTTAGGTGCTTCCTAACCTTAGTTCATGATATGCTTATGTTGTTGCCAAATGCTATGCTATGAATGTCTCGTCCATGTGTACTCATATGTCATGCGTGATTGGATTGGATTGCCTATCATGTGTTGCGTTAATGTTATGTTTTCGGCCAAATATGGGGGACCTACGCCCCAACGAATGATACGTCGGTCGAATGGGGGACCTACGCCCCAATAACCGATAGTATGGCCTCACGGGGGACCTACGCCCCGATGATGTTACGAGGCCGGCCAAATGTTTAAAATGGCGCCAATGCTAACACATGATTCGCAATGGGCCCGGAAGTGATATGTGATGTTCATGTGCATTGTGTCTCTTCCTACTGAGTCTTTATGACTCACGTGTGTTCTTTCTTATGTTTTAGATGATGCTGCGAGTAGGAGGCAGGCTGGAGGTGGCGCTGGATCCTCTCACGCGTGAGCTCGTCGACGTGTAGAAACGGGAAGGAAAAAGATTTTGGGGTCATGTGTATACAAAAGCACTCTTTTGCAATCTCTTTTGTAATATAACCTTTGGAGCTATCACGTTAGATATATATATGCAAATTATCGTTTTGGGGTTTTCGTAAAACGTTTGTAAATGTGTTAGCTCGGTGACGTCACGCAGGTAACGCCCTTCCTAGTACGATGCCGCTGGACGTACTGGGGCGGGTGTTACAGCAGTGGTATCAGAGCAATTACTTCCCTAATCTCCGCACGTTGAAGGATTTCTATGCCCCTCCAAGGTATTGTATATGTCATATGAGTTTGCATGAGATTGAGTTGCCTTGCGTTCTGCCTGGGATATGATGTTATGAGAGTTATATGTTAGGGTTAGATAATCGATGCGGTATTTTTTTCCTTTTGTCTTCTGGATGATAGATGGCAGATGATCAGGCAGCTACTATAGAGAGGCTTACGCGATTGGTTGAGCAGCAATCGCAGATGATGCAACAGATGATGCAGAATTCGAATAACCACAGTGTTGGTGGTAGCAATACGGTGGCTACTTCCGGAGGGGATAAGGCGAAGGAAGATCGAGATAGGGAGATGGCTACAGATCGGTTCCGACGGTTGAACCCTCCAGTCTTTGAGGATGCTAGGGACCCAATTGATGCCGAGGCGGCCACGCATTTATTGAGAGGATGTTTGAGTATGCACATATTCGAATCGGCGGGTGAAGCTGCTACTTTTATGCTTAGGGGCTCGGCCGGTTTTTGGTGGGACTTGATCAAGAGGGAAGAGACGGCGGATGGTGCGATATGGGTAGTGACTTGGGCTGACTTTTGTGCGCGTTTTCGTGCCAAGTATTTCTCGGAGGCTGCGAAGAATGAGAAATCGAATGAGTTTATTCGATTCTGTGCCAGGGAATATGGCGGTGATGGCTTATGGGAAGAAGTTTGAGGAGTTGGCTCGCTTTGCTACTTATATGGTTGATACGCTTAGCCGGAAGATAGCTCGGTTTGTTATGGATCGAAACCGAGTTGGCTCGTGATGTGCGGTTGGCGAGTGTTTCGACCACGAGTTATGCGGAGACATTGAACGAGCTTATGTAGCCGAGAAGGCGGAAGCTAGAATTGTGCAAGCTCGTCTAGGTCGAGGCCAACCAATTCAGGCGGCTCAATCGACCCAAGGCTCGGCTCAATCTGCTCAAGGTTCTTCGGCTGGTAACCGGGGACGAGGTTCAAACTTTCGGGGCCGAGGCAGGGGTTCGAATTACAATCCGAATTACAAGAGGCCTGCGGATACTACTTCTTCATCTCAATCTTCGGCGAAGAAGGGACCGGGTTCTCCGTCCCCAACGCAGTGCTCGACATGTGGGAAGGTTCATACGGGGCGATGTTATTTCGGTACGGACCGATGTTACGGGTGTGGGAAGGAAGGGCACATTGTTCGGAATTGCCCGGAGGCGAAGAATCAAGCATCCCAGTCTCAGGCGCGTCCGGCAGGACGGGTATTTGCTATAGCTCAATCCGATGTTCCGGAGAGAGCTGATGTGATTGTAGGTACCGTTTATATTTCTACTACTCCCGCATATTCATTGTTTGATTCTGGAGCTACGCATTCATTTATATCCATGTCGTATGCCCGTCGGTTAGTAATGAGTCCAATACCTTTACGGTCTCCTATGGATGTCATTGGACCTACGGGGTTGAATCAGTGTGCTGTGTGGTATTATCCGTCTGTTATGGTGCAAGTTAGGGAGTGTGAGACGTTAGCTAATCTCATTGCCTTGGAAGTTAAAGATTTTGATGTTATTTTCGGAATGGATTGGCTAACGCAACATGGCATAGTTTTGGATTGTTCTAAGCGTGCTCTTAAGTTTCCAGATGGTGAGGTTGTTTCATTCCCTAGGTTGGAACGGTCGACTAGGGTTGTTATCTCCTCGATGAAGGCTCGGAAACTCATTGAGCATGGGTGTAGTGCATACGTGGTGAGGATGTATAGTATGGATCTGAAGGAAGTTAAGACACCATCATCGGTTCGGTGGTATGTGAGTTTCTTGATGTCTTCCCGACGATCTTGAAGGGTTACCACCAACTCGAGAAGTAGAGTTCCCTATTGAAGTTGTCACCGAACACTTCCGATCTCTAAGACTTCAGATCGTATGGCTCGGTCGAGTTGAAAGAACTCCGAACGCAATTGGATGATTTGATGCGAAAGGATTCATTCGACCGAGTACTTCGCCTTAGGGGTGCTCGGTCTTGTTTGTTAAGAAAAAGGACGGCTCGATGCGGCTTTGTATGGATTAAGGAGTTGAACAAGGTGGCGATCAAGAATAAGTACACCGTTACCCGTATTGATGAGTTATTGGATCAACTTCGGGATTCGGCGGTTTACTCGAAGATTGACTTACGGTCCGGGTATCATCAGGTGAAGGTTAAGGAAGATGACATTTCAAAGTCGGCGTTTAGTACTCGATATGGGCACTTTGAGTTTCTCGTTATGCCCTTTGGGTAGCGAATGCCGGCGATTTTCATGGATCTCATGAATCGGGTCTTCAAGCCGTACTTAGACAAGTTTGTGATTGTCTTCATTGGCGATATCTTGATCTACTCCAAGACTCGAGAGAAGCACGGCGGCATCTTGGATTGTTTTACAAACACTTCGGGAAGAGAAGTTGTATGCGAAGTTTTCGAAGTGTGACTTTTGGGTGGAACAAGTGGTGTTTCTTGGTCATGTCGTGGGAAAAGAAGGCATTTCTGTAGACCCTAGTAAGATTGATGCGGTGCTCCAGTGGCCACAACCGACTACTCCCACTGAAGTACGTAGTTTTGTGGGTTTAGCAGGATACTATCGTCGTTTTGTGAAGGATTTCGCTAAGCTCGCGGTGCCTCTTACACACCTAACCCGAAAGAATGTACCTTTCCGGTGGACGGACGAGTGTGAACGTAGTTTTCAGGAGTTGAAAACTCGTCTCACAACGGCACCAGTGTTAGCAATCCCGGATGGCGTTAGTGTGTTTACGCTTTATAGTGATGCTTCTTATCAAGGACTCGGTTGTGTATTGATGCAGAATGAGAAAGTGATTGCGTATGCTTCCCGCCAACTGAAGAGTTATGAGCGTAATTATCCTACGCACAATTTGGAGCTAGCCGCGATCGTGTTTGCGTTGAAAATTTGGAGACACTATCTTTATGGGGTGAAATGTGAGATTTATACGGATCACAAGAGTTTGAAGTACTTCTTCACCCAGAAAGATCTCAACATGCGCCAACGCCGTTGGTTAGAGTTGGTGAAGGATTATGATTGTTCGATTCAATACCATCCCGGGAAAGCCAATGTGGTAGCCGATGCTTTAAGTCGGAAAGAGCCGAAACGACGACCTCGAGAGTTGCAAGGAGAGATGGAGAAGTTAGATTTAGAGATCCTGGAACAAGAAGAAGCCCGATTGGCGGCCATGACTCTTCGATCGACGTTGTTGGATCGGATTAAGGATGGGCAGGAAACTGATGATTGGGCAATCAAAAGGAAGAAGCGACTCATTGAGAAGCCAAGACCCGAATATCAAGTCTTGAATGGATTCTGAAATACAAAGACCGGTATTATGTCCCGATGACCAGATAGGCTCGAGCGAGAGATTTGTGACGAGGCACATATGGCGCCATATACACTTCATCCGGCTCCACCAAGATGTATAGGGAGATTCGGATGCTTTATTGGTGGCGAGAATGAAAGCGAGACATCGGAACATTTGTGGCAAAGTGTTTGATTTGCCAACAAGTGAAAGCCGAACATCGAGACCAGCGGGAACTCTCCAACCACTTCCAATTCGAATGGAAATGGAATGACATCACGATGGACTTCGTGAGTGGGTTTCCGCAGACGAGTAAAGGGTGTGATGCTATATGGGTTATCGTCGATCGACTCACAAAGTCCGCTCATTTCTTACCTATCAATATGGCGTTTAAGATGGAGCGATTAGCTTCGACTCTATGTACAAGAGATTGTTCGGTTACATGGCGTGCCGGCTACAATTGCCGGATCGTGACCCGAGGTACTTATCTCATTTACGGAAGGAGTTGCGGTTGGTGTTAGGGACGAAACTTCAATTGATGCGGCGTTTGATCCCCAAGCGGATGGACAATCGGAGAGGGCGATCCAAACATTAGAAGATATCTTTGCGTTCTTGTGCCTTGGAATTTTCGCGGTGTGGGATCGTTACCTTCCGTTGATTGAATTTGCGTACAACAGCGGTCACCATACTTCCATTGGGATGCCCCGTCTGAAGCGTTGTATGGGCGAAAGTGTAGGTCACCGTTACATTGGGGCGAGATCGGCGAGATGAAGGATATGCGGCCGAAATGATCCAAGATATGATTTCGGCGGTCGAGAAGATTAAAGGCGAATGAAAGCTTCAGGATCGCCCGGAAAAGTTATCTTGATACTAAATCGCCGTCCACTTGAATTGAAGTCGTGAAAAAGGTCTTCATTCAATTTCCCTATCAAGCGGCTTCTTGATTTGGTAAGCGAGGAAATTGGCGCCCGATATATTGGGCCGTATGAGATTCTTGAGAGAATCGGGGAGGTTGCTTATCGGTTGCAGTTGCCCACGCATATGGATCGTATCCATAATGTATTCCATGTCTCGACTCTGAGGAAGTATCTGCCAGATCCATCTCATGTGTTCTGGATCCTCCACTTGACATTCAACCGATTTGTCATTTGAGGAGAAACCAAGTGCAAATTATTGCTCGGAGCGAAACGCTATGAGGCAAGCAGATACCGTTGGTTCGTGGTCCTATGGAGGAGCGCAACCGTGGAAGAAGAAACGTGGGAACGAGAAGATGATATGAGGAATCATTATCCGGAACTCTTTACAGGTAACAATTTCGGGGACGAAATTTATTTAAGGGGGGTAGATTGTAATATCCCGTCCGTTTATGCATGTGATTTATGATGTTATGTATGATCGTGAGGTGGTGAATATGTGTTTGGACCCTTGGTGACTTCGTGGTGATGCTATGTATGGTCTTAAGTGTCGAACGGCCTCCCAGAGCGGCTAACGGGCCGCTACAAAATTCTGCAGGATCGAGTTTTACGGCCGTACGTTGATGGGTTACGGCCGTAATTATCTGGTTACGGCCGTAAGTGAGATAGTTACGGCCGTAAGTTTTGAAATGAGGAAATGTGCCAAAATTTACAGAGAGGTAATTACGGCCGTATGATTTCGAGATACGGCCGTATTATATGGGTTCTAGTAGGGTTATGGATTACGACCATAATTATTGAAGGGTGAGATGCATGGATTCTGAGACTTTATTACGGTCGTATGTTCTTTGAGTACGGCCGTATCGTAGGTTCTGACCGTAAGTTTCATGGAGTTACGGCCAGTAAATGTGGGAGTTCTACCGTAAAGATAGAGTTATGGCCGTAATTTTAAGTCGGCGGCGTTGGATTGGGTTTTAACACGTTGGCTTGGGGTTTTTCCATCATTTTCGACCCCCAACTCCCAAAACCCTAGAGAAGAAGTTCAAGAGTGATTTTAAGACTTTGGCTTGGTATTTGGCCTGTGGATCATTGCTCCAATCCTAGTTACTATCTTGGAAGGAAGACGAAGGAAGGAAGAGAAGAGGGAAGGGAGAAGAGGAATCATCCAACCAATCTCCTAACTTGGTTTCTTGTTCTTTGAGGTAGGTTTGAGATAGAATATCTATGTAGGAGGTAAGTGGAGACATGAATGATCCTTAGATAGCTATGTATGCAAGTCTCTTTGGCTAATTTCCTAGTTTTGGTGAGGTAGGACATGGTTAGCTTGTTAGGGGGATTTCCTAGGGTTAGGTGCTTCCTAACCTTAGTTCATGATATGCTTATGTTGTTGCCAAATGCTATGCTATGAATGTCTCGTCCATGTGTACTCATATGTCATGCGTGATTGGATTGGATTGCCTATCATGTGTTGCGTTAATGTTATGTTTTTCGGCCAAATATGGGGACCTCACGCCCAACGAATGATACGTCGGTCGAATGGGGGACCTACGCCCCAATAACCGATAGTATGGCCTCACGGGGGACCTACGCCCCGATGATGTTACGAGGCCGGCCAAATGTTTAAAATGGCGCCAATGCTAACACATGATTCGCAATGGGCCCGGAAGTGATATGTGATGTTCATGTGCATTGTGTCTCTTCCTACTGAGTCTTTATGACTCACGTGTGTTCTTTCTTATGTTTTAGATGATGCTGCGAGTAGGAGGCAGGCTGGAGGTGGCGCTGGATCCTCTCACGCGTGAGCTCGTCGACGTGTAGAAACGGGAAGGAAAAAGATTTTGGGGTCATGTGTATACAAAAGCACTCTTTTGCAATCTCTTTTGTAATATAACCTTTGGAGCTATCACGTTAGATATATATATGCAAATTATCGTTTTGGGGTTTTCGTAAAACGTTTGTAAATGTGTTAGCTCGGTGACGTCACGCAGGTAACGCCCTTCCTAGTACGATGCCGCTGGACGTACTGGGGCGGGTGTTACAAGGTCCACTCCACAGCTCGGCCCACCAAGGCCCATTACCACTTCTATATTGTAGTGACCACAATTTCTTCTTAAATAAAATATATTTAATTAAATAAAATTTCGAACGTGTTGCTACGACCTTACTTATAAAAATTAAAATATCGCACGCTCGTCTAGTCGGAATTCACACTATTTATTGTTATATTTAATTATTTATAAAAAATTTATTTATTTTCAAAATTTACAATTGAGGACAAAACTTTAGAAATTATTCGTTTTAGTCCCTAAAGTTTAGTTTTTATTTAATATCGATCCAATAACTACCTTAAACCCAATTAGAGGCCCGTTTAAGGTCCAATTTTATCTCTATTACTATAAGAAAGCTCATTTGGAAGAGTAACCTAGTTTTACCCTATTTATATAGTTTAAGGCTTATTTTAAAAACCCTAGCCCCATTACTCTCCCCTCTTTCCACAATTTGTATTTTCAAGTTCATTCTCCTCTCATTCAACAAATCCAATTAGTTTCCAAGTGGTAAGATTCTTAACTCTTCATCTTCATTTTCTATTTTTAACTATTGTCCATTTTATTTATCTTGTTACAATCTATTTCTTGTATTGTTTTCCATTTGATTTCTATTGTGGGTAGAAGTATACATAAATATAAACGTATACATACATACACCGCCGCCAACCACCACCTTCACCGTCACCCACCACCGTACCTCCGCCACAACACCACCACAAAGCCACCATCACCTTCATCCACCGTCATCTCCATCAAACACACATACACACGCCCATTTGCACGGATATATATATACATACACATACATACATACCATTAAAGCTCGGCCAAAACATCGACGCCGCCCAAATCTCAACTTCAAAGCACAAAAATCGTACCTATACCTTCATCTACCTCTATAGAACATCGCAGGATAGTTTAATTTCGAAAATAGTTAGAGAATCGATCGAATTTTGAAAATCCCCAAATTTTTCCTCAACCTTCAACCAACAATTTCTCCCTCTATACTCAATAACTCTTTCAATAGACTTCACCACTAGCTTCACCACCTTCAACTCCACCTTCGCCATCCTTTTCGCCACCAAAAACCGAGTGAAATGTCGAGAGAGTGAGAGAGCCGAGAGAGAGTAGCGTGAGCCGAGAGAGAGAGCGGGTAAGGAAGATGATGAACCGGCCCATCAATGTTTAAATCCGAAATTGCAAGACAAGTCCCTCAAGTTCCATCCTTAGTTTACGTTGGTCCCTATAATTTATTTAATTTTCAAATCCCCAACTTTCAATTGTTACAATTAGTCTCTCAATATTATTTATAGATTTAATCCCCCATCTTATTTATTTTATTTAAATGAACCCTCAAATTTTATTTAAATTCAAGTCCCTAACTTTCAATTGTTGCAATTTGACCCCTAAACTTTTATTTCACTTTTAAACCTTCAATTTCTTTTTCCTAGGTAATTTAACCCCCAAACTTTAATTGCATATTAGTCCCTCGTGTTTTAAAAAATCTTATAATTGAGTCTAAAATATTTTTAGTTCACTTTTATTGCAAATTAGGTCCTCAAACTATTAAATTCTTTCAAATTGACCCTCAAAGTTTTATATTCTTACTATTTTGGTCCACAAACTTCTATATTACTTATAGATACTTTATGTTTAAGAGTATTAACATAAAATAAACTCGTTATTGACTAGGCAGCGTGCATTTAACGACTAGAAGACTGATTTTCACCGCTTAGTAGGCTCAAAACTCGAGAGATACTTCAGGTAGGCTCAAAAGACTCACTTTTATTTATCGCGCAATTATAGTTAATAATCTGTACTATATGAGTGCCTTTAGTATGTAATAGACTTGCCTTCGGGCCCAGAGTTACCTTCGGGTATTATATTATAGAGGTTACATATCTATTTGCCTTATATATTTGTATAGATGATTAACTTGCGCAGAGCCTAGTGAGTATTATTTAAATACTCACGCCTTTCATTCTTTTTACAGATTGAGGAGTCCGGAGGCGTGGCGAGCCGTGGGAGCTCTATCTAAGCTTATTAAATAAGATATGTCTTTTCCGTTGTTATTCGAGTAAACTGTTGTATTGGATTATATCGTTTCAAACCTTTTGAACTACTTAGCATCTTAAGTTAGACATTTTGAACGATTAGAGATCAAATAATTATAAGATACTCTATGTGGTTCCTATTTAAACCGAATTTCCGCATCTTAATTATATTTTTATATAAACTTCCGCATTTTTTTAATATTTGTTATATTTCCGTATTTAATATTATATATATATATATAATAGTTTTGGAAAAAGAACTAACGTTTCGAGTTCTTCGAATTCGGGGCGTTATATATATAAGGGTGAGATCCTTCATTTATTAAAGGGTGTGCCTTCTACATAAACAAACAAAACCCGACTTTCCCTATACTTTTAAGCACTTCCGACTGTTAACTTGACGGTCAGAGTCCCCGTCGCCGCGGTGGCCCGGGGTTCTAACGGGTTGTTGCGAGTGCAGGGATGCGGGGTAGACATCGGGATTCTGATTGACACCCATTTATGGAGGTCGGCTGTCTTAACTCGGGGAGGGAGATTGTAATGACCCGCCCGAATCCGTCCCGAATACGGATATGATTTCGTATATACGTCCGTATATGATCCCGTATATGATATGAAATGACATGATGACGTTTCAGTATGACGTAGATGTATATGATATGCTCACATTATGATTTGCAGTACGGGATATGCCTCGGGATGCGAAACGGCCTTCGAAAAGAGGAAAATGGGAAAATTCTGCAGAACCAGAATTACGGCCGTAAATGTAAGGATTACGGCCGTAAAAGTCAAGTTACGGCCGTAATGGTTCAAGGTTACGGCCGTAATTGTAAGGTTACGGCCGTAAGGGTCTAAGGTTACGGCCGTAAGTCAAGAGTGATGGTTAAAGGGCTGATTTTCTGCTGGTCGCGTGAAGGGCAGCGATCGCGTGTGCCCGATTCTGACCGTAATTTATTGGAGTTCACGGCCGTATTAACGAGGAGATTCTGGCCAAGTAATTTTAAGTCGGCACTGGTCTTTAAGAAGATTCTTGTCATTTCTTGGGTACTATTCATGCAAGCTCGACTCCAAGACCCCAAAATACTCCCTAAAACCTTCCAAGACTCCCAAGAACTCATGTAATCATCTCTAATTCCTTCTCTCATGTTTGTTATGGGTGTGGAAGCTATGAGTACAAGAAGAAAGAAGCAAGGAAAGGAAGAAGGAAAGAAAAGGGAAGGAAAGGGGGGAGCTTGAATTCTCTTCATGCTTGATGTTCTTGGTGTATAAAGGTAGATATGGATGTTTTACATGTTTTATGTCATATATCTATGCTTATGAATGAATGAATCAAGAATTGACCATGTTTATGCCATGTTTATGCTATGTATGAACCTAGAAAGCATGTGTAGGATCCATTGGATTGTCTTATGCTTATGATATGTTATGCCCTGATATATGTGTGATTTATGATCCACGTGATCTTCGTGCCAAGTTCCATGAGTGAATTGGTTAGGACTTGAACGAATCATAGAGATTGTAATGTATAACTCATGAAATCTTCACGTGAAAAGCATGGCCTTAATGTGTGTTTTACGTGGTGAATATGATTCAACGTAAACCCTTACGTGTATATGTGTGATGATTATGATGTATGAAGTATAAGACCTCAACTATGTTCATGTATATGTAATGGAACGAACGTGTTATATGCAATATGTATGTGTTGAGGACAAGGCTATGCATATGATATTACGTGTGTTTATTTATGCGTATACATTGAAGCATGATCATGCATGAAAAACGATGAATAGGGTTGCCTACCAAATGTTTATATAATGTTCGTCTCACAAAGGTTTGAGACAATTGGTCCAAATGGAGGTCCCACAAAGGACTGGGGTCTGGCCAATTAAAGAATGATCGTATGTTACGGCGCCAATATAAACATATGGTTCGCAACGGGGCCACGATTACGAATAGGTCATGCATTGCATCTATTATCTACTGAGTCGTTATGACTCATTACGTGTCTATGTTTATGTTCTATGAAGGTGGCGTGATCGGGAGATGGCGAAAGGTCCTAATGACGTGATGTGGTGTGTGATTGGGAATGGGAATTGAAGATCCTGCGCTATGTAATGGACTCCGAAACCCTAGTACATTATATGTTTTCAATGTTTAGGGTTTCGTGTATGAATGTATGATTGACGTTCGTCTAGTTCCACTATGTATGAAAAGAAATGAAAACCCGTGCACAGGCCCGAAGGTGGCTTTATCTTTATACCTTATGTTTATGATGCGTGCACGGCACACTCTGATATGACGTCATTTATGACGTATATGTATGTGGAACTGGACGGGGCGTTACAGGTGGTATCAGAGCAGTGATTTCCTCTTCCCCACACATCAACGGACTCTTTCGCCACTCCGTATGAAGGAATGATGATGTTATGATGTTATGCAAGTATGCGATGAGATGAGCCATATGAAATGACATGAGAGCTAATCCTAAGTGGATTACATGAATGTCTATAGCTCTCTATGATATGACTATATATATGAATGCATATGGCTATATGTTATGGACGTCCATGAGCCCTTATGATATGAAAGCATGTTATGTTATGTATGCGATGTTATGTATGTTATGATTTGTATCATTTGGTGGTACAAATGGCCTTGGGACGTACGATACGAATGACGACGTGTGATATGTATGTATGAGATGAAAGTGCAATGGAAGTACGTTGACAGGGATCAAAGTATGAAATGTCAATGTCTCCTTTTCCCTATGGTCTCCCTCCTTTATGTGTATGATGATATGATGACTGAGGATCCGGGTACGAGTATGAGATGGATGCTACGACATGTTGAGCTAAGGAGCTGCACATGAATTCAGTAATATTGCATATCCGAATGGGCATAGATGTCTGAATGTCGGATCAATGTAGCTCATATAATGAAATGAATGCGAATGTAAATGTATGCTGAGATTTCCGGATGTTGGGCAATGCTAAACTGTAATGTGATATGTTATGTTATGGTATGTAATGAAATGAGTTCGGCCTGGTTCAATGTACGGTTATGCTTAGATGTGTGCTCGCGAAATGATGAAGTTCGTTGAACGGCCTATGTTATGCAGTTATGACTGATGCTCTTGGTTATGAGAATAGCCGACGGTTATTTGCTATATATGCTATGTAATGTGCCTATCTTCTCCGTGAGATACGGTCGAGGTTATATTTCACGACCGCTGTATGTATATACGGCCGGTGTTATGTATATGACGTCATGGCTGGTATTATGTATATGTATGAAGTCACGGCCGATGTTATGTGTGTCTACGCTACGAATGTCCATGAAGAACGAAATAGGCAGATGTATTATTCGGCCGAAGAATGGCTTAATGTATAGCCGATGTTCAGTTCTTACATAGCTCAATGTATAGCCGAAGTTGTGGAAGTTCAGGAAGTTCGGGAGGTTCTTGAATGGCTCAATGATATGACAGGTATCGTTTATTTCGATGTATATAACCTGCATATGTTCTATATGATATATGAAGTTATGTCGGTATATGTTCGACTTCCCTACGGCTTTCTTTATGCTAGCTCGGTCTTCTGTTTTTAGTTGCTGAGTATATAAGTGTGTGAGGTGACCTACACACACGTTACGCCAGTGACTTCGGTTACTTCTTAATGTGATATGATTCGTGAATCATATGAACGAATCGGCCGAGTTTTATGTCTATGTGACGAGTTATGTTTTATGAATGTTATGCGGTTCGTTATGCGTCGGTTAGAAGTTTCAGCTATGCTCTATGTTATGTGATATGTATGTATTCGGCCTTAAGCTACCAGTTGTTTTGGTTGCTTCTTTATGTCTTGATCTATGTCGATGGGACGAATGGTACGAAGTTATATGATAACCGAATGCATGACCCGAGTGTTGCGTGGTTTGATATGGTTAGTGATGAGATGTATGTATGCTCCGTTTCGGAATGAGAATGATTCGTTACGAAATGTGAAAGCCATGTGATTCGCTATGTTATATGAAAGCAGTTTATTACGCCACGTCCCAAAGTACTTCTTGAATGCCTTTTCGGTATTTTCTATCTCGGGAAATGATGTCGGGAAGTTAGTAAAGGTATGTTGAAGTTTACATATGTATGTTATGGTTATTTTCTGTCCCGACCTATATTCGTGAAGCGTCAATGGTAAGTGAGCCGGTTATGTTTCCATGTTATGTGATGTGATATGTATATGCCGGGGTGTTCGAAAGCTCATACGTTACGGCTATGTCTATATTACGGATGTTATGCTATGGTTATGTTACTCCGGGGAAAAGATATGAATGATATACTAGATGAAATAAATCCGAATTTCACGAGCCGTATGAACTTGCCATGTTATATGATTTTGAAAACAAGACAGTTAGGTAATCACGTGAAAGCAATGATGATCGGATTTCCGTTTTGTTTCCAACGAGCTGAATAGCTATGTTCTTTCGTCGCTTTCCTTATTCTTGCTATGTGAACGAAGCTCAGGGCTATGAACGAAAGGTAGAAAGAAAAGCGACACGAACATGAGCCGATATGGTACTGCCGAAAAGAAATGTTCATATGTTATATGTTATGCGACGAAAAGAAAACTCTTTTGCTCAACTCTTGTTTCTTCGACTCTCTATGTTCGATATGTTTATGGATGAGCTACATTATGTTTATGTACTATGTTGAAACGGAAGAAGTTACAGAATCTTGTATACTTCTTCGGCCGTATGATCCATCAGGTATATATCTTCCCTACGACATGATTTATGTATGAAGTATGAAGATGAAATATCAATTCTATACGGCATCCTATATGAAAGAATGGTTCGAATGACAACACATGTTATGTATTATGAGATAACAATCGTATGTATGATCCTTATTCGTCTCGTGGAGTGCCACATGATGAATGTCTGAACTGATATAAGTATGTATCAGAGTGCGCAGCGAAAGCTACAACCACAGTTGGCAATGTTTTACAGAAACGGAGAAATTATATGCTGGATTCAATTAAATATCAGTTCAGTACGGTATTCTCTTCTTATATGTATGTTGTATGTTATGAATGTTACGGGATCTTTGGTTCGCTCAGTTGTATGTGTTATATGCGTTCATCCCTTAGCATACCACAATGTGAAGCTCAGAACTGATATGTGAATGAATCGGGTTGGTATCTATGCCCGAAATGGGGAAATTCGCACCGAATTCCGATATGTATGTATGTTTATATGCTAATGTTCTCGAAGTCTCGTCCGGAATTCTTGTGTATATTTCCTACGTATGTGATTAAACGATCTGTTCGGCTCTTATTCGGGTCAGTTTTATGGAAATGGAACCGTTATATGTTATGTGTACCGTCATGTGTGAAGTTCTGTATATGTTAGGAGGAGACATAGGAAAGGAAAGAGGATAGGAGACATTGACCCCGAGTCAGTTCTAAGGCAATTTCGAGGACGAAATTTATTGAAGGGGGGAAAGATGTAATGACCCGCCCGAATCCGTCCCGGATACGGATATGATTTCGTATATACGTCCGTATATGATCCCGTATATGATATGAAATGACATGATGACGTTTCAGTATGACGTAGATGTATATGATATGCTCACATTATGATTTGCAGTACGGGATATGCCTCGGGATGCGAAACGGCCTTCGAAAAGAGGAAAATGGGAAAATTTCGCAGACCGAATTACGGTAGTAAATGTAAGGATTACGGTAGTAAAAGTCAAGGTTACTACCGTAATGGTTCAAGGTTCTGGCCAGTAATTGTCGATTCTGGCCGTAAGGGTCTAAGGTTCTGGCCAGTAAGTCAAGAGTGATGGTTAAAGGTGATTTGATTACTGGTCGCGTGGGAGCCTTGATCGCGTGTGCAGGATTATGGCCGTAATTTATTGGGTTACGGCCGTAATTTTGGAATTTACGGCCGTAATTTTAAGTCGGCAGAATTGGTCTTTAAGAAGATTCTTGTCATTTCTTGGGTACTATTCATGCAAGCTCGACTCCAAGACCCCAAAATACTCCCTAAACCCTTCCAAGACTCCCAAGAACTCATGTAATCATCTCTAATTCCTTCTCTCATGTTTGTTATGGGTGTGGAAGCTATGAGTACAAGAAGAAAGAAGCAAGGAAAGGAAGAAGGAAAGAAAAGGGAAGGAAAGGGGAAGCTTGAATTCTCTTCATGCTTGATGTTCTTGGTGTATAAAGGTAGATATGGATGTTTTACATGTTTTATGTCATATATCTATGCTTATGAATGAATGAATCAAGAATTGACCATGTTTATGCCATGTTTATGCTATGTATGAACCTAGAAAGCATGTGTAGGATCCATTGGATTGTCTTATGCTTATGATATGTTATGCCCTGATATATGTGTGATTTATGATCCACGTGATCTTCGTGCCAAGTTCCATGAGTGAATTGGTTAGGACTTGAACGAATCATAGAGATTGTAATGTATAACTCATGAAATCTTCACGTGAAAAGCATGGCGTTAATGTGTGTTTTACGTGGTGAATATGATTCAACGTAAACCCTTACGTGTATATGTGTGATGATTATGATGTATGAAGTATAAGACCTCAACTATGTTCATGTATATGTAATGGAACGAACGTGTTATATGCAATATGTATGTGTTGAGGACAAGGCTATGCATATGATATTACGTGTGTTTATTTATGCGTATACATTGAAGCATGATCATGCATGAAAAACGATGAATAGGGTTGCCTACCAAATGTTTATATAATGTTCGTCTCACAAAGGTTTGAGACAATTGGTCCAAATGGAGGTCCCACAAAGGACTGGGGTCTGGCCAATTAAAGAATGATCGTATGTTACGGCGCCAATATAAACATATGGTTCGCAACGGGGCCACGATTACGAATAGGTCATGCATTGCATCTATTATCTACTGAGTCTTTATGACTCATTACGTGTCTATGTTTATGTTCTATGAAGGTGGCGTGATCGGGAGATGGCGAAAGGTCCTAATGACGTGATGTGGTGTGTGATTGGGAACGGGAATTGAAGATCCTGCGCTATGTAATGGACTCCGAAACCCTAGTAGGTTATATGTTTTCAATGTTTAGGGGTTCGTGTATGAATGTATGATTGACGTTCGTCTAGTTTCACTATGTATGAAAAGAAATGAAAACCCGTGCACAGGCCCGAAGGTGGCTTTATCTTTATACCTTATTTTTATGATGCGTGCACACGGCACACTCTGATATGACGTCATTTATGACGTATATGTATGTGGAACTGGACGGGGCGTTACAGAGATTGACATTCATTTTTGGAGGTGAACAGATTGGCGCCATCTGTGGGAATCGGCACAAAAAGCCGCTGGGAAATATCCAATATTTTCCAGCAAAAAGATGGGGATCTAAAACCCTCGAGTGGATCTTGAAGAAGATGATAAATCTCAA
Organism: Jasminum sambac; assembly: GCA_018223645.1. Taxonomy (NCBI): domain Eukaryota; kingdom Viridiplantae; phylum Streptophyta; class Magnoliopsida; order Lamiales; family Oleaceae; genus Jasminum; species Jasminum sambac. The sequence goes on from CP073648.1 coordinate 34,876,045, forward strand.
CCCAAAGAGCTACTGGACAATGATTTTTTCCCTTTTCTCACCAAAATGGAACAGATTAAAGAACATGGAGCTGAAAAAAGCTCATTTTCTTCCGTGAAGCTCGAGCTAAAAGCTCGCTTCTATCTTAAAAAGGATCTAAAAAGGATGCAAGCTCCAAACGAAAATTTTGCTGTCGGACATTTTATGACAGCAGAAAGAGGCAAGTTGGCGAGGTGATTCACTCGCCCCTTCCTTTGGTTTGCTTGCTGGAGAAATTATTGATTGATGGGACATGAGCCTATCAATGTCACAGATATTTCACAATTTGAATCTTTTCCAAGAAGTTGCTAGATGATCACGTGCATATCCAACACAAGGGAATTAGAGATATTATGATAATATATGTTATGGCATTTTTGAAGTTATTGGGCTTTGCCATCTTGGGCTTCAGCATGAGCTTAGCAATTGGAGGTGTGGATTCACCAAATAATTCATCCTATCAGGCCGGCAACTCAAAAATCTGGGCCCATTATTAGATCAAGTAGAGGTGAAGTTATTTCGGCTCGTCTAAGAGCATCTCCAATGCATAACTTCCCCATATCCTCTACTTTTATCTGTGTGGCGGAGAGATAGAGACACACAAAAAAATTACGGGTCCCATATTTTTTTCTCTTTTTCTCACTTTTCCCACTTTTTCCCACTTTTTCACCATAAATTCCCGTGTCACCTCTACATCTAGAAGTCCAACTTCACATCCTCCGCTATTATTTTATTGTTATTTTTGAATTTATTTCTACATCACTCCTACTTTTTCATTTTTCCCTCTCTTTTACATTACACATCCTCTATTCTCTTTTCAATCCACCTAATCATCTTCTCTCTATCTATCTCCTTCACATCATCCCTTAACACCACATTGCAATGAAGATGCCCTAATATGCCTCGCCCAACCGCCTCTACAAGGAGATTTAGGAAACAGCCTCGGTCAATCCACCTTGTTAACGCAGCCTCCACCTCCACCTCTGCCTCATCCATATGGCCTCCCCATGTCACACGCTCAATCCATCCCGCCAAGAGAAATTGGACTTCGTCCATACCACCTCAGCTAGTTAGCCTCGGAGATGCCCACTTCGCTGAAAATCCGAGCCTAAGCAACTAGGGCCATTCACCTCGGTCAGCTAGCCTCGGAAATGGCCACTTCGCCGGCTAGCCGGGCCTAAGCAGAAGGGTCATTCACCTCGGCCATTTGGACGCTCAAAATCACCTCCAACTCGCCAAGATAAATGCACTATTGGCGACAATAGCTCGCCACCTCTGGACTCCGGCTAATAACAACTGCCTCTTTGACAAACTAATTTCAAGGTTAGTCAGCATCGAACTTTCACTTTGAGTTATTGCTGTGATTGCTGAGATGGAAATTATGGGTCTATTATTGTGAATCAAAGCTTCATTATCCACGCATTCTAGATAATTGACTAAATGCCAAATATCACGTCAAAATCGGCATCGAATTATCGCCTCCGTTCCTTAAACGTCGAGGCTGTTGACTGAAGTCGTGGTCTGATAAGCATCAAATTCCTACTTTTGGATTACTATGTGCTTGTCGAATTAGACATCGTAAATACATGGCTGTGGTTAAGTGTTCACTTTGTTTGTACGCTCAAACCGTTCAATATGATGCTCCCCACAAGGGTGATGAGAGGTTATGGCGAGTTTATGCTCTATGGGCCCCTATTGACATCGTCGAAACTGCCATGACCTTCAGCCAGTGCAGTCAAGGCTAATATAACCTCCTAGTGTGGATTAATGAGGAACTTTGCAACATTCGAGCCAACCTCCATTGAGAAACGTCGAGGGAATGGCCTACTAAAGTCTGTGCAGCCGATGTGCTCATCATTCAACACATTTAAGGGCCCTAATACTCAGAACGAAATGCCGGCGAGCTGAATTGAAGTATCAGTAGAATCTGTCCATTTGGTACAGTCCACTTTGCAGAATTTCTGCGGATAATCTCGAGGGAATTAGTGGATGAGCCATATGCCGTTGGAATGGCACAGATGTTACCTTTCCATAGAATTTAATGGTTTGCAATTTGGAGTTTCCTAGGCAAAGATATCGTATTTTGTTTGCAGAGGTCGTTGCCGAAATTTCTACCCGAAAATGCTGTTGGCAGCCTATTTCGCCGAATTGCTGCCCAAAATCCCAAGGGAATTAGCTACGGAGCCATATACCATTGGAAAGGCATGGGTGTTAACTTTCCATAGCATTTTACGGATCGCGATTCCGAGTCTTGTAGACAAAGATATTTCATTTTCTTTGCTGAGAGGCTGCTGCTGATTTTGTCCTCGAGAATGGAGAGTTAGCTTCTATTTAGTGTTTGTATAATGCTTTTGCTAACAAATCATTATGGATGATGATAGGATCCGGGGCATTGGCACTGCGTGAGCTCTGATTTTCATCCGTGAGACCAACCATGCTTGTCAAATGGCCCGATGACAACCACTAACTCAAGCTGCGAATATATTATACTACTACCTTGGCAATGCTTCGACAAGGCATATTATGGTGGATCTCCAACCTTATATTCATAAGGTGAGCAATAAGCCATCTCCCGTTGAGGCAGTTCGTATGCCCTCACAGTTCATCTCTTTGCCGAGGTAATCCGTAATCCCTCGTGAGCTATATCATTCAAGTCAAGTACTTATGTCTTACATTACGCAATATTATTTTGCTTTGAGCATCACTTGGTTGATGTGATCTAGTATTCCGCTCTGGCGATGCCTCGTCTTCACAAGAAGTCATATATTCCGCTCCGGCGATGCCTCGTCTTCACGAGAAGTCCTTATTTCATCCTGGCGATGCCTCGTATTCACGAGAAGTCCGCCCCGGCGATGCCTCGTCTTCACGAGAAGTCCTTATTCTGTCCCGGCGATGCCTCATATTCACAAGAAGTCCGCCCCGGCGATGCATCGTATTCACGAGAAGTTATTTTATTCCGCTTCAACGATGCCTCGTATTCATGAGAAGTCCGCCCCGGCGATGCCTCGTTTTCACGAGAAGTCCTTATTCCGTCCCGGTGATGCCTCGTATTCACGAGAAGTCATTTTATTCTTCTCTAGCGATGCCTCGTATTCACGAGAAGTCCGCCCCGGCGATGCCTCGTTTTCACGAGAAGTCCTTATTCCGTCCCGGTGATGCCTCGTATTCACGAGAAGTCATTTTATTCTTCTCTAGCGATGCCTCGTATTCACGAGAAGTCCGCCCCGGCGATGCCTCGTATTCACAAGAAGTTTTATTATTCCGTTATCTCGGGTGAGCCGACCCCACGCATGAAGGCGTGGCGATAAAGCCCTTTCACTACATTTTTGATTATCTCTGGGCGAGCAGTCCCACGCATGAAGGCGCGGCCCATTTTTCCCCTTCACCACATCTCGGTTATCTCTGGGCGAGCAGACCCACGCACGAAAGCGCGGCATATTTACCCCTTCGCTGCATTTGGATTCTCTTCGGCACGCAGGCTTAACTTCTCCAAGGCCATTACATAAGTCCCCGCCAACTCTATTTCTCCGAGGCCATTACGTATGCCCTCATCGATCCTATTTCTCCGAGGCTCCTACATAAGTCCTCGGCGACTATTTCTTCGAGGCCACTATGTAAGCCCTCATCGCCATCCTCAGCAAGCAACGCTTTTTCCTCGGCCTACAATTGACTACTGGTCCAACGCGCCTCCTTGGCCGGTATTTGGTTGCTCAATATGTCTGCCGCCTTGGCAAGTAAGTTACTCTCCTATCTACTTATCAGCCCCAGAACTCGTATAAATATCAAATTCTTTGGCTTGGGGGACTCCTACAGTGGGCATTTTGCTTTCACATATTTATCTTTGACGGCGAGAGCTGCAAGGCCAGTCGTAAGCCCTCATCGTAAGCCTATAGCGGGCACGTTGCTTTCACTTATTTATCTTTGACGGCGAGAGCTCCGAGGCCGATCGTAAGCCCTCATCGAGCTTGTTCACCAGTTTCGAAAAATATGGTTTTTCAACCAACAAGCCTCGCCTACTTTGCTTTCACTTATTTATCTTTGACGGCGAGAGCTCCAAGGTGAATTGTAAGCCCTCATCGAGCTTATTCACCAGTTTCGAAAAATATGGTTTTTCAACCAACAAGCCTTGCCTACTTCGGCTTTGGTTTCGAAAAATATGGTTTTTCAACCAACAAGCCTCTCTCGCTTCGGCTTCGGCATATATGGTTTTTCAACCAACAAGCCCCGCCTACTCCGACTTCGGCAAACTGTGGTTTCTCAACCAATATGCCTCGCCCTCTTCAGCTTCGGTTTCAACAAATATGGCTTCTCAACCAACATGCCTCGCCCTTTTCGGCTGCGGTAAATATGGTTTCTCAACCAATCTGTCGCTTCGGTAGGCAATTCGAAAGGCATTCCAGGCCGGGTGCAAGTTTTCATCACAATGTCTGAGGCTATTCGTAAGTCTTCCACTTATTGAGAGTTGGGCAATATCTTCCGAGGCCATGCACGAGCCTCGTCAATTATATCTCGATCACATCCTCTGAGGTCTCCCTGCTATCGGGGTCGACATTGCAGTACATAAGAGATTCCTAAGCCCCCACCACTGGTAACTAATACTTTAAACTCCAACTCACACATAAATGAACAAACCGGACTTGGGGGACTTATGTTACTCCTCAAATCAAGATTGGGCTTTAGTAAATGATATAATGGATTATTGGGCGCCGGCCCGGCTAGGCCAGCTCCACAACTCGGCCCACCAAGGCCCATTACCACTTCTATATAAGGGTGAGATCCTTCATTTGTTAAAGGGTGTGCCTTCTACATAAACAAACAAAACCCGACTTCCCCTATACTTTCAGGCACTTCCGGCCGCTAACTTGACCATCGGGAGTCCCCGTCACCGCCGCCACGGTGGCCCGGGGTTCTAACGGGTTGTTGCGTGTACAGGGATGCGGGGTAGACATCAGGATTCTGATTAGTACCCATTTATGGAGGTCGGCTGTCTCAAATCGGGGAGGGAGATCGACATTCATTTTTGGAGGTCAACACTCCTCTCTCGAATAACTTTAGAGTTCTTGACCTGCAGCCTGAAATGAATGTGGATGATGAAACTCGAGTTCTTCACTTGCAACCTGAAACTGCTAGTGTGGAAGATGAAACTACATTGGTAGAATCTATGGGGAGGCTGGATGATGAGCATTGCCCTGTTCTCCCTAGTGTTGATATTGAGAATGAGGAGGAACTGCCTTTAGACCAGGTACACGAGGAGAAACTTGACAACTCTCTTGAGAATGCACATCTCTCAAAAAACAATGGGCTCATCTGCAACTTTCTGCAAATCTGAGGGCTAAAGTGGAAAAAATCATATCTTTGGGGGCTAAGGATGCAACTCCAAAATCTACCACACCCAGCTAGTGCCCTAGCAGCAGTGTTAGAGTTGATACGGATTCAGGAACAAATCTGCAAAGCATAAAAAATGCACAAGCTGTGGGAGAATTAAGCATTATCAAGGTTCCGATTTGCAATCCTCTTGATGTGCAGAGTGCTAAAAACAGGGGGGGGATCATGGAGAAAGACAAAAAAAGAAAATGCCAAATCACAAAAACGGTGCGAGGAAATGGAAGGTGACTTTAAAGAAGATGAAGATAAAGAGATCGACCCAACTTTATCTTATGCCTATGTTCGGGAATAGAGTATTGCCCTGCGTACGCGTCGTCGGTATAAGAATTCTTCTTAGATGATTGGTATTTTACACAGGGATCCTCACATCAGATTGGTTTAGTGCACTCATACAATTGTTATGCTTCCTTTCCCTAGATTGTGCACTTTTCTAAGTCTTTTCTTTTTGTATCTTGAAGGAGAAGTGGTACTTCGCCTGCATAACATATAGTTATTAGGATTTAGTCCTTGTAATAATTCTTGTACTTAGTTCCTTTGGGAGGTAAGGCGGTCGTCCTCCTTCGGCTAGGTATAATCTTTAATCTTTCAATTAAAAAAAATTATGTATTTTTGAGAATTAAATTTTAGGAGTCCTACTAAAATTATAATACTATGGTAGTACGTAAAATATTAGAAATTTCGGGTAACTTGGGAAAAATTAATAGATTTATTCACTAATAGTGCAAATAGAGAATGCAATGTAGGACTCATAGTACAAATCCTACTGCAATTTGAACATTATTTATAAAAAATATATGAGGTTAAATCTGTCATTGAAAATTATTAAATTATCAAGTAACTAAGAGATAATTAGAAAATTATAGAAAACACAATTAATGACCAAAAAAAAAATCAAACTTTTTGAATTCAAATCTGATTAGATAATGACATAACTAATCTGGTGATATAAGTCAAATCATAGTTTTTAATTAAAAAAAATTGTAAGATTTTGTGCATGAAGATTTTTGAATTGTATAGGTAGATTGTAGGAGATCTAATAATTTTGATTGTAGATATTGGGGGTGGTGGCCTAAATTTTTACCGCTTTTTTTTTCCCATTTTTAATATATTTTTATCAATTATTTATTTTGGTCAAACCAATTACATCCACATATCACGTGGAAGCTACATGTACTACACAAATCTTCTTCATTCTGCTCCATTCATTCTTTCTCCTCTTTTATGTAAAAATTCATAGAAAACCGTTAAAAAAAATTAAATCCTATCCCCCCAGTTATTATATCTTGTACTTAGATTCGCTTTGGCGATTTTTAATATATGTAAAATCTTTGTTTTTCCTTTTTTTTTTAAATTCTCTGATTGGTAGCTTTACTTTGAGTGGGAAATAGAATTTTGAGAATTAAAAAAAAAAAGATAATCTTTTTCCACATCATAGATGAATCAAAGTTTTAGAATAAAAGTCTTGTCAAATCCGTAGAAGACCGCTAAGGATTTATACATATTCTATGGGAATCCATAGATGTCACTAAAAAGCTGATGAAAGTTAATCACCAAAACTGAAAATTAATCCCATTGATTAACGACATTAACCAATTTAGAAAAATATTTATATATTTAATTTGTGCACGGGAAAAAATATGGACGGTCATGCTTGTATTTTAATCTAATAACACTCTACCCCATTTTTTCATAACTATAATATCTAGTAACATTACGCAATTATAAACTAAGGCTACAATATAAAAAACATTAACATAAAAATTCACTCCAACGACAACGATCTTAAAGTTATTCATGAAATTTAAATCTAAAACTTGTCTAAAAGATAAAAATAAAATGTTATCTACTTCATCTATACCTTTTATTTCATTACAATATTGTAATACCAACATATTCCCTCAATTATATTTCTTTTGGCATGCCATTAGCAATAAAGGGTTGTTCACATTAACAAGGAAAAAAAATGAATCTCCCAGTGTCATCACAAGTGTTTTTCAATATGCAGCCTTTTCTTGAACTTGCTGGAGCAACACTTTTAGCCTTTACATAGAAATGGTATTGAACAGCTCATCCTGTAGAATGACATTCAAAAAACTTAAACTCATCATGTAGAAAGAAAAATATATGATATGAAATTAGAACAACCAATCAAATGGCTATTCAGGAATTTGATATGAAAATAGATTGATCTTTTTACATGTACATCATCATTCACTTGGGGTGTGGGTCTTCCTTTAAGTCTTATTTTGAATCATCATCAACTTGGTTGGCTTCAGTATCATTGGCATCATCATCACCGTTCTCAGCCTATGAAATGAAAGGTTTTTCTCAATAATTTCTAAAGAGATGATTGATGATTGACTTACATAGTTACATCATAATCAATAGGATTCCTATATAGAAAATGAAATGAGGTCACTAAAAGAATTTATAGTTCCCTCAATTGCCAAATATTTAGTGAGATTTGATATTGAAAATCAATGTGGTTTTTCCAACAAAATATAATAATACATTTAAGGTTCCTACTGCATACAAAACCACTTTCCACTTAATGCCTAAGTACTACACGCAGAGCTATAAATCATGTATCTTTGCCAACAGTTTGAAAATTCAAAGAAATGATACCTTTTTCAAATGTGATCACGCGAGGCTTAATTGCTTCGCCATCCAATCGATGATATCCCGACCAACATCAAAGCCAATGGGCTAATGACTGTATCAGCATTTCCATGAAGAACATAAAATACGGCTGTAGTTGACTTTTAAGCTTGTGAATTAAAAAGAGAAAAAATAGCATAATAATTGAATTAAACACGGTTCTAATTATATACAAAATCTCTTGATTGATGATTCGAAAAAAATAATTAAACACAGTCGATATACATAAAGGATGAGGTTGAACCAATCGAGATCTCCATCTCATGAATTAAACGAGAGAATATTGAGCACAAGGTAAGGGTGAATCAATTTTTGAAGATTGGGATTGAATTTGCCAGCCAACAAATCAATTAACTAGGAGAACATTCCTTTTATGCTTATCAATTAATCAATTAAGAAGAAGATTTGTGCTCACCTAATTAAGGATAAGATTTGCGCTCTTTAGCTAAAAAAGTGTGACGTTTTTGGCTTCTTTCCTTTTTTAAAATATGGGCTTTTCCCCCATTTTTTCTGATTTCTGATTAGCAACGGATGTTTGAGCAGGAAAACAATAAAAATATTATTAAAAAATATTTTTTGCAACATTCTATTTCTATATTATAGATTATTTTATGTGAATATACCATCTTAGTCATCATGTCCAACGCACTGCGATAATACTAGTTTATTCAAAATGAAAAGAAAATTTACTAGTATACCGATAGCATATTGGTGGTGGAAATTGTTGATAGCAAGAGTTGGGCAGAGCAACTGAAAAAGATAGTGAGAATGAAGATGGATCGACGGATGGATAGAAACAGTGTTCTATGTTCTTGTGAATGCAGCCATGTAGGCTAGAAAAGTTCCTTATAATTGGTGGTTATAGAGTAGTACAGATAAAACTCACTTTAAAATTTTGTGTGAGGCGCGAAACTCATATGTTTGTGTTTGTTTTGTCATCAAACACAAATTATTATAGTAACTACTATTTTAAATACTAAACCAACAAAAAAGAGGACAAATTAAACTTTTTTAGTGCAAATTGGGGATCTTAGGGTGGACGGTGTAATCTCAACCCCATGTCAATTATTGATAAAGGGATGCCTCTACTACTGAGCCAATCCCCTTCGCCATGAAAAATCAATCTTGATAAAATTATCTCCATAACGAAATAATTAACCCGAGTATGAGTAAAATAATATTTAATAGAATCTCGTTAATTTAAAGAGCCATTACTCAAAAATTGACTCCAGTTAGCTCTTTATTATGCCTTTTAAAATTAAATAGTGAGTTTTGGCTCTCCAATTTTGGAGAGCCAAACCCACTCAATTTCATCATTTAATGCATTCATACTACTAACAATATTAATTTATTTACCCTTTTACAAATTTTAGGATTAATTTTGAAAGTCAATACCCCATTTACATGCAAAAATAAGGAGTATATGGGAGGATATAAAAAATTTCACTAGTTCAATTTAAAAATGCTCTTCATTTTTCAAATGATGCTCTTGAAATGGACAGAACCTCTTGGAGATGCTCCAAAGCACTGAAAAGGGAAATCAAACGCCAATGCATTTCCTTTGTGTTTAAGTGTTCATTTTTCAGGGGCCAATTATAAAACACAAAAATTATTTGATACACCATTTTTTTTAAAATAATTCTAATATCACTAAAGTAGGCATAATTAAAATGACCTAAACAACCTTTTAATTACATTTCTCTAATATTTATATACATCACAATAAATATTAATCCCTTTATTAATACTTACATATGCGCCACAATAAAATCTAACTCCTCTATTAATATTCATTCATTATTATATAAACCAAAATGAACCCAAACCCCTATATTAACTAAATTTTCTATTGACATCTTTACTTGACCCCAAATCCCTGTTGATGGTATCCAATAGCGATGAAAGCAAACCAATTGAACCACCATCCAAGGCATATCGAAGTCCTTTCGCTATGCTACACCCTTTGTTATAACTGGAAGCGAAAAAACACTGAATTAATTAATTGACCATTAGACACAAATGTAGAGAGATAAAAAGAGTTAAGCAACTAGAGTCTAGAGAGATGACGAATTTCATCATACTTATCCTTTATTTTCTAACTCCAAAAAAAAATAGCGAAGAATACTTTAAAAGAAAAATAAAGAAGAAGAATGTCTGTTATCTATAAACCTAAATGCACATTTTATGAGTCATACATAACTGTTCAAATATATATAAATTCTATGACTATTGAATTGATTTTGTATGGTATTTAGCTCAAATTGAATTATGAATTTTGAATATCGAATTTATTTTATATTTATTTTAAATAAATAAAAATAAAATTTTTAAATAGAAAACCGCTGCCAACCTGACACTATACCAATTTGACACTGTAATTGAAAAACTAAAATGTATATAAAAAAGTTAGTTTCCCATTTTAAAAATAATTCAATTGCCGTTGAAGTTTGTAATTTTGATATCATATCACATTTTCATTAATGTTTACATTTGGTTCATGGGCGTGTTGTCGCAGTACGCCAAAATTTATTTTATTTCCTTACTCGGTTTCAAAACTACAAATTAATGTAGAAGTGGTAAGTAAGGGTCGAACCCAAGAGGAACGGTGCTTAATCTAGTTGATTTTATCAATTAATATAGAAAAAAGGGGGGTTTTGTGATATTTGAATAAAAATAGAAAATCGAACGTCAAAATAAAAGATTGAAATAAAAAAATTGTACAAAATATTTAGTTTTCGGGTTCGGTTGTGTCAACAACTTATATTTATCTTTCCCATGCAACGTGTTACTATTCCTTCTTCAATTTATCAACTCTCAATTAACCAAGAAGCTCTGATTAACGAATTCTTCCTTAAGTGTATTAAATTAAAGTGAGTTCTTTAACTTAACATCTAGCTATTGGATAACCCTAAACAAATTCTTAGGATTTAATGCAAGGCTAGTGTGAAATGAACGAGAAGAATGAGTTGAATTAGATGAATAATTTAAAAAACTCGAATTAATACATCTAAGTTGATTTGTTAATAAATATGCACGATATTCATTTGCTACTTTTGATTGGAATCTAGTGATAATTACGGATCAAAAGTTCCAATCCTAGCAAGTAACTTGAATTTAAAGATTGATTGATTCAATTGGCCAAAGTGAATCCAATAATCAAATAAACTCAAAAACGAGTTTACAAGAATAACAAATCAACAAATTGAAGTAGAGGAATAGATAAAACGTTACTAAAGAGTTAGAAAAGATAACCACATGTTAGTTGAACACAACGTCCCCCTCGAACTAGATAGAAAAGTCTAACTACTCATATTTGCGGGGTTTCATACTTTTTAGCGAGTGTTCGCTTTGTATCACCACCACTATATGATAGATTATACGCAAAATATAGAAAACAAGTAAATAAATGCTAAGAAATAAATAGAGAAATAAAAGGGAAAAGAGAAACTTATCGAAGAAATGATCCGCTAATCATATTTACAGCCGAAGTATCGTTGATCGATTAAAGCCTTTATTTCTTCCGCCGGAATATGAAAAACTAAGATCTTTCAAGCTAAAACTAAGAACAAATGAAGAAGAGAATTTTATTGAAGAGAAAGTTGGAGAGAACTACTAGCTAATTCTCTTCCACTAAGTTGTGCATTTCCTTCCTTACAAATGCCTCTATTTATAGGCAAAATTTCACAAGAAAACATAACAAAAAATTGTACAACTACTCCATTATGATTCCACTAATTGGTAACCACCAAATCATGATCTTAAATTGCTCCATTAGTTCAAATATTGTATCATGGTATAGGTAAGCATCCTGGCTGAATTGTGCAATTGGAATTTCCTTTTTTTGATATTTTAATAGAAAGTTATGAATTTTCTACCAAAATATGGCCCAAGAAATCCTCCATTCACATCACTCTCGGGTTTGCCCATTTTTGACCATGATATGATCCGAATCATTTGAAGAGGTCAACATCAAAGTTGTAGCCCTCTGAGTGTCCTTTCTAACAATATAAAGTGCAGGTCAATCCGAATTTTGTAGCAAAAGTTATGGTCAAATTAATGAACTGCGTGAGTAAATTCAGCTGATTTTACGCTTTGTCCTTTCTCTTCAAATGGCCATAACTTTCACTAGGAAACTCCGATTTGGGATCCGACAAAAATGCGGAAATCCTCTTTTGATATTCTTTGATATTGGCACAAGAAAAATTGTAAAAACAACTTTTCATAAAATTGCATCGGAGGCCCTCCATCTTTGAATTTGCTTGCATTTCGGTCCCAAGTTCCGTTTTCGCTCCGTTTTTATCCATTTTGGCTCCTTTTGATTTCCTGTGACTCTAAACACACAATAAAATGAAAACACATAAAAATAAACATATAATACTAATAAAATACACAAATACATAAAATAGAAGAGTTATTTAAGTGCTTTTCGAGCACTTACCAGTTCATTTTCAATTATATGCATAATTCAAAAATTAAAATTTATATAAAAAATTAAAATAAGGAACAGAATGCTAAATAAATAACACAAAATAAATTAACTTAAGAAAAATAAAATAAAAAAGTGTGTATTTAATATTTATTTCCAAAATAAGGCTTTCGTTTTTTAATTATAAGTAAATGAGTACCAGCTTGGAACTGCCAACATGACGCAGTGCCTATATATACATCTTAGAAGTATAGAGAGATGGGGAAGAAGTGGAATAGTTATAATTGTTGTGTAAGTTTAGCAATTATTAAATGAGATTCAATATGTGCATTGCCTTAAGTAGTTTTTATCTAATAACTCTAATTTTGTTAGAGTTATTGTACTCTTTCCTAACTTAAAAACTTTATAACTCCTTATTTTTGTCTAAAAATGAGTTAAAAAGTCCATTCAATGCCTTTTACGCTATACATGGGTGTATGTGAGTTTTAGAGTCAAAGTCAACTGCAATGCGACTTAAAAGGAGGGGCAAACTTGGAAAAGAGTTACAAAAAGGTGCCAAATCATTTGTACAACCACAGGAGGAAAAAACAGTCAATAAGGATAAAAGCTAATTAGGGTAAAAAGGAGGCACACATTTTTTAAATCTAGAATTCCCTATCTTACAAAAGGGTAAAGCAAGCAAATAGATGACAAAATAGGCTCCGAGATTGAGGACGAAAAAGGCTTCTCAGAGCGAAAAATTGAAGGAGAAGAAGATAAAGATCCACATATAGAGTTTTCTCTTTCCTTTTTCAACCCTCTTTCTCTTAATTTCCATTTTGAGACCATGGAAATTTATTTTTAAAGCTTGTAATTAATTTCAAGGTGTTATTTGGCTAAACTCTTTAAGGTAGGATTGTTGAAGAGATGATTATGATATCCATATATCTATAGTTGTTAGTTTGTTGATTTTTTTTGGTGAGCGTTATTGTTATTCATGTTGTGTGAAATTCTCTTAATTTCTATTATTGATTGATCATTAATTTTAGAAAATTAAAACCTAAATTAGCTTTGGAAAAAGCAATTGAGGTTGGATAGTATTTGAATGATATGGGTTGATTTAAATCTAGGCTTAAAGTTTGAATCTTGCAACTAATATAGGAATATATAGTTACTCCATACAACAAAAATAGAGTTGAGACTTTCATTAGGAGCTTTGGGGCAAGATTAGTATATAGGAAAATGTTTAGTCAACCCTCAAGAGGGATTAATTTAGACTGATTTGGGAAAATAACATCATTTTAGAATTCTATTTGCTAGAATATTTTATTGTAGTAAAATCACAATAAAGTCACCACAAAGTAGGTGTGGTATCATAATTATCCAGGAAGCAATTCTGTTCTGTCTACTTTTGTCATATTTGTCTCACTAAGCAACTTTTGTTCACTTCTTTAAGTCTCATTTCATCACATTTCGACTACTTTTACTTGTTTTGGCTTTTAATTTATTTGAGAACTTAGAAAACAAAACAAAATCAACTCATTTTAAACTTTAGTCATCATTAATCTCTACAATATTTTTGTAATGCATAATCCTCATAGGGACGATACTCATCCATCACTTTATTATTTGTTTGCGATACGTGCACTTGAATGCTGACACTGGGCAACAAGTTTTTGGCACCGGTGCAGGGGATTGAAACCTTCAAAATTTTTTTTGTACATTTAAACTTGCTTATTAGTCTACTTAGCTTGTTTAATTTCTTTGCAGGCAATTAAACACAAGAAGAAGAATCTTGTATGAATAGATTAGAGGGTGGATTGGAAGAATTTGATCCCGGAATTGAAATGACTTTCCGACAAAGATAAAGAGAATAATTGGGTTTGCTCTAAATTCAAGCCATGGAAAGACTTGAAAATAATGAAAGTGAACTAGATATTGCAAGTCAACAGATAAATGAGAGGGATAGAGTATTGAACAACTTGCTTACCCAATTTTGGAATGGTTGAATCTGATTATTGTGAGGCCAAATATCCACACCCCTCAATTTGAAATTAATCTCGTTATGTTTCAAATGTTACAAACCATTGGGTAATTTAGTGGGATGCCTACTGAAGATTCACATCTCCAGCTTAGGTTGTTTATTGAAGTGCCCGACTCCTTTAAGATGAATGGTATTCCGGATGAAGTTTTGAAGCGCAGGTTATTTCCATTTTCATTGAGGCATCGAGCCCAAGCTTAGTTAAATTCTTTACCGTCTGATTCTATTACTACATGGAATGACTTGGCTGAGAAGTTCTTGATGAAGTATTTTCCACCAACCAAGAATGATAAGTTGAGGAATGATATCACTTCTTTTCAACAACTTGATGGGGAATCATTTCATAATACTTGGGAAAGATTTAAGGAATTGCTTAGGAGGTGCCTTCATCATGGGGTTCCATATTGGATTGAAATGGTAACTTTTTACAATGGTCTTAATGGTCGAACTAGGACTATGGTTGATGTGGCAAGCTCATCTTGTAAAAGGGATATGATCAACGAGGTAAACAAGCTCAATAGGTAAAAACTTATTTTCATAACTTTTTATATCATCCTTGCTAATCCATACTTGTTTCCCTTTCAAGTTCATCATCGTGGTGGATTCTCTCGTAGTAGAAGACTTGTTTGGAATGTTCTTGGATAATTTAGGACAATTAGGCTTCATCTATCCTCTAATACCACAGCGACAACAAATAGACACAAACATGTAATGCCCATCATTCTCATTTTCACCTCTACCCTTTACACTGCAAGATGTTGCATTATAATGAGTAGTAGAGGACCTAAAACTAGTTGTATATCTACGAGGATTATGCCTACCATGATAAGATTTAGTCATGCTCAAAGAATGCGAAGCTCTAGAATTCTTACGACTAAAGTTGCCATGATGAAAGCATGCATGAGAAGAAGTAATAACTCATGCCTTGTGTTGTATGTCTTCACGTACCAACATTATTAGGTTTACCTCTATGCTTGGGAAAATAATCATGATTCCGAATCTGGACCTTCTTTGCAAATGTGTCTACTCTGACTCTTGATGTGCTAGATGTATTTGGCATAGGTTCCTGCAAACTTGTCCTGGATACAGTTCTATTAGGTAGAACCTGTGTATGATGGAAAACTCCAATGTTATCTGCAGTAGTATGAGTCACTTTGATCATTCCTTCTGCTTGAATTTGTTTAGGCCTAGACACCGCCAGATTTGTTCCAGTCAAGACGTATCTAATGCCGCGAGAAGCAGATATTCTCAACTTGATGTTAGAGGCAGTAGATGTATCCTATTTTTTCCTAGAAGCTGCAGATACATCTGGAGGCGACATAGCTTCACTGCTACCTCTTGTCGCCTTTTGGTGATCATTTCTTGTACTTCTTTGTTTCAAAAAGGGAACGTGATCAGTTGCTATGCCTTTTCCTTTTCCTTGGTAACCAAGACTTGATTTATCACAGGATGGTCTTCCATAGCTTAGAATTTCATCTAGTCTAGCTGTGCCAAGAACAAGCTGTTTGATCTTCTCATGAGCTTTAGCTAGCTCATCTCCGAGTTTGGAAATTTTGCAATTCTTCTCAGTTTGAGACTACTTGTTCTTCTTTTGAGTTGTAGTCAGCTCGTCTCCTAGTCTAGCAATCTCATCATCTTTTTCTTTCTGAGATTGGGCAAAAGATTGTCTTTTAAACTCCAACATGATCTGCAATAGATTTGTCTGTTCCTCTACCTTTTGAAACTTTTCTTTTAGCTCCTCAGATCTCGAGCTAGATGCATCTGTGTTAACACCTGTAGAAGGAAATTTTGCAGAATTAGTACCAGATGAATCTAGAGTAATAAGAGTAATTACTTGATTTTCAGATCTGCCTGAGTCCGAGTAAGATGCATCTATCTCTTCATCACTCCAGATGATATTCCTCGTCCATTTCAAAGTGTTTGCACATTTTGAGATGGTATGCTCATAGCCTTCACACTCTTCACACTTTATCCGTTTCATACTCTTTCTTTTGAATGAGTTTGAATTGTTTTTGAGGTACTTTTTGAACTCCCTTATAAGGACAACCATTGTCTCATCATCTACAATATTGCTAGATTCCTCTGGATCCTTGCTGTTATTGTCAAATTCATTTGGATCCACATGTTTCCCTTAAATGCAATTCCTGGCTCTTTGAAAATTTTCCATCGGATCAAATGCAGCTCATCGGTCATTAGGGAACCAGGCAAGTTCGTTAACTTTCATGGTTGTAAGATCTTTGCTTTCTTCAATAGCGGTTACCTTTGCAAGAAAATGGTCCGATAGAGATCTAAGGATCTTCTTCAAGATCTCTTCATCGAAGTATGTTTTACTGGGAGATTCGGCCGAGTTGGTGAGAGCCCTGCATAGAAGTTTTTGAAGTCTCTTGCTCATCCATGATGAGTTGATTGAATTCTTGAGTGATTATCTCGAATCTAGATGATTTAACTGCACTAGTGCCTTCATTTGCAACCTGTAATGCACCCCATGCTTCCTTAGTCGTCCTTAATGAGAAAATCAGTCTAAATTGACTTGTATCCACATGTGAAACAATAGCCTTAAGAGCTTTAGAATTATAAGAAGCAGCAATACGTTGTGGATTAGTAAAAGTGCTTCTCGGTTTAGCAGCCATAACTCCATTAACAGTGACAGTGGATGTAGATGTAACCATTAAGAATAGTAGTCCAACATCGTTCATCTATAGATTGGATATAAATCTCCATTCTAATTTTCCAATAGCAATAATTAGATCCATTTAGCAAATGAGTCTAAGGGGGGTTGGTACATCCATATTAGACAACCGGATCTCATTTACTAGAAGTGAACACGCTCTAATACCAATTGAAAAATTCTAAGTTGTCTAATTAATATGAATGAAATGATGCAGTTGTATCTGAAACCATGTATTGTTGCCTAGATGCGTCGGTTTTGTACTCTGATAGTCTGTAAGTTAATGTTAGTGAGATTAATCTGTGAACATTCAATAACGTAAGATGCATTTGGATAAAGCAGTAGAAACTGTAAAATAGAAATCAAGAGACAAAATTCAGGATTTAACGTGGAAAACCATGCAAGATCAAAAGCCACGTGCTCGTCGCCTACGAGCAAATACTAATCCACTAAATCCAATCAGTTTAAATTTTTACAACAAAGCACAAGGGTAATTTACGTATAAATTAACTAACATCAAGGATAATAGCGAGAAACACTCCCTATTACTCTCTCCTAGCATGTAATGCGAGTGAACGTCCCGTTGCTCATCAATAGCTTGTTGTAATCTCGATCCCGCAACATATCTGCACCTTCCGTGCTAATCTCCTCCCATTGTGGGCTGATCTATTAGTGATTGGACTCCTCCTGGAGATCTGACCAATGATTTAATCAAAGGTTATTGTACACAAACAAGACCAAGACTTTCTTGATGGTTTAATGCACGGGTGAAGTAGGTCACATTTTATGTATGTTTAGTGGTGAAATGCAAGAATCCAAAAGCTATGCTCTTTGAATTCCCCTTGGTCAAAACGTGTCCTACCTCCTTCAATGTGTTTAATATTTTATGTGATGAGAAGTATTGGTATATTTAGAGGATAAATAATTTCGGCTCTTACGGCTAGAATGGCTTAGTTGGTTAATACTTTGAAAAATCAACACTTGAATCCTCCACCTAGTGTCAATTTTGTCCAAGAAATAGGGGCGTCTTGCGTCTTTTGTAGTAGAAACCATCTCTTCAATAGTTCCCCTTCAAATCCAGAATCGACTTATTATGTGGGAAATATGAACCGCAACAACAAAAACCCCTACTCCAATACATACAATGGGGGTTGGAAGAAACATCCAAACTTCTCTTGGAGCAATCAAGGATAGGGTCAAGCTAGTGCTCCCATGGCTCAAAGGCCACAATTTCAACCGAGGTTCCAACAACAACAACATCAAAAAAGGCCTTATCTTGGTGAACAATCAAACTTGTTGGAATCTTTGCCCAAGGAGTACATGGAAAGGAATGATACAGTGATCCAACGTCAAGATGGTTCATTTAGAAACCGTGAGAATCAAGTAGGACAACTAGCTAATGAGCTTAGAAATTGACCTCTGGGGGCACTTCCAAGTGATAGTGAAATTTCAAAGAGAGATGGAAAATAGAGTTGTAGGGCAATAGCCCTTAGAAGTGGAAAAACAATTGAATCCCTAGAGATTGAGGAAAAAGGTGAAAGAGACCTCATTTTGAACAAAAAAGAAGGGGAGAGAGGTCAAGGATAAAAAGAAAGGAAAAATGGTCAAGGACCGATTGAAGAAGAAACAAAAGTTGAAAACTTTGTTGCAAACAAATGGTCATCTCTATTTCCTCAACGGTTGCAAAAGTCAAAGGAAGATCATCCATTTAGGAGGTTTTTGAACGTCCTTAAGCAACTCCACATTTATATACCTCTTGTGGAAGCATTCGAACAAATGCTGAACTATGTAAAAAGTTCATGAAAGACATTTTGACGAAAAATCGGAGACTTGGGGAATTAGAGACTATTGCACTTACTCAGGAGTGTAGTACGGTATTGCAAAACAAGCTTCCCCATAAGCTTAAGAATCTAAGAAGTTTCGCCATCCCGTGATTAGTTTGAAATCAATATTTCCGCAAGGCATTGTGTGATTTAGGTGCAAGCATCAACCTTTTGCCTATGTTAATCTTCAAGGAGTTGGGGATTGGGAAAGCTAGGCCGACTATCCTTTCTTTGCAATTGGCGGATAGGTCAATAGCCCACTTGGAAGGCAAGATTGAGGACGTTTTGGATAAGGCTTATAAGTTCATCTTTCCGGTAGACTTTATTGTTATGGACTTTGAGGTAGACTCGAAAGTGCCAATTATTTTAGGAAGGCCTTTCCTACCCATCGGATGTGTTTTAATTGACGTGCAAAAAGTAGAGCCTACCATGAGAGTTCAAGAAGATAAAGTAACCTTCAATATTTTCCAATCTATGAATTTCCCAAGTGATGGGGAAGAGCATTCGGCTATTTCTTTGCTGGATTCTCTTATTTTTTCAGAAGTTGAAAAGATTTTGTGGGAGATCCATTTTGCCTTCAAGTGAAGAAGAGTCTGATTGTGAGGATAATGAAGAGGATTTGGCTTGGTTGGTAGAAAGTTCGAATCGTTAGAAGAAAATAAGTTAATTTGAGGCCTTAGATACATCTTCTCAGGAATTTAAGTTTCCAACGCCTTCAATTGAGGAACTACCTACTTTAGAGTTGAAGCCTTTGCCTCCCCATTTGAGATACACCTACTAGGGTGAATCTTCTACCTTTCTGGTAATCATTTCGGCAAGTTTGACAAATGAGCAAACGGGACAATTGCTTGAGGTGTTGAAGAAATTTGAGAAGGGTATTGGTTGGACTATTGTGGATATAAAGTGGGGTAGTCCTTTGTTTTGCATGCACAAAATATTATTGGAGGATGATCAAAAAGGGCCTATTGAAGCTTAATACCAATGCACAAGTCTAGTTGGTGCTTTGCTTAAAAAAAAAAAGAGATAATTAAGTGGTTGGATTCCAGGATTATTTACCCTATTTCGGAAAGCTTTTAGGTGAGTCCAGTGCAATGTGTTCCTAAGCAGGGTGGTAGTGAAAAATGAGACTAATGAGTTGGTTCCTACTAGAGTTGTCACCGGATGGAGAATTTGCATGGACTACCAAAAGCTAAACAAGAACACCCGATCACTCCTTTATTGATCAAATGTTGGATTGTCTCGCGGGAAAAGAATCCTACTGTTTCTTGGGCGGTTATTCAGGATATAACCAAATTGCCATAGCCCCCAAGGATGAACACAAGTTGACCATCACACGTCCTTATGGAACTTTTGCCTTTAGAAGAATGCCATTTGGATTGTGTAATGCATCGGCTACATTTCAAAGGTGCATGATGGCCATCTTCATCGATATAGCGGAGAAGTTTGTTGAGGCTTTTATAGATGATTTCTCGGTCTTTGGAGGCTCATTTAAGAGTTGTTTGGATAATTTAGCAAAAGTTCATCAAAGATGCGAGGAAACTAATCTTATTTTGAATTGGGAAAAGCGTCACTTTATGGTTAAGGAGGGAATTGTCTTGGGTCACAAAGTTTCTAAAGAAGGTTTGGAGGTTGATAAGGCTAAGGTTGAGATGTTTGAGAAGTTGGACCTCCCACTTCCGCTAAGGGGATTAGAAGTTTTCAAGGGCATTCCAAGTTCTATAGACGTTTTATTCGAGATTTCTCTAAGATTGCGAAGCCTCTTTGCAATTTATTTCAAAAAGATAGGATCTCTTGCTTTGATAAAGAGTGTTTGAAGACGTTTCTTGACCTTAAGGAGATGTTGAGCTCGGGACGGATTATTGTAGCCCCAGATTGGTCATCTCTTTTTGAGCTTATGTATGATTCGAGTGATGTTGCTTTAGTGGCCGTCCTTGGGCAATGAAGGAATATGGCATTTCACTCTATTTATTATGCTAGTAAGACTCTTCAAGGAGCACAACTCAATCACACTATTACGGGGAAAGAGTTGCTTTCTGTCATTTTTGTTTTTGACAAGTCACTCCGCCATCAAATATCTAATTGAAAAGATGGATGCAAAACCAAGACTAATCCGTTGGGTGCTTCTTTTGCAAGAGTTTGACTTGGATATTAAGGATAGAAAATGGACCGCGAATAAATTGGTGGATCATTTGTCTAGACTATAGCAAGGGAAAGATGATAAGTTGGTGATCAATGAAAAGTTTCCCAATCAGCAACTTTTTAGACTATCTCAAGGGCAAGCACCATGATATGCCAACTTTGTTAGCTACTTGGCAAGTGGAGTATTACCTCTCGACTTGAATTCAAAGCAAAATAAGAGGTTTTTGCATGATGTGAAGTTCTACTATTGGGACGAGCCCTTCATGTTTAAAAAATGTTCAGATCAAATGATTAGAAGGTGCATTCCTGAAGAGGAAATTGAGAGTGTTTTGAACGGGTGTCATACCTCGCCATATGGAAGACATTTTAGGGGAACAAGAACGCTTCAAAGATACTTAAATCTAGTTTCTATTGGCCGACATTTTTCTAGGATGCTAATGCTTTTGTGGTTAGATGTGATCCATGTCAAGCGATGGGGAATATTTCAAGATGACATGAGATGCCTTTGAACAACATTTTAGAAGTAAAGCTCTTTGATTTGTGGGGAATTGACTTCATGGGCCCGTTTCCATTAAATTTTGGAAACCAATACATTTTGGTGGCTGCACATTATGTTTCAAAGTGGGTTGAAGCGGCTGCATTTGTCACTAATGATGCTAAGGTAGTGGTAAAATTCTTGAAGAAAAATATTTTCTCCCGGTTGACACTTCAAGAGCAATTATAAGTGACGGAGGATCACATTTTTGCAACAAATAATTTGAGAGTTTTCTTTCCAAGTATGGAGTAAAGCACAAGATTTCCACGGCTTATGACCGTCAAACAATTGGTCATACCGAAATCACTAACTAGGAAATCAATAGGATATTGGAAAAGACGGTGAGTCCAACTCGAAAGGATTGGGCAATTCGGTTAGATGATGCCTTTTGGGCTTGTAGGAAGGCTTTCAAAACACCTTTAGGGATGTCTCCACATAAGCTTGTGTTTGGGAAGGTTTGTTATCTAATCTTGGAGCTTGAGTGTGGGCTTTCAAGAAATTAAATTTGGATTTTCATGAGGCTGGTCAAAAATGTTTCTTGCAATTGAATGAGCTTGATGAACTTCGAGGAAAAGCATATGAGAATGTTCGAATTTAAAAGGAGAAAACAAAGTAGTAGCATGACAAGAAAATTCTCCCAAGAACTTTTGAGGTAGGGCCACATTTGCTACTCTTCAATTAAAGAATGAAACTTTTCCTGGGAAACTTGAAGTTGAGATGGTCTGGTCCATTTCATATAAATCAAGTTCTACCATTTAGGGCCATTGAATTAAAGGAAGAAAAATCTAGGAGAACTTTCATGGTGAATGGCCAAAGACTCAAGCATTACTTTCGAGGTGAAATAGATGGCCAGCAAACCTCCATGTCACTAGAAGAAGCTTGAATGAGGGAAAGTCAGGCCATCGACTGTAAAACAAGCACACTTAGGAGGCAACCCAAGTTCTTTTTAGTTTTATTTTCTTTAAAGTTTGAATTTTTTCATTTTAGTTTAGCGTAATTTTGTGATTTAGCTTGTGTTAGTTGTTAATCTAGTGTGTTTATGTTGTTTTTAGGAAGGAAATTAGATGAATTCGAAAGAACAAAAAGAGATTGATTTCAATAGGTTTGCCGTAACATTTCAAGTCTCTATCTTTCTTTAAATCTGAATTTCTTTATGCTTTTCTTTTATATGGGATGTTTAGATGTTGTGGTTAGACTGTGTTGTGAATATCATGTTGGTGGTTGTGAAGACATCGCCAAGTTTTAAGTTTTCTTGAGGCGGGGTGTTTCCTTACTTTGTGTGTTTATTTTGTTTGTTTGTGTCATCATTTTCTTTTCTTTTCTCTTCTCTTATTTAGTTGTTGTTTAGTGTGATGTTGTGTCTTATATATAGTATCTTTTTCTTTTGTCACAAAAAATTTAAAAATGAGAAAAAGAAAATAAAACTTTGGGTGTGGGAAGTCTTTAGTGATGAGAATTATTAGGACTTTGCTGTTAGATGTGTGAATAATTGATTCAAACTTACAAGGAAGTTCAATGTTTATTAAGAAATAGCAAAATGTGTTCTCCATCTATCTTGAGCACAAGTCCTAGTGTTAACTTAAGGTGAACTTAGGGAGAGTAGGGACGGCAAAACGTACCGTGAAACCCGAAAACCGCGGTACCCGAACCGAATAGGTCAAAAAAACCCGAACTAAGGGGGCGACGGGTCGGATATGGTTTTCGATACGAAAATCTGAAATGGATATGGGTCGAATATGGATTTTAGAAGCATACCAGAACCCAAACTGAATATTCACAAATTTTTTTCTACAAAAAAATTTTAAATAAATAAAATTATATTATTTTATGGGGTAAACTAGTAAGAAACATGCATATTTTTGTCAAGTCCCAACATACCTAAATAGCTAGCGCTAAACCCATCGTACTAACAATGTCCAGTGGCCCAGATTACAGTTGATACATGATTTACTCCACACAACGCTATTGGTGCAAAATCTGTTCGTCCTGCTACTTCCTATCACAGTCATCATTCCCCTGCAATTTGTTCCACATGCAAATCATCTGCCTCGGAGATTGGTAGTGAGCTATGTGGTCTTCTTTTATGCAACCAAACTTGCAGAACTTCAAGCTGATTCAAAAAAAGGGTAAACGATCACCCGTTCGGGTTTGAAAATCGACCCAAATTACCAGTGGTTCGATTCAGTTATGGGCTTGGATTTGGTATCACAGTTCAGGTTCGGGTGTGGCCGACTCGACCCGAAACCGACCTGTTGCCATCACTAAGGGAGAGTTGAGTTTACGGGAGAGTTTAAGCCTCTAAAATTAGTTTGAGATTCCTGCTGGAGTGAAGTTTGAGGAAGATCATAGTTGGTGAAATTATCTAGGCCATCTTTGGGCAGTTGTAGCCTTTCTAGCAAACCTAGAACATTAATGTATCCTTTGCGCATCCCCTTTGAGCCCAAATTGACCAATTTTTCTGGATGAACCAACATTTAAAGTCTAGCTATTTGTAAATAATCGTTCTTTATCCTTAGAAGTGGAATGCTAATTCAAGGACCAAAATCAAGTTATTTTGCAGACTTGGGAATTGAGACAAAAGTGGCTAAGATGAAAAAAAAATTAAAAAAGGTAGTTGCTGAAATGTGTCTTTGTTTTTTGTTTGTATGTTATGAGAAAATATATATAAAAAAAAGAAGAAATCAAAAAGAAGAAAAAATTTAAAAAATCAGATAAATAAAAAAAATTAAAACTGTAAAAAAAAAAAAAGAAAGAAAGAGAAAAAAGTGTTTGTAAATAGTTCCATAAAGTTGAAATGGATTGCACTCAGTTGAATGTTTGAGAAGTGTTGGCTAATAAGTTTGGAGGTGCGCTCTTTTGTTGTACTAATGGCTCTTATGAGGTCCTTGTTTAATGTTCATTCTTATGGTAATTGAGTCACAAAATTTCCCACATCCCCCCCTAATAAAAATCATTTTGACCATTGACTACGTGTTTTTCCTTTAACTAATGGAGAGGAGGTCCATGAGCGAACTTATGGAGGCAAGATTTAGGCTTGAGGATCATGACTTAGCTTAACTTGGGGAGATCTTCATTTGAACGTCTAGGACTTCACAAACACACACACACACACACACACACACACTTGGAGAACTTTATTTCAAAGTTGCTTAAAATTGTTTGAACTCCCATGTGAAACAGTAGGCTTGAAGTGCATCCATGAGTGGCTAATATTTAATCCTGACGACGAAAGACCTCCTGCACCTTTCGAACATAGTTTGGTATTGACAATGCTTTATACTTGCTTGAGTTTGTGTCTACCTTGGGGGGATGTAATTGCTTAAAGACATGCAAGGTTCTAAGTTTGGGGGATGGATCGTACTCTTTTCTAGCTTATGAACTTTGTAACTTCTTATTTTTGTTAAGAATGAGTTAAAACGTCCATTGAATGCTTTTTGATATTATACATGGATGTAGGTGAGTTTTAGAGTCAAAGTCAATTGCAAAGCCACTTAAAATGTGGAACAAACTTAGAAAAGAGGTACAAAAAGGTGCCAAATCATTTGTGCAATCCTAGGAGAACAAAAGAGTCAAAAAGGATAAAAGCTAATTAGAGTAAAAATGAGGCACATAATTTTTAGATCTAGAATTCAATATCTTGGAAAAAGCGGAAAGGATGCAAAAATAGGGGAAAATAGGCTATGAGATTGAGGAGGAAAAAGGATTCTTGGAGTGAAAAATTGGAGTTGAAAAGACAAGTACCCATACATAGAGTTTTCTGTTTCCTTTTTATACTCTCTTTCTCTTTATTTCTATTTTGAGACTATGGGAAATTTAGTTTTAAAGCTTGTAATTAATTTCAAGATGTTATTTCACTAAACTCTTCGAGTCAGGATTGTTGAAAGGATGATTATGATATCTATATATCTATAGTAGTTGCTTTGTCGAGTTTCCTTAGCAAATGTTCTTGTTATTCAACTTTTGTGAAATTTTCTTGATTTCTATTATTGATTGATAGCGAATTTTAGAAAATTAAAACATAAAAAAGCTTGAAAAGAGCAATTGAGGTTGGATAGTATTTGAATGCCATGGGTTGATTTAAATCTAGGCTTAAAATTTGAATCTGCGACTAATATAGGAATATATAGTTGCGCATACAACAAGAATAGAATTGAGACTTTTATTGGGAGCTTTGGGGCAAGATTAGCATAGGAATATGCTTAGTCAACCCTCAAGCATGATTAATTTTGACTGATTTGAAAAAATCGCGCCATTTGAGAATTCTAGGTGCTGGAACATTTTACCGTAGTAAAATCATGACAAAGTCACCGCAAAATGGGTGTGGTATCATAATTATCCCGGAAGCAATCACAGCTAGCAATCACAGCTACTTTTCCCATGTTTGTCTAACTTAAGCAACTTTTATTCACTTCTTTATGCCTCATTCACCATATCAACTACTTTTACTTGTTTTAATTTTTAATTTATCTTGGCACTTAGAAAACAATACAAAATCAATTCATTTTAAACTTTAGTCTTTGTTAATCTCTATACTTTTTCGAATGCATCATCCTTGTGGAAACAGTATTCACTCATCACTTTATTACTTGTTTGCGATACGTGCACTTGCATGTTGACATTAGGCAACACTGCCTTTTAATTTTCCCACATAGGAGGAGCCATTAGGGTGAATGAATTGTTAATTTTTAAAATGAAAGGGGACCACAAGTTGTCGATTTAATTTGATATCAACTGCATCGGTCTAAAGAATTAGAATGATTTGTAAGTGAGAAAAAATCATGTTAAATAATTAATCTCATATTTATGAAATTAACTACAGAAAATGTTACAAACCAAATATATCACAAATTCTAAACAAATTAGGTCGAATATAATGTCTGCAAGGCTTATCGCTATCCGTGGATTTCTGCAATCCACATAACGTCCCATTCACCCTTAATTCGTGATTTGGTACCAAGGGTGGACCAAAGCATTGGTGATGTAGTGTGCTAGTTACTCCGATGACTCTGCACACCCAGCAGAGCGGTTCGTTTTGACCAGCAGACTGCCCTCTCAGGAGAGTGTTGCCTAACTTTCCTTAATTACTTCATGGGCAATCTGCTACTAGGAAAAAAATCCTAATTGGGAAAAGAATGTTGCGTCCACCAAATCTTAGGGATCAAGTAATAATCTCCGAAAATTCCATATCTCTCTCTTGCGTACCACGCCAGGTCCGGTACCTACAACGCTTTGGTGATTTGGGATTTATGTTTTTCAGTTTGGGCATCAGTTGGCCAAAATCTGGTTGTCTGGCTCATTAGACTCAAGGCTCTTTCAATAGTTTCTATGGACTCTGAGACAATTAACCGTCTATGCATGAGTTTACGCTTAGAGGATGAGGAGGCCCCGCCAGTGGTGGTGGATACAACCATCTCACTGGTGGGCGCGAAACGTATGAGACACTCTTTGGTAGGAAGGATTCTTGGTGGTCGATCGATGAGCCGGGAAGGTTTGGAATCAGTTTTGAGGATGATATGGAGGACCGATTTACCATTCTCTATGGAGGCGAAAGGGAGCAGCAATACATATTTGTTTACGTTTGGGATGGAGGCTGATAAATTAAGGTTTATAACAGTGGTCCTTGGCTGTTTAATAAGCAATTGCTATCATTAATCTTGCCGATGGGTGTGGGGGCTGTCGAGACGATTCAATTCAATATGGTTCCATTTCGGATACATATTCTCAATCTTCCTCTGATTTGCTTGACAGAGGATTGCTTGGGCTCTATAGGCGACCAATTGGGGGACTTGTTGGCGGTGGACTTGGAGGGTGTTATACCTAGAGTTCGTGTGCGACTAGCAAGAATCTCTCAAAGCGGCGATTGGGGAAGACATTTCAGTGTTGTCGATGTGGCTTACCCGAGTCCAACGGGCATATCTTCTGGCTGTGCAAGTGGGTGAAGGAGCTGTGGAAGAAGGTGGGTTGCTGGGATATTCTTAAATCATTAATGGGGCTGCCAACCAACGAGATTATCGGGTGGATACTACTGTATATGAGGAATGGGCTGCGGGACCAAGTATGTACGGTATTATGGTTCATTTGGTCGGAGCGTAACACCCTATTTCACCACGGAACCTGGCGCAGCCATGAAATTGTTGGTGAAATTTTTATGGGCTACTGGAGAGACTACACTGCCTCAATGCGGAAGGACACACAACTCAATAGCAAGTCGGGATTGTATGATAACCCACAGGTGCGGGCTTGTCGCAGGTTGGGGAGGTGTTGCAATGGACTTACGCTGCTAAGTGATGCGGCTATTCGGCGAGGTCATGTTGGGCTGGGGGGTATTGTGAAGGAAAAATCTGGGTGTATCCGTTTGGCCTTTGCAGTGGGTTTGTGAAGAAATTTTTGTGTGGAAATGGCGAAGGCCTTAGCGATTCGATATGGGCTTTCCTTACTTCGTGACGAAGTATTGCAAGTTGAGGGTGTATGCACAGACTCCAATCGCATTATTCAGGGGCTGCATGAGCCGAAGGCATTTGCTAGCTTTTCTTTTGTGTTTACGAATATTATCTCTCTGTCTAGTGATGTAGGTTGTGAGTCGATTAAGTATGTTCTCCGCGATCGGAATAGGCTAGCGCATACGCTGGCATCTTTTGTTGTAGGGTCCCTTAATGTTTTCCATTGGACGGATTCTATTCCGCTTTTCCCCTTGTCTCATTCGAGAGATGAGCTTGATAAATGAAGTACTGTTGCTCAAAAGAAAAAAAAAAGTAATAATCTTCGCAGATATCTAGAAGGATCCGGAGTCTCAACATGGAAAGAATTCCTCCCAAATACATTTACTTCTATGCATCAAACCCTGGGTCATGAAACTCTCTATATAAAGGAACGTAACTGACAAGTGAATGGTATCCAAGTCTTACTATTTTTAATTCTTGTAATATTTTTACATGCGCCAACATTTTACGATTCTTGATTCCTTCCCCGTTACCTCACAAAGCACTGCCCATACAATTTCTTTAACTCTAGCTAATAAGTTACTCTTCCGTTTTCACTAGTAGTGACTTAGCTGGGATAGTGCCAACGGCTGTCACCTTATTTTTCTATGGTGACCTTGGTGCTTAATGGCTGTGGTTGAGTGTCCAGGCACAGACAAAGTACGGTAAGTGTAGATTGTGAGATCTGTTGGCGTTCCAAGTGGTGATATCAAGATATAGCTGTCAATAGACTGGCACCATCTGTGGGAATGAAAGAAATTCCTATATGTCTAATTTTTTTTCTTTTACATGGTAAAACCCCGAGTGCTTTCATGGCATCTTATACTTCCCACACGACTCCTAGTAAAGTTCAGATGAACCTAAATGATGATTTTGAAGACCCTTCTCAAACTCACAAAAACAAAACTAGAGACCACAAAAGCAAGCCTAGCAAAACCGAACACCAGTCCAGGCATCTCTACAAGGAGAACGAAAGATTCAGGTGAGGGTCATGCTGCCAGGTCCAAGATCCCATTGGGTATGTTTTTGTATCAACAATCTAAATAGTAGGATGGAGGGGTTTACTAGCTTGGACATTGGTAATAAGGACGACGAGCTTCCCAGGTCAATACGCTCTGTGTGCAAAAGGCCTTGGCAGCAACCAAAATTGTGTCCAACTAAGTTTGCCAGTATTTTCGAAAATTGAATAGACACCTTTTCAATATAGATGGGAAGCTAATTCTGGTATGCAGGATTGAACAACGCAGGAGCGCGACCTAAGCCATCATATTACTTCTTTGCACCAACAAAGCCAGCGTGACAGCCCCCCGAAACCAGTTAAGCATGGATCTCGACCTTTGTAACACGCTCAATTTGAGGAAAAAGCAACAGTCATTGCAAAGGGAGCATCGTGAGAACCGTGAGCACACGGTGCAAGGGGATCGGCCAGTTAATTCCATGATAATGGGTGCTTCCAGCGATGGTCCTCTAGGGGGCGGCCCTTCAGCCCGCGAGAAGGCTAGTGTGGCAGAGGAAATACGAATTGTGAAACCTGCAGTTATTGAACTGAGGAGGACGAGAGCTCCGATCCGCCAGGACTTGTGAGCTTGATGATTTCTATGAAAACCTTCCCTTCTAAAATGACTTGGTCAGGAAGAAATTTCATCCTAAGTACAAGAGGCTTCCAATGGAGCCTTAAAACAGTAGAGGTCACCCCATGGACCACATAAATGTCTAGATGACCAAGCTGTAGAGGAAATCACCTACTGACAACTGTAGAAACTTTCACCTCAATTTTGAAGGTGATGGAAAGAGGTGGTATAACCTGTTTACCGAAAGAAGCATTTGTTGATGACCTTAACTCAAACATGAATATCTTGATGCCTATGTCGTCAATAGTGCCACAACTCAACATGTAGCTCACCTCAATGACATCTACCAAAGGTCAGGCAAAAGCAAGAAAAGCTACTTCAAGCTCTTTAGCAGCGAGGTTCATAAGATAGAGAATTACCTTGGTAAGAAGGCAATGGATCCCATGATGAATGGATTTAATCCCCACACCCAGTTCTGGAAATATAAGCAAGACAAAGAGCCCAATAACTTCACTTCCCTTGTCGACTTGATCCATGAGGAAATACTGTGCAAAGACCTAATCGAAAACCGGGATAGGATTGAAAAGACCTGGGGAGGATGAGTAAGAAGCTCGTGCGAACACCTCCTTATAGAGGTTCTAAGCAAAAAGTTATATAGGCCCCATTCCGAAAATGGTGTCAGGTCCATAAATCATCCTGACACTCTACTAATGAATGGCTAGATTGGAAGGTTAAGAAGGAGGAGGGGCTACTAACCTAACAACGCTAGGCCTTCCTAGCTAGCAATGGAACCCATGATGCTGATCAGAACCGGAGCTCCATGACTTGAATTTGCAGCTCGAACACCAGGGACCATGCATCCAGTGAGACGAACAACCATTTGATCAGCATGGATAGGAAAACCGTCGGGCCGGGAGGCAGAGTTATGAGATTAACACAGTCACTAGCAGCTGTTATGTAGGTGAATCAAGAGTGAACGCAAAGAGGAACTATGCAGAAAGGAAACATCAAGAGTGATGTGTGAGTAATTAACATATTTTGTGTTCTTTTCCCCTTATGTTTTAACCTTTTTTGTTTAGTGTAATAAAAAATCATCGTATATTTACTCATGTGATTCAATGGTATAAAATACATATCTTGGGGTAAAAAGAAAAGAAATAACAAAATAAGATATATACACATTTTGTATGAGTACTTATATGATTTATGTTTCACATTTTAGGACAATGCATAGAAATTCAACAACTCAGATTCACTGATCATAACTTGATCATAACTTGAGCTCTAGCTATCGAAATGACTTGATTCAAAAAT
The DNA here is from genome assembly GCA_018223645.1 of Jasminum sambac. Taxonomy (NCBI): domain Eukaryota; kingdom Viridiplantae; phylum Streptophyta; class Magnoliopsida; order Lamiales; family Oleaceae; genus Jasminum; species Jasminum sambac. The sequence goes on from CP073648.1 coordinate 34,907,081, forward strand.
GGTTGGAAATTAATGCCACCTTTAGGTGAAAAAATCATAACTTGGCCAACAAAGATCCAATTTAGCTCATTCAAGACATATTTAAGAGACAAAATAATGTGTTTTAGCTTGGATGAGGACCCAAAAGCATATTTGGTGGAAAATTGGCCAAAATGCATGTGAAAGTGGGGTAGGCGCTTAGGGAATGCAATAGGGAAGATGCTTTTCATGCCTATAAAAATACAAGGCCATTAGCTTCTTTAATACACCTTTCTTGTAAAGAATACTCTCAATAATTTTATTTCCTATCTTGTGTAATTTATATTCTTAGTTAGACATTTGGAGGAGTCAAATAGCTTGGAAGAAGAAGCCATTTTTTCTAACCACGCCGATGATCGTTGTAGAAGGCTTATCTTCGATTCTTAAGCATTTCTCTTATCTTCTTTATGCTGTTTACTTTGTTTTTCACTATATCTAGCTAATTTTATTTTGATTGAGGAATTAGCGAAAAGAATTGAGCTGTCCCACTCATGGAACGTAGAACATCTGAAAAAATATTATCAATAGAACGTAGAACATCTGAAAAAATATTATCAATAGTAGAAATCACGTGCAGTACATAATAGTATATTTTTGGCTTTCGATCTAATGAATATCTTTTAATGTTAGATGAACTAGCACAAAATTTAGTCAACTATTTAGTTTGGCTAGCTAGGTCCACCAAGGTAGACCCACCTCCTAAGAAGGGCGGACTTTGCAGTCGGGCTGGGAGATAGGCCCACTACGGTGGACCAAATTCATAAATCTGCCAACTATTCAATTCCATTACCTAGGTCTACCAAGGTAGACCCACCTCCTAACAAAGGCCGACTTTGCAATCCGCCCTAGAGATAGGGCCACTAAGTGGACCCAATTCATAAATTATCGAACTATTCAGTTCGGCTACCTTGGTCCACCACGGTTGACCCACATCTTAATAAAGGCTGACTTCATAGTTCGGTCTAGAGATAGGTCTACTATGGCAGACCTAATCCGTAAATTAGCGAACTATTCAATTCGGCTACCTAGGTCCACCACAGTAGGCCCACATCCTAATAAGAGTTGTGCTGCGTTCCAAAGCACATAGAAAATACTACAAATGCATAGGTCGTTCAAGTTATACAGTGGACAAGAAGTCTGGTTTATCGATCCCTCAGAGAGTGGTCATTTGATTATACATAAGTCGATAAGGGGGAAAACATGAAAACAACACAAACGCATTTGAATGGTAGTTGGATTAAACCAATGAAAAGTAAAGAAAGCAATTAAAGATGATATCACGATTGGGATAGAAAATAGGAAAGAATAGTTGGGATTACCGACTTCGTTTAACCATTGCTAGCCAATGTTTCTCAACCTCTAAGGAGTTTAGTTACCCATTAATTGTGTTAGACCCAATTTTCCTTAAATAGGTAGTTCATCTTTCGAATGCCAACTGCCCCTAACTAATTGGTTCAACCTACTACATTTCTATGTTGATATATTTCCAATCAATCGCAAAGAGGTTTGTGAAAATAACTTAATAAGTCATCTAGGATTAGAGGTATATTTCTATCCCCTTCAAGCACCTAGAGTGGATGTTACCAGGTCTAAAATGTGTATTTTCCTTTCGAAGCTTATGCAAATCACTAAAGACCAACATTCAATGGTCAAAAAAATGAAGAGCAATCAAAGCCATAACATCCACACACAAAAATAAGCAACTCAACCATTGGAGACTAGATTAACGCTGAAAAACTTGATTAAACTACATCAATAGTCCCAATAATGAGTATTTAGCTCATAATGGTAAAACAATCAAAGAGGGTATGAAAAGTATACATTGCAAGAGTATAATAATGAAGAGCATGCCTGAATGACACTAAAAACTCCCTTAGATTGAGGTCTAGAACCTTTAATGGATCATCCTTTTCTTTTTCCCCAAAATCTCCTCTTGAACCCTAGTTTTTCTCTCCATTTTCTCTCTACTTTCTTGATCCCAAAATTCAATCCTACTAAAGCCCTAACTTTCCTCTCAAGTTGTAGGACTAGATTGGCAGGAAAATATCCTAAAAATAAGGATAATTTGGTCAAAAATGGCCTTGGGGCCAAAAATCAGCGTATGCTGATTTTTGGGGGTTACGGCCATAATCTCCTTGGTTACTGCAATAACCCAGGCCCAGAAGAAACACAAGCTGTGACTGCGTGATGTTACGGCTATAACCCCATTAGGCTACAGCCGTAACCTGATAATTGCGGCCGCAACTAAGGTAAATTACGGCTGGAACTTTGGCTTAGGCAAAAACGAAATTCAAGCATGATTCAGGTCCCAAAATGGTGGATTTGCACTCGATGACCTGAAACTTCTGAACTTGCACATTTTGGTCCCCAAATTTTGAACTTTCTTTCAAAAATACCCCAAAATATTTGCACTTGAAGTCCTTCAACTTCATAAAGTTACGCTTTGGTCCCCATCTGCAAGTTTTCTGACACTTTCAGTCCTTTTTCCTCTTTTTGCATTCTTTCCTTCCAAAACTTGGTCTTTTGGCTACAAAGATGAAATTTATACTTTTGTCAATAGAAATAGGTCCATTTGCTTTATCTTAGCATGTTTGGAGTATCAAATGAGTGTATAAAAACACACACTCATCAAATACCCTCAAACTTAAACTCCTTATCATCCCAAGCAAGATAGTCTACAAACACAACAACGAACGAAGTTCAAATCTTGCATGCAAGCAACCACACATGCCCAACTCCTAAGTGCTCAATTGCAATGTCAATTCAAGAGTTAATATCCAAGTATTGCCACAAAAATCATCAAGACATGCTCAAGACCCGATTGCAAGAAAAAAAATATAAGTATAGTCAATCCCAAAAATATCAAGTTAGAAATGGCAAGAACATGGTTTTCAAGCACTCCTCAACCAGTCTTCCAACAAGATGGGTATTACCGGTAAATTCAACAATCCAAGGCCGTGGTGACTCTCCCAAAACATGAGTTATACAAACGAGCTACCCGTAAACAATTCAAACCAATCACACGTCTAACCCGATGAAATGTACACTTATTGCTTACTTTAATTATTTTTCTTTCATTCATGCTCGCTTTTTCTTTTCTCCTTTTTTTAACGATGCAACAGAATACAATGCAATGCCCCAAAGAATCAAGCTTTGTCAATGGCCCATGTAATGGATTTTAGGTTGGTTGCTCCCGAGGTCATTATTCAAGGCATCGGGCTTTGAGATATTCCAAAGAACTTAATCACCCGAGTCAAAGAGGCAAGAGAATGTGGCACAATGAGATGGATGCATGCAATTTCACTCTTTTTTTTTTGTTATACACATGGGTTAGAGCTATGGTAAAAGTCATTGTCTAGCTTCACTTCCCAATCAAAGACACTCTACACAACTTCCACAACATGCATGGAATCACCACAGTCTTATCAAATTTCCTTCACCGGTTCACCCCCAAACTTATCGTCCAAATGGTTAAGTAAAAACATAGCTAATTCCAAACAAAAATACAAAGATCATGGCTATACTTCAATCACAATTTTCAATCAAACAAGGGCATATCTACTTGCCATTTCAATCAAGCATGGGGAATTAAGCAAAAGTTACCCCCAACCTTATCAGTTACTAAGTGTGTGAGGTGTGCAAGTTGTAGCTCATTTACATAGGACCACCGAATCATGACAAAAATAGCTATACATATACATCAACAAAAAGCATAAAATACAAAATGTAAGAGTAAGAGAATTGGGTTGCCTCTCAATAAGCGCTTAGTTATAGTCATTAGCTTGACTCTTGGGCAAGATCATTCCGGGTTGGCGAGAGGGATGGAGGATTTCTATTTCAAAAAATGCCTCCCCAGAGATGGCGTCAACCTTTGCCTGTTCACTTTGAATTGTCCATTTGTCTGGTAAAAGATCTTTGTCGCTCCATGGGGGAAGATTTAAACAATGGTATACGGGCCGGACCACCTTAAGCATAGCTTTTTCCAAGGGAATAGTCAGATATGGGAGTTGTAAAGAAGAACTTGTCGCTCAATCTTGAAATCCCACTTCACAACGTGATTATCATGCCATTTCTTGGTTTGTTCTTTGTAAATCTTGGCATTTTCATAGGATTGAAGTCTGATTTCATCAAGTTCATTCAATTGGAGTAATCTTCTTTAACCGGAGAGTTTCTCATTGAAGTTCAACACTTTGATGGCCCAGAAACCTGGATGTTCAAGCTCGACCGGGAGATGAAAAGCCTTCCCAAACACAAGCTAGTAGGGAGACATGCCAATTGGAGTTTTTGAAGGAGGTCCTATCAAACCATAGGGCATCATCTAGCCTCCTCGGCCAATCTTTCCATGAAGCATTTACCGTCATTTTGAGAATTCTCTTCAACTACCTATTCGAAATTTCATCTTGGCCACGCGTTTGAGGATGATAGGGGGTTGCCACTCGATGCTTGACTCTATACTTAGCCAAGAGTGAATCGAATAGACGATTGCAAAAATGTTTGCCTCCATCACTAATGATAGCTCGGGGGGGAGGGGGCTGGGGGTACCAAATCTAGTGAAAATGTTCTTTTTGAGAAAATTCCCTACCACCCGAGCATCATTAGTGGATAAAGCGACGACCTCGACCAACTTTGAGACATAGTGAACCACCACGAGAATGAATTAGTTGGAGAATGAGGATGGAAATGGTCCCATAAAGTCAATCCCCCACGCATCAAAGATTTCTACCTCCAATACAGAATTCAAGGGCATTTCAGTTCGATTGGAGATATTACCATGGCATTGGCATTGATCACATTTGAAGATGAGTGTGAAAGCATCTTTGAAGAAAATAAGCCAATCGAATTTGGCTTGCAACACCTTTGATGCGGTTTTAGTTGCACCAAAGTGGCCTCCATAAGGTGAAGAGTGACATCGATCAAGAATTTATTCCATTTTTTCCTCCAGCACACATCTTCTAATAAGTTGATCAGGACCTCTTTGAAATAACAAAAGATCTTCCCAATAGTAGTATTTGACCTCTAAAAAGAACTTCGTCCTTTGTTGATAAGAGAAATCCGGGGGAATAGCGCTGCTCACGAAGAAGTTGACATAATCAGCATACCAAGGTACAAGAGAAGCCACGATAAGATGTGAGATTTGCAACAATTGTTCATCTGGGAAAACTTCATTGATTTCCTCAAGTTCCAAGTCCTCATGCTGCTCAAGTAGCGACAAATGATCAGCTACAAGATTTTAGGTCTCTTTCTTCTCTCCAATCTCCAAATCAAAGTTTGCAAAAGCAAGACCCATCTAAGCAATATTGGCTTGGCATCCTTCTTTGCTACCAAGTACTTCAAAGCCGAGTGATTCGTATAGACAATGACTTTGGAGCCAATGAGATAAGGTAGAAATTTGTCAAAAGCAAGGACTACTGCAAACATTTCTTTCTCGGTGGTGGCATAATTCAATTGGGCATCCTTCAAGATTCGACTCACCCCCATGGCAAAATAACTTGCATCACACATGAGCTCAAAAGGAAGGGGACCAATTAGGGGCTACAATGATGGGGCCAATACAAGCTTCTCCTTTAAAGTGTTGAAAGCCATGAGACACTCATGAGAGAACACAAATGGGGCATTCTTCTCAAGCAAAGAGCACAAAGGCTTGGTGATCTTAGAGAAATATTTAATAAATCTTCTATCGAAACCAGCGTGCCCCAAGAAACACCGAATTCCCTTTATCGAGCTTGGAGGAGGCAAGTTCTCAATAATTTGGATCTTAGCTTTATCCACTTCAATCCCTTTGCAAGAAATCCGGTAGCTAAGAACAATGCTTTCTTGAACCGTGAAATGGCATTTCTCCCAATTTTCTCCCAATTTAATACCAAGTTTGTCTCCTCGCATCTTCTCAATATTAGGCTCAAGTTTCCCAAGAACTCATTAAATGAATCTCCAAATACCGAGAAATCATCCATGAACACGTTAATGTATTTTTCCACCATCTCAGAGAAGATTGCCATCATGCATCTTTGGAAGGTGGTGAGTTTATTGCAAAGGCCAAAAGGCGTCCTCCGGTAAGCAAAAGTTCCATGCGGGCATGTGAATGTCGTCTTCTGTTGATCCTCCAGGGCTATGATAATTTGGTTGTAGCTCGAGTACCCATCTGCGAAACAATAGTAAGAATGGCCTGCCAACCTATCTAGCATTTGATCAATGAATGGAAGAGGAAAATGATCCTTCCTCGTAGCTTTGTTGAGCTTCCGATAGTCAATGCAAACTCTCCATCCGATCACTGGTCGAGTAGGGATGAGCTCATTGTTTTCATGCTCAACTACCTTGACACCTCCCTTCTTGGGTATTACTTGAACGGGGCTAACCCAAGCCCATGCAAAATAGGATAAATAATGCCCGCATCAAGTAGTTTCAACACCTTGGCTCTCACAACTTCCTTCATGTTTGGGTTGAGCTGTCGTTGGTGTTCAATGAAGGGCTTGAAATCATCCTCCATTAAGATCTTATGCATGCAATAAGAAGGGCTAATTCCCTTTATATTCGACACTGTCCATCCAATTGCTCTTTAGTGCTCTCTCAACACTCTAATCAATTTCTCTTATTCAAGCTCACTCAAGGAGTTGGAAATAATAACAGGGAACAGTAGAGACTTCACCTAAGTAAACATACCTTAGGTGAGAAGGAAGAGGTTTGAGCTCAAGAATATGTGCCTTTTGAAGAGACGGAAGTGGAGGAGATGGACTCCTTCCCAATTCTTCAAAGTAAGTTCTCTTCTTGGCTTGATATGGCAGTGAAGCCTCCAAATAATGAGCCACTTAGTTCATTTCATAATCATCATCGTCAACCTCTGAGGAGTGAGCAATGCAAGCCTCAAGTGGATCTTTAGAAAACCTATGATGAAAAGATTTGGCCACCATTTGATCAATAGCTTCCACTCTCAAGCAAGAATCGCCGTCGGAGAGATATTTGAAAGTCTTCAAGACATTGAATGTGACTTGTTCATCTTGCACCCTCAGATAAGCTTTCCCTCTTAGACATCGATGAGAGCTCTCCGGGTAGCAAGGAATGGTCGTCCCAAGATAATAGGGATGTTGTGATCCTCCTCCATATCAAGAATGATGAAGTCAACCGAGAATATCAATGACTCCCTTGGATATTTGATAGATCGCTCAGCCAACTGTAATGAAACAGTGGTTGCTTTGGCTTCACCCAAATTCAATCTCTTGAAAGTGGACAAACGCATCAAATCGATGCTAGCACCAAGATCACATAAAATTTTACTAATATTTCAATCACCAATAGTGCAAGGTATATTAAAACTCCCTGGACCTTTGATTTTTGGAGGTAATTTTTTTTTGCAAGATACCGCTACACTCCTCGGTTAGCATCACCATGTCATGCTCCTCAAGCTTCCTTTTGTTGGCAAGAATGTCTTTCGTGAATTTCGCATAACTTGGCATTTGAGCTAAGTCATATGCAAAAGGAATGTTGATGTGGAGCTTCTTGAACACTTCAAGGAATTTTCCAAATTGGGCATCAATTTTATGCTTCCGGAGTCGTTGAGGAAATGGAATTAGAGGCACATAAGCTTTGACGGGAGTAGGAATCTTAGAAGATGAGGACTCCAGTTCACTTTCTTTAGCTTCTTCCTCAAAAATTTCGGATTGTTGAATGGGTTTCTTCCCAGATTTTTCGAAATAAGATTCGACCGAAATCTCGGGCAATTGAACCCCACTCCTTGTTGTGATAGCATGCAGATTTTCTCTAGGATTAACCTCGGTGTTGCTAGGCAATGTTCCTTGTTGCCTATCCAAAATTATCTTAGCTAATTGGCTGACTTAGTTCTCCAAGCTCTTCAAAACTGCATCATTACACTCTTGGTATTTCAATTGTTGGTCGGCCAAATGAGTTAGAGCTTCTTCCTCAACTGGTTTCTTCTCTTGCGGTCTTGGATTGAGAACATTGTTGTTGTTTGCATAAGAGAGGTTTGGATGATTCCTGAATCTGGGGTTGTAGGTTGGAGAATAAGGATTGTACCCATGACGTTGGAAATTTTATCGTAAACCACTTGTTCCGGGTGATGGAGAAGATGATGATTGTTGATGGAGCAATGGACAAGTGGAACTTGAGTGAGTAGCTCCACAAATTTCCTAAGTGGGGGAAGGGCCTTGCACCATATTGATTGGTTGAGGGTTGGATATGGAAAGCGCTTCCACTTTCTTTGATAGAGCTTCAATCTTAGCTAAAACAAGTGAATAGGCCTCAACGTCATGCATTCCTCTAGCTTTCTTCTGTGAACTTCTATCCGGCGAATCTTGCACTTTGCTCAGTCATGGTTTCAAATAGATCATAGGCTCCACTAGTACCCGAGTCGACATTTGATCTACAAGATGGGAGCAAACCAGAGTAGAAGTAGTCAACTTGAGCGCCCAAATTGAATCGTTTGTTTGGGCATTTACGACATAGATCCTTGAATCTTTCCCAAACCTCATGAAAAGACTCCTAGTCTTGTTGTCTAAAGGTAGAGATCTCATACTTGAGCTTTCCAACCTTAGATGATGGAAAATATATGGGGTGAATTTGTGAACAAATTTGCTCCAACTAGTAATCTTCGTGGAGGCGAAGTAGGCGAAGTATCTAACCATTCTCTAGCTCCATCCTTCAAAGTATTAACAGAGAGCCTCATACGAATGCTTCCTCACTCACCCCCGCCATATTTGAAATTTCCACAGATTTCTAAGAAACGTTTAAGATGGAGGTATCGATTCTCATCGGTATTCCTATAAAATGAGACATTGTTGAAGAATAAATTGAGCACCTCCGGGCAGATTCAGAAATTGGGAGGTCCAAAAGGAGGATAGATGACACTAGCTTCAATCTTTAGAGATGGGGAGTTCATGTAATCCCCAAAGAGAATATCATCTTCATTCACCACTTGTCGTGGATCGGGAGGTGGTAGAGGAGGATTTCTTCTTCGACGATCTCTCTCATGAAACCCGGGAGGAATTCTACCTCTCTCCCCACCTTCGAGAAAAACTTCTTCTTCATGCTCATCATCACTATCATGCTCCATTTCAATGGTTGGTCTTCTTTTAACTTTTCTTTGTTCTCTTCGTCGCCTTCGAAAGATTGCTTCAATATCGGGATCGAATTCTACCAATTCAAGACTTCTAGCTTGACGCATATACTAGAGAGACCTACAATTGAAAGATTACACAAGTCCAAGAAATAAAATAAAAATAGGTAACAGTGCACTAAACTAATTACTAACTAATGCAGTAATCAAATGACACTCCCTGGCAACGGCGCCAAAAACGTGTTACGTTCGAAATGCATGTAGAAAATATTGCAAGTGCAAGGGTCATTCAAGTTATACAGTGGAAGAGAAGTGCGGTTTATCGATCCCTCAGATAGTGGTCATTTGATTGTACACAAGTCAACAAGGGGAAAACATGAAAACAGCACACACACATTTGAATGGTAGTTGGATTAAACCGATGAAAAGTAAAGAAAGCAATTAGAGATAACATCACGATCAGGATAGAAAATAGGAAAGAATAGTTGGGATTACCAACTTTGTTTAACCATTGCTAATCAATGTTTCACAAGCTCTAAGGGGTTAAGTTACCAATTAATTGTGTGATACGAACCCAGAAAGCTCCACGTCGACCGAACCACCCCACGTGCCGCACGGGCCGCTAATGCGAAGCCGAGCCAAGAAAATGGGACGAGCTTTGATGACCTGGGTCGAAGAAGTGTGTCAACATATCCCTACCAGGTCATCTCCAGCCTTGGAATGGTCCACAGGAGTTGTCGGGGACGTTGGGACTCAAGAATGCCATGCAGATGACATTTACGGTCGTAACCGAATTAATTACGGCCGTAACGCAACCATTACGGCCGTAACCTAACTCCATACGGCCGTAACCTAGGAAGCTGAAGACCAGAGATTTACAGAGAGTTAAATACGGCCGTACCATTTGGACATACGGCCGTATCAGCCGTGTTACGACCGTAACGTTGATCATTACGGCCGTACCCTCAGTTTCCAGCTTTTGGGCCAAATTATGTAGAGAGTTAATTACGGCCGTACTTACTCAGCATACGGTCGTAACGCAAGACTTACGGCCGTAACCATTGTCCATACGGCCGTAACTCAAGAATCAAGTTGGGCAGTTTGGAGGCAGAGAGCTTATTACGGCCGTACTTTTGAGTCATACGGCCGTACCCCAGGATTTACGGCCGTGATATGATTTGGGTTAGCTCGACATCATCAACACGCGTGAGAAAGCCGATCGAGACGAAGACCAGCTTGAACGGAAGTAATATAAGGTGAAGATGTCAAGAAAAGCCGGATATGCATGGAAGAACCCTCACTTTTGACTCATCCCGGGACGTGAAACGAAGACGAGAAGTCGAGAACGGGGTCGAGCTCGGGAAAACAAGCTGAAGAATCTGCAGAAGCAAAATTACGGCCGTAACCTTTTGTTCATACGGCCGTAACCCGACCTTTACGGCCGGAACCCCGCCACGCATTTACCGTGAACCCTGGGACGCTTTTGGCGTAAATCTTGAGAGAAAATTACGGCCAGAATTTCTAATATACGGCCAGATGCAGAAATCTGGCCGTAACGTTGGTCATGCGGCCGTATCATGAAGATCCAGCTTTGGCCAATTTGAAGCAGAAGGTTTTATACGGCCGTATTTTTCCTTCATACGGCCGTATCATCGGATTTACGGCCGTAAATCCAAGAATTACGGCCGTAACTTTTGACCGACTTTAGCTTTTTGTGTCTACTTTTTAGATATTTCATTATTTTACTATTATTTCTTAGTCTTAGAGGTATATGAACGAATTTAGGCCATTTGTAAGGATAACTTTTGTTCAAAGAAGCTCTTTAGCTTTGAGTGTAGCCTTTGCTCCTCTTTGGGTTGTAGCCTTGCTCCCAACATTTATTTCCTTGATCTTGATTGCAATTTGTTGAGTTGTAGCCGTGCTCCTCCGTTGCCATCTCGTCTAAGGAACCCCCAAACTTATCGAAGGCGTGATCAACCTTCGTGGCGTTCACCCCCGTGATTTGAAGGCGCAGTCGAGTCGAGTCGAGGGATCCTCCTCCTCGCCGGAGAGTTTCGGGTTGTCCTCGATCATACCGGATCCAGTCTAGGGGTTCTCGACCTTGGGGTCGTATCATCTGGTATCAGAGCTAGCCTCTAAGGATTTGGTATTATTTTATCTGATTAGTAGTAGTTGTTGTTGTTATTTGATCTTTGTCTTGTGCGGAAGCTTGATCAAGGTCATTTAGTGTTGTTTGTGAGTTTATACTTTGTAGGATTTTAGTGTGTGTTCTTGGTGTTCTTGGTGCAAAGTGATTGTTGTGCTTAGAATTCATCAACTTGTTTAGTATTGTGTAGTAGTAGTGTTATTGTGTTGTTTGTGTTGTTATTGTTAAAAAAAAAAAAAAAAAAAAAAACGAGTAGAGAAAAAAAAAAGAATGAAACCAATGTTGAACGAGTGTGAGTCCTTGACTACACTTAGTTTTATCTTTTATGTTTGAGTTGTGAAGTGTATTGTCCAATTGTCTATGTGTTTGAGTTGTTGTGTTGTTTGAGATTGTCATAGTGTTGTAGTAGTTAGGTGTGAGTTTGTGATTAGATTGTATTGCTTGGTGAAGGGATTGAGCTTTTGTGTGAATCAAACACGAGTGAGAAACACGTGAGGACATTAGCACACACTTAAGCACAAAATGGCGAGTCTTCGTTCTACTACAGGTGAAGGTCGAGATTCAGTGATAGTGGATCAATTGAGAACCTTATTACAAGAGAGCAATCAGGATATACAAGCTTCAGTTGATCGCTCTATCGCCGCACTTGGTAGACGAATTGATAGACTAGAACTTGGGCAACGACGGCCTAGAGGAGGAAATGGAAGTGAAGAAAGTCGGGATAGTGAATTCGAAGGCGAAGAAGAAGAGCCTCGGATAAATGTGAGAAGAGATAGGGAAGAGATCGACGTGGCGAAATGAGGACGAAGGAGAAATGAAAAATGTGAAGATTGAAATTCCTCCGTTCCATGGAAAGTCGGATCCGGATGCCTATCTAGATTGGGAAGGACGAGTTGACATTTTGTTCCAATGTCATAGAATTCCGGAAGCTAGGAAGGTGCTATTGTTGGCTAGGGAGTTCACAGGTTATGCGTTAAGTTGGTGGCAACAACTTACGACGGCCAAAAGAAGAAATAATGACTACCCCGTTGAGTCTCGGGAAGATTTGAAGTTCATAATGAAAAAGAGATTTGTTCCTTCACATTATAACCGGAGTTTGCATCAACGATTACAAGCTCTAAATCAAGGGGGAAGAACCGTGGAGGAATATTACCAAGAGATGGAGTCATTAATGACACGGGCCGATGTTGTGGAGGAAGAGGAAGCTACCATGGCTAGGTTCCTTGGTGGATTGAACCGGGAGATTGCCAACCTCACCGAACTACAAGAGTATACGAACCTTGAAGAGTTGTTACACAAAGCCGAAAAGGTAGAGGCACAACAAAAAAGGAGAGTATCCAACAAGCCTCACCCCGGGAGTGGTAGCAACTATGAAAAGGCGAAGTGGGGTGACATTCGGGGAGACCAAGGACCGTGGAAAGGAAGGAATGAACTGCCTAAAGAAACACCGAAAGCAAGCCCTAGCGTGGAAGACAAAGACAAGGGCAAAATGGGAGCACCACCCACCCGAACCCGAGACATCAAATGTTTCAAGTCCCAAGGGATAGGTCACTATGCGTCCGAGTGTCCGAATCGAAGGACCATCTTAGTGAAGACGAATGGGGAGGTAGAAAGTGAGTCCGAAACGGAAAAAGCCCAATTCGTGGATGAAGAGGACAAAAGTGACGATGATCGATTTGTTGTCAAAGTGCCCGAATCCCTACTTGCAAGGAAAATTCCAACACAAGCTCGGAGTGGCAATGATATGTCACAACGTGAGAATCTATCTCATATCCGATGTTCTATAAGAGGTAATCCTTGCACTTTGATTATTGATGGAGGTAGTTGCTCAAATTTAGCTAGCACATTGCTTGTGGAGAAATTGGAATTGCTTAGATTCCTACACCCGAACCCCTATGAATTGCATTGGTTGCATGAGTCGGGAAAAATTAGGGTGGATACACAAGTCCTAGTTCCCTTGCATGTTGAGCAATACATGGATATGGTGGTGTGTGATGTGGTGCCCTTGGAAGTTGCACACTTGGTGCTCGGAAGGCCTTGGCAGTTTAATCTCAAAGTGACACATGATTGTTATAGAAACTGCTATAACTTCACGTGGAAAGGCGAAACTATGGAGCTTGCTCCTTTGTCTCCGGAGCAAGTAAATCTTGACCGATTGAAGCTAGAAAACGAGGTCGAGGAGTGGAGAAAGAAGGAAAAGGAAGAGGTAGAGGTTGAACTTGAAGAAGAAACGGAGAGTCATGTTGACAGGGAAGCGGATGAGGAAATAAGTCGACTTGAGTATGAGGATCCATTCCTTGTGGCTCGAACTGCTAACAACCCCCGCCCCAATTTTCTTATTTTCTCTTTGCAGGTTAATGTCCAGAATCGGATGGCCACGTGCACAACTTTAGTTCTTGTGATAGCCACTCCAATTCTCGATGGAGGTTTCATACCAATCCCGGGGCTTCATATTTTCGTGATCGGGATTGATGAAACAACATTTCCATTCGACCCGGGTGGAGGTATAGGTACAATAAAGAATCATATGATTCGGGTGAATCTTTTCGAAGAGGGAGAGGATGATATGATCGGGTTAGCTCGACATCATCAACACGCGTGAAAGCGGTCGAGACAAAGGCGAGCTTGAGCGGAAGTAATATAAGGTGAAGATGTCAAGAAAAGCGGATATGCATGGAAGAACCCTCACTTTTGACTCATCCGGGGCGTGAAAGCGAAGGCGAGAAGTCGAGAGCGGGGTCGAGCTCGGAAAACAAGTGAAGAATGCAGAGAAGCAAAATTACGGCGTAACCTTTTGTTCATACGGGAGTAACCCGACCTTTACGGCCGTAACCCGATTCACGTCTGGCGTAACCAGAACGATTTGGGCGAAATCTTAGAGAGCAAATTAGTGCGTAACCCGGAATATACGGCGTGTCTGGAAATCTGGCCGTGCGTTAGTCATACGGCCGTATCATGAAGATCCGCTTTGGCCAATTTGAAGCGAGAAGGTTTTATACGGCCGTATTTTTCCTTCATACGGCCGTATCATCTATTTACTACCGTGAATCCAAGAATTACGGCCGTAACTTTTGACCGACTTTAGCTTTTTGTGTCTACTTTTTAGATATTTCATTATTTTACTATTATTTCCTAGTCTTAGAGGTATATGAACGAATTTAGGCCATTTGTAAGGATAACTTTTGTTCAAAGAAGCTCTTTAGCTTTGAGTGTAGCCTTTGCTCCTCTTTGGGTTGTAGCCTTGCTCCCCACCTTTATTTCCTTGATCTTGATTGCAATTTGTTGAGTTGTAGCCGTGCTCCTCCGTTGCCATCTCGTCTAAGGAACCCCCGAACTTATCGAAGGCGTGATCAACCTTCGTGGCGTTCACCCCCGTGATTTGAAGGCACAGTCGAGTCGAGTCGAGGGATCCTCCTCCTCGCCGGAGAGTTTCAGGTTGTCCTCGATCATACCGGATCCAGTCTCGGGGTTCTCGACCTTCGGGTCGTATCAGGCCGTAAATCCTATAATTACGGCCGTAATTTTAGCCGACCTAGGGTTAATTTTTAGATATTTTCGGATATTTTCATTATTTTATTATTATTTCAGTTTTGGGGCTTGTATATGAACAAAACAAGCCATTTGTAAGATAACTTTGGTTCATATGAAAAGAGAGAGCTTTAAGCTTGTTCTTGAGAGATTCAATTCTCTTCTTGTTCTTTTGAACAAATCGAACTTATCAAGAGCGTGATCAACTCTTGTGGCGTTCACCCCTGTCGGTTGTCTACTACGCACAGTTGAAGGTGATGGGTTTTAGCCTATTGTTGTCACTTCGTGAGTAGAAGGTCGTCAGGTTCTCGATCGTGACCAGTGATTGGCTTTTCTCGGGTCTAATCCAATCTGGATTGGGTTGCGTTGGCATTGAGACCAACGAGGTCCGTATCAGTTGGTATCAGAGCACAGATTCTAATCATCTTGTATCTATCCCTTTGTTTTATGTTTTTATAGTATAAGTCCTTTGTCATTAAGTCTTAGATTGTTATGTTTGTGATTGTTATCGGATTAGAATCTTGACTTTTGCACTTTAAATTTGTAGGATTTTAGTGTGTGTTCTTGGTGTTCTTGGTGCAAATTGCTTTTGTTCTTAGAATTCCTCCAATTTCTAGTATTGTATTGGTATTGAGATTATAAGTGTTGTAGTGAAAAAAAAATGAAAAAAAAGAGAGAGCCGAAATTCAAAAAAAAAAAAAAAAACAAGCACTGGCTCTAATGTTGTGTTGAACGAGTGGTAGTCAATCCATTGGCGACACTTAGTATCGTATTGTTGTTGCATTGTCTAGGGGTTGATCCACATTGTCTTACGTGCTAGGGTTTACTTTGAGTTGTAATTTAGTTTGCATTCTTCTAGTATAGTGTTGTGTCATTGAGTTGTAATCTGGTTGAGCAACTGCTTTGGCATTGTTTTGGTGAACTAACAAGAAGATCTTATCTTGATCAAGTTCGTTGAGTTCAATTGAACAAAAGAGTGTAAGTGCATTATTGAGTGTTGAGTGAGAGAGTGTTGAGTGATATACACGAGTGATATTCACGAGAGGACACTACAAGGCTTGCACACACTTGCACACAATGTCTGATACAGGTTCAGTCGAGGGACACGGATCTAGAGCTGCCACCTTGGAGGATATCCAGTCGGTTCTTCAGGCTTCTATGACCGCAATGGAGCGTCGGTTGAGTCAACAGTTACGAGAGGATGTTGAGCAATCAGTAGCTAGGTTGAATGTTCGTAGACCGGAGTTTGAAGAAGGTGATGAGGATGATTATGAGGTGATATATAGAGGTGGTAGAGGTAGAGGCGGTCGAGGAGGTCGAGGTAATGAGAGACCACGAGAGGAGGAAAGTGATGTGAAAAACGTGAAGGTTGAAGTGCCTTCATTCCAAGGTAAAGCCGATCCAGATGCTTATTTGGATTGGGAAAGTCGGGTAGAGTTGGTGTTCCAATTTCATAGAATCCCGGAAGAGAAGAAAGTTCCACTTCTAGTGAAAGAATTCACGGGATATGCTCTTAGTTGGTGGAAACAAACTACTACGGCTAGGCGAAGAAATTTGGAAGCTCCGGTGAGTACTTGGAATGAATTGAGAACGATAATGAGAAAGCGGTTCGTTCCTACATATTACTATCGAGGTTTGTACAATAAATTGCAAACATTAACTCAAGGGGGACGAAGCGTTGAAGAGTATTATCAAGAGATGGAGTCTCTTATGACTAGAGCCGATATAGGAGAAGAAGAAGAGGCTTCTATGGCACGGTTTCTAAGTGGGTTGAATCGAGAAATTACCAATCTTGTTGAGTTGCACGATTATGCCGATATTCAAGAATTGGTACATAAAGCCGCCAAGGTTGAGATGCAATTGATGAAGAAGAGTTTCATTAAACCTCAAGCCGGGGGAAGTAGTAGCTTTGGGAAACCGAAATGGAGTAGTGACAAGACTACAACTCCAAAGCCGGCTTGGAAAGGGCGGAGTGAACCACCTAAGTCTTCTCCGGTGGGGGAAGATAAAGGAAAGAGGCCGATGGGTGCACCACCCCTTCGGAATCGAGAAATCCAATGTTTCAAATGTCAAGGACGAGGGCACATTGCCTCGGAGTGCCCTAATCGCCGAACAATGGTGGTGCGGGAGAATAGGGAAATTGAAACGGAGGATGAAGAAGAAAACCCTCATATTGTGGAGGAGGAGAAGGAAGATTCGAATGAGCAATATGTGATGACTATCCTAAAGACTTTAGTTACACGGCGAGCTCTTAGCACGAAGGCGAAGGTGGATGGAGTGACCTCTCAATGGGAGAATATCTTTCACACTCGGTGCCTAGTGCAAGGTAAACCATGTAGTTTGATTATTGATGGGGGAAGTTGTTCGAATGTTGCTAGTTATATGTTCGTTGATAGGGTTGGACTTCCATTGATCAAACACCCGAGACCGTATCGATTACAATGGTTTAGTGATACAAAGTGAGGTTGGGTTACCAAGCAAGTGAAGATCCCTATCTTGATTGGAACATATGAGGATGAAGTAGTATGTGATGTAGTACCCATGCAAGCTACACACATATTGCTAGGCCGACCGTGACAATTTGATACACAAGTGACACATGATGGATATCGAAATAGATACAGCTTCAAGTTCGATGGGAAACCCATTGTACTTGCTCCTTTGACACCGCAACAAGTGTATGAGGATCAAGTCAAACTCAAAAAGGAAGCTGATGAGAAGGAAAAGGAGAAACGAGAGTTGAGTGGGAAAAAAGAAGAGAGAGTAAAAGGAGAGAAGAGTGAGCATGAGGAGAAAAAAAAAGAGTGCTTCTTTGCAAGCCCGAGAGAAATTGTGAGGGCTCTTTCGGCGGACTAACAAGTGATCTTGTTAGTGTATAAGGAGAGTGGTCGAGTGCTCAATTCTAACCTTGACTCCCTCCCCAATTCTATTATTTCTCTTTTGCAGGAATACAAGGATATCCTTCCCGAAGAGTTGCCAAGCGGGTTGCCACCCATTCGCGGGATTGAGCACCAAATTGACTTAGTCCCCGGAGCCTCTATTCCAAACCGCCCCGCCTATCGTAGCAACCCCGAGGAGACAAAGGAGTTGCAACGCCAAGTGGAGGACTTGCTCGGTCGAGGGTATATCCGGGAAAGCTTAAGTCCATGCGCCGTACCCGTGCTGCTTGTGCCCAAGAAAGACGGATCGTGGAGAATGTGTGTTGGCTAGCCGAGTCCAACAACATTCTGGTAAAATATCGCCACCCTATACCTAGACTTGATGACATGCTTGATGAACTTTATGGTGCTAGTATTTTTAGCAAAATTGATTTGAAAAGCGGTTATCACCAAATCCGAATGAAAGAGGGTGACGAATGGAAAACGGCTTTCAAAACCAAACAGGGTTTATATGAATGGTTAGTTATGCCGTTTGGTTTGACGAATGCACCAAGTACATTTATGAGACTAATGAATCACGTGTTACGTGCTTTCATTGGTAAATTTATAGTGGTGTACTTCGATGACATCTTGATTTATAGTAGGGGGCTCAATGATCATGTGAAACACCTTAGGCTTGTTTTGGAAGCGCTAAGGAAAGAAAAATTGTTTGCCAATCCTACTAAAAGTCAATTTTGTCTTGGAAAAATTGTGTTTCTTGGTTATGTGGTTAGTGCCAATGGTGTAGAGGCTGATGAAGAAAAATTTATGGCAATTAAAGAACGGCCTACTCCATCTAGCATAGCCAATGTTCGTAGTTTTCATGGTTTAGCTAGTTTCTACCGTCGATTTGTGCCTAACTTTAGTACACTTGCTGCACCATTAACTGAAGTAATCAAGAAAACCGTTGGTTTTAAATGGGAAAAGGAGCAAGAACGAGCTTTTCAAACAATTAACGAAAAACTGTGTTCTTCGCCCGTGCTTGCTCTTCCCGACTTTAACAAAGCTTTAGAGATTGAATGTGATGCGTCGGGCATAGGTATTGGTGCTGTGTTGATGCAGGAACGAAGGCCAATTGCATACTTTAGCGAGAAATTGAGTGGTGCCACCCTCAATTATCCTACGTATGATAAGGAGCTCTATGCATTGGTTCGAATGCTAGAGAATTGGTAACACTATCTCTGGCCGAAGGAGTTTGTGATCCACACCGACCACCAATCGCTAAGGCATCTCAAAAGCCAAGGCAAGTTGAACAAGCGACATGCTAAGTGGATGGAGTTCGTTGAGACATTTCCCTACGTGATCAAGTACAAGCAAGGAAAAGGAAACATTGTTGCAGATGCTTTATCGCGCAGGTATACCTTACTCACCACTCTAAATACTAAATTGTTGGGTTTTGAATTAATGAAGGAATTATATGAGAAAGACCCGAACTTTAGTAGTATCTATGTTGCTTGTGAAAAGAGTGGATTTGAGAAGTTCTATAGGCTAGAGGGGTACTTATTTCGAGAGAGCAAACTTTGTGTGCCTTCTAGTTCTATACGAGAGTTGTTAGTGAGAGAGGCTCATGGAGGAAGCCTCATGGGACATTTCGGTGTAGAAAAGACATTTGATGTCTTACATAACCATTTCTATTGGCCTAAGATGAAACGAGATGTGGAGAGAGTTTGCATAAATTGCATAACATGTAGAAAGGCCAAATCCAAGGTATTACCTCAAGGACTTTACACTCCCCTTCCCATACCTCAATCGCCATGGGAAGATATATCTATGGATTTCATCTTGGGGTTACCCAGGTCTAGAAATGGGAGAGATTCGGTTTTTGTGGTAGTTCATCGGTTTAGTAAAATGGCTCATTTTATACCCTGTCACAAAACCGATGATGCAAGTCATATTGCCGACTTGTTCTTTCGTGAGATAGTTCGGCTACATGGAGTGCCGAAGACAATTGTGTCAGATAGAGACGTCAAATTCCTTAGCTACTTCTGGAAGACCTTGTGGGGAAAACTAGGTACCAAACTGCTTTTTTCAACCACGAGTCATCCCCAAACTGACGGTCAAACTGAAGTAGTAAACCGTACGTTGTCACAATTACTTCGGGCTATCATTAGTCGAAATATTAGGACGTGGGAGGAATGTTTACCACATGCTGAATTTGCTTATAATCATGCTAAACATTCTTCAACTGATTTTTCGCCTTTTGAAGTGGTTTATGGTTTTAATCCGCTAACCCCGTTAGATTTGATTCCTTTACCTGTAAGTGAAAGGGTTAGCTTGAATGGTAAACACAAAGCCGAGCTTGTTCGGTCCATACACGAAAAGGTAAAACTGCAGATCGAGAAAAAGAACCAACGAGTATCGACTAGGGTGAACAAAGGGCGAAAAGAAGTGATCTTTGAGCCGGGAGATTGGGTTTGGCTACACCTCCAAAAGGAAAGATTCCCTCAACTACGCCGATCAAAATTGTTACCACGAGGCGATGGGCCTTTTCAAGTAGTTGAACGAATCAACAACAACGCCTACAAACTCAATCTTCCAAGTGAGTATAATGTGTCTGCTACATTTAATGTCTCTGATCTTGTTCCGTTTGATGCAGGAACCGATTCGTGGACGAATCAACCTGAAGAGGGAGGGGATGATACGAACCCGGAAAGCTCCACGCCGACCGAACCACCCCACGTGTCGCACGGGCCGCTCATGCGAAACCGAGCCAAGAAAATGGGACGAGCTTTGATGACCTGGGTCAAAGAAGTGTGTCAACATGTCCCTACCAGGTCATCTCCAGCCTTGGAATGGTCCACAGGAGTTCCCGAGCCAAAAGAAATCCTCCAATTACAAGTCGGGGAACTTGGGACTCAAGAATGCCATGCAGATGACATTTACGGCCGTAACCGAATTAATTACGGCCGTAACACAGCCATTACGGCCGTAACCTAAATCCATACGGCCATAACCTAGGAAGCTGAAGACCAGAGATTTACAGAGAGTTAAATACGGCCGTACCATTTGGACATACGGCCGTATCAGCCGTGTTACGGCCGTAACGTTGATCATTACGGCCGTACCCTCAGTTTCCAACTTTTGGGCCAAATTATGTAGAGAGTTAACTACGGCCGTACTTACTTAGCATACGGCCATAACGCAAGACTTACGGCCTTAACCATTGTCCATACGGCCGTAACTCAAGAATCAAGTTGGGCAGTTTGGAGGCAGAGAGCTTATTACGGCCGTACTTTTGAGTCATAAAAGTACGGCCGTACCCCAGGATTTAGGGCCGTAAATCCTATAATTACGGCCGTAATTTTAGCCGACCTAGGGTTAATTTTTAGATATTTTCGGATATTTTCATTATTTTATTATTATTTCAGTTTTGGGGCTTGTATATGAACAAAACAAGCCATTTGTAAGATAACTTTGGTTCATATGAAAAGAGAGAGCTTTAAGCTTGTTCCTGAGAGATTCAATTCTCTTCTTGTTCTTTTGAACAAATCGAACTTATCAAGAGCGTGATCAACTCTTGTGGCGTTCACCCCTACCGGTTGTCTACTACGCACAGTTGAAGGTGATGGGTTTTAGCCTATTGTTGTCACTTTGTGAGTAGAAGGTCGTCAGGTTCTCGATCGTGACCAGTGATTGGCTTTTCTGGGGTCTAATCCAATCTGGATTGGGTTGCGTTGGCATTGAGACCAACGAGGTCCGTATCATTGTGTTAGACCCAATTTTCCTTAAATAGGTAGTTCCTCTTTCGAATGTCAAACTACCCTTAACTAATTGGTTCAACCTACTACATTTCTGTGCCAATATATTTCCAATGAATCGCAAAGAGGTTTGTGAAAATAACTCAATTGGTCATCCAGGGTTAGAGGTATATTTCTATCCCCTTCAAGAACCAAAAGTGGATGTTACCGGGTCTAAAATGCATACTTTCCTTTCGAAACTTATACAAATCACTAAACGCCAACATTCAGTGGCCAAAAAAATGAAGAGCAATCAAAGCCATAACATCCACACACAAAAATAAGAAGCTCAACCGTTAGAGACTAGATTAACATTGAAAAACTTGATTAAACTACATCAATAGTCCTAACAATGAGCATTGAGCTCATAAGGGCAAAATAATCAAAGATAGTATGAAAAGTATAATTGCAAGAGTATAATAATGAAGAGAATAGAAGCATGACACTAAAAACTCCCTTAGATTGAGGTCTAGAAGCTTTAATGGATCATCGTTTTCTTCTTTCCCAAAATCTCCTCTTGAACCCAAGCCTTTCTCTCCCTTTCTCTCTACTTTCTTGATCCCAAAATTCAATCCTCCTAATGCCCCAACTCTCGTCTCAAGTGGTAGGACAAGTTGGCCGAAAATACCCCCAAAAATATGGATAATTTGGTCAAAATGGCCTTGGCGCCAAAAATCAATGTATGCTAAGTTTTGGGGGTTAGGGCCATAACCTGATGGGTTATGACCGGAACCCAGGCCCAGAAGAAATGCAGGCTGTGGCTGCATTCGTGTTACGGCTGTAACACCATTAGGTTAAAGCCGTAACCTTATAATTGAGGCCGTAACTAAGGATAGTTGCGGCCGTACCTCCGGCTCAGGCGAAAATGCAGTTTAGGCATGAGTCAGGTCCCAAAATGGTGAATTTGCACTCGAGGTCCTCAGACTTCTGAACTTGTACATTTTGGTCCCCAACTTTTGAACTTCCTTTCAAAAATACCCCAAAATATTGGCACTAAAGTCCTTCAACTTTCAGAAAGTTGCACTTTGGTCCCCATCTTCAAGTTTTCTGCCACTTTCAATCCTTTTTCCTCTTTTTGAATTCTTTCCTTCCAAAACTTGGTTTTTTGGCCTACAAAGATTAAATTTATACTTCTGTGAGTAGAAATCGATCCATTTGCTCCATTTTTAACATGTTTAGAGTATCAAATGAGTGTATCAAAACACACTCACCTGGTCGACTGCGCAATCCGCCATGGAGAAAGGTCCATATGCGGACCTAATTGATAAAAAGTAAGCCAACTAGTTAGTTTAGCTGTCTAGGTTTTCCACGGTGGACCCACTTCCAAACAATGGTCAACTTCGGAATCGGGTTGGGACACAGGTCCACTGTAGCGAACCCAGTTCAGAACAACATACAAAAGAGAGCAATCAAATGCTAGCTATATACCTGGCAAAAAAAAAAGGAAAATTGATAAGGAAGGCAATCATAAAAGGCCAGCCGGCCGGCGCCGAACTAGGGAATATCTAAATGACACAAAAGTAATAAAACTGAGTATATACTAACCCAAACTGAGCAATTTATAAGAAGCACAAATTCATAAATGGGGACATATCCCCACAAATAAAGAAAGAAGAACTCAGTTCTTGTCCTTATCAGGAGTCTCCATCTTCGTCGGAGGCATGTTGTACTGAACCTTCAAGTCATATGCCGATTCCCGAATGAAGCCGATGTCCCAGTCCGGCCTCTTTTCTCCAAATCATTTAGGATGTCCTTCGTAGTATAGACATAATTTGCATTCAGCTCATCATTAAACTTGGTAGGCTGGTGAAATTGAACTATAATATCTTCTCGGTTAAGGCCGGAGGAGCTGGGTTGACCTTGCTTCAATTGCTCGAGCCCTTTCTTTAGCTGCTCGTTTTCCTCCGTCAATCCTGCTTGAACATCCTACATCTTCTTGAGCTCGGGTGCTTGCGCTGTAATCTTTGTCTTTGCGTGTTGTTGAGTGGTCTCGAGATCCTTCTTTGCTTGAGCTAAGATGGCATTGCTCTATGACAAATTCTACTTAAGAGTACACTAAGAAGCCTCGAATTGCGTGCCACTATGGAAGATCTACACGATCGCCCTGCTGCAGTTAGTGGAAGCCACCAGCAGGTTGTCGTCCTACGACATGCATAATAGGTACTCCTCCAAAGCTCAAGTCCAGGACTTTTCTATCAGAACCATAGCGCTCTAGACTGGGGTCGAAAAAGGGGAAGGATCAAAGCTATTGGGCGAGTTCAACCTCACCGAATTGCGAAGTGGCTTGGGTAGAACCCCTTTATTGTTAAGATATTCCTTCTCTTTCTGGTTCGGTGGAGCCCGGGTATGGTCCAGCCGGCATTTCCAAGTAAAGGTTATCGTTGCAGAAGTAGCCCCTACCAGGAAGTGACCAACCTATTATGGAGGCCTTGCCCCTATAGTAGGAAGGATGAGATTCTTGAGCCTTACTGGATTTAGGATGACTGAGGCCGGCATCTGGAACAAAGGCCTCAACTCTAGGTCTTTTTTAGATAGGTTGGCGGCCTTTCATGACGTTATGACCAGATCGGCTGCTTTAAGCTTAAGAGGAGGAATGTGCCGTCGAACAAAAAATGTTTGCCATTTAATTCAAAGTCTAGCATACAGTGCACCCAGAAGCTTGAGTTAAGAAACACCTATTTGAGGTTGATGTAGAGCGATCCAGTGTAGCTCTGGTAAGACCATCCTTGAACAGCTTAACTTCGATGGTGAATTCAGTCAAACCTTGGCTCTCAGCAGTTCTTTCTTCTGCATTGGGACGGTCCACTATGGGCCTAAGAAATCCTTGCGTACTCTACACAAAAAATATTAGATGATTTTAGCTTGAACAAAATGTACAAAGAAATGAGAATAGTGCTAACCAAGGAAGTGGGAGTTCACTGGGATGTTGACGTCATTATGCAAATCGTCAAGACCCGTGAAGTAATCCTTCACCCAGAACTAGTTCGGCTTCCACGCTTTGATAAAGTTTGGCAAGCCAATTATGGTGGCCCCACCCAACCTGGCCTTGACAGAACAATGGTACTAACGGTAGCCCATGTTGTCCTTTCTTGAAGCCGTGCA
Organism: Jasminum sambac; assembly: GCA_018223645.1. Lineage (NCBI taxonomy): Eukaryota > Viridiplantae > Streptophyta > Magnoliopsida > Lamiales > Oleaceae > Jasminum > Jasminum sambac. The sequence goes on from CP073648.1 coordinate 34,931,594, forward strand.
AATTATTGAACTTCCAGACAGATAAGTCTTTCGCCACGAGCTGATGCTACAGAATTAGCATTCCAATCAAAGTCATGAAGGTATTCAGGGTGAGCTAGGTAGGAGCAACACCCCATTCCCATAAAAATTCTTTTGTCGTCTAGGAAGGGAAGCCGCAACACGGACTCCAGCATGGCCCGTTGATGGCCACACAATTCGCCGGAGGATCTTCCGCCCTTGCATATGACCTGGGGACCAAGAATGAGATCCTTAGAGACACCCGGCACTTAACATGCCACTGCTGTAATAGTGACTCGTTCATCTCGGATGGGTAGTCGTAATAGTTCCACATCGACGCAAAAGCGTTCCATTTCTTGTTCTTCTTTTGTTTACGGCCTTTCTTCTGCTTAAGGATCACATGTTGGGAAGGTCAACTTGCTTCACCTTAATCGCCATCACCATTAGGGTCGAGTTCGGCTCCATCATTCATGAACCAAATGCTGGAAATAGGATAGGCTTGGAGAACCTTCTCCAAAGTGGGGGAGTCGCTCGGCCTCCAGGTCACTTTGGGGACATCGAGCTGGTCACGTGAAGGATGCACGGGGTTCCCATTCACATCATCATAGGCGTATACTTCGCGATCAGTACTAGATCCCATGACAGTCAGAATTCTTAATCAGAAAAGCCTGAAAATACATTATTAGGAGAGCAATAGGTGAACTGAAGGTCAATTTGGTTATCAAACTGGAGAAGAGGTCGAGAGGAATCGGGGTAGTCAGAAGATGAAGTGACGCGGCCGCTCTTCATAAATAAACATCCACGTGAACAAGCGATGACACGTGCCATTTGCCGACCTCAGTACGGGGTCGGATAAAGTATCAGCTCCATACTGTTCAAATCGGTGTGGATACTTTGGGCCAATTGTTGGTACCATGATATCTTTGCATCATTAGTAAGAGTCCGAGTGAACTACGATGACACTAAATATGGTTGAGGTTGGCCAAGCACAGCCCGGACGATTGAATATATTGATCAGGAAACACACGATGATCTATTGCTCAGATCAGCTCATGTCAGCCTGGAACTTCAAACCATTATTCCCAACCTACGTCCCCGCCCAGCATATAAAGAAGGAGAAGATACCAATCATCCCCTAGCTAAGGTGGAAACCTCGCCAAGGTGGGCCTGATGGTAAAGGCCATCCCACGTGACAACTAACAAGGGTTACATAACTTGTGCCTTAAAATACGTTAGCGCCATAAACGCAATGGCAATGCAAATGCGGTAGTATTAAATGAATACAAGTTCCCCAGCAATCATTGCTCTTACTCTATGCCTAGCTCGGTCAGGTCATGATGGCCCCTGTAATTAGGAATGGGCAAAAAAAAGAACCAAGTGGATAGAATCGAAACCAAACCGAACAGTTCTTTTAAAAAAACTTAAGAACCGAACCCGAAAACCGAAAGGTTCCTTTGTAATAACCGGAAATCGAATTGAAATCGATTTAGAATAAGAAATATCATTATTTCTTCACTTGATTGCCAACTTCTGTGAATTCGTTTGGTAAATTCAAAATTTCTGCAAAGATCAGTGCTAATTGCATGTTTAACAGCAATTATACAAGAGCAGAAGCTGTTGCTAAATAGTAGCAGCTTGCTGCTGTTAACCACTTTAGCAGCAGCTGCTACTGCTTAAGCAAGCTTCAAATTTATGCTTGAATCAAATTTTTTATCTTTTTCCCTGCGATTTTCAAGCAATAAAAAATGCATTACAAAATAACTGGAACCGAAAGGAACCGAACTGGTATTTTGTTTAAAAGGAACCAAACGGTTCCATTTTTCATAGAACCAGAATTTATGGTTTAGTTCTAGGTAATGTAGTACCCGGAATCGAACTCGAAATGCGACTCCTGCCTGTAATCCCCCAACCAAATTTTTTTCTACAAAGAGGTGGTAACCCCTGAATCAAACACAACAACTTTCTCTACAATAGATGCTTAGTTGGAGCCTAGGCATAACACAAATTATCTCTCATTTTACTTACTAAACTGTGAATTACTCGCTTTAAGTTGATTCAAAGTAGCATTTATTATTTTTGCCATCAACAATGCCAGAAAGGTCAACAACCAACATAGAATGCTTGCAAAACATTTGTTCAACAGTATACTTGTATACGGCTATCGTATGGCAATACGTCATCAAACTATGAAAACAAAGTAACATACCGGGAGGTAATCATAGTTTACTAGTATACTATAGTTGCAATCTCGTCCTATAAAATGCAAAGTTATAATCAAACTTTCCATTTGCACATAAGCAACACATATAACTTAAACATCATCCACAAGCATTACGCTTAATCCACATTACAACACCATGCATCAACTTCATTTACAACACTTATGGTGCAATGCCTTAAAATAATATACATAACATTAGACATAATCATCAACGACCATATCTTGCCCATCATCAATATCGAGCTTCAACTTAGCATTTCAAAACAAGGTGTGCACGGAAAACTTCCCACAAAAAGATGATGGGTCATACATCACAGTAATAGCTCATCTAAGCAATCAGAACATTGGGACAAGCATAAAATGCATATATATATATATATATATATATATATGACATTACTCAACGGGGAGGTTAATGAGCGAGTGTTGTTGAAGAATTATGTTCAAAGGGTTGTATTCACGAACCTCATGGAATGTGAATTCATTAGTTCTTGCATTATAGATTTCTAGTAAAACAAAAATAGTAATTTAATGCTTGAACACGTTCACAATTTCATAGACACACCATATGTTGATCTCCGTTACACAAGCCATACCAACCCCATCATCCATCATTTGCCATAAAATGCTCCTTACCTTTTGAAGCTACCTCGTGATCATCTATCAATCCAAAGCATAAACGAACGTATAATGAGTCTAATGGACCCCGTGGATAATTCAAAAATATGGTAATGCGGTGATGAAATGAGACTCATCAAAAGAGCTTGAATGGTTGCGTGATAAATATTTGAGCTTCTTAAAAAATTTTCTTGTAATTCGGCCCTATTGCTTGATTGGTGTGAGTCTAATGGACCCCGTGGATAATTCAAAAATATGGTAACGCGGCGATGAAATGAGACTCATCAAAAGAGCTTGAATGGTTGCGTGATATATATTTGAGCTTCTTCAAAAATTTTCTTGTAATTCGGCCCTATTGCTTGATTGGTGTGATTACTAGGAACCAAACTGGTGGATTTCACAATATAAATCAACATGAAACAACTTGAACTTGATCTTCCGTGTATATACCTAGTGATAGCGTGGTATACAAGGCATATCACTTGAAATCCAACCCAAAATACAACTTGTCTTCTTTTGTCTTGTAACTTGTTATGTTCTTGCCTTGCTGCAAGAAATAAGCACCAATCCAAGCAATGTGTGATAAAAATTCGCTTGAAAAAAAAACATGTAGATGAATGGATGCTCATGAATCATGAATTATCTTCATTCTATAATGACTTGAAATGATGGATGAAGAATATAATAAATAACTTTATTTGAAATCTCATTACCAAGCATCCGTGTGAGGTAGAAGGTATGGTTATGACGTTATTTAAAAATAAAAGTCACAATAACCAAAATAATTACAAAGATTCACTATTAATTCGCTAAATATACTTTATATCGCATTCCAATCACTCACTTAGAAAAATTTCATCTTTTAAACTGACTAAATTATTATCTAAACAAGTGAACTTGATCAAAACTAGACTTATTCCATTATTAACCTCAACAAAACCCTTAAGCAATTATCAGACAACACTTTTTATCACATGATCAATGAAATCTCTAAGCAATGAATGAACAACTAGGCCACGGTTGAAATTTCACCTTCACATCAAGCTTTCAATTTCAACTTTTACTGTACAATTTAGTCATTTTCTATTGTTGTGGGTTATTTTTGAACTTCAATCAACCAAATGTCCAAAAATCCCCTCATGTGCAAAGTCGGACTAGAAGCTCAATTTGGGACATTTCAAAATTTCTCCAAATTTTACAAAATTAACTTCACAATCTATCAGTTCTATACCATATAAGCATCATACTAGAAGATTAAGGTTAGATTTCAAAAGGATCAAGGCCATGCAAAGCTTCAAGCTCTCAAGTTCATGTTCATCCTCCAAAATGATACTATTTTCCCACAATTTCTTTCACTTTAAGTTCATTTACGCGATCATTAATAACATTCAATGTCTCATAAGCACAAAATCAACAAAACATCACTGCCCTCTTCGAGTAGAGCTTGCGGGTTTGAGGTGGGACCAAAGTTTTCTTTTTATTTCACCATTTGAAATCATCTAAAATCATCAACCAGTAGTAGAAATTTCAAACAACAAACAGAAAAAAAGGGAGAAAGGGATTACACTGACCGATTCGGGTATACACAAGGTATACCCAACCAAAATCTTAAATTACCCACATTTGATTGTAGATTTAGAGTGAATAAGTGAAGCAAATGCTTGGAATTGATCAACAACTTGAGAGGATATTTCTTGCTCTTCTTGGGATGTTGAGCCTAGAGAGAAAGAGAGAGCTAGAGAGAGTTTTTGCCTCTTCTTGTCATTAAGAAAATGAGAGGGTGAGGGAAGTAGATGCCATATATAATAGTGGTTCTATCCCAGACACTCTTACTAGACTTAAGACGAGGCGTGTGCCGATGGCAGGTGCCAGCTAGATACTGGACCCACCACCAAGGCAAACTTGACTTTTCTCTATTCTTCGAAATTCTTTTACTAATCATGTCCAATCTTTCAACATAACTCATAAAAATTTTGACCAAAGCTCCACCATAACATGGATTTATATGCACCTATACAACCTGTAACACTACAACGAATATTCCAACGACCACATCTAATTCCTCCTACGCCTTCCCATTTAGGCCGAACATACTAAATAAAATAAAGCTACTATAACTCGTGATCGACCCACTTTAATACTTACAATCAAAGAACACATTTGTCACAATTCCTTTGCTAATAACGTACTCTTCCCACAAAATATATTCGCTCAACCACATACAAAGCTTTCCAAAATAAAACATATAAACACCTACATGTAAAACTGGTCAGAGTACGATGTAGGCCCCTTTCAAGCCGCCAAAACATCATCAAATTCCTATAATGGAAAAATGGGACAAAAACATGAGTATATAACTCAGTGAGTGGAAGCTTAAAAGTAAATAAATTTATTTTATTCTTGAGTTCAAATATACACTTCAAGAACATTTGCCATAAAATCAATACTAACAAAACTTCCCTGCCAATCATATTTTAAGAATTTCCGAGCATGAAACAATCCACCTTAAAATCGACACGCTGATCTGCTAATCATCACTACACCAGTTCTCGCTGATTGTCACGGCTAAAAACCGTGACCAAGGTGGTTGGTCACGGTTTTTAACAGTGACCATACGTTGCGTGACACCGTACCCGTACCTGGTCACGGTTCATAACCGTGACAAAATAGTTGGGCCACGGTCCTTTTCGAGTCCAAAAACTGTGGCATCTGAACCGTGACTCAATAATGGGTCACGGTTATTAACCGTGACCCGTTAACAATGGGTCACGGTTAAAGCCGTGACCCATCGTTAACGGGTCACGGTTTTTAACCGTGCCCAAACCGGAGTGGGTCACGGTTAATAACCGTGACCCATTCTTATCGGGTCACGGTTAAGAGAAGGTCACGGTTAATAACCGTGACCCCTCAGTTGATTTTAACGAAATGGGTCACGGGTTTAAACCGTGACCCCAGTCTGCAGTAAAGCCACACTGGCTGGTTTCCTTTGTTTGCACCTATAAAACACCTAAAACTAGACAGCATATAACAATCCCAGCAAAGAGCATATCCAAATCTCACCAAATAGGGACATACAATCACCAAGATTCCATAGCTCCACCATTGTTATTTCAAGCATTCAACCACATTGTATCAAAAGTCACATGTTTCAAGCATTCACCTAATAGTTCATACAATACCAATAAACATTGCATCAAAAGTCACATGTTTCAAGCATTCACCTAATAGTTCATACAATCACCAATAAACAACATTGTCTCTAGCAACAAACATTCATAAGACTTAGGAGATAGTTACAATATCTTCTCTAACGAATATAGAGGCCACGCAATAAATGATCCATTACCGAAATCTCCCAATGTAGTCGCACATCCTTGTCGACCAAGATAAACTGGCTCGTTTTCCATACCCGGCTACTCATCACAATCACAAGCTTGAAGTCAACAGTAAAGCTCAATATATCACATATAGCTACGAGATTTTAAGATATAAAACTCACGGCTCGTTTTGGTAGGCCTACACTCAAGCTAACAAGACAATATACCACTCCGACTAGAAGATGCACAGCCGATACAAAACTGTAAAAGGCCCAAAATAGATAAAACATCAAAACTCGACATATACGCAGAAAATCAAGAATTTGGTAAAACGCGAGTAGATCTAAGCATCTAGTGTGTAAAGAATTTATTACAGCGAAAAAGAACTTACTAAGGATAAGGGAAATAATTATAGACTTTCTTGTTAAGTATGTTGAATATAACATTGAGGAAGTACCTACATTTACCCAATCAAACAAATGATCCACAAATGGTTTTAGTGGAAATCAACTATGCCACAATGTGCATACGATTCATTGGTTGTGTAACATATGAGCACAAAAAAAGCGCCACTTTGTAGATTTGAAAGTCTTGCAAATGCTCTTACGGCATAAAATTTACGCAATTCTTTTTCATAAAGAATGTGTGGTCTCTTTTAGAATTTTCCAAAAAGTAAACGCCACCCATTTCCAATTCCCAATCAATGCGCGAAACTAAGTAATCATTCTAGGTACAAATTCTATATTCATTCTCTAAACACCAAATATCTTAACTGAAACTATCAAAATTCATGTAAATTTAATAATTATATTGAAAGATATCACCAAAACATTACTATTTCGAAATAGAAGCCCAAAGACAACATACCATTTCGAGATATTCAAAACCCTGACAAGAAAAAACGCCCAATTATTTCCAGAAAACGCTGGCCAAGTCGAGCAACCCTGAAATTGGGGAAAATATTCAAACAAAGTTCAAAAACTATGGAGAAAAATCAGAGACATTGATTATTACCTTCAACCGACAACTCGAAGCTACCTTCAACCGAAAACTCACTGCTAGCTCACGAGGCAACAGATACACGGACAAGATGATGACTAGCCGGTCATTCTCGCTGATGCTACGGGTTGAGGGACCACCGGAGCTTGTGGCGGACGGAATGCTAGGTACAAACGACGGTGGAAGGCGCAATTTTAAGAAGGTCGAACACTAAGAAACCAAGATTTCCGTCGAGTTTTTGAGAAGGGATTAGGGCTAGCTTCGGTCAATTCTTGCCTCTGTTCTTTTCGTGTTTTGGGGCTCGGTTTTAAGATCTGATGAGCCCTTTTTTTTTATTTATTAAATGGGGGGTCACGGTTTATTTATAACCGTGACCCCGGGGTCACGGGCAATAACCGTGACCCCTATTAAAATACGCGTGACAATCAGCGCGTCTAGGGGTCACGGTTTTTAACCGTGACTCCTTCAGAATGTTTAGTGTGACAATTTCGTTATTTTGGTGTAGTGCATAAATTGGAACATGAATAAGAATCTCACACCAAAAAGGTACCCAATAAGATCATCTGCTGAAGCTGTAATATGTATTAAGTCATACACGCGTGGACTGTTGAACACCTCCGTACACGGTCAAAGCCCCTCAGTGCACGAAAATGGGTCCGAAGGACCTCATATGCATATACACCCTTATACACGGCCATAGCCCCTCAGTGCATAAGAATGGATCATCAATTCTAGCACACGGCTGAAGCCCTTCGGCGCACTAGAATGGCAACAGATAACTACATCGGGTACTTCTGGTGGTTTTGAAATCCATATCGCGATACTAGAATAACATAATGATAAAACATTATGCTAAAACAACATTAACTTAAAAGCATTTACTGGAAAATCATGCATATCTCAATCATGCCATAAACAAGAGATTTCTAAAATATTTGTAACGTATGGAAATCCATTTCTACCGTAGGAAATTTCCAAGTTCTAAAAGAAATAACATTTCCACTCACGGAGTTGATGGTCGTAGCTAGCTTATCTTTGATGCCTTGCCAATCTTTATATCGCAACCTAGAACAATAACATAATAGGCTAATGAAATATCCTTAACTCATTTCCTCATAAGGAAACATGCATCCATTGACTCACTTTCTTCCTTTCCATTTAACTTGTAACATAATCTACTCTAGTTGCTCAACATATATCGTTTCACTTAAGCTATAATATCCTTTGTACCATGAAATTTCGTACCATCCCTATACTTCCACAAACGTATACATATAACGAATCATTTAAGCTTTAACATACACAGTGATTAACCCATATAGCAGAACTCTAAATTCAGTAGTTTCATTCATACTTAATAGTTAACTTGCATATTCATGATATCCATTACTAAACTTTAATATCTCCTATTAACTACATCATCCAATTCATATCCCACTCTTAACCCTTCTTCACACATAATCCATTACACAAACAATAAATTCATAAAATCAACATTTGGCTAACATAATTGATTCTCGGATAAATCTGCGACAGCCTACGAAAAGCAACATTAAAACCTCTACGGCCCTCCGAATTATGAAATTCCAATTTTCTATGATATCTATCTCAATGGGCTTCGATTTCCATTACAAATCTAGTCAAAATTCCACATATTCCATAAGTTATAGCCTTCTAAAGTTGGGGGGCAGATTTGCTCATTTCCTTAAAAGCTCCTTTAAGCATTTCTTCAAACATGTCTTGTGCATATAAACAAGACTCATAATTTGCTTCTAATACTTTCATATTCCATTTCCAAGTCACCACATAAACTAACCACAATGGTTCACAAATAAACATACCCTAGCCTTGCATATAAAACATATCCTCTAGAAACTTAATACCCATATAACATCTCCCTAAATCATTATTTTTCCTTTCATATTTATCATATTTAACACATATATCAAAAGCCCTAAATTTACATAATATTGGGCAATTAGAATTTCACTTACTTCTTTCAATTAGAGAGATTATAGACCCCAAGCATATAAAGTGGGACAATTGAATTAGCCAAGTTCTTCTTCTTCCTTCCTTTTCCTTTCTTTCCTTTTTCATTTCCTTTTTCTTTCCCAATTTCTCTTCTTCCCTCTCGTCCCTTCTAGACAAAAAAATGATGGGTCTTGTTTGTTTGCATGCATATAATTGTAAGCTTTTGTCCAATGGATCCTCAACTTTGTATTACACCTTAAATCCTCAACTTATTAAGTTCTAGAAATTAGCCCCAATAATTAAAACTGCCATATTTTAACTCTATTTGGACTTTGACTTTGATTATTTCACATTTGGCTTTGATTAGTAAAAGTTTGACTTTCAATTTAAGAGTGGGGTATTACAGGTTCAGCATGGCAAATGGTTTTGTGGGGTTCTTAGGGTAGTAAAATATTTGGGTGTGTGTTGTTGTGGAATGAGATTAAGGGTGAAATGGGCGGTGGTGTTGTTCTCTAGTTGACACTTGTTCATCCTCAAGGCCTTTTGAGCGTTGATGTTCATAAGGTGGAGTGTATTACACTCGAAATATGACATAATGATAACTGCAAGTTGTATTGATTCTTGCCAATTTTCTACAGTTTATAAGGTAGATAATATCTTTGTATGGTAAATGTATTTACTAATAATTCCACTTTATGCAACTGAACTAGTTAAAACGGTATTAGTCAAGAACTAGGGTTTGCATGCGTTGGATGTGCATCCCCATGCATGCATGCACACATAAAAATTGTTTTACGTCTTTCAGTCGACAACTTTGTATTTTTATTTACTCACAAATGCTCCTTCAAGTGTTTTATTTTTAATTTACTAGTTTACGTAGAATTCTTGCATGATTAAAATTTTCATCGTTTTATTTATTTTCATTAAAATTATCATAGGTTAATTAATTAATCTACAATCGCGTGAAGCCACATTGACGAATTTATTAATTTAGGACGCTTGTCGCGGTTGGTCATTACAAAAAATGAACAATAAAAGTAACAATAAAAAATCATTTTTTATAGGAAAGTTCTCACCCCATAATAAATTATCTATAAAGTTCACGATTGGGAATTGAGGAAAACTCCCTAATTACACCCACAGGATCATTGTTCAAAGAATTTATTGAGACGAGCACAAAAATTGGAGACCAAGTTAATGGATTGTCAAAGCTTTCTACTATGTGAAAAAGATTATAATCATATAGACTTTTTACTCGACCAACTCTAAGTATTGCAGGAAAAATAAATTAAGCTTTCCAACACTTAGTTTTCTACCCTTTGAATAACATCTAAAGAGTTACAAGAAAACTATCTAAATAATAGGCTATCAATTTTCCCTCTCAACAAGACTGTGATCCCAATCAAGAGAGAGAACGTTAATTTTCACGAAAATAACACACATAAACTTATCAAAACAACCAAGATTAATTCAATTTAGGACTTTTGACATAGGATTCACTTCAAATTACAATTGGTTTTCATATCAATATACGGTTTCAAGAATCCATGTGCCATAATTTTCCCTTATTTTCTTTTGTTTAATTTTTGGACACTTTCCTAACAATCTCTGCCTTGGCAAAAATATGTAAAAGTTTGATACTCCCTTCTTCATCATGTACACAATACTTGGAACATTAACGGGCAAGCTTTGACATTTTGGCAGTCCCATACTACATCATATGAGTATAACCACTTAGACAATCTCCAATGCAACTATCAATTGCAAAAAAAAAAAAATGATTCTAGAGAGAGGTAGACACAAGAATTGTGAATGCATTCCACAATTGTCCAATTTTCTATTTTCTTTAATCACTTTTCTCTCATTTACCCCACTTTCTCTCCACTTTTTCTTCATAAATTCTGGTGTCATGTCTTGATATGGAAACTATTTACAATTTTTCCACTATTATTTTATTATTATTTTTAATTTCTTTTTACATCTCTCCTCATTTTCATTTTTCCTTCTCTTTTTTCCCTACACATCTTTCCATTCACTTTTAAATAAAATAATCATCTCTTCTCTATCTCTCTCCTCCATATCATCCTCAATCCACAACATGCATCGGAAATAGCCTTAGAATGATTACCAGTTGTAAGAATTTCATTAGCTTAATGTCGAAATAAAACTTGCTGAAATTTATAGTGCAATCCCCTTGCTTGACTGCCAAGAGAGCGCATCACCCATTGACATTAAAAACACCACCACACACCTACACACCTTACATCCTGTCACGTCGATGCCCGTGTCCAAATCTGTTGGCCACAGTAGTGAGAACACAACATTTTACAACGACATGCCATGAGGATGAGCATCTTAATCATATTACCTATTCAGCGTCCTCCACCAAGAGAGGCAAATCATCGGACTTCAAGCGGTAGTTATTCAAATCTGCTCCACCTTTTGGATAATATTTTTTCACATGACTAATCTGTCCACAATTCCAACGAATGACAGTATTTTTAGAGTCTCCATATTCTTCTTTTCTTCAACAAGTAACATATTTTTAGAAAGATTATTTATCTCACCTAATCTCATTTCTTTTGAAATTAAATCACTCGTGACTTCTGAAAAACTTACAATTTCTTTCCCATAAATGAAAATAAGCTTTACGCGCTCATAAGACGATGGAAAAGACCAGATAATATAAGACATAGTGTTTTATCCTCATCTTCAATTTTAACTCCAATAGACTCCAATTCAGAAACAATGCCATTGAGAACACTCTGATGATCTGAAATTTCGTACCGTCACTCATTCGCAAACGATCTAATGATTTGATACCACTTGTTGGGAATGTAGGAAACTGTTTAATTACACCTATAGGATCACTGCTCAAAAAATGTAATTGACAAGAAAAAAAAATTGGAGACAAATTTGACACTGTCAAAGTTTTCGACTATATGAAAAACATTACAATCATATAGACTTTTCACTTGCCCAGCCCCAAGTGTTATTGGAAAAACAAATCAAGCTTTTAACACCTAATTTTCTACCCTTTGAATAATACCCAAAGAGTTACAAGAAAACTATCTAAGTAATAGACTCTCAATTTTTCCTCTTAACTAGATTGTGATCCCAATAGAAGACTAAGCACGTTAATTTTTAGAAAAACAACACGCCTAAACCTCCCGAAACAAGGAGAACTACATACCAAACTGTAATTCAAATTAGGGTTTTTGACTAAGGATTCACTTTGAATTCCAATTGGTTTCCATATCAATGTACAGTTTTCAAGAATCCATGTGCCATAAGTTTTCCTAATTATTATTATTTTTTTTAATTTTGGAAACTTTCCCAACATTAACATTACAAAAAGATTCGTCTAACATCTCCTCTAATATGTATTAATATATATATATATATATATATATATAGATATATATTCTATATAAAATTTTGACCCCTAACTAATAGATGACTTTAGTATATGACCAACACATTTATTGTGAATGCTCTTAGAGCATATATCTGCAGTGGATTATGTGGATTGAGATTGTGTGCAGTAATGTATGATAGAAAATATATATATATATATGATTTCAAAATCAATGATACAATAGCAGTGAAAAATATGATGTTGCATGTGAGATTTTTGGAGGTATGCTGGAAAAATGTGGAAACAAAAGTAAATAATAAAAAGTGAGTAAAGAGAGAATTATTATTATTATTAGTCTCTTTCTAACATAGAAAACACACCTTGAACATTGTTAACATTTTGTTATGCTTAGAGCATCTTTAATGCAAAATGTTGAGATAAGATATAGCCTAGTGGGGATGATGTGGAGGAGAGTGATAGAGAGGAGATAGTTTATTCTAATTGAAGATAAAAGTAAAGATATGTAGGAAAAAGAGTGAGAAAAGTAAAAAAGATAAGACAGCAATATAAACAAATCCCAAAATCATAAAAAAAAAAAAAAAATAGTAGTTGATGATGCATAGATAGATGTGCATTGGTAGAAGAGGTGTGGGGAAATTATGATGCAAAAGTGATGAAAAAGTTATAAAAAGAACTACTTAAATGAATGTAAGGTGACTGAAAAATATTAAAAAAAATACAAGAAAATTGAAAAGTATGAGAGTCCCATCAATTTTTTGTGTCTCTATCCTAAATCGATAATGTCTACATGTCGGATATTAAAGATGCTCTTAATTATTGCGGCCCCACAATATGTCGTCAATATTTTGTTGGCGTCAAATCCATCAGGCAATAGATGAAGCCTATGGTATGTTGTCGGAAAAAAATCAAAATGCTGAAATTTGATAATTTTTTAATGGCTAAATATTAATCAGTCAATTATAAAAGGTCACAACTAAGTGAATAATATATTTCTCATTGTAAGTAAGAAATTTACTCTATACAAATACGAAAACTTACTCCTAAGTGTTTTCCCATAGTTAGTCATTTATGGTGTACTTCATTAATTCAAAGTAGAAAACCAATTCTTGGAAAAAATTTCAACCCTACCTACTTTTTTAATTTTCTATGGAATTTGTCATACAAATGTGCTTTGCCGACTGTACCTAGAAAACAATTTTCAGGAAAAATATTTCTATCAGAAATACATGATGGAAAATGATTTCCTTAATTTGAAAATTTCTAGGGAAAATATAACATATACCATTTATTTTCCCTAGAAATTGTCAAGGAAATTATTTCGACAAAGAAATGCAAGATGCGCAATCGTTAGGTAAATTTTTTGCTAAAATTTAACCTATTAAGTCACAAGTTGTAAAGACTACAAAATGTGTGAATAGTAATGAAGATTTTTAAATGTGTCGTAAGAATTAGAATTTGAATCTAGCTGAACGAATATAATTTACCTTTTGAATGAGGAAAAAAGGCTAAATACAGGTTCAAAACCATTTATATCATAGCATTACTAATTTTAGGGGAAAATATAGGGAAAAAGTGTAGAACAAATGAATAGTGAAAAATGTAAAAGATGGACAAAATTTGACCATTCATTTATATTTCTCATCCACAAAAAAGTGAGATTTTCGACCTCTTATCCCCTTGAGAGCATCTCCAATGTAATATTTTTTTCAAGGTGTTTTACTCTGGTGTGTGTGTGAGAGAGAGAGAGAGAGAGAGATAGAGAGAGCGAGATAGAGATACAGATAGACAAAATAAAAAAAAATACAACGGTCTCACTTGTCTTCTCTTTTTCATCACTTCTTTCTCTTTACTTACTTTTTCTTCATCCCTTCGTGTGTCATGTCTAAAATCCTCATCCATATACACATCCTTCACTATTATATTATTATTATTATTGTTTAAATCAGTTCTATCTCTTTCTTCTTTTTAATTTTTCCAACTATTTTTCTCTCTTCCCATTCAATTAAAATAATACTTTATTTATTTTTTCTCGCTTTTTCTATGATATATCATTAAACACAAAATCCCTAATTGACATTCCCATTAGAGGTGCTCTAAAATTGTTCAAGCTCCAAACTTTCCTACCAAATTGTTAACCTAGAGTCATTAGTGTGGAGGCATGTTAGCTGGAAAAAAATAGGATTATTTGCCCATTTGGGTAATCAATACAACCATTTCACTTTTTTTAAAAGTGTTTCTTGTAGCATATTTTCAAAAAGGGAAAATTACATGTCAATCAAATATATTTGCATTCTGGTCTCCAACCTTTTTTAACCACATAGTCCCAACTTTCAAAAATTATTGACATCCATTCAAATTAAGCTAGTACTTAACCTACAATAGCAGGTTATTAGCTCATTTTTATTTTTTTATTTAATAAACAGTAAATTATGCCAACAGTCTCCAACCTTCTTTTAATAGCACATAGCTCCCAGTCTTTTGAAAATTGGAGCAATCGATCCAAAGACCTACAGTGGCAGATTATTTGGTCATCTTTATTTTTTCATTTAATTAAATAAGGTTAATTTGGTAATTGGACATCTATTTTATCATTTTATTAAATAAATAAAGATTAAGTCTCATTTTCCAGTTTAAAATCTATTTTTAATATTATATTCAAGTCCTTAAAATATTAAACCTTCCACCAAAAACCTATCCCCACCTACCTTACCCTCAAAACTCGCCCCTAGTCCAACTCTCCCCTACAAAAACCAAGGTGAAACCCTAGAAGATCAGCATGAGATACAATAACTACCAAGGGGATTTTCCCATGGAAAACCAGTGCATCTCACCCTAGTTTCCCATCATTAAAACCAAGGAGAATCTTTATAATTTTCTAGAGACAACCACGGTGGAAAACCAGTGTATCTCATGCTAGTTTTCGACATTAAAATAGGGGGAAAAACCTCTGCTTTTCCAACAACAGCCAGGGTTGAAAACCAGTGTTTCTCACATCAGTCATCTGGTAAAACTAAGACGAAAACCCTCTGTTTTTCTAGTAGCAACTAGAGGTTTTTCCCTAATTTTAATGATTAGTGTGGGATAGAAGATGTAACACTCCAAGTTCTAAGAACCCGGAATGTTAGTTCTCCCTTTAAAACTATTTCATAATTTTTTATAATAATAAATGCGTAAAAAACAAATATTTGAAATGCGAAAATTCATTTGAAATAGTAAACACATCAGAATATCTTACAATAGCTGATCTCCAACAACTCAACATCCAAAATAAAGTACTTAATAGTTCGAAACATTCAATATAATATGCTTTAATACTTCAAGAGTACTTAAAACAACTATGAAAAATAAAACTTATTTAATAAATGACCCTAAGTAACCACCATGCCTTCTTGGCACCTCGACCCCTCAATCTCAATCTGCAATTTGTCATTAGATAGAGAAAAAATAAGTATTTTAAATATTCGGTAGACCCCACACATAACAACCAATATATGATAGAAATTAAATGCACGTAATCATCAATCATCACAAAAATACGAACAAGTATATAATACAGGTTCGTTCATCATTCCCTCTAAATTGTACAAGTCATCATAGTGTTTCAAAGTATGTCGTTATTATTTATTAAGCTAAAAACCTATCATTATAGTGCTAATAAATATGTCGTTATTCGTAATTAGGTTTAAAGCCTATTATCATAGTGATGAGGAAGCACGTCATCGTATAATATTTACATGCAAGTAATTATAACAAATATCAATTGTATAGAAAAGGAAATTTTGGAAAAGGAGTCAACCTTAAACATTTTCTGAGTTTTGAGCTTAATTCGTGATGAGAAATCAGTCCTCTAGTTGCTCACACACCCTGTCCAATTAATAAAGAGTTTAATTTACATTAATAAACTTAAATATTATGTATTTTTAGATAATATTGAAACTTATGGAAAACAATTGAAAGAATATAAAAGTTTGGGGATTGATTTGAAAAAATTGAATAGTTTGAGGGCTTAATATGCAATCAAATTGAGTTAAAAATACTTTGGACTAAATTATAAGATTTTTAGAACATGGAGCACTTAGGTGAAAATAAAGCTTGCGGGTTAACATATGTAAAGATGGAAAATTGAAGGATTTAATTTAAAATAAAAATTTAAGGGTCAAATTGTAAGAATTAAAAGGTATGGACCTAGAATTAAATAAACTTTAAGGGCTTACCATATAAAATAATTAAATTGGGGGGACTTAATTTGCAAATATAACTTAGGGTTAAATTGTAAAATTAAAAATTGAGGATTTATTATTTAAATAAACTATAGGGAGCAACTTAAACTAAAGAAGAAGATTGAGGGACTAGACTTCCAAATTCCCAATTAAAATCAAGAAATTAGGATTAACCATCGACCATACTCAAGCATCCTCATGACGGGCTTGCTCAGCCAAGAAGCAAGATTTGGAGAAATTGGGTCAGTGGTTTCCGGTGGCGGCCCTGGCTCCAGCCACCGACAAAGGTCCAGTGGTGTTGGCTAACCCAAATTGTAACCGAAATCGAAGGAAATGATGAAAGGAAGGCAAGAATTCTGGGGTTGAAGTTCAAGAACAAGATAGAAATTTTCTCTCAAATTCTTACTTTCCTTTCTTTCTCTTCATGTTTTACTTTGTATTGGATTATTTGAGGTGGCAATTTATGGTATTTGAAGAAGAAAGTGGTGTATGGATCTATTTGACAGTGGCTATGTGCGGCTGTATGCGGTGTTTTATGCTTAAGTCACTGGAGGGGGGGGGGGGGAGAGGGATGGTGTGTTTGGCTGAGTTGTAGTGGCTGCTTTTGGTGGTGTTTTTGCTACATGTGTTGATGGTATGGCGGTGGTGCTCGGTGGTGACGGTGGAAGTGGATGGGCATGGTGGTGAAGCTATGATGGAGCTATGGTGATGCTGGTGCATGGTGACGGTGGTGTAGGTGAAGTTGGTAATGTGTGGGCTGTTGTTCCTAGTATTAGCTCTCTATGTGTGTGTGTTGCCAGCTATAAGTTACTGTAAAATTGTGAAGGTAGTAAGGTAAGGGTGGAGATTATGCAATTAAAATCGGGTGAAGAATATATGCTATTGCTATAATGGAAATCAAGTGAAATGCAAGGGGAATAACAATTGATTAATAACTTTTGTGTGTGATTGAATGTCATAACATGATGGATTGAAATAGAAAATGGGTTAAGAAGTTACCTTGAAACCAATGCTAGATGCAACTTGGTGTTGTCTTGTAAAGTGCCAATGAAGGACGGAATGAAAATAGGGAATGAAGATAATAATGGTGAAGTGTACGCAGTAAAGTTGGGGCTAGGTTTTGAAGCAACATCAATTAAGATATTTAAATGGAGCACTAGGGTAAAGAACTTAGTTAAAGTTAGTTTTGGCAATAGATCGGGTTCGGATCGGATCGGCCTAATCCAAATCCAAATCCAAATCAAAGACCCCGATCCAAATCCAAATCCAAATCCAAATCCAAATTCCTCGGATCGGATTCGGATCGGATCGGATCGGATCGGATCAAGAAAAAAATCCAAATATGATCCATATTGGTATAGGCTTTTATAAAAAAATAAAAAATAAAATAAATAAAATAAAATAAATAAAAAATAAAAATCAATTCGGATCGGATCGGATCGGATCAGGCCGATCCAAATCCAAATCCAAATCCGTCTCGGATCGCCCGATCCACGGATCTTCGGATCGGCAAAAAATTGCTCTATTCGAATCGGGTATCCATTGGATTTGGATCGGATTGAATTTTTCTGCCATCACTAGTTAAAGTATTGTTAATGGGCTAGAAACACAAATGGGCATTAAATGGGTTTTTAATTGAATTGGACTACTACTTGATGCACATTGAATTGTACTTGAAGTTAAAATTGGGCTCTAATGAATAAAAAGAAGGATTAAATTGAATAAATTTGAAAGATTTGGTCATCAAATGTAAATTTAAAAAGTAAATAAATAAATTTTATAAATAATTTTTGTGTAATGATTAAATATAATAATAAATAGTATAAAATTTGACTAGACGAGCCTAGGCTATTAAATTCTTTAAGTGAAATCATAGCGAAATATTTTGGAAATTTTATTTAATTAAAATATTTTTATTTAAGGAAAATTTGCGGTCACTATAGGAGAGGGTTGGAGTGGAGTTTTGTATTAGAAATTTTAACATTTACTAGGTCAATTTGGATTGATGGCACCAATTTTTTAGAGATTGAGGGTTGTATGATCTAAAAAAAGGTTGAAAATCAAAATGTAAGCTGAGTAAAAGGTTGGAGACTATTGGTCTAAGAACCCTTTTAAAAATCATTTCTTTATATACTTACGTTTCACATACATGTCTTCACGTACGAAGTCCCAAACTTTTCTACTTCTCAAATATGCTACTTTAAAAAAAATCAAACCACACGAGCGTTAAATTAGCAAAAGTTTACATTCAAAAAAAAAAACTAGCAAAAGTTGTTGTCATCTCACCAGTTAAGAAAGAATGTAGATCTGAATTAGGTAAAGAGTGATTCGTCTTCTAACATTTTGCTTCAAAAATAATCTGAAATTTGACACACTAACAAACTTGACAAACCTTTTATATATATATATATATATATATATATATATATATATATATAGTGTCACACTTGTGTCAGAAGAAATAACATTAACAACAAAATAAAAATAAATTTGGTATTTCAGTTCGTAATAATACAAATTTTGAAAGACTTCTTCAAATATGACATTCAGCATTGTTAGTTGGTTTGATTTCATCATTGAATTGATTGATTTACTTTATTTATTGCATATCAGCATTTTTAAACACCAGTAGAACAGCTTCTTTATTTATTGTTCAATACATCAAATTTTCACATAAATCATTACGTAAAGAAGATTAGCATATAGATCTCCAAGTCTTAGATTAAGGATAGTTCACTAACAGCATATATATAAAATAAAACTATATTTCCTTTGCTTACGAAATAATTAATGTTTCGCTTTGTTTGTGAAAAAAATAATTTTAAGAATATAAAAAATTGTTATTTTGAAGCTCATGTGCAACGTGACGTAATTTTTATTTTCTTGTGTCATATAGTATACAATATTAAAGAGTTACATTTTCGATTTAATAAAATATAGAATTTCGATCAATCTGAATGTAACGCCCCGAATTCTAATACCCGGGACGCCACATTATTTCTCTCAAACCTAACTTTTAAATACAAGGCGCGGAAAACTAGTCGGATATAAATGTCAAATCTTTATTTGCAAAAGAAACCTCCAATAAACAATGTTTTAAAAATAGGAGAACCAACTCGAACAAAATTTAATGATGAAAATAATAAAGAAAATAAAACCTAAAATGCTACTGAAAATTTCTTATTTCGAACTAGTTCTATTTTTTATTACTGCTCGCCACTGCCATTCGCCCCATTGCCGACTCCATAATCTGCAAAGATTAAATAAGGTGGAAAAAATATGAGTATTTTAAATACTCAGTAGACTCCGCGCAATAATACTCATTTGATATCACAAGTGGGGCACATAATCATGATATTCAAGCAAAACTTCATAACTCATGCTTATAAAAAGCAAGCAAACCTCATGCTTATGATAAAGCAAGTAAACTCATGCTTATAATAAAGCAAGTAAACTCATGCTCATAATTAAGCAAGTAACTCATGAATACAATCATACATGCCAGATATATAACACAAACAACTATTAATGCGCAATTTTAGGGGAAAAGTAATTTTGTAGATAGGAGTCTACCTTAACCCTCAATTGAGTAAGTTATAAAAACCTTTAATTCTCTAAATCTTGCGCGTCGTCTACAATTAAAAGAAATTATTACATTAGTGCTAGATATTGAGTTTATAAAATAAATGAATGAATTTGGGATTCTATTAGTCTTGGAAACTATTTTAGTTTTACATAATGAAAATAAGTAAATAATAAAATAAAATAAGAATTTTAATTTAAATAGAGTTAAATGAAATTAGATAATCCTTTAATAGAGCTAACTTAAAATAGAATGAAATAAACAAAATAAGGATTTTTAATTTAATTAAAGTTAAGTGAAATAAACTTAAATAATCCTCATAAAGTTAAATCAAATAAGTTGAGCATTATAATAAATTAAGTAAAAAAAAAACATACTATGATATAATAGGATTAAGCTAAATAAAATAAACTTACCATTAAAATAAAATTTAGTAAAATAATGCGTAATAATACAAATTATGACGAAACCAATTAATATTGGATAAAATAAAATAGAGTGGGGGATGTAATTGGCTAATGGAAAATCTTGGCTTTTGGGATTATTTGTAAAAGTAAGATATTAAAAATATAGGGACTAACTTTGATTAAAAGTGAAACTTGGGATCAGGGACTAGCTTTAGAAGGAAAAAATGAGATTGGGCCAACTAATAAAGCTCCAT
Source organism: Jasminum sambac (assembly GCA_018223645.1). Classification (NCBI taxonomy): domain Eukaryota; kingdom Viridiplantae; phylum Streptophyta; class Magnoliopsida; order Lamiales; family Oleaceae; genus Jasminum; species Jasminum sambac. The sequence goes on from CP073648.1 coordinate 34,952,560, forward strand.
AAAGAAGGAGGATTTATTATGCAATATCCTAAATAAATCCCCAATTTTAGAATTGTATTGCAGAAGCTTTCGTCCCTGGCTCTCTCTCTGTTCATACGAAAAAGGAAGAAGAAAGAGGATTTCAAACGTGCAAGCTAATTTCCAAAACCTGATTCCTCTCCCAAGTTTTATTCCTACCGATAGATTGTTGGGGTCTAGTTGTTAATCTAAGGGTGAATATACATATATATATGCATCGGTATATATATATACATACTTATGTGCGTGGGTGCGTGAGTTTCCTTTTTTCGTCGTGAGTCTATTGTGTGTGTGGATGCATGAAGGTGACGATGGTGGTGCTGTACGGTCGTGGTGATGGTGCTGTGTGGTGGCGGTGGACGATGAAGGTGGTGGCTACATAGTTCTCGAGTCGAGTTGTCGACTCGGCAATGGTTTTGGTTTCAATGTATCAAACATAACGCTCCCTACTTGGAATTTGAGCAATGGTGGCGGCCAGGGGTGGGTTGATATGTACAAGCTGAGAAATTACCTGGCTGAAATTGACCAACGACGGTGGCTATAGGATGCCGATTACGGGGTGATGAATGTTGGCCGTGAGTTGATGAGTTGAGGATGGTGATGGGTGGCGTGAGTCAATGGTTGCCAACGAATTTGAGGGTGCTGTAATGCCGATGACTTGTGTTTGTGTGAACTTATAGGGTGGGGGAAAGAGAGGAGTCGGTCGGCTCAAAGAGTTCTTCAGTGTTGAGACAGTTAGTCCAAGTAGAATAAGAAGACTCATGAATGACTCGTTTGTATTTATCACGGGATTATTGACTTCATTCACAAGACGAAAGATATTGGAAATTAAGTCCCCAAAGTGATACGAGACGAATTATAACGAGACTAATAAAGATAAAATTAGCTATTGGGATAATATTATTTTTTTTTATATAAATAAAGGATGTAATATTTGATTTAATTTATATATTGATATATTTATATAATCTTAACTGTAGACGGGCGACGCGGGTTTTAAATAAATTTTGAGTAACAGCTTAGTGACACATTGGTTAAAATTTCCTTATAAGAAGTTCGGGTCGCTACACTGAAAATATGAGCTTGCATAGATAATTTACTATTTAGATGACCTCCGATTTTTCCAGTAAAAGGTACGTAAAGCCAAAGTAGACAACTCGCGATAGTTTAAGCCATTTAATTTCCTTTTTTTTTTTGTTTTCCAAACGTTAAAACCAAAAGTTAGATTTAGCTAATAAAATCACAGGGTTTTCATGTTTAAATGGGCAAGTAATTCTATCCAGATCAACAATGAAACTTCACGCAATTGTTAAATGTTAAAACAATTATTTAAAGGATATCTAATATCTATATCTATTATTAATAAACTACGGCTAGTTTACCACTCGAGTCATTAATTTTTAGAATTAATTAATTATTATTTAATTATTATATCAGTCTTAATTACTTTGTTAGGTGTACTGTTAATTGTTAACTAGCTGTTTTACCCGTGCGTTGCACGGGAGACAAAATTTTCAACTGGTAACGATATTGATAGATATTAATAATATTAACGTAAAATCTAAAAAATAAAAATTAAAATAAAGAATGAGTCACACCAATAAACTTAAATAATTTAACTTGAAACAATTCTATAAAAATTTCGAAAGAGTTTCTTCTATATTTCGTACTAATCCATCCTCCAAGTATACAAGGAACAACTCACAAAAATCCACACAACTTAATTTACTATTGTCCATAGAATAGTAACTTAATTAGCATTTACACCCGTGCTTTGCACGGGATAATAATTTATAGCAGTGATTGTGATAATATATAATTTTTTGCTCATTGCAAGATTAATCCACTAATATAAATCCAAAATAAAATAACATTAAATATTATAGTTATCAAAATAACTCTACCAACATTAGTAGAGTTCATTGTTTTTTCTTTAAAATTGTTTTACATTTTATTATATGCAATTATAAATTTTAGGAGATATTAATTATACATCAGTATGATATACGTTATTAACGATTAATATATAAATAATGATTTTTAAGTTTTAATTATGAAATATAATCAGTATAGATATATTATAAAAATAATAATGTGGTGAGTAATGTCCGACAGACCCTAACACCCCATTCCTGCCACGTTGGGAAACATTTATCCTCATTCCAACACATCTTTATTTACTCTAGGGCGAGCGAGGATGATATGAGAATTATAACTTCCATTCCCCGTCCATACCCCGCTAGAAAATTCTCGTCCCCGTTCCACGCGCATCGTGATAGTTTAATTGAAACTTTTATTTCGATATTTTATTTCTTCAATAAATACCTTCTAAATATACTAAACATGTGTATTAACATATTAGGTATAAAATTACTAATTTAATATATTCGGCATATTAAATATTGAATGATTTGATATAACATTTAAATTAATTTGGATAAGATAAATAAATTGAAGTATATATGATTAATATTTAAAATATACAATCTATTTGATGATATTTAAAAATAAAAAAAATTACAATTCGCAAAATTCGATATAAAATAAATAATTTAAAGTAGGTAGGATTTTTAATATTTATTTAGGAGATAGAAACTTAGATAAATATTGAACATAGTCGAAAGCCAGTTAAAATATTCCAATTTAGTCATATAATTCCAATAATTGATTGAGTCGATAACCAAGCAAGAATTCTTAAATTTATTCCCTAGCGAAAGCGACATATTGAACCAAAGAATTATTATAGAATTGTTGGTTCGAGTGGTGCCAAAATAAAAAATAATACTATTTGACAACTTATTTTTGGAGCTTGTTACTTTAAAAAAAAAAAGAGTAGATCTTTTGAAACGTCGTAACTATACAAAAAGAAATATTAATGTTTTGCCATTAATTGTAACTCAAAAGAAATATCATAGAAAATATAAAAACATATGAGAATTAAAAGAAAAACGTGTTTTGAATAAAAAATGATACTGAAAAGGTAAATAAAGTTAATTAGGGACTAATGATCAGTCGACTTACTTTACAATAAAATGTAACAACCCAATTCTAAGGATCCAAAATCTTAGAGATGTTAACTTAATTTTATTTTAAAATACGTAGAAAGATAAATTAATTTTGTGAGCGCATTTTTATTCCCCGTAGCAATCTAATAAATTTTAATAATTTTTCATTTTTTGAAATAATTATGTTCCCCCTTTTAGTAATTTAATTAATTTTGATTAATTTTGGTCTAATAAAACTCTCTCAATTTTCATCAAATGAAAATATATCCAATTAAATCTAAGAAATATAATTAATTGTAACATAATTAATTCTAATTAATTCTTATTTTTAGCTAATTGTTTATAAAAATAATTTATTATTTCTAAATAATTTGTTTTTTAATCACAGTTATAAGAATTATATGAATCTAATTTTAAAAATATTTTATAATTAAAAAGATATCTTGCATGTCAAAAGATGTCTTTAATTTTTTAGGAAAAATTTAATTAACCATGGTAATCTAATTAAGTTTAATTATTATTTATTTTTAAATTAATGCTATTTTTCTGTTTTAACAATACAATTGATTAACTTTCGTCCAACGAAACCATGTCAATTTTCGCCCATTGAAACCAAGTCCAATTAAATAATAACAGTATTATTAATTTTAATTAATGGTAATAGGATTCGTTTTAATTGATTTTATTTTTAACTAATTATTTATGAAAATAATTAATTATTTATGAAAATGACCATTTTAATATGTACACTTTTAAAAATTGTATAAATCTAATTTTGAGGAAATCTTGTAATTTAAAAGATATATCACAATTTAAAAGATTTGTTTTTCATTTTTTTAGGGAAAACCCGCATCAATTTAATGATTTTTTTGTTTTTAAAATTAATTATATTTCCCCTTTTAAGAATGTAATTAATTATTTTTTTTGGATCAATCTTTGTCCACTGAATGCGTGTACAGCAAAATATTAGCAATGGAATTTATTGTTTTAATTAATTATTGTTTAAATAATTATAGTTAATTTTTTATTTAATTTAATTATTTCTAAAAAATTTAATTATTTCCAAAATAATTTGATTCATAGCCATAATTCTAAGAATTATATGAATCTAATTTTAAAAATATCTTATAATTAAAAAGATATCCTAAAATTTAAAAGATATAGATATAGATTCAATTAATTAAAAAATCGATTAATGTTACAATTGAATGATTAATTAAACAAAATTGATGTTGCTCGTTTCTTTTAATATTTATGTAAACATTAAATGAATTGTAATTTTTTATCCCACCAAAATTAAATCTTAGCAAAATCGCTAATTTTTATTAATTTTCATTTATTAGCTAATTATTATTTTCAAAAATAATAAATTCTTTCTAAAATTTATTAAAGGGTCCAAGCTGAGTTTTAAATTTTCATGTTACACATTTATTTTAGTTTTATGTAAAAATTTAATGAATTGTAATTTTTCATCACACAATAATTAAATCTTACAAAAATTAGTAATTTTAATTAATTTTCGTTCCTTAGCTAATTATTTATAAAAATGATTGATTGTTTCTGAAATTAATTATTGGGTCCAACTTAATTTTTAAATTTTTTAGTATCAATTAGGAATCGTAGTGGTGGGATTTTGTCTCAAAATCGGGCCAACTACCCGTAAGTTTCTTTTCATTTTTGTGTAAAACTTTAATGAACCGTAATTTTGTATCGCAAAAAAAATGAATCTTTGTTTTAATTAATTTTTGTTTCTTAGCTAGTTATTTACAAATTAATTAATTATTTCTAAAATTAAGTAACGGGTCTGATCTTTTTTTTTATTTTAATGTTAAACCTTTATTTGAATTTTTGTGTAAAAATTTAATCAATGGTAATTTTGTATGGCATAAAAAATAAATCTTAGTGGAAATTGTTAATTTTAAATAATTTTATTTTTAAATATGATAATTATGAAGAAATGATCAGTCAAAAATTTATTCTTATTCCTAGAATACTCTTATATTGTTCAACACATAAACTTATAAATTAAAGATTTGAAAGAAAAAAAAATTGAAATTTACTGATTCATAATAAAATTGAAATTTATCACAAATATATAATATTTTTCGATTTTGGGTAATTACACGAGAAATTGTACTTAAGTATTATATCAATATATAAATTATTACTTTGGCAAATTAAATATTTATTAGGAAAAAAATTATTTAGTTTTAAACATAAAATAAGCTAGCTTTACCATATATTATCGAGATAAACAAATTGAAACATTATTTTTCATTTAATTTATTTTCAAAGTAAATCAAACATGGAATAGAATTAAGAGCTAAAATAATTTATACATCTCATTATATTTGAATTTTACGCACAAACATCAATTAAGTGTCTTTAAAATTATCAATTTATATTTAGGTTGGACACTAATTTATATATTTGTAGTAAAGTTTTATTTTTCAAAAAATAAAAATTTATATATTAATAGTATGCTTATTTTAAAGCTCTCATCAAGTCAAGTAAAATAGAATCACAAATTTTTTTATATGTAGAAAATGAAAAAAAATAAGAAAATGATGGAGAAGGTATTTAGATGTTATGAGATTGGATAAAGTATTATAGAAATAATGAAACAAAATCTATATACGTTAATATTAATATATTATGGAGGGGGAAAATAAAGAAAGTTGGATATGGATTAGAAAATAAAAATCAAAAAATAAAAAGAGAGTTTTTTTTAAATGGGAAGACGGATTTAAGACAAAAAAAAATATATAATAAGAAAAAATCATCATTTTCTATATATATATATATATATATATATATATATATATATATCTATCTATAAGTTATTCTATATATAAATAAAAGGTTATATTAGGCAAATTTAATAGGGGGAAAAATTGATGATGCATTTAGGCGGGAAAAAGGCTCTTTTTATATATATATAGATAATAGATAATATATCTTTGTTCATGCATTAATTTTGTTTTGTCCTATCTGAGCTTAATTCTTCCCTATGTCATAAAGCCTGGCAGAAAATTCCGTCAATCCCAATTCCGTAATATACACTAACTTCTTTCCTAATTAACTTCATTTCTCAAGACCTGACTCACTATAACCCTAATTTTCCTATTTTTCACGCATCTAATTCAGCAAAAATACCAAATCCATTCGGCAATAATCTTCCAAATTGCAAAATCCCTTCAAATCGAGCAAAATCTGGAAAGAAAATTAGCACAAATCTTCCAAAATCATCTTCAGCGATGCTTTCAACTCTACTCAGTTTAACGCTCTCCTCCATTGATTCAAATAGCGGATTATTCAACACCCACTAAAAGTTCGCAACAGATTTTGCTTGCACATGCCTACCGATATGGATTGAGGTAATTTTCGTGTTCTTTATCGAATTAAGTTTTTGCAGACGACATTGGTTGCTCCGCTTGTTTTTTTCCTTTAAATATTCAGAATTATCTCCCTTGATCTTTCAATGTTATTCACTTTTTCTTGTGGAGTAATTCAATATCTTGCAATAGCCGGTGCTTCCTTTATATATAATATAGATCAAAATTGAGAAGGAAGAGCAAGGCAGGCAGATGGGGGAATTGAAGACTAGAAGGGTAAGGGAGAAAGATGAAGTGAAGACGAAGACAAAAATAGTATTATATTAATTAATAATTTATTCGTTGAAGTTAAAAGAAGTGGTGCGTTTATAAATAGTATCTAAAAAAATTCCAAAATTTGTCCTCATATCATTATTATTAAGTTAGTAGTATTTCCACCCGTGCATTATACGAGGAGACATGTGTCCATATTATAAATTAGAACCTCTGCAACAGAAAAGTGTGCAAAAGAATTTTAAAAATTTTAAGCAAAGCTTTGCCTATATTCTGCACAAATATATCATGTTAAAATGCATAGCAAAACTAAAACGCAAGTAACTTCACGTAATTTTAAATTGTGATGAAACGTCTTAGCAACAATAGCGCTCCAAGATCAATAAAATCTATCATTCTCCACAACACAACCAAAATGCACAATATATGAATGATATCATGTTTTGTAACAATTAAAGAATCATATATAAATTTGTAAGTCCACACTCTATGTAATAATTTCAATCACAGCTATTCACGGCAAACAATTGAGTTTCTTCCATTTCCTTCGCTTCATTTGCTAATATAACCAAATTGTTTTTCGAAATTATACTTGTGTAATCTTCTTGTCTCCTTAGAAGCCATCTGGAGTAATATTGCCTCCAATAATATCATTAACCTATTTTCCATATAACCAATCTACAAAAAAAATGAATATATGACTCATATCCAAATATTACTGTTCATGTACTAACCATACACAATTTTTAGAGTTAAGATTATACTTGAAGTGTTTGAGACGAACTGCACTATAAACTACTGAAATTTCCTTATACACAACATTTGTAGTCTTGTTCATCATACGGCCATCATCATCGCAGAGAACAAACTTCAATCCCTTCCTACTTGTGACCCTCGAGCCCGCCACATATAATTGACCATGCGTAAAGGCTGGCCTCCTCAAATAAACCCCTACGTTGGTCAATGTTTGTCCCTAACTCTTGCTTACAACCATTGCATAGCAAACTATTAGAGGAAATTGCCTCTTTTGGAAGGTGAAAGGCAATCTTATATCCGATGGGGTAAGACTCCATCTTAGAATTAGAAACTCCTTCCTAGCGTTCATCCCAAACAAAACCTTCGTCTCGACCACGTGAGCACAAGGTTTGGTGACTATAAGTCGAGTGCCATTACATAATTCCGACGAACAATCAATGTTACGCATTAGCATCACTGGGACGCCAACCTTCAACCTCAAAACATGACTCGGCACACTGGATGCAGTAATGCCATTCAAAAATTCTGGAGAATGGCCCTTCCATTCAAGTACAAAGGAGAGCATCCCTCGGTCAAAAAATTTGGGTAGGTGCCATCGACGATGGATTTCATAGAGTCCGACGAACGATGTACAAAAGATCATCAGGTATTTCGATGTTCACCTCACCATCATTTGGTCATCCAATTTCCCAATCTCCAATGCTAAGAATCCATTCTGAAAGCCTACGAATATTGCCTGATTGTTCATCCCCGAGTAGATTACGAAGCCTCATGTTTCTTGTCAGCTTCAACACCTACCAAAAAACAATCTCATTCAAAAGTGCTAAAGGGGAAAGACGTGGACATAAACTGATGTCGCTTAATAGAAAAAGAAATGATATTTTCAATACCTTGTAGTACTGCCACAGGTATGAGGAGTTGAGAGATGCATGTACAATCTGCTCCCAGCTTCCCTTAGGTATGGCAGGGAGAATCTACCTGAAATAATCTTCCCACCAAAGGGTAGACGACTGCCATGTGGGTTACTAAATCTAGGAAGGTCGGCATGCTGCGATCCAAGGCCTCAAAAGAGTGCTTGTTCATCATCGGAACTTCATCCCATATTATCAACTTCGCTCTCTCTACCAACTTTTCCAAATGGCTTCCCTATTTAATATTGCACATTGATCTCGTTTCTACATTCAACGAAATAGAAAACCTTGAATGTGCAGTCCTACCACCCGGAAGAAAAAGAGATGCAATAGCACTGGATGCTACATTGAGAACTATTTCTCTACGGGACGGATCGCAATAGACCAGTACCCTCCATGAGAATGTCTTCCCTGTACCACCATGTCCATACAAAAAGAAAACACCTCCTTTATCTCCATCAACTGCACCCATAATATTATCGTAAATAGAACGTTGTTCACAAGACAAATCCGACACAACCTAGAGCGTTCCTTAGCCAATGCAACCGGATCGTGGTCCGATTCTTCACTCACCAAAATATTGTTCGAAGCGGAAAAATAAGAAGAGTCGGGAAATGGAATAGAATCGTAATCTTGAAGGCTCTTCCCCCGATGGCAAATCAGTTTCTCAATCTAAGCTAAAGCATGTTGCTTGATTTGCTCTTCAGTTGGCTGCTTGTTTGCAACAAAATTTGAAATAATTAGATCATATTGCAAAAGAAATAAATAAATAAATAAGAAATGACAATACAACCCAAATTGGGTATCCTGATTGGTAGGATTCTTCCTGTAATTTTTCTCAATGTAACGGCACAGGTACTGCTCATAAGTCTACCAAACATGCTCAGCCTATCCAAACAATCGGTCACAAACAAAGTAACAAAAAAAATTTCGCAACGAAGATTCTGAAGCCGACTAACTCTCCTCGACTATTCCATCAATATATTCTTTGTCGTCATCTAAAAGTCCTTGAACGTAGCATACAACCTTAAAGTTAGAGTGAACCTTCCCATCAACAGCCACTATGTCATCGTAATTCCTAGGACCACTCACGTGAACCAATAAATTACGTAGATGTGACTTTTCCCTATTCCAAGCCGAGCAAAAAAAAAATTTCCAACAGCCACCCCTTTCTTCCTGGGAACCCATTCACACGTAAGTGGTTTTCATGTGAAATGGTTAGCAAACTCTATGTAGGACAAATTTCTGGCTGCAGGATATTTTTTGTTCGCCTTCATCCATGCATTAAACTTGCCCGTATGTACGGTGCACTGTTCCACGACCTGGCCGACCTTATCCCTTTCATCATATACCACAACCTGCTGGCCGGGGAGATAAAAGCTTAGACCCTCGACCGAGACATCCCTATAATGAATAGGGAACACAAACATCCTCCACACTACCTCACAAGCCGAAACATAATGGCAATTATAGTACGTATTAGTCTCATCAATCACAACGGTCAATTTATCATCAGCACTATTTGCAAAAGCAATTGTAATACGATCATTACTCGTGTGTATGTACTTGAACAAGTATTTAGAGACTTGCTACGGTTGCACCACTCTACATTAATATGAGCTCCATACTTCAAAAGAAAGTAGTGATTGTGGGGGATTACACATATATTGTCAAACAACACCTCACCTTTATTCACGGTCCTGCCATCATCATTGTGCCTACATATCGCAAACCCCGCTTTTATCAATGTTTGTGCCACTGACAAACATTTTCGGGTAATGGTTTGTGCATTTGTTCTTATCCATGCAGGAGGAATTCGAGTTCGAAACACCACAAGGATCGTGCACCATGAAGTCCTTAACATGATTGTACCATACCGGATCGGTCTCCTTATTTGGAATCTCAGCAGATATCATCTTGTCAATCTTGTCTGGCATGGGACTGCTGCCTTTCTAGTCCACAAACAACAAAATGTGTGCATGAGGAAGGCCACGCTTCTGGAACTCAAAGTATATATAACTGCAACGAACAACATACACAATCATTGCCAAGTATGACAGATGAATGATTGATAGCTAATAGCAATTGCTTGAAGAAAGACAGTCAATTTAAATTATGCAGAGAGGATAATCAAAAAGGAAAATTTACCTGCTTTCATCTCATCTAATATCTTATTTTTCTTCATCTAGCTGATTAGCTTATCTAACTTGATCTTGAACACCCTGCAGATAATGTTGGGTTGGTCCTCGAGGCACAAATCCCTATGCTCTACAAAATGGGCAATCTCGAGCTACTTAGGATTGCAGGTAAAAGTGATGAACCACTCCGGATATCCAGCCCAACAGTACATGGCCATCACATTCGGTAACACCACTCACTTTCCTAATCTCCCAGAGTCTGTCTATCCGCGCCCTGCAACATCAGTCAAACCATAGTACAACTCAAATCTGAGTCGCGGCTGGTGTGTCCTAATATCGATCATATGTGTGGCCTCAATCATTAAGTAACCATCAACCAAATATTATTGGAACAACCTCTTAGTTCGCAGAAGATAAGGCGACACATTTGTTCTCTCCTATATCCTACAGGCAAAATACTACCTTATAGTGACATTCTTTCGGCCTCTCACTAGTACACAATTGGTTTTAGGTGACACCCATTATTTGATATTTTTAATGAAAACGCCACCGGTGGTACTCGTACTGAAGAAAGGGTGGCGGTTGTGTTGAAACCCGCACCCTATGTTGTGGATCGGGTGGCGGTTGTACAAACAACCGCCACCCTAAACCAAAAATTTTTTTAAAAAAATTAAAACAATTAGGGTGGCGGTTGTACACACAATCGGCACCCTAAACCAAAAATTAAAAAACAAAAACAACAATTAGGGTGGCAGTTCTACGCACAACCGCCACCCTAAACCAAAAAATAAAAAAATAAAAATAAATAGGGTGGCGGTTGTGTGTACAACTGCCACCCTAAACCAAAAAAACCTAATTGGGTGGCGGTTGTAAGTTTACAACCGCCACCCTAACCTAAATGTAAATAAAAAAAAGAAACAAAACAGATCTCCAATTAATGAACAAGGCACCAGCAGCTCGCGTATTCTTAGTAACCCAAGCAAAAAACCCACTGCAAAAGGGCAAAATTCAACCCGAATTCCATCATTGACGCGGATTTGGCTGCAAATTGGTCATGGGTTGGAGCTACATTTGAAGTAAGATTCTTCCCCTTGATTATTTCTCCAAATTTCGAGTATTTTGTGGAATTTAACATGCAAAATTGTAGGTATTTTCTTGAAATCGGATTAGGGGCAATTTTGGTTGTTGTTGAAGCCACATTTGCAGAAAGCTCGTCATCTCCCTATCAATTGGTGACATATTTTCGTATTTTGAAGGTTAGAAAATACCATCCCAAATTCTATTGTTAATTTGTTGCTATTAGATGTGTTTTTTGTTCAAATTTCCGTATATTATTTGTTGCAATGGATATATACTTGGGATTTATATATATTATTGTTGAATTAGTGTATCATGATAGGCAGATTGGTTAGTATTATTTAGTTAAGTAATTTTTTGAATAATTTTGGAGGAATTATAAATAACTCATGAGAAAAATTGAAAAATGAATTATTAATATAGTTATTAAAATTGATATTTTATGAAATAATATTAATTTTAATTTTTTGATATGTCCCTAATTTAATTAGTATTCTACGCATGTCAAAATAATGCATGCAATATTTATAAATTATCTTGAATTACATTTTAATACGTAATAAAGAAATTAACATTAAATTTATATAGATATAATTTATTAAAAAAGAGCATGGGAATAATATTATATTATTTCAATAAATTAAAGTAATAACAATTCCGTAGTTATTATTATATTTATATAATTAGAATGATTATAATTTATTAAAATTATAGCAATTAGTATTCTATGTACGTATGATAAAATAATGAATGTAATATTTATAAATTATGTTGACCTATATTTTTAACATGTAATAAATAAATTAAAATTAATTTTATATAAATATAATTTATTAGAAATGAGCATGAGAATAATATTATTTCAATAAAAGTAATAACAATTTGGTAGTCATTATATTTATATAATTAGAATGACTATAATTTATTACAATTATAGCAATTAGCTTAAGAATAGAACTATTTAATATCATTGTAATTAATATAATAATTCTATTAGTTTTGTGGCGTAAATAAATCAAATTGTCGAATTACTTTTCCATTTTTTTGTTACAATTGATTTTATTTATTGTATTACACCGCACTTCACATGCATGCATTGAGCTTAGAAAACTGTTTGAAGATAATCTTGTATGTCATTAACTGTGCACGCATTGTTGCTCAGTTTAAGATGCACAAGATTATCTTTGAATTCTCCCAGTGGAGAGTTTGTCATCTATCTGTGTAAATCGAATTGTGATAAATTTAATATTTTGTGTGGACGGTTATGTATTTACGTTAATTTTAGTAGTATCCTCCTTTGTTCTCCGGGTGTGAATTACGTTTTACGTGAATTGCACATTTAGGAGAACTAAGGAGAGAGACCGCCAAAATTTATAGTAAAATACTATACTGGTTTTACACAAAAAATCACAGTTCGATATTACGCACATAGATGACGAATGGTGTATGTTCCTACCCTTTCGATTAGATTTGGAGTTATAAGGCATATTTGGAACATTTGCATTACACGCTTAATAAGCGAAAAATAAGGAGACTATACGTAATGATATTATTACATGGTTAATTGTGGAAAAATAACTCTATAGCTCGTTCGAAATGGATCGGAGTTGGATGTATGGAGATCATACTTCTCTTCAATATGTAAACGGAGTTATTGAGTTTTTGAAATGCGCTGAGGATGATGGAAAAGAAAGATAAGAAGGATAAGATTGTTTGTCCTTGCTCAGTATGTAATAATACTGTTGGTTATGACACCCCTGCGGAAGTGAGAAACCATTTGTTTAAAAATGGGTTTAAGATAGGTTACACGTGTTAGTTTTGGGATGGTGAGCAAATAGTGTCTGGTACGAGCAGTGGTGGCAGCGGTGGTGGGTATATTAATAAAAATAAGTTGGGCAGTGACAACGGCGGTCATTAGGAAAATATAGATATGAATATGGAGTATGATCGTTTGGATAAAATGTTGCGTGACGTACAAGATGACTTCATTGATAGGCCCCATGAGTTCGATAAATTGTTTGCCGATTCCGAAAAACCTTTATATCCTGGTTGTGTAAAATACAACAAGTTATCAGCTGTGTTCAAATTGTTAAGCTTGAAAGCGAAAAGTGCGCGGAGTGATCGGAGTTTCACGGCGTTATTGGAGCTTTTAGTAGATATGCTTCCGGATCATAATGAGTTGCCTAACTCAACGTACAAGGCAAAGAAGATGTTATGCCCATTGGATATGGAGATTGAGAAGATAGACGCTTGTCCAAATGATTATATATTGTATCGGAATGAGTACAGAGATTTGCATGTGTGTTCGAAGTGTGGGGTATCAAAGTATAAGAGAAAGAACCGCAATGATAATTGCGCGGGTAAGAACGGTCCTCCAGCAAAGGTATTATGGTATTTACCTATCATTCCAAGGTTTAAGTGTTTATTTGCAAATGCAGATGATGCAGCCAAATTGTTGTGGCATGCAGAATGGAGGGAAAAAGATGGAAAACTAAGGCATTCAGCAAGATTCCCTGAATGGTGCAATTTCAATAGGAGATTTCGAGATTTTGGGGATGAAGATAGGAATCTTCGTCTCGGATTATGTACAGATGGAATGAATCCACAAGGCGGCATGAGCAGTCGGCATAGCACTTGGCTGGTACTTTTGGTGATTTATAATCTCCCTCCCTGGCTATCTATGAAGCGCAAACACATGATGATGTCATTGCTAATCTCAGGTCTAAAACAACCGGGCAATGATATCAACGTGTATTTAGCACCTCTAGTTGATGATCTAAGGAGGTTGTGAGAGAAGGGTGTGGAGGTGTTTGATGCTAATCGTCAGGAGAATTTTAATTTACATGCAATTCTATTTTGTACCATAAATAATCTTTCAGCTTTTGGTAACTTGTTGGATTACACAATCAAAAATGGTAAGTCATGTCCCGTGTGCGAAGATGTCAATTGTAGCCTATATTTGAATAATTGTAAGAAAAATGTGTACATGGATCCTTGGGTTTTTCTTCCAAAAAACCATAGATATCGAAAAAATAAAGAGGATTTCAATGGGAAAACCGAGAATCGGGTCGCACGATTGCTATTGTCTGGGGAAGAGGTTTTCGAACGAGTTAAAGATATTTCAGTTCAATTCGGTAAGACTTTTAAGCAGACTAAAAAGAGTATATGGAAGAAGAGATCGATTTTTTAGGATTTACATTATTGGAAGTATTTAGAGGTGAGACATTGTATCGATTTCATGCAAGTAGAGAAGAATGTTTGTGAAAATATCATCGGGACGCTGCTAAACATTCTAGGCAAGACGAAAGATCCTGTCAATGCTAGAAAGGACATGGTGGATTTGGCAATACGGCCGGAGTTAGCACCTACTGAAGAGATGGGGAAGTGCCCATTCTTACCAGCGGCTTGCTACACTCTGTCTAAGAAAGAAAAACAATTTTTTTGTGAATGTATGAGAGGGGTGAAAGTTCCATCAGATTATTCATCAAATATCAGACGGTTTGTGTCGATGGACTTGAAGTTGGTTGGATTGAAGTCTCATGATTTTCATATTATGATGCAGCAGCTTTTGTCGATTGCTATTCACGGTATACTGTCTGAAAATGTCAGACTCGTAATTACACAACTTTTCTTTTTCTTCAATGCAATATTCAGTAAGGTTATTGATCCTGATGAGTTAGATGGACTACAAGCAAACGTTATTGTCACCATCTGTCAGCTTGAAATATATTTTCCACCATCTTTTTTCGATGTCATGATGCACTTGGTTCGACAAATTAAGCAGTTAGGTTCGATATTCTTGTACAATATGTATCCATTTGAACGGTTTATGGGTGTCCTAAAGGGATATGTGAGAAATCGATTTACATCGGAGGGCAGTATTGTAGAAGGTTATGTTGCTGAAGAAGTTATTGAATTTTGTACTGATTACCTAGCAAAAGTCGAACCTATTGGTATTCCTATATCTCGACATAAGGGAAGGCTTGACGGTAAGGGCATTATTGGATGCAAGCCGATCGATCCCACTGCTGAAGACCTATCCAAAGCTCATCTTCTCGTCTTGCATCATTTTGCTGTGGTTCAACCATACTTCGATGAGCACATGGCAGTTTTAAGGACACAGAATCTTTTGAAAGGGGAAAGGTGGTTGGTTAGTGAACATAATCATTGTTTCCCAAAATGGTTCAAAAATAAAGTAATGAACCGGTTGACACATGCGCCGGAAATGATTGAAGAGATGGTGAAGTGGTTGGCTTACGGACACGCATCACATGTGACATCTTACCAGGGATATGAGATTAACAGGCATACATTTTATACAAAAGGTCAAGATAATAAAAGTATGATGCAAAACAGTGGAGTGTCACAGGTGGTAGTATCGACTGATAATAGGGTCGATACGTACTACGTTGTCATTGAAGAAATTTGAGAATTTGATTACACGAAGTTTCAGATGTGCGTATTTCAATGAAAGTGGATGGACAACACCCGGGGTGTATCGATTGAAAAATTGGGTTTAAGTAGGGTAGATTTCTCGGGTTGGAAGTCGGAATGATTCATTTATACTTGCATCACAAGCTAAGCAAGTGTTTTAAATTACTGATCCGGGCGATGCAAAGTGGTCAGTTGTCCTCCAAGGAAAGCGACGCATTGTTTGGATTGGTGATGTGGTTGATAAAGATGAATATGAACACTGGGATGAAACACCTCAATTTTCAACGGAATTGCCTATATTAGATCCTCAGGAATACAACACTGGAACAAATTACCTGCGTTCGGACCATCAGGAAGGAGAGTACGTGGAATGATCGACCGGTGTTATTATTTATTGGTAATTTAAATTTTATTCCATTGCTATTTATTTACGATTTAAATTTATTTGCACGCCATATGTTATTTCGAACTACAACGGTTGTAATATTTTTCATTCTTATTCATTGCAGCTTCTTATTTATTATTTTCATGATTATTAATATTTTTGAATGTGCAGGCACGTGCTGATAGGACGCAAATATATCGGATTCCAGATCTTCATCTACATCAGGAGAACCGTGTGCTGACAGCAGCACCAGACGGTCGAGAGGACTGATGACTATGTCGAAGTGGAAGAGAAAGAGTATTCATTTGACAGATGATGATTTTGATGGCTTAGATCGGCCGCTGGGGGTACGTTGCATGGGATTCTGACATTATATTGGTGTAGTTGCGCGCTCCAAGGGAAATATAAATTATACTGATTGGAGACTTGTGGAAACCGGCCTAAAGAATACCATTTGGGAAGACATTAAAGTAATAAGATGCAAATTGCAATTGTGTGCTCTGGTTAACACTTATTTTCTTATTAGTAAGGTTAAGAGTTGAATTTTTTTAACATTACAGACAACATGCAATTTGAAAGATGACAAACTGAAGAAGAAAGTTATTTCACAAGCTGGGCACAGAATGAGAAATTTTAAGAATAAACTCGTGAAGAAGTGGATTCGTGATAAGGAAAAAAAAAATGACTCCCCAGTGGATGTTTATAACTTCATTGTCACTGAAGATTGAGAGCAATTCAAAGAAAGAGTGATGAGTAAACAATTCCAGGTATACTTCTCTAGTTATTACAATTAATTATGCAATCACTCTTTTCATTTTTTCTCTAAAATCACACTTGGATACGGGGCTTGTGAGAGTCTTGTCCACCATATTTATCAATAATGGTATTTTAATTTCTTGAAGGATACAAGTGAGAAGGCAAATGAGAGCCAATCACATAATAAGTATCCCCATCAGATGGGATCCGCAAGCTACGTAGGGATGAAGGAGGTGTGGGCACAGAATGATCCTTTAGGGTACCTATCCTCTTCCGGGTCTATTAGCAATTCCATTTTGCACAGTGATCGTTCATGGGATTACTTACGGGCAAGATTACACGTTTACCCCTACGGAACTTTGATATATCCCCATGGTATTATAGATGTTTATGACAAGATTGTAAGTATTTCTTTCTAATTGTGCATATAATTGATTATTTAACCAATGATAACTGTTAACACTTAATTTACCTTTGATTGGAACAGGTGGATAAATCTAAAGAAGTTGAGGAGGGAACATTTCTCCCGACCAGACAACACGACATACTTTCAGCAGCTCTAGGGAAAGAGGATCATCCAGGCCGGCCGAGGACGTTCAGTGGATACGCAAGTGGTGTGAGGGAAGTTTTTGGAAAACCGTCTGAACAATCGAAGAAATACAACTTGGATCGGGAAGATTTAGACAGCCGGGCTGCACGAGAGATTCAAAATCAACTGAATGCCGAATTTGATAGTAGGGTTCAGCAGAGAGTTATTGATACCCTCATTCAACTAGGTATCCAAGTACCTGCTGGGATGGGAGCAATGATGGCCAATGCTAGACCTGCGAGTAATAGCAGTGTTTGTCATGTCTCGAGTGCGCCAGATCCATTCATCGCCATTACGGTATTTTGTTGAAATTATTTACTTTTACTTTTACAATACTATATATAAATAATGAATTAATTTTACTTATTTTAAAAATAGTATAGATAATCAGCTTCACAATCATTGTAGGAGCTAACAATAGTTGTTGCTTGATAATTTTTGGGACAGACAGGAAATTACTCATTGTATACTGTGCATACCACGTGAAGGCTAGATACAACAGATCGCACAAGGGATTTGCTATCCTATTATTGAAGACACGGTTGTGCGTGGTTGCCAACTTATGGAATGAAATGTCAAAGTGCGGATTGATATGGTTCCTGAACAATATCGCGAGTTGCCTCTTCCCATTCCAATTCGAGACGACTTAGTAGTGTTAGGGGATGCCATGGGAAGTTTTGTTCAGTGGCCTAAAAGCCAGGTTCAGTTGGAAAATGTAAGTTAATAGACGGTTTCTAATAGTTTTTTACTAATTTATTTGTTTGAAAATTATGTAATAGTATTTATAGTAGTTAATACTTTAGAATCCTTTAATGTAACGTTGTAATGACTACTTTACTGTTGTACAATCCTGTTGTACGTAAGAAGAAGAATCGACCCGACAAACAGAAGAAGCCTCAAAGTTTTGCTATGCTAGCAACTGCACAACGCAATCTCGTTGATGAAGCAACGTACCAGGGTCTTCCTAACTCTTGCAAGCTATTAGTCGATTTGATCAATATGATGCCGACTGGTAATGATATGTTGGAGGTCCCGCTCGATGACTTATTTTCTGGATCATCTGACACTGATATCTTTGTTACTACTATTGATATCGCCGAATTCATGGCGATGAAATGGTTGAGTGCTCCTATTTTGGAAGTATTTCAATTGTGAGACTTCAATTCCCATTTGAAATTACATGACTCTTTTACTTTTCAGTTTTCAATAAACTTCTAAATTCGTATTTTATGTAATAGGTACATTCATCGGAACTGCCAGCTGTATGAAATACCATTTGGTTTCATGAATCCGTGGCTAATACCTACAGTTATGATTAAATCTCAACATATGGAGGCTTCACGCTACATTAATGATGAATTGTGCAATTTAAGTGACAAGAAATATATTTTGGCGCCGTACCACCAAGAGTAAGATCACTCACTCTTTAATTTGTGAATGTTATAAGTTCGAAGTTCATATATATGTTACTAAAAAGCTAATTGTCACATTTGTTAGTTGTCACTGGCTTGTCATTGAGCCCTCAACCAATACGGCATGCGTAATGGATTCATTGGCTAATCAGAAGAGAAATTTGGTTATCAAGTCGCTCATAAGCATCTAAGAGAATATCCAATGACTTTCATTAATGTCATTTATTGGTTTGTATGATAAGTTAGAGTTTAGATCGCTTCTTATATATTAATATTATGCATATACTTTAAATTTTTAGAGCTTTCAGAGTGATGTGGGACAAAATGGGTGTACAACGAAGCAGCGTTCAATGGAAGCCACTTCCGGTATGTACATATATAACTTTTAATAATAAAAGTTATTTTTTTAATACTTTTGTTCATTTCTGTTTGGAAGATATATGAATTTCTTTCAAAATAGATTTTTTTTGTTAATGACTATTTTTATTTTGTTGGTACACACAAATTATAGTGTACACAACAACCAGGAGGTGATGAGTGTGGTTACTACGTCATGAAAAATATGAATGACATAATGATACGATATGGTCAAGGCGATGATCTACAAAAGGTCTGTTATTGAATAATGTAGATTGGTTAATTATTTAAGCATTCACTACTTTATCGGGTATGTATAAAATTGATCATCTTTCATTATTTCACTTATAGGTGTATGGAGCCGAAGAGTATTCTCAGGAAAACATCGATGTGGTACGAGAACTTTGGGTTGAATTCCTTCGAAAAGTTATGAAATGATCATTTATAGGTTTCAATTCATTTTCCTTCTAGTTTTACTTATGTTCTCGTGCATTGTGGTCATATGTATATTTATATAGCCATGGACTTGGGTATGGAGTTCTGTATTTATACAGTTGTGTTGGAGTTACTTCTACTTGTTTCATTAGGTTGTATTTACTTTATTTGTTAATTAGTTGGTGTTGTGGCTAAATATATACTTTGCATCCATGTCGAAGTTAATTGGACTTACTTTCTACTTGTTTTATTAGGCCTAAGTTGAGGCACGTAGTTGTGAATGGTTTTGCATGCTGTTAGTTCAATTGCAAGTTGTTTTGTTGGGTTTAGGTGATTTAATTTAACATGTACATTTGTACATGCAATGGGTATTAGGTATCCAAAAAAATGATATTGGGTGGCGGTTGTCAATAAAAACTGCCACCCAAAATTTTACTAATTTAAAAATATATATATCTAGGGGTGGCGAAACAACCGCCACCCTATGTAATTTTTTTTAAAAAAATTATACTTAGGGTGGCGGTTGTTAAGACAGTCACACTAATGCTGACATTGGGTATCGCCATTTTTGGTGGCATCCAATGAACCGCCACCCTTAATACAAAATAACCGCCACCCTAAACCCTTTTTGTACTAGTGTCTGGAAGATGACTCGACAACAGAAGTAAGCACTACATCCTCTCTGTATTCGTCTTGTTTAATGGGACAAAGTAACGGATATTGGAGAGGGAGAAATGAAGGTTTGAGTTGATTCATGAGTTGAAGGCCTCCACCCTTTGTCTTAAAAATTATGTCACACCCAAGTTGATCCTCTTCTATGTCACCCATGATCAATGTTACAACCTCATTCTATTGTGGGAGACCGTATTGCTTGCCGTCTCCTCTTCGATGTCCAATAAGCTTGGCCTTCAGATCAATAGAATTAGTTGCATTGAACCTGTCCCTTGCTATCCTGAATGATTTAGCAAATACATTATGGTCGTCCAGCATTTCCTTCATACCAGAGACAATCTCAATGTGCAAGTTACTTACACCCTCAGACCTGTCATGCAAACAAATGGATGACATGTTTTTGGAAATAATATCATGATTTTGAAAAAAATAAAAAAAATAAAAAAATTAAACACTGGATACTAAATAAATATAATCTAATGCATTGTTTAAAGTAACCTGACATATTCAATTGTGTTGATAATCTCACAGTGCAAGTCCTATACGTACATGTGTAAGAACTTTTCCTTTTCATCGTCATTTGGAAGTAAGCACCGATGTTGTGGTGATTCTGGCCATTCTTCCTGAATATAGGAAGGGATCAGCCCTTGTTTATCCCTTTATCTATCTTCCCACCCATTGAAGTGAATGAGAACATTGAGTTGTAGGAACGGATGTTATTGAGAAAGTGCATGCTCCTACGATCACTCCCGAAAATCAAATCATTCAAGACGCGGGGTGGGTCCTTCATAGTTGGAAGAACGACATTCCCTTGATTACAACACATAGTATAAATTGGACTTCTAACTCTTGATTTCTGTTTGTTTCTCTCAGCATACCTGAACATGGCACCACTGTGCTTGCAAGAATACACCAAATCCCCAATATCATTGTACTCTACTGAGTGTCAAACAATGAAGTAATAATTAGTTGTTGAGAGATTAGAAGGCAAAACAACTAAATAGAATCTTATCACTGAAAATAACAATGGCTCTATATGAAAATAGACTGACTACTTGCAGTCGAGAAATCCAAGGACTCGAGAATGTCATCTATAATAAGCCCAAAATTAATAATAAGTCAAGTTGATATAGATTTGGACAAAAAGGTTGTACAGTGCACATACCATCTGAGACGTCAGAATCAACTTCATCTTCAGACAAATTGTCATCAATATCCTCAAATGCATCAACTAAATATTAAAACAATACGAAAAACAATCATTATAAGTAATGCAAAGGGAACATTGACAAAAATACTTCAAAACTAAAGGATATCTACAGCACTCTATATAATATTGCAGCATGAAATGTTTAAGTATAATGAGAAAATAATTTGAAAACGTCGACTCACTTATGTTAGGAAAACCACTTTGCTCATCTCCCTTGGACACGTTGGTCGGACCTGCGCCATCAGTTGAGCCACTATGCACATTAGATACAGCGTAGTGATTATCCACTCTAGATGCATTCTAGGACCGTGCCAGTGGATGTGCCATGATATACATTAGAACAAAGCGAATTCTGAGCCACAGATTGATATGCATCGTCGCTGAACATAGGAATGCCATTTTTAGGCAACCATTCTTTGACCGGGATACCGTCCACATGAGTTACACTACTTAATTGCATCGAAGGATTTGAAGATATCCAAGCATTATATATATCATCAATGTTTGAATTATTTGATTGCGATGGAATTGCAACTGTGCAAAAATAGTTGAAGAGGAACGTGAGAATCAAACAAACACTGAACATCATTGGCATAAAATGTTAGTCTGTCACAAACGACACTCACAGATATTAGATGCGGCTCTTTCATTAATGTCGTTAACCACGCTGCTTGGTCCAATATTATGAATTCTATTCTGAGCCAGTGTGGATTCGCTTGGACTATTCAACAACCTCTTATTCATGCTTTTTGTGGAGACACCATTGCTGATGTTGGTAGAACCTCCACCACGAATCACATTCCTATCTCTCAGTCCACACGTAGTGCCATAGTCTGTCACACGTGAATCTAATTAGAAAATTAGTTTGTCATGTACAAACAAAAAACATAGCAAAGATAACGAATGGAAATATTGGTAATATCGGTAATTAAAAGAATTATAATTAAATACAATTCTTAAAAAAATGCCTTACCATTAGTGATATTTCCAGACGGTGTTCAAGGATTCGGTGACGACCAACCATCGAACAAACCACCGATATGAGTGACATTTGAAGCATTGCTATTCTCTGTAACACGTGATTTCTTTGAATGTGATTGACCTGGAGATGTGAAAACATTTATTTTAGTACAATAGGACAGCGATAACGCTAATAATTGTTCCTAAAACTACATATTCCACTACCATTTTCATCTTGAGTCCGTTCCTTCCAGGTTGAGATAGTTGTTGATTTTCTCAATTTTTTCATTGCAGAGAAAAACAATAATAAACTGAATGGTCCTAAAAGCATTGAAAAATAGGTCATTAGTACAGAAATTGGATCTCGCGGCGCTCAAAAATGGCTTTAAGAGGCGATTTTGTGGCGCCTCTTATGAGAGAGCTGCAAAAAGGGCCATGGCTTTAGGAGGTGGTTTTTAACCGCCCCTAAAGTGGGTTTACGCGGCGGTTATAATAACCGCCGCATAAAGTCACAATAGGCAGCAGTTGTTAACCGCTGCCCATTGTTAATTTTTATTTTTATTTTGTTACGATTTTTTCACTCTAGGCTGCAGTTTCCTTGACCGTCGCCTGAAGTTTTTTTTTCCTTCCTTTTTCATTTTTATAGCCGGCTCACACTAATTATCCTCAATTACATACGTCAATTTACTATATACACTTGTTGTCCACTCAACGGCATCTAATTTGTAACGACTGACTTGAAAAATAAATTACACTAATCATAGGAAATCGATTAAATTTCATAGACATCAACAACAAAATCACAACAAAACTACAACAAGCACCATTACTTCAAACAAACACTACTGTCACTACAAACTTCAACGAAACCTCACAACCCAAGTGACATGTCAGAAACGAGTAATAGTACATTCAACAAACCGACAACAAAACTTCAAAAAACACTAATACTTCAAACAAGCACTAATACAATCCCAAGTCACAACACTACTATAATCAAGCACTAATAGCACTACAATATACATAAAAATGACTTTTAAATGATCAGGAACGATATGTTAGAGGCTAACTTAGCTCATAAACACAACGGATCAATAGTTCGATACATCGACACTAACAACTCTCTGCACTTAAACAAATACATTATAAAAAGCCTACGAGTCTATTGCCTAAGCATCCAACAAGTATTGTGCCCATAGGTTTCTAACCTTATCTAGCGCATCTTGTGAGTACTCCATCCAACCAAAATTGACTTCCAAGAAGGATCCGGCAGTATATTAATGGTTACATTGGCAAGCTAAACAAAGCACCAAAAAAGGATCTCCAACCAAATCTATCTACCTCTGTCAATGAACTTACATGTGCAAGGTATCGGACAATGTCAAGCGTAAATTTTATCACGTAATAGCCACATTCATTGCCACCTAGCTGATGCAGACACTAATTTGAAGTTAAGAGAATCAGTAGCGATACCTCTAAGATTCAAATCTGTGCACATAAATGGTAACTTGTAATGGGTGTCGTAATTATACCTCTATCTCGACCCGAATGAACGGATTTCTGCTCCGAGTGCCTATATGCTGGTGGTACATATTAAACACCCTAGTACATGAATGAAAAAGAATATATTATTAACTAGCCACAAAAAAAATGAGAATTAGTGATACGAAAATCGAGATAGCATTTTTTGAATCTTAGAGGCTACAGTAAGTACTTGCGCTCTCATCGCCAATTTAAGATCATCTTCAAATGGGTAACTTACAAACCTATCTTCAAACGGGTACTCTAAGCTTGGTGAAAAGTGCAATAACATGTAGCACAATACATATATGCAATGATAAAACAGATTGAAGGGCTAAACATCACCTACATGTCTTTCATTTTTTTCCGTATCTATGGTTTTTCTCCTCTTTCTTTTTCTTATCACGATTGCTTGCCGCTACTAATTTTTTTTTTCAAATCTAATAATTTTATGTTCATATATTAATTAAAAAATAATTTCATATATACTTACAAAAATTTAGGCTTACTACTTTCATTAATTTTTTTTCTTATATTTTTATAGTAATCATAAATATAACTTGAGTTGTCCTAGTTTGTGCTTGGTTGCCTCAAGTTTATATGAATTAAAAAAAATGTCATAACATCAAGTTTTCCATTTTTTTTCCATCTAGTTTCTTCCATTTTTGTTCTCCTTTTTTTTCTCAAAATGCTCGCTTGCTTCTGCTAACTTTTTCTTGCTTGCCTCTACTATTTTTTTTTCAAAACTAATAATTTCATGTTCATATACTTAATCAAATTTAGGTTTCCTAGTTTCATTATTTTTTTTCCTATATTTTCTTAACAATGGTAAATATAACATTACAAGCATGATTGTGTTTGCTTGCCTCAAGTTTATATGAATTAAAAAAAAAAAGTGCAATACCATCTAGTTTTCCATTTTTTTCTCCGCCATTTAATTCCGTCCTCTCTTTTTTTCTCCTCTTTTTCTTTTCCTTGCTTGCCTCCTCTACTAATTTTTTTTTAAAATCTAATAATTTTATATGCATATACTAATAAAAAAAATATATGCATCATATACGAAAAAAAGGTTTACTATATTATTTTTTTGCTATATATTTATAGTAATCATAAAATATAGCCTTTTATTCCTAAATGTTTTCATTTGAGTGGAAGATGAATATTAAAAAAAAAAAAGAAAGAAAGAAAGAAACAAATAAAGGGGGTGTAGGCAAGGGTTTGGGGGGATGTAGTTAGTCGATCCCATGAAAAAGTCCATTACATACAGGAGTGTATACGTTGCACTAAAATCAAGCACTAAAATTGCATACATCACAATGCCCATGCTCAAGAGTATATATCTATATACTTAATTCAAAAATCCACACAAGAATTTGCAAGATCCACAAATTTCAACCCTAAAATAAAAAAAACTGAGAACAAGGTAAGAAGATAATGAAATTATACCTTGTTTGATGGTCGACAATGGAAGCTAACTCGTCTTTAATTGAAGTTTGCAGCTGAAAATTCGTCAATGGAGGAGAGGGAAATTGCAAGAAATCGCAGGATGAAGTTTGGAGCTGCTAGGTTTTGCGAAAATGGAGTTTTCTGCTGAATTGGGGGTGAAATAAGGGACTTTATGCGGCGGTCATAAAAACCTCCGCGTAAAGCCGTTTTAGGCAGCAGTTAATTCAAACCGCTACCTAATCTATCATTCAAACATCCCGTTAGTTTCCAAAATGCCACAAATGCTCTTTATGCAGCTCTCGAGTTAGGAACCGCCACATAAAGTGGGTTTCCTAAAGTGTTTTTTGTAGTAGTGGGTCACTAATGATTGGATTGTTCGCCAGATAAAAAAATCAAAATAACAATAGTGAAGAATATTGACACATTCAAATTAAAAATTTCACATAATTAGATTGATAGGACACAACAATCTCTATAATGTTTTCTAACTCGCAATTAAAATCAATATTATGTTTGTATTAATTTTTTTTATTGGAGGATAGATTGTTAGTTCTTCGAGCACAATGTTAACGGTAAAAAAATGTTATCTGAAAGAACTAAAAAAAAAAGGAAATAAGAAGATACCAATGTTATTATTTAAAAATTTTAGATAAAAAAATATACATCTAGCTTAAGTGATCTAAATAATTTAGATACTTATTTGAAGAATGTTCTTATGTGAATTAAAAAATTTAGTTAGAAAAAATATCTATATTGGGGGTGGAGGGGGGAGGGACTGGTGGCAAATGTGGGCATTAGAGATCTAGGCCAAGACACTATCTCCCATAATTTTCACAAATTGGCATGTCTGCAAGTCCCAAAAGGTCGATTCCAACGCCATCTCGAGTTTTCCCAAATCAGTCTCCGGGAGACGATTAGTGGCACTCCATTCAAAATCTGATTTTTACCTATGGATTTCCTATTTTCATCTATGGAATTTTTTGCTCAAATCATCAACTGCTAGATCTATTTGTGGTGATTGTTGAAATGATTTAATCATTCACAAGTCATTTTCTTCTATGTATGTTAAATTATGTAATAAAACCCCATAAAGTTTTACATATAACTTGCAATAAAACATTTCAGTTCAAGAATCCTACTCGACATGGCGAATCAATAGCATCCTATGGTTAAGTGATTTGCATTATCTAGCCCAATTTTTTAATCCAATTTTTCGATTTGGGGAGTTTCCTTTCCACAGTTCAAGAACATCCATAAATTTGGAAATTCTTAACACATGTTGACCATTCAGTCTTCTGCTATTCAGAATGTCTATACAGCCTTAAATTTCTTACAAATTGTTGACCACCCAGTCATCTTCAATTCAATAGCAAAAGAAGCATGGATTGGTTATGATATTGATATTAAGCACATTAATCTCTTTAAAATTTACTGAGCAAGACAACAACACAAAATAAGTAATTAAACTTAGCATTTATAAAAAAGAACAATTGAAGATAGTATAACAATTTCACATAATTTGGTTGATATGAAACAATAATTTCTATAATACTAGCTGTTTCACCAGTCCGTTGCACGGGAGACAAAATTTTCAACTAATAACGGCATCAGTAGGTGTTAATAATATTAACATAAAACCTAAAAAAATTAAAAGAGAGAACGAGTTACAACAATAAACTTAATTAATTTAATTCGAAACAATTCTATCAAAATTTTGACAAACTTTCCCTCGTATTTCATACTAATCCATCCTACAAATATATAAGGAACAATTCACGAAAATCCACATAACTTAATTTACTATTCTCCTTAGAATAGTAACTTCATTAGTATTTACACCCCGTTCTTTACAAGCAATGACAATTCGTGGCAGAGATCGTGATAATATATCACATTTTGCTAATTGCAAGATTAATCTATTAACGTAAACCCAAAATAAAATAGCATTAAATAATATAGTTATCAAAATAACCATACTAAAATAACGCTACTAACATTCGTAGAGCTCTTGATTTTTTCTTTGAATTATTTTACATTCTATTAGATGCAATTATAAATTTTGGGAGATATTAATTATACATCAGTGTGACGTAAGTTAATAACAATTAACATGTAAATAATGATTTTTAAATTTTAATTATGAAATATAATCAGCATATTATATAAATAACAATATAGTGAGTGCAGTCCGACAGACTCTAACACCCCGTTTTCGCCTTATTGGGAAACACTTATCCCCCTTTCAGCCCATCATCATATAATCTAAGCAAAGCGAAGATGACATACGAATTACAATAGGACGGAAACTTTCATTCTCTGTCCCCGCTCTGCTAGAAAATTCTCATCCTCATTCACTCCCCATCGTGATTGTTTAACCGAAAACTTTTGTTTTTCTTTTTTAATATATGTGTTACTGACATTTTATTTCTTTAATAAATACCTTCTAAATATGTAGATTCAATTAATTAAAAAATCAATTAATAGAATATAGTGTACCAATAAAAATATATTGTGGCAATATAATTCCCTCTCTGATTATTTAAAAGTTTTCGAATAAACCATTACATAAACTCAAACAATTAAATTTTCATACATTAATGTAAAGTTCCAACTATCAAGTCTTGAATGTTTGCTGAAATTTAACATTAATGGTTGAATAAAAATTAAAATATATAAACAATTATAATATTGATAATTATCTAAAATAGCCAAATGTGAAGAACAATTATATATCATTGTATTTAAATGCCAATTATACAGACTAAAAAGATTATAAAGGAAATGGGTGGAAATTATAATTAACTAATTTAAAAAATAAATGAATTATTAATAAATGGGAAAAAGATTCATATTCTATATACTACCATTTTTCACCTGTGAGTTGCACAGGGTGATATGTCCCAAACGTTAGTAAATCCTACTGATATTAATATTATAAAATTAAAAGATTAATATTTTTCACATATGCTCTTACTTAGCATTTATACACGTGCATTATATGGGATTAATTTTTTAACAAATAATAATTTTGATAAATGTTAATGGAATAATTAATTTATGATTAGTTGTCAATTTGTATCGTACTCTTACCTAGCATTTACACCCGTGCATTATATGTGATGATAATTCGTGATAGAGATGATGTTAATACATCACGTTTTTCTTATGGTAAAATTAAATCTATTAAATATGTATAAACATAAAATAAAATTAATAAAATTACTAAAATTAAGTTATAAAAATAAAACATGCTAAAAACTCTATTAATTTTCTTAGCGCCTGTAGTTTTTTTTAAATTATTCTATATTCTATTATATGTAACTATAAATTTCGAGAGATATTAATTATACACTCGTGTAATGTGCGGTATTGACAATGAATATGTGAATAATAAAATTTTTAAATCTAGCGCTTATTAGTTTATAAATTAATAACAAATTTTTACTCAGTTTAATCCATTTTCATTTAAAGTCAAATCAATCATATCCACATATATTGTGGGACCTATTATACTACAAAAATCTCAACTATTCGGCCCTACTCATTCCCTCTCCTATTACACATTAAAATTTATAAAAATCTCTATGCTAATACACGCCTAATTATGAAATATAATCAACATACATTTATATTATAGAAATGACAATATAGCGGATACAGACCCTAATACCCTATTCCTACCACCGCTGGGAAACACTTATTATCGCATCCGCCCACCTTCATTTAATCGAGTCTGAGCGAGGACGTTATATGCATTTCAATATGATGAGGACTCTCATTCCCCATCCCCATCCTGCTAAAAATTCTCATCCCCGTCCATATCCCATCATGATCATTTAATCGAAAACTTTTATTTGTACTTTTTTAATATATATTAATGACATCTATTTCAATAAACACGTTCTAAACATAGTAAACACTTATATTAACATATTCCATATAAACTCGCCAATTTAATATATTCGATATATTAATATCTTTTTTTAAATATTTTAAATTATATAGGTTTCTTAATGCGGTCAATAAAGAAATATCATAGATATATAATCATATTTTTTTACCATATTTAATGCCATAATCAAATTTAAACAAATAAAAATTGGTACAAAATAAATAATTTAAAGTGGCTGGGATTCTTAATATTTATTTAAAAAATAGAATCCAAAATATATATTTAATATAGTGGAGAGACAATTAAGAAATTCGGATTGAGTCACATAGTTTCAATCATTAATTGAGTCGATAGCCAATTATTTATTAAATACATAATTTATAAAATGAGAAATTTAGGTATTTATTTACGTGTCAACTTATTTAATCTTTATTCATCAAAAATGTAATTGAAATATTTATTTACTTATCACTAAAATTAGACCATCCAATTAAATTTTCTAGCATCCTTCAATTTAGTTAATACAACTCAATTAATGTAAGTAGGATGTGAACAATTAATTGTAATAATGCAGTCAGGAATGAATACAAACTATTGCAATTATAATGGTGACAAGCATCCATGAAAACAAATATTTTATACCAACAAACTTGATGGAGTCATTGCACTTAGTTGAGTAATAAAGAGAAAACATATTTTTCTCATGCATGATTTTCCATCATAGTTAACCAAATATTTGTTCCTTCCCAAAAAAAAATAAATGAAGTATTTGTTCCCGATTCTTATAATACTACTCAGAGAGTCGATAAATCAATCCCGGTAAATAATTTTTATTCACTGAATAAGAAAAAGTCAAGTTTAATAGTACACAGTATTTGGTAATATTTTGCAACTCGGTTTTTTTCTTTTGTTAATTTTTTATTTGCATATTTATCTCTTTAAAAACCAGAACCTCAAAATTCGGTGAATTTATTTCTTATGAAAATTGCAATTGATTGTAGTCGTAGTGGTAGAACTGATAACAACAATAATGAAGACGATTCCTTATTTTCAATTTACTTATAATATTTCATCTATCATATATAGTTAACTTGAAAAAATATTTCAGAATATAAGCAAGACAAAAATATTTTTCATAAAATAAGTTTTAATTAATATTTTGGAGAATAATGACATGTGAAGTGTTATGTACTAAATTATGTAGGTGTAATTTGTTAGTCATACAAAAAGAGATAATTTCATTTTAATAAGTAATTTTTTAAATTTTTTTCCAATTTTTGTTTAACATAAGATATGTTTTGTTAAGACTTAATGAAATGCGATGTGTAAAATATAATTTCTTAAAATATGTTAGGTAAATTGTAAATATACACTATAAATACAAGGTGTATTTAACAAATTTTTCTTAAATAAAAATACTTGTTTGGCTCTTATTGATTGTCATTATATAAGATACCATCAAGAGAAATTATCTTTTTCGGAACTAAAAAAATCTAAGTATTTTAATAATTTGAACCTTATTATAATTGATATGAGATCTTACAATAATTAAGTACAATTAATCAAATCGTGTGTAGTGACCGACAATTCTTCTTAAATAAAATATATTTAATTAAATAAAATTTTGAACGTGTCGCTACGACCTTACTTATAAAAATTTAAATAGCGTACGCTCGTCTAGTCGAAATTCATGTTATTTATTGTTATATTTAATTATTTATAAAAAAAATTATTTATTTTCAAAATTTACAATTGAGGACCAAACTTTAGAAATTATTCATTTTAGTCCCTAAAGTTTAGTTTTTATTTAATAATGATCCAATACTTACCTTAAGCCAATTATATACCCATCTAAGGTCCAATTTTAATTCTTGCCCAACAAGAAAGCCCATTTGCAATTGTTACCCTAATTCCCACATTTAAATACTCATTTTTAAGATCCTCTCAAACCCAAACCCCATTACATCCTCATTGTTCCTCCATTTACACCTTGTAAGAACAACTAGGAGTTCATCTCCATTCTCATTCCACTCACATTCAAATCTATCAACTGTTTCAAGAGGTAAAATTCTTAACTATTGTCCATTTTTTTTTTTTTTTGCTAAAATCTACTTCTTGTATGTTCTACTTGATTTCTAATTTTCTATTGTATTTCCCACTTGATTTCTAGTGTAGTTAGAATGTATACACACATACATAGACACACCACCGAGAATACGCACGTATACAGTCACACAGCAACTTTCATCGGTCCTTCTTCACCACCACCGCCTTCCACAGCCGGCACCTCCACGATCTCCACCGTTATCACCACCGTCATCATCAGCCACACACGCACACAGTCGCATATGTACATACACATATACATTCACGCCATTGCACCTCCGCCAAGAACATCAACCACGCCCAAAAACTCAACTTCAAAACACAAAAATCATGCCTACACCTTCCTCTACCTCTATAGAACATCATATAACCGGTTAATTTTGAAATTGGTTGGAGAATAGATCGAATTTTGAAAATACCCCAGTTTTTCTCTTGAAATACAACCTTCGAATTCAAACCCAATGCTCATCATTTTCTTCAATTACAACCACCACTAGATTCACCACCACCATCTCCACCTTCGCCGGCCAAGTCGCCTGCCAAATCCCCGGCAAACCAGTGATTCCGTTGAGAGAATAGCGGCCGAGAGCGAGAGAGAGTAGTCGGTGAGGAAGAGAGAGATCCGGCCCTTTTTGCTATTTTCTTTTTTTATTTATTTGGGAAATTGCAAGACAAGTCCCACGCCTTCTTTAACTGTTTTAAGTTGGTCCCTATAATTTATTTAATTAGTAAATCCTTAACTTTTAATTGTTATAATTTAACCCTTATATAATATTTTCAAATCTAGCCCCTCAAGTTAATTATTATATTTAAGTGAGCTTTGTAAGTTTATTTAAATTCTAGTCCTTAACTTTCAATTGTTGCAATTTGACCCCTAAACTTTTATTTCACTTTTAATCCTTTAATTTCTTATTCCTATTTAAGTTAGCCCTTAAACTTTAATGGCATATTAGTTCCTCGTGTTTTAAAAATCTTATAATTGAGTCCAAAATATTTTTAGTTTACCTTTATTGCATAATAGACCCTCAATCTATTCGATTCTTTCAAATTGACCCCCAAAGTTTTATATTCTTCCTATTTTTGGTCCAAAACTTCTATATTACTTATAAACACATAATATTTAAGTGTATTGACATAAATTAAATTCTTTATTGATTAGACGAGGTGTATGGATAGCTAGATGACTGACTTCTCACCGTTAGTAAGCTCAATACTCGGCTAAGGGTTAAGGTAGATCCCCTTTCTTAAAAGTTTCTTTCAAACATGCGCATTTACAATTAATATTGTTATAAATACCGCATGTAAATATTATGTGACGATAGGCTTTTTATAACCTACTTATGACGTGCTTCCTCGGCACTATGACGATAGGCTCTGAGCCTACTTACGACGTGTTTCAATAGCATTATGATGATAGGCCTTTAGCCTAATATATTATAAAGACATGCTATTAAACACTATGATGACGTGCACGATTAAGAGGGATGATGAACGAACTTGTATTTCATACCTCTTCGTATTTTATGTTAAATGATGATTATGTGCCTTTAATTTGCAACATATATTAATTGTTGTGCGCGGGATCTACTGAGTATTTAAAATACTCATGCTTTCTCTATCCAATGAACAAATTGCAGATTAAGGAGTCGTAGACTTGGCGAAGCGTGGGAATCTCTTTGGCTTCTCCAAATAAATTAGTTTTAATTCCATTGACAATTGAGTACTTTTAACTGTTGAAGCAATGACTTTTGAATGTTTTGAACTTACTAGTACTTTAATTGGATGTTTTGAGGATTGTGTTGAAACTATCGTGAGACGCTCTACCAATTTTATTAATTTAAATAAATTTCCGCATTTCAGTTATTTGTTATTTTTTCGCATTTATTAATATTATTATATTTCATAAAAAATAATAAATACTAATAATAATAATTGGTTTCAAGAAAGAACTAACGTTCCGGGTTCTTAGAATTCGGGGCGCCACATCGTGTGTAAGTAGTATAGTTATATTATATAATGCAAGACAAAAAATTTGCTGAATAACTCGAATAAGGTAATTATATTCACGCTATAAAATATATTGAGTACACCACAATTTAATTGTCTGAAAAGGTTTTCAATTTTGTTTATGATAACAATTATGTCCTCAAATTTTTTGTTATATTTTTATAACTAATAATTTTTAGTCATTGACTTACTTTGTGCGTAAACATTAATTTATATTTTAATATTCTGTTAGAGAAATTTAAATTAAAAAAAAAATATTCACATTTTATATCCATTATATTTTACAATATTTAAAAGTATGATGAGTAAATAAGTAATTTGACATCTACAAAAATAAAATTTTTAGACGAAAACGATCCTCATAGTCCAAATTTATAATTAGTTAAAGATTAAAAATAATCATTGACAGGAAAAAAGTTAAGGTTGATACTATATTAAGATGTAAACATTGGAAACCTTAAAAATAAATAGAATGTAATGTATCAATACAAATGTGTTGTGACAACATAGTTGCCCCTAGGAATATTTGAAAGTTTTCAAATAAGCTATTATATAAAATCAAACAATTAAATTTTCATACAATAATGTGAAGTTCCAATTTTTAACTAATAAAAATGATATTATGGAATCAATTTAAGGCTAAAACAATAGGGCTGAAATTGAGGCAAAAATTTTAATACGTGAAAATTTGGAAACGATAGAGCGAATGAGAATTAAATAATAATAATTAAAAAATAAAAAAATCCTATTTGATTAGACATATAAGGAAAGACTAAAATTAAATATTTAAATAAGATCCTCTTCCATTAAATCGATAAGAAAATAATAAAATTTTCATGCAAACAGATGAAAAAATTTTTTATCGGGAAAAACTAATAAGAAAAGAAGCTGAAAATTATGTGTATATATATATATATATATAAGGTAAATTTTATAGGCGGGAAAAATTGATGATGTGGAACAAAAAAATGAGTACAAAGTAGAGAAAATCATGTGTTTAGGTGGGAAAAAAGATTACTTATATATATATATAGACACACACACATATATAGTTTTTCAAATATTTTTATCTTATTAATCTATGTTAATATCAATTTATATTTATATTGGACACTAATTTTATATATTTGCGTTACATCTTAAATTTTTAAAAAGGAAAACTCATATATTCGTACTATACTTGTTTTAATCGTTGAGTCAAATAATATAATGTAATTATTTTTATTTTCTAATTTAAATTTATTGTTAGAAAATTGAAAAAGAGAGAGGAAGATAGAGAATATTTGTTAGAATAGGATTTGTAAAGCAAGTGATGGAAATCTCATTAAATATGGAAACTCTATTATTTTAGGAGATTTTGATGTGAACAATTTTAGGAGATTTAGGATTTTTATTTTGGTAATAATAATATTTAAAAAGAAAAAAGAAAAAGACAAGAAAAGCCTTGATTCTAGGCTATAAAATATTAAAAAATAAATTAAAAATAGGCTGAAATACTTTGATATATATATATATATATATATCTATATATCTATATATAAAAGCTAATTATGGTGTTATCGGAACAATTCTGGCATTTAAAATTTTCAATTATCAAATCAGATGTGATATAACATAAGCGATTTTGTAAAATTTCGTAAATTTCCACAAATCAAAGATTGACCGTATGAATATAAATCATGAATTAATCTAAATTAATAGATTTGATGGGGAAATTAGTAAACTAACCTTTACAAGTGGTCTTATGCAAAATCAGATCTCACAAAAAATACGAAATCGGATCTGGTAGAAACCATAGCCTTCCTGTACAATCTTCTCGATTGACGGCATTCTCTACGTTATTTTCAATACATGAAAACGTAGAGTTGACTTATTGATTTAGGTGGGATCCGACACTATTATTGAGTTTACCTAAACTCAATACTGGGAGAGAAAAATTCTTTAGATCTGTCTCATAGAAGAACCGAATTTTCTGCAGTAGTAGAAATGTGTCTTGTCTAACAAGAGATCTCCTATTTGTAGTTGTAGGATATGCCTAATCCTATTAAGATCCAACCTCTAGAATCTTCTAGAATGGAGATTTAAATCCTATTATGACTCAACTTTTAGTTAAATAATATCTATTTAAATATTCTCAATATTTGTAGATACTATTAACTCTTACAATTATCCTATAGTTAGAATAAATATAATTAATATCTCATATTCAATTATATTTATCTTTAAGCCATTAATAAATATGAAAACTATTTCCCATATTTTATTAGGATTTATTGAACTGCATTTCAAATCCGTCATTAATTAGAAAGGCGCACCGAAGACCATGGACCTATAATTAGAAGCTCCAATAAATTGGAAAAATAATTAAACTCTTTAATTAATTTTCCAACTTATTAATTCCATCATTACTACACCAAAAATATGGAATTGCACTATTCTTAATTATAGAATATCTTATTCTATGTATTTGAGCAGTCTATTGATATAACATTACATATAGATTAATCTTCCTTAGACGATTCGTAATTGACCAAGGAATTTTCCATTTACCTTCTCAATTACTTCTTGTCCTCATTTACCATTAATTCACTAGTGAGTGATACTAATGATAAATTAGTTGGGCCTGACACTCAGTTTTATAATTAATAAATGAGGGAATCGTCTTTCTACTTCCGACGGGGAAGGAATGGTTTGCATATATGTGCATTATATTTCCAACCATTTATTTCAAACGCGAATCTAAAATGCTAGCGTTGTGAATGCTCGATTGCAAACATAAACAGGCAAATTAAGAAGCACATTGAAGCAAACAAGAGTTTATATTCGCCTCAGAATTAAGATCTATCCATATATGATCGTCTGCATGATTTAATTTGAATTTCACAAAGACAACGGAATTTATTGTGAAACAACAAATTTATCGGTCCAAGTCCTATATAATCTCATCATATATAAATGGCCCCTAGATGTCTCCACATTAGCAGTTCGGATAAGACGGTCACATTCACAATGTTCACAGGCCGCATCAGTGATGCTTTAATTAAAGATCCCATACTTTAACTAATTTCATCACGGGCTTAATTTAAGTTTATTACATACAATCTTAATCCTGGTATATATAACTCTTATATACTAAGATTGTGGTTATATCTAATAAATTATGGATTTTATTCTATGACATTTATGATAATTAAATCGCACGCAACATGTTAATATGTTCGAAAATAAATGTCGCATTTATTAATTTTTAAAACAAAGTACGACTACAATGCTTTTAGAGCACTATCCCCAACAATCTCCCACTTGCCCTAAAGCATATGGGGCATGTCTCTAATTCCTGTACTTAATACGTGCTTCTCAAAACACTTCGACATATAGTGTCTCATGTCCTCCAGATATTGCTATGTCTTAGGACACTGCACCTTGGAGGGGGCGACTTTAAGTCAGGTTGGTAGGTAACCCTTCTTGAAATCTTGCATTCTATAATGCAATTGTATCTTATCAATATAAAAGGCTTTGAGACTATGCCAATAATTTGTTCTTGCGATCTCGAATAATTTGAATCCTAAGAATATGACTTACATCTTCGAAATATTTCGTTTGGGATCGTTTGGCTAGACTAGCCTTTACAATAGATAGCCATTCCACAACCATTCCTAATGAGTAGAATGTCATCCATGTAAAGCGCCAAAATACCACTTTACCATTTTTTGATATGCTTGTGCACACAAGGCTCATCAATACTTTGGTCAAATACCGTAAGACTCGATTGTCTCATCAAATCTATGGTTCCATGACCTAGAGGCTTACTTTAGTCCATAAATGAATCTAAACAATTTGCAAACCTTTTTCTCACGGCTTTGGGCTATAAACCTTTCTTGTTAAAAGAAAGATGCGGATGGATTTAAGCATCACTACAAATGAGAAAGTCTCTTCATAGTCAACTTTCTCTTTTTGGGTATAACCTTTTGCCATTAGCTTTTCTTTGAAAGTCTCTACTTTCCCATTTGCTCATCTCTTTCTCTTATAGATCCATTTACTCCCAATGGGTCTAACCTACTCAGGTGGATCTTCAAGTACGTAGATAGAATTGGAGTATAGGGACTTCATTTCTTGGTTTATAGCTTCAAGCCACCCCTTTTTATTAGAATCATTCATTCCACTTTGGAATGACAATGGAACATCTTCCATCCCATAAGAGACGACAACACTTACCTCTTCTTCTTGATGACAATGGAAAGACGGACTCACAACGCTCCCACTACATCAATATGGTTTGGGATTCTGATCTGGTTCAACAGTATCATTCATGGTTTCTTCAACAACTCTTGTTGGTCATGGAATGATCTCATCATTAAGTAATTCCTCGAGTACCACCTTACTCCGAGGCTTGAAGTCAGTCATATGACCATTTTCAAGAGAGATGGCATTTGTCGATACAACTACCTTCTCTTCTTGTTGATCATAAAACCACCCACCTCTCGTTAACCCCAAAACGAGATTGGCAGTGACAAATCGCTCATCATGAACCTCACTATATCAAGCAAAGTAAGATTTCTCCTTTTAGCAACACCACCTTGCTGAGGTGTACCAGGTGCATTGAGTTGGTACAAAATACCATGCTCTAGCAAATAGTCTTTGAATTAAGTATCAACATGCTTGCCAACTCGACCAAATCGAAGGCACTTCAAGGATTGACCTAGTTGCCTTTCGGCTTTTGCATCAAATCCTGCAAACTTTCCAAAAGTCTTGGACTTCATTTGCATAAGATGAAATATGAGATTTTTACATCATTTAATTCCTAGAAATTGGTTAAGACTTCATTTGCATAAGGTGAAATGCGAGATTTCAAAACCAAAATCTTATTATTAAATCTAAATTTAATGACTCCCACTGCTCTTGTCAAAACGATTGCTCGACTACAAACTCTCATCATGTAAGAACCCTCAACAAGTTCTTCATAAGAACTAAGCATCTTTCTTTTTCCCCTTTAGGTAAGCAAGATACTTGGAGCAGTTTCTCTTTATCATAAGGACTTCATTTATCCTTAGTGTATCATTTAATTCCTACTACCCTTAACCGAAACTAATAAAAATGTGGAATTTTGTACTGAAAACTAACTAACAATTAGCAACTACATGAAAACTAAGGCTAAAATTAAAGGTAAAACTAGAAAGAAATTTGTGAAATTGTTTGAAGAAAATCAATGAGAAAAGTAGCGTAGAGGTTTCAAATCCCCATTTGACGAAATTGTTATTCCGGATTATTGAATTGAAAACTTGGTTAAATTTGAAGATCAAATTCCAAATTTATACAATATTTTCTCTCGAGCAATATTCGAATTATTCTCATGCACAATCTACCTATACCTCTGTCGTAAACATGACTACTTAAGAATGCATTAAAGATTTGTGAAAACGTTTAAAGATATCATAGAGCATTGCAGTATATCTCTATCCACTATCGGACTTACGGTTTTTAATATGGATCTAGTCTAATTTAGATTACTCGATTCAAAAATTAAACCACAAACATCATATAATTGCAAGCACTCAACATATGACGAAAACAAGTCAATATTAAAAACTTAAATCCAACACGGGTTGTTGGTTCAATTCAACAATCTATGAATAACAATTAAATAAAACGGTTCATCTACACCTCAAAGCAAGAATAAAGTTAGCCTAACATATTAAAACAAGAAAATACAAAAGAAGAGAAGAACATCATAACCAGATGACGAATTTTGGTGTTTGTTGTGGAATTCTCACCGTTGAAATCCGTATTTGCCTTCAATTTTCTCTCAAGAGCTCCTCCAGATGGGGTATGCCTTTTTTGAGGTCAAGTTTAGCTTTTTCTAGGTGCAAGAAAGCCCAAGAATTGGAGTCCATGTCGACAAAGGAAAAATCTGTTGCATTCTGCCCCATTGAACCATGCTACCTCGCATGCGATCGTATGGTTAAAATAGTGCATTTGAAATTCTAATTTTATCTTTGTCAAAACTCCTCCTCAATGTTCTATTCCCCTTCCGAATTTATTGATTTTTCTTCGAGTATTGAGGCACAACCTCATCCGAGTTACTTTTTGCCTCCAATTTCATCCTAAAACTTTATCTTCTCATCAGTTTGGTCTTATTCTTCTTCCTCTTTGAATTGATGACCTCCAATTACTCCAATTTCAACCATTTTGTCCTAAATTAGCTCCAATCGAGTTCAACTCCAGTTTTTCCCTAAAATAAAGTAAAATTAACCAAAACAAATAGTTTCTAAACGTTAATTTTAGGAAAATCTATGGATTAAATTTATAAAATGAGTGTAATATTTGCACTTATCAGAGGGAATAATAGTACTTTTTTCCTTCGATTGGGTTTTATCCCAATGGATTTTCTTGACAAGGTTTTAATGAGGCAGCATATTGATACTCCTATGGTCAACATCGGGGGAGAGATTGTACTCTTTTTCCTTTGAATTGGTTTTACCCACCAGATTTTCTTGATAAGGTTTTAACGAGGCAACACAAGGACACTGCACAATCAATTGACGATAACAAGATGACAAGAGTGAGATGGGAGGTAGTATATAATTTGATGGTGAATGACTATTACTCCTATAATCATTCTATGCTGTCCTACAACCAGTTTGCAATTTTTTCTCCCATTAGATTTTTATCCAAATAAGTTCAATAGATATATTAATAGTCATT
Source organism: Jasminum sambac (assembly GCA_018223645.1). NCBI lineage: Eukaryota > Viridiplantae > Streptophyta > Magnoliopsida > Lamiales > Oleaceae > Jasminum > Jasminum sambac. The sequence continues at coordinate 34,992,957 of CP073648.1, forward strand.
CAATGGGGTGTGTTATAAAATTATAATAAAATCACAGGTCCCATCTCTTGTTTTGTTTTAAATTATTAAAGTAATTGGGGCCCAATATTTTGTTTGGTTTCATATTCTTTGCCTATAAATTAGGTAAATTCATCGCATTGTAAACACATAGAAAATTGTAGAGAAAACCCATTTGAGCGAATCATTATCTTGAACAGATTCTCTTTTATTCTTATGAAACACATTAAAGTATTATATTTTCTCTTCTTTTATAACAATTTCTAACTGTTATAAATTATTGATGAGAAGCAAGTTGATCAAGTAGGTTGATTGATATAAATAATAATTTATTGTGGGAATGACTATTATGCCCTTGATGAAATTATGTAATTACAATTATGCCATTCGAAGTTTCTATAAATAGGAGCTCCACTTGTTAATGAAAATCGTCCTAGAGATTTTGTTATCTCTATTCTCTCTATCATTTCTATAGTTTTATAATATGTTACCAGCACGAGTCTCAAGCCATTTGAACATTTTCTTAATTTAAGTAATATGAAGGAAGTATGCTCTATAGTTGCATCTTAGAGATGATCCTCTATGTCAGAAATTGGATTATTACCAATGAATTATTCATCTTCGTTGCAAATTCTCTCTGTCCCCATTTTTCTTATGAATTTTGCGTTCTTGAAAAAACGTGTTGGAGCATGCTGAAACCACATTCTCACTAATTGAGCAATAATTATGGAGACAAGACATCGCTTCTCTATCCTCTCTCCAATTATCTTGAAAATGGGACATAAGAAAATGTGACCTCCAAACAACTTAAATCATATCACAAACTCTCCCTTTCAAACTTTTCGCTCTAACTTAAACACACACACATTTTCTTCATTGCCATTTAATTGTAACGCCACGAGTTCTAAGAAGCTAGAATGTTAGTTTTTTACTAAAAAACATTTCAAAAAAAATTTATAATAATAGTAATAAATGTGGAAAAATAGAAAATAATAAAGATACGCAAATTCTCTTAAAATAACAAACTTATTAGAGTATCTTATATCTATTCGATCTCTAATAGCTCAACACATCCATAAACAAGTACTAAGTAGTTCACAACACACAAAATACACACTTCAATAGTTTTAAAGTACTCAGAATAACAGCAGAAATAAAACTAATTTATTTAAAGAACCCTAAGGAGCTCCCACGCCTCGTCTCCAACTCTTCAACCTGTAATTTATTAAATGAAAAGCGTGAGTATTTCATGAAATACTCAGTAAGCTCTGCTTAAGTTACTCAATCTATACAAGTATATAAGGAAAATAGATATCCAAACTCTATAATATAATGCCCAAAGGAAAGCCTTGGCCCGAAGGCAACTCTGGGCCCGAAGGCAAGTAATTTGCCCGAAGGAAACTCTGGGCCTGAAGGGAAGCAATCACATCAATCGCATACTAAAAGCACTCTTATAGTACAGATTATTAACAATAATTGGGCAAAAGTAAAGTTAGGAATTGAGCTTTGCGCCTACCTTAATTCTTTCCCGAGTTTGAACTTAATTTGTGGTGAGAATTCAATCCTCTAGCTGTTCGTACATCCCGTCTAGTCAATAAGGAGTCTAATTTATGTTGATACTCTTAAATATTAACTATTTATAGATAATATTGACTTTATGGACTAAAATTAAAAGGATATGAACGTTTGGGGGTCAATTTGAAAGAGTTGAATAGTTTAAGGACCTAATATGCAATAAAATTGAACTAAAAATACTTTCGGCTAAATTATAAGATCTTTAGAACATGGAGGGCTTAGATGCAATTCAAGTTTGGGGCTAACTTAAATAAGAATAAGAATTTGAAGGATTAAAATTGAAATAAAAGTTTAGGGGTCAAATTGCAAGAATCAAAAGTTAAGGATTTAGAATTAAATAAATTTTAGGGGCTCACTTAAACAAAATAAATTACTTGGGGGCTCAATTTGAAAATATAGTTTAGGGGTAAATTATAGTAATTAAAAGTTTGGGATCTATAATTTAAATAAAATATATGGACTAACTTAAAAGAAATTGAAAGGCATAGGGACTTAAGTTTGTAAGTATAACATAGGGGTTAAATCGTTAAAATGGAAAGTTGGGGATCGAATATTTAAATAAAATCTAGGGACCCATATCTATTTACAAGAACTAATAAAAACTACGGACTAGTTTGCAAATTCCTAAATAAAAATCAAGAATTGGCCAGCAAATATCCGTAGGCATACACACACGCGCGGGCTACTTCTCGCTTGGCCAAGGTGGTCATGAGGAAAAAAATGGGGTGGTTTTTCGATGGTGGTCCCGTAGGCTAAACATGCAGTGGCGGTGATTGATGGTTTTGGCTGTGGTAATTGAAGGTTTTGGTGAAAATTGTACAAGAAATCAATGGTGGAGCTTAAAGGAAAATGTTGGGATTCCTCTCAATTTCATACACTTTTCTTCCTTTTCCTCATTTCTAATATATCTATGGGGTTTCTTGAAGGTTATGGTGAAGTAAAAATGGAGGTTTGGGGTATGGATGTGGTGGAGGTGGTGGTAGTGAAGAAATAGCTACTATGATAAATAACTAAAAAGAATGTAGTGTAATGAATATGCAATGGTGATTTAATAGTAAAATAAAAGAATTGAAATAGAGATGGAAATGGAAAGTTGAGAAATTACCTATAAAAAACTTCTTGTTGTTCTTGCTTGATGTTGAATGAGAATGGAGATAGTTGAAGATGATATGGTGAAGTGTGGAGGATAGCGTTGGGGCTAGGGTTAGAAAGAATCTGAATTACAAGTATTTAAACGGTACAATAGGATAAGAACTTGCTTAAAGTATTTTTAATGGGTTAGAAAGACGAATGGACCTGCAATGAGCTTCTAACTGGATTTGGGCTCAAATGAATAAAATAAAAATCTCCTGGGACTGGAATGAATAAATTTAAAAGTTTGATCCTCAAATGTGAATTTGAAAAATATAAAAAATTTTATAAATCATTTTCTTATACTAATTAAATATAATAATAAATAATATAAAATTCGACCAGACGAGGCTATTAAATTCTGTAGGTGAAATCGTAGCGATATGTTCGAGATTTTATTTAGTTAAATATTTTTATTTAATAAAAATTTGCGGTCACTACATTAATTCTGTCGAAAAATAAAAAAGAAAGGGGGTAGCAACCATACAAATGATTGAGAAGTCATAACAATCACCTCTTCGACATCATTTTCTGAATGAACGAGTTGAGCACAGAGTAAAACAAGACAACATCCTTGAAACTTTCGATGAGACGAGTTTCAATGGTACTAGATTGAGGTGAAAAAGTGATTAGAAGAAGATGAAATTCAAGCTGAAAGTTCCAGCTATGCGAATCTAGTAGAAAACCGACAGCTACATGTTCGACTAGCAATTGCGAGACGTCCGACGTCGGATGGCGGTGAAATTAGTGGCGTTAGAACCATAACATCTTGAGGTTTCTACAAATATAAAGATAAAAAAATTAGATACTCTAGTCAAAACATAGAGAAGAAAAATCAGGTTGCTCATTTGACCTTGAGCCAAAAAGGCAGCTAATCTTTTTTTGGGAATTTTGGATGCATTCGTTGTTGAAATCGATACATTTTTTGTGTTATATTTGAAATTTAATTCTCTATATTTTAATTGCAGGTTTATAAATTTTTATGTTCAATGAAAAAAGAGTAAAAGAAATAGCTGTGATCGATCGTTTTTTACATGATTAGTCATATTTTTTGTTTTCCCGGCTATGGTCCAAAAAGGCATAATATTTCATGCAGAATTTAGAACCTATTGATAGTTCCTAATCAAGGATCAGGGTTGTGTGATAAAATATGGACAATTTTACCACTACTGATTGTTACACGAAAAACCAATTGAATTTAGACCGCAGTGAAAAATGGATATAGTGTTCCTGAAGAAATTCTAAATGCTTTGATAATATTTAATATTCAATTGGAAATATAAATATTCGACAACTATAAAATTGTTTCAAGTCCATTTGAGTTAAAAGATTGAAATATTATTGTAACTCTTGAAGAGTTCAACTACATAATACATTTGTTCCAGAAGGATAAAGCCTGCTCCTATCCAAACAATTAAATATCTTGTGCTTTCTTGATTGCAACAATTTCTATGCAGTGGATTAAACTAGCTATTTAGGAAATTTAATTGTCCCAATTTAAATATTGCAATACCTCCTTGGTGCTAGATTCAGTTATCAGAAATTTGATGGTTTTATATATTTCTGTACTTTATATGCTAAGTGATGGGTGATACCATCTATAGAGCAGATCCTACTCGTGAAGAAGAAGTTAATTATTACGCAGTTTAATTCTCGTAATTAAAATTCTACAATTTAAATTTATGCACTTTAAATATTGTACTATCTCCAATGTGGTGGGTTATACCACACGACTAGTTGTAATTAATCCTACTCTAGAAGAAGTAGTTGATGAATAAAGTTTGTTCACCACACTTAATGAATAATACTGGAAAAACGAGCAAGTGGTACCAGAAGCTATCACTAGATGACTTGGTGAATGTAAATTACTCAAAAAGTCCCACGTTGATAAATTAAGGAAATATATCATGTGGAAGAATCATATTAACACTAATATGAAATAATCTCATTGATGCTATGGGGTCATATTGATATAACAATAAAATGTTCTTGAAGTAGCACATGTCACAAACGTTATAGTCTTGAAGTACGAAAATTCTGTATTTACATAAAGGAAAAATGATATTATTATTGTTGCTCTAGAAGAAGTACAAAACAGTCGAAGTGGAATATATTGATACTAGCCAAAAGGCAGTAACACTCGATCATATAGAAATTAGAAAAGAAAATACATATTGAACCCATAGAGGTGGGGTGCATCTTGACAGTATGATATTCCGTTCTCTGCAACCTCTAATTAACATCAGGGTTCATAATGGACGATCTAAAGGATCTGAACTTCTTTTTCGTCTGTCATCGATAATTTGTCACCAACGGACCTTGACTTGCACAAAATCTTGTTCTAGAACATATGCTTGAAACTTTATGAGTAGCTCATCAACTATGCTGGTAGAAATACGTATTTTTCTTGCTGAATAAGAAATAAACTTATGCCATACAATTTGATCTAGAAAAGCTAGCAAGCCATCAACGAAATTGTTGATATTCAACAAACCTTTAAGTTTGGCATTGAAGTTCCACTAAGCCCATGACGTGAAATTGAATATTTGCTCTAGTGTGCCATAGCCACCTGGAAGGACAAAGAAGGTATCATTATTGTTTATCCTGCATCCATGAATAGATTTTGTTTGAAGCATCAGTCCAGTTGAACTTGTCACAGTGTTAGCTCCAATTCGATGAAGAGGTATGATGTTTGTTGCCCTTAACCATTGAAAGGATGTTTAAAAGTATGCTATTATGCCCTCCATATTGATATTTTGGGTCCGTAGTTCTCTTACAAATTGGTTTGCCATATTCACATATTGACTATGACCTACTAGTTTGGATCCAACAAGGAAACTTATGGTTTTGATTTGACGAAGTGAAGATCTATCCATATTTCTATTTATCTCTCGACACCAAGTTTTCAACTTACTGATAGGACACACGTCTTTACTATAAGTGCCTCTATATTTAAAGAAACCAGATTTTTCCGAACTAATAAATGACTTCAATATTTACTTTATGGTAATTTCAAAAGAAAACGACAGAAAAGGCATTACCCATTTAAATGAAATGATGCTCATTCGTCGATAACCCAAAAATTTCAAAATCGAAAAATGATATTGACAAAATACTAGAGATACATTGATTTACGTTATTCAGCTGATTTGCCCTGCATTAGTGTTGGAAAGTGACAACGTTAAAATTTTTCTACTAAATTGACAAACATGATCTTTTGAAATAAGTTTTTCAAGACTATAGCATTCTCGTTCATCATTGAATTGAGCCTATAAGGCCATAAGTTCACGATGCACGTATCCACTAGGATGTGTCTTAAGAGTCGGTCGTATATCATTCAAAGACTCCTTACTCAATCAATCCTTAATAAATCTTGGTTTCTGGACAAGTACCTCACAAATTTATATCGAGTGTCACATATCCACGGAACACATTTGTAACACCCTCATAATCTTTTTGCTCTCTATTTTTTTGGCAAGACTACTTTTACCCATACCCGACATGTGTTTAGAGGAGTTTGAAAACTCACCAGATAATCAAACATTTTCTTCGACTAACCATCAAATATCTTATGGGATGCCCTTTGGTCATTAGCAATCCTTCTTTCGAGCCTAACTCAGTAAATTCTTTTTAAGATATTCATAGAAAGTGATAGGTCGTATTTACTAAGATTTGAGAGCACAAAATCTATTAGGATATACGAACCTTTGTTATGGTGAATTTTGCGATAACCTTGATGGTCTATGTATAGAATAACATGATGCATATGAAATACGACTTTCTCTTTTGAACAGTGCCATGACATAAGGCGCAGGACCTATGACTCTGCAATTGAACAGTAGCCATGATGTAACACGTGTGAACTATGACTTTGTGTCTGAACAGTAGTGCAGAATGATGCCACCGAAAGATGACGAGATATGTCGGTGAACTGTCCCTATGACGAGAGAAATATATTGAGCACTATACAAATACTAGTGCAATCGGTATAAAATGTTATTGAACCAGAAGTTCAATAATATTGGCTTGCATAATCGGATTGGACATCCTGGTTCAAGTGATGTAAAAAATTATTGAAATTAATATTTCAAGTGAAGAACCAAAAGAATTCTTCAAACGATTGTTCTTGATGAATGATGAAAATGGTCCAATGTTGGGAATGAATCTCAAACATATCTGGAATATATATGGAGCCACTCACCCTCTATGTGGACTACTAGATATTATATGGATCTACTAGATAGTCACGTGTGTATATGACTCGTAACCTGAAATTTACGAGATGATTTACTCATAGTATAGTATAATTTCTAGATCAAATGACAAAGGTAGTAAATGTACATCCCAATGATTTGAATAAATCAGGAAGAATTGGATATGCGCATACAAGAGGGATATTAATTGGAAAATTACTTATAGTCCTCCAATCAATTGCCAACATCGAGAACAGAATGCCAACTATATAAATTCCTCTGTTAAGGTTGAATGCTTTCAATATATATAATTGAGATCATACCAGTTATATGAATTTGGTTCTCCGAGTTTTCTCAGTATGAGGGGAGTATTAATAGGTGGAAATGATATGTGAAATGTATCATGCTATATCCTTGCAATTGAAATAAAAACTTGAAGTTCAAAGATACATTAACAATCTCATATACTAGCTGTAGATACTTTGATAAGATAGCACGCCCGAAGCATTGACATTCTTCAAATTCCAACGAAAGTTCCCCACAGATATATCAAAGATGATGATAAAGATGGTCCTAATAAAAGAGTATATGGATATAACTATAATGTATAATCCTAAAAGATGTTGATAATGAGATATCTCAATAAGCTATGTCGCTATGGGAAAAGAAGTGAAATTGAAAGTGTCGACACACTATAAAGCAATAGCGCTATATACTATCAATGATAGCGAGGATATTGAAATCTGTCGAAGTATACCGACATCAAAATATATGCCCCTATAATAAATTATTAATATGTGGGTTTGATGAGAAATGAGAATGAAACTCTTGAAGAGATTCTAGATGTATTATCATAGCAGTGCATGCAACGGCTCAAAATATCTACAGTGATATTGTTGTGAAGAAAAATACATATGTTGTACTCATTTGCTTGATTGAGGTTCTTGTCCCAAATGATTTTTCCCAAACAAAGTTTTTTAACGAAGCAGCATAGTCACAACTAATATAAAATCTCCAGAAAAGATTTAGGTATCTAGAAATTATGAAACAAATATATCTTTATAGGAGTGATAAGATGAGATCGAAACTGCCAGTTGAAAATAAGCATGAACATGACACGGCGATAAATACCACTGAAATCTAAAATTTCATTCACGTGGAAATAAATGAAGCATATCAACCAATCTGTATGATAATCATACAAATCCCTCAAAGATTTTGATATGCCTAAAACATACTTGCATAAAATATGTGTTGTACTCTTTTTCCCTTGACTGGGGTTTTATCTCATTGGATTTTCATAACAAGATTTTTAGTGACACAACTTTTATAGCGTATTCACATGAATAAAATATTTTTTTCCCTTCATTTGGGTATTTCGCACTGGGTTTTTCCTGATAAGGTTTTAACGACACATATTCATGATTTATTAAGGATATTCAAGAAATCAACACAATGTATCCAATGGATCAAGATATAATGAAGACATTACTTGTATTCCAGATGATGATGATGACATTGAAATTTTTCACCAAAAGTGAATTTATCAACCTGCAACATATAATGTCAAATTGAGTTGTTGTGCTATTTTTCCTTTGATCAAGTTTTTTCCCACGGAATTTTCTTGACAAAGTTTCAACGAGGTAACACTAGGGTACCCTCCTAGCAAAATGATCGACATTAGGTGGAGCAACTTTTCTGTTTTCCCATTGCTCAAGTTCTCTCCCACAAGATTTTTCCCGGCAATATTATGATGAAGCGGCATAGATCATCCCAAACTCTACTACAATCAATTTGAAAGGTTTTTGTTCCACTGCATTTTTCTCCGAACAAATCTAGAAAACATTTGCGTCAATAATCATTTAAGGGGGAGTGTCATGAATTATTAATGAGCAGCAATTTAATGAAGTGGATTGACTGAAATAAATAATAGTTTATTGTGTAAATAACTATTATACGTTTAATGAAATTATATAATTCCGATTATGCCATTGCTAATTTCTATAAATAGAAGCTCCATTGTTAACGAAAATCATCCTAGAAAATTCATTCCCTACATTCTCTCCACCGTTTCTGTAGTTTTATAACACTAACAAACATTTTCAGTCACTGGACAATCAACGTAGAAATGATTAAGGAGGGGAGGGGAATGATTAAGGAATTTCCCATTATTGTTAACAAAAAGTAAATCAACGTATTTAAAAAGTCAAAATGCGATAGTAGCCAGTAAAACTGAAATTCTGTGATCAGGAAAAGCCTTTTTGAGGGAAATCCTTGAAATGTGAAATAATCAGCAGCATTGAGATTATGATTCACAAAGAATTACTAGTTATGGATGCATCTTCACGACTATCGGGCTCTTGGCAGTACTGCAATTCCACAGATAACAGCATCTCATAACAATAATGGGTTCTCATTTCTCAGCACTCAGCAGCAAATGGTCATATCTCAGGTGGACCCTGCAACCTCAACTTTTGGAATTTGAAGTTTTGGAATTTGAAGTTGCCCGTCCTTCATTGAGAGTCTGAGAGAATAAATGAAATAAAAGAAGAGTTTGGAAGATGTTCGAGGAGATAATGAAATAGAGTTGGGCATTACTAGTGCAAAAATGATCTCACGTACCAGTCGTTTGAAGGATCTAGTTTGTATAACTTTCTTCACTTTCTTCCAATCTGGTTTCGCACGATCTAAAGCCTGAAGCAGAAAATATTCAAGTTATGTCCACTTAAGGTTTGAATTTTTGATGAAAAGATGAAAACAAACAACATACAGAAGCATCCTTTGGATCATCCTTTGGACCACTGTAACATTCACATATTCAAAGACAGAACAGATGACAAGTTGATTACAGCAAAAGAGAATCTTAATAAGATTTCAACATGATTAGCGCACACCAAGCACAAAACAACAAGATCCATGAGGAAAGACCCAAGCAACAGCCTGATAACAGAATCAAAAACATTTTATCTCATTTTAATATAAGTTGCAATGCATCAATATGATGTTGAGATGAGCCTCCCTACCTCCTCCCCCTCGGAGCATCTCTAGACTCCAGTGCAACAATGTGTGCAGTGCACGTGGCATGGGAGAGAGAGATTACTTTAAATGAGTGGATAAAGAGAGAAAAAGAGGGGGAGAAATGAAAAAGTGGAGAGAGAGAGACATAATCTCAAAAAAATTAATAAAATATTGGTAGAAAATGTCGAGGACAATGTGGAGAAAAAGTGAGGAAAAAGAGAGAAAAGATGGAACAGAAGAGAGAGAATGTATGAATTTTTATGTTTTTCTCATGCCACGTGTGGTGCGTACACATTATTGCATTGGAGATGCTGTCAAAGGGAGAAGCTTCTATAAAGTGACTACCTAGCAGAAACTTAGGGTGCGTTCTCTTTACTGTTTTCAACTCGTTTTCTGTTTTCAGTTTTCGAAAATATTGAAAACGCGTTCTGTTCATTGTTTTTGAAAATCCATTTTCGAAAACGTTTTCAAGATTTGTATAGGGAACACGAAAACGTCCTTTTAACGTTTTCGGCGTTTTCAGTGTTAAATGTCGAAAACAAGGAAAACGCGTTTTCAGATTTTAAACTTTACATTTATTATATTTCAGTCCCAAATTTTATTTTTCATACGTTTCAATCCCCGATCACCCCCGACTACCGCCGGCCACTGTCGACCACCGCCAACCGCCGCCGCCAACGTCCGGCCACCAGATCTGGCGGCAAGCCACCAGATCTGTGCAGGTGGTCGCAAACCACCTGCTGGTGGTGCGAACCACCAAGAGTTGGTGGTTCGCATCACCACAGTCGCCGGCGACTGGTTGAAGAGAGAGAGGGAGGGTGGGGTGGGGTGGGGTGAAGATGAGGGCTCGTTTGAATATTTTAAATAGTTTGAGGACCTTTTTGTAATTTTTATTATACCAATTTATATTTTTTTAAAAGTATAAACCAAACACGTTTTCTATTTTCTCTTCTCAAAAATAATTTTTCAAAACAACAAACCAAACGCATTTTCAATTTTCTCAAAACAAAAATTGAAAATAGAAAACAATAAAACATTTTCGAAAATGAAAACAGAAAATACAAAACAAACAGAACGGCCCCTTAATTTTCCTTCAAAGAAAGGAGAGAGATCAAAATGAAAAGGAAAAAATAGAATCTAGCCAACTCAAAGCAAAGAAGAATGATACTTGGCGGAAACGTAATTTTCCTTCAACAAAGGAAGAGAGATTGAAAGAAAACGCAAAAAAATAGAATCTAGCCAACACAAAGCAAAGAAGAAAACCAAGTAGAAGATATCGTTTCGTTTTCATCGACTCACGCCCCAGTCGAGCACCATATTTACCCACCACCACCACCCCCCAATTGATGGCCTACATATCAGCCACCACCTATCCCCAACCAGACACCCAGTCCCAAGTCCCTCAGCAGCAGTTCAAATCCACTTGCCGCGGACTCCAGGCCTGAAGGGAAAGCATATGAGCTACCAATATTGACAGTGTCAAACACTGAAACGCCAAAATCATTTTAAGAACAGAAAAAAAAAATACAAGCACAGAAGCAGAAAGGTTCCAAAGAAAAGGAAAAACTTCTGAAGAACTAGAGTAGATTTAAGAAATTAGGAAAAAGAACTCAGAGAAGAAATCTTCCAGAAATGGTTGAATCGAGCTTCAATGGAAAGACATTCAATGTTATTGATATTTAATTAGTTCAAATGAAGCACCAGCAGTGTTCTAAAACAAAACAAAAAATAAAAATAAAAATTGGGGGAGGGGGGGTTGGACTCAAATTCGGGGATAACGGTTTTTCCAGTGGTAGATGGAAAACGCATGGGGTTGCATTAGGACTTAAATTTAGGGGGCTGTATTTAATTTAGATTTGTAAGGATTTTGATAGACTTTTAAATTGAATGATTTTCATGGAATTTAATGGACTTTTACTGATTTTTGATAGGATTTTACGGATTTCCACAGAATCCATAAAAATCTTCAATGGATTTGGAAGGAGTTTTATTTCAAAACTTTCACTGGATTTCTTTGGAATTCATTTGACAATATATATTTTCATTTCATAAAATAAATATTATAAAACTTATTGAGATTAGAATTTTATTATTTTTCTCATTAAATTACTATTGTTTCAAAAGTTGAAATTAGTAATAATTAATTATTGTCTATACAATATTTTTATAAAAATTAATAATTTTTTAACTACAAAAATACATGACTATTACAAACAGAGATTTCACAATATTTTGCTATAATTTAACTCAAAAAACTAAAAAACTATCACATGTTTAATTAGTATATCAAAATATATATCAAATTATTAAAGTAAGGAGTAGATATAAAATATTTAATTATAAATTCTAAAACTTTTTACAAACATTTGTAAATAATTTTCTTTTTCATGAAAAGTTGAACAAAAAGAAGATAAAAATATTATAAGAATATTTTTACATCATTCTTATTGTGAAATTAAGAAAAAACCAAAAAATAAAAAAGAAGAAAAAGTAATGAAAGATTGGTAGTGGTGGCGGCGGCGGCGGTGGAGGTGGCAATGCCGTTGGCGGGATGGTGGCAGTGGTGGAGCGGTGGTGGCGGGATGCGGCAGCGACAGTGGTAGCGGGTGATGGTGTTAAATAAAAGTCCATCAAAATCAAAATCTTAGGGGTGAGTGATAGATTTCATCTGACAAATTATATATGTACTTTGTGCTAAAAGATGAGTAACTAAAGGATTCCATTAAAGTCTTTAAAAATCCAAGACAACTTTGAATACCTCAAAATTTCATAGGATTTTAAAGTCATTATTTAATACTTCATGCTTTTGATGGACTTTTAAAAAGTCCACAAAAATCTATATTGAATACACCCTAACTTTTCCAAATCCATCAAATTCTTTAAAAATCTTTCAAATTCCTTTAAAATCTCAATTGAATACACCCCCCTTAGACTTGGACGTTTGATTTTTGCGGCAGCAGCGGCTGGGTGACAGGTGCCTAGCACAGGTGGTTTGGTGTTAGTGGAAATGTAAATAAGAAATAACCGTGGCTGAGTGTTGAAGGCAGTGGTAGAGGTGATTCTGCAGTCATTTCTTTCAGACATGTAGAGGTGTCAAAACAGGCAATCCAAGCCTAAGTGGCCTCGCGCTTGAACGGTGTAAATACAGGCCTCTTATGGTTAATGGGACAGTCTTCAGACGCCCATAAAAAAAATTAACTGAGGCCTTGACCGCCTGTCAGGCCGCTAATGTTTCGGGCTGGTGTAGTGAAACTGTAAATGAATGACAGGCAGGGAAGCAGGAAGTATGGGGAAAAATATGTGGTAGATGACTTGTTTAGTGGTATTTGGGTTTCTTCCATCCCAAACATCAAGGCTTCTAGTGCTAGGTGCTAGCCTGCTAAAAAGGTCAAAAATACAAAAAGTTCTATGTTAATAGTACATTACTTGCATAATATTTTTAATTTAATAAATTAATTAATTTAAAAGGTAATATTACTTTTTACTTTAGACCAGTTCCGCAGTTTCTAGCTGGGCCACTGGCTAAACTGGACCAGCTCGACAGCTCATGATGGTTAACAGGCAAGTTCTTTACCAAGGGGGCTTAAGCCGCTCGTTTTGACACCTCTACATGTGGGTGTGGTTCAGGAAGAGACAATCAGTTTAAAATTCAATTTTTCAATTTTTCTTTATACATTTTGTTTTCAATTTTCCCCTAAAACCTGTCCCTAATTCTAAACAAAAGCATTATTAGTCCTTTTGACATAAAGTTTGATCTTTTAACAATTAAACTAAAACTTCGGGATGGCAACATGAACTTTTGAAACCGAAAACTTTGTTTAAACTGAATGGAGTGAAAATACCCATATGGTTGGAGCAATAAGGAGGATGACAATGATTTTTATCCCCCAGTTCATGTTGGGTCAGATATTGATTTTATAAACCATACATGCTCCATCCTGTCTACCCCATTAGCAATTCAAGGGCGGAAAAAAAAAATGCAAACACAATTTAATTATTCTTGACTTTGTTTCGACGGATTTTTATTGACTTTATAATTTTGGCACTTTGTTTGTAGTTCTAAATCAATAGTGGTTTTAGATTGTTTTGAGTTTTCGTTGGGCATTATATGAGTCTTTAAAGTTTAGGTGCTCTGATTTTATTATGAAGGACAGACAAAAATAAAAATAAAAATAAAAAATAAATTTTTTTGAAACGCATCACTAAATAGGCCAAATTGCAAGCATCAGAGTTACCAACAGCTTAGGGTTGTTTGGAGCACAGTTACTCCCAACAGTCCAGCTACTGAGACAAACCGGATTGTGTTCGAATGGGACGTTGCCATCCCTAGCATTTAAGAGGTTGGGGGATCAAAAATACTCTAGATGGTTATGTTGAACCACTTAATCTAAAAATCTAAACTGATATATTAGTCCAAATATATATCAACACATTATTTTCAACATACCCCTCTTGTGTAGGCAGCATTTTGTTCTTTATTTCCCATCAAAGCCTAACATATGAACAATGCATTTTAAATAGGTGGGGTGAGATACGAAGTCATGACCCCGTGGGCAGCTCTGGCACCATGTTAAGATTTGGATTCCATCTTAAAAGTTTAAACCATTAAATCGAGTTAAATGCGTATGTTTAACAACTATCTTCAACACATCCCTCTCACATGTGAGTGGAATTTATTTTTTTCCCATCAAATCCTAACACATGGGACATTTTATTTAAATAGTTGATGGTGAGATTCAAACTTAGGATCTTTACACGGTCTGATGTTTTGTTGAACCACTTGCTCGAAAAACTTAAACTATTAAACAGAGCCAATTGTATATTTTTAATTATATCTTCAACATGCATACTCACGCTTAAACAAAATTTATTTTTTCACATCAAAGTAAAGACAACCTTTTTAAGGGTAGCCCAAGCACCTTTATGTGAGTCAGTTATTTTATAATCTTTCAATGAAGGATTTAATCCTTTGACATGCTCCTGCAAGATAGTGGCTTGTTGGAGCAAAGCAATCTTGAAATCTGTGCACTCATTTTTTGAGTCTTAATCCAATCCATTGCTTGTTGGACCATAATGGACTCCGATACCATAATTGGTTTCATCTTAAAGGGCCAACCTTGTTAAGATGAATAGTCCAAACACTTATATGTTAGTTAATTATTTTATACTCTTTTTCAACATGAGATTTACCCCTTTAAAAACTTGAAGAGCAGTTTTTGCACTCCATGAAAGGTTGGGACCCCAATCCTAGTTTTCCCTTTATTTGCAATGAAGTTGAGGTCATTCTTTATTTCATCATTCAACTATTCCACCAACAGAAGCCTATGAAATTGCAATGCATTGAGAATTGCGACAAAGAAATATATGTGGGGAATGGTTCATAACTTAGAATCATTAGCTCAACGATGATGAATGAGTACCTCTATCAACGACTCTACACGTCGCCTCATCCGAGTATGCATGAAACCTTCTGAACACTGTTCACCATAACACAAGTACAGTCTTAATAGCAAATAAAGTGAGAATGCACTTTCAAAGTAAGCTAAATTAAGCACAAGGCCGACACAGAGTTAGTAATATAAGAGAGAAACAACTGTATCTGAGTTGCTACATTTTGTAAGGCAGTTCAAACATGTATCTGAGCAAACTTTATCTGACACAACTAAGGCATTCACATTTTCGCACAGGGATTCTAGTCCCTTGCAGAGACTATGTTTAACTGTTGAAGGACATGTTATGACTGTTACATTTCACAGTAATATCAAATTGTACATATTCAGATTCCACAGATGGCATGATGCGGCAATTATAAAACAACTTGGAGAGGTAGAATTGCAATGCAGCAACATCAAAGAGGCCTGTCAAGGCCGCAGGGCTAACTGAAACCATCTTAATTTGGTACTAGTGGTTGTTTAATGCTAATTGAATATGCACTACAGTAACTTCGCTTGCTTTAACTTTTTGTAACTTACATGTGAAACTGGCCTTAGAAGCATGCTAAGGAGTGTTTACAAATAGTTTACGTTATATATAGATGGATATGGATGTGGAATAAGTGGACTTAGAGACCCATGAACTACCATTGAGCATCTCTACTGTTCTTTCTTGTTTCCTCTCATTTCTTTTTCTTTGCAATAAGCAATGGCATTCGAGAATATCTAGCATCTCATTCTCTTATAAATCACCATCGTTCACTTCATGCTTCTTTGGTTGCTTGCTTAGAGATTGTTTTCTACAACTTCCTAAAAATTCATTTTTTTCCAACATCATTTTCAACTACTCACTTCAGTGATTTGACAAATTTTCTATTTTTTATAAACAACTTTACTTTCCAACCACAAATTAAAAAATCATTTTTTTAAAAAATCTCCCTCAAACATAAACTTAATATACTAATAACTGATGCCCTGTATTAATCTTCTTAGGCTTTTATGTGCGCTTTGACTTATTGCATTTAAACTGTCCTCAGAACCAGGCTACTTTAGCAGGAGCCTAATTGATCGGAAGTGCCACACCATCCTGACTCTGAGTCCCAAGTATCAGGATCATGTTAAAGGAACACACTTAGGGTGCACAAATTATCACCTTCACATGGTAGCTAACATATGCGTGAAATGTCGATAAGCTCCAAACAGTTCTGTCCAGCTTTCTGCCTTCCACATGACGTGGGGTAATGACTGTGCCTCAAATATGATCTTAGGTCAGGGAAAGTGGAGAAGTTCATAGGTGAAGAAAATTATCCAAAATATCAGGCATTACCGAAACTGACAAATCCAGCATTTGCTAATAATGCTTCAGCAGGGGC
Source organism: Jasminum sambac (assembly GCA_018223645.1). Lineage (NCBI taxonomy): Eukaryota > Viridiplantae > Streptophyta > Magnoliopsida > Lamiales > Oleaceae > Jasminum > Jasminum sambac. The sequence goes on from CP073648.1 coordinate 35,009,676, forward strand.
TCCTTTCAGTTCTTGTGGAGGAGAAGGAGACCACAAACACTGAGGGGCGCTGCTAAGCCCAGCAGATCGCCTTGCATCCACAAATTCCTGATGATACCATAAGGACAGACATTTAGAAAAGTTTTTTTTTTTTAAGCTAGAAAGGAAAAGAAAAGGAGTGTTGGACAAAATCTTTTAAATCATAAATGTAAGCAGATGATCTGAATATCCTTGACGCTTACCAGAAACCATATCATGCATGGCCAGTAAGTAATTTGAATTTCCAAAACTTAAACAGCTTTATTATATCAATCAAGTCAAACAAAAATAAGTTAATTTCAGTGTCTGACAATTGCAACTGGATGCCCTGGTTTCTTTCGTATATTCAACTTTGAGCACCAATCAGATTTTCCCCCTCTTTCTTCTTGTAGTGTATGTTTGGTGAGGCTGTAGAGGGATGGGGGTTCCACATAGACCGATAGAAGAATAAAACAAAAAAGAAAAGACACAAATCAAAGGGACAGAAATTCAAAACCACCGTTAAAGGATTCTTACTACCTGGAGAAAAGAGGTAGCAAGAATACTATCTACTGGATCCTTGAATCTCATTGGGAAAACCACAGTTACTTTATCCACCTGCAACAACCAGCAACAGGTTATTCATTACCAACTTGATCACAAACACACAAAGCAGCAACATATGATAGCAACGAAGCACTCAAAACCATGCAAAATGCACAAGAAGTTTAAACAAGAAGTAACCATCACAATCATATCCTTATGTTGGTGGGAATGGGTGTGGGGGGAGGGTGGAGGATGGTGTACAGCCAGTAGTTACTTAGATTCAAAATGACAGCATGTGTAAGCAGTAAGAGACTAGTGCAAAAATAGAGAGATCAAAGGAAAATACACATGCACATACTGATGCTTATAAACAAGCAAATATTACTTTGACTAATATCAATGGTAGAACCCCCTCAAAAGAAAAATAAAAGAAAATTGATTTCCTATTCTTTTATAATCCGAAAAGAAACAGTGAGTGAAAAAAGAAGAAAGCGAATTTACCTGAGGTACAACGAAAAAGGACTCATTTGGCCGATGCACTAGGGAAATAAGCTTATTCATATCAGATTTTACTGTCCTTGAAACAAGTTGTTTTAAAACAGCTCTCAGCGGTGCACCCTGTACAACTTCTCTAATAGATGCAATCTTTCCCAACAGTGCTTGGCGGTGTTCTGTCAAAAGACATTAGCCAGTAGAAAAATAAAATCAGCACAATAATAAAAAAATAACATGTGATATAAACATTATGGATGCAGTAGTGCATCTAAGAGCATCTCCAATGCATGATTTCTACACATCTTCTACTTGAAGAAAGATAAAGACTACAAATTTAATGGGACCCATATTTCTTCTAATTTTATTTTAGTTTTTTAACAACTTTTCTCTCCCTTACCACACTTTTTTATCATGTTTGCATCACTTTCTCATCATCATTTCCACACATCTTTCTACATTCCCACATATTTCCAAACATCCCCACTACTATTTTATTATTATTCTTGAATTCGTTACTATTATTATTAGTATTATTATTATTGAATTTGTTTCTATCAATCTCATCTTTTTTACTTTTCCCGCTCTTTTTTCCTACAATTCTTTTGATTCGTCTTCAAAGAAAATATTCACCTTATCTCTATCTCTCTCTTCCACATCATCCCGAATCCATATCATGCATTGGAGATGTTCTAAGTATCCCAAAGAAAGAAATCACTTTTCGTGTTGATTGAACCACACAAAAAAATAATTGCCATATCAAAATGTAAGATTGATGGAAAGACAACTGCAAAGTCCATAGAAACGTGATTCAGGGGTTGTTTGATTGGGTATAAATTTAACGTGCGCGGTATTCTGTGTAAAAATGTGTGGTTAATATTATTTTGGGAAATATGTTTGTGGTTGAAAATGAGTATGAGGTATACGGAATTGCGTGCGGATAAATTATATACCAAATAGAACAAGGCCTCAGCCAACATTTGTAATAACTAATAAGAAACAGTAAGTTCGCAATAACTGGAGACGAAGTACTGGACCTGAAACTAGACCATGCTCACTTTTTTATTTTTATTTTCTTTATAGGAACCTCAGTATTTTATCAAATATATAAAAGCTTCAAAAGATGCAGCAAAATAAGTGGATGAGCCATCCACCAAAAGGACCAGTTAGAACATAATAACAGCCAAAAAAAAGATCGGAAAACTAGTGGTTGCTTGAAACTACAGTACATAAAGAACTAATGGGGTCTAGGCGGAACAAAAAAATCTCTAATTCACTAAAAATCCCAGCTGCTCTTGCCCATAAGCCTGTGAACAATATGATGCTATCCCAAATGTCGCCTAATGACCGTTCCAAGTTATCAAATATCCTCCGGTTCCTCTGTCCATAGTACCCAAGCCGTTGCCATCACAACATAGTAGTTGACACCCCGAGTCTCGATACTCGAAAAACAGGAGCTGCTGTTAAACTAAAAACGGAATCATGTATTTGAGATTGAATTTCTTGATGAAAGTATATATTCCTTATCATTAGGATTGCTGTCCGAGACTCCGAGTTTGGATCTGCAATTCATGCAGTATGGGGCATGACTTCTACTTTATATCACAAGTCACAGAAACGAAAGAGAGAGAGAGAGAGAGAGAGCACATAATTTTATTTTCCACTCTTGAAGCAACCCACATCGAACATTACTGATTTTTTCTAATAAGGAATGCCAACATCTGTTCTCGAATTAAAATGCCAACGTAGATATCTGCATAAAGAGGGGGAAAGCCAAAAAGATATATATTTGACAGTTGACATTTCCTATAAGATATATCCAATTTATTGACAGTTCATCTTCAAATTTGGTTTTGCACCAAAGGAAAAATGCTAGGATCCGTTTGTCGCCAATAAGAAGGAAGCAACATGGTTTAGTTATTCATATTATAGTTGATTATCAAGGGGCATGATTGTCTAATGAAAACACAGTCAAAGGCTCAGGGATTGTTTGGGAAGTCTTTGATGGCATTTTATTTTATAAAAACCTACCTAAATGAGTAAGTGAAAAGGTAGGTATAATGCTTCTATTCAGAAACAAACTCTCAAAGAAACCCTACTCCCCTCACAAACATTGCGAGGTTTGCGACACAAAAATAAATAATTATTTATGTGATCCTTCTGATATATGAAGACTAAACCTTCACCATGGCCCATCCTCTTTGTAAAAAAGCAAGCCGTCCACGACGAAATGCCCATGCACCCACATGCACACTCAACTAGCTTAATACAGGAAAAGTAGCACCTACGAAAGTGCGGAGCAAGTATCACCTAATAGACTATGACCCAATGCCCAATACACAAGAAGCCCCAAATAAGAACTTCAAAAATGAATCCTTTCTCCGTTGTGTAGCATACCTAGTCAAACTAGTCTTTTGAAGAACCACATGCATCTTCTATGTCTGGATAATGAATAACCATCAAACAACTTGGAGGAAATAAATTTAACTCTTCGTTGGACATAATCTGGCAGTATATTCCCTAGTTAGCTGTGTATTACCTGGATCCGAGATGGATGTATTATTCTAATATACTGCAGACATTTTATTCAGAGGTTTTCAAGGTACTAAACTTGAAACAGCTTAGAGACTTCTGTGTCTTCTCATGCTAAATTCTGCTTCAACAGCCCACTCAATTTTCATTTGTTGGAAAGTATCTTGTCTGTCAAAGGCCTTTTTTTTTTTGGGGGGTGATTGTGTTGTTGAAAAGTATGACGGTTATGGAGAAACACGAAAATGGATGACTGAAAATGAATGTGAGAAAATGTGACGAATTTTAAGCTTTGTCGAACGAGCTCTTTCAAAATATCAAAACATGCATTCAAATCACATGCAAGAAACTGAAAGTTGACTTCACAGGGTTCTGGCTGAGCAAAGTTTCCTACAGCTCCGGGTATCTAATGTCTACAAAAATTTGTACCAATGGAAAAATCTTCAGGACATACAGTTGAACCAACTTTGTGATTAAATTCGATAGAAATACCAGAAAGAGAAAATGGAGCAACGAAATTCTATGGTTCTTTTCGAAAAGATGGATATTTATCTCTCCGCATAATCATGGTAAGCTCATAATGACCTTAAAAAGGTAACTCAGTTGAACCTTCATCCGGAGGAAGTTTTGACAGATTCAGTTTCACTGTGAGATTGAAGCCATCCTTTGGAGGATCAAGAATATGTCCAACCGTGCCATATGCACCCTTTATGGCTTCTATTGCTTCTGGAGGAAGTCCCCCAAAAAATACAGTTTCAGGAGGTGGAGTGGGTAAAGATACTGATAGCACTACGAGATTTGGATTCTTCGTCAAAGCCTACAAAAGGGTTAGCATATGAGATTAGGACAATCTGCAGCCCGGACAAACAATGCAATAACATCCCACAGTAACGACACAAAATCAAATGATAACTCCAAAAGCAAATGGATCACCTGAATATGATAACGGACATCATCAAATTCAATCCACTGGCAATCCAATTCGACTCCTTTCTCAAGACTGCACAACACGGGTAAAATTATATGCTTGTCAGGGAGAGCAAGTAAATAAGTTAAGGATCCCACAGAAAAAGATTGTACTGGCATTCACATATGTAGAAAGAACAACCATGTATTCTTGGGACCAAATATAGAGTCTAAGGGTATGTTTGATTCACAACAAATTTCAAAAAAAATAAATATCTCTCCTCCTTTTCAACCACACACAATTACTTTACATTTTTTAATACACTATCTCCCATTTTCAACCACACCATCTACACGTAATTCGAGTAAACAAATCTTACTCAAAATTTGTTGTGAATCAAACATACCTTGATTTACAAAAGGAAATAATAGCAACATGACATACCAACCTATGTATCTAAAACCAAAAACAACAACAATAATAAGGACTTGTTCTCCCCACAATAAATTTCCACTAACTTCCACTAACTTTTTCTATTTCATCATTTTCAACCACTCATATAATTATTTTATATTTTTAATATATTTTCCTCAATTTTCAACTACATATCTAACACGCTGTTCGAGTAAATCCCCAAAATTGCTGGTAGAACAAGTCATAATAATAATAATAATAATAATAATAATAATAATAATAATAATAATAATAATAATAATAAACAGACAAAGGCCTTGTTCTATACACATTAAATTTCAAAAATTCAAATCCACCTTTTCTCTCTCAACCTTTGCCACTACCCAAATATTGATTTGACAATTTATTTATAATTTCTTAATACATCTTCTCTAAATTTCAACAACTTATTCTACACGAAATTCCTGTAAACAAATGTTAATTTGTATAGAACAAGGCCGAAATGTAAATTTGGTCTCACAAAGACACCAGTGTGATGCCTAGTTGAACCTACCATCAACATCTGTTCGCATAAATTTGTTGACAGGGACACAACTATAACGTACATGTCACTCGATCAGTTGGCAGTAGATTGAAAAGTTACAGCATGCTCCGGAAAATAACCATAAAAGCAGTCTAAATTTCGTAGGATTGCCTTTACATTGCATAAGAAAATGAAAATAAAACACACGCATAAAATATACACAATATACATTTTAAGAAACGAAGAATGAAACTGAAACAGTAAAACCCCGAAATTAATTAAGAGGAACAAGTCAGAAACTTACTTCTGAATCCGAGTAGACAAGATTTGGAGGAGATATCTGGAGGGTGATTGCAACAGTATCATTGATTTCGCTTGATATTTCTGGTTGTTTAACGAGGTTACAGAATCGCAATTTAGGATCAGATCGCAACTGAAGTCGAATTTGAGCTGAATATAACAACTAATCAAGCAGGTCAATCAGGGGCGTAGCTATAAATGGTTCCCTTTTGAATCTTTAATTTTCAAAATTTAAAATTCATGTGCCCTTAGCCCTCATCTATCAGCAACTAAAAAAGCAAAAAAAAAAAAAAAAAAAACCCCAATACTTCACCAGCAGTAAAACTGTTCCGTGCTTCACAAATAAAAAGGGAAAATGTACAATTACAAATCACAATCGAATAGTTTCAAGTGGAACATGAAGTGCAATAATAAAGAGAAATTTTGAGTACCTCAAAATTACTTTCAATGCGATTGTGTTGGTGAGGAAGGGATTGTGGGCTTCGCGTGAGAACTGGACTGAGGAGCGACTAACGATGGAAAGAGTGCGCAGATGTCCAGAGCTTAAAGTTAAAAAACGAAGCTGAAGGGCGTGGTCTAATGTCTGAGAACGATCGCTGGTTTAATGGCTGCGATTTACGCTGCTATTTTCAATTTGGGAATTTAATTTGCAACATACGAATCAATTTGGAAAGCTACTTGTCTCGTGAGGCCATGCACATGTGAGGGTCCAACATCATCTTTTTTGTTTTTTTTTTTTTTTTTTCTTTTTTTAGTATCTATATTAAGTGAAATGAATAATACATAATATCCCTTTTATAGTGGGGAGTTCGTATGTGCTCCATAATTTTTTCCCTCATTTTTTCAAATGTGTGCATCTCCCCAGGCCACATAGGAGTGCAATTTGGGAAATGAGACTTGGTGATAGAATTGATTTGTTTATGATTTTTAATGAATTTTTATATAAAAGATGATAGAGAAGCAATGGAGTTGAATGGCGAAGATTTCTATCGTACATATAGGTAAATAGGTAGATGCGATTGATTTGATTAAAAGAAATAATAGATAAAAATAAATAAAAAATAATAAAAAGTAGTAAAATTTAACAGCTCCTTCGAGTTCTTTCACCAAGCTTTGTGCATGTTGGTGACTTTCTGATTACTTATCATCATTTTTTAATTATTTGAGACTTTTTCATAGTTTAGCTTGTAGCATGTACGTTGCACGTGGATGTGCATCAGATTTGATTTAAAGAAAGATGCGATTGGTTTGATTACATATGTAGGTAAATATCTACATATAAGTAACTATGTAGATGCGATTGGTGATTAAAAAAATAATATATAAAAATAAATAAAAAATGATAAAAAGTAGTAAAATTTAACAGGTCCTTCGGGTTCTTTCACCAAGCTTTGTGCATGTTGGTGACTTTCTGATTACTTATCATCATTTTTTTAATTATTTGAGACTTTTTCATAGTCTAGTTTGTAGCATGTACGTTGCACGTGGATGCGCATCAGGTTTGATATTTCTAGTTATTCTGGTTCTGTTTGTATTGTCATCTTATCCTATGTGAGGCGGACGTGACGCTTTCTGGTGGCGTCACGTCATCCTTAATATTCACATTAGATCGGATAAATCATACATACCCTCTGATGGTGAAGGCCGGTGGAGCCCACAATTTTTTCCCTGTGGGTACATACCCACGTGGGGAACAGAACAAGACTCATCCTATGTAATTATAAGTTATATTTACAAATCAAGAAATATACATAATTGTTGTGAACGAGAGAGTTTTCATCTCAATTCTCGTTATTGAATTTATTACAAATGATCTTTATTTATAGAAAAATATTGGAGCATATCGTATTACAAATATTGATCCAGTATACAATAGTCGTTCACACAATAAAAATATAATCATTATTTTCAATAACCTTTCGGTGTCCATCTAACCTTACCTTTTGGTGCCCATTTATCCTTTACTTTTACAACACTTCCCCTTGATTGACTATTTATACAATTGTCTTTTAAATTTGTTTGGAAAAAAATTCAGTGTGAGAAAATCTTCCAAATTGATTGTAGGAGAGGTTGAGTGATCATACATTGATTCAGTAAAATCTTGTAAAACAAAACCTGAGTGAAGAGAAAATGGTAAATTTCTCCCCCTGATGACGATCATTCTTATAGGAGCAGTTATGTGCTGCCTCGTCAAAAGCTTGTCAAGAAAATCCAATGGAATCAAACTTGATCAAAGGAAAAAGAGTACCGTTACACCATCTGATTTCATATCTCAAAAAAAGTTGATCCAATGGATACATTGTGTTGTTTCTTTAAAAGTTCATGAATATACCTCGTTAAAATCTTATTAGGAAAAACCTAATGGGAAAAATCATAATGAAGAAAAAAAAGTACATTATTCATGTAAATATGCCGTAAAGGTTGCCTCGTTAAGAACCTTGCTACGAAAGCCCAATGGGATAAAATCTTAATCAAGGAAAAAGAGTGCAATGTGTATTTTGTACAAGGTATGCTTCAAGCATATCAAAATCCCTCAGGTAGTATCATATTTATCACTGTGTCATATTTAGTGCTTCTTTGCAATCAATAATCTCGATCTTATATTTTCACTGTATCGAGATATATATACCCGAATCTCCTTTCGAGATTTTATATTAGTTACGATTAAGTTGCCTCGTTAAAAATCTTGTTTAGGAAAAACTCTTTGGGATAAAAACCTTAAATAAGGAAAAGAGTACAGCGTACGAGTTTTCCGTCACAACAATACCATTGTTTTGAGCTATTGCAAGCATTGTTATCTAGAATCTCTTCAAGAGTTCCAATTTCATTCTTTCTTATCAAACCCGTGTATTACTACTTATATTATAAGAGTATATTTTTCAATATTGGTGTTCTTCGGCATATCTTAATATCCTCATTATTAATGATCGTACGTAGCGCTACATTTTCATAATGTGTTGACACTTTCCAATTTCATTTATTTCCCCATAACGATATAACTTATCGAGATATCACATTATCGACCCTCTTTTAGGATTACACGAGGTAATTGAGCCTATATACTCTTCAAGAGTATATGCCTCCTTCATCTTTCATCATTTGCTTTGATATACATATTTGGAGAACTTTTATTTAAATAATATCAAAGCTTCGAGCTTGCGAATTTATCAAAGCATATGTAGCTGGTATATGAGGTCGTTATAGTCTTTCATGCGCCTTCGAATTTTAAATTCATATTTCAACATGATGCATTTCATATATCATTTCCAACTATTAATACTCCCCCTCATGTTAAGAACCAAACTTATATAGTTGGTATGATTTTCATCATATATATTTTCTCTGTATTTAGCCTTAATGGAGGAATTTATTCAATCTGTATTTCGTTCTCGATATTGGCAAATCAATTGGAGGATTTTAAATATTTTTCCAATTATACCCCACTCGTATGCGCATATCAATCATTTACGGCGTTATTCAATTTATTGAGATATATATTTACTAGCTTTATCATTAGTTGTGGAACTCATGCTCATATCGTAAGTAAATTATTTCGTTAAATTTCCATTATGATATACACATGTGACTACATAGTGGGTCCATATCATATTATCTAGTAGTCCACATGAAGGGTGAGTTGGCGCATTTATCTCATCCCTTATATATGTTCCAGATATATTTGAAATTTATTCCCAATGTTGGTTAGTAATGATTTCATCATTTATCGAGGACATTCATTTGAAGAATTCTTCCGGTTCCTGATTTCAACAAATTATTTACATTAATCGAACCGGGATCTATATAGTGCTGAACATGATTTATTACTTTCACCATATGCATAGCTCACCAATATACCCCATCACCTTTCGACGGCATTATTACCAATTACTATTCAAATATTGAATTTTAGCCCATACGTTTCATGTTACGACACTGTTCAAACTCGAAGTCGTACCTCAAACGCGTTTATAAACCACCTCGACAATCACAATATTTACCCTAATAAGGGTCCATACATTACAATGGATCATATGCTCTCAGATTTTCGTAAATACTATCCATCACTACCGATCAAGATCCTAAAAAGAATTTATCAAGGTAGACTCGAAAGGTTGAGGATGCTAACGAATAAGGGCATCCCACAAAATATCCGATGGTTGATTGAAGCACGTGTTGGATTATCTGGTGAGATTTTAATTTCTTCTAAATATATTCTTGGTATGGGTAAAAGTAATTTTTCTAAGAAACGGAGAGCAAAAAGGTTAGGAGGATGCTACAAATGTGCTCGGTAGACATGTGACACTCGATGTAAATCTGTGCGATACTTGTTCAGAAATCGAGAAGATGAAATAGTATTTATTAAGGATGGATTGAGTAAGGAGTCTTTGGATGATATTCAACAGGCTCTTGAAACGCATCCTAGTGGACGCGTGCAATGTGAGATTATGACCTTATGGGCTAAATTCAAAGATGAACAAGAACGTTATAGTCTCGAATAACTTACTTTAAAAGATCCTGTTCGTAAATTTAGTAGAAAAATTTAGTATTATAATTTTTCCACATTGATACAAGGCAAATCGGCGTAGATCAATGTGTTTCTCATGATTGTCAATATCGTTTTTCGATTTTTGAAATTTATATATATATATATATATATATTTTTCAATCACCGGCAGTGTATGTCATTTCACTTAAATTTTTCTGTCGTTCTCTTTTGTCATATTGTTAAAAAGTAAATAGTGAAATCACTTATTGATTTGTCTTTAAATAGAGAGATTCATGTATCTCTCATTCATACATTGAAATTTTAGTACAAAGAGAGAGATGGAGGTGGAGATAGAAATGGAGATTTTAAAATCATCTCATGTAAGTCAATCTCCACCTTGCTAGATTAAAACCATATGTGTTCTTGGTGGGGTATAGACTGGTAGGTCATATCCAATATATTGATATGTCAAACCAACTTGTAAGAGAGTTAGGGAGACAAAACATCAATATACTGTATGGAGGGACCAACACCAAACCTTTAAGGAGTCTTACAATGACCGCACAATTATGGGGGATAAGAGTGTTAAGTGTAATGCCTTTTCATCGAACTGGAGTCAGTACTGTCATAGGTTCAACTGGACTGACGCTACAAATGCAATCTATTCACGACTGCATGATGTACATGATGAACAACAGTGATACTTTTATTGTCCTTCCAGAAGGCTACAACTCGCTGGAGGAAATATTCAATATAACGTCATGGGCACAGTGAAACTTTCATACCAAACCTATAGATTTGTTGAATATTAACTATTTCTTTGATGGCTTGCTGACATTTCTAGATCAATGTGTAGAACATAAATTTATTTCTCGTTCAGCAAGAAAAATACTTATTTCTACTAGTATTGTTGCTGATCTACTCATAAAGATTAAATCATATATTCAAGAGTCTGCGGAAACCCAAACCCGTCGATCACAAACCATCGTTGTCAAGTGAAAAAGAAATTTGGATCCTTTAGATCTCTCATTATGAACCCTGATGCTAGGGGTGGCAGAGTTACGGAGTATTTATACTCTTGATACGCATCCCTTCTTTATGGATCCAATATGTATTTTCTTTTTGTATTATTTTCAAGTGTTTATCACAATCTTTAATATTCTCAATATGTTTCAGTTCAACTGTTATTCAGTGTTTATTGCCACATTTGATATTTTAAATATGTTCTACTTCAACTTAGGCACCAATAGTGAAATCATGTTAGCATTATTCAAATACAAAGGTCTATTGTTTTACCAATATAACATCTGTGTCATATACTTTTTCAATAGCATTTTCTTGCTATGTCTATACGATCTCATAGTACCAATGAAATTATTTTAGTATTAATACGATTCGCCCATGCTTTTAATTTCTTTAATTCACCAGGATGGAATTTTATTGAGCAATTTTCTTTTATTGAACTATCTAGCGGTAGCATCTAGTACCACTTGCTAAATGTTTCCAATAATATACAATAAATGTGAAGAACAAACTTTTCTTTATCAATTGCTTCTTTGAGAACATTTCTTATCGTATTGATATATCACAATATACTAATCTCATAATGAAATTTTACAGCATGGTATATTTTCTTTCTCTTTCATCACCATAAGATTCTTTAAGCAATTTTATTTTAGCAATATATTTAGCGATAAATTCTTGTGTTAATTGCTCAAATCCCTTCATTAATATCAATGTGACATCCTTATCGAATATATATAAATCGGTTAATCTTCTTTAGTACTAATCGTAGGGTTAAATCCAACCATATTGATAATATATACTCCAATCGTGTGGTATAACCGACTACATTGAAAATATGCACTAATCGTGTGGTATAACCCACCACATTGAAAATATACACTTCAATCGTAAGGTTAAATCCAACCACATTGGAAATATAAAGTACATAAACTTAATTGTAGAAATTAAATTTCTCCAACAGGTGGCAGAACCTACCATATGAAAATTATCGCAATAAATATAAGTTTAAATTCCAATAGGCGGTATAACCGAACATATAGAAATTATAGTAATAAATATAAATTTAAATTCCAATACGTGGTAGAACCTACCATATGGAAATTATCGTAATAAATATAAATTTAAATTGTAAGAATTAAATTGCATAATAATTAATTATTTCTTTAGAAGTACACATGTCCTTTATAATCCGCAATGGTAAAATTATTCATTCCGGTCCGCAAGGGTAAAATCGTCTAGTACTTTGATTGTTGAGATCATAAATCCATATAATCATCATCATATTTCTCCTTTCTATTTTCCAATGATTTACTTCAATTTTAGAATTAAAGTAATATTATTTTAATCTCAATTCATGGTTACTTATTAATTTATTTTTAATTGCATAAACTACTGAACAATTGGGGATTATTTCATCTGTCTATTATTGTTTCAGTATTTAGCAATTAAAGTAATTAAATAACTATTTTTGGTTCAACTTGGAAAAGAGAATTACTTGATATTCAATTGAGGTAGAGAATCATTTGACCTTGCTGTCAATACCACTGATGGAGTACTCACTCTATTATATATTTCCATGGGAAATCTCATCTCAACTGGCCCCACTGCACACGTAAGCAATTAATATATGCAGGCAAAAGAAGACGAACAAGAATCAAAGATAAAAAAATTTGTTTTTGTTGAATATTAAAGGCAAAAGAGATAGAGGTTTCTCTCAAAGAGAATAAAATTATAACAGTAGCTTTGAAAATTCCACTTCTGTTCAAAATCTGGGTAGCCATGAAGGAACTGCTGAGAGATTCTAGTTCCTCGATAAAGTTTGATTTCTGAAATTCACTGCTTTTACTGAAAATTTGCATTTTCTAGTTCTATTAATATTTCTTGTGATAGGTGTGCTTATGGGATTGTTGTCAGATTGTTTGGTAATGGTGGGCCTATAGTGAAGGAAAGTTGGATTTAGTGATGAGACTGTAGTGAATGCTAGAGAAAACTAGGACTGTAGTAGATCGAGATCCTTGATTCATGTCAATTCAAATTGATGAATCCATGAGAGAGGTATGTGATAAAAATATCGGTTACTGGAGATTGAAACTTGTGACAATGAAGTGGTGAAGATGGAGATTAAGATTAAGATTAATGGGATCTTAATCTGTAAGTAATATCTTGCAGAGAAGTATTATGCAAATGAATTCTAGCTCGGAATGGGTACGTAGAGACTCATGCTGATAATGTATTGTAAACGAGAGAGTTTTCATCTCAATTCTCGTTATTGAATTCATTACAAATGACCCCAATTCACAGGAAAAATATCGGGCACATCGTATTATAAATATTGATCCGATATACAATAGTCGTTCACACAATAAAAACATAATCATTATTTTCAATAAGCTTTCGGTGCCCATTTAACCTTACCTTTCGGTGCCCATTTATCCTTTACTTTTACAACAATAATAACGAAGTTAAAGCCTTATTCTCCCCACAATTATATTGATTTACTCGAACGACGTGTTATATATATGGTTGAAAATTGTGGAAAATATATTTAAAAAATATAAAATAATTATATGCGTGATTGAAAATAATGAGAGGGAAAAAATTATTAGAAGTTAACAGAAATTTATTGTGGGGAGAACAAGCCCTAAATTTAATTTTTTAATGAAAACGGGGAATTTTATTTTTTGTAGGACAATATGTACGAGCTTGACATGTAAATCACAATAGCACTTCTTGGTATACATAAAATTAACTTGGCCACTCCGATTGGGTCATTCTTGTTGTAAGACTCAGTCAAACCTTTTTGCAGCGCTATGACATTTATAGTCCATTCATCCTTATATTCATTGCAGTCTTTTATGAACCCATGATATGTTTCATTCGGTAGATCGAAAGATGCGTCGAAGCTTTGTGCTATGTCCTTAACTTGCTATTGTATTCATTCCATATTTCCTTCTTTTTTTTTGTACTGAAATAAATGATGACACAAAGTTTACAAATGGATTATCATTATAAGATAATTATAGAAAGTGAAGCATGTGCATGTTTTAAAAGAGAGGAATAGTATAACTAAAAAAGACAAAAAAAAAAAACCATTTTGGATTCATTACATTGCTGTAGGTTTTGTGTAGAAAACAAATGATCATTACCAACTATATAAATCAACCAAAGGCACATTATTTTGGATGTACGTTGATTACAATTCAATAGTATTATGTAATTCAAAATAAATAAATGAAGGTAAAAGATGAAAAGCCTTGGAAACTGAATAATACTTCATCCAAAATAATTGTAAACTATAGGATTATGAAACGGAAAGCCTAAAACTGTTAATTTGTATTGCCAATTATAATTACATCATGTCTAAGAAAAAAATTATAATTACATTAATAGAGATGCATGAAACTAACCATAATAATATCAAAATAAACATAAAAATAACACAGGCCATGACCAACTCAAGTTGGAAATGAAAAGGGCCTTCCCAATATATGTAACTATTTGAAGATTCCAAAGGGAAACCTACGCTTGTGAACCTACATATTCTTATAAGACTAACTAAAAAAATGCGACTTAATTTTTGAGGCAACTCAAATGACTGAAAAGAGCATCTTCTAAAAGCGTCCACTCATCACCTAATGATGCATCCAATTAGTGACGGGCTATGGTCAACATGAATAATAATATCGCACCGTAGGACCTTACTCGACAAGTAAACATCGTTGAATTTGCACAAAGAGCCAACAAATATCATGTAAGCGATGCATCCGATCATCAACGGACTCTGGGAAATACGAATAATTATATCATAATGTAGGATCTTATACGATGAATAACCATCGTGCAGTGGAATTAGCATAAAGAGCCAATGAACAACATCCAAAACCGCCACGTTGTACACTTAATTTGACTCCATTCGGAATCGCTATTTGGTATACCAAATCGCATAATCGATTTTTCCCACCATCGATCATCTTGATATTGTAATGGCTCATCATCCTAGTACAAGCTACAAAAAAATCCAAAACTAAAAATTATCACAAAAAAAGCCAATAGGTAAACACCTAGGTGAATTTAGTATATGCATGTAAGAAATTAAAAGACTTAAATGTTATCTTTAATCAAATACTGTCCAATGCATTTGTTTGGAGAACCAATATCCTGGGCTTGAAAGATTGTCCTTGCCGTCATTGAATACTAGCAGTGCAGAGATGTCGAGTCCTTCGACAAAAAGAATCTTGCTACGGGTGTATTGGGCGTAGGCTTGTGGAGACATAATGGAGGCCCAGTTTGCTTCAAGATGTTTTAGTACGTCCTCGTTCAAGAGATTTGGATATGTGACTTAATTCTGCCTCTGTAAGAAATCCCCCAAATACCGATCATCACCAATTCAAAAGACAGCTAAAAAACAACGAAGTAATGAGGATGCAAGGAAAAGCCATACCAGTTGGGGTGAGATTTAATGATTGGATATGCCATTGTAGACTCTCCAAACGGACTTGAAGATGATGGGCGGAGGCATGTTTCCTTTCTCAAGGTAATTAGTATTTGTATCAATTAATTAATTAGAGGAACACAGAAGTCAACATTTAGTTTTGGGGAATAGTGCTAATCGCATATTTCAAAAATAAGGGAGAATGGAAGGGTAAAAATGGAAAGCCAAAAGATTCCAATCCATTCTCCCTTTTTATATATTGAACTTGTTTATTATTTTGGTTACTGTTTCAACTAGGAGAATTATATTGACACTACCATTTTTTCTAATTACACCACATTTTATAGACACTCCAATTAAAAGATGATTTTTATAGCGGCACCACGCTCAATTTTCTTATTTAACCTTGCGCTAAAAAAAACTAAAATGAAAATGTGCACACCACATTTAAATGGCTATAACATCCTTAGAAATTATATTTCATCTAAATCAAAATCTAGTTTTGAAAAACATATTTAGTTCTAAGTTATCTATACAGTCAAACTTATTTCCCCCAATTACAAAAAGGCATAAACCCTAAGAAAATTCATTCACCATTCAAATTGTCAAACAACATTTCACGAATTGGGTTCCCTGGATTCAAACCTCTTAGTATTTCATATATCGATGAGTCCATTCATCTGAGGACCAATTCGTCCAAACTTGATGAAGTTGTGATTTGGATAACTTCTTTGTTTAATTTGTTTATTTATTTCTTATAGATAAACAAATGATTAGTTATTCTACTTAATTAAATTTCCGATCAAAATGTTCTGCTCTAGGCAGCAAGTTCGAAAATATGCCACCACGAGTTGGGAATCTACAGTAATATCTCAATTGTCGTACGACCATGAAACGAGATGGGGGATGCCAAAGGGTTCAACTTTATTCACATAGTGGGAAATCATGGATAACAGCCATTAATTTCATAAAACAAATTTATTCATAAAGTCTTGATTATTCCAACATTTCTTCCTATGAAAGAATGTAAAGAAAATGTGGGCAAAAGAAGAAGTAACATTTCATTGAGAAATTTGAATTAAGAATGAGAATTTGTGAACCTTTTAGAAAATTTGATGTGAATTAGGATTTTATCAGTGGAATTAATGTGGCCCACTTGATAATTAAGAGGAGAATAACAAATACAAAGAGAGGATAATTTTGTATTACTATTTTAGCAAATACAAAAAGAATGGTGGCACAAATAAAAATCTTGGTGTGAATATAATTACCCTTTCAACTATTGTAAATTTTGAATCTATTACTCCATCCGTTCCATAAAGACAGCCTCATTTTCATTTTCATAAAGATTAAGAAATTTCAATTAATGATCTTAAAAATGTAATACTTTAAAATATAATTCCTAATATACCCTTATATAGATATATATATATATATATATTATTCTACTTTAATAGTTTTTGTATATTAATAACGATACACATTAAATAGAGGTATATAAGAAAAATAAGAAATTAAATATGGAAATGAGATTATATTTTGTGACGGATTAAAATGAAAAATGGAACTATCTTTACGAGACGGAGAGAGTAGTTTATTAAACATGCTATGCACTGTGTATGATATGACAAAATATTCAATATTTTATCATTTTATTTTGATGAAAGTTATATCTAATAAAAAGTTATCTGGTTATAAATTTAGCATGTATTGGAAAAAATTATTTTGTTAAATTAAATCATCCTTACGTGAGTTTCAAAATTTGTAATTCGGAACATTTTAATAAAGATCAAGTAATTGTAAACTGTCTAAAATAACAACATATTGAAATAAATTCAAAACTTATTCATCTATATCTATCTAAACTATCTATAAAAGTGTAGAAGACGTGAGAAACTTTTTTGGACAAGAATATCCCTGTCACTTTTATTTGATTTTTATTTTACCTTAATTAATAATAATTTCGATTAAATAATGATATACTTTTTTATTTAATAGTCCAAAAAGTTCATTCAAATTCAAAACTCCTAATTCAATTTTGAAAGAAGGCCATGCATGGAAGCATTAGCAAATGTAATACCCAATTTAGCAAATTGAATTCGCAATTCTTGCATGGTATATATTTCAAGATTGGAATTCCAAAATTATCCCTGGCCCCCCAATGGTCCTTTTCGCCATCAAAATAACCCAAAAAGCAGTAGATAATGACTTTTCATTTGGTGGACCACCTCCAAATGGTTCAAACTTCCTCTCCCTTTTTTAGAAAGCCTTAATTGAGATGAGGCCTTTTCCACGAGTAACCGTCATTTTTTGATAAACGGTTCCCCAACTGCACCTCATCATCATCTTGAAAATCTCGGTTTTCTCCGCTATTTAAGTGGTAGAAATTGTTTTTGTTGCAGTAAATGGATTTCCTTTTGCAAATTTTTGGCACTAGAAGGTTTACGCAAACCTATGGAAGAGTAAGCTTTCATCTCTAAAACTTTATGCTTCACCACCCATGGATTTCTTATTTGAATGTGCAATTCGTTTTTGGCTTTGCGTTGTTGTTTGCTGTGAAAAAATTTTGATACTCTATATTTCTTGTCGCCCTCATATTTTTATCTATGAAAATGCAATTCATTCTATCGTCTGTGTTTTTTGTTCACCCATTGCATCAATTGCTTTCGTTCCTGTCTTGGTCACAAATTTTTGTTCGATGGAATTTCGAAATACCTAAATCCTAAGGTTACTAATCTTCGTGTCTTTGGATGTACAATGACTATTGTGTGAGATGTTTTTTTGAGGCAATTTATATATTCGAATATGAAACTTTCCACATGAATATAATATTTTCAATCTACATTCCTTTGCCCAATTAGTGGTCTTCATAACTCACCCAATTTCTAGGGTTTCTCATGCTGAGAAGGTTCATTTAGTTTGCAGAAAACATTAGGTTACACATACTCCTCCATCGTAAAATTAAATGTCAAATAAGGGGATAACAAGCACCGACTGATTAAAACTTCATTGATGCAGACAAGATAACTAGAAGTGAACACAATCCCAATAGTTTGTCAACTTTTTTCCTTGTAGTGAGAAGCTTTGAGTGGTTATAACATGAGAAACAATTTTCTTGAATTATTTGTAATCAGAAAATGGTACCAATCACATACACCTATTCAAAAGAACAAGGAATGGGAAGGAAAGATACTTGAGGGGAAATGGTTGCCCCATGGCGAGCCAAATAATTGTACCATTTTATTTGAGGGCAATGTAGTTGTTCTTGTAGTGATAAGACTCTTTCCTCGTGGCTATGAACACAAGATAGCATGTTAGAGTAATTCTACCTTTTTTACTGAACTTGTTTGTATCTCCTTCAATGTGTTACATGAATTTGATAAATTTGAAGTCTTATCAACACCAAGGTTCTATTTTGTCAATGTATTTGCTATTCCATTCCTGTGCAATTTTTTTTGTCCCATATGATAAGCTATTCATATACTCTATATTATGGAGTATTAAAATACTATATAGTTGTGATCTAGTTTTTGATTGCTTCGTCGTTTTTATTAACCTGTGGACTTGTTTTTGTTTGTTATATGTAGAATGGATTGCCCCTACTTGTTAAGGCCCGAGCACAAATGTTACAGCAAGGTCACGCAATTTGGCAAAACTAGATGGCTCGATATGATCAAGACTGCCCTTTCGAAGGAACAGCATAAGAAATTCAGGAAGTAGTGCTTTGGGAAATTTCTTCGGCTATCCAAAGTGAAGTTCTCGGGCTGCATTACCCATGAAATAATCATGTGCATGGTTAAGAGTAGCAAAGAAAATGAGGTATGGTTCAAGTTCAATGGGCTGTTGACTCGATTAAGCTTGTACGAGTTTGCATTGGTTTTCAGTTTGCTGTGCGATCCTTCGCTCGATGGAGCACACTACGGCCATGTCATAGATGACCAAAGTTTCTACAAAGAGTGTTTGGGCTACCTAAGTTTGTGAAGTTCGCTGATCTATACTCTATTTTTTGAGGTGCAAGAACCCGGATGACAAAAATCGGCTTGCTTTGCTGTTGTGTTTAGAATGAGTAATTGGACCAACCTACTGGAACAGCCATATTAACAGGTGTTTTATTGCCCTAACATAAGATGAGAGACTGTTTAACCGATATCCCTAGGGACTCATGCATTCTAGATGCTACGTAAGTTTTCATTTAAGAACCGTACATCTTACTTTCACCCCAAGAGCTTGAATGATGGTAATGGTGGAACATTTAGCTACACTATCTATGGCTTCCCATTGGCTATACAGGTGAGCAGCCAATTTATGAGTGTGTTGTTGCAATTCCATTAGGTTGCTGATGTATTAAGTAACTGTAATTATTCGTAACTTTGTCATCTTCGGTGTAATATCTGCTCTAGCTCTAGGCATTTGAGGTTCTGCTACAGTTAGCAGTGGCCTTTTTTCTTCATCAAGGTATTCGATATCCGTGGATGTGTAGTTGGACTACCATAGCAACTCTTGAAACCAAACTCGCACATGACTTCTTTAGGGACACGATGGTAAATGAGACTTTAAATGTGTTGTTCGCCTTTCTATGACAACATACAAGTTCACTTATGGAGCTGTGTTGGGTATTGATTTCTTAATGTGTTGTTACTTTTTTCATGCAGTTTCATGTTCGTTTGACTCTAGTTGCTGACGAGGTAGAGAAAGAAAAAATTACATTAGAACTTTCCATGCTTGGGATGACAAGCCGGACAAGATGTTAGACAGACTAGTGTTGAATGTTGTTGACATCCAGGTTCTGGAGGCTGGTGACCATGACATAGGAAGTAAAGCCACGAAAACTAAACACATTAGACTGAGCTGTTGGGAAGGAAAATGGAAGAGAGTTGAAATACCTTTGCAGTTCGATACTCATACGAGTGATGATGTCAAAAGCTTGCCAGAATAGAATAGGACGATTAGACACGTCATGAGAAGAGATGTACGCACTGTCGTCATTAGGAGAAAGACATTAGAGACCTGAAGAAGTGGAGAAGATTAGAGAAGCTTTGTGAGGACATTTTTAGTAGGTTTGATAGTGATGATAATAGCACTTTGAGACAGGTATTGACTATTAACAGTGTTCCACTATGTTAGTGTGGTTGTTTTAGAATCCTTGTTATCATGCTCCTTCGATGTACTCGTATTAGTTGGACATTCATAGTTAATAGTTATGTCATATTTTTCATCAACACATTCATCCAGTTTTCAAGATGATAGGCAGCTGGAAGCCATGGTGAAAGAGACAAGACTAAGGCAGATCATCACAATGAGGATGTCATATTCCCAACCAAAGAGGCAAGTTTCGAATTTTTAGACTAACATTCAAAATAAGAGTTTAGCAGGTTATTATGTACTACCTAGCTTCACTAGTTTTACTACTAAACCGGCCCTTTGCTGTTTATTACCTAAGCATGAGTACTATGTTATTCTATTATCCAGAGCAACAAAAAATTGCATTGATTTCACTTAATTTCCTGACAAGATGATCATCAGCATTCTAAGTTTGACGGTGACAGGTATAGGGACATCGGGGGACCATGTGTTAATGATGATGTGACAAACTAAAACAATGATGATGGACACATTAATCCCCCTGCAGGCGATGGCGTTGTAGCGGGCAAAGAAAACACTGCATCCAGCCATCCTGGTGGCATTGGCAAATCTGTTGATTTAGAATCAAATGATAGACATCCCTCAGTCCAAGAAGGTGCAACTACAAAGGCTGAAGAACATCAAAATATCGGAAGTGGGAGCGGTAGTGATGTATAAGACATGCATGTAGAGGAAATAAATGATGAGGTGATTCAACAAGAAACGGGTATGGAAAATGTTGCCATGAAGATTAGCCACATGCAACTTGTACTCCCAATCTCTCATGATTAATTTGTGCTGCACCGCACGAGGCTCAAATTCGTATTGGAGAGTACATAGTAACTAAGAACATGGTGAAGCAGTATCTTGATAACTCCTACATCTTCGACGACGTGGTAAGCTTATGGTTTCATAATACTTTACATTCTGTTGCATACATTGGTTTGGAGAGCAACTACTGATCTGCAGGACATTTTTGCTCGTATTGTCTGTAGTGGTGATACATTAGTTATTAATAGTAAAGTTCCAATCCGTTACGCTGCCATCGCCTAACTTATTTTTTATTTTTTGTTTTTGCCATTTTATACTTTCTTTGTCTTTCCCTTTGGACAAGACATGAATTTTCTGTTTGGTTACTTACAAAATGCGGACGATCATGTAAGCCTGATGCTCAAACGAGAAGTAGGTGTGATGGACCCCGACTTATGCCTTGCACTTCGTGACACTCACTGGCTCATTTGCTCCCGGACAAGAAAGAAGAATCCTTTCAATAAATGGCTGTAGGAACTAGTGGACGAGAGTTTTCATGGAGATGGACGCAAACTTTCACAACTTGACAAGCTACTGTTTCCATTGAACATAGACTGAAACCAGTGGGTTATTGTACTAGCAGATTTCTTAAAGTGTCAGTCTATCTAATAGATAAAACCTCTTCTACCAAAAGGTCATTTTCCCACCAAAAGACCATTTTTTATTTTTATTTTTTTATTATTTTTGGGTTAACAATAAGATTTAAAAATTAATCAATTAAGGAAACACGCGGTTATAAAAAAGGAAACACGTTTATAAAATTAAGGAAAAAATTGTTGCCTTAATAAGCATTTATAACAATGGGAGCGCAACAAGTTTTTTTAAATTTTTTTAAAAGCTTGGATTTTTATTATGTAAGGCAAGTATGACTAATGAATCCACCTAATTATAACATGTTCCAAATTTGTATAATATTAATGGATCTAACTAGCTATTTCACCTGTGCGTTGCATGGGAAGACACGTTCATCAAATAAATACATTGGGCTTTCATTGAAAAAAAAGTTTAAACAAAATATATACGATTCTTTAATAAATTCGATAGAGTTTCCTCTGTTTTGAGGAAAAATCCAACCTGTTAATACTTATAACTCGGATCCCAACAATTCCAACTTGCGCTTACTATATATTGGCCACAACCTTAAGAATAACACCAACAATCAAAATACAATGCTATGCATTGCTCTTCACAACACAAACAACACATAAAATACATGAACGAAATCATTTTTGAAAGAATCATTGAAACACCTAAGGAAGCAAACCCACTAATCTAGGCCTCACATCTCTAATTCATCACTTACTCCATCTCCAAAAACCTTCATTGCTTTCCAAACCATTGATATTGTCTCCCAAGCAACCAATCTATATAGAAGGAAATGGACAGTTAGAAAATGAATGTCATAAATTCTGACTTGGTGGAAATAGGAGACAGAATTACAATCATAAAACAAAGAAACTAAATTTTAACTCTAGCAAATATAATATTTTCCAGAGATAACAACATACTTGATGGAATTGAGATGTTGCACACTATAAGTTACTAAAATTTTCTTTGTAAACAACATTGGTAGTGAATTTCTTTGGCCGTCCATCATCATCGCAAGCCACAAATTTCAACCCCTCCCTATTTGTGATCCTTGAAACCGCCACGTACAGTTGTCCGTTGGTAAAGACCGGTCTCGTAAGAAAAACACCAATATCAGTTAGAGTTTGTCCCTGACTTTTGTTGATAGTCATCGCATACCAAACAGTTGAAGGAAATTGCCTCCTTTGAAAAGCAAAGGGCATCCTTATATTTGGCGGAGTAAAGCTCAACTTAGGAATCAAAAATTCCATCCCAGCATTCATCCCAGTCAAAACCTTTGCCTCTATGATATGCTCACCAAGCCGCGTGATTATAAGACGAGTACCATTACGGAGGCCAGATGAATGGTCAATATTGCGCATTAACATCACCAATATACCAAACTTCAACTTCAAAACATGACTCGACACATCACAACACAAAATACCATTCAAAAAGTCTGGATTATGAATCGCACGGAGCAGATCATTATCAGAATCATCAGATCTACAAGTGGAATCTGAGCTGTAATACATTTTCAACTCGAAGAAGTTCATACTAATCATATAATCATTAACCATCCCGACATCCTCAAGCGTTGGTGCAAGTATTGCGCTTCCATTTAGGTAAGCCAGAGAGCATCCTTTATTCAAAAAATCTGGATATGTGCTATCAACAATACATTTAACAGGATTAGTCGAATGACTACGTACCAGAAGGTCATCGGGTATTTTGATGTTTGCCTCACCATCATTTGGCCCTCCGATTTCTCCATCCCCAATGCTCAAAATCCATTCATAAAATTTGCGAAGCTCATCGGTATCTTTGTCTCGGGGAAGATTGCGTAATCTCATATTTTTTGTAAACTTCAACACCTGTATAAAAAAGAAAAACAAATTATCATCAAACTGTGTAAAAAGTAAAAGCAAGAAAGATATGGGAGCATAGAAAAACTAAGAAATGTTGTGTTTCAATACCTTACAATCATCTAACAAATAAAAGGAGTTGAGAGATGTGCGCACTATCTGTTGCCTGGTTCCTTTCAGTATAACAGGAAGAATTTGTCTAAAGTCTAGTCTTGCCACCGAATGGCAATTCCATGCCCTGTGGGTTATTGAACCTTAAAATATCCTGCATAGTGCGATCCATTGCTGTGAAACAGTGCTTATTCATCATGGGAGGTTCATCCCATATGATCAATTGTGCTCTCTCAATGAGCTCAGAAAGATGACTTCCCTGTTTGATATTATAGGTTGAACCCTCCTCTGTGTTCAATGGGATAGCAAGCCTTGAATGAGTAGTCCTCCTACCAAGAATAAGAAGCGAAGCTATGGCACTGAATGTTACATTGAGAACTATTTTTTCACGAGACCTTATAGCAGTTGATAGGGTCTTCCAGAGAAATGTTTTCCCCGTACCTCCGTGACAATACAAGAAGAAAACACCTCCATGATCATTATCAACGGCGCCCATGATGGTGTCATACACACACCGCGTTGCTCATCTGTCAGATCAGAAACCACTGTCAGATCAGAAACCAACCTGGGATGTTTTCCGGCCAATGCGACTATATCATAGTTTAGTTCATCACTTATCAAGATATTGTCCAGACTGGCAAAATAAGAACTCTTAGGATATGGCATAGAATCATAATCCCGAAGACTCCTTTCCCATTGTCAGAGCATCCTCTCAATCTCAACCAGAGCATAATTCTTAATTTGATCTTCGGCTAGTTGAATATTTGTAATAAAATATCAAACAATCAGTACTCAGAGAGAAAAATAAAAAATATAAGAAAAAATGCAAGAACATCTAAAACGAATAAATTACGAGATTCACAACCAAATAAAATAATTAGATACAATAACCCAAAACCACTAATCAAAATTGAATACCTTGATTGCCAATGCTTCTCCTATGATTCTTCTCAATATCGTGAGACAGGTATTCCCAACATTTCTCCCACAAAACCTCATTCATATCCAAACAATCCGATACAAACAGAGTAACAAACAGATTACGTAGTGAGTGTTCGGACGCACAATTACTTGCCTCGACTATTCCACCCACGTACTCATTGTCTTCGTCCAATAGTCCCCTAGCATAGCATGCATCCCTAAAAGTGTTATATACCACCCCATCAACTATTCTTATGTCCTCGTAAAACATAGGCCCACGAACATGATGTAACAACATTCATAGATAGTATCTCTCCCCCATCCCGGTTGAACAAAATACACCCTGGAATCACACATGCCTTGCTGTCTAGGAACCCACTCGCGTGTTTTTTGCTTCCATACAAAATAGTTAGGAAATTGTGTATATGTCAATTCTTTTGCCTCTAGATATTTCTCATTTGCTTCATCCACTCAATGAGAACACCGCTCTACCACTTGCCCAACTTCGTCCGACTTGTGGTATACAAAGACCTGCTGACCAAGGAGATGAAAGCTCAAATGCTCCACAAAGACATCTCTATAATGGATTTTGAATTCAAACATCCTTCAAGTTGCTTCACAAACAGAGATATACCGACAATCATAGTACTGATTAATTTCGTCCACAACAACGTTGGAATCTGCATCTGTATTTCTCGCAAATGCAACAGTGATCCGATTATGGCCTTTGTTTATGTACTTGAACAGACACTTGATTGACCTACTCTGGTTACACCACTCAACATTAATGTGCGCTCCATACTTCAAGAGCAAATAATGGTTGTGGGGGATTACATATCTATTATCAAGAAGTACACTGCCTTTATCGACCTTCCTCTCGCCATTTTTGCGTCTGTATACGGCATACCCAGATTTATCAATGTTGGTGCTCTCAACAAATCTCTTTGGGAAGTGTTTTGTACACTTTTGTTTATCTATACATGGGGAATGCTTGTTTGCATCACCACACTGACCATGCACCATGAGATCTCTCACAAGATTATAATACACAGGACCAGTCTCGTCATTTGGAATTTCGGTAAATATTATCTGGTCAATTTTTTCCGGAGTTAGGTTCTTGTCTTTCCGAGCCATGAACAACAATATGTGTACATGAGGCAACCCCCACTTTTGAAATTCAATTGTATATATAACTGCTAAAAAAAGAAAAAATAAATAAATTTTGTTATGATATGCTATAGATGTAATACTGACAATGAACAAATTAGAAGGAATAACAAATGCACAGATTAGTTTACTTGCTTTAGTCTTGCCGAATATCTGGTTTTTCTTTATATCATTGATAAGCATGTCTAATTTCATCTTGAAAACCCTGCAGATGATGTTCGGCCGGTCCACGGGAAACAATCCTCTACGCTCACAGAAATGGGGTAATCTCAGGCCATTTAGGATTGCAGGTGAAAGTAATGAACAACTTGGGATATCCGGCCCTCCTGCAAATAGCCATCGCGTCTTGACAATTCTGCATCATGTGACGTGCACTACCAATAAAAGATTCGGGCAACATCATGAGATTTCCCAACTTGGCCGAATCTGTCTCTCCATGGCCATGTGCATCCCTAAGTTTGTAGTACAGCTCAGATTTTAACTCTGGCTGATGTGTCCTGATATACGTGAGGCGGGCTGTCTCAATCATTGTGTAACCATCAACCAAGAACTGCTAAAATAACCTTCGACATCGCAAAATATACGATGACTCTATAGCTCTTTCCTGTATCCTATAAGAAAAATTTTGCCTTATGCTGACATTCTTTCTACCCTTGGACAACGACTGTGAGGCATGCGTAAGCTGAACATTATCCCTGTAACCATTTTGATATTGATACAGTCACCTTCATTTAACCTGTCCCCAGCAATTTGGAACGATTTAGCCAACACATTATGTTCATCGAGCATATCCCTCAGATCAGAGACAATCCCCTCATGCAAGTTATGTATACCTCTGGACCTGTTACATAAATAAAGAGACAAATTACATCTGAAGGAATGATTTCTAATTAAGCACAACAAAATGGAAACACAAACCGAACATGAAGGAGGATAAATTTAAGTTTTCGAATGGAATGATAAAACTGACCTGATAGTGTCCATTCTATTAACAATTCCCGTGTGAGTGTCCTGTATATACATTTGCAAAAACTTTGCATTTTCACCATCGTGAGGAAGCAGCGATCCAATGCTATGTTGATTCTCGCCATTCAACTTGAATATAGGAGGTTCCCTTCCCTTATTTATTCCCTTATCAATTTTTTCACCTATAGAAGTGAATGAGAACATCGAGTTATCGAACCTAATATTGTCAACAAAGTGCAAGCTTCTCTGATAATCACCGTAAATCAAATCCCTCAAGACTCGCGGTGGGTCCTTCATTATTGGAAGTACGACATTTCCTTGATTGCAACACAAGGTGAACTTTGGAATATTTTTTCTCAATAGACTTTTGCTTTTCTCCGCACTCCAAAAAGTAGCCCCATAGTACTTGCACGAATAATTAGGATCTCCCATATCATAATACTCTATAGTTCATCAAACTGCATGTCAATAAAATTAATTATATACACTTAGTGTAGAAAAATTTAAAAATAATAACAGATCAAATATAATATTAACCTGTCATTGAGAAGTCGGAACACTCGATATCATCATCTATAATCAAGGCAAAAATAAAAAATAATAATAAGCCAACTATATAGAAATTGAACACACAATATGGAAGAGCTTGTATAGTACACTTTACATGCCATCTGACATGTTGATATCCGCCTCATCCCCCGACGAATGTTCTGAATGTTAGTCAACTTCATCATATTCTAAATTCATAGAATGAAATCCCAAAAAAAAATAGTATGTTGATGTCAAAACGAACATCTCTAGAAGGAATAAAATTAAACTGTATGAACCTTAAAAGGATGAACATTGAGACAATGCATGCTTACATGAAATGTATAAATAATTCTTAAATGAAGCACTTATGAAAATTAGGCGCAGCGTCTTGATCATCCTGATTAGTCTGATTGTATTGCCAATGTAACATTTCATGGTCCATCTCATCTTCGGACAAATTATCCGAACAATTTCCATATCCATGTCCTAAGTTTTCAAAACAAAAGAAAATAAAATAGTAAAGGCATTGCAAACAAAACATCATTGAACAAATCGCATATCAAACAATGAAACTATTCACAAATAGTAGACATTAATTTAATTTATTTTCCATATTAATTGCTAAAGGTTCGTGAATAAATAAAGCAATAGTACCCTATACATAAAATCAAACTTTAAGTGCCCAAAAATTTTTACACAATGTGGAAAACCATCAAATAATTTTTACACAATCTCGCTTGTAAATTGTATCACGAAAATCATGACTGGTCCATTAAAATAAATGTCTACAAATCTCAAAATTGCTCATGGGTAATACACATGAATGTTTACGGAAACTACGATAAAAAATTCTACAAGCTTTCAGATCACGTGAAACAAATATTGAATTCTAGATAACTCATAGAGGGTAACTTTAAGGATTGAATCACAAATAAATACAAATTATACTAAAACTTATGATATTCCAAGGTAAAGTATACTAAAATTATCCGGTGAAGTAGTATTCCATTGTAAAATTATTTTAAGATAGCAAGTGATATAAAAAATGTATAAATTTTTTACATAAGATAGAAAACTCTCTTATATTCCATTAATTTTGATTCATATGTTAATGCATTCTAGAGATATAAGTGCCAAAAAGTTTTTATTAAAAAAATCGATCATCAATTTGAACAAATCATGGAAAAAATTGACTACCAAGCCCCACATGGAAAAAATTAATGGAATATTGAAAGAAAAATATAATAAGCGAAAAATTAGTTGGACATTAACTTTGATTAATATGTTAATATACTTTAGAGATATACAAGAACAACAATAGTAAGACTACAAATTAATATTCTTAACAAATCTCAAAAATAAAATTAGAGTCTTGGAATTAAATGATTCTAGCGGCCGCAAAAAAATAAAATAAAATAAAAAACTCTATACATAAAAGAATATTAAAAAATCGATCATCGGTTTAAACAATTCATGGAAAAAATTGGTTACCACAGGGAAAAATATAAGGGTGTGTTTGATAGGATTCCGGGAAAGGGAATTCCGGGAAATCATTTTCCTGGAAAACGGATTCCTATCTTTTCCTTAGATTGAGTTTTCCAGGAAAACTTTGATTTTTGTGCTTTAAACGCTTGTACCTGGAAAACGTTTTCCTGGAAAAAAAAACCAATCAAACACCCAAAGCTGGAAAAAATAGCTGGAAAACTCGTTTTCCAGTAAAACTTTTGTGCAATCAAACGCACCCTAATAGAATATTCAAAGAAAAATATCATAAAAGACAAAATTAGTAGAATGTTAATTTTGATTCATATGTTAATACATTATAGAGATATATGCGCCAAAAAAATATATTTAAAAAAATCGATCATCGTTTCAATTGTTCATGGAAAAAATTTATTACCAAGGCCCACAGGAAAAAAATTAATGGAATATTCAAAGAAAAATATAATAATGGACAAAATTAGTTGGATGTTAATTTTGATTCATATGTTAATATACTCCAAAGCTATACAAGAACCGCAATAGTAAGTCTACAAATTAATATTCTTAACAAATCTCGAAAAGAAAATTTATAGTATTGGAATTAAATGATTATAACCTTAACAAAACAAATAAAAAAAATAAAAAAAATAAAAAATTAAATAAAAAATCGATCCTCGATTTAAAAAATTAATAGAAGAAATTAATTACAATAATCACATTTCGATTGAGAAAATAAATTTAAAATCACAGTTGAAAGAAATCATTGCTTGTTCACAATCCCACTTCGGTTGAGAAAATAAATTTAAATCTGCCAATTCCATTATTCTCGAGTACAACACGTGCATACCTACGGAAAGTGTGATAAAAAATTCTGCAGTTATTCAAATCAAGTGAAACCAATTTTTAAAATTTGGTAACTCATAAAGGGTCATTTTCCACTTTGAATAACCAAAAATCCATTTTATTCTAAAAGTTATGACATTATAAAGTTAAGGACACAAGCTGTTGAAAATTTCCAATTCCTTATGATAATTACTTTTTGCATTCCTCCGTATTTTCTATCCTCTTTTTTTCGTAAATTGTTCTATGAAAGATAATTTTTGAAACCAATGTGAAGAACTAAATTTCAAAGATAGAGCTTACTCATATTAGTTGCAGTACTTTGATCTTGTACATGAAATCCATTACTTGTACCAGCGGTACCACTTCCACGATCAGATATATTGGAACGAAGGGATTTTTGAGACTTTGGTTGATATATATCATCGTTGAAAATAGGAACATGATTTTTATAGAGCCTTTCTTTGATTGGAATGCCACCAACATGAGTAACTGATTTTTACGGCATTGACCGGTTTGAAGATATCCAAGCTTCATATACATCGTCAATATTTGAAGTACTCTTCACTGACCCGATCCCAACTGCCAAAATTTTGTTTCAAAATAATGTAAGCGTCATATAAAGCAGCACAAAGTAAGTGAAAGTAAAATCAAAGAATATAATATTGCAGCCATATTGCAAGAGATTGGCGAATCAAGCATATTTCTAGATAGGACGTACTTTGATTAGAAGCAATGTTTTCATTATCAACGCTGCACGCATCACTTGGATGTGTGCCATTAGGTTTGCCAATGGTTAACGTGGCTTCAAGAGAATTCCCAAGTGACCTTTCATTCGTCGTATTTGATGAGTTAAGAACTGCATTTTTCGAAGAAGAAACTCCTTGAATCATATAACGATCTATTGATCCACTTACACAGCCAACTTTCTCTACTCGGGAAACTATTTTAAAACATAATTTATCACAAACAAAGATATATGTACAATAAAGGGATAGGTATTAAAGGATAAAAGAGATTAATATTCCCAAATAAAAATCTATAGTATTACCATTCGTAATATCGTGCAACGGTGTTCTAGCACTAACGGGTGAAGATCCACCGAATAATCCACGGATTTGGGTAAGATTAGAAGTATTCTAGTTCTCAGATACATGTGATCTCTTTGAATGAGATCCATTATTTTGAGCTGCACAAACTTTTATTTGAATAGAGCACGATAACGATGTCACTAATATAAATACAAAAGAATAGCGATTTTGTCGTACCATTCTCATCTTGGGGTTGTTTCCTTCCAGTTGAGATAATAACAGACTTTGTCAATTTTCTCATCCTTAGTTTGCTCTTAAAAAATTGAATAGTAGTTTCATTACGTAATTTAATTTTCACTGGATAAAAAAATAAAAATCGCACTCAACCAGAGAATTGAGGGATTCATGTTTGACCTTTTGGTCAATTAAGTCAAACAAAAAATAATACACCAACAAAATATCATACAAATTAAGATAAAAGCAATAAATAATCCATAGTACAACGTCATTATCAATGCTAAAAATTAATAGAAGACTGGAATAAAAATATAATAAGCGACAAAAGTAGTGCCATTTCATGGTTCTTTTGGAAGATAACTATCCATTATTCAACCTCTTTACTAATCGATAGATTCATAAACATCAAAGTTTTTACATGCAATGCAAAAGTATCATAATAACCTCGGCAGGGTGAAAGAAATGAAAATAATCCTTGAGGAAAGAAGCAAAGCTCATGGTTCAATCATATAAACTTTCGTATGGACAGGGTCCTTCATGAAATCCTTGCTTGCAAGTTCCTTAGACTCTCCTCATTTGTCATTTGACAAACTAATCATAAATGTTTCCACATTAGGCATGGGAAATCAACTCTAACAATCACTCCTATTCATGCGTTACTTTGCTCTCCAATTAGGTTGACGAACTATGCAGAGCAAAGTATTCTATTCGTTTTGTCGGGCATACCTATTTGCATTTTTTTTTTGAGAAAAGTAACTTCATTCAATTTTCTCCCCACGCATCTGGGGAGATAGAAATAATGGAATACAGTCCACCCAATTACAAGAAATAGACAACGACAGGGCTCGGGATGCCAAAACATGAGCCATAGTGTTTTGAGTACGAGGAATATAATTACATGATTTACATTCGACATCTTTAAGTAAGGACAAAATATCCCGAAAAATATGTTCTGCCACAACATTGCTCACGGGATTGCAAATACCTTGAATAGTACGAATAGCATTGGTATGAACCTGTTGGACAAAAATACCCCTTTCGTGTGCTAGAGAGAGTCCATGCCTCATAGCCAAAGCTTCCGCAATATCTACTGTGTAATTGCCGCTTAACCGCATAGCGAAAGCAAGAATATTTGCATTTAGTTCCATCTATGGACAAGCCATAACAATATGGAAATTACTGCTATAGTTCAACTATTATCAAAGGCAGCCTAGACAAATAATTATTATAGTTTATAATAAAAGCATCTAGACTAAAATAACGTAGTTCAGTGGTCGAAGTTCTAAATCTTTAATGGATCAGCTTTCCTTCTCCACATGCCTAGGAAAGTGGTCATATATGGATGACAAATACAACGAAACTACAGCATTGCAAACTAAGTAAATGGAGCAAAATTTAGATATGATAGGCAACTAAAGCACAATGGAACAGCAAACTCATTCATCGAAGAGTCATATTAATAGCCCATCAAGCATAAATATGAAATTGACAATATACAATAAACTCTCACTGGGTGCGACATTTGCATTTCATAGCTCCTATGTGATTATTCAGATAACTCTTACTTGGTCAGATTACTTGGTCAGCTGCTGCTTGTTAAAGCAAGCTGTTATTAAAGCAAGCAGCAGCTGCTGCTGCTGCTTCTTCATGAAAGTCACTGCTTGCTGCTGTCTGATGCTGTCTATAGACAGCAGCAAGTAACAACAAGCAGTAGTGATTGCTGCCTTATAGCTACAGCTGCTGTCTACTCCAAGAAAGTCGAGGCTAGCACCAGAACAGTCCAACAGTAACAAAACAGAATAGATATGGAAAATTTTGTCCAATATACAGGGTAACCAGCAGCAGAACAGTAGCAACAAAGTAGGGAAATAATACCAGTGGCAGAACAGTAGCAACAGAGTTGGGGAAATAATATACTTAGATTCAAAAATGTACTTGCACTACCCGGACCTAGAAATATCAAAATAGGAGCACCAGAGCAGGGTAATAAAAACCAAGAGCTGCTGCAAAAGCCATGACATCATGGCAAATTGGAAGTAAAAAATTTTATTGGTATGAAAAAAGAAACCTATATAAATCAACGGGAGTGGAAAAAGACAGTGAATGAACCATTCGAGGAATTTTGTATGGTGATTCAATTTCATATTGGCTAGCTTCCATTGACCTATATGGAGAAACATTTATTGCACTAATGAATATCACCATAAAGCACCTTAATCTGATGGTTCATAGATAGCTGGTTGATCATAATTACTACCATCCAAAGTAAACGGATAAAAGATTCTAACATCTATATCAAGAATGCTAAAAGGTAACAGGTCGAAAGAAATAACAACGAATAATAAACAAAGAATTGCACAGACCAAGAATCTTAATGAGGTCATGGAAAAAGAAGAAAGCAGTAGAGAAAGAAGTAAAACAAAGAAAAAAAAGCCTTAAGACCAACCTTTATGGAGTTTCTCGTGAATATCAGAAGAGGAGGACAATGACCAATAAGATATATGTTTCACGCCGAATTGCCTACGGATTTTCGATGCCAGAAAGAATAATACTCTGTTGTATTTCACGCCAGAGGTAATGTTAATATGAGAACACGTTTTTAATTTTTTTGTTCTTCCATGAGAGAATACCAGTCTAAATCTTTTATTATATGGATAGTCCCATATATATTAATCCAATTATTCTATATACTTGTTTCTATGTGAAGGAAATATTGTCTTTTATTAATATTTATATATCAAAATTGCATAATTTGATATTTCCAAATATATTAATTTAGACTAAAATATGAATGCTCGATATAGAATCAGGCCAACTGCAGTTTGTTGATATTGAGCGATCCATTGGAGGAAGTTCGATGGTGTCACAATTTACATTTTTTTTTAAAAAATATATATTTATTTAATATAACAACATTAGTTATTAAATGATTCTGGTATCCGCAACAAAAAAAAATGTAAACTATCGATCAAAGGGTTGAACAATTAATGGAAAACATGATCACCACAAGGAAAAAAATTAACGGAATATTCGAAGAAAAATGTAATAAGCGTTGAAATTATTAGGATGTTAACCTTGATTCATATGTTAATATATACATATGATAATACATACATACATATATATATATATATATACACTAGGGTTGGTTGCAACGTGCTATGCACGTTGGGTTCAATGTGTGTGAGCTAGCGTGATGAAAGTTTATATTTAGATACCGAATGCTAGGGTAGTTGTGTAATATGTTGATTTTTAATAACAGATCATATAAAGACATTGCTGAAGCGTGACGCAATTCGATCAAAGTTGAATATGTGAGTGTAAAGCTAGAAGAGGTGACATAGAAATACCACTGTATTAATATAAAACACAGTTAGTAGGAAAGTGGCAACCTAGTGATGTGCCATTTATTTATTTACATGCTAGAAAGAGTGTTGGACTTCAACTCCTACATGATAGAATGGAATGTAGCTATTTTGCAACATTTCCCTAAACAAAAGTGAAATAGGAAATGTTGTCCATTCTCTCGTTACAAAAGAGTCCATATTTTTGTAAGACAAAACATATGAGTTGGAAGTGTTAGTCCATCTTGGACAGCAGTTTTTTCTTGGTTGCACATGAAGTGTTGTCTTCAAACAGGTTCCTTTTTGCAGGTGGAGACGGTTCGCTAAGCTTGGTTGTGGCAAGTGAGCTGCATGTGGCGTGTGCAATTTATCAGCAATGATTTGCACAGGGATGTTGGTATGTTTTTCTTGGTCATATTCATCCAGTGCCACAATTTCAAACTTCTTTGGTGCATGTGAGTAAGATTGGCGACCTGCGGCAGCTTTGATATAAAACAGATGGTCCTTTGTGATGTCTAGACGGATGTGATCTATGGGGTTCATGGCCTGTAATATAATGGCTATTAGTGGATGCAATGTGTGAAAATTAATACCCATATGGGTATCCTAAAATTATTAGCAGCCTAGCAATAGGCAGAGCATATTGCTAACAAATTATTGGATGTGTAGTGATCCAAACAACGGCAATGATTCATGTACATGTTTAGTGTTTAGTGAGGATTTGTGTTTTAAAAGTGAAACTTAATAGGGAATAAAAACGGAGAAATGGACAATTAGATGGTAAAGATGCATGAAGAGAATGAATGGAGCATACATTGACTGGTAGAAGGTAGAATGCTTACAGTGCGGGCGAGGCCCATGAGCTTTGACGCTGTAGCATTGAGGAAGTCTTCAGCTGGCCGTCCCATTACTGAAGCTGTTATAGTGTCTGTGCTGTCAGATAGGTCAATGTCGGCGCGTGCCCTTTAAGATGAGAAATGGGAAGCTTTTAATTTAGTTGTGTGTATAGTATTTCGTGACAGCATTCTATGCATAATAATAAAGAATGGACCTTGGGGTTGCTGTGACGTTAGTTTGTGTGCAATAGCGGCAGCTGAAGTTTCGACCTGCAATAGTTTCTGGAGCAGCTGTGAAGCATGTGCTGCATGACATGTACCAGTATGGTGCTGTTGTGCGTCTAACTGTGGCTGTTGCTTTTATCCAACAATGCTGCTTGATAGGCTGTTAAGAGTATGTGATGATAATGTTATGTAAAAGCAAGATAGAGATGTCCCATGTTAAGATATGAGTCTACCATGTCGATTGTATCTTTGATGGGCCTTACAACATCGTCTTCAGTTGCTTCGATCCTTTTCAATGTCAAGTATGTGCGGAGAGCTTTTATTTCAGTTACAGCTGCAATGTTGTCCGCAATCCTATCAGTGGAGCTTTGTTAGTTAACTATATTATTGTGAGTGAATGAAGAATATGTAAACAAGTGCAGTCAAGGTAAAATGAACAAACCATTTCTTATATGCAATAACCTCTTCAAATGGCGTATCGATGTAGATGCATGTGTTGTGAGTGGTTGAGATTCCCAAACCTGATATGAGATGAAGAATGTTGAGTTCAATGTGTATATGAACATGTAAAGATCGAAAATGTTGGTGTAACAGAAAATTTTTACCTTCAAAGGTTATGACGAAGACATGCTTGGTAATTATAATGGGAATTGTGTTTATAGAGTTGGCAATTTCTTGGCCTTCTGCTTCAGCATAGGATGCCCAAAGTCTAAGGTTGATTTTCTCGAAACTTCATGATTTGTGTTGGAAAATGTGTGATTAATAAATCAAGGGCAGAAATAGCAGCATCAAGGGTAATGATCAAGTTGAAATATGCAGAAAAATAGAATGAAATATTTGCCCAGAATATGAGTATCCTTTTCAATGATGGCAATCTTACCTCATTCATGGGTTAATATCATACAAAGTAGAAGTAATTGTATATATGAACGTATTTTCACAATGTGCCTAGAGGTTATAATCAGATTAGAGGACAAAAGTGTAACAGAAGGTTAGAATAAAAGAAATTCAGGGAAGAATGAGATAAAATAAAGCACATGGAGCAGTCAAATTGGTGTCTACTCAATCTTGCAAGACGGCCCAATTGACTTCAACCTCTAGAAACTGATATATCCTAGTTGAGTTCATGACATTTGACTTTATACAGACCACAAAATTTAGTTATATCTCAGCGAAAAAAATACGAAATTGTGGCACTTTTAACATAAGTTTTGTGTGTTCATATAATAAAATTGATTAGTAATGTTGAAACATGGCTTTCATCTTCGTGAAAGAAGTAGGAAAAAAGACGCAGAAGTAAGTGAAAAAGAATTAGTTAAATGCCGAAAATTCAATAGAAAACACAGACATAGAGATGCAAATAGCAATAATAGAGGTGATTGGTCTTTAAACAATATAAAGAACTGGTATAAATTGAAAGGAATGTAGGGAATTGTTCATAATTGTGAATAACCTTTTGTTCATTACGATGATGTCACGGATCATGTAGTCTTGTCCTGTTTTTGATGGTCCTGGTCGGATCGGGTGTGCAGCGATTACGAATCCTATTGTGGCTGAATTGAATAAAACATAACTTTGGATTAGCAAGTTGGAATATGTGAAATTATTGGTAAATAAGTGGAACTTTTAACTTACTTGTTGCAATTTCACGATTTTTCAGCGATTGTAGTCCAGAAAATGGATTAAGTGTGATCCTTGAAAAGACAAGATCAAGATGATCTTCTTCTATCTCGATAATGTTACATGCACCAGTAAGCGACCATTGTAATTCACCTGGATGTTTGCGATATGGAACTGGCACATCTGTGACATTGGCATTTGAAACAAGGTAAGTGTGTCCTTGCTTCAATGTATTGGCGAGTGGCGGAATGTGTCGTTCATAAATGGTTGCATGAATGGTGTTACCCTGTATTGGTATTTATAAGGGCTGTTTTATGAACGAGAATTATACAGAAAAAAAAATGCATTTATAGAAATACAAGATATGGAAGAAATGATTATGAGATGTATGGTCATAGGTTGTTGGAAGGTTTAAAATCAGGAAGAGAACAGAAGAGAACAATTAATAAAGGAAAACATGGAAAAATAATCCAATATAAGTTGAATTAGGCAGAAAATGTGGCCCTCCCTTTTCAGTTTATATTACAAAAGTGGTGACCTGTTTTGATATTGTCAGAAATGTTGGGTAGTTTTAAAATCTGCAAGTTAATGAATTGGAGTAGTTAAAAGGATTGAAAATGATACCTCCACATCCATAAAGAGCATTGGTTGATATGGTACAGCATTTTGACTGATCTTTCTTGAGCATTTTTCTGCAACAATGATTTTAGCAGTCCAGTGTGGTGTATGTTTATTGATTTCTGATATTGTGTGCGACTCCATGACCTGGAAAATGTTGTTAATATTACAACATAGAAAGAACTGAAACTGTCATAAATGTTCCAGAAATGCATAAAATGCATCAAAATAATACCTTTGTTGTCTACAAGTTTGTAATAAATATATGAAGAAAGTAGGTTAACTGGTTTGGAAAGAGAAAGTGCAGAGAATGTATATATAGAGGGAAAGATAGTATGTGTCCATATATGTGTAGATAGAGATACTATCATTTAGTTAGCTGTTCACTGTTATTGAAAGTACCACTGGATAGGTGTCAGCAAATTGTGAATTTCATTTTTTAAATAATAATAATAATAATAATAATAATTAATTATTATTATTATTATTATTATTATTATTATTATTTAATTAATTATATGAAATTGAAAAAGGTGGAAAGTTAGGACTACAAAACTAATACTGAATGTGTTAGGAATTGTACAATTTTTTAAAGTTGGCTGTTGTGGTTCAGATGAAATTTGGACATGTGTTAATATGGTAGAGATGTCTTGAAGTGTTTAGCAAGGCATTGCAAAGGTGTTTGAATGATGAAGAAAAGAGCTGACAAACATCTGCTGTCACAGTTTCCAATAAAGGTGAGATTGACTCCAAGGCCTAAAATTGTGGGTTTGAAGACAGAAATATATGTGCATGTTTGAAGGCCAAAATATCAGTCTGATTTCCCCTCTTTATATAAATTTAAATTTTATTTTATTTTTTGCTTTTTATTTGAATCAGAAAAAGGTGGAAATTGAGGGGTTAAAAAGCAAAACTTGATGCGTGAACAACTATTTGTTGTATCAGATTTTCTTGAATTGTGGATGTGATGCATATTTAATTAGTTGGCTGTTGTGATTCAGATTAAATTTGGACATGTGTTAACGTATGTGTAGTGTTCATGTGTTGCTATTTTGTAGGGGGTTGGAAAAGTATATGAATAATGAAGACAAGAGTTGATGAAGATCTGATGTTGCTGTTTCCAAGAAAGGTGGGCTTGACTTTAAGGGCAGAAATCCTGCTTTTCAAGATAGAGAAATTTTGGGAAGAGAATGCCATAATTGGCTACAGTAGTTGAACACTGACTGGGCAGAAAATATCAGACTGGTTACAAGGCTTTATTAGTTGTTATTTTCTCTGATTCTATTTTACTGAAATTATTTATGTTTCTAGTTTTATTATTGAGAATAATTTATTAATATTCTAACTAATAAGTGTAGAGTGAATACAATGGAATTAAAAACGTTATGAGAGCAACAGAAATGGTTAAATAATTGTAGTTGTCAACTTGTAAAGAAAGGAGTGTAAATGTCGGACAACTATCACTAAAGATAGTTTGACAGGTGGAAGAGTTATTCTATATATATATATATATATATATATATGCATGTGTGTTGTAATAAGTTTTACCTCAGAGTTTCATTATGCAAGCTAGAAGACGTATGGCAAATCCGAATTTCACTGATTTGTGTGAGGGTTTGTTTCTTCCTGAAGTTCCAGAGGCAAATCAACGACTTTGTATGTTGACAGTTCGTCCGGAATTTTTTGATGTTGCTGTTATTCCTAGAGAAGATGAAAATTCAGAAAGTGAGAAAAACAAACATAAGATCAGAGTGAGTGGGATGAAAGGTTCAAAATTTTTTATTGAAGTTGGCTATGGTTGTGTTTCTTTAGCTACTGCCAAAGTTGGGATAATACCTGAACTCATTTATGCATATGATTTGAAGGCAGAGCTAGAATTTATTCCATATGATCCTCAACTTCCACATAGGAATCAAAATATCCTGAAAGACATCCTAGATGATCCAGAATATTATTCAAATATGTTGATAAAGAGTGATTTGGACATACTGGTTCGTGTTGAGGGAGCATATGGTAGGGGATTATTTACGCTTGAGCAAGCACGGGCATTTGCAATGGATGAGCTTGACCAAATTGCGGAAGAATACTATCAAGCTATAGTGGGTAAGGAGGAGAAGTTTCATACATTAATTAAGGATCAAATTATTCAAGAACATTTTCGTGGTCTACGTGCAACGAGACTGAAAATGTATTTTAATGCTTTGAGGAAAAAGTTTGAACTGTTAAGTGAACATGGTGTGATGTATGATGCAGCTATATAAGGTGCATGGGTGATGATGGTTGTTTTTGTGGTGAATGCATGTTCATATTTTGTATGGTTATTATATGCACACACTGTTGCTGTGATAAGTGCCATATCCTGTGAAAGATCCTCTGTGAAATATGATCTGGTTGGATGTAAGCTTATGTATGTGTATAGTAGTTATGATATTAATGTTGATAATGTGTTGATGCTATCTATGTGTGTAATCGTGAAAAGCTTTCTATATATAAAGTTGGTGAATCACCTTGCCTATAGGTTGGCAAATAAAAATTATCCCCTGTGGAATAGAATGAACAGCTTTGGCAACTCCTCATTTAAGATTGTCCTGGTAATTAACATATAAAACAATTTTATTTATGAGTCAATAAGTTGACAAGTTGTAAGTTATGAAGTTAAAAAGGTACAGGATTTTCACCTCTTTGAAAACACAGGGAGTGAATTCAGCGAGTCCGAGTTGTTGAATAGGCCAGACTTCTTGTTGGCATGAAGTTTTGTTCTATAACAAAAAAAAAAAAAGAGTAAAGACAAAAAAGTGGCAAATAAAAGGCAACATGGATAAAACATGTGAAAAAGCATTAGTACTACAAGATGCCATTCAAGATGTATTGATGACTACTTCAATCTTCATATGTTCTTCATGAAGTACAATGAACAAAAGAAAGGAGAACTTTGGTTTATCCTCCTTAGCAAGCATGCAAATAAAACATATAAAAGATTGAATGCTTTGTTGAAGAATGTATGAAGATTAATTAGCTGTTTGTACAAAATCATAACTTCATTTCACCAAATAACTGAGGACAATCTTTGTCTTGGATGAGAAATTCTTGAAGTACAATGGACAAATCTTCATTAAGGACTTTAAGATGTAACACAGAAATCGAGGATACAAGAAACAGTTTGTGCAGATGTCAACTTTCAATCTGAAACTCATATTCTGTAGAAGTAGCACCCAAAAGATGAGCCGATTAAGATTTTACAAGTTCAGCTAGAGGCCGTGGAAGCCCAAGCCGATAGTTGTGGGCATATTTCAATATCAGTTTCCTCTGCAAACATAAACAAGTAAAAATTAACAAGTGCCACTGCAAGGTTTGGTTTAGAAAAAGAAAATGATTGACCACAGTTGGAAGTTTGGCAGCTACAAAACAGAAAAATTACATAACAATATATACTCCCATGAAATAACTGATAATGGTGTAAAGTTGATGCACAGGTTTTTACAGTTGAAAACACATAATGAACACCTCCATTATTTGAATCTTTATAGAAGTATTTATTAAATGTATCATCCATGACATCAATTTTTACGCAAGCTTTTTTGGCAAAGCTTAAAATTTAACAACTTCTTAGTTCTCAGTTTCATCTTTGATCACTCTCTTCAAACAAATATTATGCTTTCACACTCCTCGATAACTCCTCTCAC
This sequence comes from Jasminum sambac, assembly GCA_018223645.1. Taxonomy (NCBI): domain Eukaryota; kingdom Viridiplantae; phylum Streptophyta; class Magnoliopsida; order Lamiales; family Oleaceae; genus Jasminum; species Jasminum sambac. Next base: position 35,051,303 of record CP073648.1, read on the forward strand.
TTTATGAAGGCACAACCCAAAAAATTTAGTTTTCTCCTCATTTAAACTTTATGGAATGAGCTCCGAGTAATAACGAAATGACCAAATGTTTAAGGCCAATTCCAACCAAAAGATTTGACAATCAGAGGAACAAATAAATCAGAAACCAAATGCAACAATGAACAATGTGACTAATCTACCAATCTATCAAAAAGAAAAATTTAAAGAAGACGATGAAGTAGATAATCTGTAAATTAAATGCAATCTAAATCTAAATGAAAACTATAAATGCATACACCAATACAAACATAACAATACGGTAATAATATGGCATCGAACTTCAAAATGTTTCAATAATATGGCATGGAACTTTGAAATGTTTCTTGCTTGTTGCCTTTTTAGGCTGATTCTCTTGAGCTTTAAGGTTTGAGCAACAAGAAGTTTTTGAAAATCACCAAATTCACATTCGAGCTTTTCAGCGTGCTGTTCCACTCCTTTTCCAATTCCATTGAAGAACTCTGGTATTCCAACCTTCACTGCACTAATCAGAAGTGCATCATTTCGCCATTTCAAAAAGCAAAATAATTTTTTCTTATGAAAAAAAAGAGTGAAAGGCAATAAACATTAACCCAGATCTTGAGTGAATACATAAAGGGAATCTGAATGCGACACGTATCATTTCAGCATAAAGTATCGCAAACCAGTATAGATACAGAAATTAAGAAGGTAAATCAGATCGTTCTAACAGAAATTTACCAATGTAAGGGTTAGATTTGGATGAAAAGCTTGCAAACCTGGCCACAGAATTTGCATATTCAAAGTGGAAGTACTTCATAGTACAGTGGCTGTGATTCAGAAAAATAGAAAACTAAATTAACATTAAGGCATATGAAATATCAAAGGTGGATCAAACTTTTAAACAACTATAATCACATCTTTTGCTTAAATAACAAGTTGAAACCATATATCTCCCATCTTCACTACAGAACAGAAAATTTAAAACTGTAAAAATCACATCATATGGCAATATACAAGGCTAAAGTAAAATGAGCGAGAACACATATTTACATAACCAGGCAATACTTAAACCTGTCATTTATTTTAATAAAATAGATAACGAGTATCGTAGATCAACAAGCTCTGAAAAAGGGAAAAAGAAATCAATAAATAAATAATAAATAAACTGAAAAACATTGAAAACTCTGAAAGCAAAAATTCAGGAGTACAAATGCTGCTCACAATTCCCAAAATAAGAACTATACCAGACCAAGCTTTTAATTAAATGGAACACACGGAACGTATATCCATTACTGCAAAAAATTCGAAGTAGATCAAATAAATAAAATATATTTAAGAAAATGGTTCTTTTTTTCTTCGTTTTTCCTTTTGTTATCGACAGTAGCTGAAAATAGAAACACATAAGGACTATATAGTAACAGAGAAAGATTAAAATCTCGAAAAATCCAACAACACGAAGTGCATCGCAGCTCCTAAAACTCGAAACACCACAGCTTAAAAAAATATTTAAAAAAAAACCTTCGAAGACTGGCTAGAAGACGTTTGAAGGAGGGACAATGGAATTCTGGCGTCGGTTGAACTCCCAACAGCGGATTAGGCCAGCAAGTCGGCTCAACTGAAATTGGAGACCAATGGCCAGATTTCGGAGGATTGCAGGTCGAAAACGTGGAAAGGAACCTTAAAATTGTGAGTTCAAGCTCGATCCGGCTGAATAAAGACATTGATCGAAGGTATGTCGACAGATCTGGGCGACGAAACTACTGTAGCTACAAAGGCTGAGAAGGAAGACGGAAAGAGTAACGCGGACAAATGGAACCCTAGGCACAATAAGCACGAAAAGCGGAAACTCGGGTCAATTCTTGCTGGGCCGGTTCCAGATCCGCGAGTTTTTAAAGGGTCATATTTGGTAGCGGCTCCGGAAGGCAACGACGGCGTTTTATCACAGATAAGTCGAAACGGCGTCGTTTTTGTAGAAACGGCGTCGTTTTTGTAACGTCGTAATGAACAGTATTAATTGTATTCCCACTTATAAGATAAGTATTGATATATATATGAATAGCAATAATAAGACTACAATTTAATATTCTTAACAAATCTCAAAAACCAAGTTAAAAATATGAAACTGTGTGACCCAAATCGAGTTTTGCAATGAAATGATTATAGCGAGCATAAAAAAAATCGATCATCAATGTGAACAATTCATGGAAAAAATTGATTACCACGGGGAAAAAATAAAAATTGATTACCCCGGGGAAAAAATAATGGAATATTCAAAGAAAATTATAATAAACGGCACAATTAGTAGGAAGTTAATTTTGATTTAAATGTTAATACATTTTAGAGATATACAAGAACAACAATAATAAGACTACAAAGTAATATTCTGAAAAAAAACCCAAAAAACAGTAAAAAAAGATGCAATTGTGTGATCCATATGAAGTTCTGCAATGAAATGAATATAACTCAGGCTAAAATGAAAAAATAAATTAAAAAAATTGATTATGGATCTGGACAATTCATGGAAAAACTTGATTACCATAGGGCGAAAATTAATGGAATATTCAAGGGAAAATATAGTAAGCGAGAAAATTAGTAGGACGTTAATTTTGATCCGTATGTTAATACAGTCTAGAAATATATAAGAATATCAACAATAAGGCTACAAATTAATTTTCTCAACAAAACTCACAAACCAAGTTAAAAATATGCAATTTTGTGACCTGCATAAAGTTTTGCAGTGAAATGATTCTAACTAGTGCAAAAAAAAAAAGTAAAAAAAAACAATTGATCATCGGTTTGGACAATATTAGGAAAATTGTGATTACCATAGCCTACAGGTAAAAAAATTAATGGAATATTCAAAGAAAAATATAATAAGCGACAAAATTAGTGGGATGTTAATTTTGATTCATACGTTAATATACACTAGAGATATACAATAAAATTAAATGGAACAAAATAAAAATCTATATATATAAAATAAAATTAAAAAACCATTTGGAGGCTTGAAAAATTAATGAAAAAAATTGATTACAACTGCTTGCTGCTTCTTGAAGCAAATCAGCAACAGGTGCTGCTTGCTTCAAGATTTGCAAGCGGATACTCCTCCTTGCTAAAGCATCAAGCAAGCCCATGCTTTAAGGTTGCTGCTTGATGTAGCAGCAGCTGCTACTGCTTACTGCTTAAACCAGCAAGCTAGTTGCTGCTGCAACAGCACTTGCTGCTGCTTACTGCTTAAACCAACAAGCTGGCTGCTACTGCAGCTACTTGATGCTTCAAGCAGGAAGCAGCTGTTCACATTCATTAACCAAGTTGGTAAATGGCACATTAATAATAAAAGCTCTAAAGTTCAATTCACAAGTCCAAGAAATTTCAATTAAAGGGGCATAAAATTCTGTATACAAAAAAGAAAAATAGGGGTTTTTGTAATAGCCATGCCTAGGTTGAGTCACATTGAAATGAAGCAATAACAGTTGGATTCATATCCACAGTCATCTAATACAAATGAAGCTGCCACCCGAAGAAATTTCCTTAATGCACAGGTTTTTAAAATTCCATTTTTGCTTGATCGCTATAAAAGTCTGATGCTCTTTCAATTTGCAGCTAATACTCAAGTACATTGGGCTGCTTTATGCCTGCAATGCAATTGTATACTGCATCAGCATCTTCAAGATTTGCAAGCTATTGATGCCGCTGCTTGCTGAAGTATCAAGCAGCAGCCGCTTTAAGGCTGATGCTTGATGCTGCTGCTACTGCTTACTATTTGAATAAGCAAGCACGATGCTACTGTTGTTGCTTGAGGCTTCAAGCAGAAAGCAGCTGCATCCTTGATAAAGCAACTGCACCTGTTTGCTTCAAGAGGTAGCAGTTGCTTGATACAACACCTGGAGCTACTTGCCAGTCTCTTGGCTGTGTCAAATGTAACAAAGCAATATAATAGCACATGATAACCAAACAAATGACAAAAGTATTAATGCCAAATCAAATTTTTTATTATTAAAAACCACAAATAAATTATGGGAATTACCTCCATCATCAAATTCAATAACAAAAAACGAATAAGAAACAAATCTAAATGGAGCAAACAATACTAAGATGCCAAAAGAAAGTAACACGACACCAGAAAAAATCTATCCCTCCACCAGTAATCAAACATGATCGTTTTTCTACATTCACGTTCTTGCGCTTTTTATTGCTTGAGCTTTGGGTGTTTCGAGCACCATCAGATTCATCATCATCTTCATTAGAACAACGCTTGGAAGAAGGTGTAATAGCTAGCTCCTCATCAACTTCAATAGCCGATTCAATAGGCTGCAAACATGAATATATACCATATCAACATGAAGCAAAATAACAATCATCATTAAGGAATAGTAGCTGCAGTTGCCTGTTGCTCCTTGAATCAAGCAGCTGACGCTGCCTGAAGGCAGCAGCCGAAGCTGTTTGCTGTAGGAAGCACCAGTTGCTTCAAGGTTAGAATAAAATAATCGTCTGTAATGTATAAAACCTCACTTGATCCGAACAAAAATGCTAGACATCCATTAAAATTCACGAAGAAAAATTACAAAGAAGGTTTTCAGTTTCACAAAGAAACTATGAATTAAAAGACTAAAGAATCTCACTAAGAGATCATGAATCTACAACACTAAAACACTCTTAAGCTACCCTATTCTATTTGCTTTCTCACTCAGAGAAATTTACAAGAAAGAATAGAGAGAGACGAGAGAATTCTAGGGTTCCTAATGGGCGAGGATGATCGTACAGAATGAGGATAGGTCCTCTTTTATATGTCGGAGTGTACACTACAGATCCGAAGTTGGTTACAGATCAATGGCTAGAATTAATCTTGAAAGTCTTCTTGATTTTCTTGATAACAAACATGCCCTTAAGTTGTAGTGAGTGGGTTCGGGTTTTGTCTTCAGGCTGGGCTTCTTATATTGGGATGGAATTGGAACACACTTCTTACAAACTCCACCTTGATCCAAGTTCCCAGCTTTATCAACTAGTTCCTGCAAATAGCACACAGCAGCATCAAATTCTTTCAAGTTTAAAGCACACAAAGCATCCTTAAACTTATTAGCCGGTATCACTTTAGTTCCAACATCATTAGGGTTAAACTGAGTTGGTATTTTCACTAAGTTTACACCTCCAGATTCAACAATGTCTCGAATGAAATGAAATTTCACATCAATATGCTTTGATCTATTATGAAACACTGGATTCTTACTAACAAACAAGGCAGATTGACTATCTGTGTGTAGGTCAAAACAATTATCGACAATTCCTAACTCAGTTAACAGACCCCTTAAGCATATGCCCCATTTCACAATATTAGCAGCAACAATATATTCAGATTCAGTAGATAAAAGAGCAACCACCTTTTGTAGCTGTGATTTCCAACTAATGCATGTTTCATTCAAAGTAAAGAAATAGGCAGAAGTGGACTTCCTATTATCCACATTTCCTGCACAATCTGAATCAAAAAATCCCTTTAAAACTGGCCTATGTTTATGTTTTTTCAAAGATGAGCCTCAAATCCTGAATACCCCTTAAGTACCTTAACAAATATTTTAGAGCTTCCCAATGGGTTTTCCTGGGGTTACTCATAAATCTTGATAAAACACTCACAACATAGGCAATGTCAGGCCTAGTGGAGACCATCAAGTACATAACACAACCAATACAATTAGCATATGGGACTTTTGACATTCTACCAATTTCTTCCTTTGAATTGTTGGCAGCCTGGTGACGTGGCACGAGCCCAGCCAAGGCCCCCCCCGCTTTGTTGACTCCCTATCGACATGTCGAGGGGCACCAGGTCGGCTGATGACACGTCGGGGGTCTAAGGTCGGCCACATACATGTGAGTCGCTGGGGGAACTAAGCCCAGTTCGGTTCGGACTTCATACCCAGCTCGGTCTCAGCACCGAGGTTGGCTCATCAGCATCAGGAGTTCCAATGCCAAAAGCATCCTCACGGGCCCTGGGTCAGCTCGGGGACAGCACAGCTAGCCCCAACTGCTACAGTGACCGACAACAAGGACAATCCACCTTTCATCTGACACTCTGACACCACCTGCAACAGACAGATATCCTCGCCATTAATGCAAAGGTGGCTGCCGGTACAGCAGAGACAATCATCACCCCTATTCTGAAGCCGGTACAGCCGCCTCAATGATGACCTACTACCTCTTACCATATTCGTGCACTATAAATAGAACACTTAGTGGCCATTCGGGGGGGGACGAAAATCCTCTGTAATTAAGGACTAGCTCGAGCTCGGTTATAAATACATATTTACGTTTTTATTGCTCTAGTTACTGCTAATCAGTCCCTAATACTCACTAAAGTTGATACTTAAGTAGTCCATACTATTTTCGGCATCAACATGTGTGTAGGTCAAAACAATTATCGACAATTCCTAACTCAGTTAACAGACCCCTTAAGCATATGCCCCCTTTCACAGTATTAGTAGCAACAATATATTCAGATTCAGTAGATGAAAGAGCAACTACCTTTTGTGGCTGTGATTTCCAACTAATGCATGTTTCATTCAAAGTAAAGAAATAGGCAGAAGTGGACTTCCTGTTATCCACATTTCCTGCACAATCTGAATTGAAAAATCCCTTTAAAACTGGCATGTGTTTCTATTTTTCAAAGATGAGCCTCAAATCCTGAGTACCCTTTAAGTACCTTAACAAATATTTTAGAGCTTCCCAATGGGTTTCCCCTGGGTTACTCATAAATCTTGATAAGACACTCACAACATAGGCAATGCCAGGCCTGGTGGAGACCATCAGGTACATAACACAACCAATACAATTAGCATATAGGACTTTTGCCATTCTATCAATTTCTTCCTTCGAATTTGGACATTGATCAACAGACAGCTTCAAATGATTTCCCAAAGGCAGATTCACAGATGTACAATTTGACATCGAAAATCTATCAAGCAATTTCACAATGTATGGTCTTTGATGCAAGAATAGTCTATTATTCTTAAAATCTCTGTGAATATGTATTCCCAAAATTTTCCTAGCATGTCCTAAGTCTTTCATTTCAAACGCAGATTTCAGTTTCCTTTTCAAATGCTCAATTTCAATAAAATGTAAGCCAGCAATTAGCATATCATCAAGATATAGCAAGAGAAACATGAAATTTTCAGATTGAGGACTTTTAACATAGAAACAGAAATCATATTCACTTCTAATAAAGCCAAGTGTGAGAATAAAGCTGTCAAAACATTTATACCATTGTCTAGGAGCTTGTTTCAGGCCGTACAAGGATTTCTTAAGTAAACAGACTTTTGACTCATTTCCAGATTTCACAAAGCCAACAGGTTGAGTTATATAAATCTTTTCATCTAAAGAACCATACAAAAAGGCTGTTTTCACATCAAGTTGTTCCAAATACATGTAAAATTGAATAACAAGGGCAAGTAATACTCTAATAGAAGTGTATTTAACAACTGGTGAAAATATTTCATGATAATCCACACCTTCCTTTTGAGTATAGCCCCTAGCTACTACTCTTGCCTTGTATCTAATGTCACCTTCTTTAGATTCTCCTTCTTTAATTTTGTAAATCCATTTACAATCGACTAGTTTCTGCCCTTTGGGTTTATCAACCAAAACCCAAGTCTCATTTTTTAACAGTGAATGCATATCTTCTTGCATTGTTGCAGTCCAGAGCTGTTTTTCTTTACAAGAAACAACTGGTTCATAATTTTCTGGTTCAAACAAAGTTGGATCAATTAAAACAAGGGCTGTTTCAAATTTTGGGTCTGAATACCTTGGAGGTGGCCTAATTTCCCTCCTAGGCCTGTCTAATGCAATGGTATGACCTTGGCACTAATGAGATGCAACTGGTGAGTTATCATCTGACTCATCTTGATCAGTTTCATGATCAGTAGTGGGACTCTGCTGGGGTTGCTCCACCTGAATTGGGGTATTGGGTTGATTTTCATCATCCCACCTCAACTCAGTCGTGAAAAACCATTTATGAGATGCAGAATCTTTGTTTTTATCATGCAAACATGGAAAATCAATTTCATTAAAAATCACAGATCTGCCTATAATCACTCTATAACCCCCAGACTCTTTATCCCACAACCTATACCCTTTAACACCATCGGGGTACCAATGAAGACACATTTCTTGGACCTAGGATCGAGTTTAGACTCAATTTGATGTAAATATGCACTACAGCCAAAAACCCTTAAATGAGAGTAATCTGAGCTGTTTCACTCCAAATATGCTCAGGAATCATGAAATTTAATGCACTGTTGGGACTTCTATTCAACAAATAACTTGCAGTTCTAACAGCCTCTCCCCAAAATGTTATAGGAAGACCTGAATGAGACAACATGCATCTAGTTCTCTCCAAGAGAGTCCGATTGAATCTTTCAGCAACCTTATTTTGCCGTGGTGTATATGGGACTGTTTTATGTCTATGAATGCCATGTTCAGTGCAAAATGTATCAAACAGTGCATTACAAAACTCAACACCATTATCAGTCGTAAGAAACTTTATTTTCAAGTTTTTCAAATTCTGAATCAGTCCTTTCCACTCTTTAAAAGCAGTGAAAACACCATCTTTTGATTTTAAAAGAATAACCCATGATTTTCTTGGAAAATCATAAACAATCAACAAAAAATATCTATATCCAGATGGTGTAGCAATAGGTGCTGGTCCCCACAAATTTTCATGAAGATATTCCAAAACTTTTTCAGATTTGTGAGTAAGTGTCCCAAAAAGATACTCTAGTTTGTTTTCCAAAAACACAATTTTCATAGAAAGGCAGGGACTGACTGTATTCTTTGTTAAGAAAGCCCTGTTGACTCAACAAATGCAGTCCTTTTTCACTAAGATGTCCTAATCGTCTATGCGACAAAGTGGATGCACTAAGAGATGAAGAAGTGTTAGCTAGAGACACAGCCAGATCAGGTTGACCACATAAAGTATATAAACCATTTGATTTTGGAACTGAGAAAACCAGCTGCTTGTTTCTGAAAACATTTGTAAAGCCACCTTGGGTTGAGATGTCAAAACCTTCATCATCTAATACACCAGTTAAAATCAAGTTTCTTTTAAGATCAAGGACATATCTGGAATTGTTCAAAACAAGCACATTGTTGTTATGCAATCTCAACTGAACTTTACCAACACCAAGCACATTGTAGCTCATGTCATTACCAAGTTTAACAAGATTTCCACTTAAATTAGAGAAATCAGAAAACTAAGCTTTTTCAGGACAAACATGGAAAGTACAGCCAGAATCAATAATCTATTCACTCACAGAATTCACAGAAGACAGAGTGAACACCATACCAACATTAGTAGAAGCATTATCAGCAGCATTAACTGTATTAGCATGAGTTTGAGAAGCATTAGCCAAGTCTCTAATCCTTTTAAAGAAATCTTTAATGAAATGACTGACTTTTTCCAAGTAACGGCACGTTTTAATACTCTTATCATTGGTTTTGTCAATGTTCTTATCAAGACCCTTATTCTGAGACTTTTTATCTTCGTTATTCTTATTTTGCTGAGTGTTCTGGTTGTACTGGCTATTCTGATTATCCTTTTTCTGATTCTGTCCCTTATTGCCCTTCTTATTCTTTCCTTTACCAACGTTCTGAACATTTAAGGCAACTTTGCCATCAGATTTCAACTCTAGCTCTCTATTTCTAAGTGAGGCATGAATGATATCAACAGTAAGTTTCTGCCCACCATATTCTAATGCATTTTTGATATCTCTATACTTGTCACTCAGACCATTCAACAAACACACAGCCTTTTGATCATTAGATAGGGTCTCACCACTATTCACTAAGTGTAGTGACCGCAAATTCTTCTTAAATAAAATATATTTAATTAAATAAAATTTCAAACGTGTCGCTACAACCTTACTTATAAAAATTCAAATAGCGTACGCTCGTCTAGTCGGAATTCATGTTATTTATTGTTATATTTAATTATTTATAAAAAAATTATTTATTTTCAAAATTTACAATTGAGGACCAAACTTTAGAAATTATTCATTTTAGTCCTTAAAGTTTAGTTTTTATTTAATAATGATCCAATACTTACCTTAAGCCAATTATAGACCCATCTAAGATCCAATTTTAATTCTTGCCCAACAAGAAAGCCCATTTGCAATTGTTACCCTAATTCCCACCTTTAAATACTCATTTTTAAGATCCTTTCAAACCCTAGCCCCATTACATCTTCATTGTTCCTCCATTTACACCTTGTAAGAGCAACTAGGAGTTCATCTCCATTCTCATTCCACTCACATTCAAATCTATCAACTATTTCAAGAGGTAAAATTCTTAACTATTGTCCATTTTTTTTTCTTGCTAAAATCTACTTCTTATATGTTCTACTTGATTTCTAATTTTCTATTGTATTTCCCATTTGATTTCTAATGTAGTTAGAATGTATACACACATACATAGACACACCACCGAGCACACACACGTATACAGTCACACGGCAACTTTCATCGGTCCTTCTTCACCACCACCGCCTTCCACAGCCGGCACCTCCACAACCTCCACCATCTCCACCATTATCACCACCGTCATCATCAGCCACACCCGCACATAGTCGCATATATACATACACATATACATTCACGCCATTGCACCTCGGCCAAGAACATCAACCACGCCCAAAAACTCAACTTTAAAACACAAAAATCATACCTACACCTTCCTCTACATCTATAGAACATCGTATAACCGGTTAATTTTGAAATTGGTTGGAGAATAGATCGAATTTTGAAAATACCCAAGTTTTTCTCTTGAAATACAACCTTCGAATTCGAACCCAATGCTCATCTTTTTCTTCAATTACCACTGCCACTAGATTCACCACCACCATCTCCACCTTCGCCGGTCAAGTCGCCGGCCAAATCCCCTGCAAACCAGTGATTCCGTCGAGAGAAGAGTGGCCGAGAGCGAGAGAGAGTTAGTCGGTGAGGAAGAGAGAGATTCGGCCCTTTTTGCTATTTTCTTTTTTTATTTATTTGGGAAATTGCAAGACAAGTCCCACACCTTCTTTAATTGTTTTAAGTTAGTCCCTATAATTTATTTAATTAGTAAATCCTTAACTTTTAATTGTTATAATTTAACCCTTATATAATATTTTCAAATCTAGCCCCTCAAGTTATTTATTATATTGAAGTGAGCTTTGTAAGTTTATTTAAATCCTAGTCCTTAACTTTCAATTGTTGCAATTTGACCCCTAAACTTTTATTTCACTTTTAATCCTTTAATTTCTTATTCCTATTTAAGTTAGCCCTTAAACTTTAATTGCATATTAGTCCCTCGTGTTTTAAAAATCTTATAATTGAGTCCATAATATTTTTAATTTACCTTTATTGCATAATAGACCCTCAATCTATTCGATTCTTTCAAATTGACCCCCAATGTTTTATATTCTTCCTATTTTTGGTCCAAAACTTCTATATTACTTATAAACACATAATATTTAAGTGTATTGACATAAATTAAATTCTTTATTGACTAGACTAGGCGTATGGACAGCTAGAGGACTGACTTCTCACCGTTAGTAAGCTCAATACTCGGCTAAGGGTTAAGGTAGATCCCCTTTCTTAAAAGTTTCTTTCAAACGTGCACGTTTACAATTAATATTGTTATAAATACCGCATGTAAATGTTATGTGACGATAGGCTTTTTATAGCCTACTTATGACGTGCTTCCTCGGCACTATGACGATAGGCTCTTAGCCTACTTACGACGTGTTTCAATAGCATTATGATGATAGGCCTTTAGCCTAATATATTATAACGACGTGCTATTAAACACTATGATAACGTGCACGATTAAGAGGGATGATGAACGAACTTGTATTTCATACCTGTTCGTATTTTATGTTAAATGATGATTATGTGCCTTTAATTTGTAACATATATTAATTGTTGTGCGCGGGATCTACTGAGTATTTAAAATACTCACACTTTTCTCTATCCAATGAACAAATTGCAGATTAAGGAGTCGGAGACTTGGCGAGGCGTGGGAATCTCTTAGGCTTCTCCAAATAAATTAGTTTTAATTCCATTGACAATTGAATACTTTTAACTGTTGAAGCAATTACTTTTGAATGTTTTGCACTTACTAGTACTTTAATTGGATATTTTGAGGATTGTGTTGAAACTATCGTGAGATGCTCTATCGACTTTATTAATTTAAATAAATTTCCGCATTTTAGTTGTTTGTTATTTTTCCACATTATTAATATTATTATATTTCATAAAAAAATAATAATAATTGGTTTCAAGAAAGAACTAACGTTCCGAGTTCTTAGAATTTGGGGCGCTACACTAAGTCAGTGGCTACTTTATTGAACCTATCCATATTTTATTCCAAATCACAAGTAGGATCAAACTTGAAATTCAAATACTGTTTCCACAAAACACACTTATTAGGCAGGGTAGTAGTCATGTAAAGAGTTTCAAGCTTTTTCCAAATTTCAGTAGCAAGCTTAGTTTCTCTTACTTGTCTTATCACAGAGCCAGATAAATGCAAATAGATAGTGCTCCAAGCTTGTTCATCATATTCAACACGTTTTTCTTTTTCAACAGCGTCAGGCCAAGAATTATCAAGAGCTTTAGCACATTTCAATTGCATCAATAAGGCCAAAGGGTGAAATCCCCCTGACCAGTCCAAATTTCAATATCGACCTTTGAAGTAGCCATAATCACAAAGACGGGCAACCAAGTATTTAACCAAACAACACTGATATTTCAAAAAGAAGCAGTGTATCCCGGAGATTATTTACAACAATTTCAAGAGTGAATCTGAAAAAGATCATAGAGGACACTGATAATCACAAAGAGACAGTGTACCAACAAGAATCTCACTAAGAGCTCTAATTATCACAAAGAAACAATATATCATAAAGATATGAAACAATTTTACAAAGACAGATACAGGATAATGAAATATAATTTGAAAATTAAAGGAAATCACAGTTTAGGATCCCCCTAAATTGGCTTTCTTTACACTCAACCCTGTAGAATCCCGAGCCCACAGATTCTAGAATTTTTGTGAAAGACTAGATAGATGAGCGACAGGGAACAGGCTTCAACGGAGTGAAAAGAAATGCTAAAGATTTCTCCGAAGAGAAACCTAAAGAACAGATTTTACCTGAGGTCGATTGAAGTAAAAAACTTCAATTGAATGCTTCTTGTACAACCGAGAGTCCCTCCGATAGTTTTTTCTCCTCTCCAGTTCCAATCGAGTGCCTTAAGGGCTATTTCCTCCGTCGCGACTCCGGGAGCTCCAAATTCCTGTAGCAAAAACAGCCTCAGTCCCAACACTAAAACACTCTTAAGCTAACCTATTCTATTTGCTTTCCCAGTAAGAGAATTTTACAAGAAGGAATAGCGAGAGACGAGAGAATTCTAGTGTTCCTAATGAGCGAGGATGATCGTACAGAATGAGGATAGGTCCTCTTTTGTATGTCTAAGTGTACGCTACAAATCTGAAGTTGGTTACAGATCAATGGCCAGAATTAATCTTGAAGGTCTTCTTGATTTTCTTGATAACAAACATGCCCTTAAGTTGTAGTGAGTGGGCTCGGGGTTTGTGTTCAGGTTGGGCTTCTTATATTGGGCTGGGATTGGAACACACTTCTTACATCGTCCACCAAAGATTTGAAAAATACCACGTTTGAATCGGATTGTTCCTTTGTGGGAATCATCATATCAAGGTCATCATCCGAAGCACTCTCCTATTTAACAACAACATTGAAGTGAGAACGAATTAATCAATTGTATGTAAAAAAAAGGAACGATTTAATAGATTCTTTTGTTAGAGCCATTACATTCGAGCTCGAGTCATTGTGTATTGGCTTGTGTTCATTGACAACATCAGGGTCATTGCACAACACGGAAATATTGTACACCCTTTCACTTTCATTGCCCTGATAACCCGAGACCTTAAAGAGGTACGACTTTCCTTGGCAAGACAATATTTCTTTAGGAAGGTTCGATAATCCCTCCTCCTTATAAAAATTATTAAAAAAAGGAAAATAAAGAAAATAAGGCATAAGTTATACATGCATCCGACAAATTAAAATAGAGTGCAATAAGTCAATGGAATTGAGTTGTATAACCTCATTAGATTGGCTATCTAATTCATCAGCGATTTCTCAAAAAAACTGCGGCATATCTCATCCCACAACAGTGCAACCAAGCTCCTAGTATTGTCCTTGACATCAACCTTTACCCTATACCTCATTGCAGGCTTTGACATTTTGTTATTACAATTGGTACATCGATACTCATCCGCAGCCATCTCTAACTTCTTAGAACATTTGGCATCAGGACACGCCTGGTAAGACCAGCCTTCCTTAGGAAGTACGCGCGATAAGGTCCCATAAAACCAATATCCTTTAGCCTGTAGGGAAAATTTAAGTATGGTAACAAAAATTATGGTTCAACAAGCTCTGGGGAAAAAAAAGGAACAAGAAGGGAGATTGTGGAATAAACAAATTAAAGCATTAACATAAAATACCTCTTTCGCACACAACACCTTTGAAATATCCAGGATAACTAGACCAATTGAACCAGAGCCACTAGATGCAGTGGATATTGGGCAACTATATTGCGAAGAAGGCTCATTAACAGCCATGAATCTAAAAAGCAAACGAAAATAATTATCATGCTATTGAATTATAACACACAAGTGACATGAACCATATATTTGAAAAAACTCTTTCAATACCGATAGCGAAACTCCTCCACCTCAGGAATGTGCTCATCTATGATGACCTTCATCACATGGAAAGAGGTAGCCAACCCAAGACTATTATCTACGTTAATTGAAAAGATTACGAAAAACAATTATGATTATGCAATTACCAAAACACAATTGTCATGAGACGAAGTAGATAAGTATGTAACGAAATACCTTTCTTCCTAGATATACGACAAAGCTATAACAATATGACAATAGTAGCATTCCTTCTCCAATACAGAGCACTTTTCGCTTGGTCACCATACTTACGCCACAAGGTAACACTAATACGCTCAGTCCTTATAAAAACAACATTAAATGTCAAGTGTGATAAAATTTAATTTTATTAGCATAGAAATAAGCTAGAACAATATGTGAATAGTGAAGCATGAACAAAAATAATGTTAAAAATTTTAATTAATAAAATAGACAAAAAATACCCCAAGTCCCTCAGATGAAAAGAAGGAAGGTAGATCCCATAGCCTCGCTAGGATATACGTTATCAGTTTGCAACAATGCACTGATAAAATTTAAAATGCAAATACCAAGTAATAATTTGAGTTCGTAATTTGAAATATTTCAAAACACATCTAATGGTAAAAATATGGCTAACAAACTATATATACCGATCAAATCAGGTTGTTCGTTGGTTGGAGGCGTTTGAAGCACATCATTCACGGTCTTACAATTGTATAGCTCCATGGGAAAATTAGGATAATCCCCAGCAACATTGTCACTAACAACTGTTGTATAAGTGAAATAGAACCTGAAAGCATATGCAGTTGCTCTCCAACCACAACTGTTTGGATTCACACTAAATTTTTTTACCAAGTATACTCCATGCTCGTCATTGTCATCCTTTAATTTGTTAATGAGCTCAATCTGATCAGCAGTAGCCTGAATACGTGTGCCCTATACAGCAAAATTAAATATATTTAGAAAGGAATAGATGTCTTTACAAACGACTATAAAAAACCTCTTAAAAACAAGAATAAGACAAAATTAAAAACTGCCAAGTGTAGAGTATTTCATACATTGGCATCTTGCAAAACCATTTCCAATGTTCGAGTTACTTCAGGCTCATTCCTTTTAGGTACTGCCCAGACACGAACAATACGAATGGTAAAACTTGCCTTCTTCGAAAGCTTTCCAACAACTTTAGATAGCTTGGTGTCTTGTGGAGCCATTGAACTACAAAGAAAGCATATGAAATGTCAAGAAAAAGGAAACAATCATTTAGAAATCCACCTCATGGAAAATAGATGTAGACACTAAGAAATTTCATCCACATGAAGCAAATATAGAATGAATAGGTGCAAACAATGGAGTAGCAGCAGTTGCTTCTGCAGCAAGTAGCTACCGCTGCTCCGAGGCTGCATCAGCTGCTGCTACCTGTAGGAAGCAACAGATACTGCTTGGAGGCTGCAAAAGGTGCTGCAGCAAGGAGCAACCGCTGCTACTTCATGGTAGCAACAATACTCAAACTTAGATATCCCACAAAAGAATAGTAGAGTAGGGAATTAAAAACAAAGATAACATAGCAAAAGCCAACATATCATAGCAAAAGAAAATCCTGGAACAATGGATCAGGAAAACAGCATTTAAGAAATTAAATAGGAATAAAAAAGCAAATACACACGATTGAACTTACTCACACTCACAATAATTGGTCAAACACGAAGTCATATATACATATATGCATATATAGATGCATGATTATTTACAGTTAAACATGCTTACAATAATCCATCAAGATCATGAAATTGTGACATACTTTGAAAATAAACTCAGACTCACAAAAGACAAGAAAAGCCATAAATTTAAAAACCTTAAAAATAAACATGCTTTGAAAATATAAAATACAGGAAAAAGGATAAAAACATAGAAGGCTGTGGTCATTTAATCTCCAAACAGACGACACACACATACAAATATACTAAATTAAAGAATTTCATGAGGTAATATATACATACCGATGATGAATTCATCTAAGTGCTCTGAAGTAGCGGAGCAAGGAGCTATACTGCAATTACAAATCCAAAATCACGAGTTCTTAAAAAAAAAAAAGAAACCAACAGATATTCAAGTGCTCTGAAATAGCGGAGCAAGGAGCTACATTGAAATTCACAAATTCGAAATCATGAGTTGCTTAAAAAAAAAGGAACCAACAAATATTTAAGCTACACTGTAATTTAAAAATTCAAAATCACAAGTTGCTTTAAAAAAAAAAGAAACCAACAGATATTCAAGTGCTCTGAAATCGAGGAGCAAGGAGCTACACCGACTTTCTTGAAATTCAAAATCATGACTTGCTTTGAAAAAAAAGGAACCAATAGATATTCAAGCTACATTGCGATTCACAAATTCGAAATCAAGAGTTGCTTAAAAAAAAGAGAAAAAAAGAAACCAACAGATATTCAAATCGAGCAAAACCCTAACAAATAAGGTTTTTTTTTTTTTTTTTTTTACCTCAGAGATGCACCGAGTACAATAACGTGAAGAATGGAGGCGGCCAAACATATGTACACATAGAACTCCAAGCGTTTGGTAAGGAAAACAATTCCATGGAAATAACAACTGGTTGCCATAATTAGGATAGGTTTTATTTTCCCAAAATCAAGAATTGGTGGTTGTTGATAGTGAATCAGATTCAATTACCATAAATAATTGGCTAAGATTAAGGCAAATAATGGTTGATTGACTGTGATCTGGCTGGAAGAACAATTTGAGGATCGGCTGAGGGAGATCAATGATAGTGAACCCGATTCAATTACCGTAAATATTTGGCTAAGATTAAGGCAAATAATGGCCGATTGATTGTAATTTGGCTGGAAGAACAATTTGAGTGCTTGGGTTTATTCAGTTTCCCTTTTCTAACACACGGTAATGACGGTGCCCTACTTTTGTCCAGCTAATCACGAGCTAATAAGGATCTGACAATATAAAAAAATTTATTATTACTATTATATAAACAAATAAATGGAAAATAGGTGGCAAAAGTTTGAGCGGTAAAACTATTAAAAAATGAATCAAAAAATTAGGTAAAATACTCTAGTATTATATATATACATATACATATACATATACATATACATATACATATACATATATATATATATATATATATATATATATATATAGATTACACATTTGTCAAACACTTTTGTTAAAAGGTCACATATAAAAAATGAAAGAATAAAATGTTAAAAGCGTGTGTGTTTTTTCAATATTTATAATTTTTTTGTGGCGTAATATATGGTTAAATCCATATATGATAACATACATTTAGAAATATGGAAACATGAAGCTACAACTAATACGGAAAAATTCATGGTTTTTTTAAAAATTTCGGTACGTAAAATATCATATTAATTATTTAGAATATTATAATTTAAGAATTAGTATAGCACATAATTAATTTCATGTCAAGCTAATTGAACTTTTTTGGGTTGTCGAGATATTTATTTTGAAAGTTCTTAAAAAATAAAATTCTCAACTTTCCCTCCAAAAGTTTGGAAAATTATGGATAATTTTCTAAGCTATTCAAAAAAAAAAAAAAAAACTCAAATCGAATACTTATGAAAAAAAAAGTGAGTATACGACTCTATAAAACACTAATTATCAAGCATGTACAAGTTGTAGCCAATGGTTATTTGAGGGGATTGGTAGCTATTACGTTCTAACGCTTGATTGTCCACCTATGAGCATGGTAGATATAATCCAACAGTGGATAGACTATGACACGTGCCCTCCAAGTGGGCAAATTATGACACGTGCTCTCATATTAGCTTGTGACACATGTCCCCAATCTGACCATTTGTGGATATTTTACAATACCCCCAAGATTGGAGCATGACTATGGTAACTAATGCCCTTTTAGTTTAATCATCATAATTTGTTAAATTTATTTTTCAATTAATAATAATGGATCAAAATCTCATAGTAACCCATCATGAGCACCCAATGTGAGGTTAAAGCACACTTTTGTGCTTCTAAACGATCAACAAGATTATTTATTGTACTTTTCCAGCAAAAGCTATGTAGTGTCACAAAAATTCTAAAATATTTAAAAATAGAAATAAAATAAAAAAACCAACTATCAATTCTTTAGGGCAATTATTAATTTTTAATTTAGAACAACATGAATACAATAAAACGAAAAAAAAAAAATTGGATTATTTGTTTTATCTCCATAGAAATCAAATTCACCATTCATTTTTTTAAATATCATTTATAATTTTTTGATTAAATTCATATTTTTAGTGAAGAGATAATTTTTATTTGGATATTTACCACTAAATAAATTAGTAAAATTCATGATTTTTTTTTTATAATTTCATTAGATAAAAGGTGTATTAACAATAGAGTATATAATTTAGGAACTAATATATCACACAATTAATTACATGTCACGGTAGTTAAATCTTTTTGTATTATAAAAATATTTATTTTGAATGTCCTCCAAAACTAAAATTCTTAGTTTTTTTTAGATAATAAAATCCCATAGTGACCCGTAATGTATGCGTATTGTGAGGTTTAAGTAAGCTTTTGTGGTTCTAAGCAATCAACGAGATTATTTACCATATTTTTGTTGCTAAAGTTTATACAATATAAAAAAATTTCTACAATATTCAAAAATAAAAATGTAATAAAAAACCAACAATCAATTTTTTAGGGCTGTTATTAATCTTTAAGCTTGAACAATATGAATAAATAAAATATAAAAAAATAAATTGGATTATTGGTTTTTTCTTTAAATAAATCAAATTCACCGCTCATTTTTTAAATTCAATTTATAAATTTTTATTAAATTTTTATTTTTAATATAGCAATAATTATTTTTTCTAAAACTAAACACTATTAAATTAATAAAATTTATGATATTTTTATTTTAATTTCATTATATAAAAGATATATTAATTATTAAGGATACAATTTAGGAATTAATATATCAATAGTTAATTTTATGTCAAGTTAATTAAATCTTTTTTTGGTTCGAAAGTTTTTCAAAATAAACTTCTCAAATTTTCTCTAAAAGTTCCGACAAATGGATAATTTTCTACACTATTGAAAGAGACAAATATCCCACATCAAATAGTTATGAGAAAAGAGTGTGTGCATTACTCTATAAAGTACTAATCATTGGGCATTTAGAAGTTATAACCAATGGCTACTTAGGGAAATTGGTATCTAGTTTTCTTTTAGTTTAATAACAATTTTTTAATTTAATCATTTTAAAATTATTTTTAATTAATAATAATAAATGAAAATCCCATACTGGTCCTATAATGCGTGCCTAAAGTGAAGTTAATTACACCTTTGTGGCTCTAACTGATGAACAAGATTATTGCCGTATTTTTCTTACAAAGGCTTATATAATATGAAAAAAACTTCTAGGATATTAAAAATAAAAATACAATAAAAAACCAACTATCAATTTTTTTAGAACAGTTATTAATTTTTAATCTATGATCATATGAATAAAACAAAAATACAAAAAGAAATCGAATGAATATACGAAAATCATTTTAGTGGGTATAGTGAAATATGCTTTGGGTAAGTTAAGTAAGCCATAAGTACTGTTTGACGAATGATCTATGTATAAGGGCAGATGTTAAAAATTTGTTAGTGGGTTATTGACATGTATATTTTTATGTCGTATTTTTAAATATCATTTTTAAGTTTCTTCATCAGATAAAAGCATTTATTTTTTAATTTTTTCATTTTAAAAGGTTTTTGATTCTAGCAAATAAAGAATTTACTCCGTTCATAATAATTATATTGTATGTTAGCTTTTTATTGGTTTCTTAA
This sequence comes from Jasminum sambac, assembly GCA_018223645.1. Lineage (NCBI taxonomy): Eukaryota > Viridiplantae > Streptophyta > Magnoliopsida > Lamiales > Oleaceae > Jasminum > Jasminum sambac. The sequence goes on from CP073648.1 coordinate 35,071,874, forward strand.
TTTTAAAAAATGAATGGAAAAGGTAACGCTCAATTAAAAAAATTAAAAATAAAAAACTCACAAGAGATGACGATCAACAAGAGTTAGGGGCAATCACTTTCTAATGTTGGCATTTATCTAAGGAGGCCCTTATTCAGCCATGGAAAATTGTATATTGTTGTCTCCAAAGTTACGAACAGTAGCGGATTAAAGAATTTGATTTGCGGCAAGGATAGTCAATAAAAAAACTCAACAATGAATGTAGTGTTTAAAGAAGTTTTTCAAAATTTAAAGTTAATTTTTTATTTATAATATTTATTTAGTTTATATGCATAGCACCACATCATCCAACAAACCATTATCACTGATTTAAATGTACTTCCATTTAATACATGCTATATTGTAACTGTTTTATTTCGTTTGTAATGCAATATTGTTCAACTATATTTTTATATCTAATGTGAGACACATCTTAAATATTTTACATTAATTATCCAATAATATATCTTTATCTTTATCATTACAATTGTATTTGCATTTATTACATTTTACTTAAAAAGATTTACTTTTTGTATCTATAAGACATGTTCTTTAAAGTTTTTTCATCCAGTGCAATGTACAGGTTAGATACTAGTTGATTGTATATGATCCACACTGCGCTATGTTGTCAGAAGAGAAGTTCGTGTTGCGATAAAATCCCACACCGCAAGTGTACGGGTCGCATAAGTAATAAAGAAGACTTTTAGAGTCCAGGTATCGTACCCACGAGGACTGTGTATTTCACGTTTAATTAAACTAGCCTTAACAGAAGCGAGTGGAGGTAATTGGATTGTGAGAAACTAGAATTCATAAAATTAAAGTGCAAAATTAATAAAGAACTAGGAATTAATAAATGCAAGAGTAATTGTGGTTTTAAAATTCAAGATTTGGAACTAACGCTAAGGTTTTGAATCCACTTGTTAATTAGTTCTCACCCAGACCCCAGTTATTGATTTGATAACACAAATTAGTTTTGATAATAATTTCCAAAAAATATTGGAAAATCTTTCTCAAGTAAATTCCAACCTATTTCTACGCAGTATTAACTATATCTGTATGATAACAACAATGCAAAAACACATTAAATTTTAGGAAATAAAATATCGCACAAAGCATAAAGGTATTCTGATACGACCCCAAGGTCGAGAACCCCTAGACTGGATCTGGTATGATCGAGGACAACCCGAAACTCTCCGGCGAGGAGGAGGATCCCTCGACTCGACTCGACTGCGCCTTCAAATCACGGGGGTGAACGCCACGAAGGTTGATCACGCCTTCGATAAGTTCGGGGGTTCCTTAGACGAGATGGCAACGGAGGAGCACGGCTACAACTCAACAAATTGCAATCAAGATCAAGGAAATAAAGGTGGGGAGCAAGGCTACAACCTAAGGAGGAGCAAAGGCTACACTCAAAGCTAAAGAGCTTCTTTGAACAAAAGTTATACTTACAAATGGCCTAAATTCGTTCATATACCTCTAAGACTAAGAAATAATAGTAAAATAATGAAATATCTAAAAAGTAGACACAAAAAGCTAAAGTCGGTCAAAAGTTACGTAGTAATTCTTGGATTCTGGTAGTAAATCCGATCTGACGTATGAAGGAAAAATACGGTAGTATAAAACCTTACCTTCAAATTGGCCAAAGCGGATCTTCATGATACGGTAGTATGACCAATCGTTACGGCCGTATATCCTGTATTACGGCCGTATATTCTTAAGTTACGGCTGTAATTTGCTCTCTGAAGATTTCTGCCCAAAGCGTCCCGGGGTTACGTGCGTGGCGGGAGTTCTGGCCGTAAAGGTCGGGTTACGGCCGTATGAACAAAAGGTTACGGCCGTAATTTTGCTTCTGCAGATTCTTCAGCTTGTTTTCCCGAGCTCGACCCCGTTCTCGACTTCTCGTCTTCGTTTCACGTCCCGGGAATGAGTCAAAGTGAGGGTTCTTCCATGCATATCCGGCTTTTCTTGACATCTTCACCTTATATTACTTCCGTTCAAGCTCGTCTTCGTCTCGACCGGCTTTCTCACGCGTGTTGATGATGTCGAGCTAACCCGGATCATATCATATTCTCATCCCCTATCGGACTTTATGGTTTTCAACTTTGGTCTAATCTATCCTAGTCTCTTGATTCATTAGAATAGATCACAAATTAACTCTGAGCATAAGTTTATAAAAAATAAGCCCAATTACTTGAAAACTTAACAACCAAAAATCTGTCTTACATATTGAAGAGGAAAACAAAAGAAATAGAAGAGAGAGCCATAATCGGGTGTAGATCTATCTTGGCCTTGGCTTCAATCATCAATTTCCTACCCCCAAGCTCCAATTCTTGCTCTTGATTTGTGTGTATAGCGTGATGATTTTTCCTCTACTCTTAGCCTCTTTTTACAGGTGTCAAGAGGTCTTCAAAACCCTCCAATTTCGTGTAGAACAATGAACCAAAAATATACCGAAATTATAATTCTAGTCCAATTAGGAATCCACGAGCAAAATTGGACAATTTGGCAGCATTTACTATTTCTGTCATAACTTCTTCATCGGATGTTCGATTGAGGTGATTCAAATTCCTTTGGAAACTAGACGAAAAGATCTACAATTTATTGAGAAATAGAATCGTCCAAATCCCACTTTTATCTAGGTCAAAATTCGTCCTCAATCTTTGGTATATTTACATTTTTATCCCTCAATTTGGAAACTTTCCTTCTTTTGATATCTTTTTCTTCTTTTGATCAATTTTCCTTTATTTTTGCTCAAACTCCTTCTTATTCAAAATTTTCTCCTAAAACACAATAAATACTCAAATTAAGTAGGAATTAAATATAAAAAACATAAATATTACGAGTTCAAAGGCCTTAAATAAGTGCGCAAAACGCACTTATCAAACACCCCCAAACTAGAATCATTGTTCGTCCTCGAACAACTTAATTAAACACAATGGCGAAAACAACATGAAAATGAACTAAATGCCAACCACAAACAAGACTCAGTAGTCAAATTGTGCACCATACGCTTCAGGCAAACAAAAGGAAAAACACTTAAATTTGGACAATAAAACAATCACCAAATGGTTCACCTATCAAAGTGCATGACTGTCGGTATGTGTGTGTACTAGTTGTCACGTAAGTAAAATGCTTATCCAATTATCACCCAAAATTGCTCAAACAAAACCACGCCTTTCCCAAGTGGTAGAAAATCGTCACCTGGCTTGCGAATCACTCCTAATGCTGTTCTCTCAAGTCCCGAGGTATTTCTTCTTGTGGGTTCTAAAGATATATCGTGCATTTTCCACATACGAGATGCTAAGAGAAGTGACTAAATATTAAAAGAATTGTAGTAATCCATCCCCTAAGTCTCCAAATCTTTTGCTTTCAAGTCTTTTCCCAACACTGAAAACCCCTATCAATTTCAACAATTCCCGGATTTTTTTTATTTTCTTTTTCTTTTTTTTTTCATTCATTGTTCTTTTTTTTTCAAAATTTTTTTTCTTAATTATATGCAATGCAGTGCTCCAACAATAACGCTTTCTCAAGGACCCATATAGCGAGCTTTAGGTCGATGACTCCCGAGCTCGCCACTCAAGGTACCAAGTTTGAAAAACCCCTCAGACTTAATCACTCGGGTCAATGAGGCAAGAGAATGAGGCAGATAAAATGAAATGCATGGTTTTTTTTCCTTCTTTTTCTTTTTCTTTGTTTTCTTTGAACCAGGAGAATGATAGCATTGGTTAGTGCCGGTATAGACTCTCTAGCTAAAGTTCCTTCAACTTAAGTAAAAAGACATCTAACAACAATTTCCCCAACATAGAGTTACTAATCCTACCACCCCTAAACTAGGCCTTTTGGCCAGTTTGGACTATAACGTACGGTTGGGGAGGACTGCCTGATTCTAAGCATAGAATGGTTAATTACAGGTCATCCTATGGGAAAACAGCATCCAGGTGATAAATTGACAAGAACAAGAATTAAACGACAGCTATGTGCTCAATAAAACAAGTCATGCAACGATAAATGGTGGGAAAAATTTGATGTTCCATGTCCAACTACTAACACAGATTAGCACATTGTCCTCATTGGCGATGCACAACTTGACTCAAACATTAAAACACAACATGATTTTTTTTTGTAAGAAGAAGAAGAATACTACTGATCAAACAAAAGAATTCTCGGACAACATAGAAAAAGGACTGCACCCCTTCAAAATGATGAGTACATTGCCCCAATGTACACAATCAAGTTCATAAAGAAAAATCAAACTAAATGCAGTAAGAGATAAAGGAGGCAGATAGTCCCCTATTGAGTCTTGTAAGGCAGGTGATGAATGTCTGATCTTGTATGTTCCACTATGCTGAATGTAGATGATTTGCTAGGTTGATTGTGAAGCTTAGAGAGGAAAAACTCATAAATGAATAACAAAAAATGAAAGAAAACAAAAGAAAAAGAATACGGGATGGGTTGCCTCCCACCAAGCGCTCTATTTAGAGTCTAAAGCTCGACTTTGGCACAGTTGATCCTGATGGTGTTGAAAGGTAGGCTGCCGAGATTTCTTTTGGAAAATCCCCGCCCCAATATGGATTTAACCGCTGTCCATTTACCTTAAAAGTGCCCTTACTCTCGTGATGTACCACTACAGCTCCATTTGGGAAAACTACTGTCACCGTGAAGGGTCCCAACCACCTGGAACGAAGTTTGCCTGGAAAAAGCTTGAGTCTAGAATTGAATAGGAGAACTTGTTTCCCCACCACAAACTTTTTCAACTGGATATCTTGGGTCATGCCACTTTTGGTCTTCTCTTTATACAACTTAGCATTCTCATAGGCATCCAAAAGAAATTCATCCAGTTCATTCAGTTGAAGGAGTCTTCTTTCACCGGTAGCTTTCAAATCAAAGTTCATCTTCTTCAATGCCCAATATGCTTTGTGCTCCAACTCCACAGGCAAATGGCACGCCTTCCCAAATACCAAGCGATATGGTGACATGCGTATAGGGGTCTTAAATGCTGTCATGTACGCCCATAGTGCATCATCCAACTTTTTCGACCAATCTTTTCGAGAATTGCTCACTATCACCTCAAGAATCCGCTTCAACTCTCGATTGGATATTTCCACCTGCCCGCTTGTTTGAGGATGATATGGGGTAGCAATACGATGGCGAACACCGTACTGAGCCAAAAGAGATTTGAACTGCTTATTGCAAAAATGCTTACCCCCATCACTTATAATAGCACGCGGGGTACCATATGTGGTGAAAATATGCTTTTTAGGAAATTCTACGACCACACGGCCATCGTTGGTGGGTAGGGCAACTGCTTCCACCCATTTTGAGATGTAGTCCATTGCCACCAAGATGTACTGATTTGAAAATGAAGCGGGGAATAGACACATGAAATCGATTCCCCAAACATCTAAAAGCTCAACTTCAAGAATGCTCTTAAGTGGTATTTCATCCCTTCTTGAGATATTTCCTATTCGCTGGCATCGATTACACGCCTTCACAAACTGATAAGCGTCTCGAAAAAGAGTGGGCCAATAAAAACCTGATTGTAGGACCTTAGTTGCGGTTTTAGAAGGGCCAAAATGCCCTCCATATATAGATGAGTGGCAGGACTCGAGAATATGTGGGATTTCTTCCTCTTGTATACACCGGCGAATGAGTTGATCAGGTCCACATCAATACAAAATTGGATCCTCCCAAAAGTAATGCTTTAATTCAGCAAAGAATTTCTTCTTTTGATGACTTGAAAACTCCGGTGGTAGAATTGATCCAGCCAAATAATTAACATAGCCAGCATACCACGGTGTGGAATCAATAGCGAAAATTTGCTCATCTAGAAAAAACTCATTAATCCCTACTTCCTCATCTTCCTTCCGCTGCTCAAGTCGAGATAAGTGGTTAGCAACCACATTTGCACTCCCTTTCTTATCTCTGATCTCCAAATCAAACTCTTGAAGTAGAAGCACCCATCTGATCAACCTAGGCTTTGTATACTTCTTCTCCATTAAATACTTCAACACAGCGTGGTCAGTGTATACAATCACCTTCGATCCAATGAGATAGGATCGAAATTTGTCAAATGCAAAGACAGTAGCCAGGAGCTCCTTCGCTGTTGTTGCGTAATTTAACTAAGCATCTATTAGAGTTTTGCTAGCGTAATATATGACGTGAAAGATTCAAATGGAAAACTCCAATCTGGAGCTACAATTACTAGCGCTGAACTCAATTTCTCTTTTAAAGCATCGAAAGCTAGTCAGCACTCCTCCGAGAAAATGAATGGAACATCTTTGACTAAAAGATTGCACAACGGTTTGGTGATATTAGAGAAATCCTTGATAAAACGCTGATAGAAGCCTGCGTGACCTAGAAAACTGCGAACCCCTTTTACTGAAATGGGAGGTGGTAATTTCTCAATCACCTGAATATTGGCCTTATCCACCTCAATACCATCAGCCGAGATTCGGTGGCCTAATACAATACCCTCTTGCACCATGAAATGGCACTTCTCCCAATTGAGCACCAAATTCGTTTCTTGGCATCGCTGTAGAACGAGCTCTAAATGTTTTAAACATTCACAAAGGAGGATCTGAATACAGAGAAGTAATCCATGAAAATCTCAATGAATTTCTCAACTATATCAGAGAAAATAGCCATCATACAACGTTGAAATGTGGTAGGAGCATTGCAAAGGCCAAATGGCATCCTACGGTAGGCAAATGTACCATATGGACAAGTAAAAGTGGTCTTCTCTTGATCCTCAGGGGGCGATAGGTATTTGATTATAGTCAGAGTAATCGTCAAAAAAGCAATAGTGTGAATACTTGGCTAGTCTTTCTAACATCTGGTCAATGAAGGGCAATGTAAAGTGATCCTTTCTAGTAGCTGCGTTGAGTTTGCGGTAGTTAATGGAAACTCTCCACCCCGTGGCTGTTCGAATTGGGATCAACTCATTATTCTCATTCTGCTCCACTGTAATGCTCCATTTCTTCGGCACAACTTGAACTGGGCTCACCTAGTGCTGTTTGAGATCGGATAGATGATCTCTGCATAAAAAAGCTTCAACACTTCTTTTCTTACCACCTCCTTCATATTGGGGTTCAAGCGGCGTTGACCATCAACTGTAGGTTTGTAGTTTTCCTCCATTAAGATCTTATGCATACAAATTGTGGGACTGATTCCTTTAATGTCTGTTATAGTCCATCCGATGGTTGCTTTCTGCTCTCTAAGTACTCGTAATAACTTTTCTTCCTGAAGCTTACTTAAAGAGGTAGAAATGATAACATGTAGCATAGATGAATCCCCAAGATATGTATGCCGTAGGTGTGAAGGTAATGCTCGAGTTAAAGTGTAGGCGGCTGTTCTATAGATGGTGGTTGGGGTGGAGGTCCAACTCCTAGTCTCTCGCAACGAAATCGATGTTTATATTCCTGTGCTTCTAAGTACTTCTTGGATTCTTAAATTTCTTCACGCCTGAGGGAGTTTATAGAATTGGAATGGACAAGAGATGCCTCCAAGGGATCAATAGGAAATCTAGCTAAAATTTGGCACTGACAGCCTGATCAACCTCATCCACCATAAAACACGAATCTGACTGAGTTGGATACTTAATAGCCCTGAACACATTGAAGGTGATGTGCTCATCATTTACCCAGAGACGAAGCTGTCCTTTGGCCACAACAATAATTGCTCCTCCAGTTGCTAGGAATGGTCGACCCAACATAAGTGGCATATTCCTATCTTCCTCCATGTCTAGTATAACAAAATCCGCGGGGAAAATGAACTTCTCCACTCATGAAAATATCCTTAATAATTCCTTTTGGGTGCTTAATGGAGCGATCTGCAAGCTGTAAAGAGACTGAAGTTGGTTTTGGTTCTCCCAAACCTAGTTTTCTGCAAACAGAGAATGATATTAAATTAATACTTTCACCTAAATGGCAAAGAGCTTTATCAAAATATGAATCTCCAATAGTGCAAGGTATAGTAAAACTCCCTGGATCTTTTAGTTTGGGTGGGAGCTTGTTCTAGAGGATAGCATTGCATTCTTCTGTTAGCATCACCGTCTCATTTTCTTCAAGGTTTCTCTTGTTTGTCGAAATTTCCTTCACAAACTTTGCATAGCTAGGCATTTGAGCTAAGGCCTCTACAAATGGGATGTTGATATGCAGTTTTTGGAAAACTTCAAGAAAACGGGCAAACTGCTTATCCAGCTTATGCTTTTGAAGCCTTTGTGGGAACGGTATAGGAGGTACATAGGGTTTCATTGGCACCGTTATCTTTTCTAATGATTTTCCCACATTTTCTTCGACTTGTGACTCAACTGGTACCCTTTGTTCCTCTTCTGACTCTATTTCCTCAATCACCGCTTTTTCTTTTTCTTTTAAAGGCCTTTTTACATGAATCTTGGGAAGCTGCACCCCACTCCTAGTAGTGATAGCTTGTACTTGTTCTCTTGGGTTCACCTCTGTATTGCTAGGTAAGGTGCCTTGTGGCCGGCCCGAGATAGTGCTAGCCAGTTGCCTAACTTGTGTTTTAAGATTACGAATAGAAGCTTGCTGATTTTGGAGAGCGATATTGATTTTCTTCATAAATTGATCAGTGCGATCCATGTATTTCTCAGTTCTCTCCATAAATCGACCCAAAGCCTCTTCAATTGAGTTCTTCTTTTCCGGTTGCTGGTAGTGCGGTCCTTGGAATCCTCCATTGTTCTGATTATCTCTCCAGCCAAAATTTGGGTGATTACGCCAACCTTGGTTATAAGTGTTGGAAAATGGGTTGTTGGGTTGCCGTTGACCTCCTTGAACATAGTCAACTTGAGCAGTGCGGTGAGCGATAATAGGGCACTCATTAGTGCTATGGTTGGTTCCACACTCCTCGCAAGTGGGCTGCGGAGGTGCTTTTGAGCTGCCTATCTTCACAATATTCTCCACCTTGTGAGCCAATACATCAATTTTTGCTGTTAGGGCAGTGTAGTGGTGTCAAGATGGGCGGGCCGGTCGAACCTGGACCGGCCCACTCGCTTTTGACCCGGCCCGCGGGTCATTATATTTGGACCCGGGTCGGGCCGGGTCCAACGTGACGGGCCAGCAGTTAACCACTGGCCCATCACATATAAAAATTATAATAATTATATAATATTATAATGTGATTATTAAAAAAATAATAATAATAAATATTATAATGTGAGGGGACATATTGTTCCCTCACAATTTCAACTTTCAGCTGTAGCTTTGCAGCATAAAAACAGGCTTCAAAGCTGCAGCAATTGACTTGATGGGACAATACGTCCCCTCAACTAAATTTCTTTTTTCTTATTATTATATTATTATAATATTAAAATAAAAAATTAAATATTAAAAATTTTATCAACTGTATATATTTTTAGTGGGTGTTAATGTATGTGTATTTATAAGTTTTGATGTGAAATAGGAGAGAGAATAAGTGGGATTGAGTGGTGGAGATTTGTAACGACCTGTCTTTTCTTACCCGAACGAAACACATTTCACCTATACTTTCAAAAGCGGAAGCATTTATATACATATCAAAACATATTTTGTTCGTTCACTTAAACTAGTACAATATAAACAAACAAAACGCGGCCGCAGGATGTTTAGGTTTCCCCCTTCTTCCTTACATCCCACATTACGCTCGGGAGGATCCTCCACCACCGCCTGCACATAAAACATCAATATACAACATAATGAGCCACGGGGACTCAGTAGGCGATAGATGCAAATGCTAATGCATGTCATGTTTATGCTTTGGGCCCGGTTATAGATCCTGTGCTTACAAGGCGCCGTAACATCATTGGCCGTCCCGCAAAGGCTCTTTTACGCTTTGCGGCGCCGTCGTAATGGCCGTCCCCCAAAGGTTCTTTTACGCTTTGGGGCGTGGGTGTCCGTCGTCTAAAGGTTCTTTTACGCTTTAAACCACCCGTAACATCATACATATTGTAAGCACACAATCTACAACCCATATATGCATGATCATACTTTCATGTTACACATACTTCACCCTCTTACCATTTAGCTCATATGCTCTTCATCATATCATAGCTCATCTTGCATCTACCATGGTAACATAGCATCATATACATAATATCATCTAGCAACATAACATAGTATAGCAAACCCTACCATAACATAACCTATCTCTTCACCTAACATAGCATACCATAACTTTTTCCACATAGTTTCATATCATAACATTAGCTAACATATAGCATGTAGGATAACACATATATTTACTCATCTACTACCTACCTCAAAAGGCAAGAAAGCAAGCTAATGACTTGGTTGGATACTTCTTCTTCTCCCTTTCCTTCCTTCTTCCCTTCCTCTTGTAGAATCTAAGGTGGCAACTAGAAGTGATTAAATGATCCACAAGCCACAACTCCTATAAAATCCTTAAAATCACCTTGGAGAGTGTTCTCTAGAGTTTTGGGGAGGTTGGGGTCAAATATGAGGGTAAATGGCCGAGCAAACGTGTATAAACCCTATCCAACAGTTTCTGCCGACTTACATTTACGGCCGTAAATTTCCATGTTACGGCCGTAACTCCCAAATTTACGGCCGTAACCCATAATCTTATTACGGCCGTATCATCCCATCATACGGCCGTAATAAACTCTCTGTAAATCCCACTTCTTGCCCTGCTTTGACCTTACGGCCGTATATTTTATACCTTACGGCCGTAACCTCGAACATACGGCCGTATCTACGAACCATACGACCGTAATTTGCTCTCTGAAACTTTTGGACATTTTCCACTGTTCACAATTTACGGCCGTAACTATTATACCTTACGGCCGTAACCATACCTTCTGGCCAGAACACTGACTCTTACGGCCGTAATCTTGCTCGCAAATTTTCCCATTTCCTCATTTCGAAGGCCGTTTCGCATTCTGGGGCATATTCTACACTTTAAATCAGATTGTGAACATAACATATACACGTATATCTTGCCGAAACATCAATACATCATTTCATATCATATACGGTACATATACGTATTCATATACGTTTCCGGGACGAATTCGGGCGGGTCATTACATCCTTCCCCCCTTAAATAAATTTCGTCCTCGAAATTGGATGTACTTACTTCTCAATTGTCCTACCCCACCAATATCATGTTATACATGCATCCGATTACATTCCAATGCCATATATAAAAGTAGGGAAGAGACGAAAACAATACCTGAAATGTCATCTACGGCCTCGGAGTGAGTAAGAGCAAACACTTGTCCAGTAAGTTGAGGTTTCGACGTTTGGTTCTCTCGTTCCGGACAATGATAACTCATATGCCCTTCTTTCCCGCAAGCATAACATCGGCCCGTGCCGTAATAACATCGGCCCTCATGCTTCTTCCCACAAGTCGGACATGTAGGAAAAGATAAAGGACCCGTCCCTCTCTTTGGTGAAGGTTGGGACGAAGATTCATTACCTAGCGGTCGCTTGTTACTCCCTCCTTGGTCTTTTCATACACATTCCTTTCTATTGCTCAATGAAGAACTACGTGATTGGAATGTCCGTCTTTGAGCGGTTGTGCACGTTGAACCGATTTATCGACTACGCGACTAGCTTGGGCAATCCTTGCTTCGCACGCTCGCCAACACGCCCGTTCTATCACCTCAGTATAACTTGTAGTGGCCGTACTCGTTAACTGAACATCCCTAGCTAGTATGGGCTTTAACCCTACAATAAACCGTGCAACTTTTCTAGCGGGAGTATCAACCATGTGCACCGCAAACCGAGCAAGCTCATCAATTTCTTCTCGTACTCATGCAATCGATCTATCACCTTGTTGCAACCGAATAAACTCATCTAATTTCTCATTCAATACGTCGGAAAAATACTTCGCTCAAACCTTGTACGGAAATCGCCCATGCTATTTCATTTGCTTCACCGCCTTCTTCAGATAGTATCCCACCAAAACCCCGCAGAACCTCGAAGCATAAAGGTAGCGCAGTTTACCTTTTCAGACTCAAGAATGTGAGCATATTCAAACATCCGTTCTACTGTCTGCACCCAATTTTCAGCTTCAATCGGATCTTTAGCATCCTCAAATATAGGGGGTTTCAATCGGCGAAAACGTTCGGTGGCTTGCTCCTTATCCCTTTCTTCACTTGTTTTCTCAACTCCCGGAGCACCTACAGAATTACTTCCACCTCCGTTGTTGTTCACATTTCGTTCACTCATCACTTGTTGTATTACCTGTGCCTGTTGCTGTAGCTGTACGGATTGCTGTTCCACTAATCGTGTCAATCGTTCAATAACTGCGGCTTGGTCGTCAGCCATCTAATATCATATGAAACACAACCATAAACGCATGCGGTAACCCATGTTCCCACCATCACATATCTACCTCACATCCTCAAGCATACACCACACATACTCATGCACCACAAAACGTCTAACCGAATCATATCATGCATAACATAACTTAATACTATACCTACATATCATGTCATGAGAATATGAGAACATACACATTTCATAGTGGGGTGGCGGAGAGAATCCTTGGATGTAGAGGAATAAGGAGAAAACCTTGCTAAGATACCACCTGTAACGACCCGTCTTTTCTTACCCGAACGAAACACATTTCACCTATACTTTCAAAAGCGGAAGCATATATATACATATCAAAACATATTTTGTTCGTTCACTTAAACTAGTATAATATAAACAAACAAAACGCGGCCGCAGGATGTTTAGGTTTCCCCCTTCTTCCTTACATCCCACATTACGCTCGGGAGGATCCTCCACCACCGCCTGCACATAAAACATCAATATACAACATAATGAGCCACGGGGACTCAGTAGGCGATAGATGCAAATGCTAATGCATGTCATGTTTATGCTTTGGGCCCGGTTATAGATCCTGTGCTTACAAGGCGCCGTAACATCATTGGCCGTCCCGCAAAGGTTCTTTTACGCTTTGCGGCGCCGTCGTAATGGCCGTCCCTCAAAGGTTCTTTTACGCTTTGGGGCGCCGTGGGCCGTCGTCTAAAGGTTCTTTTACGCTTTAAACCACCCGTAACATCATACATATTGTAAATACACAATCTACAACCCATATATGCATGATCATACTTTCATGTTACACATACTTCACCCTCTTACCATTTAGCTCATATGCTCTTCATCATATCATAGCTCATCTTGCATCTACCATGGTAACATAGCATCATATACATAATATCATCTAGCAACATAACATAGTATAGCAAACCCTATCATAACATAACCTATCTCTTCACCTAACATAGCATACCATAACTTCTTCCACATAGTTTCATATCATAACATTAGCTAACATATAGCATGTAGGATAACACATATATTTACTCATCTACTACCTACCTCAAAAGGCAAGAAAGCAAGCTAATGACTTGGTTGGATACTTCTTCTTCTCCCTTTCCTTCCTTCTTCCCTTCCTCTTATAGAATCTAAGGTGGCAACTAGAAGTGATTAAATGATCCACAAGCCACAACTCCTATAAAATCCTTAAAATCACCTTGGAGAGTGTTCTCTAGAGTTTTGGGGAGGTTGGGGTCAAATATGAGGGTAAATGGCCGAGCAAACGTGTATAAACCCTATCCAACAGTTTCTGCCGACTTACATTTACGGCCGTAAATTTCCATGTTACGGCCGTAACTCCCAAATTTACGGCCGTAACCCATAATCTTACGGCCGTAACTTGCTTCATACGGCCGTATCATCCCATCATACGGCCGTAATAAACTCTCTGTAAATCCCACTTCTTGCCCTGCTTTGACCTTACGGCCGTATATTTTATACCTTACGGCCGTAACCTCGAACATACGGCCGTATCTACGAACCATACGACCGTAATTTGCTCTCTGAAACTTTTGGACATTTTCCACTGTTCACAATTTACGGCCGTAACTATTATACCTTACGGCCGTAACCATACCTTTACGGCCGTAACACCTGACCCTTACGGCCGTAATTCCGGTTCTGCAGAATTTTCCCATTTCCTCATTTCGAAGGCCGTTTCGCATTCCGGGGCATATTCTACACTTTAAATCAGATTGTGAACATAACATATACACGTATATCTTGCCGAAACATCAATACATCATTTCATATCATATATGGTACATATACGGAATCATATACGTATTCATATACGTTTCCGGGACGAATTCGGGCGGGTCATTACAAGATTTGTGTAGTACTGTGGATCCCAGAAAATATGTGGATATAATTGGTTTGACTTTAGATAAGAATGAGTTAAAATGTGTAAAAATTTGTTAAAAATTGTAGAATAACGGGGGCTAAGTTTTGTACTTAGATAGAAAGTATACATACATTCGTGCACTTGTGTGAATATAATCAATCTTGTGTTATTGATGTAAAAAAAAAATTAATTTATATGAGTTGGCCCGTACGGGTTGGCCCATATGGGCCAACGGGCGGGCCGGGCCACACTAAAAAAAATACGGGCCGGTCCAACCCGGCCCGTCAACCCATATGAGCGGGCCTATGAAGCAAGCGTGCTGATCACGGGCCAATATTTAGCGAGTTGACCCGGCCCGGCCTACCCGGATTGACACTACTAGGGCAGTGAAATTATCAACTTCATAAACTCCAGATATGCTCTGCTTTGATTTCTTCTATCGGACGCCCACATCGCTGTACTGTTTGCAATCCTTTCGAATAGCTCAAGTGCTTCAGCGATTGTCTTGGTGCGGAGTGATCCATTTGACAACGAATCGACCAAACTTTTACACGAAGGAAGTAACCCCGCAGAAAAGTACTGTACTTGCTATCCATTGCTGATCCCATGATGTGGGCGCTTCCTTAGCAAGCCCTTAAATCTCTGCCATGCTTAATCAATGATTCCGAGGCATGCTGCTGAAAAATAGATATATCGTGCTTCAACTTGGCAATCTTGACCGGAGGAAAGAACTTGGTACAGAATTTTGGAGCTAGGTCATTCCATGTGGTGATGCTTTCGATAGGTTGAGAATCAAGCCATTCGAGAGCCTTATCGCGCAAAGTATGAGGGAACAACCTTAGTCTAATTGCATCATCTAAGATGCCCTGATATTTGAAGTGTTCGCACATCTCTAAGAAATGAGAGACACGTGTATGAGGGTTCTCATCTGCCAACCCATAAAATTGGTGCCCATTTTGGAAGAGGTGGATCACGTCTGTCTTTAGCTGAAAGTTGTTCTGCCCAAATGGAGGGTACACAATACTAGATTGTCTTTGGATGATTTGTGGCATCATGAAATCACCAACTAGCATGCTGTCTTCATCCACAGCCTCTTCTGCCCGGGCCCCACCATTGTTGATACGTGGAATTTCATCATTGGCTGCCATTGCTTTCTTTTTTGTGATTTTTGTGTTTTTCCGTTTCTCTAGCCTCTCTACGTCTTTGACGAAAGGTATGCTCGATCTCTGGATCAAGTTCGAGAGGTTGACCAAGCCTCGTGCTTCGCATAAACCTAAGAGAGAATAAGGGAAACTGTGAATGAAAAATATAATAAAACTAAATAAAAACAAAAAAAGTTCGAATTAGTGCTAAGTAGATTAAAGGATAAAATAAATACAGTCCCCGGCAACGACGCCAAAACCTTGTTGCGATAAAATCCCACACCGCAAGTGTATGGGTTGCATAAGTAATAAAGAGGACTTTTAGAGTCCATGTATCGTACCCACTAGGATTGTGTATTTCACGTTTAATTAAACTAGCCTTAACCGAAGCGAGTGGAGGTAATTTGATTGTGAGAAACTAGAATTCATAAAATTAAAGTGCAAAATTAATAAAGAACTAGGAATTAATAATTGCAAGAGTGATTGTGGTTTTAAAATTCAAGATTTGGAACTAACGCTAAGGTTTTGAATCCACTTATTAATTAGTTCTCACCCAGATTATTGATTTGATAACACAAATTGATTTTAATGATAATTTCACAAAAATATTGGAAAATCTTTCTCAAGTAAATTCCAACCTATTCCTACGTAGTGTTAACTATATCTCTATGATAACAACAATGCAAAAACACATTAAATTTCAGGAAATAAAATATCACAGAAAGCATGGAGGTATTCTCATCCCCTATCAAACTTTATGGTTTTCAACTTTAGTCTAATCTATCCTAGTCTCTCGATTCATTACAATAGATCACAAATTAACTCTACGCATAAGTTAATAAAAAATAAGCCCAATTACTTGAAAACTCAATAACTAAAAATCTGTCTTTGCATTAAATAAAAGAACATCAAATCAAAACCCAGGTTCAAACAAATTGACAAAGCTTCATCTCAATCTTAACGTTAAATTAGATCTAGCCTAACATATTGAAGAGAAAAACAAAACAAATAGAAGAGAGAGCCATAACCGGGTGTAGATCTATCTTGGCCGTGGCTTCAATCATCAATTTCCTCTCCCCAAGCTCCAATTCTTGCTCTTGATTTGTGTGTATAGCGTGATGATTTTTCCTCTACTCTTAGCCTCTTTTTATAGGTGTCAAGAAGTCCTCAAAACCCTCCAATTTCGTGTAGAACAAGGTGCCAAAAATATACCGAAATTATAATTCTAGTCCAATTAAGAATCCACGCGCAAAACTGGACAGCCTGGCAGCATTTACTATTTCGGTCATAACTTCTTCATCCGATGTCCGATTGAGGTGATTCAAAGTCCTGTGGAAACTAGATGAAAAGATCTACAATTTATTCGTAAATATAAATGTCCAAATCCCACTGTTATCTAGGTCAAAATTCGTCCTCAATCTTTGGTATATTTACATTTTCGTCCCTGAATTTGGAAACTTTCCTTCTTTTGATATCTCTTTCTTTCTTTTGATCAACTTTCCTTTATTTTTGCTCAAACTCCTTCTTATTCAAAATTTTCTATTAAAACACAATGAATACTCAAACTAAGTAGGAATTAAATATAAAAACATAAATGTTTACGAGTTCAAAGGCCTTAAATAAGTGTGCACGCACTTATCAGTTCGCAATTGCATACTGCTCATTTGAAAGTGTCATTCCTGCAATGATTCTCCATTATGGTATTGACAAGGTCAATGCCGATTACAACTATGTGTGCAAAGTCATAGAGGACCAGGTGCTATCCCTTATTAGGCTACCCTTAGGTGTTGTTCCACAAGCTCGTACTAGGTACTTTGTAATACTTTGACGTTCAAGTTGTTGCGCACATATATGCATTCCTAACATGTTTCCCATCGAACGTAGGCTTGGAACGGGTGTTTTTGAATTCAAGATTGCCGAAAGTTTATTGCTAGATGTCCCTTTGGAGCTTGTGATGGAGATGGCAATGGACAAGTATCGTCACAAGCTCGTGTATGACTTGTAGAAGAAGAACGTAACATATGTGGTTTGAGATTGTTGAATATGTTGGCATTGGAAATACTTTTCTTTTGGAAGACTTGTGACGGTTTGATGGGTTTAATCATGTCCATGTCATTACAGAACATTACTTGGTGGTTGTTCCATACTATGTTTGAATGTTGATCATTTAATACGGATGTGATAGGATGTTAACTGCTTCATACTAGATCCAATTTAAATGGGATTGCTTTGTCTTTATTTCTTATTAGCTTTTCCGCATCGTAGTATTGTTGCTTCCCATAACATGTAATAGTTGTTTTTCGAAATATAAAATAATAATTGCACAAAAACAACTTTCCTACCAGTAGCGATCATCTGTATAAATATATAGTGTTGACCATAATTGGCTGTTTTGATAATATAAAACACACAGACGTGCGAGTGCAAATTCTTTTTGTTGGAAATTTATTTCCAATAATAATTTATGAGCAGCATATTAATATTAATTATATCAGTTGTTCAATTTAAATAGGCTAAATTAAGTGGTCTAATTAAGAGCAGCCTATAGACTACAAAATTCGATGTGGGTCGAATAAGTAGAGACCAATACGGGTCTAGTTGAGTCTTTATGGGAGACTCCAATTTGTCCCTATATATAGACATCTATGGTCATGGTCCCCAATATACCAAATCGCATGCAGTTTCTATTCTCCCCATGTAGAAAGAAACGTCAGGTCCCATATTCGGAATAAGGAGATTTGGTTGAGGAAGGCCATTGCACCGCTATCTAATTTTGTTTTGCAGTCGTTCTAATTAGGATTTCTGCATCAAGTTTGACGATTGCCATTACAGATTCAGTTATGTTTTACAATTAATAATCTCGATAATTTGATACGATGATGATCTTGGGTGATTTAATTACGTGTCCAATCAAATATTAAAGATTATTCTAACAAGTGGTATCAGAGTGGTCATCGTGGTTGGATGATTGGGTATTAAATTTGATAATTAAAGTTTTTTACCTTTCGTGATTAATGCGTACGTGTAAATACATGTATTAGGTCCACGTTGTGTATTTATGATTTTGCCTTCATGAATATGCAACCCGTATTGAACTATGTGCCAAATTGCCAATTCTTGAATTGTGATCTGGGGTTCTGGGTTTGCTGTATTTATATATATATATATATATATATATATATATATATCACGTTTCCCTTGCGGTATTGACTTTTGGATATAATGGCTTGGAATTGATTTTAATTGTACACATATATGCAATGTCTACATACATAATGCACGTATATTCGGTTCAATCGAATCTGTCTCTGTTCATATATATAAAGTGTTTGGATCTGAATCTCGGTTTATGTGCACCGCCGATAATGTCAATACTTGAATTTGGTTATCTAAAGATATGCGCGAAGATGTGTGTGTATGTAAGCATAAAACTCCATGTCTTCACGTTTTTTATTCTTGATTGTTGTTGTGCTGGATTCTGGTTTAAGTAATAAAAAAATAAGTAAAAAAAATGGAAGGGCCCTTGAGTTTTTCAGCGCCGATAGGCACTTGTCTAGCAGGAGGTTGCTACCCCGTCGGATTTCCAGCTGGCAGTGGTGGCTAGGGTTACAAACCCGGGCTGTAATGTTATTTTTGTGGAAGGGGCTCGTTTTGGAAATTTGATGACTCCGAGGACCCATATTGCAATTTTTGGAATATTTTCTTATTTGCATCTGAGGTCCCTCTACAGTTTTTTGCTATTAAAACTAAGGACATCTTTCGAGTTTTATCAAATTCGGTCCATTTATTTTTGGATTTTTCTGAAATTAAGGCCTTAAAGCATTAAAGTTTCATATTTAAGCCCCTAAAGTTTGAGATTTTGAAATCTCAAATCATTAAAGGTTTCAAAATTAATTCTTGATCTTATAAAGTCATGGATTTTAATTCTTAATTTTTAAAGAATTGAGTTTTAAAGAAATTCTTAAAGTTTTTAAAATCAAGAATTAGATTCTTCGAGTTTTTTTTTTGAAATTTTCGAAAACTTTTGGCTATTAAAGTTTTGAGAATTGAATCTGAGTTCGTATAGTTTTTTTTCACGAGATTTTAATCACAAATTTTGTGATTTTAAATTGAAAGTCCTTCAAAGGTTTTGGAATCCTCTATTTTTATCTAAAGTTTTGGATTGAAGATTTCATTCTTAAAGGTTAAGTTCTTAAATTTGGGTCTCGTAAAATTCTTGAAATTTGAAATTGGACCAATAAAGTTTAAAATGGCCTCTAAAGTTTAAATTCTCGGGTTTAACCCTCCACAAGTTTTGGTTTTGAGATTTGACGCATAAGGTTTTGGATATCAAATCTCAACCTATAAATTATAAGATTCAAATATCGGCCCCAAAATCTTGAATCTTGAAATTTAGTCCCATAATATTTTACAATCCTTCAATTATATTTGTCTTATATCTCAAAATAAATTAATTGAAGCGACACGTTGCCAAAGTAACCTCTATTGTGGATTTATTTGTTTTGAGATATTAAGATGTGTGTGTCTATTATTTATACAAATAGTGATCGGCCCAAAGGAAGATTAGTATTTGGCTAAATGACAGATACACCTGCGGCAATAAGTATGTGATAATTATCAACCCCAGTTTTTGTCAATTCATTGAATTAATTGATGAAATTTCGAAATGAATGGACCGAAATGACATATTACAAAAGCGACATATGTCATATAGACTTGTTTATTTTGGAATATTAAGATGCACGTAAACGTTGTTTATGCGAGCAATGATCAGCCCAAAGGAAGATTATTGTTAGGCCAAATAACAGATATACTGAGGTTGGGTTGATTCTTCAATTATCATGTGGACAATAAGTCGGCTCAAAGGAAGGCTTATTGTTTGACTGGCTTTATTGTCAATACTTAATTACTGCACGGAGAGTACCACTTACAGTTGATTCCTCCGCCCAAAGATGAGGAATTAATGTTGTGCTAGGTATTCTGTAATGGGGTCACTATTATCATCTATCATGTTTATATTGTAACATGGTTATTCCATTATGAGCTTATAATTTACCATGTTCTCATTCAATATGCATCATGATCTGCGAATTAAAAATATGATTTATGTAGTTAACGACACAAATCTAAAGAATTAAATAATCTTGGGGCACTATGTTTGAAGAGTGAATTAAGGTTTCCTTTAAAATATCGAATAGCATTTTGCTTAAATGCGAAATGGCTATAAGTACTTATTTGGTTAATATTGTTTCGATAAGGTATAAAGTAAAATATAAGAGAGTACTTATGAAATTATTTAAACTCGCTTCTAAACTAAAGGCACTAAAGTTATAATTGTCTTTAGACTTGCTCGTGCATCCGGTTTGTATTCTTTATGCACCATACAGTTAATTTAAGTGAGTTACAACACCTTAAAGGATTAATAAACTCTTAATGAGTTTATTTTAGTATGCAGAAGAATATAAAGATCTTGAAGTGGGAATTGGATTAAGGAACCATTGGCAACTGATTTGTGGAGCACTCTTAAAGGCTAAGGGCTTACAAGTTTTGTGAGTCGTTAAAGTCTGCCCTCTTTTGAATGGGAAGTCCAGATTTTCTTGGGGATGTCGAGTTTGGAGGGGAGATAATGTTATATATTGTCTTTGAAGGGGAATTTGTCCCTATTCATGTCACTACTCTTGACAATGATTATATACATTGTTCAAGATGCGCATTTGATTTATTAAGACAATATTAAAGCTCCGTACATGAATAAAGACATGGGTCTCAAGAACATATGCCATTAAAGATAAGATAAAATCTATAAAACCAATAACATTAAGATTTCGTTGAATTGCCTAAAGGTTTAGAGCTGATTGGTTGCAAATTAATATTTAATACCAAAAGGCGTTAAAAGGCCAATATTGAGAGATATAAAGCTCATTTTATTGTTAAGGATTTTATTGAGGCACATATCTTAAAGAGTCTTTCTCTTTGGCTTACTGAAAGGTTCTTTAATGATTATAATGGCACTTGTGGGTTGTAGATCGCTTTGAGTTACATCAGCTTGATGGTAAGACTGTGCAACTATTGAACTTTGACATTTGGTGAGTCAAAGACCACAGTTTGCAAACTAAAGAATTCCGTCCACAACCCCAAACAGGTTTCCTATCACTAATATAACACATTTTATCAAATTATTATCTCGTTTGGATGAGAGATAAATTCAACTGACGATTTTGTGAATCTCAAGTTCAGTGAGAGTATATATATCTCTCTAGTATTGTATGTCGATAAAATTTTCTAATAGCAATATTGTTGCAAGAAAATAAGAAAGTTTGAATTAAAATTTCATTGTTATAAAGAGATTCGATATGAAAGATTATAGACTAAGAGATATTTCCAATATTAAGGGAAATAAGTTCAGCCTCAATAATTGCCCCAAGATTGAATTTGAACCATAACGATTACAAATGATTCTTCACGTGTTAGTTTGGAGAGTCTTGTGTATACTCACATATGTAAGCATTTGGATTTGGCTTTCATAGTAAGGATGACAAATATTCGAATGACTCAAGCATGGATTTATCCAATAGAGTTATATAGTATTTGTGGAGAACCTATGATTATGTGCTCACTTATTTAGAGATCTTTTGGTATTCAGAGCAATTAGGTGTCGATTGAGCATAAGGGCGCAAACTTCATATTGTGGATCCACTCACCAAAGATTTACTTACGTAAAGTATTCAGCAAGCACAGTGCTTATAAGGGTGTTGTACTTGGCGTTGTGCTGGTTTAGTGGGAGTTTGCATTTGGTGCCCTTGGGTAATAGACACAATTCTATCGTTACATCTTCTGCAGAGTAAAGTTCATGATTTTGTTGTTAATCTCTGAAATCCAGTCTTTCCAGGTGCAGTTTAGCATTAAGGTTGGAAAGATTTATTATGATGTCATAAAGAATAAAGTTGGACCAGTTGGAAATGGGCATGTGTGAGGTCACATTACATGTAATTTCCATGCTACTTATCCACACTAGATCTATGTCATCAAGTATGCTAGTATGGTGATTGTCATGGTTGGTTCACAGTGATATTGTCATGAAAGCTGCGGTAGTTCCATTGCTAATGTATGAGATGGACTAGATAGTTTAAAGAGTAGTCTAAGATGAATAACATATAGTTGCGCGCCTAAAGATTTTGTTGATATAATTGTTCAAGTGTAATATGCAGTCCAAGTGGGAGATTGTTGGAAATTTATTTCCAATAATAATTTATGGGCAGCATATTAATATTAATTATATCAGTTGTTCAATTTAAATAGGCTAAATTAAGTTGTCTAATTAAGAGAAGCCTATAGACTATAGAATTTGATGTGGCTCGAATAAGTAAAGACCAATACGGGCCTAGTTGAGTATTTATGGGAGACTCCAATTAGTCTCTATATATAGACAGCTATGCTCATGGTCCCCAATATACCAAATCGCATACAGTTTCTACTCTCCCCAATGTGGAAAGAAACATTAGGTCCCATATTCGGAATAATGAGACTTGGTTGAGGAAGGTCATTGCACCACTATCTAATTTTGTTTTGCAGTCGTTCTGATTAGGATTTCCGCATCAAGTATGATGATTGCCACTACAAATCCAGGTATGTTTTACAACTAATAATCTTGATAATTTGATACGGTGATGATCTTGGGTGATTTAATTGCGTGTGTAATTAAATATTAAAGATTATTCTAACACTTTTCGCATGGTCAACTCCATCGTAGCGCATAACGATTGTAGCGGATTAACATATTTACATCATTTTCATGATACAGTGATCATTTGCAATACAAACAATTCCGATTATTTTGTTTAGTTATTGCTATGTTAAACACAATTATAACTTCCAATACTTTATTTTTGCAACTTATCCTTCCAAGGATCAACCTCATACATGTGGAATTTTTTTGTCTACATATCTCACTATCAAGTTATATATTCAAGTTATATATATCCTTGCTATGTTCGTAACATCATTTTTTCCAAATTCAGGTCTCCTTTTTTCATTAACCTATTTTCCACGTCGTATATACATTGTCATAGGTTTCTTGCACGGCATGCACGATTAGTTCCATTGACGGAGCTAAGAAATTATCGATGTGCGGGGTCTGTTATTAAATAACTTTAGGTAGAGCGTAGAGGGAGACATGAGTGTAGAATATATAGACTGGGTTAGGCCCGCATTGTCTTTAAGTTTCAATCTTGTCTAGTATATAACACAAAACTAAGTCATGTGTAAAAGATTAAATTCTCGACAAATAAGTTTTATTTTATATGTGGACAGTCGTACCTTAAAAATTGACAAACCTTGTACTACAATCTTAAATCACCTCAATTTGTTTAATACAAGCTTCCCTCCAATTACTAATCATCTAATAACGGATAAGAAAAAGAATAAGAAATTAGATAACGAAAAAACGGAAAGGCAATAAATACTATGCGTTTAAGAACAACAATTTACACGGACATTGGAATAAGCAAGAATTTATAAGAAATAAATTAGAAAATAATTGTTACATGAAAATGATATCAAAGATTAAATACCATTACAAACGAAAATTCAGGAAAACAAACTCCAAAAAAGAGACATGTAGGTTCAAAAAGAAAATTTGTTGTAATGACACATGAACGTGCTCCCAACTATCCGTTCCCTTTGAATCGCAACGGCTACACCCATACCCTATGTTATAGGTCATAATTTTTGTTCTCTGATAGTTTGCACAATTTCAGAATGGAGGCGCAACATTGCGCGTGGACCAAGCACCAATGACTTGACTGTAGCGACTCAGACTTTTAAAAAAATAATAATAATAATTTAATTAATGCGTTGCTAAGTTGTGCACGAATCTATTTATAAACTCCGTCTACATTTAAAAACTTGTTAACTTGTCAATTAAATCAAATAATTAATCTTTATTTATTAAAAATATAAGTATTTTATATTCTAGCATCCTCATCTCTTTAAGCAATTGCTATGGCATTATCCCCCATTCAGATAAGTACAAAGGCAACTTGCTCCTACAAAATTCCCACGTGAGACGAATCCATCCTGATAGTGAAAATCAGCAAGTATACGGTGTCATTGTACTCATGGGGTTGTCTCACATGGAAGTTAAAGGGTATCTATTCTTCTTTTACCAATTAATTAGCTAAATCGGCCGAGTTTTGATTGTGGAATGAATGAAAACTCTGCAAGACAATATTAGCTAAGTAAAAGAATAACGCAACAAATTAATGTAACCTGCAATGATTAAAGTGGGAATTAGGAATTCATCTATGCTAATTGACAATGAACACATTACCTAGGGATAAATGTAGACATGGATAGTCGAACTAGGATTAAGAAATTAGTTTCTAACTTTTCTCAAAGCTTAGAAGATCTTCATAATTGTCTAGCTCATTGTCATAATCAAAGACTAATCATGTCTATGCTAGGGGGTCCACAAGGAAAAATTAACCCGTCGGTGCTTGACTCATTGTACAATGAATTGAAGTTGGATGAACGTTATACCAACATCAATCTTAAATATTCTAGCATAAAAATCCTATCTCAATTGCCCACACCAACAACAATATTAATCACATAGTGTTCATTTCAATTAGGTAGATGAACCCTAATTCCCGAAAAGGAGATTACTCTTCCATATTAAGATTTGATACAATTAAAGTAATTAACCCACAAGACTTCATGTAGAAATAGATAAAAACCTAATTAGATGAATTGAATCGAATAAAGAAAGAAATACCAATTACAAAGATCTATCATCAATAGCTTGAGATGGTGAAGAAGTTGTAATCTTCAATTCTTGAACAATAGTCCCAAAAGCAAGTTGTAATCTAATCTAAAATTGATGTTTTTGATGATAAGAAGAAGAGACAATATGTAAGTTGGGTAAAACTATCCCTCAAACAAGCCTAGCTGTCATCTATTGGCTTTGGGGAGCCATTTATATGGGCTCCACTGGCTAATTAAGCCGTAGTTCAAGCCAAACATCCCGTCACACGGGCCTTGCAGAGTGGCATAGGGCCGTGCAGAATCGCATAGGTCCATGCTGAGTGGCACAGGGGGCCGTGCGGTCATCTGATTTGTCCATTCTCTAGTGATCTGAAAAATGACTTTTTCTCCCATTTTTTTCATCCTCATGCTCTTGTATCTCGGGGTCTTCTCGTTGGCGGCGATTCACCAACATTTAGCTTCTAAAACACTTGCACACCATAAACAAAGAAAAGAAAAACAATACCCATTCGAAACAACAAATATCGTATAAAAGCATGCAGACGGGTTGTACTCAATCCAAAATGAGGGACAAAATGGGGTTAAAAAGCATATAAAACACACGCATATCAAATTCTCCTAAGCTTAGAACTTTGCTTGTCCCCAAGCAAACTTATCAAGAAAGCATAAATGAAAATTGGTCCCAATAAATCGAACTATAAACCTAAGGACCTCAAGGGAACAAAAGTCAATCAAAATGGACTCGTAGGCACATCATTCATACAAACATCATCCAATACATGCAGCATCATAAACATTCCTCACTACCCCACAAAAACACCTTTAAAAACAAGTTCCAAAATCAACAAGTTGATCCTAAGCTGTCCATAAGAGAATGCTAGCCTATCTAAACTTCACCATACAAAGAAGAACTCACCTGTGCATATCAAAAGTTTAGTCTGCAATGCATGCACATTGAATCAAGAGCAACGAAATAGGCCCTTACCAAAAGTACAATTTTCGCTCGGTCTCTCATGTGTTTGGTGTAGTTATTGTTTGCTCAGGTTCAATCTATTATTGCTCCCTACCATAGGCTTGCAAGAGTTCTCAATCTCCACTATTTGCGATTACAAATGCATCATGAATCAAGAGGTCTTTTCCGGGTTGTAATGGAGGCTAAGGTAATAGGTGTGGAAATTTGTGGAATATGTGGTGTTTAAAGAAGGGAAAAATGAATCATAAATCAACACACAAAATCAAAGTTCACATAACTCGAGTAAGGACAACCTCAATGCATCAAAGTGAAGAGTCTTCTCTTCTCATTACTACAAAAACATCTCTCTTTCCCTCGGTGAGAAACCATGTATTCTTGTCTCTTTTTTTTTCCTATTTTTTCCTCTCTTTTTTTCTCTTTGTCCTTTTCCTTTTTTTTGTTTTGTTTTGTTTTGGTTTTATTTTTGTGCTAGAAGGAGAGAAGGAATAAGAAGGAAGGAAAGAGAGAGTGAAAGCTCAAACAATCTCAAAAATGGAAAGAACCCTTAACCATTTACATACTCGATCATGACTCCTTTATGCTTCATAATTCTCTTCTAGGCCAAAAGGGATAACAGAGGGTATGGGGTTATTATGTGGGTGAGACAAAAAAGGCTTCTATGCTCAACGGGCCTATCAAATAAGTCAATTATACACGGGTGGCTATCTGGCTATGTGGTTGTTTCAAATGAATGCCTCTATCATGTTCACAAATGCATATACATCAATGCGGCCTCGAAAAAG
Organism: Jasminum sambac; assembly: GCA_018223645.1. NCBI lineage: Eukaryota > Viridiplantae > Streptophyta > Magnoliopsida > Lamiales > Oleaceae > Jasminum > Jasminum sambac. The sequence continues at coordinate 35,098,741 of CP073648.1, forward strand.
AACGCAAGCAAGTTCTAGAGGGTAACAATAAACAGAGAACACACTCACGAAAGGAAATGAAGGACCGATAACATGATGTTTGTCGCAAAGGCTCAAAATTCTCCACATTTACAAACTCTGTATTTTAAGCAAAGATCCAAAATAGTTCAAAACATTGACATGTTGTTCCATGGGGTCCATAAGAGATAATGCAAAGATGAGTCCAATGCAAGGATAGAGGTATGGCATGATGGCATGTTCAAATTCAAACATTTTTTTTAAAATATTTTTTTCTTTCTTCTTTTTGAAATGAAAGGAATATGAAATGAACTAACATAAAAGAAAGAAACAGAACACTAGAAAGCAAGAAACACCACATTAAAAGTAAAACATCTACCATATAAAAATACCCTAAACATAACTAACCTAAACACAAATATATCATAGAAACTACCACCTCCCCCAAGCTTAGATTGAGCAGTGTCCTCAATGTGGAGGATGGTGGAAAGATATAAAAGCGAAAAACGAAAATAAAACTAAGGAAAATAAATGGAAAAACACGGGTTGCCTCCCGAAAAACACTGGTTTAACGTCCCCCACGACCATTGTACCATTAATGATCAGATTTTCCTCCTCGGGAGAATATCGTATAAAAGAATAGCTTCAAACATACTTGTGTGTTTTCCATTGAAATAGAGCTCAAGTTGTTGGCCATTCACCTTGAAACTATTACCCTTTTCACAACACACAAGGGCTCTATGAGGAAAGACCTTGACTACTTTGTGAAACTCTCGGTGGGGGATGCACTTGTCATGCCATTGCTTAGTGCGGTCTTTGTAAACCTCTTCTAATGTGATACGATGCATGTAAGGGTCAGGACTTATGCCCGTAAGAACATCAATACTGTTATCCAATGGCTTTTTATGTTCTTTTAAAATAGAGAGCAACTTAGAAAGTTATCCATCATCAAGGCTACCATTGACAATTACTGGACATAACTCACATTTATCCCATAATGCATTTTTCAAAGAAGGAAGAATGAGTTTTAACTTGGCTTTTTGTACCTCATGGCCAAGAGTTGAATCATTGGCCCTATCAATCAAGCCTTCCTCCTCAAGTGTCTGGGGAGGGGGTTCGTCTCCATTTGTATCCTCGATCAGAGCCCCAGGGAGTTGTTCCCCTGATTTTCTATCAGCTGTATCAATCATACAACACGAGTTTTCAAGCATAGGATATTTCAAAGCATTAGTGAGCATAAACTCAACCTTATCCTCCCCCATACTTAGACTTAGTTTACCGTTCTTAACATCTATGATTGCCCCTACTGTGGCTAAGAATGGTCTTCCAAGGATGATAGGTATTTGAGAGTCCTCCTCCATCTCTAAGACTACAAAGTCTATGGGGATGAAGAATTTCCTATTCTAACAGGCACATCCTTAAGGATCCTTACAGGGTACTTAAGTGAATGGTCAGCCATTTGGAGTGTCATATGTGTGTTTTTTGATGCTCCCATGTTGAGCTTTTGGCTAACGGAAAGGGGCATCACGCTAACACTGGCACCTAAGTCACACGGGACTTTTTCAATTGTCATTTGACCTATGGTGCATGGGATTGAAAAACTCCCAAGGTCTTCGAGTTTGGAAGGCGACCTATTTTTAATAAGAGCACTACACTCTTCAGTAAGAGCAACGGTCTCTACCTCATCAAGATTCCGCTTCTTAGCCAGAATGTCCTTTAAAAATTTAGCATAAGACGGCATTTGTGTCATTAAATCAGCAAAAGGGACATTGACATAGAGTTTTTTCAAGACATCGATGAATTTGCCGAATTGCTGATCTAGCTTTGTTTTGGCAGACCTTTGTGGATGAGCAACCTTCGGCTTGCAGGCGGCGGGGCTTACGTTCTTGTTCAAGTCTTTCGCTTTTTCCCTTATTTCCTCACTAGGCTCTTCCTCCTTATTTTCTCTATCACCCTCATATTCGATGTTGGGGGTTTTTAGTTCACTCTCAAAGGTTTCACTCGCGTGAGCCTTAGCCTTCCCATAACCCCTGTTAGGCTTCTCTAGCTCTTTCCTACTCCTTAAGGTGATAGCATTACCTTGTTCTATAGGATTCACTGGTTGGCTAGGTAAAGTACCGAGAGTCCTGGCGGAAGACCTAGCAAGTTGGGCCAACTGGTTTTCTAACATCTTGTTATGGGTGTCTAGGGAGTCAATTTTGGTGCTCAATTGTTGGATGGAGTTATGGAATGTTTCGTTTATATTAGATTGGGTGGCAATGAAGGTCTCCATCAAACTTTCCAAATTAGACCTTTGTGGTGGGGGCTGCTGTTGGTTAGGTCTATGTTGGAAACCAGGAGGGTTGTAGGGTTGTGGAGGAGCATTGGGGTTCTTCCAAGAGAAATTGGGATGATTCTTGCATCCCGGGTTGTATGTGTTTGAATAGGGATTGCCAAGGGGATGGGGGTTTATTCCTTGGAAGGTGTTTACTTGCTCCATTGATGAATTGGGAGGGATAGGCAAAGCTAGTTGGCACTCATTGGTTGGATGACCCCGCACACCACAAAGCTCACAAAACATAGAATCATTGTAAGTAACATGATTAGAAGAGGTATGGAATTGATCAAATTTTTGTGCTACCACATCAACCTTATTAGCTAAAAGAGATAATACCGTGACGTTATGCTTACCTCCCTTCTTGGGCGTGCTTCGCTGATTGGCCCATTGGTAGTGGTTGAGGGCCATGTTCTCAATACGATTGAAAGTCTCATCAGTGCCTTTATTCATTAATGCCCCTCCTGCAGCTGCATCTAGGGAATTTCTCGAGCTATAGGTCAGCCCGTTGTAGAAAGTATGCACAATCAACCACTTCTCCAGCCCATGGTGTGGGCAAAGGCAGAGCAACTCCTTGAACCTTTCCCAACCTTCATATAAGGACTCCACCTCCCTTTGAGCAAAGGTTGTGATTTTGTATCTTAATTGGGCTATTTTGGAAGGTGGGAGGTATTTGGATAAAAAGGCTTGTAAAGTTGAAACTAGGTACTGATAGAGCTTGCTCCAAGTGAATGAAGCCAAGCTCTTGCTTTGTCTCTCAAGGAAAATGGGAAGAGTCTAAGGAGGATTGCATTGGTAGTGGCCCCGTTAATCTTTAAGGTGTCACAATATTTAAGAAATCCCTGAATATGAAGGTTTGGGTCCTCGGTTGGAAGTCCGCCAAATTGGTTTTGTTGCACCATGGAAATGAGGGATGGTTTAAAAGGCTTGATAACCTCATTGTTGTTGTCAGCCATTTGAAAATCAGCTTGTCTATCCCCAAGTTTCCTTCTTAGTTCACACAAGGTGATGTCGAGATCTTGATCCAGTGGTACTAAGTCGTGAGCCTGAGATCTCCGGTGCATACACAAAAATAGCTGTTCGGGAACAAACGTTAAGTTGCTCAACAATAAAGGTCAACGCCCAACAACAATAAGAGTAGAATAAAACGAGAATAAATAAAGTAAAAATAGTAATATATAAAAAAATGATTTAGTCTAATTTATGGAAAAAGTATAAAATATCAGCCGCAGCCGCCTCGGCAACGGCGCAAAAAACTTGACAGTGAAAATCCGCAAGTATACGGTGTCGTTGTACTCACGGCTCATCTCACGGGTAGGTTAAAGGGTGTCTATTCTTCTTTTACCAATTAATTAGCTAAATTGACCGAGTTTTGATGGTGGAATGAATGAAAACTATTCTTGACAATATTGGGAAGTCATCTATGCTAATTGACAATGAACACATTACCTACGGATAAATGTAGACGTGGATAGTGGAACTAGGACTAAGAAATTAGTTTCTAACTTTTCTCAAAGCTTAGAAGGTCTTCATAATTGTCTAGGTCATTGTCATGATCAAAAACTAATCATGTCTATGCTAGGGGATCCACAAGCAGAAATCAACCTGTTGGTGCTTGACTCATTATACGGTGAATTGAGGTCGGATGAACATTATACCAACATCAATCGTTAAATATTCTAGCATAAAAATCCTATTTCAATTCCCTACACCAACAACAATATTAATCAGATAGTGTTCATTTCAATTAAGTAGATGAACCCTAATTCCCGAAAGGGGATTATTCTTCCATATTAAGATTTGGTACAATTAAAGCACTTAACCCACAAAAATTCATGTAGAAATAGATAAAAACCTAGTTAGATGAATTGAATCGAATAAAGAAAGAAATATGAATTACAAAGATCAATCCACAATAGCTTGAGATGGCGGAGAAGTTGTAATCTTCAATTCTTGAACAATAATCCCAAAAGCAAGTTGCAATCTAATCTAAAATTGATGCTTTTGATGATAGGAAGAAGAGACAACACGTAAGCTAGGTAAAACTATCCCTAAAACAAGCCTAGCTATCATCTATTGGCTTTAGGGAGCCTTTTATATGGGCTCTAATGGCTAATTAAGCCGTAAAACACGTTCAGGCCAAAAATCTCGTCACACGGGCCGTGCAGAATCGCATAGGTCCATGCTGAGTGGCACAGGGCACCGTGCGGTCATCTGATTTTGTCCATTCTCTAGTGATTTGAAAAATGCCTTTTTCTCCCATTTTTTTCTTCCTCATGCTCTTGTATCTCGAGGTCTTCTCGTTGGCGGCGATTCATCAACTTTTAGCTTCTAAAACACCTACACACCACAAACAAAGAAAAAAAAGCAATGCCATTTGAAACAACAAATATCGTACAAAAACATGTAGACGTGCTATACTCAATCCAAAATGGAGGACAAAATGGGGTTAAAAAGAATATAAAACACACTCATATCACATCCCAAAGCCCATGAGGAACAAGGAGTCTAACCATAATCCACTGCCTTCTCAAGCACCTTATAAACTCACTTCACCCTTCAATCTTACCTGTACCTCATACACAAACACGGGCACAAGCTCAATTTTTCAGTCAAGCAAAGTTTCAACCATAAACAGTCAAGCTAAATCAATCACCCTCTTAGTCCAATTAATGGAATCACGGGCGGAAAAGGATGAATAAGAGCAAACCATTGAATCAAGTCATAACCCGAGCTGAGAACTCGACTAGGGAAATACATGGCCATCACCACCTCCACATTAACAATCACCACCATCAATACCCTTGCCAACCACCACCACCACCATCAATACCACCGCTACCATCACCATCAGTCAACGCACACACACATCTATAGACAATTAAATTCACGCCTTAACCCCGATAATTTATGAAAATGGAGAATTTGAAGGAAGATTTTGATTTTTGCCTGAATCAATTGGACCTCGAAATTCATTCTCTGTCATGAAATTGTGTTCCGCCGGCACCAGCCCCACTACCACCGCTGACCGGCGGCGACGCCGTTGCTGCTGACTTTCGTCCCCTCTCTTTTTCCTCTAGTTTGAGTAGTACAGAAAGAAAGTTTCGGAGGAAGAGTATTGCTCTATTTGAATTTGAAATTGGAGACAAATTTTGAATTCTAATTGATTTTGAATGGGGTTTTACACAATCAATTCCCTATCTTCATAGCAATGTTTAAGTTGCCCCCCAATCTCAGTTTTGCGTTTAAAATTGGTCCCTGATCCGTAAGTTTTATTTTAATCAAAATCAGTCTTCTCTTATAAACAGCCAACATTGTAAAGTGTAGTTTTAGTTCAATTTAATCCCCTATTTTATTTTATTATAATTATAATTATTATTTTATTTTAGTTATTTATTTATTTTGATTAAGTAAAGCTAAAAATATTTTCAACACAAATCAAGCCCCAAACCCATTCATTTATTTTATAAACTTAATGTTGAATACTGACTTGATAAATTTTCTTTAATTATAGACAGTGCAGGGGATTCAAAGAATTAAAGCCAACCCCGAGCTACGCTCAAACTCCGGAATTAAGGCAGATCCCTAAACTAAACTTATTTCCTTATATACGTACTCGTTATGAAAATCGTTCATGTAGTGTACATTGTCCATGTCATTTTTATGAATAATGAATGTAGTGATGCCTTTGGGCTCAACAATGCTAAGGAGCCTTTGGAAACATCAATGTTAAGGAGCTTACGAGCACTTAGAAGTTTTGGGGCACATTTATTTTTGCCCGGGCGTAAGTAATTCATAATATGCATACATGTACCTATCATCTTATTACAGTTTGACTAATGTGCGTTGTGGACCTATTGAGTAATTCATTACTCACATTTTCCTATTTTTACTAACATTACAGACTAGGGAGGCGGGAGGGAGGGAGTAGACGATAGTGGCAACTGATTGAAGAAGCTCTATAATTTTTACCTCTCATCTTATTTTAGCAAACAATTAGAAATTTCTTATAAACTCTAGTTTATGTCCTTATTTTGCAACTTCATTTAATGTTAGGCCTTTCGATTCAACATTATTTTTATCGTTTATCTTGGATTTGTTTACTCGTTGCCATTTGTTTGAGATGAATGAGGGACAAAAGTTATTTAAATATTCATTTCATTTTAAAAATATTTATTTTATGCAATATGCAAATGCCATTTAAGAACCAAGTCTAGTAGTCTGACTCTTAGTACATTCGGGGCGTTACAGCCTCGTATTAGAGTTAAGAGGTCTAAAAACGATTCTGTACATCACTAAAAAAAGTAAAAAAAATAATATTTAGGAAGTACACAATTGCACTGCGGCCGCTCCGTGTAGCAGCTCCGAGGTAATAACTTATGTGGAAATCATGTTAAGTACTCGCAAGAGATGTATTGAGAAACGTTAAGGAAAGAAGTACTTTGTCCACGACTAAACAATGCGTTTGAGCATAACTGGGAATTTGAATTAAGTGATGTTTTGTCCTCGTGATTAGAACTTATATTAATAGTTAATCCCAGCCACACTGGACTTTGCGTAAATGGAATAGATCAAACAAAAAGAAAGGCTCTGAGGCTTGGAGTTACATGGAATGCGAGAAAAGACATAGACTACATTTATCGCTTCTAGTGTTTATGCCTAGAGGCCAGCAAAGAAGGTTTCCAAACGAATGATATAGCCTCTGTTGGCCTATTGATGATCTTCGCATATGGGGAACAACCCCTAGCTTGCTGTTTCTACAGGGGAGTGCAGGAATTCTTGCAGATTGAGCAGATCTTCACTCGTATCAATTGTTGGAAAACCAAAAGTTTTTGTGTCGAATTCTTGCTAAAGGGCGGGGCTAGGCACTAGTGGAAGTCAAATAGCAGTATCAGGACCATTGAGTGGTGAGCAGCTTTCACCTAGGAAAACTTTAAAGCAAGGACAAGTACTTCCCCCAGGCACTCCGTGATCACAAAGCGATGGAGTTTATTGAACTAAGCAGGGAACATGGACATAACAAACCACGAGAGGAAGTTCGATGAACTCTTTCGCTATGGACCGTGTCTGGTTGATATGGAGGAGAAGAGAGCTAGACGATTTGAGAGGGGCCTGTGCCCTGAAATCAAACAAATCGTGAGTGTCCTCGAGCTGCCACCTATGTGAGGTGGTGTGGAAGGCACAAGTGGTGACGTGCTTTGGAACCATATATGATGGGTGGGGGAGTTTGACCAACTTCCAGTCCCATGGGAAGAGGAAGTGTTAGGGCCCCAACCAGAACCAAAACATGGGCCAAGCTCAAAATAAAAGGCTGAACCCAAGCATCGTTGGAGGACAGCCTGCTAATTCGATCCTATAGTCCTTGTCCAAAGTGCCATAAGATGCAGAAAAGAGAGCGTCTGTTGGGTAAAAATATCTGCTTCAGGTGTGGAAAACCAAATCATTATGCCAGTGAGTGTCGTGCACCACCTACTCAAAGCACTAGTCAAGAAAAGGGAAAGAGCCAACTAGGAAGGCCAAGGCTAGGGTTTTCGCGATGGATGCAGGGGATGACTATGACGTGATGGCAGGTAAAAAGTTCTATTTCATCATCCACTTAAAAATTTTTAGCTATTATCTGTCCTCCCCCAACAATATTGGAAAAACATGGTAACATGGATATTATCCATCTCTGCTATTCCCGTATACACCATTATAAACTCAAGACCCACACATTCTTTGATATCCGATGCATGCCTAGCTAGGGTAAACCTAACAGTAGACCAAACAGGCAGTACCCTTGAGGTTGGCCTACCATCTAGAGGAACCATTCGCACAAAGTTGATCGCCAAGGCGGTGCAAATTGACTTCGATGGAGTAAATCTAGAAAAAGATCTAAACCTCATCCAGATGTTGGACTTTGACATCATCCTAGGCATGGATTGGTTGAGCAACAACCGAGCGGCTACCTTGTGTCACGAGAAGGAGGTGGTGTTCCGTAAGAATGAGGAAGAGACATTCAAGTTCTATGAATTGAAAGTCAAGGTGTTTCCCATCTTATTTCAATAATGCAAGTGAAAAGGCTAATAGCTAAAGATAACTACCAAGGTTACTTGGTCAGCTTTTGGGAATAACCATCGGAGGAGATAACCATCGATTAGGTACCAATCTATGCGAGTATGACAATGTATTCCCAGATGACCTACCTGGCATTCCACTTGATAGACAGGTGGAATTTGCCATTGATCTGGTGCCTAGTGTTGCCCTGACATCCAACGCCCCATGCCGTGTGGTACCAAAGGAGGTTCAGGAAGTGAAAGTTCAGCTGCAGGAGTTATTAGCGAAAGGTTTTATTAGGCCGTCTGTATCACCTTTGGGAATGCCAATGTTGTTCATTAAGAAGAAAGATGGAAGCATGAGACTGTGTTTAGATTATAGGGAGCTCAAGAAGCTGACAATCAAAAATAAGTATCTCCTCCCAGGATCGAGGATTTGTTTGACCGAGGGGAACAATTGTGTTTTCAAAGATCGATTTGAGATCCAGACAGCATCAACTTAAGATCAAACCCGCTGACATTTCCGAAAATAGCGTTTCGGACCCGATATGGCCATTATGAGTTTATAGTAGTGTTATTTGGTCTCACAAACGGTCGTGTGATGTTCATGTTCCACCAGTTCCTAGACAAGTTCGTGATCGTATTTATCGACAACATACTGGTCTATTGCAGGGATTCCAAACAACACGAGAAGCATTTGAGAATCGTGTTGGGAACCTTGAGGATGGAAAAGTTGTATGCCAAGTTCAAGAAATGTGAATTTTGGCTGGAGAGAGTAGGATTCTTCGGCCGCATTGTCTGATAGAGCGTATAAATTCACATTAATTGTCATATTTTCTCGTGCTTTTATTAATTTAAAATTGTGAAGTGCTTGATTTTAATTGTATTTTGTATTTTATGGACCAGGTGAAAGGTTGGATAAAAATGGAGTCAATTTACAAGTTTTCAGAAGAGAATGAAGTTAAGTGATAAATTGATATAAGAGCCTCAAGTCTAAGGCGCAGCCACGTTTTATCAATCCAAGTGATCCAAAGAAACGTAGGACCAAGACTTATTTGAAGTGAAGAGTTGGTGCATTGATAGAAGACCTCATTTAATTATTCCTACTCACAAAAGGATAGGAATATTTTATGGGGACCTCTGCTGCAATTAATTTTTATCTCTCTAGAAAAAAATCTTAGACTTCTATTAGAATTAGGAAACTAAACTATTTTCCTTTTATTTTCTGTTTTATTTTCCTAGGTTATTTAGTTTCCAAAAGTAATTAGAATTGGATAGGGCCGAAGAAGACAAGAAACAAACGTTTATTTCTTGGCCAGAAGATCATACACGTTTCTTCTTCATATCATACACTAGAATTATCTTCTTCTTCTCCATGAAATTCTAAATTTCCATTCCAATTCAAGGTTGATTGAAGATTGATTCAAGAACAAATTGTGAGATCTAATATATTCTTTTGTTGTTCTTCCTTTATTTTCTCTATTTGCATGTTTCTTGTGTTTTTCTTGAAATTGTGGATTGATTGATTACACAAAGGGCCCGTTGTTTAATTGTCAATTCGACATATTGCTAGTTAGAAAACTTGATCCGTAATTGTCTAGTATTTCTAACGATTGTGGCAAACAACAAAATTGATTAGGTCAAAGTTCTCAATTTATGTTGTAGGAATATACAATCTAACTTAAACAATTCATCGTATGCTTTTGTTGGTTAGAATTGGTCATCTCTTAGATATTAATGCTGTCAATAAATTAAATCTTAACGGTCGTACCTAGGGTTGTTTATTGATTAGGGAAATAACCAACCGTCATACCTTGGTTATCAAATAAGTAAGAGAGATAGGTTGTTAGATCGTATCAACAACCATAACCAGTTTAGGAAATTAATGAGGAAAATTATCTTTGCATCTATGATCAATTTGTATAAATCAATTGGAGATTAAACCTTGGATTGGATGTTTACCTTAAGTGACTTCAGTTCAATTTATATTTTATCATTGCATTATTTTAATTTCAATTTTTTGGAGCCTCATTCTTTTAAACCCCCCCAATTTTATTTTATTTAGTCTCGTTTTTGAAAGAATAAATCTAACCAATCTCTGAGGATACGACCTTGCTCACTGCTACTACAATTTATATTTTTGAGCGAGTTATTTATTATTTGTTGGATTCGACAACCACCGTTGTCACTATTGAAGGGATTGAGGTCGACCCAACTAAAGTCGAGATCGTAATGAACTGGCCAACTCCTTCTAACATTGGTGAAGTGTTGAGCTTCTTGGGCTGAGCTAGTTACTATCGGTGTTTTTTGGAGGGTTTCTCTAAAATAGCCAGCCCAATGACTCAGCTAATAAGAAAAGGCGTGAAGTTTAAATGGACTGAATAGTCTGAGAAGAGTTTCCAAGAATTGAAGAAAAGGCTAGTCTTAGAGCCAATATTGGCCATACCCAATGACACTGAAGGATTTATTATTTACAGCGATGCTTCCAAGCTCAGGCCTGGTTGTGTTCTAATGCAGAATAAGAAGGTCATAGCCTACGCATCTAGGCAATTGAAATCTCATGAACAGAACTAACTAACCCATGACCTAGAGCTTGCAGCAGTCGTACACACATTGAAGATTTGGAAACACTATTTTTATAGGTGTAAGTATGAAATCTATACTGACCACAAAAGCCTAAAACACTTCTTCACTTAGAAGGAGTTGAACATGAGGCAGCGCCGCTAGTTGGAACTAATAAAGGACTAGACTATATTATCCACTATTATCTTGGGAAAGCTAATGAGGTTGCTAATGCATTGAGCCAAAAGAGTACAGGTCAATTGGCAGCTTCGGATACTTAACACGACCAAGTCATTCAGGAGTTCCGTAATCTGAAAATTGAAGTTCTTACCCTATCAACCGGGAAGCCAGGTTAGCTGGCAAGCCTAATTGTCAAACCGGATTTGAGAGAGAGGATAGTGGAAGCTCAGAAGGACGATAAATTCTTAGCTAGAATAAAATCAGAAGTTGGGACTGGCAAGAAAGGTGACTTTGAAATTGCACATGACCCATCACTGATGTTTAGGGGTACTCTATGTGTCCCGAGGAATGAACATATCAGAAATGAGATCTTGACAGAAGCCCATTTGGCTCCTTGTGCAGCGTATCCCAGTGGAACTAAGATGTACCGGGATTTGCGTAACTTGTTCTAGTGGAGGAATATGAAAGGATGTATAGCAAGATTCGTTGTTCGATGTATTGTTTGCGAAGAAGTCAAAGCCAAACACCAGTGGCCGTCCAAATTACTGAACGCTCTTAAGATAACCTAGTGGAAATGGGAAAAGATCACAATGGATTTTGTGACTCATTTACCGAGATCGGCAAGGGAACATGACACTATTTGCTCGTGGTGGATAGGCTTATGAAATTCGCCCACTTCTTACCGGTTCGAGCAACCCATAACCCAGATCTGTTGCCACAATTATACATTCAAGAAATTGTTCGACTCTGTGGAATACCAGTATTGATTGTGTCTTACAGAGATTTGAAATTCACTTTGAGATTTTGGGAAAGTTTACAGAGTGCTATGGGCATGAAATTGAAGTTTAGCACAGCCTACCAGCATTAGACCGATGGACAGTCTGAATGTACCATAAAGACATTGGAAGACATGCTGAGGGCCTGTACATTGGACATAAGCATCAGCAGTAGCTGGAAAAGTCACTTGCCATTAATATCATTCGCCTACAACAATAGCTATCAGGCCACTATTGGTACGATGTCCTATGAGGCACTCCACATCGGCGCTGTAGATCACTCGTCTACTTAACGAAGTCGGTGAAAGAAAAGTGTTAGGCCTAGGACTAGTGGAAAAGATAGTCGCCGCTGTTAAAAAGATCAAATACAAGATTAAAGTTGCACAAGATAAACAGAAGAGTTATACGGGCTCTAGAAGAAGGGATTTGAAGTTTAAAGTCGGAGAAAATGTATTTCTCAAAATGGCTTCGATGGAAGGTGTTTTACGATTCGGTAAAAGAGCGAAGCTTAGACCGCCCTACATCGAGCCGTTTGAAATAGTGGAAAAAGTTGGAAATGTAGCTTATCATTTAGCTGTCTCACTAGAGCTCTCACCCATCCATAATGTATTCCACATATCACTATTGAGAAAGTACATTGCTAATCCTAGCCACATAGTTAGCTACGACGTGGTAGAGGTCTAGAAAGACATGACATACAAGGAGGAACCAGTGTGTATAATTGATAGGAAGGTCAATGTCTTATGGATTCGAAGTATGCCCCCAAGTCAAGGTCCAGTAGGGCAAACACGGGGTAGACGAAGCCACATGGGAGAAGGAAGAAGAGAACTTGGCCAAATACCCAGAACTTGGATTCGAAGTAAGCCCCCTAGTCAAGGTCTAGTACCGACCCGAACTTTTCAAAAAATAAAAATCAAAAAAAGAATTTAATTAATGTATTGCTAAGTAGTGCTCAAATGTACTTATAAATTGCGTCGTCCGTCTACATTTAAAAATTTATTAACTTATCAATTAAATCAAAGAATTAATCTTTATTTATTAAAAATATAAGTATTTCATATTCTAACATCCTCATCTCTTTAAGCAATTGATATGGCATTATCCTCCATTCCGATAAGTAGAAAGCCAACTTGATCCTACTAAATTCCCACACGAGACAAACCCATCCCAAAGCCCATGAGGAACAAGGAATCTAACCACGATCCACCACATTCTCTATCACCCTATAAGCTCACTTCACCCATCAATCTCACGTATACTTTATACACAAACACAGGCACGAGCTCAATTTTTCCATTAGGTAAAGTCTCAACCATACACAGTCCCTCTCAATCCATCATCATCTCAGTCCAATTAATGGAATCAGAAAGGGAGAAGGGTGAATAAGAGCAAACCATTGAATCAAGTCACAACCTGAACCGAGAACTCGACTCAGGAAATATATGGCCTTCACCACCTCCATCGTTCACCACCATCAACCAACAATACCACCGTCAACCATCAACACCACTGCCAACCATCACCACCACCACCACCATCGACACTAACACCACCACCAACCATCACCCTAAGTCAACGTGCACATACAGTGCACAAACAGCACGCACGAAACTCACGCACACACCTACATATGTGTGTGCGTGTGTGTGTATGTGTGCGTGTGTACATGTATATACATATAACATTTAAATTTATACCTTAACCCTAATAATTTATGCAAAGGAGGAATTGGAAGGAAGATTTTGATTGTTGCGTGAACTGATTGGACGTCGAAATTTCTTCTCTGTCATGAAATTGCTTTCATCCAACACTAGTCCACGACCGCCATCGCTACTGACTGTCGTCCCCTTTCTTTTCCCTTTGGTTCGAGCAGTACAGAGAAAGAGAGAGTTTGGGAGGAATAATTTTGCTGTAATTGAATTTGAAATTGAAGGCAAATCCTGAATTCCACTTGATTTTGAATGGGATTTTACACGAGCAGTCCCTATGTTCATAGCAATGTTTAAGTCGGCTCCCCAATCTCAGTTTTATGTTTAAAAACGATCCTTGATCCCAAAGTTTTACTTTTATCAAAATCAGTCCCTGGTTTATATTTTTCTCTTATAAACAGTCATGCAGTCTAAAAGTTTTATTTTAGTTCAATTTAATCCCCTGTTTTATTTTGTTTTAGTTATTTATTTATTTTGATCAAGTAAAGCTAAAAATATTTTCAACACGAATCAAGCCCCAAACCTACTCATTTATCTTATTAACTTAATGTTGAATACTAATTTAATAAATTTTCTTTAATTGTAGATGGCCTGCGGGACTTAGAGAATTAAAGTCACCCCAAAGCTACACTCAAACTCCAAAATTGATGTAGGTCCCTAAACTAAATTTTATTTCCTTATATGCCCACTCGTTGCGAGAACTGTTCATGTAGTACACATTGTCTGTGTCATTTATATGAATAATGAATATAATGAATCCTTCGGGCTCGACAATGCTAAGGAGCCTTCGGGCACATAAATGTCAAGGAGCCTACAGGCACAAGAATGTTAGAAGTTTTGGTGCACGTTTATTTTCTATTGGACGTCAGTAATTCATAATATGCATGCATGTGCCTACCGTCTTATCACAGTTTGACTAACGTGCGCTGTGGACCGATTGAGAAATTCATTACTGACATGCCTCGCACCAAATTATATCTAATAATTTGACACATGGCGTGCACTAACAATGGATGGCAACTAAGTGCCAGATCCACTGCTAAGGCAAACTATAACTACCATGTAACTACGTGATTTTATCTTAAAATAAATGATGAAAAGGATTTTCTAAAAATTTTGACGGAGTTTCCTTTGTATTTCGAACATATCCATCATGTAAGGGATCTATTCCAAGCTCAAAGCATTCAACCCAACATAATGCAAATCTCCTTTCAAATAAAAGAATGTCGAAATCTTTAAAAACAATCACAACCACCGTAATCCAACATCAGTGTCATTTTCCAAAACTTGAATGAGAACAATATTGAAAAGAATCAATAAATAAACTAATGAACAAACCAATAAATCAACTCTTAAAAACCTATTCTCAAATGAATGCAAAGTCTTAACTAAATGCTAATAAATGAATGAATAAATAAATGAACCTACTAGCTAAATAGAAAAGTGAGGGTGGTTGTCAACAAGCGATCCAAGCTCATGCTCAACTGCTTCCTGATAAGAAAAACATTAGGAAAATAATGAATTTTGTGACCCAGTGAGTGAATGAGTTTTAAGACATATATATTTATATAGTATTTCGCATCATTTAGTTTTTGAGAGAACTACTGAACTTGTTAAAGTATAAGTATAACTGAAGAATACCACAAGAATTATTAAGTAAGTTTCTAAGTGAAATACTAAAAAAAAGTTGAATCACTTCAATGGACTAATGCTATGAGCTAGTCTTTGAGACTTGAATCAAGTTCCGAAATTCTGAAAGTATTGCAAGCTAAGTTTAAAGTTACCACTATATAATTACGGTTAACCTAAAAATATCACCAAAAGTACCAATAAGTAATAACACACATGTGCAGAGAAACTTGATGCACAAGGCGAACTACTCAAAGCTGAGTTAATAACTGAATGACTGGTCATACGCGTGTAGAGAAAGCCCCAAAGGCTAAACACCACCATACACGGCCCCAAGCCTATGTGTGTGCGGTGATGGGTCCCCAAGACCTATATAAGCTGGTCATACACTATGGAACAAATCACAATTGTGCAGAGTGGGTAAAGATCACAAAGGTACCTTGGCGGTTTTAAAAACAATCATATAACTATTTAAAAGGTTGTTTGCTAGAGTTCGTGTTTTCTTTCAAAATCACTATTATATACGCATTGTAGTGCTAAAATGCATCTAATAGCGAACGCAGGGTAAAAATAACTTTGAGACATATTTAATATTGAAGATAATTTTTACCCACTCACAAAACTGTGAATTGCTCCTAATTCGGCTGGTAGGCGTTTCCAATCGTCTCGTCGCCACCTGAAATAACAATAGTATTCTAATTAAAATCTGCGGACTTGAATTCCCAACCAATTGCCTAATCACATTGAATACCAAGCTTTAACTTTTCTAACATTCTCTAATTTCCCCATTCCATTGCTTTATTCATCTTCTTTCATTGATTTTACAATATGCTATACTATTGGAACTACCCAATTGAATCACATAATAAAGCCTTAAAATTTCAACATCTAAATATGATGAATTTCAATCGACTTTATCACTCACTACTCAATTGACATCAATTCCACTTCAAAACAATTAATTAGGGAGCATCTTAATAACACCTAATTAACCCAAACCAATGATAAATTTCGATTCCCCAATGTATATTAGTAAAACCCTAAAATTAAATTCGTTATTTACCTCGAATTCAATAGGGAAAAATTGAAAAAACATACTTACCACCCAAAACCACGACGAACCCAAGCCTTCCCTTCCTGTTTCCCTTTTCTTTCTCGCTTTTTCTTTTCCTTCAAGCGCCATTCGGGCTCTATGAATTCCCAATTGCAACTGATTGACTATGGAAGGGTTGAAACATATATATATATATATATATATATATATATTTCTTTGTAATTGCAATATAGGCCCCCTTCATTTAATTAAGTGATTTAAGTTGGTACTAACACCAATTTCCACTCCTAACCCTTGAACATTCAATTGATTCAATTAGATTCATAAACTTTCAATTGACCTTATTCAACTCTTTTAAAACTTTGACTTTGACCCATAATTAACGGCTTTGACCAAGTAGTAGTTAAAATTTGAATATGTGAAAATTCGGTTCGTAACAACCTTACCTCCTTAAAAAGAATTTCGTCCTCGAAATTCAGTAGGCTACTGTCTGAAGATGTGAGGATACTTAGCTCGCATTTGCTCCTCATTCTCCCAAGTAGCTTCTTCCACCGGATGATTCTTCCACGACACCTGAACTAGATTGGCAACCAATTTATTGTTTTTGATCTGCTGTCTTCTACCAAGTATTCGATCAGGTTCCTCATCGTATGTCAAATTCTCCCTCACTTCAACTGGTTGTGCCTCTAGAATATGAGATGGGTCTGGGATGTACTTGCAAAGCATGGAAACATGAAAGGCGTCATGAATCCTAGATAGCTCATTTGGTAAGGCTAAACGATAAGCGACTAGGCTAGTCTCCTCAATGATCTCATAAGGCTTTATATAACGTGGGCTTAGCTTTCCTCGTCTGCCAAATCTCAAAATGCCTTTTGCAAGGAGATAATCGTAGAAATACCTTATCCCCAACTACAAATTTAAGATCTCTTCTACATTTGTCTGTATAGCTTTGCTGCTTGTCCTAAGCCGCTTTCAATCTTTCTCTGATTATCGCTACATTTTCTTAAGCGAGTTGAACTAACTCAGGCCTCGTTAACTCTCGCTCTCTGACTTCACTCCAACAAACTGGAGTTCTAAATTTTCTACCATAAAAGGCTTGAAAATGAGTCATGCCTATGTTGGAATGGTAGCTGTTATTGTAGGCGAACGCCATCAATGCTAAGTGATTATCCCAACTTCCTTTAAATTCAAGGGCGCAAACTCGAAGCATATCTTCCAAAGTTTGTATGGCTCATTCTGACTGACCATCTGTTTGTGGGTGAAATGGGGTACTAAGGTGTTGCTTAGTGCCCAAGGCATCCTGTAGTTGTGGCCAGAACTTAGATGTGAATCCAGAATCTCTATCCGAAACTATAGGCACTAGAACTCGGTATAGACAGACTATCTCATCCACATACAGCTTAGCCAATTTGTTTAAAGGATCAGTTTCTTTAATTGGAAGAAACCTGGTAGTTTTTGTCAACCGATCAACAATTATCCAAACTCCATCATTTCTTCGCTGGGTACGAGGAAGGCTAAATAGGAAATCCATAGTGATATGTTCCCATTTCCACTAGGGAATAGGCAAAGGCTGTAGTAATCCAGCTGTTTTTTGATGATCTGGCTTTACCTGTTGGCAAACCAAACATCTTGATACAAAATCCGCTATCTCTTTCTTCATACCTAACCACCAATAATAATCTTTCAAAGTGTGGTACATCTTAGTACTGCCTAGGTGCATAGCATATGCCAAACTGTGTGCTTCCTCTAAAATCTCCCTCTTCAATTCTTCAATATTAGGCACACGTAATCTATTCCCCATAACTAAAGTGGCATCATCTGCGATTGCATAATTTTTTCTTAATCCGAGATCAACTTCCTCCTTTAATTTCTTAACGAATCCCGAAATTGTGCTTCTTTAACCTTAGCGATCAAGGTAGGTCTTACATGGAAGCTAGCCAGTATCCCTCATGTTGGAGTTGTTCACAACTCTGTGTTCAACCTTTTGAACTCACCAATCAACGAAGCTACCTTTGCATTAGTCTGTGTTAAAGAACTAATCTTTCTACTCAAAGCATCTGCCACCACATTTGCTTTTCCTGGATGATAATCGATTTTGCAATTATAGTCTTTAATCAGCTTAAGCCATCTCCTCTATCTCAAATTCAACTCTTTGTGATCAAAGATATACTTCAAACTTTTATGATCTATGTAAATTTGGCATTTCTCGGCATAGAGGTAGTGCTTCCAGATTTTAAGAGCTAATACCACCGCAGTCAACTCTAGATCATGTGTTGGGTGATTCAACTCATGTTTCTTTAATTGCCTCGAAGCATAAGTTATAGCCTTCCCGTTCTTCATTAAAACGCAGCCCAAACCTTGTCGTGAAGCATTGCTGTATATCACAAACCCTTCACCTGGAGATGGAAGTGTTAATATAGGCGCAAAAGACAACCTATTTTTCAATTCCAAGAAACTCTTCTCACATTGTTCTGTTCAGATGAATTTAGCATCCTTACGAGTCAAAGTGATCAAAGGGAGAGCTATTCTAGAAAATCCCTCTATAAATCGACGGTAGTCACCTGCTAACCTGGGAAAACTCCAAACCTCTGTAGCATTAGTAGGACGTTCCCATTTCAGAACTGCTTCAGTCTTGAGAGGGTCTATGTAAACGCCTTCTGCTGAGATTACATGACCTAAGAATACTACTTTGCCAAGCCAAAACTCACACTTACTGAACTTGGCATATAACTGCTTGTCTCGCATAACTTGCAAAATAATCTTCAAGTGCTCCGCATGCTCATCAGGACTACGAGAATAGATAAGTATGACATCTATAAAGATGATCACGAATCTATCAAGATACTATTGGAGAACCTTGTTCATAAGGTCCATGAATACTGCTGGAGCATTGATGAACCCGAATGGCATAACCACGAACTCATAGTGGCCATATCGAGACCTAAAAGCCATCTCCGATATGTCCGTCTCTCTGATCTTAAGCTGATGGTACCTCGAATGCAAATCAATCCTCGAGAATACCATGGCACCTCTGAGCTGATCAAACAAGTCATCGATCTAGGGTAAGGGATATTTGCTGCGGATAGTGACCTTATTCAGTTGCCTATAGTAGATGCACAATCTCATGGTGCCGTCTTTCTTTTTTACAAATAAAACTAGAGCTCCTCAAGGAGATACGCTTGGCCTGATGAAACCCTTATCAACCAAATCTTTCAATTGAGCTTTTAACTCATTAAGTTCTTTAGGAGCCATTTGAACGGTGCCTGTGAAATAGGTGCTGTCCCTGGGACCAGATTGATAGTAAATTCGACTTCCCGGTCTGGTGTTAAGCCTGGAAGATCATCTGGAAATATATCCGGAAAATCTTGCTCAATTGGGATACCCTCTAGTTTTAATTCAATGATCTGGGTATCTATCACATGGGCCAAATATGCTTGGCAACCTTTTTCCAGGCAATTTTCTAGCATCCAGTACAGATATAACCACTAGTACAAATTGGACATTGGGTGTCGCCCTTTGGGTGGCGGTTTTATAAGAAAACGCCACCCAAAAAAACCGGGTGGCGGTTACCATGAAAATCCGCCGCCCAAAGTGCATATAAATTTATAATAAGAAAAAAACACAAAGGGTGGCGATTGTAGAAAAGAACCGCCACCTAAAATTTGACAAAAATTAAAAATTAAAAAATAGTAAAATAAAACAAAGGTTGGCGGTTGTACAGTACAACCGCCACCAAAAATTCGAAAAAATTCAAAATTTCAAATTTTAAATTTTAAAATTCAATTTAGGTGGTGGTTGTATTGCATAACCGCCACCCTTTGTTGAACCAGTGTTAAAAACCAGAAACACGATTTACATCATTATTTTTGCGATTTTCTTCCTCTTAAGTGTGAAAACTTGCAAATTATAGTATACAAATTAGATTTTATGCTAATTTTCTTCCCAAATTGGCGCCGCAATTGATGTAAGGTAAGCTCTCTCTATGTATTGCACCCAAATTCATGTATTTTTTAGGTTAAATTTTGAAATTCCCAAATTCTAGGGTTTCGCCATTTCAAGTGTTTTTGCATTTTCTTCACAAGTTGAAGCTGCAATTGAAGGCAAAGTCATTTTCCTCTACCAATTGGTCCCAAATTTCTCTATTTTTGAGGTTAGTATGTTAACATCCCCAAATTATTGGGTATTTATTGTAAATCTTGATTTATATTTTTTGTTAGTTGTGATTTCATGTCCTATACATTCTGATTTCATGTGTTTTATTTTTTAGGTGTAATTTGATTGGAACTATGCTTTTTAGTGTAAACTTGTATTTTATATGCAATATTGTTGAATAAGAGGTGTAGTATTTAATCAGTTTTTTAGTATATTGTTATAATAATTCATTCTAAATATTAGAACAATGAACGATAAGATAGGATTGCACTAAAAACAAAGAACCACATATTTTATTCAAATAATGGATAGAAAACTTTAAAATCTACGTTTTGAGGCTTTAAATGACCTCAAATGAGCCTGAAAAGTGGGATCATCACAATAGCAATGGCTGTCATAGACTCGTCGCGACGATTCCGGAATGGGGTCATGGGCTGAAAATGGACATCGTATGCAAAAGTTATGATCTTTTAAAGTTTAAACCAAAAATACGACAAATTTTTTAAAAAAAAATTATTTACCACTTTGGGTGGCGGTTCTACACTTGGGAACCACCACCCAAAGGGTTTAAAATTTTTTGAAAAAAATTGAAAAGATTTTGGGTGGCAGTTGTTGACTTGAAAAAACCGCCCGAAGTCCACCCGAAGTATTTAAAAAAAAAAAACGAAGGGTGCCTGTTGCTGACTTGAAACCGCCACTTGAAGTATTTTAAAAAAAAAGGTGGCTGTTGTTTTTGGGTGGCCATTTTTTAAACGCCACCCTTTCTGGTGACATTGGGTGTCGCCATTTTTGGCGACATTCCAAAAAACCGCCACCCTAACTCTAAAACAACCGCCACCCTTCATCCTTTCTTACTAGTGAACACAAGATGATATAATTCTACAGTCCCATTCGAAATGATTTTAGGTTCTCCCGGCCTCTCAAACACAACTCTCTTGCGATAGCAGTCAACTGTGGCATGGTTCTCAGCTAAAAAATCCATGCGAAGAATAACATTGCATTCACAAAATTCAAGATAAACTAAGTTTGCCTTTAATTCGTGATCATTCACCTTAATAACACAATCCCTATACCAACTGTTAGCTACTAGTGACACCCCTATTGGAGTCATCACAACCAAAACTGTATCTCAATGCTCTAACATATGGCCGGCATAAATAGTAAATGTATGTGAAACAAACGAATGGGTAGCACCAGAATCAATCAAAGTGCGAGCATTTCCACCAAAGATAGACAACGTACCTCTAATAACATCAGTCGACTCCTCGGCCCCTTGCTGAGTTATAGCAAAAACCTTTCCCTAAGTCCTTGGGCGTCCACCCTAGTTTCCTTGCCTACCACCACTGGTATTAGTCACATTTGGCTATGTTGCACTCGTTGATTTATTATTTCCTGCAACTACATTCCTCTGACCCTGTCTCACGCTATTAGCGCCCAACTGCGGAGATATGACGTGCGAAGCCCCACCCTCTTTCAAGATTGGACAATTGTGACACATGTGCCCTGGCTGTCCACAATGAAAGCAAACATTTTCCCCTTAAGGCATTCTCCTAGATGAAACTTCCTACATGTCGAACACTAAGGGTATCTATTGGCGTGAGATCCTGAACTCTGTTCTGACCCAACTCTCTGGGAAGAGTGATGAGATTGTGCTCGATAGCTTATAGGCTGCTGTACAGAATGTTGACTATACCCTAAGCTCGAACTAGGATCGGAACCTCGAGACTTAGACTTGAAGCTGCTGCTATGATTTACACCCGGCCAAAAATTCTGTCTATTCTTCGTGAAGTGCCCATGGGAGTTTCCCGACTGAGTTTGGCTATTCTGATGTTTCAGGTCGTATCTCGATCATTCCCTTTAGCAATATACTTCTCGATTCTCACAGCTGCCCTCCACGAGGCGCTAAAACTCCCATAACCTTGGCAGGTGATTGAAGTTGCAATCTCCCATTTTAACCCCTCTTTAAACTTCCTACACTGGTCATTCTCTCCTTATACCAAGTTTCTGGCATATTTCAGCAAGTCCATAAACTTTTTATGGTACTGAGTCAATGTCACAGATAGGAGTGGGGTAAAAAAAGGGAACCGAATGGGTAGAATCGGAACCGAACCGAAAGAACCGGAACCGAACGGTTCTTTAAAAAAAATTAAGAACCGGAACTAGAACCGAAATGAAAACCGAATGGGTCCTTTCTAAAAATCGAGAACTGGAACTAGAACAGGAATAGAATAAGAAATACCAGTATTTCTTCCACTTGATTGCCGACTTCTGTGAATTATTTAAATAAATTAAAAATTTCTACAAAAATCAGTGCTAATTGCATGTTAATAGTAGTGAAGCAGCAGAAATTGTTGCTTTCTGCTGCTTCTTAAGCAGCAACAGAAGCGACTTTTTAGCAGCTGCTTCTTGCTGCTACTTGCTGTAGCTTCTTTAGCAGCAAGAAGCTGCTGCTAAAAGCAGCGTCATGATGCTGTTAAGCTACTGCTGCTTGCTAAGTAGCCGGTTCTGCTGTCAATAGCAAGCTTGCTGCTCCTCCACAAGCAACTTCATTTTCTTTTCCGGTGGGTTTATGTTTCAATCAAAATTTTTATTTTTTTCCCCACGATTTTCAAGTAATAGAACATGTATCACCAAATAACCGGAACCGAAAAGAACCGGAACCGAAAAGAACCGGAACTGGTTGGGTATTTTGTTTGAAAGGAGCCGAACGGTTCCATTTTTCATAGAACCGGAATTTACGGTTCGGTTCTGGGTAATGCACTACCCAGAACCGAACCCGAAACACCCACTCCTAGTCATAGACCCTTGGACCAACTTCAAAATTTCACTTTGTTTACTGCTCCAGAAGAACTGGGGGTAAAAAGCTTCATCAAAAGCTATCTTGAAAGCCTCCTAAGTAACGGTGGTCGGATCAACTTGTCTAGCCTCGAAAGAATCCCACCAATCAGCAGCCGAACTCTTCAATAAGAACGAAGCAAGGAGGGCTTGCTTATCTTGTGGGCATTTCATGACCCTGAATATGCGCTCAATGCTTCCAATCCAGGCATCGGCATCTGCTGGATCATCCGTACCTTCAAACTCTTTCGCTCCTAATTTAAGTGCCTTCTCAATGTCGGTATATAGCTCACGTTTTGGCAAAAGAGAAGCAAGGGTTGAAGCAAGCTGAGCAGTTAAATTTGTATTCGGGACTGCATTTTCAGGATCATTTCTATTTGGAGCCATATCCCCATGTGTAGGCCCACCACGGGACTAATCAATCGGACTCATCAACTATCCCCTCCTGCCTAATGTCTCCCCTAGGAACGTGTTGAGCGTGAGATCGTGCCTGACTGCGAGTTATCGTACCACCACGTGCCATGATGCGCTACAAAATGATATAAAATTATGAGAAATGCGCAATGCAACCTTTATTAAGTTTGAAAAGAACACATGATGCAATCTTAGACCCTAGACCATGCTCTAATACCAATTGACACGCCCCGGACCAAATTATCTCTAATAACTTGGCACGTGGCGTGCACCAATAATGGATGGCAACTAAGCGCCGGATCCACCGCTAAGGCAAACTGTAGCTGCCCTGTAACTGTCTGATTTTATCTTAACTTAAATGATGAAAAAGATTTTGTAGAAATTTTGATAGAGTTTTTTCTGTATTTTCAACATATCCATCCTATAAGGGATCTATTCCAAGCTCAAAGCATTCAACCCAACATAACGCAAATCTCCTTTCAAATAAAAGAATGTCGGAATCTTTAAAAACAATTACAACCACCGTAATCTAACATCAGTGCCATTTTCCAAAACCTGAATGAGAACAATATTGAAAAGAATCGATGAATAAACTACTGAACAAACCAATGAATCTACTCTTAAAAACCTATTCTCAAATGAATGCAAAGTCTTAACTAAATGCTAGCCAATGAATGAATAAATAAATGAACCTACTAGCTCAATGGAAAAGCAAGGGTCTTGGGCGGTCAACAGCGATCCAAGCTCGCGCTCAACTGCTTCCTTATAAGAAAAACATTAGGAAAATAGTGAATTGTGTAACCCAGTGAGAAGATGAGTTTGAAAACATATATATTTGTATAGCATTTCCCATGATTTAGTTTTTGAGAGAACTGCTGAACTTGTTAAAGTATAAGTAGAACTGAAGAATACCACAAGAATTATTCGGTAAGTTTCCAAGTGAAATATTGAAAAAAAGCTGAATCACTTCAATTGACTCGTGCTACGAGCTAGTATTTGAGACTTGAATATAGTTTCGAAATTCTGAATGTATTGCAAGCTAAGTTTAAAGTTACCACTGTATAGTTACGGTTAACTTGAAAATATCACCAAACGTACCAATGAGTAATAACACACATGTGTAGAAAAACTCGATGCACAAGGTGAACTACTCAAAGCTGAGCTAATAACTGAATAACTGGTCATAAGCGACCAAAGCAAGCCCCAAGGGCTAAACACCACTATACACGGCCCAAAGCCTATGTGTGCACGGCGATGGGTCCCCAAGACCTATATAAGCTGGTCATACACAATGGAATGAATCACAACGGTGCAGAGGGGGTAAAGATCACTAGGGTACCTTGGCGGTTTAAAAAAACAATCATATAAATATTTAAAAGGTTGTTTGTTAAAGTTCGTCCTTTCTTTCAAAATCACTGCTGTATACGCATTGTAGTGCTAAAATGCATCTAATAGCGAACACTGGCTAAAAATAACTTTGACATATAGTTAATATTGAAGATAATTTTTATCCACTCACACAACTGCGAATTGCTCCTAATTCGGCTGGTAGGCGTTCCCAATCGTCTCGTCACCACCTGAAATAATATTATTATTCTTATTAAAATCTAAACACTTGAATTCCCAACCAATTGCCTTACCACATTGAATTCCAAGCTTTAACTTTTCTGACATTCTCTCATTTCCCCATTCCATTGCTTTATTCCTCTTCTTTCATTGATTTTACAATATGCTATACTATTGGAACTACCCAATTGAATCACATAATAACACCCTAAATTTTCAACATCTGAATATGATAAATTTCGATCCACTTTAGCACCCACTACGCAATTGACATCAATTCCACTTCAAAACAATTAATTAGGGCAAGATAGCATCTTAATAACACCTTGTTAACCCAAACCAATGATAAAATTCGAATCCCCAATGTCTATTGGTAAAACTCTAAAATTAAATTCATTATTTACCCGAATTCAATAGGGAAAAATTGAAGAAACACACTTACCACCCGAAACCACGACGAACCCAAGCTTTCCCTTCCTTTTTCCATTTTCTTTTTCTTTTTCTCTTTTTCTTTTCCTTCACACGTGACTCGGCCTCTGTGAATTCCCAATTGTAGCCGATTGACTATGGAAGGGTTGAAATGTATATATATATATATATATATATATTTGTAATTGCAATACAAGCCCCCTCCCTTTAATTAAGTAATTTAAGTTGGTACTAACACCAATTCCCACTCCTGGCCCCTGGACTTTCAATTGATTCAATTAGATTCATAAACTTTCAATTGACCTAATTTGAATTTTTTAAAACTTTGACTCTGGCCCATAATTAACGGCTTTGACCAAGTAGTAGTTGAAATTTAAATATGCAAAAGTTTGGGTCGTAATAATTACTCACATTTTCTAAATTTTACTAACATTATAAATTACGGAGACCCTGAGCGAGCGGGGAAGCAGGCGACAGTGGCAATCGGTTGATGGAGCTCTACAATTTTTACTTCTCGCCTTATTTCAACAAACAATTAGAAATTTCTTATAAAGTCTAGTGTATGTCCTCATTTTACAACTTCATTTAATGTTAGGCCTTTCGATTCAACATCATTTTCATTGTTCATCTAGGATTTGTTTACTCGTTGCCATTTGTTTGAGATGCATGAGGGACAAAAGTTATTTGAATATTCATTTCATTTTAAAAATCTTTATTTTCTGCGATATGCAAATGTTATTTAAGAAGTAAGTCTAGCGACCTGAATCTAGTTAGATTCGGGGCATTGCAGACTTGAACAATATAGCATTGATGTTTAAATACATCGTACTAAATTGATTGTTTTACAGCTTCAATAATATAGCAATTGCAAAATATTATTATGACGTTATTGTGGAAAAACATCTTGATATCTGTTTCGTAAAGATTATAGGTTCATCGTTCATGTTTCTTTATATTTTCTCATCATTGTTGACAATTATTCAGGTCGTATGTCACATTTATTTATTTAGAAAACCAGGGAAGTATTGTTGTTATATTAAAACTGATTCGGGAGCCTAATCTAACCGAAGACTTATATGTTTACTCTTACTTTAAAACTTATATCTTTACTCTTATTTAGCGAAGCTAATATAAATTTAGTTCTGGTTAGATATTTGAGCTTAATTCAATTATTGGAAGTTTGAACTGAGATATTTATGCACATGTTGTGAAAATTGATCTGAATTTTCTTTTTTGTTTAAGTTGATGCAGTTCCATTTGTGCTAGTAATTTGATTTAATCCAAATTCGCGTGAAAGTTAATTTATAATTTATATTAACACAATTAGAGTAATTTCTATTTTAGAACTCATATAGTGGATGTGTGAACTATATAAATGCTGCCAGTTATTTTCATTCGAAAAAAGAAAAAGTTGACTAAGGATTTTGGTCAAGATCCTCATCTTACAGAATTCATTGTTGTATTAGATTTTTACATATGTACTGTAACATCAATATTACATTTTCTAGATTTGCATTCTCTATATTTTTCTCAATCCCAGTATTAATATTTGTAGATTATAATTCTTCTTCTCTTTTTTTTTCTTTTCCCAACACCAAAATAATCAATATTTATCGTACAGTACAATGATGGAAGAGTTATGTAAAAGAAGAAGAGAAACATCTTGCAAGGCAGCAAATCTTGAGAATTAGCACCTTGTCGTTTAGGGTTTCCACTAATATCGGTTTTTTGGAAATGTATGGTAGCGGTTGACAGATCGACTTATGTATACTAATTGTCAAACTTTCAATGGAATAAAAATTGTGAAGAAGAGTGAATGCCTTTCTATTGCCAACGAAAGCCACAACCACATTGCTCACACGCATTTGCAAGCATGAGTTAATATTACAAACACAACATGGAAACCATGACTAGCTATCGAGTAGGACCCTAAACCAAACACACCGATACTAGCAAAAGTAAATGAAATTATGATGATGACTTTATACATACATAAGAAACCCTGTCGACGTCCTAGCTATCTACTCTGGTCACGCTAAAGGGTCGTGAATTCCTTTCTTGGTTATCTTAAATTGGGTCGTTATCGATGCATCATCTTCATCCGTAACTCTAGGACACGTCCTCAATAGGTGAGACAGCCCATCCACTTCCTAGTTAGTGACTCCTACCCCAGCGTTGTTGGCCATATAGCTCGAAGATGAGTCATCCCATTGGAATAAGCCATGTCTCTCAAAATCACACTCGAAGAACGACCTTCCTTTGTTCAGTGAATCTACCCTCAAAACTGTTAGGTGTTTGAAGAACCCTTTTCGGCACCGGGGTAGCATACTTTGAAGGGACATGTTTCGAACCAGTGGTCCGTTCTTCTACAACCATGGCACACCTCATTATTGCTACAGCCCGATTTTATGTCAATAGTGAATTACGAGTTTCGAAGAAGTAATGTACGTGACGAGAGCTTCTTGTTCTAGATGTAACCTAAATCAATGTGTATGTTCAATTTATATAGTGCATGGCTTTGCACTTGCTGATTGCCTATCAAAGGTGGCCATGAATGCGTCCCAACTAGCAAAGTGCATTTGACATCTCACATTTCACCCATACCCTATGTCGCAGGTCACAATTGTCATTTTATGGAAGACCGCCTATTTTTGTTAACGTGTGTTCACTGTTGCACATGTACCAAACACCAATCAATTGGCAAGTACAGTGCTAATGTTGGAGTGCTATGGTTATAAGTTAGCTAGTGGTAGACAATAAGGGTGTGTTTCATTGGAAGGAAAAAGTGGGGTGGCTACATATTTTCCACGGAAAATGTTTTCCCACCTCTATCCATTGGAAAACATTTTCCATATTTTAATGGAAAATATGTATTTTTGGTGAGTGGGTGGAATTCATTTTCCATGGAAAATAAAATTGTGTTTGATTTGTACATGGAAAATTTGAGTGGAAAATAGCATTTCCCAGCAAAGATAGAATTAAACCTACCATAATATCTACAATAGATCTTCTGACATGCAATAGATCTTTTGACATGCATGCCTGTGAAACTTTTTTATAACATGTTAATATTCCTGTTAATTTTCGCTCACATTTTAAAATGTGACATGACACATCTAGGTCTATGAAGATCACATTCTTTTATTCATGCCTTTTGATAGCGAAATTTGCCATACCTATTGCAAATGTAAAATAGTAACTGAGTCACTGTAGAGCTAGAAATGAACATAATTATTGTGCTAATCCCACGGCTACACAATTGTTTGTTTCTGTTCAATAACATTTTTGCATAAAAAGTACCTAAAAATGCGCTCTTAAACATTCCATTATTTGATGTCTACTCTATTATGTTTATTGAAAAAATAACATAGACAAAATAGTTGGAGGGTTACATTAAACAATCCCTACCAGCTCATAAACCTGTAAACTATCATATAGGTAATATTGGACTCCCTACCTGACTACTTTGGTATGCGCATGCTGACTGTGCAATGTTAATATGTGGTCAGCACAGACATCATATTTGACTGTGCAGATGGGTTAGGGAAAATGAACTATGCGAATGTATATTCGAAATGTAGGGGTGTAGAATTTTGATGGCTACATAATTTTGACTACTTTTAATACGATGCCAAATAAATGAATTAAGAAAGATGGACTACAACATTTATTTGATTTCAACACAACCTGTTGAACGGTACGACCCTACAACAGTGTTATAGCAAAATGAGTCGAAACATAGCAGCACGTGAATATTTCATAGAAAACAAAACACGTCTGTGAACACACATAGCGAACTAACATCGATGACTATTAAAAGCTTCTGGACAAAGGGGGGATGGTGCATTGATGGTCGACGAAAACAACGGTAAATGTGCTCCGGTTGGTCGTCAAAGTCATCGCAGAAACTTAGCCGATGAACGATTGGAACTTCAGGTAGCGTGCACGAAGGAGAAGAAGCTAACGAGGTTCAAATGGTCTAAGGCGGTGATGAGTTTCCTCACCATGACTCTACCAACCGGCATGGCTGCCATGTCTAGTTTTTGTGTACACAGCACTTCAAACTCTACCCTCATGTCGAATAGATCGATGCGGCTAAAGAAGTTATCATGTTTGGAGTAAAAAAATGAACAGTTCACTAACTTTTCACATACATAGCTTTGCTGTACTCCGCTGGCTCTCTGAACACATCAAAGAATATAGCTACATTTGTGGCAAGCAAGTCCTACCCATGCAGGCTGGCGACGTCGAACTGATTCGACATTGCATAATGCATTAGAATGTCATTGGAAACGCGAGTGTTCGACCGAACAGCAAAATAGGTGATGGTTTGTATATACACATCAAAGGTACCACGCAATACTGCAACCATCAAGATGTCGATTCCCCTAGTGAGACGTTCGTCGTTCCTGTCAACTAGTCTCAAATTAATGAATGGAAGATGCAGCGCCGAGCAGTGAAAACTATTAGACGGGGGTGAGAGTGAAGCCGATGCCATATCAATTATTCACTCCAAGTTGTGAAATGTGTCTGAAAGCAAACAAGTGTGAAATGAGAAGGCAAACAAGTTACGTAAGCACGAGTAGGCATATTTAAAAGGTAGAAGGGAAAGATGGTTGACCATTGAACCGCCATGGTTATTGGTGGTACTTGCTCCATTATTGAACTTGGCAGGTGTGACATAACCTATGAACATACTTGATATTATTGACCATACATGATGCCAATGGCAGGGTTGGGAACAAATTAGCAGTGGAATGTACGTATATTTTTACTGCAAGCAATTATGCCCTCTTACTAATCACTTATGTATTTCTTCATTGCAAGTGATCTTCTACGAGTTGCGTACAGTAGACTATATGTAATGTCTGCGTAATTTCATGAACGGCATTATAGCATTTCCTTAAGATTCGTGGTCATATTGTGTTGTATCAGATTCGTGTCTCTGCTCAAACTACTATTACTTTTGAATTTCGGATTTCGAAATGAACAAGAAATGGATGCGATTGTTTGTTTTTACCGTGATTATTCATATTTGCCTGAACGGAAATACTAAAGACATTTTCTGGTGATAGTTCGACAAGAGAGAATATATCTTCTAAATTTAGAACCCTTTTTGTGGTTCCTGATCATGGACCAAAGTTGTATGGTGAAGTATATACGATTTTATCCCTATCGATTGTTAGAAGCGAAATCAATCGAATGTTGATGATGATGAAAAATAGATAGAATATTCCTAAAGAAATTATAAATCCATTGATGTTGTTTAATACCCAATTGAAAATATAAATATTCGATATATATAAAATTGCCTGAAGTCTAGTTTAGTAAAAAGATTGAAAAATTGTTGTAACTCTTTGAAGAGTTCAACTACATCCGTATACATGAACATTAGACATGATATTTGTCCTCAAAGAACAAGTTTGCTCCTGTAAAAGCAGTTAAATATTTTGTAATCTAATTCGATGCACTTTATTTATTGCAATAATTTCCAAGTGATGAATTGAACTAATTATTTAGGGAATTTAATTTCCACAATTTAAATACTACAATACTTCCTTAATGATAGATTCAACTATCACAGTGCAGATGTTTTTATATATTTCTTCTACACTTTATATGCTAAGTGATCAGTGATACCATCTATTGAATAGATCCTACTTCTGAAAAAGTAGTTAATTATTATGCAATTTAATTATCGCAATTTAAATTCTCCAATTTAAATTTATGCACCTTAAATATTGCATATATCTATAATGTGGTGAGTTATGCCATACGATTGGATATAAATATATCTCCAATGTAGTAGGTTATACCACACGATTGGCTATAACTAATTCTACTCTAAAAGAAGTAGTTGATCAAATATTCTAATTTTGCTCTTTCAGAAACTGTCAATCGAAATAAAATTTATGCTCCATATTTATTGAATATTAATGTGGAAAATTGAGCTACTGGTACTAGAAGCTACCATTAGATAACTAGACGAAAGTAAAATGCTTAGTAGATCCCATGTTGATTAATTAAAAGAAATATTTCTCTTGGAGGGATCATATTAAAACTGATATGAAGTGATCTCGCAGATGCTATGCGATCGTATTGATAAGACAATAAAATACTCTCGAAGAGGCATAAGCTACAGATGTTATAGTCATTAACTACCAGACCATTGTATTAACATAAAGCTAAAATGATATTATTATTGGTTGAGAAGAAGCACAAATGATATGAATCGGGATAGTTCAATATCATTTGGTTCACTACGAATGCCTATCGAGTCGATCACACGAGCTCAAGCGAATAAATTACAGATGGCGATGATGAGCTTGGTCAAAAACATATGGCGAGACTCCCCTAAAGTTTCATCTCAAAGCTTGGGATGAGGATTGGAAGTCGAAGATGTGAAAGCGATCAACCTGTTCAACATTGGGACCCACTCTACACAAGAAACATAATTGGCAGTCAAAACAATGCAAGAGAAGAGCTTAGGGACCAACATGGCATTTTGGCGCAAAATATTAAGGCATGCGATCACGCATATAATTGAAGAAGATAGACAAAAGTGGCCTGTAGGATGCAGAGTCTAATTTGCGACGGAAAAATTTTCAAGCATATGGTTGTGTGCGTGACCATATGGTAAAAATTTTTGCAAAGGAATGATGTTGTGTACACGACCGCATGGTTCAAAATTTGGGACCCAAGAAGACTTTAGATATTTTGGGATATTTGTATGTTTTAATGTTATTTTCTATTTCTAGCTTGGCTCTTAAGTTTCTTCTTATTTTGGGATTGTATTAGAGTCAAAACATCCTCATTTTGTACATAACTTCGAGGAAATATATTTGAGAGCTTTTTAGGCTTTGTGAGTTGAGATTACTCCTCCAAATTTATTGAAACTTTGAAGACAATAGTCCAGTCAAGCTTTTCTCACCATTTGTTTCTTTGTTCTTGGAACAATTCGAACTTATCAAGAGTTTGAGAATCTCTTGTGGCGTTATCACTGTTGGTTGTCTACTCCACATCGCTAGAGGTGATTGTTTTATTATACCAACTATTGCCATATCGGGGTTGAAGGTTCATAGTTTACTGATCGATATCGCTGGATTTTTAGCTTTTCATGCTAGTTCTAATCTCATGTGAGTTGTGTTTGCTCAGTTCTAATGTGGTTTGCATCAGAGCTTAGATTCTAATTATCCGGTAATCTATCTTTTATTTTATTTGTAGCTGATTTAAAGTATTGATTTCTTGACTTAGATTTAGGTTTATACTTGACTCTCGTGTTCTTAGATCATCATATTGTGTTGCCAGTTATTGTTGTGTTGTGATCATTATGATAGTCATTCATTTTTTTTATATATCTTGTAAGCTTAATGCATCGAAGACAATGAGAATTTCCAGTTGCATTCCTATATATCTTTCTCTATTTTTCTTGCTTTTGTCTAAAGAATTGTTTCTGCATATTGATATTCTTCTTTAGTACCAAATAATTCTTCAATCTTCTATTTTTTTCATCTTTAAAACTAACAATTCTAAATATATCTTCTGTATTGGATGAAGAGATTCTTGGAGGAAGGGGAATAGAGTTTAGTTGCTTACCTACCATATACGCATTAACTTTTTATCTCGAGAATGACTATGGCTTCCTCCTTTCACTTCTTGTCATCAAACGAAGCACTTATGATGTTACCAAGAGCAAGCAATCGATTATTAATATGAATGCCTAAACCATGTTAAACCACAACATAGAGATTTTATTAGAATTTTTCAAAGTCAATAATCAATGCGAAGAGAAAAAAAATAAATATAAAAAAAATCAATGATTAAGTAAAGCATTACCTTTGAGTAAACGTGTCCAATGTACACCTTTTTTTTTGTTTTTTAAATGAAATCCGAAATGGTCCATAAAATTTAGTTTAGCCGTTAAAGTATCATCCCCATCATCATCTCCAACTTCAGAACGATAAATTCTCCTTTGCTCCATAGCTATTTTGAAGGGCATGTGAACAACCATATTGGGAATACTATAGCAAAAAGCTTTGTAAGAAGATTACTTATAAGAGTTGTGATGGAATAAAAACACCACTACAAATTCTATTACAGAAATTCAACAAATCTATGAATTGTAAAATCAAGTGCTCCAATTATATATTAAAAGAAAAAACATAAAAGATTCTTTATTATGTATGAATCCCATTGCTTCAATCATAATGTTCCATTAAGTTTCTTAATAAATAGTTAGTCATTATACATAACCACTAGAGTTTTGTAAGGGAACAAACATAGTAAGGAAAAGATGTATTTATTTTGCCTTCATCGGTATTAGACTTAATTTCACAATTCTTGTAAAAATATGGAAAGTAGATTGGCCCCGCCCTTGCCCCTTTCCCAGAAAAAGAAAAAAAGTTTACCTTGACTGACTATTCATATTTGTGCTCCCAATGGCATGAGATGCTGACCCTTGTGATAGATATGATGCCATCTCATCCTTCTCTTGACCTTTCCCTTGTTAATTTACTCCATCAAGTATAATCTCTCTAGTCACTATTTCTTGGATTTGAATGGAAACCCTTACAAGACCAGTAGACTTTGCAACAGGTGGCAAATCCAAAGATAAACTGTTTGAATCAAGGAATTAACCGGTGGAAAAACTCTTGTCTAGATTAATCACAACGACGCGCACCAGTTAACTTTATCTATCTTAATTTACTTTAGTTTGCTTTAATTATGAAAAACGCTTGCATCCATTATTAAATAATATTATCTAGTAATATTTAATTTCTTTAGTAGTTAAATTTTCACAATGTTATAGTAAGGCTGATTAGCACCATCAGGACCTAACGTTTGAACTCGTTGAGTTTCAAGGGCCTATGCTTTTTTCTTGGCAATTCAGTACTCAAGCTCAATCTTTGCTGCGGCGTAAGGACTTCTGTCAAGCTGCTGTTATATTCACCCGTTAAGTCACTCCATGTGCAACTCACGTGTGGTCTCTCAATGCCAAAATGGCTAAAACTTTGAGTATTATTACAATCAAGTCCCAAAGTTTGAAAAAATGTATACGTTAGTCGAAAATTTGGTTTGATTGTAAAATTTTACATTTTATTTTTTCCATTGGCACTTATTTGGTTAGCAATTAATTTTATTGAATTAATTAGATATTGATTAAATAGTTTTTATCAAAAGTTTTCAACATAGTAGCATTCGTTCATATAAATATAATATCACAGCTTTCAAAAATTTTCCTTCATATTAGAGAAGCGCACACTCAATAATAAATATAATCATTATGCCTGCCTACATAAAACTTTATTAGGAATAACATTATTGAAAAAAAATCAAATACGAAGAATTAAGCAAATTAAATAAAAAATACAAAAAAAAAATAAGAAATTTTGAAAAGTTTCTTTAACATTAGAGATACACATTTTGATTTTAAACAATAATTCATATAATGTAATTATTGTACCTACGTAACATTTTTTCGGTAATATATTATTGTAAAAAACAATATCGAATACAACAAATTAATCAAATCAAATATAATTTTTAAAAAATAAAACAAGCAAAAAAAACCCTCCCACCACGCTCCTCCCAAACAACATCACCATGTTGGTGGTCGCGGCGGTGGCGGTGGTGGCGAAACCACATCAGCGGTTGCTGGTGGTTTCACCACCACCAACACTCGATCTTGTGCCAGCAGCACTGGTGGCTTTTGAAGCCGCCACGCTGCCACCACCACTACCAGCATGATGGTGGTGTTTTGGGGGGAAGAGGGGGAGGGGAGCGGGGTAGGGGGGGTTGGGAGGTTTTTTCTTATATTTGATTTTTTTTTGTATTTGATTAATTCTTTATATTTGATCTATATTTTTTCGGTGATGTATTCCTAATAAAATTTTATGTAGGTACAATAATTATATTTATTATTAAATGTGCGCGTCTCTAATGTAAAAGAAAATTTATTGTTTAAAATCAAAATGTATGTCTCTGATGTTAAAGAAATTTTTTATTTTTTTTTGTATTTGATTAATTCTTTATATTTGATCTATATTTTTTCGGTGATGTATTCCTAATAAAATTTTATGTAGGCACAATAATTATATTTATTGTTAAATGTACGCGTCTCCAATGTAAAAGAAAATTTTGAAAAGTTGTGATATCAAATTTATACGAACGAATAAGACTGTGTAAAAAAATTTTGATAAAAACTATTTAATCAGTGTGAAATTTTTTCAATAAAATTAATTATTGACCAAATAAGTACCAATGGAAAAAAAGAATGTAAAATTGTACAATTTAGCTCAATTTGGGACTCAAGTATGTATTTATCAAATTTTGGGACTTGATTGTAATAATACCCAGAGTTCCGGACCATTTTGCCTTTGAGAGACTGCACGTGTAACGCCCGTCCAGTTCCACATACGTATACGTCATAAATGACGTCATATCAGAGTGTGTCGTGCACGTAACATAAACATAGGCCACCTTCGGGCCCGTGCACGTCATTCTTTTCGTTTTCTTCGTTTCATAACATTATGGAACTAGACGTGCGTCCGTCATTCATTTATACACGAAACCCTAAATTCCTTTCTTTCAAACATATAACGTAAAGCTAAGGTTTCGGTTTTCATTACGTACCGCAAGATCTTTTAATTCCCTTTCCCGATCACACACTACGTGATAGCATTCCACGGGAACTTTCACCGACTCCCACGAACAGACCTTCAAAACATAGCACGGATACACCTAATGAGTCATAAAGACTCAGTGGATAATAATTGCGATGCAATGCATGTCACACATTTACTTTGGGCCCCAATTACAAATCATGTGAATACTTGGCGCCGTCCATTTTGTAGCTAGGCCTTATCTTTCATACGGGGCTTAGATCCCCCGAAGGCCAGCTTTCTTGACATACGGGGCGTATATCCCCCGACTGACCATTTCATAATGGGGCTTAGATCCCCCATGTGGCCAGTTTTACATTCTTTTGTAAACACATGATTGGTAATTGTATTCACATACATTTATGCTCGTGATATGATCATGCAAACATTACCTCGTTGAGCCTTGGTCCCTTTTTCACATCATCATCACCATTCGTAACATATAAGCAAGGCTTCATGATCATATCGTAATGTAAATATTTTGCATGTTTCATTAACAAAGGACATTACACAAATATACCTTGGACGCTAACACATAACTTCATATAACGCCACAACATTCACACATATCATATACGAAGATAAACATCATATAAAGCTCATCACACCCACAAAGCATGCTATCAAGTCAAGCTCATCACCCTCTTTGTTCATTGCATATATCATCCAATAACTAGGTTTCTTCTACTTAAGGCCAAATAACGCTTAGACATGGCATGGAGGGTCATACAAGTCACATAAACACATACATATCATCAACATCTCAAGCCATTAACATAACACAAAACCAAGAGATCCTAGCCTGCCCCTAGGTTCCCTAATCATGATAATCATTCCATTTCTTGTTTAATTCAAGTATAAATCATGCAATTACATCATAAAGCATGTAAAGCAAGTAGTACCCACCATTAATGAAGCACAAGGAACCATGGTCAAGCTTTTCTTCCTTCCTCCATTCTCTTCCTTTTCTTCTTTTCTTTTTCTTGTAATCATAAATTACCTTCATGTGAGATGGAGTTTGGGATGATTACATGAGTGTTTGGGGTTCTTGGGTGTCCTATGGATCTTACAGACACATTAGAGTGGAAGCAACCCCCAAAAATATCAAGAAAAGTCGAGAAAACCCACTTTGCCGACTTGGGCGTACGGCCGTATGGCATTCTGTTACGGCCGTATGGCCTCTGCTGAAAATTTTCTGCACTAGCGGCTTTCAATATTTTGGTCATAACTTTTGCGTCCGATGTCCAATTGCGGTGATTCAAAGCTTGTTGGAAACTAGACTAAATGGGCTACAAATCTTAAGCAGACATCATTCAAAATCAGAGTCATTGCAACGATGTGTGAGTTTGAACCTCCATGACTTGTCAAAACTTCATGAAATCGCTTATAGCAAACTTCATTACACAGGCATTACATCCATGATATAGGGAGTTGGAGGTGCTTCCATAGGTTCTTGGGGTCTTGGGAGTGTTTTGGGAGTGCTTGAACCGAGCTCACATGAAGAATCCTCAAGAATTGGCAAGAAACTTCTAGATATACACTTTCTGCCGACTTAAACTTACGACCGTAACTTCACCATTTACGGCCGTAACTCCTGACTTACGGCCGTAACATCAATCCTTACGGCCATAACCAACTCTCTGTAAATCCCCTGCATTCCATTCTTCGACACTTATGGCCGTAACTCCATAATTTACGGTCGTAACCGAAGTAAGACGGCCGTATCACATTATCATGCGGCCGTAATAACCTCTCTGCATCTTTTGGCCATTCTTCATTTTCGGCATTTACGGCCGTAACCTTTATACTTTACGGCCGTAACCATACTTTTACGGCCATAATCCACCCATTTACGGTCGTAATTACAGTTCTGCTGAAATTTCCCCTTTTTCATCATTTCGAAGGCCGTTTTGGAACTGGAGACATCCTGTAGACCTATAGACATACCGTAAGCATAACATAAACATATACATCATCTCAAACATGTCATCACATCATTCTCCCCTATATACGGAATCACATATGGTTTACATACGGAATCATATACGTATTCATATATATTTTTGGGACGAACTTGGGCGGGGCATTACATCCTTCCCCCCTTAAATAAATTTCGTCCCCGAAATTCATTGGAACTGACCCAGACATCCATGTCTCCTGTCGTTTTTCCTTTCCCATGTCTCCTCCTATCCTTGATATCCCATACACGGAACTTGACACATACGACGAACAACACATATAACGGTCACATTTCATTAACCTGGTCCGTGTACAGGCTGTACAAATCATTCAATCACATATATAGGCACAAGACACAAGGACTTCCGGACGATACATTCTGAACATTAGCATATAAACATACATTCATATCGGAACTCGGTGCGAATTTCTCCCTTTCTGGCAATCATATCAAACCGATCTGTTCATATATCAGTTCTGAGCGTCACCTTGTGGTATTCTAAGAGACGAACGCATATAACACATGCAATTGAAGGAACCAAAGATTCCGTAGCATTCATAACATAGAACATGCCTCGACGTTCAAACCATACATATAAGAAGAGAATACCGTACTGAACTGATACTTTACCTTTAGCTGATACATTTTCATTTGTTGAACGAGCTATAGACCAGATACAATCCATATTGAGCATAGAAACCGAAAGATCATAAGAGATATTGGATAGAGTTGAACAAATAACTTGTTGCAGTTCGACATATTACAGAGCATACATAAACATATCATTTAAGCTCGTTTCTCGTTTTGCTTTCACGTTATCTAAGCTTCTTACACATAACGAAAAGAAGCAGCATAGAACATAGCTATTAAACGAACTTCGTCGAAGTTCAAGTGGATCAACTGAATCCGAACTATTCATAATCAAACTTTTCATGTTCTACTAGCCTAACGCATCACTGTCATGCTTGCTCGTTGGAAACAAAACGGAAATCAGATCATCATTACTTTCACGTGATTACCTAACTGAGCTCGTTTCCAAAATCATACAACATTGCAAGTTCCTGCGGCTCGTAGAATTTCAGATTCATTTCATATAACGTGGAACTTCCTAACATATGATCAAAACACATATAAGCATATCCTCCATATCTTTCTCCGGAGTAACACAACCCAAAGAGAAAAGCAATTCATTCGTTCCCGGGATTTATGTTACTCTAACATCATCAACATATCGTCTAACATATAGATCACATAACTCATTACAGGTCGTGACACATTTCCAATTCGAGCGGGCCGTAGAACTCTGCAATTTATTTCATATAGGGTATGCTCTTCATATTATTGTGCATATAATTTTCCAACGGAGGGAAGAAACATAGGAACATATCATTTGTGCAGTTTTCCGGAGTTAACATAACTGTAACATAGCATTAGTAACATAGCCATAGCCACACCTCAATGTCGCTTGAATTCTTCACTTGTGAGCTTCACGAATATTCCGGCATATACATATCACATAACATAAAAACATAGCCGAGTCGATTATCATTGAGGCTCAATATGAGTCGGTGGACATGCGTCACGTTTCACATATATACTTGAGCCTTAACACCCATACCACAACTCTTCTCTTATCAATTCAAACCACGGAACCGTACATCAAAACAAAACTGCCATAGACATGCAATAACATAACAACCGATACGGTTTTCATATTTCATAACATAAGGTTCAATCAACGTTGGTTGGGATATGAAGCAATCTGCACGTTTGTACTTCAGCTTGCACATTACTGAGCATCCCATTCACATGTACATATAAAAGCAACCCAAAACAACTGGTAGCTTGAGGCCGAATACATACATATCACATTAACATAGAGCATAGCTGAAACTTCTAACTGAACAGAACCAAAGTAGCTAACTGAACGAAAGCTAAGCTACCATAAACGAAGCCGTAGAGAAGCCGAACACATATACATACATACAGAAGGGAAAGGAAGACATAACTTCGTACATCATATAAACATATGGAGGTTATATATCGAAATAAACGATACCTGCTATACACTGAGCCATTCAAGACCTTCGGCCGAAGAATATATCTGCCTTTTTCTTTCTTCAGATACATACATAACATCAGCTGAGTCACGGAGAATACTGGCACATTACATAACATATAACCTTCGGCTATTCTCATAACGAAGAGCATCAGTCACAACTATATAACTGCATAACATAGGCCGTTCAATAATGCCATCATTTCGTAAGCGAACATCTAAGCATAACCGTACATTGAACCAGGCCGAACTAACTACATTTCCATTGTCATCATATAACATAGCATAGCATATAACATATAACAGATAACATATAGCCTGATTGCACACGTTGACTTAGCTCGAAGTTCGAAAGCGAACTATCGTATCGGCCAAGTTCGAAACAAACGAACATCCATGTTGGCCATGTTCGAAATAAATGAACAACAGTACTCGGCCACTGAAATAAACGAATGGGCTTCATGGCTAAGTTCGACATAAACGAACCAACATACCGGCCATTCATTACATAAACATTCATCCGTACGCATCACATAATAGCACTACATGCTAACTGAATCTCTTTCAAGTTCATTTGGTATCTGAGAGACATAACATCCTATAACGGTATATGCATTCATACTTCATTCTAAGATGTTTCATTGATTCCACTAACAAATCAGAATAAGTTCCGTTCATAACATTTCTGCTACTTTCATATCACAGTTCATCGATATACGGTTGAGCCACATCACGGATAACATATCATCATGCATTTGCTCAAAATTCAGGACCGTTGACAGTACACATACATACTTAGATGCATACGTGATAAGTGCTCGAAAAGCACTTAAATAAGTCTTCTATTTTATGTATTTGTGTATTCTATTAGTGTTATATGTTCCGTTTTATGTGTTTTTCCTTTATTGTGGTGTTTAGGGTCACAAAGAATCAAAAGGAGTCAAAAAGGATGAAAATCGAATGAAAACGGAAACTCGGGACCAAAATGCAAGCGAATTAAAGATGGAGGGCCTCCGATGCAATTTTATGAAAAGTTATTTTTAAAATATTTCTTGTGCCAATGTTTAAGAACATCAAAAGAGGATTCCCAAACTTCTTCCGAATCCCAAATCGGAGTTTCCTAGTGAAAGTTATGGCCATTTGAAGAGAAAGGACAAAGCGTAAAAAATCAGCAGCTCGAATTTACTGCCGCAGTTCAGTAATTTGACTATAACTTTTGCTAAAAAATTCGGATTGACCTGCACTTTATATTGTTGGAAAGGACACTCAGAGGGCGACAACGTTGATGTTCACCTCTTCAAATGATTCGGATCATATCATGGTCAAAAATGGGCAAAACCGAGAGTGATGTGAATGGCAGATTTCTTGGGCCATGTTTTGGTAGAAAATTCATAACTTTCTATTAATATCAAAAAAAAGGAAATTCCAATTGCACAATTCATCCAAGATGCTTACCTATACCATGATACAATATTTGAACTAATGGAGCAATTTAAGATCATGATTTGGTGGTTACCAATTAGTGGAATCATAATGGAGTAGTTGTACAATTTTTTTTATTATGTTTTCTTGTGAAATTTTGCCTATAAATAGAGGCATTTGTAAGGAAGGAAATGCACAACTTAGTGGAAGAGAATTAGCTAGTAGTTCTCTCCAACTTTCTCTTCAATAAAATTCTCTTCTTCATTTGTTCTTAGTTTTAGCTTGAAAGATCTTAGTTTTTCATATTCCGGCGGAAGAAATAAAGGCTTCAATCGATCAACGATACTTCGGCTGTGAATATGATTAGCGGATCATTTCTTCGATAAGTTTCTCTTTTCCCTTTTATTTCTCTATTTATTTCTTAGCATTTATTTACTTGTTTTCTATATTTTGCGTATAATCTATCATATAGTGGTGGTGATACAAAGCGAACACTCGCTAAAAAGTATGAAACCCCGCAAATATGAGTGGTTAGACTTTTCTATCTAGTTCGAGGAGGACGTTGTGTTCAACTAACATGTGATTATCTTTTCTAACTCTTTAGTAACGTTTTATCTATTCCTCTACTTCAATATGTTGATTTGTTATGCTTGTAAACCCATTTTTGAGTTTATTTAATTATTGCATTCACTTTGGCCAATTGAATCAATCAATCTTTAAATTCAAGTTACTTGCTAGGATTGGAACTTTTGATCCGTAATTATCACTAGATTCCAATCCAAAGTAGCAAATGAATATCGAGCATATTTATTAACAAATCAACTTAGATGTATTAATTCGAGTTTGTGAAATTATTCATCTAATTCAACTCATTCTTCTCGTTCATTTCACACTAGCTTTGCATTAAATCCTAAAAATTTGTTTAGGGTTATCCAATAGTTAGATGTTAAGTTAAAGAACTCACTTTAATTTAATACACTTAAGGAAGAATTTGTTAATCAGAGCTTCTTGGTTAATTGAGAGTTGATAAACTGAAGAAGGAATCGTAACACGTTGCATGTGAAAGATAAATATAAGTTGTTGACACAACCGAACCCGAGAAGTAGATATTTTGTACAATTGTTTTATTTCAATCTTTTATTTTGACGTTCGATTTTCTATTTTTATTCAAATATCACAAAACCCCCCATTTTTCTATATTAATTGATAAAATCAACTAGATTAAGCACCGTTCCTCTTGGGTTCGACCCTTACTTACCATTTCTACATTAATTTGTAGTTTTGAAACCGAGTAAGGAAATAAAACAAATTTTGGCGTACTGCGACAAGACACCCAATTTAGTTGCTTTTATTAGTTATTTTTTTTTAAAAAAATAAAAAATTTAGAGTCGAGCTAACGACTTTAAACAAAGGCGCTTCTTGGGAAGCAACCCAAACATTTTCTCTCATTTTTATTTTTCTTTTGAAATTTTTGTTTTTATTTCTCAACTTTTTATCTATCGTACTGAGGAAGATATTACTTTGAAACTATAGAAAGAAGATATCTCGGGATTCAATCAATTGGGAAGAGACATGATGACGCACAAATCAGTGATTAGCAATAGTTACTGATAACGTGTGGGGATTAATTATTGATAATGGACAATTTATTAATGCGCTTTCTCGAATACTCCTTCCAACGTACTCTTTCCAGCATACTCCACATGCATAATTGTCGGTTGAAACAGTGCTCATTTGACTATAAATCGAGACCATTCTCTACTTGAAGCTACAACCAAAAGTCTCAACCCTCTGTGAGTATTCCTTTCTGACAGTGATTAGGTAATTTTCTTCTTCTTCTTAATTTTTTTTCCTTTTGTTCTTCTTTCTCTTCTTCTTATTTATTTTTCTTATAGCATGGATGTGTGTGATATTTTTGTATATATATGTCTTTTCGTCATACTAATCGATTATGTAATTAAAATTTTCTTATTTTTTTTCCTTCCTCAGTATCTTGTTTGAAAATATGGAAGAGTGTGATAATCTATTCTGCTTATTTATTTTGATGATTTTTACTTCAGTGTTTCTTTTTCTTTTGTGTGTTACGTAACTAAAAAAAAAACCTTGGATGCTGGTTCTTGTATCCTGCCCAAAGGCGTTAAACTGGTCTTTTTCAGTAGACCTTAAAGAACTGTCTTCTTTCTCCTTCCTCTCTCACAAGTTTTTCTTTTGTAGATACAGTTTTAAGAATTGAATTCTCACTACTCTCATGGCATCTCCTCTACGTATTGTTGCTCTTCTACAAGTACTTGACTCATTCTCTATGCCTATTGATATCAAGATTCACATTGTTCGACTTGTTGACAAATATGAGCGTTCCCTTTGGAATGTTATCGATTTTGGGGCGGGATCATCCCGATCTGCTCGCAACCGACATGCTAAGCGCCTTAAAAGTTGTTTTAAATGTGGAAAGCTATTAGATGGACCTCATTGTACTAGAAATCAAACTTATTCACAATATAGACATCTTGTTTTCTTCAAGGATGGACCGATTAGGTGCAGGGCCGAAAAGTCTATCAGGAGAAAGAGCCAGCTCGCAATCAGTGTGAGAGAGTTTGATAATTTGTTGGAACAACGACAACGTCTGTTAGAAACCAAACTCGATGGCCTAACCATTGAGCAGCAACTTTTTGAGTGTGATCATTAGCACCCATCCGAAGATGTAAAACTACGTCGCATTCGTTTGAGAAGTGTCTGAGTTGGACGTTCTGCTCTAAACGTTCTCCCATTTGTTGGTTCTTGTGGGGCTGTTCTTTATTGAGTGGTAAACATACCTATGTGTCATGTGGCGATATGGAGGACCTTTTCATTAAGGTTGGTTGTCAAACTGTTTTGTAGAGAGTATGCTGATTCAGATAGTTTCCATGCGG
This sequence comes from Jasminum sambac, assembly GCA_018223645.1. Lineage (NCBI taxonomy): Eukaryota > Viridiplantae > Streptophyta > Magnoliopsida > Lamiales > Oleaceae > Jasminum > Jasminum sambac. The sequence continues at coordinate 35,143,404 of CP073648.1, forward strand.
ATCAGACTTGATGGAATCATGTCATTAATTTGATGTGAATACTACTGCAAGGTGTTCAGAGGGTTGTCAACTCCCATAGTCGCTTTGTATAAATTTCTGTTCTCAAAAAAAAAAAAAAAAGAAAGAAATTTCAGATGTTATTTTTCTTGTTCTGTACATATGTTGATTGCAGGTCTCTTGCTCTTGGATTGTCGAAGTATTTCTCAGAAGTGCTACATTGTGCAACCACCATCCCCAAATCGGCACGACTCATTGCTTACCATAGGGGAGTTTCTATTTCTTCTCTTTTTCATGCTTTCTATATTTCTACATTGGGGACAATGTAGAATTTAAGTGTGGGGGAGTGGCATATTGTGGTCTGCGTGTGATTTTTTTTATTTGTGTCGACGATTTTGCATGAGATAGCAACTTTTGAATATGATTGAGCTTAATTTGTGTGACTTAACTGAAACTACAAGATCTCGAAACAAAAAATGTGTTCTGTTCTTCCCCAAGCACAGCTGGCAAATTTATCTGAGCACATTTATAGGTAATTTACTATCATTCTCTGGAACACAAATTGAAGGTTGAAAATGTTGATTTTTTTTCTAACTTTCTAGACCATAGTAAACTAACTTTTTCTTTTCTTTTTTTCTATCCATTCGTCCTGCTCAAAGTAACCTGGAAACATCAATTGTTAGCAAGGTCGAGTTATAATCGCATGGTATCTGTTTTTTGTGAATGTGTCTTTTATTGATAGAGTTTAAAAAGTTTGGAAAAAGCATTGACCTATGCTGAGAATGAATTTTACTTTTATGTTCGAAATAAGGAGAGGGACTACAGGAAAGAGCTACCTACCTCAGAGTGTGAAGCTGTCACCTCGAATGGGTGAAGAAGGCTGCCTCCAATGAAAGGGGTTTAGTGTGAAAGCTATCTGTGGGGTAAAAGCTGAAAAGAAAATTGCAAAACTCTTCTTCTTCTTCTTTTTCTTCTTCATAAAAAAAAAAGAAAAAAAATCGCGAGAAATGTGATAGCTACCCAAGTGTGAAGTTAGATAAATAAATTTCCTCAGTGGTTTGAAGTGCTCAATCTAAACACTCTTTAAATTGAAGACATATTTGCGATAAAACACCTGCCATGCCCTTTTTTTCTTTGCGGTGCTAACGAGTTGATGATTTTGGTGAGCAGAGTAATTTTTAGGATCCATAGGAATCATTGTAAAATAAGAGTGGGATCACGAGAGATGAAAGGAAATATTTGACTATTTCGGGTCAGGATTTGGATAGATCATCGTAAGCTTTCATTTGGTTCCAGTTAGTGATGGGATGATAACCTCACTTGCACACACTCACAAGCCATTGTGTATTTGAGAAGAAGTGAAATTTTCATGGTTCGGGAGAATATTTATTAAGCAAGTCATTATCTGTAGTTGGATTTCAATGTTTAAAGTTGTTTATCTCATGTAAAATCAGTGTGTTGTTTGGTATCATATGGGTTGTTGTTAGAGGCGAACAGTCTAAGTAATGGGGAGTTTGATAAGTGCTCGAAAAGCACTTAAATAACTCTTCTATTTTATGTATTTGTGTATTCTATTAGTGTTATATGTTCCGTTTTATGTGTTTTTCCTTTATTGTGGTGTTTAGGGTCACAAAGAATCAAAAGGAGTCAAAAAGGATGAAAATCAAATGAAAACAGAAACTCCGGACCAAAATGCAAGCGAATCAAAGATGGAGGGCCTCCGATGCAATTTTATGAAAAGTTAACTTTATAATTTTTATTCTGCCAATGTTTAAGAACATCAAAAGAGGATTCCCAAACTTCTTCCGAATCCCAAATCGGAGTTTGCTAGTGAAAGTTATGGCCATTTGAAGAGAAAGGACAAAGCGTAAAAAATCAGCAGCTCGAATTTACTGCCGCAGTTCAGTAATTTGACCATAACTTTTGGTAAAAAATTCGGATTGGCCTGTACTTTATATTGTTGGAAAGGACACTCAGAGGGCTACAACTTTGACGTTGACCTCTTCAAATGATTCAGATCATATCATGGTACAAAATGGGAAAAACCGAGAGTGATGTGAATGGAGGATTTCTTGGGCCATGTTTTGGTAGAAAATTCATAACTTTCTATTAATATAAAAAAAAAAGGAAATTCCAATTGCACAATTCAGCCAAGATGCTTACCTATACCATGATACAATATTTGAACTAATGGAGCAATTTAAGATCATGATTTGGTGGTTACCAATTAGTGGAATCATAATGGAGTAGTTGTACAATTTTTTTTATTATGTTTTCTTGTGAAATTTTGCCTATAAATAGAGGCATTTGTAAGGAAGGAAATGCACAACTTAGTGGAAGAGAATTAGCTAGTAGTTCTCTCCAACTTTCTCTTCAATAAAATTCTCTTCTTCATTTGTTCTTAATTTTAGCTTGAAAGATCTTAGTTTTTCATATTCCGGCGGAAGAAATAAAGTCTTCAATCGATCAATGATGCTTCGGCTGTGAATATGATTAGCGGATCATTTCTTCGATAAGTTTCTCTTTTCCCTTTTATTTCTCTATTTATTTCTTAGTATTTATTTACTTGTTTTCTATATTTTGCGTATAATCTATCATATAGTGGTGGTGATACAAAGCGAACACTCACTAAAAAGTATGAAACCCCACAAATATGCGTAGTTAGACTTTTCTATCTAGTTCGAGGGGGAGGTTGTGTTCAACTAACATGTGGTTATCTTTTCTAACTCTTTAGTAACGTTTTATCTATTCCTCTACTTCAATTTGTTGATTTGTTATGCTTGTAAACCCGTTTTTGAGTTTATTTGATTATTGCATTCACTTTGGCCAATTGAATCAATTAATCTTTAAATTCAAGTTACTTGCTAGGATTGGAACTTTTGATCCGTAATTATCACTAGATTCCAATCCAAAGTAGCAAATGAATATCGTGCATATTTATTTACAAATCAACTTAGATGTATTAATTCGAGTTTGTGAAATTATTCATCTAATTCAACTCATTCTTCTCGTTCATTTCACACTAGCTTTGCATTAAATCCTAAGAATTTGTTTAGGGTAATCCAATAGCTAGATGTTAAGTTAAAGAACTCACTTTAATTTAATACACTTAAGGAAGAATTCGTTAATCAGAGCTTCTTAGTTAATTGAGAGTTGATAAATTGAAGAAGGGATAGTAACACGTTGCATGGGAAAGATAAATATAAGTTGTTGACACAACCGAACCCGAGAACTAGATATTTTGTACAATTGTTTTATTTCAATCTTTTATTTTGACGTTCGATTTTCTATTTTTATTCAAATATCACAAGACCCCCTTTTTCTATATTAATTGATAAAATCAACTAGATTAAGCACCGTTCCTCTTGGGTTCGACCCTTACGTTCTACATTAATTTGTAGTTTTGAAATCGAGTAAGGAAATAAAACAAATTTTGGCATACTGCGACAACACGCCCAATACGCAGTTAAGTGAATCACGTTGATCATACGTGCCAACATTATTACTTCATCATATATCAGAGCTAACAATTCATACATCATTACATACATGTCATGCTCATACTCGGATCTTCATTCATCATACACATCGCGGAGGGAGACAATTAGGGAAAGAGGAGACATTCTACACTTCACATTTAGATCCCGGTCAACATATAAGTTCCGCATAACATACCTTCATAACTTCCATACCATAACATAACGTCCATAGCATACATCCCATATCCATTCACACTTCATATCCATGAGTCTCGTACGTCCCAAGTCCTGTACATTTGCATATGACACATAACATAACATATACACCATAACATGCTTTCCCATTGTGAGGGACATGTATCATTTCATATTGGGACGTACATAAGCCACATCATATGCATAGCTATATCATTAGGAGCATAGCATACATTTCATGTCATATCATTCATTTAGGATTGCTCCCGTATTCATTGCATAGCATAACATAACATAACTCATACATTTTCATACCTTATCATGGGGTGGCAAAAGAATCCGTGGTGTGTGGGGACTGTAACGCCCCGTCCAGTTCCACATACGTATACGTCATAAATGACGTCATATCAGAGCGCGCCGTGCACGTAACATAAACATAGGCCACCTTCGGGCCAGTGCACGTCATTCTTTTCGTTTTCTTCGTTTCATAACATTATGGAACTAGACGTGCGTCCGTCATTCATTTATACACGAAACCCTAAATTCCTTTCTTTCAAACATATAACGTAAAGCTAAGGTTTCGGTTTTCATTACGTACCGCAAGATCTTTTAATTCCCTTTCCCGATCACACACCACGTCATAGCATTCCACGGGACCTTTCACCGACTCCCACGAACAGACCTTCAAAACATAGCACGGATACACATAATGAGTCATAAAGACTCAGTGGATAATAATTGCGATGCAATGCATGTCACACATTTACTTTGGGCCCCAATTACAAATCATGTGAATACTTGGCGCCGTCCATTCTGTAGCTAGGCCTTATCTTTCATACGGGTCTTAGATCCCCCGAAGGCCAGCTTTCTTGACATACGGGGCGTAGATCCCCCGACTGACCACGTCATAATGGGGCTTAGATCCCCCATGTGGCCAGTTTTACATTCTTTTGTAAACACATGATTGGTAGTTGTATTCACATACATTTATGCTCGTGATATGATCATGCAAACATTACCTCGTTGAGCCTTGGTCCCTTTTTCACATCATCATCACCATTCGTAACATATAAGCAAGGCTTCATGATCATATCGTAATGTAAATATTTTGCACGTTTCATTAACAAAGGACATTACACAAATATACCTTGGACGTTAACACATAACTTCATATAACGCCACAACATTCACACATATCATATAGGAAGATAAACATCATATAAAGCTCATCACACCCACAAAGCATGCTATCAAGTCAAGCTCATCACCCTCTTTGTTCATTGCATATATCATCCAATAACTAGGTTTCTTCTACTTAAGGCCAAATAATGCTTAGACATGGCATGGAGGGTCATACGAGTCACATAAACACATACATATCATCAACATCTCAAGCCATCAACATAACACAAAACCAAGAGATCCTAGCCTGCCCCTAGGTTCCCTAATCATGATAATCATTCCATTTCTTGTTTAATTCAAATATAAATCATACAATTACATCATAAAGCATGTAAAGCAAGTAGTACCCACCAGTAATGAAGCACAAGGAACCATGGTCAAGCTTTTCTTCCTTCCTCCATTCTCTTCCTCTTCTTCCTTTTCTTCTTTCCTTTTTCTTGTAATCATAATGACCTTCATGTGAGATGGAGTTTGGGATGATTACATGAGTGTTTTGGGTTCTTGGAGAGGTTCTTGGGTGTCCTATGGTTCTTGGGTGTATGACATTCTGTTACGGCCGTATGGCCTCTGCTGAAAATTTTCTGCACTGGCGGCTTTCCATGTTTTGGTCATAACATTTGCGTCCGATGTCCAAATGCGGTGATTCAAAGCTTGTTGGAAACTAGACTCAATGGGCTACAAATCGTAAGAAGACATCATCTTCAAACTCCAAGTCATTTCAACGATGTGTGAGTTTTAACCTCCATGACCTGTCAAAACTTCATGAAATTGCTTATAGCAAACTTCATTACACACGCATTACATCCATGATACAGGGAGTTGGAGGTGCTTCCATAGGTTCTTGGGGTCTTGGGAGTGTTTTGGGAGTGCTTGAACCGAGCTCACATGAAGAATCCTCAAGAATTGGCTAGAAACTTCTAGATATACACTTTCTGCCGACTTAAACTTACGACCGTAACTTCACCATTTACGGCCGTAACTCCTGACTTACGGCCGTAACCTCAATCCTTACGGCCGTAACCAACTCTCTGTAAATCCCCTGCATTCCATTCTTCGACACTTACGGCCGTAACTCCACAATTTGCGGCCGTAACCGAAGTAAGACGGCCGTATCACATTATCATGCGGCCGTAATAACCTCTCTGCATCTTTTGGCCGTTCTTCATTTTCGGCATTTACGGCCGTAACCTTTATACTTTACGGCCGTAACCATACTTTTACGGCCATAATCCACCCATTTACGGCCGTAATTACAGTTCTGCTGAAATTTCCCCTTTTTCATCATTTCGAAGACCGTTTCGGAACTGGAGACATCCTGTACACCTGTAGACATACCGTAAGCATAACATAAACATATACATCATCTCAAACATGTCATCACATCATTCTCCCCTGTATACGGAATCACATATGGTTTACATACGGAATCATATACGTATTCATACATATTTTTGGGACGAACTTGGGCAGGGCATTACAGCACGTGAGTTGCGTATGGAGTTACTTAATACGTGTATATAACAGCAACTTGGGAGCAATCCTTATCTTGTAGCAAAGATTCAGTTTGAGTACTTAATTGCCAAAAAAAATTCAGGTCTTTAATATACAGTGAGTTCAAATGTTAGGTCCTGATATCGCTAATAAGCCTAAAAATAAAAATAACATAAAATAGGGCTTTGGCTATAATTAATTTCAGCTGAGCAATGAGGCTGAAATTAAAATTGATTGTATTCGTGTAGGTCTTCTATTATATATATATATATATATATATATAAAGGCTATTGTGCAAAAATAAAAATAAATTTTTTTAAAAAACTTTATTTAAAAAACAAAATAAAATAAAATATGGGTTTAGCCGCAATTAATTTCAACATAGTCGACAGGTTGAAATTCCCTAGACAACTTTAATTAATTGTAGCTATGTAGGGCTTCAATTATATATTATTATTATATTACATAAAAAGGGCAATTATAACTTTGTGACCAACTTTTATATTATATAAAAAGAGCACTTACAACTTTGTGACCAACTTTTCCCGCAAAATACTATTTTCTTCTAATATATCATATATATGTATGGATAGCGTTTATTTTTTCACAACAATAAAGACACAAATAATAATTTATTTGGAGAACTTTAATTAAAAAAAATGGCTTTGACTACAATTAATTGCAACTAAACGGAGAGATTTAAATTAATTGAAGTCCCTAGCTAGTCGAGGTGCTGAAATTAATTGCAGCCTTTTGGGCTGCAAGTCCTCAAATGATTTCATTAATTGCAGTCATGTAGGGATTCTATTATATAAAATAAAAAATATTGATGTCTTAAAAAACCAATTATCTACCATTAAAAAAAAATTTGCTCGAGAGTAACATTGAATTTAATCTCAAAGATATTAATGAAGTGGAGATGGCAATCAAGAGGTTAAACAACACATAAAAGCTAAAGCGAAGAGCAAATATTTGGAAAAGTAGTATCTTAAAACTAGCTATATATTTGTAAAAGTAGAGTTTGTGATGTATTTATCCTAAAAATCAACAGGTCTACTACACTTAGAAATTGTGATGTATTTATACAAGTAGTATCCTAATACGAGTGATTGATTTACAAGATTATGATATCAACTAGACTAGGGAAAGTATCTACAAATATCAAGCACAACTAAAGCTTTTTGAGTGTTTGGACATTTTGAGTCGCATGTACAAGATGATGCACATTTAGTGTGGGCTTCTCAACGTTGACATGTAAGAGTGTCACATGAAGAATTTCTCTACTGCATCTACAACGGACTTGGTTTGAAGCTTCAGCACCTTGTTTTTCCTTGAGCACAGCTGCTTGTATGGAAATGAAGTTATAAACAAGCAAAATTGTTGACCAAAAAGGAAAGTTTCCACGTGAAGATTGACTCCTCAGTTTTAACAACATTAAGCCTTTGAAGATACTCTTCCTTTAGTTTTTGAGCACTGTCATCAAATTTGGATAAAATACTTGAAAGATTGTGGCTAAGTTCTTCAATCTGTTTCTACAACAAGCAATGATGTTTAAGAGTCGAATAGAAGTAACTAAGATCCAAATATTATTTAAAATTTACTTGCAAGGCCCTCTTTTCCAGTTCCAAATCTTGAACTTAATAGAGGATAATATTTGTATCTATGTAAATCGATGTACATTATCTCAAATAATTAGTTGTGATAGACTTAGAATGTCATTCAATCTGTAATTATCATTTGTATGCGAAGTCTAGTTAGGTAGGAAATCTTTTACTTGATTAGCAAGACTTGTTCTGTTATAAACACCATATGTAATTCATGAATAACACAAGCTCATTTGCTTTCTTCCTCCATTACTTTCTTATATGATATCAGAGCTTAGTTTCTCCAACTAGCCCTAAAGATCCATTAACTTATTTTTTTTCCCTTCCCATACACTTGACCAATTCTCTCCATGGCTGCCATCATTGACACTAGCTCGTCGGCGTTAATCTCCATTAATGTCGCTGCTCAAGCTCCTCTCAAGCTTACACCAACAAACTACCCATCACGGAAAATGCAATTTCAAACACTGCTCATCGGCTATGATCTCCTGGGATTTGTCAATGGCACAAAACCATGCCCTCTAGCAATATCTCGAGCTCCACCCCTCTGGTTCCTCCCGCCACCACGGCTACAACCGCCATCAAGCCTAACCCTGAGTTTTCCCTTTGGACTCGTCAAGATCAACTTTTGTTAAATGCCATTCTTAGCTCGTTATCCCCCTCAAGTATTCCATTCGTTGCAAGCTGCGAGACTTCCCTATAAGCCTAGACCACGCTCCTTAATACATATGCCTGACCTTCTCGCGGAAGAATCATGTAGTTGAAATCTCATTTGTCATCCTTAACCAAAGGAAATCAATCCATTATAGAATATTTGCAGAATGTCAAAAGCAAGGCCGATGAACTGGCCCTCATTGATACACCCATCCACATAGAGGATCTCATAGTAAAAATTCTTGAAGGTTTGCCCGAAGAATATCGCATCATTGCCACTGCCGTCTGAGCAAGAGACTCACCTATCACGTTTGATGAGTTACATGAAAAACTTATCAATTTTGAGTCATATCTTACCCAAAGGAGTCAACCTCAAATTTTCACCCCAACCACAGCTTACTATACGTCTCAAACCCCCAACTCATACAATTCCAAATCCAAGAAAAAATAATCTGCTCATGACTATTTTCCAAACTATTTCCCAAATCCACATGCCAATACCACCCACTATCCACCCCTCTTTTCACTCTCCTCGTCCCTACCGTGGCTATTGCCAACTGTTCTCTCAACAAGGGCACTCTACCAAACGTTGCCCCTATTATTCTTTCACCCAAACTGCCACCCCGCCTCTTCCCCCACCTCGGCAACCCATGTTGTCCCCGTCCTATCGACCTCGGTCAAACTCTCTCTCTCCCACTACAAATTTTTCCCACCACGCCACACCTCCGAGCTCTTTTTGGATTCTTGACTCTGGCGCTGGCCATCATATAACGACTGACTTGGAAAATTTGTCGCTCCACTCGGCTTACACTAGCAATGATGGCATTCAGATTGTTGATGGTTCCAATCTTCCCATCACCCCCTCTGGCTCTAGTAATCTCTCTACTCCTCTTCGTAATTACTTCCTTGATCATGTTTTATGTGTTCCGTCTATGTGGCAAAATTTATTATTTGTTTCTCAATTTTGCAACTCTAATCAAGTGTCTATGGAATTTTTCCCCTCTCAATTTTAGGTGAAAGATCTTCGCACGGGGGCACCACTTTTACACGGACCGATTAAAGATGGCCTTTATGAGTTTTCAACATCATCCACCTCCCCTCCTCTCATCGCCTTTGCAGCCTCCAGATGCAGTTTCGTGTCCTGGCATCATGGCCTTGGGCACCCATCTCAGTCCATCATGCAATTCTTAGCTAGAACTTATCATTTACCTTTTTCATCGTCTAGTTCATTTGTTTGTCACTCTTGTCATTGCCAAAAGTCTCACAAGGTACCTTTTGGCGAGTCATCTTTATCTAGTTCTCGTCCGTTAGATATTATCTATTCCGATGTTTGGAGCTCTCCTGTTATTTTCGGTGATAATAATAAATATTAGGTGATTTTTTTCGATCATTTCTCAAAATATGTTTGGTTGTATCCTATGCACCACAAATCGGACGTTCTTCATATCTTTCACTACTATAAACTCCTCGTGGAAAAACACTTCAATAATTCGATTAAAACATTGTGTACTGACAACAGTGGGGAATATATTGCTCTTGCTTCTTTTTTATCACAACATGGCATCTCCCACTTAACAACACCTCCTCATACTCCTCAACACAATGGTTTCGTTGAACGGCGTCACCATTATGTGGTTGAGACAGGGCTTGCATTACTTCACCATGCATCCATTCCGTTAGAGTTTTGGGATTTTGCCTGCCTCAAGCAGTATACTTAATTAATCGGCTACCTACTTCAGGTTTATCTATGAAATCGCCTTCTGAGGTCCTCTTTCAAACTGCACCCAATTATCTCAAACTTCCCACCTTCGAGTGCCTTTGTTACCCCTGGCTTCGCTGTACACTACTCATAAGCTTGAGTCTTGATCTCGCCCTTGTGTATTCTTAGGATACTCCACAACTCAAAGTGCCTATCTCTGTATGGACCAATACACTAGCCGTCTCTACGTTTCTCGCCATGTGAAATTTGTAGAAGACATTTTTCCCTTTGCTTCACCACTATCTTCTTCATCCAATGACCCACATGCCTCTTCCCCTGCCCCACCACCAGACTCTACCACTAGACTCTACCCTCCCCGTACTCTTCTTGGTTCCACAATCGCCAGAACTCAGCCATCGTTTGCCATCGGTGTCCACTGGTACCCCCGTATGCGAGTCTTCACCGAACCCGCAGTTGTCTTCTGACACCTCCTCTTCGGTCCCTTCTCTTGATGTTGTGCCTCACCATGGCTCTGATCAGCCGCCTCCCCGCCCACATACCATGCACCCTATGCAAACACGTGGTCATTTTGGCATTTGAAAACCCAACCCGAAGTATGGTTTAACCACAATTCTTCCTGTCAATCCCCACTTTGAACCCACTACCGTTTCTCAGGCATTAAAACACCCTCACTGGTATGCTGCCATGGAAACTGAATACAAGGCTCTCCTCGATAACAACACTTGGTCATTAGTTTCCCCTGATCCCTCCCACAATCTCGTGGGCTGCAAATGGATTTTTCGAGTCAAGCGTAAAGCCGATGGCATGCTCGATCGCTATAAAGCACGACTTGTTGCCAAAGGTTTTACTCAACGCCCATGACTCGACTATACCGAACCTTTAGCCCCGTTATCAAACCCATCACTATTCGTGTCGTCCTTACGTTAGCTGCACAAATGGATGGTTCTCCGTCAACTTGACATTGATAATGCCTTCCTTCATGGTACGCTTTCTGAGGATGTGTTCATATCCCCACCACCAGGTTTCATTCATCCCCAATTCCCCACCTATGTGTGTAAACTGCACAAGGCTCTCTATGGTCTTAAATAAGGGCCGCGCGCATGGTATCTCGAGTTTCGTCATTTTCTCCTTTCCTTGGGCTTCTTTAACTCATCCATGGATTCGTCCCTTTTCATTTACAACTCTCATGGTATCGTTGTTTACATCTTGGTCTATGTTGACGATATCATTGTTACGGGCTCGTCCACGTCTCTTGTGGCTACCTTCATTCAGAAACTTTCTTCTCAGTTTTCCCTTAAAGATCTTGGTACCTTATCCTTTTTTCTCGGGGTTGAGGTCGTCCATACTCCTCATGGTGTGTTCCTTTCCCAACATTAATACATCGCCCAACTCCTTTCCTTAACCAAGATGCTTGATGCTAAACTAGCCAAAACACCCATTTCTTCATCTGCTTGTCTCACTCTCCACGATGGCAGCTCACTTACTGATGCGACTGAGTACCGTAAAATTCTTGGCAGCCTTCAATATGTCATCCTCACTCAACCTAAAGTTGCGTTTACCGTGAATAAACTTTCCCAGTTTATGCATCGGCCAACTATCACTCATTAGGCAGTAGTCAAACGGTTACTCCGTTATCTCTGTGGTTCTCTCTTTTATGGTCTTCACCTCAGGCGGTCCGACCCTCTACCACTTTATGCATTCTCTAATGCTGATTGGGCCGGCAATACAGATGATCGCACTTCCATTAGCGCATATATTATATTCTTCGGCCCTAATTCGATCTCTTGGAGTTCACGTAAACAGCATACCATTGCTCGCTTATCAACAGAAGCGGAGTATCGTGCTGTTGCGTCCGCCACCTCTGAGCTTATTTGGATTCAGTCTTTACTTCAAGAGCTTGGTACTTCTCTTTGTAAGGACCCTCCGGTTGTCTATTACGATAATATTGGCACCACCTACTTCCACACAAATCCAGTCCTCCACTCAAAGATGAAGCACCTCGAGATTGATATCCATTTTGTGCGCCATCACGTACAAAATGGTCAACTTCGGGTTTCACCTATTTCTGGACATGATCAGCTCGCTAACCCTCTAACCAAAACTATTTCGGGCGACCGATTCTGCATTGTCCGATCCAGGCTAGGCGTTACCGATGGCACACCTATCTTGTGGGGGCATAATAGAGGATAATATTTGTATCTATGTAAATCAATGTACATTATCTCAAATATTTAGTTGTGATAGACTTAGAAGACCATGCAATCTGTAACTATGATTTTTATGAGAAGTCTAGTTGGGTAGGAAATCTTTTACTTGATTAGCAAGACTTGTTCTGTTAGAAATATCTTATTTAATTCATGAATAACACAAGCTCATTTGCTTTCTTCCTCCATTACTTTCTTATAGAACTTTCTTCTAGCAATGCTACTTGAGAACTGAAGTGTCGATACTTGCAAATCAGATCATTTCAGCCTTTCAGAGGTAAGATGATGACCAGACTGATGATTGCAAATTTATTATTGGTCAGATTTGAAATATAACTTCATGCATGTCATGAGAACCAGAACACACTTTAATTTACTAGAGATATATCCCATTGAAATCAGTCTACACTTAACTAGTGGGTAAAAATCTACCTTTTATTTAGTCTCTGACTTTTCTTGAGGAGAAGAATGCTCGAGTGCGTTTTCCGTGTCTTCATTTTGCCCTGCACAAGAGTAATAATGATGAAATCATCACTTGCAAACTTCACAACGTACAAAAGAGGCTGTTAATGTAACTATGAGACAAAAAGCTATAGCATCAAGTTATAAATTTTATGAAACAAACAAAAAATCAACATAATTATGGAGCATATGCCAAAGATGATTTTAGCTTACCATTTGTCTCAGTAATTGTTATATCATAATCTATAATATAGGAATTCCTTGAGTGAAGTCCATCATCTTCCAATCTAAGATATTGAGCAGTACAATCTTTGCATCTTGATTTATTCAAAATTTCAAACCATACAATTCTTACGTTCTTGAATTTTTGAAATACAATTTTTCACCAAATAAAAATCCTGAAGGAGAATATAGTAAAAAAAGTAACCCAATTCTCACTAATTCAATGAAATAATGCAGTTACATTTGGACAAAGGAAGATTGAAGCAGTCAGTGAATCATTCTTTCTCTTAGTTAAGGACAAATTGAAGTATAATTCATGACATGTTTGTTTTAAAGAAAAAAGTGGCTCACGCCTTAAGTAAGACCAACCTATACATCAAAGCTGTATTGCGTCAGACAGACATTACTCGTCATATATTCTTTAAGTTCCTTCTTTAGCTCATCATTGCTTGCTTCAAGTAGAGATATTTAGATAAGTCGTGTGTCCCTTCCCACCTAGTTTAGAAATCAAAACTTCACTGGTCCGATACAAGTAACAATAGTTTATTAATAAATGCCATATTTATCCTAAAGAAGTAAAGAGGATCGCCATCTAAATAAGACTAACCTCTAAATCAAAACTTTTCATCCTACATTCCTAAAGTTTGTCCTTTAGCTCATCATTTTCACCCTACATTCATGAAGTTCTTTCTTTAGTTGCTTCAAGTAAAGATATTTTGTTCTTCTAGAGCTACATATAAGAAATGTGGTATAGAGAACTAAAATTATATATACTATCAAAAGATGTTATTAGCAGATACTAAGTACTTGGTTCCAGCAATCAAAATTTAAAAATGAATCAAGGGGAAATCACAACCTAGATTGTTTGCACAGATACAATGGATGCTACAATCAAAATCTTAGTCCTAGTTACAAGAACATAGCAACATATGGTGCCATTGGGAACCAATTATGCTTTGATTTAGTGAACAATATGTTACTCAACTTCTTAAATTGGTGGCCCCGAATCACCATTAATTTGGCTCTACATCCTTTGCACTAGATAATGGTTTACACAAATGAAAAAAAAAGGAAACCAAATAGTGTTACAAACTTGTAGTCGTAGTTGATCTACAAATTGAAAGAAATAAAATGCAATACTGCAACAAATTTTAAGTTATGAGGTTTTGTGATGTAATATGAAAATTACAAAATCTGTTCTACGCAATGCATCATACGATTTCTTTGTCATGAATGTTATGTTCCAATGTGTTCAACATCTTTTGTGCATTCTTATTAGTAGGTGTTGATGGCTGAATCTAGATCACGCCACCTATGCACTAACAAATGTCCAAGTCCTTGCTTGTCTCACGTTATTTGTGCCTGTAACAAAAACTATCAGGCACAAAGGGCACCGAAAAAACCAGGGACTGTTAGCACTCTGATTGTCAAGTCATTGTTAGTGAAACAAAAGAGTAACCATAAAGGTTATAGAATTTGTTTTGGTAGTGCTTTTAGATGATGGGGAATGAGAGAGAGAGAGAGGGTGGAGTGTAAACAATGGCCGAGTTTGAATGAAAAAAACTTGTTTACCATTCGCCTTTGAGGTACCTTCCTTTATATACATAGTACTAGGGTATTGCATCGAGATGGAGTTTACTTAGGGAGAAATTCTTTCCATGTTTAGAATGTGAGATCCTTCTAGAACACTTCTAAACTTTGACTTGATCCCTTAGAATTCAGTTGAAAGATATTTCCTTCTTAGGCTTGGATTCTTGCCTTAAACAGAGACTTTATGCGTTTATGCATCTGATAAGGCTATTGATGCCGAAGTGGCAAATTTGTGAAGGGGTGAAACACCTTACGTGTTATGGTGAGCTGTCCAAGATGGGCTGCACACTACATCACCAGATGCCACCACTTTGGTCTAATGAGGATGCAACTTAAATGTTGGCAAATTCCACATATAACAATAAGGTGCCAAGATGGAATTAAGTACATTAAAACAAAGAGATATGAAATTTTTCTAGAAAACAAATGTGATATGTCAACCATCACAACATTTGATACATGGTGATTGTCTATATTTGTTCCAGATCGCATGTTTCTTAATGAGAAGAGAATAATCAAAGAGCATACCAACCATAAATGTTTTACTATTTCGTCCAAGGGAATCCTGAGCAAATAAAGTTGTGGACCATGCTTAGGATAGTGAATAAAATAACAACAATTGCAATTAGAATGCTCATCACTACAAGAGAGGAAATAATAGGGTAATAATCATCCCAAAATAGTCTATACATTTGTAAGGACTGGTGGAATCCTTCTTAGACCGTGTTTAGGTCAATATAATCATTGTTCTTCATGTGTTCTTTCACTGATTGAAAAGGAAAATGACCCGCTAGTTCTTTGAAATAGGTATAGTTCATAATACGATGGCATCAAGAGGTTGCACACATAACTCCTCCACTGATTTCTTTTTATGCATTGTCCAATATTTATAAATAATGTCCTAGGATCATCGAAATTTAACTTGTAAATGTAATAGTAGACCCAACATGTAATCGTGGATAAAAATTTGCTATATGTATCGTAAATCATTCTTGTTAGTTAGTTGCTTTGAGGACTGTAATTTGTCCACGTGTTAGATAATTGTTCTATGGTTCCTTTTTTGTTTCTTTTTTTTTCCCTTTTTTAGTTATTAAAATGAGTTTGCCCTAGTCTTTAGGTAGTACTTAGTTTGTTAAAGACACGCTTTAGTTAATGGCTTGATTCTCGGCCACCAACTTAGTTGTTCAATTATATATATATATATATATATATATATATATATATATATATATGCATATTGTAAGTTTAATGGATCAAAGACAATGAGAATTCCCAATCGCATTCCCATATATTGTTCTCTAGTTTTTCTTGCTTTTCTTTAAAGATATTTTTTTTTTGCACAGCCAAATTCTTCTTCAGTACCAGACAATTCTTCAATCCTCTATTTTTTTCATCTATAAAACTACCAATTCTTCATATATTTTCTGTATTTGATTAAGATATTTCGGGGTAGGGACTAGAGTTCAGTATATTGCTTGCAATATACGTGTTAACTTGGTATCTTGATAAGGAAGAAAGGAAGATCCCCCCGCTAGACTTTTGCAAGGGAACAAACAAAGTAGAAAGGAAAAGTCTTGTTTGATTTTTGCTCAGTAGACTTAGTTTCACAATTCTTGTGAAAATGTTGAAAGAAGTTCCCAGGCCCCAAAAAGGAAAAAAACCTCGACTAACTATTAGTATTTGTGCTCCCAGTGCCACGCGATGCTGACCCTTGTAATAGATATGATGCTATTCCATCATTTCTCTTGATTTCTTCTTTACTCCAGCAAGTATAATCTCTCCACTTACTATTTCTATATTTGAATGGGAACCCTTGCAGGACAAGTATACTTTGCAACTGGTGGCAAATAATTGTTGGACAAAGATAAAATGTTTGGATCCAGCAAATCAATAGGTGGCAGAACTCTCATCCCTATTAATTACAGTGACATATACCAATTAACTTTATCTATCCTAATTTGCTTTATTTTGCTTTAATTATGAAAAAAGCATGCATCCATTATTAAATCATATTATCTAGTATTTAATTTCTTGACTATAGTTAATTTTTCACAACTAGTTTCAAGTACGTGCTTCACACGTAATATAAAATGATGATTTTTTAATCGTAAATTTTTAAGTTTTAACTTTAAATTTTTTCAAAAATTATAAAATTACAGCAACTCGCAACTCATACGTGTAAACTAAATGACACTTCCGTACTTTAATTTCTTTAACATTATTAATAATCATTTTAAGTCATATTCATTGAATAAAATCAAAATATTTTAGAATATTTGTAGTTTAATTTCTTCAACATTATATGACGAGTCACTCATTAATTATTTATATAGATATCTTTCTTTAATAAGGATATTTTGGACTACATAAAAGATAAGTGAGGATGTTATTGGAAATTAAAAGATTTCCAAACATCCTCACTTTTTAATATAGTATAAATAATAAAAATAAAAATAATAATTTACTGTAAAAACTTAATTTAAAAAAAAATAAAATAGGGCTTTGACTACAATTAATTCTGACCAAGTTGAGAGACCTAAATTTCCTACGCGCCTGCAATTAATTGTAGCCACGTAGGGGGTTCTATTATATATTATATGAAAAAAGCACTAATGCACAATAATAGTGAAAATAAAAACTATTTATTTGAAAATAAAATAAAATAAAATAGGGCATTGACAACAATTAATTTCTGTGAAACCGAGGTGCTGAAATTCCCTACATCGCTATTGTTAATTGTAGCCATATAAGAGCATCCCCAATATGCTCTTTAAAAGTAAAATACTCTTTATTTTAAAGAGTCAAATATTAAAAGTTAGCTCCAATAGACTCTTTAATTTAACAATTTTAAATAAAGAGTGAGTTTGACTCTCCAAACTTGGAGAGCCAACCTCACTCTCTATAATTCAATTGTCACATATTTCAATACCCTTTTTCTTGATTCAACAAAGTCACAATTAATTTTATTGGCCAAAGACAATTAAGGTAAATATGTATTGATTAAAAATACAATATTATAATAAATGTTTTTTGATATAAACAAAATAAAGAGTATAAATGAAGAGATTGTTGGAGTAAATTTAAAACTTTAGTCTCTAAATTAAAATATGCTCTTTATAATGTGAAAAACACTCTTTAAAAATAAAGAGACTATTGGAGATGCTCTAAGGCTTCTATTATTATACAATAAAAGGCACTAATGTTACAAAGTTGGTGTCAACTTCTCCTACAAGCTACTATCTTCTTTTAATATATGTATAAATTATATTTCACTTTTTTACTCACATACAGGAGGGAAGTTTTTTCTCCAACAAGGATTCAAAAAAGAAAATATGCGTCTATCCGTTAATCATTCTATCTTCGCTTTCTTATCTTCCTCATCTTCAATCTGTGGCACCTACTCTTCAAAATTTACATCAATCATACTGTTGGAACCACCGCTACATAAATGGTATGCTAGTAGTACATTTTTCACAATCTATATATTAAGAAAAAGAAGTTTTTTTAATATTTTTTAATTTCCTCAAAATTAGTTTTCTTGCCTAACTTAATCCAACCTAATTAATCATTTTAATTATTAATTAAAAAATTGATGAAATCTATTTTATCGGCTAATCTCTCCGAGATTGCATTTATCTACCATCCATCACTATATCAATCCCAAATCAATTCTTCTAAATCCCAAAGCTCCTAATTCTAGCTTGATTTTTATTCCACTCTCCTCACTAATCAAGGTTCTTTCACTCCTTTGCCATCAAAATACCCAAACAAGGCTTCTTTCTAACATTCAAAGTTCAACATTTGCACTATGCTTCGGTTTGTCCAACTATCGGAGTTTGAATTTTAAGGTTGAAGGGTTTTCTCTGCTTTTCAATTAGTTAAGAATATAATTTAGTACTAGTAAGTTTCTACTTAGCCTATTTTTTCCTTAGCCCTTTCCATTTTCCTCTCCGGATTGCTTCTTTTTCCTTTTCTCGTTTGCTTTCTTTTTCTACTTTTTGCCTATTGGTTCAACAATTTGCGTGAAGGCAATATCCGTAACAGTGTAATTCTTTCTTCTTTTTTTGTTTGTGATTTTTTTTTTGCCTATATAAGGGTCTGCAGGTATTCCATGTGACGCCCCGTTCGTTTTCCGTACGAATATGTGATGTTGATGACGTCATTGTGGTGTGGCTTGCATGTTCAGTGTTGTCATATGTTGTTATGTGTGCGGATGTGTTTCCAAGTGTATATGAGGGTATGTATGGTTTTCGGGTCATTAGGTGTAAACTGGGAGCAAAATGCAGAAAAATGGAAATTACGGCCGTAAGTATGCACAGTGCAATGTGCTTCAAGATGCAGAGAGCTAATTACGGCCGTATGAAGTATAGATACGGCCGTATTTAATAGGTTACGGCCGTAAGAGGATCTTGTTACGGCCGTAAGTGTCAAAAGAGAAGAATGCTCCAAATTTATAGAGAGTGAATTACGGTCGTATGTGGTTAGAGTACGGCCGTATTTCTTGGGTTACGGCCGTAATATATATGATACGGCTGTAAATAGAAACAGAACCAGAATGTGAAATTTACAGAGACTGTGTTACGGCCGTATAAAGGTATGTTACGGCCGTAATTTTGGATTTTACGGCCGTAAGGTAGAAAGTTACGGTCGTAATTGGTAAGTCGGCAGAATGGTATTTAGGTCAACAGAAGCCTTTTTTGGGGTGTTTTCTTCATGAGCTCGACCTTAAACCCCCAAAAAGCCATTTTTATCATATCCAAGGTCTTCAACTTGGGAGTAAGCAAGGGCTAGCTTGTGGTCTTGTTGAGTTGGGTGATTGGTGAAGATTGAAGTGAAGAAGTGATCATCTCCTTGGTTCTTTTCCCCTCTAGTAAGGTGGGTATTAGATGTATTAATTATACCAATGGTAAGTAGAGGTAGAAAGTTCTCTATATAGGTAGAAAGTTCTAGATGTACATAAATACCTCTTGAGATGGATAGTTATGACTTGAATAGAGAGGGATAGCATGAGTTATGTGTTACCCTTCTTGCTTATGTCCTAGAGCCTAGGGTTATATGATGCTTGAGGTGATATATGATGTTGATGTTTTGTGTATATGCTTATATGTGGATATCACCTGTGTAGCGTCACCGGAAGTAGAGGTCATGGAAAGGTTAGCTATTTGTACTTGTTATGCTTGCAAACATGGTCATAAAGTGTGAATGTAACGTTGCTTACCAGGTGAGTACACCTACGTAAAGTTATGTCTAGTCTCACGGGGAAAAGGCCCCGCAAGAGGATTGAGACTTTTGGCCGTCTCACGGGCGAAGCCCGCATGAGGATTGAGACAATTGGGCCAGATATGTTATGTTATGTTGGCGCCGGTGTATCCACTTGAGAAGCAACTGGGCCCAATACATGAGTGTGACATGCATTGCATTGAACTATATGCCCACTGAGTCTTTGGGACTCATCAGGTTTTCCTTTATATTCTCACTATAGTGCGTCGAGGCGGAACCTTGACTCGGGTGGCGGAAACCTCTCGGGATTGACGCGTGAGAGATTGTGGGTGGGGAAGAAGAAAGATGCTGAAGATCCTGTAATTATGCTTTTGAAATGAACACGGGCAATGTTTTGATTGTGATTTGTAAATGACAACAGTTTGAAAAATGTACATCACCACCCGTGTTGTTTTGTGTAATGTAATTGTAGCGTCGAGTCTAGTTCCGCAACTCTAATTTCGTGGGGTTTAGATTGGGCGTTACATTCCATCACACCGATTTATAGGTCCACTTCATTTTGTTGAGTCAGAAAAATAATATATTATGGAACTTCTACTGTCTCATATGGTTGCTTCTCATGTAGAACTTTATCTTTGTTGTTTTGGCAAAGCACCAACTAGACTCATATGTCGGTTTTACGCGTCCGTCGAGCCTAACTGATTGGGGTTTGGAATCCATCTACCTTTTTATTAATAACCAAAGATATAAGTACAAAAAGAAGGGACCATAAAACTAACCTCCTAAAGAATAAATGCAATGAAAGAATAAATGAGGAGGAACTTTCTCTCCTAGAGCATTCCTAATGTGTGGGAGGAAAAGGGAAGGGGAAAAGGGAAAGCGGAAAACAAAGGTGGAAAAACCCAAAAGGGGTTCTAAATTTGGTTTGGCATCCCCTTTGGGTTTTCCACTCAGAATCAACCAAAATTTAGGTTTTTACAACTTCACCTTAGTTTGGTTTGTTGGGGAGGGGTGGAAAACCCCAAATTTGGGTTTTTCCCAACATTAGGAATACTCTTACAAAGTAGAAATAAATAGCATCTAACACTATGAGAAAGTGATAAATAAAGAGAGAAAGCGATAAATAAGGAGGGACTTCCTTCCTAACAAGGTAAGCGATATCACAAGAAATAAAAGAATAAAAGAAAGAAGGAGAATACAACCGTCACAAGAGACCAAGAACTGATGGGAACCCATGGTGGTCTATCTACAGAAGGGCCCTACCATGAGCCGGTAGCTGATGTGACTCGTACTCGATGTATTGCTTCGCAATAAGCCCTCTTAAGCAAGTATGTCAGCAACCTGATTACGCTCACGAAAGATGTGAGAGACCACGTCCCTATCCATCCATCGAAGCGGACGCATATACCGGATAAGAAGCTGTAGGTACCACAGACCTCCTTCCCGAATGACGCAGTGAACAGCAACTAAGGAATTTGCCTCTACCTGGTAGTTCGTCAAGTATGGCATGAAGCTCGACCTCCATGATGACACAGTCACTGTAAAAGAGCAAAAGGCTCGAACACAGTGCCCAACATGGTCCCGGATAACCCCACCTAGGGTTGGGTCAGGTTCAGACCCAACCCTAAACCGAAACCGACACAGTCGGTTTTAGAAAAATGAGCCCAATATAGAGACTAAAATAGATTTAAACCGAAACGGTTCAAACCGAATCAGTTTGAACCGGTTCGGGTTTGATTTTTTTTCTGTGTTACCTGGAAACTGTAGATTTGCAGTTTCCAAAATTCCAATTTCACAATTGACAAAGAAATGAATAATTACAAATAACAATTTGCGTTTTCAATTTGGATAGATGTCACCTATTTGACAATTTCATATTTCACATTTTCACTTTAACAAGTTGGTTTTTACTTTTTAGTTTTCGCTATCCTTTTTCCAACCACATAAAGTTATAAGCCTACTACAAGAAATCAACCAGATAACATCTTGCATAATACATATCCTACATGCTAATTTAGAACTCAAAACAACATAGACAACAAAAACTAATTTAGGACTTAGCATCCACATAAACCTATGTGCACATCCACTTGGGCATTTACATAACAAAATATGGTCCAAGACTCCAAATCCATCCATCCCAACTCACATTTCACAAATAAAATACCTCCTAACTCCTAAGTCCTAAATTTCAAAAGAGCTTCCTTTAATCTTTTCCCATCTCCAAAGAAGATTCATCTCCTGTCCCAAGTCTCCACGCAAACCTACAACAACCAACAAGCTAACAATCACAGTCACATTTCAAAATCACAGATATTGAATACCATTTATTGATCTCAATCCTCAAATGTTGAATATAAGACAAAAGGACACCATATTGCACAATATTAATTATTGAATATTCTATGAATGTCACAAAAAAAGGAAGCTAAACTAAACTAGTACTTTCCTATTGAGAAGACATCGGACTCAATTGCTAGATGTTTCCTTTGCCTTTGTTCTTTGTAAAACGTCTACAAAAGGAAAGCAAATAAAGTAATGCAAGTATGGATGAAAAACTTAAAAAAAAGGCCGGGGGGGGGGGGGGGGAGGAGGGGGAAAGAAGGCAATATTCAACTAGGTAAACTCAAATACTCAATTGTCAAAAGAATTCAAGAGTAGCTAGTACCTTGCTCCAATTGGTCATAATACTCCACATCTTCCATAAAGCACATTTCTCTGCCGGAAATAGATCTAAGCCAATTTTGACAACAAATCAAAACTTCAACCATCTTTGGAGATAGAGAACTACGAAACTGAGCGAGAATTCTTCCACCCGTACTAAAAGCAATTTCCGAAGCCACAGTGGAAACTTGAAGTGCCAATACATCTTTTGCAAGTTTGGACAAGGTAGGATATTTCACTCCATGCACTCTCCACCAATTAAGAAGATCAGAATCTTCAACTTCCAAACTTTCACATCCATCCACCAAATACCTCTCCACATCATTTTTTTTTTAATCTCAGCTATATGTTTTACAGCCATTTCTTTTATAACACGCATCATACGAGTTGAAGAGGCACGGGAACCCCCGATTGTTTGCGTTGAAGAAGCACTAATACTTCCACTTGTAGAATCCACATCACCCGATTTTGATGTTGGAGCTTCATCGGTGTTTGAATTATGTGCCACATAGCACTTATAAATTGACAACAAGTTTTCTTTCAATTTTTGGGCCATGCTATGCGCAACATCATTGTTTTTGGAAGCATCTCTAAAGCAATACTCCACATACTCCAATTTGTATCTCAGATCAAGAATGGAAGAAATCAAGAACATTGGATTGACATTACCAAATTACCCCCAATACTTACCAAATTTTTTCTTTATTTTCTGAGCCATCTCACTTAGCAAATAATCTCCACTATTACTTCAATCATCTAAATCAATTAGAAGTGAAGACACCTCATGAAGAAAATGATTCGAACTAGTATATAATGGGGAACTGAATTTCAATGTTATTTCATAATAACTTTTAAGAAAGTTAACAAAAACTGAAGCATTTTCCTAATCGAGAAGCGTAGGAGGCTCACCACATCTCCTACCATTTTCATCCTCTTCAAAATATAGTGCATAACTTCCATCTTCAACTAGTAAGTGATCAAACGCTTTTTCATACTTCAAAGCAGCTTCTAACATCATATATGTGGAATTCCACCAAGTAGGCATATCCAAAAAAAAAATTGTTTTTGATTCAATTTTTTCTTTCAAAGCACACTCCTTTGATTTTTCACATCTCTCAAGTGATGATCTCACATACTTAACTGTGTTGCGAATAACAGCTATTGAATCATGTGTTTCCCTAAGCTCATCACTAACTGCCAAATTCCAGACATGTGCACAACATCTCATATGCAAATAATTCCCATCCACTACACATGCATCACTATCCCATGTTAGCATCTTCCTCTGAAGATATTTAATGGCATTATCATTTGCAGTAGCATTATCCATCGTTACTGCAAACAACTTGCTAATTCCCCACTCATTCAAGCAATCCTCAATCACTCTTCCAATTGTTTCACCTTGGTGATTAGCTATAACACGAAAATTCAATATTCTTTTTTGAAGTGTCCAGTCATTATCAATATAGTGACACGTCAAAACCATATGACTGATATTTTGAATGGATGTCCACGTGTCAGTTGTTACAGAAACTCTTTGTTTTCGAACATTGATATGTTTTCTCAACTCAAGCTGTTGATCTAAAAACAACTGATAAATATCCCGAACCACAGTCCTACGAGATGGGGGATCAAATCTAGGACATGCCACAATACAAAAATGCCTTAATCCTTCACCTTCAACAAAGCTAAAAGGCAATTCATCTATGATTACCATCTTCGCACATGCAACTCTACATGCATCTTTGTTAAATCCAACCACCATAACATTGCTTCTCCCTTCTCCCGTTTTGTCAAATGTCAATATTTTTTGCCTTTTTTCTTCAATTCTTCCCGGGCATTTTTTACAATAGCTAGGCAAATGTGTCTTAAGAGCACTAGTCCTACACTTCTTTGAACCACATGCATAATCTTGTCCATAATAATTACAAGCACACCCAACATTAAAACAATTTGGGTCTCCTAATATCGTGAAATAGTCCGATACCTCTGAAGATTTTCTTTATTTTCTATTTCGTAGACAAGAACTTGGTAATGGATGAAGATTACCTAAACCTGGATCTGGTGGTGGCTGATTTGCACGATCATCTTCAAGATTGACAGACGAAGAGTTTTCCAAATTTTCATTTCGAGATTCTATGGTGTCTTCTTTGTAGTTTCTACACAAACAATCAAAGAAAAATTTATACATAAATTATATACAGCAAAAAAGAAATAGGGAAAGCCTAAAATGGTAATACCAGTGCAAATCTTCAACTCTTCAAGTAATCAAAATCATAAAACGCACACAATAAAAAATAAAAAACAAAAAAAAGGTCTTTACTGTTGCCTTTTGTTGCTGCGATTTGGGACAAGGAAGGAACAGTATACTAGGCTCCTCTTCTAAGTTCAAGGTGCAAATCTTCAAGCAATCAAAAAATATAAAATCAAAATCATATAATGGACAAAATTAAAACAATTAAAAAACACAAGAAATAGTCCTTAGTTCTTACTGTTGTGCCTGCAATTTGGAAGAAACAACATACAATCAGTCAGTCCAAACTTCAATTAAGGCTCGACGGTGATTTATAGAGAGCAACGGCGATTGATGCCGCAGTAGATGGTGGTTGGTGGTCGACAACTCGACGGAGAGAGCGGAGAACTAAGAAGTGATAAGTAGACAGAATTAGGGATTGTCTCAAGGGCCTCGGCTATGCACGATCAGGCGACTCACACTAAGAAAAGGGGCGGGGCTTAAAATTGGGCTGTGTATTGAGCTTGGGCATTTGGGTAGATGGGCTATAGGATGGGGTTGGGAGTTGTTACTTTGGATGGCCCAAAATTCATGTTTGGGTCAATTTCGGGTTTGGTTTGGCCTAACCCGAAACCGCCAAACTGATTACAACCACAAGAATTCAATCGCAACATACCCGAATGCACAGTAAAACCGACCCAAACCAACTCCAGTTGGTTTGGGTCGGGTTAGTGGGTTGGTTAATCGGTTTCGGGTGCATCATGTCCAGCCCTAACCCCATCCTCTCCAGCTATACCATCAACCATGCATCCATCTATGTTCAACTCATAAAAGCCTATAGATGGCTTACACCAGAATACCATAACAGGAAGGGGGGAAGGGGAGACGCAATTGACACCCCAAATCTGGCAGCCAAGTCGATATCTCCCCGCCAATGAAGGGTTGTTTCTTGATTATTTTGGGGTTCTTTTAAGTTTTGTATGGATGTTTTCTATAAACATTCGGTTGCTTTACCAAGGTCAAGATTTGGTTGTTGATTAATCGATTTGTGATACCCAAAAAAAATTTTAAAAAAAATTAAAAAAAAAAAGGATATCAATGATAATAGGAAGTTTAAAGTCCAAATCATGATATATTCGAATTGAGTTACTTAGTGAACTTATGTGAGTTTGTCAATAAAATTTGAGTTGCTCAGTAAACATATGTGAGTTTGTCATGGTGGCCTAGACAAGTTAATTTGTTTATGTGATTTGATGATGTCGAGCCTTGTGACAAGATGTCTATTGATTTTTAAGTGTTTCACTCTTTTTATTCTGCTTGCATTTCTCGGTGATGTAAATTGAAACCACTTTCCAATGGTTGTAGTATTATATTTAGTGATATGACTTTTATTTAACATCAGTGGTAAAAGTGAATTTTTGGCTTTATCTAAGTTTTCGTACCTTCGGCTCTCACCTTCAAATGGATAGAAGTTGTGCTCTAAATAGTATTTGACTAAATAGTGTTTCACTAAAAGTAATCTCATTGAGATGTAAAGATATTCTTACACGGGTTGTAGAAAAAATGCTCCTAGGCATTGAAAATTTAATAATTTACATGATGTACTTGGAATTTGTATTTGTATAATTTTGCAAAAAATAAAATAAAATAAAATAAAATTGAGAGAAAGCTTATTGAGCTATATTTATAGGCTTAGAAATAGTTGTATCAAGCTCAATGTGTCTTTCATCCCTTTACTTGCACAACTACTAATATAACTTTGTTAATTAAATTAATCAAATTTATTGTAGCACATAATAATTTCTGAAATGACCTAATTGGATAATTTATACGAGACTCATCATATTGATGTGATGTTTTTCCATTTCATAGTACAAGAAGAGCAAAGGGAATAAGTTTTTTTGTACGTGAAATAAAAAGTCTTGCATTTCCATGTCAATGGAAATTTTTATCCTCAAATTTGCTCATCGACTAGATAAATTTCTTTCTTTCTATATGTTTTTCTTTTATGTGCATCTCTTAAGTTGGACTTTTGGCAATCAGCAGGAACAATTTTACTAACAAAACTTTAATAGTTAGGCTCATTATTATGTGGTTTTTTTATCTTTATATTATAAAGTTTAGAGAACAATTGTATGTATAATCTTTGCGAAATAGTTGTGTCATGATTTGTTCATTCCAACTCTTTCAGGTATTTTGGTAGCTGTCGATATTAAACTTAAGAGACAGATTTCCACATAATAAGGTGACTATTCAACCTTTAATTTTGTTTAGAGTTAGATGGTAACGTTACTCATTCTATATTACTTTAATTTTTCGTTTTTGAGCTTCGTTTTGTATTACTTTAGATTGCAAAATGTATTTTTTTCCTATTAATTGAAACTTTTTTTTATTTCAACAAATCACTAAGTCACATCAGTATCAATGAATGTGTCGTTTGATTGAAGGAATGAAAATTGGATTAAAGGAGCGGAAAGGCAAGGTTGTAGAGCTCTTTGTTTTTGTACATGGCCTGCAATACTTGGAATCACAAATTCAAGTGCGATGAATGTGGGATAGATGCATTATTTTACATTAAAAAGGAATGGAAATAGAAACACCAAAGGTCAGTTGCATTCAAGAACTCAGATTTTTCAGTTCTTATGACATCATTTTCCTTCATTCTTGAAAAGAGTTTTCTCTAATACTGTCAGAATGATCTATTCTTTTGTACAAATCCCGCCATTTTTCATTTCAATTGTTGATTTCCAGTAGAGCTACAAATATAAGTTTATCGAACTATAAATTTTCAATTTCTAATTCATTGTTAGATAATTGTGTAGTAGATGGAAATGCCCACAAGACCATGCCTCAATTTGAAGTTAAAACTGGGTAGCATTATGCGCTTCCCTTTTCTTTTTTCTATTTTCCCCAATTTTTTAGAAATTTTTTCAAAGAATGATTACGTGAATTTTGTGAATAAATTTGTTTTGCTGATAAATTTTGTGAATTCTTATTAACACAGCTTGTTTATTGGCACCCTTTTAGTGTTTAACTTGAATCTTACTCCAAATTTAGGGATTTGAAGCTATATCTCACACCGAAGTTCTTGATTTTTGGATAAGTCAAAAAATTGTTTGTTTGTTAAGCATTGGTTGTTGTATGTTCCCATTGTTGATTTCCCAATGTTTTCTATATGGGGTTTCTCCATATATTTGTGGTCGGAACATGAATAGAGGATAAAGTGCATAAATTTGATAATATTTTCTATGATTAAAAAATTTGCTCCAGGACAATGCTTGTAGGTATAGTTGTTACGTGAATTATAAGAGGCGGCTAGGGGTGTGAGGATAGGTGGGTGAAAGAATTAAATCGATTACTTCTATAGGATATATTTTTTCTTCAAGCATTTCTCCGATTGGGAATCGAATCAAAGATTTTCTTTACAAGTTCAAGAAAGTAGCTAAGGAAGGAAGAGGAGGTACGGCTGTTTGAAAATCCTCTACCGTTAGATCGAGTGAGCTAGGGAATTTAAATTTGAAATTCTAAGTAATGCTAAATGGACAAGGTTTTCGGTATTATGATGTTTTAGTTGGAAACTGATAAGTTATTTTTTCGTAATTTCTTCTTACAGTTTCATGTTGATTGATCCATCTTATGTTTGTTAATCAAGAAAATATGTCACAGAGACTTGAAGCTGGAAAACACATTGTTGGATAGTAGTACTGCTCCAAGACTCAAAATTTCTAATTTGGGGTATTCAAAGGTCATGCTAACCAATTGTCATAGTGGTATTTTGATTAGCACAATTATCAAATTCCAATTAATTAATCAATTATTGGTTTATTATTTAATTACTTAATTAAGGAGATAATATTGCACAAAAATGTCCCTCAATCATCGATAGATACATGCTTGTCTCTTTCTTTCGTGCCTTTCTTGTGAAAATTAATTTTAGATTTGCACAAATCTTTCTTGGTCTTTAATTCTCTACTTTGCATCGATTTTCAATCATCGATTCTCATTGATGTTTTACTTTCACAGCTCTACCTCATCTTTTCCATTCAATCATAGGTTTCTAATTGGATTTTTTTTTTGCAGCGTCTTCAATCATCAGTTTTAATCTCCAGGTACGAATTCTAATTCTTTCCTGTTAACATTCGTTATTTGTTGCTGCTTTTCTATTTGTGTTTTTTTAACTTGGCTACTTTTCTTTGTGGTTATTGAAGACAACTATGGCAACTGCTCAGGAATCAGACTTTTTATCTTGCTAACCAAAATATGCTTATTCATCACGGAAATGTTCCCTAGGGTCCCTAACATTGGAGGAAAATAAGGTACAAATTGAAATTCTATTATTCCCATCTTCATCTCTTGCTATTGCTACATCAAAATGAACCTTATGCACTATGAGTTATCCTTGCGCCTTCTGTTGTTGCTACATTGAATTTAACATTATGTGCTAGTCTTCTGTCGTTGAAATTTATTAGTGACAATATTTTACTAATTCTCGTGTTTTTTCATAAACAATTATGGCTTGAGAAATAGGGTTTTTATCATCTAATCGTGCCCAATTAAAAACACTCTTGTATGGGATTAATTGATTAAGTTTTCTTCTTTGACGAATTATGTAGCATGTTCATGTTTTTACAGTCTGTTCCTGTAGTTTGTTCTCCTTCAATTGATCATAATATGTGCTTTGCCCCTTGAATGGCTTGGTGGAATAGTTAATATTGGATAGATTGAATTATTTGGTTGATCTAGGTGCTTACTGTTTATGATTTAGGGTTGGTGTTAAAAGTTGTGCAAGCAGCGGTGACCCAATCGATTATTACCAGTTTTTTAAATTAATTAACCAATTAACTCAATTAAACAAACATTTAAACATGCAAAGCGGTAAAACAAGATAAAGAACACTGAAATGATGGTGGAGGAAAGCCCGTTGAAGAACTCTTCAAGTGGTAAAACCCTCTGGCCGAACTGACTAGGAAAATCCAATGGAAAGAGGTTAAATACTTACAGACAATCAATACTAACCTAGCCTAATCCCCAGCCTGTAAACCCTAACAAACCTCATCACGTTGTACGTACAGCATCCTTCGGAACTCCGGCTACTCTTTTCTCATAAGTGGATCTTCCACATCACTGGAACTCCAGCCACCTGGCCAATCTCCAGAACTCTGAAGGTAATTTGGTAGAGGATTTGGGGTTTAGTGTATAAAGGAGAGATTCCAACAATTGATTCAATGATAATAGCAATCTAATGTTTAGAGAAAGCTATTAGAATGTTGTCTATGGTGAAAAGGTTCTCAAAATCGCATCTCTTAAACTGGTTGTGAAGCTATATAGCTGTAGGGTTAAAACTATTCAGAATTAGGTCAGAAACGCCAAAGGGGCCAAGTCGTCGGATGTGCCGCTCGAGTGGTTCTCAAGCACTTCTCAAGCCGCATGGTTCTGATCAAACCACTTGAGCAGTCCCGACTCTGACTAGCCTGTTTGAACGGATTCGTGCTCAGGTACCTCCAATCTGACCTATACTCAAGTCCTAAACCACCAAGCAAGTTAAATTAAACTTACAACTCAATAGGTTTGATTTTCGAACACAGAAATGCCAATTACAAAATTCCTAATAATCTTCCCCTTTTGCATTTTGTGAGAAAATCAAACAACCTGTTATATTGGATTACCTAACCTATCAACTAAATGACCACTTACTCAGTACTAAATCTTGTATAACTTTAGTGGTACAACAAACACTTGAACACCCAGTGTAATGGTATAGTGAAATTTACAAAACAATTATAATTACCAGTAAATAAGAAATAGAAAGCAACTTTACTCAAAAATGCCAACAAACATAAAGACACTTTCACATAGTAAGACAAATACTAGCATTCAGTCATAAAAAAGCAATCACTATGTCACATATTGTCCCCCTCACTAAAACAATGTAATCTCTCCCTGTCCACAAGCTCCTCCATCAAATCATGCTATTTTCCCCTTTTTGTCACAAACGGCAAAGGACCACAAAAGTGAATCAAGCGGAAGCATGATCAAGTGTATCTCAAGGAGCAAAGTGCAGAACTAGCAATGTGACTCAAAGAAAATGGAGAAAAATTGGAGAGTAGAATGCATGGAGAAAACAAACACTAGCACATAGTGAAAATCAACATCACCGAACATGGACAATCCAGAACCTAGCAAACAAGAAGTTATGACCATCTTTCCACAGTCTCCAGATCGATTAAGGTGAACTCACATGTGTAAAAGTGCCACTGAAAACCTATGAGCATGATTCAACCTTAAAATTGAGAGAATGAACATACAAGAAACACTTAGTTTATAAGAAAATTCACTGTAACCAAATTAGCTTAACTTAGGTATTGTAGCCTAGCCTCATCCTCTTAAGCTTTCTATAGGACCCATGTAATGAGCTTTAGGTCGGTAACTCCAAGGCCAATTGGCCTTAGGATGCCAGGCATTAAAATACCCCAACGAACTTACTAACTCGAGTCAAATATGCTACAGAGTGAGGCACAAAACTTAAGCACTTATTACCAATTAAACAAAATTCACATGTGCAGACCTCTCTCTCTTAACCTTTCTAGAAGTCCCATGTAGCGAGCTTTAGGTCGAGAACTCCCAAACTAGATGGTCTTAGGGTGCTAGGTTTTAAAGGGGCCCTTTCAAACTTAATCACCAGAGACACCTAAGCTATGAGGAGAAGTATGTGAATATACAACAAAATGCGGCAGAATCATTAATCATTATCTTTAGATCATTTTTCCATTTATACAATTCTCCTTCGCCCAATGGCAACCACTCCAAATCTCACACACGGTAAATCTCACTCACAAGAACTCAGTGTGTGGAGTGAAAGAAAGTCATGAATTCATCTCAAGTAAACATAAATTGATGGGTATTCTAATCAATGACCCATTATTGACTCAGTTCTGGTGGCACATATCAGTTTAAACAATTATTCCAACTGTGCCAGCAAATGAAATAAACTAAATGAAAAAAAATATTTTTGTCTTTTTCCATACAAAAATTGAAAGAACAATGCAAGAAAGTCAAAGGAAATGCATAAACAAACATAAAATAAAAAACCAAAGCATGCAATGAATGATAAAGTCAATGAAGTATATATGCATGCTCTATCCCAAACTCAACAGGATACACTTGAACCAGTAGCTCTCCTAGACTCACGACGGTGATTAGAGAGCACATCCTTCCTTACCCACTCATGTAGTTATGTGCTGATTGCCTAATAAGGTATTTGGACAACACAAAACTAAGTAGACACCAACTTTTCTGTAGGCATTTGATTGTAAATTGAAAAATTGTGAAGAAACATTAAAAAAAATATTACTATTTTACTGCATGCACTATGCAAATAAAAATGAGTTCAAGAAAAAATGATTATAGAGAAAAAAGTGTTAAACAAACAAGGAGAAATTCTATGCAAAACTCTTGGAGATGTCGTCAATGGACAAAGAAGTTTTCTACTATTCTTAGGACCTTTTTTTTTTCAATCTATTCTTAATTATTTAATAATTATTTAATTATATTAATAACTATTTCACCAGTGCGTTGTACGGGGTGATATATGCAACAAATATATAAATCCTATTAATGCTCAAATTATAGCATTACCATTAGGAAAATAATAAACCAAAGATAGCACAAATCCGTATCAAATGAGAAAAATTCTTGCGATTAAAGTAACGAAAACATTTTATAAAAAGTTCAACAGAGTCTTTCTTGTATTTTGGAAGAATTTATCTTGTAACAATTCAATTCTCAACACAACACAGTGAACATAGATGCAACACAATATCCTTTATCGTTTGATTTGCAAGAAAATTTCGAATCTAACAGAATTCATAATTCTCCAAGAAAACAATGGAAAGTAACTAAAAGCAATTTAAGATTTCACCATAACAATTGATTTTCCACAACACAACCCTGCAAGAGTGGTCAACATGAGAAAACATTGACATAGAACAAATGAAAGTGAAACAGAATTGGGTTTTGTAGAAGAAAAAGTTCCCATAGCTTAAATTCAAATATGATGTTTGTCCGCAATGAGAATAGCGTATTATCCTTTTTTTTTTCCTACACCATCTATATCCGCAATACATTACCAAAGTACATTCAATCATATATCAATTTAGTATATGATTTTTCTCACCAATGTATAGTTCAAAATTTTTCCTAAAAATTCAAAGAATGTGAATGACGTACCCCACATGTGTAATACATAGCATGCTATAAATTGCTAAAAACTTCTTTGTACTCCACATTGGTAGTGTTGTTCGTCCGGAGTCCATTATCATAAAAAATTGCAGACTTCAACCCCTTTCTATTAGTGGCCCTCGACACCGCAGCATATAACTTACCATGAGTAAACATCGGCTTCCTTAAATAAACATCCACATTGGTGAGCGTTTGTCCCTAACTCTTGTCGATGGTCATGGCGTAACAAACCATCACAGAAACTGTCTCCTTTGAAAAGTGAATGGAAACCTCATATCAGACGAAGCCAAACTCAACCTGGGAATCAAAAATTCCTTAGATAGAATCTTCACCTTTATCACTTGATCATCAAGCCTAGTGACTAGAAGCCATGTACCATTGCACAAGCCAGAAGAGTGGTCACTGTTACGCATTAACATCATAGGTACACCAACTTTCAACTTCAAAATATGACTAGGTGCACCAGAACAACTTATCCCATTCAAAAATTCCCGAGTGTGCATTTCACGAAGCAAATCAGTCTTTGACTCATCAGCCTTACACGTCAAATCCAAACTATAATATGTCTTTATCTCAAATTGGTTCAAGCTGACTATATGGTCATTCACCATGCCAACGTCTTCAAGTGTTGGGGCAAGTATGGCCCTCCCATTCAAGTATGATGGAGAATGTCCCTCAGCCAGAAAGCTTGGATAAGTGCTACCCACAATAGACTTAATGGCAGTCGACCTATGCGGAACTAAAAGACCTTTGGGTATTTCAATGGTTGCCTCACCATTGTTTGGCCCTCCAAGTTCACTATCCCCAATGCTCTCTATTCTGAAAACTTATGGAGCTTATCAAATTACTCATCGCCAGGGAGATTGCGTAGTCTTATATTCTTTGTCAATCTCAATACTTTGCAAAGGTCCAATAGCTTGGATGCATTGAGAGATGCATTCACTATCTGTTGTCTACTTCCCTTGGGTATAATAGGAAGAATCTGCCTAAAATCACCATCAAACACAATGGTCTTCCCACCAAATGGTTGTTGGCTACCCTGCAGGTTGCTGAACCTAGCAGTCTCCTTCATAGTACACTCCAATGCCTCGAAAAAATGCTTATTCATCATTCGAGCCTTGTTTCATATTATTAACCTGGTCCTCTCTATAAGCTCGGCCAAATGACTTCCCTGTTTGATGTTAGAGGTCGAATCCTCATCTGCATCCAATAGGATAGCAAACTTAGAATTAGTCGTCCTTCCTCCAGGGAGAAGAAGAGAATCTATAGCACTGGATACTACATTAAGCACAATTTCCCCATGGGACCTGATCGCAGCCGATAGAGTGCGCCACAAGAATGTTTTCCCGTACCTTCATACCTATAAAAGAAGAAAACGTCGCCCAAATCATCATCGACGACATTCATTACAGTATCATACACACCATGCTATTCATCAATCAAATTAGGCAACAGCCTAGAATGTTCTTCGGCCAACTCATCCTTATTATAGTTCAATTCCTCGTGTATAAGAATATTATCGAGAGCGGAGAAATGCGAACAATCTGGGAATGACATGGAATCATAATCTCCCGGGCTATTCCCCATTCGCAGAGTAGCTTCTCAATCTCAACCAAAGCATAGTTCCTGATTTCAACCTCGGTCAGTTTGAGGTTTGCAACAAAGGTTACACAATCAGCCGAATTTTGAATAAATAGGGCAAAATGAAATTGTACGGAAGTAGACATCGAACCACGTGAAAATGTACACAATTCTTCAATGCGAAAACAAAGGGAATAATAAAAGAATAGTGTCGTGCATTGTTATACCTGGGTTGTTAAGACTCTTCTGTTGACTATTTTCAATGTCACTAGATAGTAGCAGCCTGTATTTCTCCCATAAGGACTCGGGTCTATCGAGGTAACCGGACACCGATAGTGCGACAAATAAATTATGTAATGAGTGTTCTGAAGCCTAATGACTTGCCCCTTCTACGCATCAACATATTATTTGTCATCGTCCAAAAGGCCGCGTGCATAACACGCATCCTTGAAAGTATTTTCAGTGGTCTCCCCACTCGTCCTTATGTCTCGATGACAAAACGAACCACGAACATGATTTAATAAGGTATGTACATAATACCTATAAACAATGGAAGCAAAATAATAAAAAAAAAGTTACAAATTTAGACATTAAAATTCGTTATTTTACCACTAAAGAAATCACTACTAATAAATCAAACAATGTAGGATGATATCGATTTTGAAATAATGCAAGAGGTCAAATGCACAGGTAAAATAATATTAATAAAAAATAAAGTAAATAGTACTTTTCCCCCGTGCTAGAATGAACAAAAAACAATCTGCTGATAGAAATACCTCGTTGTCTAGGAACCCACTCCTTTTTCTTTGGCTTCCATGTGAATTTAGTAGGTAGCTCTGCGTATGTCAACTCTCTCGCTTCAGCATACTTTTGATTTGCCTTAAACCATGCAGTGAACTTGCTATACTTCACAGACGACCGACTTACTACTGTACTAACGTCATCATTTCAAGAATAGACAACATTCTGTTGGCCTGGCAGATAAAAACTCAAGCATTCGACCGCAACATCTCTATAATGGATAGAAAATCCGAATGTTCTCTAGGCTTCCTCATGAGCGGATACATAACGACAGTCGTAATATGCTGAGATCTCGTCTCTGGAACCCGCAGAAGAAGAGTCGGCATGTTTTGCAAATGCTACAGTAATTCGATCTTGTCCTTTAGTTATATACTTGAAGAGGTAATTTATCGCCTTGCTCTGGTTACATCACTCAACATTGATATGGGCTCCATATTTCATGAATAAGAATGTTTTGTCAGGAATCACATATCTGTTGTCGAGGATTGTGCTACCCTTGTTAATGGTACTTCCATCATCTCTAAGCCTATATTACTGGGAACCCATTCTCGTTGACACTAGAGTTCTCAGAAAAACTGGGGAATTCTTATTCGAAGCACCACACATACCGTTCATCATTAGATCCTTAATGTGATTGTAATATTTAGGATAAGCTTCCTTATATGGGATTTCAATATATTATTCGATCAATATCTGCAGAAGTAGGATGCGTGCCACAATGTGTGCATGTGGTAGCCTACACTTTTGGAATTCCACGATATATATAATTGCAAGTGAGATTATAAACAATAATTTTAGCAAAAGAAATATGAAAGCTGGATGAAAAATAGTAATTAAGTCAAAAAAAATACGATAATTTTTTATAACTGCTAATGAAAAATTGAAATTTACTAGCTCTAGGCCTGCCGAACATCTTCCTTTTCTTTATATCACTTATAAACTGATCTAGCTTGATCTTGAACACTCTGCATATGATGTCAGGTTCAATCCTCAGCCGAAGCCTTCTACTCTTCAAGAAACAGGTGATCTCGGGCCGTGTTAGATTACACGTAAAAGTGATAAATAACTTTGGGTACCCAACCGATCAACATATCACCATTGCATCTTGATGGTGTGAAATCATAAAATGTGGACCCCTTCGGAAGCTATTCGAAAACACCACAAGCTTCCCCAACCTCGCCAGATCTGTCTCTCCACGATCAATAGCATCAGACAAACCAGAAAACAACTCATATCTCAATTGCGGATGTTGCACATGAATATAAATCATTCGGGCCACCTCAGTCATTGTGTAGCAATCAACCAAGAATTGCTGAAACAACCTCCTGCAGCGTAGAATATGAGCTGACTTATTCGCTCTCTCCTATACCCCGTAAGAGAAATATTGTCTCATACTAATATGCTTCCTGCCCTTCGAAGAAGACGGGGCAATAAGAGATAAGGAGCACATCCTCCCAAAATCCATCTTGGCCATAGGGATAGAGCAACGGATACTGGAGAGGCAAAAATAAAGGATTGAGTGATTCATTAGCTGAAGGGTGCCACCCTTTGTCTGCACAATTACATCACGCTTAACTCATCGAGCCATATATCACCCCTGATAATTACTGCAACGTCATTCATTTTAGACCATACTTTGTTCCGTCTCCCCTCCTCCTTCCAATAAGTTTCATTTTCATATCGACACAGTTTGTTTCATTCAACCAATCCCTTGCCATCCTGAATGATTTTCGCAAACACATTGTGTTTTTCGTGCATTTTCTTAAGATCAGAGACAATGTCTGCACAAATGTTTTTTATGACGTCTAACCTATTACATGAACAGAGAGGCATTTTAGTGTTAAAAATAGTACTATAGTGAATGAAACATTAAAATAAAAGGAATGAGAAAGAATAAACCAACAAAGAAATAATAATAATAATAATAATAATAATAATAATAATAATAATAATAATAATGTGTCGTTAACACCAACTTGACAGTGTCAATTCTATTTGCAATTTCATTCTGAGGGTCATGTATGTATTTTTGCAAAAAACTTCTCTTTATCACCATTCTTCGATAGCAAGCAACCGATACTATGATAGTTTTGTCCATTCAATCTAACTATAGGTGGGGCTTTCCCTTTGTTTATTCCCTTATCAATCTTTCAACCCATCGAAGTGAATGAAAACATTGAGTTGTAAGAGCGAATGTTGTCAAATGAAATGCTTACTCATCTCATCTTCTCCAAAAATCAAACCATTCAATACTTGCAGAGGTGGGGAGCACAACATTCCCTTGATTACAGCACATTGAGAATATTGGATTCTTCATTTTATTATCCTTCCCCCTTCTCTCGGCATGCCAAAAATAGCTCCAAAGTATTCACATTCATGCACAGGATCTCCAATATTAGAATACTCTATAAAATATTAGATTAATAAAAAGTCAAACAAAATATAGATTGAAAGGCGAATCTTAACATTGAATAGATAGTAACTTGTTCGATTCTAAACCATAACAACAATGTTATAATAGATAACAATGAGAACCAGCCGTAGTGAAATCAGTGCAATCAATAACATCGCCGGGCAAAAGAATAAAAATAGATATTCTCAAAATAGTGTTGTCAATTAGTGTGATAGGAAAGGAGAAAAAATTGTTGTTCCTCTGCGTTTTTCATACATAAGAATCATCACTGTCACTCTCTTCTGTAGACAAATGGTCAGAAGACTCCTCATGCATGTCAACTGAATATTATGGATATATAAATTAGTAAACTAAGTACAGGTGATGCCAAGAGGACATAGTTGAATGATACAATGTAGACTATATAAAATCGGTGAATTCAATGCTATAGCAACAATGCTTAACATCGAACAGTTAATTTTAAATACGATATTTACAAATATTTTCTTCACCCTCATCAATGACACTCCTTGCACCACCGCCCTTAGTTTTCCAAACACGTGTTCTAGAAGCACGTGAATTGCAAACCACGAGTCAGCTTGACTTACTTCCTGATGAAACTAATCCAAAAAAAATTAATCGCCAAAAATAAGAAAATAATTGTGCAACAACTGCCGGATCGAGTGAATAAAGGATACAAATCTAAACGTTCGGTAAAATAATTATTGTTAGATAAAGGGCATAAAGCTAAACCTTAGGTAAAAAACTTAACCAGCAAGAATGCTTAACTTCAAAATAGTTAATTATTTGTAAGTACAATACTTACAAAAATTAGTTGCAGTATTTTCTTTACCCTCATCCATGTCAATTCTCAGGACAACACCTTTTGTTCTCCGACCACGTGCTCTACAGGCACGTGAATTGTCAACCACTGGTTCATTTGACTCATTTTCTGATGAAACTAATCCAACAAACTAATTCATAAAAAAATAAGCGAATAATATGAAAACAACTATCGGATCAGATAAGTAAGCGATATAAATCTAAGCCATAGGTAACAAAATTACGGTTAGTTAACGAATATAAATCTAAACCTTATGTAAAAAACTTAATTATCAAGAACCCTTAACTTCGAATAGTTAATTATCTGTAAATACAATACTTACAAACATTAGATGGAGCGTTTTCTTCACCTTCATCCAAAATTGCTCGGACCAACCCCTTTAGTTCTCCGACCACGTGGTAAAGAACCACGTGAATTGTCAACCACGAGCTGCTTTGACTTACTTCCGGAAGAAACTAATTAACAAATTTATTCGTAAAAAAATAAGCTAAATGCAGATGAGGGATATAAATCTAAACCTAAGGTGTAAAACTTATTGTCAGTTACATGACTTGATGGCATTCGAGATCTTCGAGGTGCCTAACCATCGAATAGACCGTAAACTTTAGTGGTATTAGAATTCATCTTGATGCTACAGAGTTGATTTGTTATGCTGTGCTTCCAATCAAGCTATCAGTAAAACATCAAAAATATATATATAATGTTCGAATATAAAGTAA
This sequence comes from Jasminum sambac, assembly GCA_018223645.1. Taxonomy (NCBI): domain Eukaryota; kingdom Viridiplantae; phylum Streptophyta; class Magnoliopsida; order Lamiales; family Oleaceae; genus Jasminum; species Jasminum sambac. Next base: position 35,182,896 of record CP073648.1, read on the forward strand.
ACTAAATTGAAGAATATACCCCTGCAAACATAATGTTGAAAATGTAAGAACTCGATATTTTTAAAGCTATACATAAACAATCGAGAAATCATCCATGAAAGAACATTTCGTAGGAAAAATTCAATGAAAAAAGTTCTTAATAAATAGATTCAATTATAGCTCCTGCATAGTAAAGATTCAAAGTCTCACAAATGCATTGATAAGACCAATATAGCACTGTTCAAGTAATTCACAAATAAACTAAAACTTTATTTAAACTCATACAACGGATACCCTCAACTCGACACAATTAATTCTAATCCATTGACTATATTCAACAAACACTTCAAGATTACCTGATGGGTAGCAAAGACTCGAAAACTTTATTTAAAATCATAAAATGAATCCCCTCAACCACCAAAGTATTCCTCATTTTCTCTCAAACACATTTTGTCTTTCTCCCCAAAAGTCACAGCAAATCATTGAAACCTACATAGTATCAAAATTTACTTAATCGATATTCATAAGTAAAATCAATATTGATGTCAACAACAAAGTTCCAACTTACCATTTTCAATTGTGCCTATAATAATAGGCGATGGTATAGTAAAAAATCTATATTGATAACGTGAGCAACTTTATAGATTTCATCTATCTTCCAACTCACCATTTTGATCGATAAACCTGCGATTTCCCTTTGAAATTGTCGCGGACCTTGTTAATTTCCTCATCATAATGAGAAATAGAGATACTTGTAGTTGTTCTAAGACAACTATAAATACACTATCAAATTAAGTTAGCAATATGAATGAGCAAAGGAAAGGAAAAAAAGAGTAGTGACAATGATAACAACAATGCACGAAAAAAATTTAAACAAACGGTTCTTTCTAGTCTCGTATATATCCAACTTCTTTAGATGTTTCCACATGAAAAAGATAAACAAAATTTTAAGGCATGTAAAAAAGGAACACTGTCTTACTAATTCAGCAATAAGTAGGTTTCAAGAATAGAGGTTTTATTAGCTTGTAAATTTCAAGACATGGATAATTCTACATTGTCTCACGGATGCTTGTACAAAATTAAGAAATACACTAATGCCAATATTGTACAATATTATCACATTCATTAATTTTTAAAATTATAATTTTAAAATAAATGAAAAAATTATTGACAACGACAATGGCAAGGTATACAAAACCAAAAAAATATAGATAAATATATTTAAAAATTAACAATACACAAAGTTAACATCAGAAAAGTATAAAATGCAAAGAAAATAAATTAGTCAAAATGTCAACAATAAAGGTATAAAAATATAAAATTAGATAATTGAATTAACCACAAACAATTCATCCATTTGTTTTGGCTATATTGTGTTGACTTAATCTAAAACTTATTATAAAATCATAGAATGCATCCCATCAACTCAACACAATTAATCATAATCAATTAACTATACTCAACAAAAAAAATCACTGCAAGAAAATGTGAGAAGAATTATTCTAAGAAAATGTCACTTTTTTCCCATTTGAGATCAGTACAGTGGTCTCAATTTAGAGTGTTAGAAATCAGAATTTGAGATCACTCCATTTGGTTGAGTCAGAGAAATCCAGTGTCAATCGACACATATATAAACATTGAAGCAAATTGGTGCTTCTTGCATCAGAAATTCAGTGCCATTGGTTTTCTAGTTATTAGAAAAACTAGATGAAATCCAAAGGAAAATGACCGAAAGAAAGGCATATATATAGAAACAGAGGTAAAACATGCAGAAGAAAAGAAAATCTAGCATAAAATCAGCCTTGTGACATATGCAATATATGTGTACTACATATCAAAAGCATGGGCTTTCTCTTATAGTTTACCCGTGTGTTGATTTGTAAATCTGCTAATGGAAATTGATCTATCAAAAGGCTCTAGCGTATGAACATCTAAAATTAACGTGCTTTGAAGGATGAGTGTCTTCAATATAAGCGAGGCCAATAAGAATTTTTAAGTGGGATGTGGTTAAGAGAATCGCGTAGGGAAGAAGATTAGGAGTTACTGGTGAATAGACTTGTCAAGAAAAGTACACAAAGTATAGAGCTCGTGCATTGTATGTAATGTTAGGGAAGAATATCTTCTTCAATGGGATTCTAATAAACCTATATCTCTAAAATTCTCTCCCAAATATAGATTTAGCGTGTGTTCGTTTCCACTTATTTTCACCTAAAAATTACCTACTACTAAAAGTTAAAGTCAAAGTCAAACATCAATATCAACCACACATTTCACATCATCGCTCATTATTATCTACACATCTCGTGATCCCCACCACTACACTCCACTTTTAGCAAAATTTTAGACAAAAATAAGTACACACAAACACACGCTTATTTTATCACTAACATTTTGTTCTAAATATTATTGGTACAAAAAATTTAGTTAAGGGAAAAGGAGAGATTATAATATTAGTTAACGATGATAGGGAAAAAATAATAATCGTGCACGTAAACTAATTTATAGTGGGTATCTATATTCATTTAGAAACAGGGTAAAATATTATTATATCGGTACAACACAAAACATGTTGTGAACGAGAGAGTTTTTCATTTCAATTCTCGTTTTTTGAATTCATTACAAATGACCCATATTTATAGAAAAATATTGGGGCACATCGTATTACAAATATTGATCAAATATACAATAGTCATTCACACAATATAATCATTACATTACTATCATTACTATTCCTTTCCCCCTTACTTTCGGTGGGTTTTACAACACTCCCCCTTGAATGACTATTTATACAAATGTCTGTTAATACTTGTTTGGAGAAAAACCCAATAGGAGAAAAACTTCCAAACTTATTGTAGGAAAACTTGAGAGATCATATACCGCTGCAAGAAAACCTCGTGGGGCAAAACCTAAGCCAAAAAGTAAGTTGCTCCCCCTGATGACGATCATTCTTATAGAAATATCCATGTGCTGCCTCGTTAAAACCTTGTCAAGAAAACCCAATGGGGAAAAACTTTATCGAAGGAAAAAGAGTACACTACTCCATTTGGTTCGAATCTTGGTAGGTGATACATTCACTTTTCTTTGTGATTTCAATATCATCATCAGATTGATTCCAAGTAATCTCTCCGTTATCATTTGATCCAATAGACTCATTGAGTCAATTTCTCATTATTCGTGTGAATATGTCATAAACGTTGCCTCGTTAAAAACCTTACTAGGAAAACCCAATGGGATAAAATCTTAGTCAAGGGAAAAAGAGTGCAACGCGTATTTTGTGCTTATATCAAAATCTTTTAGATAAGTATCATATTTATCACTGTGTCATATTCAGTACTTATTTGCAATCGACAATCTCGATCTTACATTCTCACTGTATCGAGATATATATATCCAAATCTTCTCTCGAGATCTTCTATTAATTGTGATTAGGCTGCCTCATTAAAAACCTTATTTAGGAAAAACCCTTTGGGATAAAAATCTCAAACAAGGAAAAGAGTACAGCATATAACAATATCATTGCTTTAAGCTATTACAAACAATGTTATCCTGTTAATAGTTCTATATTCAATTTTCTTATCAAGCCCGCATATTTCAATATTATTCTTCGATATATCTCAATATCCTCATTATCGTTGATCGTATGTAGCGCTACATTTTCATACCGTGTCGACACTTTCAAATTTCATTTCTTTCCCCATAATGATATAACTTATTGAGATATCTCATTATCAATCCTCTTTTAGAATTGCACAATATACTTGAGTCTATATTCTCTTCAAAGTGTATGCCTCCTTTATCAAAATCACCTTCTATCATTTGCTTTGATATACATATTTGGGGAACTTTTATTTAAATAATATCAATACTTCGGGCTCGTCAATTTATCAAAACATGTATAGTTGGTATATGAGATCGTTACAGTCTTTCATGCATCTTTGTATTTCAAATTCATATCGTGATGCATTTCATATATCATTTCCAACTATTAATACTCCCTCATGCTAGCAACCAAACTTCAGTATAATTTGTATGATTTTCCTTGTATATATTCTCAATATTTAGCTTTAATAGGGGAATTTATTCAGTCTGTGTTTTGTTCTCGATATTGGCAAATCGATTGGAGGACTTTAAATATTTTGCCAATTATATCCCACTCGCATGCGCATATCCAATCATTCGGCCTTATTCAAATTATTGGGATATACATTCACTAGTTTTATCATTAGATGGAACTCGTGCTCATATCACGAGCAAATCATTTCAATATACACATGTGACTACATAGTGAATCCATATTATATTATATAGTAGTCAATATAAAAGGGTGAGTGGGCCCATATATCTCATCCCTTATATATGTTCCAGATATATTTGGGATTTATTCCCAATCATTGGCTAGTAATTATTTATCGAGAACAATCATTGGAAATTTCTTCCGGTTCTTGATTTCAATAAATTATTTACATCAATCGAACCGGAATCTATATAGTGCTCAACATGATTTATTACCGTCATCACATGCATAGCCAACCGACATATCACGTCATTCTTTCGGTGGCATTATTACGATTACTATTGAAACGTGGAATCTTATCTCATACGTTTCTGTTACGCTTTGTTAAAACGCGAGTCTTACCTCATACGGCGTTTATAAATCATCAGAGCACTTACAATATTCACCCTAACAAGGGTCTAGATATCATAATGGATCATGTGCTCTCGAATCTTCGTAAATACTATCCCTCATCACGATCAAAATTCTAAAGAGAATTTATCTATGTAGACTTGAAAGATTAAGGATACTAATGAACAAGGGCATCCCACAAGATATTCGATGGTTGATTGAAGCGAAAGGTCCGGTTATTCCGGTGAGGTTTCGATTCCTTCTAAATACATGCCTGGAATGGGTAAAAGTAGTTTTTCAAGAAACGCAGAGCAAAAAGGTTAGGAGGATGTTATAAATGTGCTCGGTGGACTTGTGACACTCGATGTAAATCTGGGGTACTTGTCCAAAAATCGAGAGGATAAAATAGCATTCATTAAGGATGGATTGAGTAAGGAGTCTTTGGATGATATTCAACAGGCTCTTGAGATACATCCTAGTGGACACGCATTAAGGTGAGCTTATGGCCTTATGGGCCAAATTTAAAGATGAACAAGAACTGCAGTCTAAAAATCTTACTTTAAAAGATCCTATTTGTAAATTTAGTAGAAAAAATTTAGTATTATGATTTTCTCGTAATTGTGAAAAATTTTGGCGTAGATCGATGTATTTGGCGTAATTGTAAATATCGTGTTTTTTCGAAATATATATATGTATGTAAATAAATAAATAAATATATTTATATATAGATTTCAATCACCGAAAGTGTATGTCATTTCATGATATTTTTCTCTTGTTCTCTTTTCTCATATTGTCAAAAGGTAAATAGTAAAATCACTTATTGGTTTGAAAATTTATCTTTAAATAGAGGGATTCACGTATCTCTCATTCATACATTGAAACTTTAGTGTAAAGAGAGAGATGGAGATGGAGATGGCGATGGGAATTTTAGAATCATCTCATGCAAATCAATCTTCACCTCACGATTAAGAGTGTATGTGTTCTTGGTGGATCTAGGCGATAGGTGATATCCAATATATAGATATGGCAAACCAACTTATAAAGGAATTGAGGAAACAAAACATCAATATCTTGTATGGAGGAACCAATACCAAGCTTTTAAAAAGTCTTACAATGGCCGCACAATTATGGGGATAAGAGTGTCAAGCGTATTACCTTTTCATCAAGTTGGAGCTAGCAATCGTATTGGATCGATACAATCATGGGTTCAAATTTGGGTGATGCTAAAAACGCGATCTATTCATGACTGCATGATGTACATGATGAACAATAGTGATGCTTTTATTGTCCTTCCAGGCGCTATCACACCGGAGGAAATATTCAATATAGCATCATGGGCACAGTGGAATTTTCATACCAAACCCATAGGTTTGTTGAATATTAATTATTTCTTTGATGGTTTGCTAGCATTTCTAGATCGTGGTGTAGATTATAAATTTATTTCTCGCTCAATGAGAAATATACTTGTTTCGCTAATACGATTCTTGATCTACTCATCAAGATTCAATCATATGTTCAAGAATCTGTGGAAGTGAAACCCGTCGATTCATGACCATTGGTGTCAAGCGGAAAAGAGATCCTTTGGATCTTTCATTATGAACTTTGAATGTTAGGGATGGCGAGTTACGGAGTATTTATACTCTCGAGACGCATCCCTCATTTAAGGAGTTCAATACGTATTTTCTTTATATTTCTATATTTTCGAGTGTTTATTGTCGCTTTTGATATTGTCAATGTATTCCAATTTAATTTATTTGGTACTTCTTCTAAAATAACAATAATATCATATTTTGTTCGAATATAAAAGTCTATTGTACCATTAGCATAACATATGCTTCTTCAAGATCGCTTTTCTCATATCAATACGATCTCATATCATCAATAGGATTATTTCAAATGATCCCACCATATGATTCATTTCATTTGATTTGTCAATTGGGATCTATTGAGCATTTCTCTTTTATATATTTATTCAACGGTAACTTTTGGTATCTCTTGCTCAATTTTCTCCATCAATATTCAATAGGCATGGAGAATGAATATTTCTTTATTGAATACTTCTTTGAGAGCATTTCTCTTTGTATCGATATATCATGATGAAATTTTCACCACGGTATATTTTCTTATTGATATATCACAATAAACTAATCTCATAATGAAATTTTTTACCATGGTATATTTTCTTTCACTTTCATTACCATGGGATTCTTTGAGCAATTTATCAACACATATATCATCATTTGCTCAAATCTCTTTGTTAATATCAATATAACATTCTTGTCAACTATATGTAAATCGGTCACTATTATTTAGTACCAATCGTGGGGTTTAATCCAACCACATTGGTAATATATATTCTAACTGTGTGGTATAACCCACCACATTTGAAGTATAAAAACATAAATAATAGAAATTAAATTCTCCCCAATAGGTGGTAGAACCTACCGTATGGGAATTATCGCAATAAATATAAATTTAAATTTAAATTTCAATAGGCGGTATAACCGACCATATGTAAATTATAGTAATAAATGTAAATTTAGATTCCAATAGGTGGTAGAACCTACCATATGAAAATTTTTCATTCCAGTCCGCACAGGTAAAATTATCCACTCCAGTCCGCAAAGGTAAAATTGTCGAAAATGTTCTAGCGATATTATACTATCGGGAAATTATCTCATTTCCACTTCAATTTGTGAATATCAATACGTTCCAGGACTATTTTATAACTTTTTCAAAGTTGGGGTATTACTTTCCAAATTATGAAAGTTTAATAATAATATATTTCAAAACCAAATATTACCTTATCAATATTGGTATCAAATCAAAGATCTCGTTAAATCGAGTATAATGGAGTCGAGAAAATTTGATTTTGATAATGTATGCTCCTTATATCTCGAGAAAACGAATGTTATAATTTAATATATTATTATATTATATATATATATATATATATATATATATATATATATATACCTCCGTCCTTAATTAACTGCAATTCCATTTTTCAATTTGAATCCAAATAGGCAGTCCGGTTTTTCCTCTGCCATATCATCACCAAGCATCCGAATTTTATGAATTTATAGCTGTAGAAACCTTAGGATGTCATGGTTCCAAGGGCACTGATTTTACCTTAATCCGACGTCGGATGCTCCCACAATCGTCAGTCGAACATCGGGCTGTCAGTTGTTGCTCGGAGTCCGGAATATGCCTCATCCGTCATCATCGGAAAGTGAAAGTGCTGCACCACCACCACCATTAGAAGCCCTTCTCTATGGGAAACTTAGATATGGTCTCCGATTTTGGTAACTCCTCCCAGTTTTCTTGCAATCGTTGGTCAAATATCAAAGTTTTAGTTTGACTTCGTCTTCTTCCTTGCGCATGTAATTTTCGGGTCCAATATCTTCTTCGTCTGACCACCTTTTCACCTCAAATCTGGTACCAAAATGTTCGTCTCGAAAAAAACTTCAAGATGCTTGTCTTATTTCATGCCGACGACAACTGGTTTAGTCACAAATCAAAGCTAAAGTCTCGGATTTTGTATTGATTTCGTCATTTCATGAAGACCGGACTTTCAGCTCGTTTTTCTCCACCTTATGGTGACCTTTTCAGGTCAAATTTGATACTGATAGACTCGTCTCGTCGAGAGCTTCGACGATGTGGTCTCGTTTTATGTTTACGTCATCTTGTTTGGCCGGAAAATGAAGTCGAATCGGTAAGTTATGTGGTTTATTTCCTTTTTCTTTTAATGGAGGTATAGATGGATATAGATTGGAGAGAGAGAGAGAGTCAGACGGTGAGAGGAAAAGAAACGTAGATTTGCATAAATCTTTGAAGGTGGAAGGATGAAGACAACGGATGGAAATTTAAGCCATTAAAATTTGATATTGGAGAAGCTCGATTGTAGAGCTTCGTGCTGATAACGTGTTGTGAACGAGAGAGTTTTTCATTTCAATTCTCGTTTTTTGAATTCATTACAAATGACCCCTATTTATAGAAAAATATTGGGGCACATCGTATTACAAATATTGATCAAATATACAATAGTCATTCACACAACATAATCATTACATTACTATCATTACTATTCCTTTCCCCCTTACTTTCGGTGGGTTTTACAACAAAACACATTATCTATGTCTTTGTCTCTCTATCTTTTTAACATTAATATTATTATATCATTTTGACTGCATATAACCAAGCAAACAAATAAAATGCCAAGATGAGAAATACTATCATTTGGAGAAAAACATGCTCAGTTAAAGCTTTCATTTGCGAGAGAATTGGTGTTGATTTTGTAAGCAGGGCATGGAAGAACATCCTCTTGAGTGGAATTATAACCAAGGTATAACTCTATAATTATGTTTGTAAATATCTATTTATTTTATGTGAATTAAACTGTAGCGACTGGAACTTTTTATAAGCTAAAATTTTATTAATATGTCGCTAAACCGTTGCTCAAATTTACTTAAAACCTGCGTCGCCCATCTACAATTAAAATTATATATATATATATATATATATATATATATATATATTGATTTATAAATTAAAATAGATATTCTTTTTATTATTATTTATAAAGAAAAATAATGATGATGTTGTTCCATTAACTAATTTTATTTCATTTTTATTAGCCTCCTAATAAACTATTCCTATCACTTGGTGGTCTATTTTCTAATATTTTCTTGAGAATCAAGTCGTAGACCTCATGATAAATGCCACCAATTATAATCCTTAATGGATCCCCTTTTCTACTCGTGTAGCACTACTTCAAGCCTTGGAATTTCTCTAGCTACCCAACTCTCTTTCCCCTCACTTTATAAACCGATAGCCCACCCAACTTTTCCCTTCTTCACCACCGTCATCAACATGCAAAGCAGCAACAATTCCTTTGGCATCTCGTGACTTCCACCTATGATCAATTCAGGTTCATCCTCCATCACCCCATGACCGATAGCCTCTAGCCACCATCCTTGGTCCAATCTCAATCAGGTATGGTCTCAAACTCGTGTACTCAAACATGCCAATTGATTACCGTCGAATCTGTGAACTATGGAATTTCAGGGAGAGTTATGTTTGAATTGTTAGAACCAAAACCATTGCCGAGTCGACAACTCGGCTCGAGAACTACCTAGCCACTACCGCATCCATCATTCACCACCATCAAATCGCCAACCATAATCACCACCACCGTCCACCTCCAACACCACCAGTACACCCACCATCCACGCACCCACAGCCAAATCCACAAGCACCCGAACATACAGTCATGTTCACGCACACACGAACACATGTATATATATATATATATATATATATATATATATGTATGTATATACACCATGGATTTAACACCTAGGCCACCAATAATCGATGGATAGGAGACGAACTTGAGGGAGACTAGCTTGTTCCTTTTTTCTTCTTCCTCGTTAGTATTTACAGAGAGAGCCGAGAGGATACTGCATGTGAAAAACTCAATTTGGGGGTTTAATTAGGAAATTTACTCTCTTAGTCCCCACCTTTTAATAGCACTTTATTAGTTAGTCCCTATTTTCTATTTTACTTTTACAATTAGTCACGAAAGCTCAAGTTTTTCGCCAATCAAATTGCGCCTCCTACTCTATTTCATGTTTCCCAATATTAATTGGGCTCGTCGTAAAATTTTATTACACATTGTTTTACTTATATTACTTTAATGGTAAGTTTATTTTATTTAGTTTAATTATACACACCCTTATTATGATAATTATTTTATTTTAACTAAATTCCACTTAAATTTCAATATAAAGCTTATTTTAAATCATTTTATCCAAAATTATTTGGTTTCGTGGCAAATCCTATTATATTCTAATTTATTTTATTTTATTTTATTTTGTTTTATTTCATTCTATTTAGTTTATTATAACGAATACCTAATTTTATGTAACTTATTTCTATTTAAATTATAATTCTTATTTTATTTTATTCTAACTATTTTTCATATTTTAAATGAGTACGTAAAGCTAAAAATATTTTAAACATTAGCCAAATTCATTCATTTATTTTATAAGCCGAACATCTAGCTCTAATTTAATAATTTCCTTTAATTATAGACGACGCACGGGAATTTAGAGAATTAAAAACCACCCCCAAGCTATGCTCAAACTCAGAAAAATCAGGTAGGTCCCTAAATTAAAGCTCTATTTTTCCTATCTGCACACTTGTTATGATAACCGCTCGTGTAGTGTGCATTGCCTGTGCTATTTTTATGAATAAAGAATGAAATGGAGCTTTCAAGCTCAATAATGCTATGTAATCTTCGGGCACATGAATGTCATGAAGCCCATGGGCACAAGAATGTTAAATGGTTACGTGCATGTTCAATGTTCGGCCAGACGCAAGTAATTCATAAGTTGCATGCATGTACCTACCGTGTTATTACAGTTTGACTAACGTGCGCCGTAGACCTACCGAGTAATCATTTACTCATATTTCCTACTTCGTTAAACATTTATAGATTATGGAATAGGCGACGGGGCGAATGACAGTGGCAACTAATTAGAAGGCTTATAAAACTATTTTATTCATATACTGTCAGGACTTGAAAAGTTATTGAAGTTTCCCTAACTTGAAAAGTTAAATTGTTTAAAAATTCAAATATTTAAATTCATTTACGAAGTGAAGCTCTATTATTTAAAATTTAAAAACTGAGTTAATTTTGACAAAAATCTCATTTACTCTTTCATCATCTTATTCGTTGTCAACTTTTGAGAATTTCTGAAAGGTTGAATAGAATTTGAATAAGAAAAATCGTATTTATTCTTCCGCTTGTTACGATTTATAAGAAAAGGTAATGGCCTGGATTTAAGTGAATTCGGGCGTTACATAAACAATCCAAGTGTCAGCTTGAATTGTGATATTAACAATTTAATTTGGGCCAAGAGTAACAACTAATATGATGAAATTCAGTACCCAAAAGAAAAAACAAAATCCGAGAGTTTAAAGACACAATGATACAAAGAAACTACAATTAAAGTGTATAATATATGTAATAAAATTAAATCGAATGTTTTTCATCTTGTTTGATGCGAAGCTTTTAACCGAAGTGGCAAAAAGTTTGACACTGTAAGAAAGAAAAATAAAATAGATAATAATTTTTAACATGTAATTATTGTTAAAGGCTTGAAGTAAGGTTCTCGCATTTTATTTTATCATATCAATTAGATAAAATAAAAAACAAATAAAATGATATTTTTATTTTTATTTTTAAAACTTCGATAGTATTATTTAAATGCCAGTGTCAACAATAAAGTTATTACAGAAAAAGGACAAGTTGAGTCAGTTAAAAAATGAATGGTAGGAAAAGTTAACATTTCCGGGATTGGGATGGACAAGATGCATTTTTATGGGACATTAAGATTAAATAATAGATAGGAAAAGAATTAATGTCCACGAATAGTAATTCGATAATGGTACCCAAGCTCAAATGCAAAATACTGACTCCACCTATTCCCGGCCTATCGAAAGTAAGTGATTTACTAGAGAATGGTAGGTGGAGAATGGAGTTTATTGAGCAGAATTTTTGGCCCATCGACAGCTCCCGTATTTTGGCTATTCCTACAGGCAATGGTTCACATCCAGATAGACTTATTTGGGGGCTTACAAATAATGGGAACTACACCGTAAGAAGCGGTTATCACCTTGCTATGGGGCAATGGTTCCCACAACCGGAGAAGCACAGTTCCATGGGCGAGCTTGGTCTTAACTCACTTTGGCAGCTTAACATTCCCCCAAAAATTAGGCACTTTGCGTGGCGGCTGGTGAAAAATGCTATACCCACTTCTGAAAATTTATCAAAGCATCCCGTAAAGGCAGATTTCCAATGTCCTCATTGTGGTTGTCGAGAATCGGAGGCTCATTGCTTTCTTTATTGCATGTGGGCCAAGGATTTTGGAAGAAATTGGGATTTTGGCCTTTGATTAAGTGTACTGTGAAAGTTAATATGCAGGTGGACATGGGTGTTTGGTTTTTGAATTTGCAACAGCAGCAAGCTAAATCCACCGTGGAGATCATTTGTATGGGTTTGTGGCAGATATGGCAAGTCCGTAACAAACGAAAATTCGAAGGAATCCTCATGGATATGGCTTATACCTGCGACTCTCTGTTGATTTTTAGAGACGCTTACCAATTGGCCAAAGCGTCGGGCTCTAACGAGGCGATGGACAGAAGGAGGGGAGACCAAACAATGTTTATAAATTCTACGGGCAGAAATGAGGGGTTAATTTTATCCACGGATGCCTCAGTTCGCGGACATGGATGGATTGGTTTGGGTGGCATTATTAGAGATTGTCAAGGTGTTATTCATGTGGCTTTTGCGAAGAGTATGAGAGGACCCAACGATCCCGAAATTGTCGAGGCCATTGCTTTGAAGGAGGGGCTCCAATTTGCCATGGAACATGATATGCCGCCGGCACGAGTAGAGTGCGACGCTTTGCGTGTTGTCCAAAGCCTTATTGGGGTGGAGGAGTTAGCGCCACTAGCACCTACTATTGCCGATGTGATTGAGTTACTCCATAGATGTAGAAGCAAGTCATGTACTTACATCCCTAGGGATAGGAATTATCTCGCTCATGCTCTTGCTTCTTATGCTTACTCTCACTCGGGTACTCGCTTATGGACCGATTGTGTACCACGATTTCTCGCTCCTCGCGTTTTAAGGGGTTGAGTCTATTAATATAAGTCCAGTTTTCTCAAAAAAAAAAAAAATAGTGAAACAAAGGGAGGGAATCTAGTATGAGCAAATAGAAGAGAATAAAAAAGCGATTTAGAGTTTTCTAAAGTTGCGATGTGCATCTTCTAGCGAGTCATGAGTTAAACAAACTATGTTTTACCTTGAATTGTAATATTAAGAACTTAATTTGGGCATAGAGTAACCAACAATATGATGAAATTAAGTACCAAAAAAAAGGGGAAAAATCGAAGAGTTTAAAGTCATAATGATACAAAGAAACTACAATTAAAGTGTGTAGTATGTGTAATAACATTAAATGGAATTTTTTTCATCGTGTTTGATATTAAGTTTTTAATCGAAGTAGCAAAAGTTTAACAATGTAAGAAAGAAAAATAAAATAGATAATTATTTTTAATATGTAACTAATTTTAAACACTGGAAGTAAGGTTCCCGTATTTTTATTTAATTAATTCGATTAGATGCAATAAAAAATTAATAAAATGATATTTTTATTTTTATGTTTTAAAGTGCCACACTATTATTTAAATGCCAGCGTCAACAATAAAGTTATTACAGAAAAAGGATAAGTTGATTCAATAAAAAAATGAATTGTAGAAAAAGTTAACATCTGTGGGAGTCAGATAAAAAAGATGCATTTTTACGGCGCATTAAGATTAAATAATAGATAGGAAAAGAATTATTACACACAAATGGTAATTAGATTGTGGTACCCAAGCTTGAATAAGATATCGTGAAATAATGGGGGGAAATCCAGTATGAGCCAAATTATTACGCACAAATGGTTATTAGATTGTAATGTGAAATAGTGAAAGAATGGGGGGAAATCCAATACGAGCAAATAGAAGAAAGTAATTAAGCTATTTACAGTTTCGCAAAGTTGCAATATGCATCTTTTAGCAGGCCACTATGTCAAAATGCATCTTTTAGCAATCCACTACGTCACATTGAAAAGTTGGCCTCATTTCCAGCAAGAGCACTAAGACCTTAAAGGGGGAAGGCTCCTCTATGCATAGCCAAATCTTAACCTAATTTACTGAGTGTAGCTCAAACAGTTCACATTCAAAGAGTGTCCTCATCACCAAGCAAACTTCTGTCCAAACAGTGCCTTAGACACTAACTACTATTCAATACTTAGAATAGCTGAATACTCAAATGGTGGCAGAATTCTAACCTATACTGTGAAACTGTAAAGAATAACCAAATCCAAAAGTTGTAACAAAGACACTTCATTGAATAGTAAAAAACTGTTTCATTCAATTTCTCAAAAACATAAACATCAAATCCAATACCCGATGTCATTCGCCAATTAAAACAAAAGGCGACCGATTCAACAACTTATTCAAAGACTGAAATTCCTAATCAACTAATCAACTAATATGAGGAAACTAAACAACTCAAATCGTGTAAAATGATAAAAATAAGAGATTGTTTGCCTCAACTCATTCAACTGCGTAACAAACTAACATTCATGGCTTCTCAATCTTGATATTCTTCATCTTCATGTATTCAAATTTCTGAGTATCCGACAAAGCAGCAGCAGTATCATCATCCTCACCTCGACGGTACTTGGACGATGGCGCGAGTGTAGTGTCCCCATCAACCTTTACGTTTGGGTCATATGGCGGCATAGTTAAGAAAAAAAAAGTCTAAAAATCTGATTTTTTTAGTGATAAAAAGAAGAATGCTTACTGACGCAAAAGGACAGGTACAAACATCTGTTATAACAATCGATAGGTTATACTCCAACTTTCAAACAAAAATGTATGAAAATACTTTTTTATGAAACAGTTAAATGAGAATTAGCGCATTGGAATCGCCTTGAGTCGTGTCAGCAAGAAGCAAATCCAAATCATCATCCGAGTCGCTCTCCTATTCACAGACATGGGTAAAAACGAGTTAAATAAATCCGGCAAATGAAAGCAAAATACATTAGAAATACAGTGGTATGTTTACTACCTCCGGCTATATACGTCTTCCTGATTATATTCTACAATAGCTATTGGGTCGTCATTTAATAAACCAATGTAGCAATCTCTTCCATCTTCATTGATGGCGAATAACCAACAACTTTTAAGAGGAAAGACTTCCCCTCTAAATTCAATAACTCTTTAGGTCGTTCAAATACTCCATCAGCCTTCAATTAAATAGAGGAACAAATGAGCCAAGTAAAATAATTCAAAAGAAATAAAAATTCAAAGATACAAACAAAATAAGGGGGAATCACTTGGCCTAAGTCATGCAGAAATTCAACTGCCATTTTGCCATCAAGACAGCTACACAAGTCATCCAATAACACAGCAACCACAACATCATCGTTATGTTTTTCCATTCTCTTCTAGCACCTATGGTTGTCACACAAATACTCTTCACCAGTGAGATAAACTCCCCCATTGCAATTGGAGTCAATGCACCCATGGTAAAAGCAATTGCTTTTTTCAATAACACTCTCTATTTCTCCATAAAACCAATAGCCTTTTGCCTCCACACGATAGTAATGGGATGTTAAGAAACAAATATAAAAGAAAGAAAAAAACAAAATTAAAATGGATTGAATGTAAAAAGAATTAATCCTTAAAACATGCAAATCAATCATTTTCATAAAATCATAACTACCTTTTTCAAGTGGAAGAACCAGTTCAACTTAGTAACTGGGCCAACAGCAGAAGCGCTTGCAGAAGATAAGGAGCCGTCTTTGTGTGGATTGAGCTGGTACATTGCCGTATGTCTATAAAATTCAAAAGATGTTAATAAAGACATGTGCATAAAGTTATTTTTGTCATTACACAAATTGACAATCAACCACACTTACTGATTATGAAATTCTTCAATCTCTAGGATGTCCTCATCTATTAGCACTTTTGTGACATGGAAAGGGCTTCCCAAGTATATTGAATCGTCTTCAATTAAAAAGAAAGTTTGTTGTAAAAACAAAAAGCTTAAAAATGGTCATTGTATTTTTTTTAAAAAAAAAAAAACCAAGATTTATCGTAGGTTTTTTTTCCATTAAAAATAAAGTATTTTAAAAAAAAAGGAAAATAATTGTTACCAATACGGCACTGTTAGAGCAAAACCACAACAACAACAACATCTCTTTTCTTATTGACTATGGGATTTGCATCATTGGCATAATTTTCCCAAAGAGTGCACGGTATTTCGTTGTTTCTAAATATAGAAAAGTTATAAAATTAATGCAGCAAAGCTGAGTGTTCTCTACAAGTTAATGTAAAAAAAAAATAATTAAAAACTAATCATTTCCATGCTAACCCCAGTTCCTCAACGTAAACAAAATGCAATTTGAGTCGCTGTCCTTTTTCTTTTCAAACCAAGCTCTCTCTTTGGGAATCAAAGCTCCAATGAAATCTACAAAACACTAATATCAGAGATAGATTAAAAATAAAATTTAAATACAATGTATAACAAAATAATTCACTTAGTTGGAATGCTAACCAAGCAAATCACGTCGGTGATCATTACTTGCATTATTTCTTCATATGACTTGAACTTATAAATATCCATGGGAAAGCCCGGTACCCTTCCAAAAACATTCACACTAATATTTGTGTCACCATGAAAAAAAAGCTTGTAAGGTGTGGGACTGGCCTCCACTCCCTATCACACTCCTTTGTATTGAAATTCTTCATAATATATAGTCCAGGTTCCTCAACTTTGCTACGAAATTGCTCAATCAAATCCTTTTCAACAATTGCGTGAATACAAACACCCTATAAAGGACATATAAATTTCAGGTATATGGAAAATTAGCAGAGTGAATTACAATCACAAAGAAGGGTGAAAGCAAAAAAATATAGAATAGGTGTAATGATGCCTCATCTCGCAGAACCATGGACAGCAGCCTATTTTGATTGGGGTTGTCCCTCTATGGAACAAACCACATACGCACAACATATACAATAATAGCATATTTATTCGAAAGACGAAAAACAATTTTTGAAAGCATAATTCTTCTAGGAGCCATTGTTTACAATCTCGAACCAAGTACCAGTATGTAATTTAAAAATGAATACACACGATAAAAGTTTTAGAAAAAAAATATGGCTTAAACTAATTAAGAGAACATTTTGAAGAACACGAAATTAAAATCGAGAGAACAATTTCAAGAAGGAATATGTGACATAGATCAACAAATAAAAATTCACATCTTTTGAGAGAAGTAGATCACATATTACAGTTGTTTTGAACAAAATTATAGTGAGCAAAGCAAATGACAAAGAGCATTACAATTCCATAGTAATTACGGCCGAAAACCAATCAGAATGAGAGTAGAGGGTTAGTTTCAAACGACAGCACACTACGCAGGTCATCAATAAGAAGGCAAATACTGGACCTGATAAAACATATGTACAACAAAGGGCAAAACAACAAAGGTCATCAAATAGATGGCAAAATAAGGTTCCTAAACCACATTAAGAACAGTAGAATACCTATTGAATTAGAACTGCTACTTCTGATAAACACCAATTGCTAACTTGAAGATGCTTCGCGGCGCAACCAAAAAAAAAAAAAAAAGGAACGCGGGGAAAAAAAAAGAGACATATATATTAAAAGGAAGAATTAGATAACTCAAGCGTCAATCTCAATGCGAAAAGAATAATATGAGATGAACCTAAATGCTTCAAAGAAAGAATGATACTGGAGTATAGGCGTACTCGGGTATATAAAGACGAGTGGAGAATTCCGGGTTCCAAAAATATTGTTGCATTGATAGGATTCTTTGTCATATTGACTAGTTGATTAGATGATTAATATGGAAAATCAATCAAGAGATTAGAAATTATCTAAAAATTAGGAAAATAAAATAATTTCAAACGAAAAATTTTATGAAAATTGGGCAAACACAGAACCTATGAAATCGGGTGGAGAAAATTGTTGCGCACTTCCATATTTCCTTCAGAAATCGCATAGAGATTCACAAAATTCATAGAATTGTAAGGATAGAAGAACTTGTATTCCATTTCACGCAACCTACCATAGATAGATACCGATAGATGCAAATCCTGCCATAGATAAAATTGAAATCTTGGATGCTTATCAAGATTTCAATACAGATCTTGGGTGAGAATCGGGCCTTAGAATGGACGAATGGCACAGGTGAAATTGGGGATCTATATTGGGGAATGCGTTGGGCCTTTTTGTAGAGACGGGTATTCTTTAACAATTCTTTAATGGCAAAATTGTGCAAACGGGTAATGTAGCTAAAGGTAGGCCATGCGTTTAGGCGGGAAACCAGATCTAGTCCAAGTAATGCTTTTAATATATATAAATATTAGTATTTTTACCCGTGCATTGCACGGGAAGATATGTCCATCCAATAATTATGCCCCCGTTCTTCTACACATTTTTACACATTTTAACTCATTCTTATCTAAAGTCAAACCAATTATATCCACATATTTTCTAGGACCCACTGTACTATACAAATCTCCACCACTCAATCCCACTCATTCTCTCTCCTATTTCACATCAAAACTCATAAATACTCATACACTAACACCCACTATATCTTTTTAAAAAAAGAAAAAACAAAATCCATAGGATTCTTTAACAAATTCGATAGAGCTTTCCCTGTATTTTAGAAAAATATGCCCTATTAATACTCATAAAGTAAGACCCAAAAATTCCAATATAACATCACTATATATTATCCACAACCAAATAAAGGCACCAACGCTCCCAATAAAATTTTATCCATTTCTCTACACAACACAAACAACACATAATATATATTTTCAAAATC
This sequence comes from Jasminum sambac, assembly GCA_018223645.1. Classification (NCBI taxonomy): domain Eukaryota; kingdom Viridiplantae; phylum Streptophyta; class Magnoliopsida; order Lamiales; family Oleaceae; genus Jasminum; species Jasminum sambac. Next base: position 35,201,988 of record CP073648.1, read on the forward strand.
ATTTTTTGAAATAATCATTGAATTGAATCATTTAAAGAAACAATCGAAATCATCTATGTCTCACATCTCTCATTCATCACTTATTCCATTCTTCAAAAACTATCATTGGTTCGCAGATCATCGATCTCCTCTCTCACATGACTAATCTACATAGAAGGAAAAATAATATTAGAAAATGAATGGCATAAGATCCTCGTGAGTGCAAATATGAAAGGCCAATATAGCACATTGGCGTTTTAAAAAACACACTTTTGACGATTTGATATTTTAAAAAGCGTATATGACATATTGGTATTTAAAATTCGACTTTTGCACACTTAGGTCCTTTTTTCACCGCCGACAGAATCTTGAATAAAATAATAATATTTTAAAGTAATTCATTATTTCATTGATTTCGTCGGTGGATTCTTATTAAAATAATAATATTTTCAATTTTGCTTATTTTTATTCATTTTATGATTTTTGCTTGGTATATTCTTCGGTCCTTTCATTTCTTGGAAAATTGACACAAATAATTCAAAAAATAGAGCATTTTGCAAGATTGTTAAAAAAATGTCACGTGATTGGTAAAAATAAAAATTAGTAGGGGTTTGGTCCATTTGGATGAAATCCATCCACTTTTTGTCATTAATCAAGTAAAAGTTTGCTATTTGTCATCGTTTTTGTAATTTGACTTGACAGAAAATGTAATTGTTGTACTAAATAAAATTTTGTACAAATATATTACTGTAAAAAATATACCAAACATAAAGAATTAATAAAATCAAATCAAAATTAAAAAAAAAATCAAAAAAAACCATCCCCACCCCCCAACACAAAAAACCACCACCAGATCTGGTGGTGGTTCACCACCGCTACCATGATGGTGGTGGTTTTTGGGTGGGTGGTGGGTGGGGGGTTGGGGTGGGGGATGGATTTTTTTATTTTTATTTTTTAAATTTTGATTTGATTTTATTAATTCTTTATATTTGGTATATTTTTTACAGTGATATATTCATACAAAATTTTATTGAGATACGACAATTACATTTATCTCATGTCAAATTGTAAAAATGACGACAAATAGCAAAATTTTAGTTGATTAACGGAAAAATTGGATGGATTCCGTCCAAATGGACCAAACGCGGGCCAAAGTTTCTTTTGACCAATTACGCCTCATTTTTTTTAGCAATCTCATAAAATGCTCTATTTTTTTGGACTATTTGTGACAATTTTCGAATAAATGAAAGGAAATCGAAGAATATACTAAACAAAAATGATAAAGTGAATAAAAAATATGTAAAATTGAAAAGATTATTATTTTAATAAGATTCCATAGAAAAACGGATAAAATAATAAAAAATGAAAAATATTATTATTTTATTCACGATTCCGTTAACGGTGAAAAATTAGGACCTAAGTGCGCAAACGTCGAGTTTTTAAATAGCAATATGTCGCCGGTGCTGTTTAAAATGCCAAATCGTCAAAAGTGTGGTTTTTTAAAATAGCAATGACACCAACGTTCCCAATAAAATCTCATCCATTGCTCTACACAACACAAACAACAAATAATATATTTTTTCAAACTCTTTTTTGAAAGAATCATTGAATCGTTTAAAGAAGCAATCCAATGCATCTATGTCTCACATCTTTTGTTCATCACTTATTCCATTCTTCCAAAACTGTCATTGGTTCAAGCATCATCGATCTCCTCTCACATGACTAATCTACATAGAAGGAAAAATATTATTAGAAAATGAATGACATAAAATCCTAATGAGTGCAAATATGAAACAATTACAATCACAAAATAGAGAGATAATATAATTTTTTATTTCGAATATATACAGCTTCCTAGAAATATGATTATAACAGATGGAATTGAGATGGGGGTATACTATGAATTATTAAGAACTTCTTGGTAAACAACATTTGTAGTGGTTCATTTAAAAGATATCTGTCATTTTAAATTAATTTTATTTTTTCCCTTTTGGCAATATAATTAGTTTTGATTAATTTCCATCCAATGAAACCGTGTCAAACTAAATCCCAGCAATATAATCAATTTTAATTAATTGAAATATCATTAATTTAAAGTAATTTTCATTTTTAGCTAATTATAAACTTAATTATTTCTAAAATAATTAATTGAATTACTGAAATTTTAAGAATTGTATTAATCTAACATTTTCATATGTGCATTACACGGGATACTAATTTTGTAACAAATATAAATTTTGATAAATGTTAATGGGATGATTGACTAATTTTTTATTTTTTGAAACTTAATTGTATTGATTAGAAAAGAATGGGATGGCGGAGATGTACAAAAATGCAAAACAACAAAAAGTTTAGTGACATTTCGCTTAATTAACATTTTGTATTTTTAAATACAATAATTTTTGGAATTCTTCTAGGTACTGAAGCGTTGATGTAGTTCTAAAACGTTATTAAATAGTTATATTTCAAGATACGGGAAGAAAAATTTCATAAATCACATTGGCAATCAATCTTATTCTAATGAAAGCATATTTGATGTAATTTATTTTAAAATAATTCATCCTCTTCATCATTTAAAATGATTACATCCATTTTATAATATTTTAACATAATATATATATATATATATATTATCTGAACAATCGCACAGTCAAAAATTATTTTTCTTCAATAATCTCTATTAAACAAAGGCTAATCTAAGGGTTTGGCTTTGACTTAGTGGTAGAGGCATCCCCGTAATAGCATTTGACGAGACACCATCCAACTCTTACGATCTCCAATTCGTACTGAAAATAAATTAAAAAAATCATTTGAATGGATGTGGATATCAAAATTTAAACTATAAAAAGATTCGATTGAAAGTACCAATTGAAGTTACAACTCATTTTACGATCATTAAAATTTGCAATTTTTTGAGAAATATAAAGAGATTATTAAATAATAATTTTAATAATCACTTTTTTAAGTGGTCTGCCAAATGATAAAATGAGGCATGGAAGTTATTGTTTTCTAGGTTTTTTACCCAACTCGCTCGTTGATAGGGATTATTACTATTACTTTAATATTCCTTGCATCAATCATACAACCTCCGTCCCAAAAAATATAATCCACTATTCCTTTTTCGTCCGTTTTAAAATATAGGCCACATTCTTTTTAAAGATGTAGTTAAAGTATTACTTGTCTTTTATGCCCCCATTTAATATATATTGATATTATCAAAATAGAATAGTTGAAATAAAACATCTAATAAATGAGAAGATATATTAAGAAAATAATTTTGAATTGTACTTTTTCAATACCATTAATTGTATTTTTCTTAATCTGTGTGAAGATAAGAAAAATGTTATAATTTTGAGACGGAGGTGGTAATTTATAAGATATATCACAGTCCATTCGTAAGATATGACTGTCCAAACTATAGAAACACATGATCTTGTAAATGCCGACATGTGATGCTATTTTTAAAGAGAGATGCTACTGAGAATAATGGAAATGACATCCTGATGTTACTAACACAATATGCGAGTGTAGCAATCTAGCAATGAAGTTGCAACACATAGAAACATCGAAAGAAGGTAAGTGACCATTAAAGTTTAGTACAGGTGTGATAATGCTGCACACCATTAGTCTATAATATTAAAAAATATACTATGTCATCTAGTAATTTTCTGTAGCTATCTAGCATGTACAATATAACTAAGGTCTTCTGGCACAAAGAGAAAATAGTTTCTTATATTCAAGAATAAGGGTGAAAAAAATTTATTACAGTATTACAACTTGTGCCAGCCTTACTTTTTGAACGTGGCCCCTTCTTGCCTTAATCAGAAGTTTGGTAGCCATTTTCCACACCATTCTATCAAATGATCTAAACATCAATTGTTGGGAGAAACCAATATTTCAATCCATGTTTAATCCAATATTTACATCAATTGTTAGAAGAAAGTCTAATAAAGATATGTGTCAGTAAAAAACTAATCAAGTTTAGTAAACTGGAGGTCATTCAACTGAAGCTCCTTACATTCCTTCATCTTTTTCTTTTCCTTCAGCCACTCTACCGTCAATTTCTCTTCCTCTCCTGCCATGCTCTTTGGAATAATAGAAGCATCGACATTTTCTAAGTCAATGAACAGTTCTTGCTCTGCCTTAGCTCTCGTTGCCTCTGTGTAGGTGTCCTTCATATCAAAATAAAACTTAGAATCATATGTAAAAAAAAAAAAAGCACATATTTTTACCTCACAAAGAAAATTAAAGAAAATTAACATCTTTAATGATAAGCCTATTGGCACAATCAATTAAAGAAAACAATCACATATCTTCTAACATTTTGAATATACACATTTAATTCACGCTTTGATCAAAGAAAATTAGTCTTTAGTGGCATAAGGTGTTCTTGTTACCTTATTTAACTATGCTAAATGTTAGATAGCAAAACACTAAGCACACAAGATAGTATCCATTAAAAGTAATTTCAAATAGAATGAACAACTATTGAAAAACATAGTTTGTGTTGTGAACGAGAGAAATTTTTACTTCAATTCTCGTTATTGAATTCATTACAAGTGACCCCTATTTATAGAAAAATATTGGGGCACATCGTATTACAAATATTGATCTAGTATACAATAGTCATTCACACAATAAAATATAATCATTACATTTTATCATTACTTTTTCTTTTTCTTTTGCTTTTCCCCTTTCGGTGGCTTTTACCTTATGTTTTACAACACTCCCCCTTGAATGGCTATTGGTGCATCTGTCTTTAAACTTGTTTAGAGAAAACTCAATGGGAGAAAAACTTCCAACCTTGAATGATCATATACTGCTTCAAGAAAGCTTCGTAGAATAAAACTTGAAGAGAGAAAAAAAATAAGTTGCTCCCACGATAACGATCATTCTTATAGGAGTTCATATATCGCCTCGTTAAAACCTTATCAAGAAAACCCAATGGGGAAAAACTTGATCAAAGGAAAGAGTACACTACTCCATTTGGTTCCGTATCTTGAGTGATATATTCACTTTGGTGAAGGATTTCAATATCATCATTTGATCCCAAGTAATCTCTTAGTTATCACCGATCCAATAGGTACATTTAGATTACTTTCGTTAGTAGTTCATGAATATGCCTCGTTAAAACCTTATTAGGAAAACTCAAAGGGGAAAAATCCTAATGAAGGAAAAAGAGTACATTATTCATGTAAATACGCCATGAATGTTACCTCGTTAAAAAAAAAACTTTGCTAGGAAAAACCCTGGGACAAAACCTTAGCCAATGAAAAGAGTGTAACACATATTTTACACAAGTATACTTCAAGCGTATCAAAATCCTTTAGGTAAGTATCATATTTATCATCAGATGTATCATTCAATTGCTTATTTGCACTCGACAATCTCGATCTTACATTCTTATCAGATCGAGATATATATATCCGAATCTTCTCTTGAAATTTTCTATTAGTTGTGATTAAATTTGCCTCATTAAAAACCTTATTTAGGAAAAATCCTTTGGGATAAAAACCTCAAACAAGGAAAAGAGTACAATGTATAACAATATCAATGCTTTGGCTATTACAAGCAATGTCATTCATTTAATGGTTCTATATTTATTTTCCCAATCAAGCCCGTATATATTTGAAGAGTATATATTTCAATATTCTTCGATATATCTCAATATCCTCATTATCGTTAATCGTATGTAGCGCTACATTTTCATACCGTGTCGACACATTCCAATTTCATTTCTTTCCCCATAATGATATAACTTATTGAGATATCTCATTATCAATCCTCTTTAGGATTACACAATATATTTAAGTCTATGTTCTCTTCAAAATGTATGCCTCCTTTATCAAAATTATCTTCTATCATTTGTTTTGATATACATATTTGGGGAATTTTTATAATATCAATACTTGGGCTTGCTAATTTGTCAAAACATGTATAATTGATATATGAGATCGTTATTCATATTTGAATTTCAAATTCATGATGCATTTCATATATTATTTCCAACTATTAATACTCCCTCATGTTAGCAACCAAACTCAAGATAATTTATAAGATTTTCCTCATATATATTCTCAATTTTTAGCTTTAATAGGGAATTTATTGATCTGTGTTTTGTTCTCGATATTGGCAAATCGATTGGAGGACTTTAAATATTTTGCCAATTATATCCCACTCAGATGCATATTCAATCATTTACGGCCTTATTCAAATTATTGGGATATACATTCACTAGTTTTATCATTAGATACGGAACTTCGTGCTCATATCACGAGCAAATCATTTCAATATACACATGTGACTACATAGTGAATCCATATTATATTATATAGTAGTCAATATAAAAGGGTGAGTGGGCCCATATATCTCATCCCTTATATATGTTCCAGATATATTTGGGATTTATTCCCAATAATTGGCTAGTAATTATTTATCGAGAACAATCATTGGAAATTTCTTCCGGTTCTTGATTTCAATAAATTATTTACATCAATCGAACCGGAATCTATATAGTGCTCAACATGATTTATTACCGTCATCACATGCATAGCCAACCGACATATCACGTCATTCTTTTGGTGGCATTATTACGATTACTATTGAAACGTTGAATCTTATCTCATACGTTTCCTGTTACGCCACTGTTAAAACGCGGAGTCTTGCCTCATACGCGTTTATAAATCATCCGAGCACTTACAATATTCACCCTAACAAGGGTCCAGATACTATAATGGATCATGTGCTCTCGAATCTTCGTAAATACTATCCCTCACTTCCGATCAAAATTCTAAAGAGAATTTATCTATGTAGACTTGAAAGATTAAGGATACTAATGAATAAGGGCATTCCACAAGATATTCGATGGTTGATTGAAGCAAAGGTCCGGTTATCTGGTGAGGTTTCGATTCCTTCTAAATACATGCCTGGAATGGGTAAAAGTAGTTTTTCGAAGAAACGCAGAGCAAAAAGGTTAGGAGGATGCTATAAATGTGCTCGGTGGACTTGTGACACTCGATGTAAATCAGGGTACTTGTCCAAAAATCGAGAGGATAAAATAGCATTCATTAAGGATGGATTGAGTAAGGAGTCTTTGGATGATATTCAACGTGCTCTTGAGACACATCCTAGTGGACACGCGTACAAGGTGAGCTTATGGCCTTATGGGCCAAATTTAAAGATGAACAAGAACGGTACAGTCTCGAAAATCTTACTTTAAAAGATCCTATTTGTAAATTTAGTAGAAAAATTTAGTATTATGATTTTCTCGTAATTGTGAAAAATTTTGGCGTAGATCGATGTATTTCGCGTAATTGTAAATATCGTGTTTTTTTTTTTCAAATATATATATGTATGTAAATAAATAAATAAATATATTTATATATAGATTTTAATCACCGAAAGTGTATGTCATTTCATTGATATTTTCTCTGCTTTTTTTCTTTTTTCATATTGTCAAAAGGTAAATAGTAAAATCATTTATTGGTTTGAAAATTTATCTTTAAATAGAGGGGTTCATGTATCTCTCATTTATGCGTTGAAACTTTAGTGTAAAGAGAGAGATGGAGATGGAGATGGCGATGGGAATTTTAGAATCATCTCATGCAAATCAATCTTCACCTCACCTGATTAAGACTGTATGTGTTCTTGGTGGATCTAGACTGATAGGTGATATCCAATATATAGATATGGCAAACCAACTTATAAAGGAGTTGGGGAAACAAAACATCAATATACTGTATGGAGGGACCAATACCAAGCTTTTAAGGAGTCTTACAATGGCCGCACAATTATGGGGGATAAGAGTGTCAAGCGTATTACCTTTTCATCAAGTTGGAGCTAGCAATCGTATTGGATCCAGTACAATCATGGGTTCAGCTGGGCTGATGCTAAAAACGCAGTCTATTCATGACTGCATGATGTACATGATGAACAATAGTGACGCTTTTATTGTCCTTCCAGGCGGCTATAACACACTGGAGGAAATATTCAATATAGCATCATGGGCACAGTGGAATTTTCATACCAAACCCATAGGTTTGTTGAATATTAATTATTTCTTTGATGGTTTGCTAGCATTTCTAGATCAGGGTGTAGATTATAAATTTATTTCTCGTTCAGCGAGAAATATACTTGTTTCTGCTAATACGGTTGCTGATCTACTCATCAAGATTCAATCATATGTTCAAGAATCTGTGGAAGCTGAAACCCGTCGATTCATGCACCATTGGTGTCAAGCGGAAAAGAGATCCTTTGGATCTTTCATTATGAACCTGAATGTTAGGGATGGCAGAGTTACGGAGTATTTATACTCTCGAGACGCATCCCTCATTTACGGGTTCAATACGTATTTCCTTTTTGTATTTCTATATATTTTTGAGTGTTTATTTCCACCCTTTGATATTCTCAATATGTTCCGTTTTGTGCATCTTCTAGAGCAATAATAATATCATATTTTGTTCGAATATAAATGTCTATTGTACCATTAGCATATTATATGCTTCTTGAAGATCGCTTTCTTCTCATATCAATACAATCTCATGTCATCAATAGGATTATTTCAAATGATCCCACCATATGATTCATTTCATTTGATTTGTCAATTGGGATCTATTGAGCATTTCTCTTTTATATATTTATTCAACGGTAACTTTTGGTACCTCTTACTCAAATGTTCTCCATCAATATTTAATAAACGTGGAGAATGAATATTCCTTCATTAAATGTTTCTTTGAGAGTATTTCTCGTCATTGTATCAATTTATCACAATATATTAATCTCATAATGAGATTTTTCACCATGGTATATTTTCTTTCTCTTTTATCACCATGGAATTCTTTGAGCAATTTATCAACACATATATCATCATTTGCTCAAATCTCTTTGTTAATATCAATATAACATCCTTGTCGAATATATAAATCGGTTATTATTATTTAGTACCAATCGTGGGGTTTAATCCAACCACATTGGTGATATACATTCTAATCGTGTGGTATAACCCACCACATCAAAAATACTTGTGGTATAACCCATCACATTTGAAGTATAAAAACATAAATTATAGAAATTAAATTCTCCCCAATAGGTGGTAGAACCTACCGTATGGGAATTATCGCAATAAATAGAAATTTAAATTTCAATAGGTGGTATAACCGACCATATAGAAATTATAGTAATAAATGTAAATTTAAATTCCAATAGGTGGTAGAACCTACCATATGGAAATCGTCCATTCCAGTCCAAAATTGTCCATTCCAATTCGCAAAGGTAAAATTTTCCATTACAGTCATTTTCCAAATTATCATATTTCTCATTTCTATTTGCCAATGATTTACTTCACATTATTAGAGAAGATAATATTACTTTAATTTCATTTCATTGTTAATTATTAATGTGCATTAGTTAATTAGTTTATTCTTAATTTCATAATCCTTTGATAGTTAGGAATTCCTTTTAATGCAGCATCATAATCTCTACACATAGGGTATAAAGAAGTTCATATATAATAATCTAAGAGAGAAAAAAAATAAGATATACTAACCTTAGGATATAAAGGTATTTACATCCTTACGGATAGTAATGTCAGCCTACTTGGCTCATCTCGATATTCTAGCAAGTAATGCCTTTCAAATGATGTTTGAGATTGTATAACAACCTCACATTCAAGAAATCCAATCCATAAACGTCAAAAGAACAATCCAGCCAAGATGAAGGATATAAATCCAGCCAAGATGAAGGATATAAACAATCATTTAACTTGAATTGATTTTGATAAACAATGAAATGAAATTGCTAAAAGAGGAATCTTATGGTTTTGTTTGGATTTGTGGGGGTGGTATCTTTTCTTGAGGATTATACACAATTATTCATGGGAACAGAGGAGAAGAAGGCTGATCTAAAGAATAACGTGTTGAAACTCAAACCAAGTAGAAGGCAGATCCAACGGGAGGAGACGGCGCGTGGATTCCGATATTTACTATTGGATATAATTCATAATCCAATTTGAATGAAGAAAAATAGTAACCAGATTTTACAGAAATTTGGGAGCCTTCGATTTGGTTCGCATTAAGGGTAGCTCTAGTTGCTGAAAATCTAATTAAGTAGGTATAGTTTGTAGGGTTTTGATATAGAATGAATCATTGAGCATCATTAATAGAGGAATAAGTATACGAAGAGAAAACATCATATGACAAGAATAAAACCCAAGGAAATAAGAACAGAGAAAAAAATTGGAAAGAGAAATAGATTGAGATGTGGCTTAAGATGATGACGAAGGAATTAGAGAGAAATATAGTTAGATTAGAGTATCGTGCTGATAACGTGTTGTGAACGAGAGAAATTTTTACTTCAATTCTCGTTATTGAATTCATTACAAGTGACCCCTATTTATAGAAAAATATTGGGGCACATCGTATTACAAATATTGATCTAGTATACAATAGTCATTCACACAATAAAAACATAATCATTACATTTTATCATTACTTTTTCTTTTTCTTTTGCTTTTCCCCTTTCGGTGACTTTTACCTTATGTTTTACAACAGTTTGATTTTACTTTTATTACAATCCAAAAGTAGGATTTTACCTTCTTTCAAGTTCATTCACAGCCACGAAATTTGGTAAAGCCAAATCCATGGCGAAACCTAGAGGTCAAAAACCACATATTCATCCATAATGAATATGAAGCTAAATAAAACATGCTCTATCATTGCACACACATCAAAAAGATACTTTATTATACCAATAAATTAACTAAAAATCGAGTCTTTTGAACTCTCCTTATTAAATTATAATAACTATTAATTATGATATCGATTGAATACAAAATGTGATGATATTAATTATCGGTTGAAAACCAAAAATTACATTGGTATCATTCCAGCCAAATAAACTTAATGGGTCACAAAATATTTAACAAATAAGCTTGCATATTCCATAATTATCAATGCCTAAGAGAGAAAAGACTCATGAAAAGATCAGTGATTGGTGATATACAGAGGATTGTGTAACGAAACCCAACATCTTAGGTATAATCCACTTCCAACAGACAACATGTCACGAAGCATGATCAAGGTATGCAAACATAAAGAGACTGCTTTATAGAAGAAAATATACCATTTATTATTTAGGAAAGAAATTATGCATTCAATAAATAATGACTAACATACCTGCTCATGCATCTGATGTGACTTCATTTTTGGTTTGGCCTCAATGTTGAATATTTGCAAGTGATCTTTGAGTAGTTCCAGGAATTTGAGCTACGAAAATAGAGTAGAACACTCAGCAAACAAATTAGATAAAAGAAAAGCCTAAACATCTCCATGTGATGCAGATCAAGTTTTGTCATCAATAGTTTATCACTAAAATGTTGAGCTTACCAAGCTAATGTAGCAACTTCACCACTGCCAATTTCATACAACTATCACCTCATAATGGTTTTTAGTTATAATTTTAAAAATTCAATAATATTCTCTAACTCACAAACTAATTTGACACCATTAAAATGTGAGAAAGTAGTCTGTAGATGTACACAGTGCATCATAACATCAAAACAATGAGCACAAGGTCAATCTAGGAAAAAGGATAAATTCTAAATAAATAGAAATTTCAAATGAAATCACAACAAATAAATTTAGCTGGTGGGGAAAATATGACTATTGGAATACTAACCTCAAGGACAAATGGAGTTGACTTGCCTGCATATGTGTTCCCTGGCTTTAAGAGTGGAAATAGTGCATCAATAAAAGCTCTCCCACCTTTACTAAAAACAATCAAGAATGAAATGTCATTTACCAAAAAACTATGCAAACCATCAATATAATGCAATTTTATCAACGAAAGGTGTAAGTAGGGACTTGAAAAATGTACATACTATTGTTGAATGTAAAAGTGTTTATTGCGTGATGCAATACAATCACAACGTTATGTTAGCAAAATAAAGGAAAAATATGGAAATACACCCAAATAATAAGAAAAATTTGGAAAAAACCCGTATAATAATCAGAAGCAAAAAAGGAAAAACAAAAAGAGGTGTAAATGTGTTTATTGCGTGATGCAATACAATCACAACATTATGTTAGCGAAAATAAAGGAAAAATATGGGAATATATCCAAATAATCAGAAAAGTTTGGAAAAAGCCCGTCTAATAATCAGGAGCAAAAAATGAAAATAAAAAGAGGTGTAAATAATTACCAGATCTACAAATGGATCTTTATTTCCAGATCTATAAATGGATCTTTATTTCTTCTCCAGATCTACGTGTCTACGATTCTCCTCAAACATCTTAGCAAGTTCTCCCTACTTTGAGCCGTGGAGATACAAGAGTCCATATTCCTGAAGAAGAAGAATTCCACCTCTTAGAAATAATTCCATCGTGATTCGATTAAACTTCAATTTATTTAAATGGTAAAATGACAATACGCTATTGTGATTCAGGATGGTTGCACATAAGTGAGAATTAGTTTATTTCCAACCTCTCCTACACTGAACTATGAAAAATAACCTCAAATCTCACATCATCAATTTCGAACAACCTAAAAAGATGAAAATTTTAATTCAAATGAAAACCATAAATAAAAAAAAAAGGGTTAAGGGGGTGTTACTTCTTCGGTATACTATATCATCGAGATCGTAATATGGATTGAGGTCCCATCAATGCCTTCCCGACCCTTTACAACAAATAATTAAATTACTAAAAATCCAACAAGATAAGAATAGCGATAATCAAATTGCAGTAGACCTTTCTCTTGACTTGGGATTGGCAAAGTCATGATGGGGCGTGGACGGGAATGACAATTTTCTAGCGAGAGCAAAGACAAGGAATGGAAGTCCCTATCCTATTACAATTCTTATATGATTTTCACTCGACCTCGATTAAATGAAGATATGGTGGGGACGAGGAGAAGTGTTTCTTAATGGAGCAGGAATATGGTATTGAAGGTTGTTGAATTGTACCCATTACATTCATTTCTATAATATATTTGTATGCAGGACAATGTTAAAAAAAAAAAAAAGAAAATGTATTCCTTTCGATGACATTTTTTTTAACACTAATCAATATTTTTAGACGCTGACTTAACTATCGATCCAATCAAAGGATTGGGATAAAGGTTAGATGATCGACTTCGAGTCAACTCGATTATTAAGATAATATAAAAATATATAAAATTTAAAAATTTAAAAGTCAAAGAAATTTCAAAAGCCATAAAAAAAATTTTACCCTGGTCGTATGGGTCTATCGAGTTTTCTGAGTAACCTTGATTTTAACTAAGGTTAGACCAATCCAACTTAGGATCACATGGCATAGTATTTTAGTAGGGTAACTGGTTTCTTGATTGGGTAGGGTCTCAGCATAGTGACACTAATAGATCTAAATTAAGTATCACATTGATATAAGCAATCAATGTATGGGGCTGTAAGTTAAGACCAAGAAACCACCAAACAAAACCAAACCCCGCAATTTTGAGACCGTTGATTTGGATCCTTGTGGACCCATCAATAATTTGGTTTTGACCCCAACCGAACCGCTATAAAATGGTATGTTTTAGGTTTCAATCGTTCCAGCCCACTTGAAACCCCCAACCCGTCGAGCTAAAAAAATGGCAAAATTTTTGTAATCCATTCTCCTATATCCAACTCTCCAATAGACCTAGTTAAACAGAAAACTTAGAAAAATTAAATTAATATCATCCCAATTTCCATTAAACCCGACAATTATGATTTCACCATTGATTACTCTCTTCCTAATTTCTAATAACAACCATTACACCATTTATTCTTCCAGTGGTTTATCGATTCATGCGCAAAGAGTAGAATAATGATGTTTTATCTAAAAGTTGCAATATAGAACAATTTAATTTTATTTAATTTCAAAACTACTTCATACTGGTGCAGTAAGATTAAACATTTCATCTTTTTCCCCCATAAATCGATTTACATTGCTCCTAATTACTAGAAAAGTGTGCTACATTATTCTATTTTGATAATTACAAGCAAATTTATATAAATTTAGCCAATTTAACTTTTTTTTATCTTGCAATGTCACTAATATATTATCTTTACGTGTATTCAACTATTGTCTATGCTTTAACTAAAAGATTTAGACAAAAATTTTTTTAATGTAATAATATTATTCCGTTGACAAATCACGATTTGAAACAACACCAAACCGCAAATCTTTGGTTTGGCTGTAATGCCCTGAGTTTTCAATTCCCAGAATGCCACATCATTATTATCGTGTTTAGTTTTGAAAGTAAATTGAGCGAAATAACAAAGAGAAAATAAAATTTAAACTTTATTTGCAACTAATAACTCCGTCTCACTGTCGGTTGTTGCGCCTCCAGCCCCTTAGTCTACAAGATGGTTAATAATATGGAAAACATGAGTACAATTGTACTTAATAGACCCCTTGCACATATAATATGAGCACACATATTATCCACATAGCATGTAAACATTAAACTTCACAAAATTACGAATAGATAATCATGAGTTTGTTCTCTTAGTGCATATTATCACAGTGCTTAATACACGTCAGTTATTTAAATTAGGCAAAAAGCCTATCATTTCTCATTAGTAGGCAAGAATTCTATCTTCATTATTTAATGTTACATGCGATTGAATATGTACATTTTACAAATAAAGCATTTTTGTACGAGAAAGACACTAAGTTGTAATGCCTTGAGTTTTGAGTTCCCATAATGCCACCCCATTGTTATCGTGTTTAATTTTGAAAGTAAATTAAGCGGAATAACAGAGAGGAAATAAAATTTAAATTTTATTTTCAACCAATAACACAGTCTTGGCGAAGGAAATTAAGAAAGCAATTTCTTTTTTGTAAAGTAATAAAGAATAAGAGTTTAATAAGGATTCTTCATTTCGTAGCCACTGCCGGTTGCTGCGCTTCAAGCCCCTCAGTCTGCAAGATACTTAATAATATGGACAACATGAGTACAATTGTACTCAAAAGACCCCCTGTGCCTATAATATTAGTGCACATATTATCCACGTAGCATGTAAACACTAAACTTCGCATAATTGCAAATAGATAATCATAAGTTCGATTTCTTGTCGTGCACGCCATCATAGTACTTAGCAGCACATCGGTTCTTTGAATTAAGCTAAAAGCCTATCATTTCTCATTAGGAGGCAAGAAGCCTATCTTCATCATTTAATGTTACAAGCGATTAAAGGGCATACTAATAAGACGTGCACATTTTAAAAATAAGCTATTTTTGTACGGGAGCCTACCTCACTTCCTGAGTTCGAGCTTAGGCTTGGGTGATCCTTCAAGTTCTTAGTTAACACCCGCCATCTACAATTAAGTAAAAACATTATAATTAGTTCTAATACTAAAGTAAATAAATTAGATATAAACTGCTATTTTTTAAAAGAAATTAACAAATTAGGATTATTTGTGCAAAGAAATAATAATCAAGGGGGTCAATTCATGTGAAAACGGGATCTTGGGAAGCACTAGTGAAAATAATTGAAATGGGGACTCACTTAAATAGGCTTGTCAAGCTGGGGGTTTAAGTTGCAAAATCTCTTTAATTTAAAAACCATAAATCATTTCGTGAGCTTATTGTGTTACAATCCGAACAAGCAGAGGGGCAAAAAATATAAACTGAAGAAAATCTGAGAAGTCAAAGCCCCCACTAGTAGTGACCGCGAAGTTTCACAAATAAAATTTTACTATCATATGGGACGTCGCTACGCCAGTACTTAATTTATTTACAATTTCGCCGACCGACTATAATTAATATAACTTCTCAAGGGAAATTTGAGGTGTTATTAGAATTATTATTATTATTTTTATTTTAGTCCTCATTTAATTATTTTACTTATCTCAAATTTATTAAAGGCGAGTGTTTGGGATCTTCATGCGCTAATCCATGGAATTGATGGTTATTGTTGAATAGGTTGACGATATCTGCGGTTAGCTGGAAACCATTTCTTCCAAATGGAGGATATACGGTACTAGACAGCGTAGGAGCGACAGGTGGGGTCAAAAATTGAGCCATGGAGAAATTTTCACCTTCGTCGTCTTTATCTGCGCCCCTCTCATCTTCGGGTTCCGAATTTCTCCTATTAAGCAAAACGAATCTTCTACGTGCCTCTTCTTCTTCTTCTACTCTTCGTCTTGCTTCTTCCTCTGCATTGCGTTCCTTTATTAATTTGCGTTTGGCTCTCAATGAGTGTTCAATCTCTGAATCAAATTCCTCTAGAATGCCCCCTTGTGCGTGGGTCATGCACCGAACACCTATTTCTACAAAATTTAAATAAAAACAAGTATCAAAATTCTTTACTAAATAAAAACTAAAATTATACTAAAACTAAAATTAAAATTAACAACTATGATTAATATAAATCGATATTAAATAAAAATAGTCCCCAGCATCGGCACAAAAAACTTGCTGTCAATTTTATTTCGCAAGTGAACAGATCGTTAACAGTAATATGGTGATGAATAGAGTGTCGATCCCACGAGGGCTAATTTGTTTATCACCGGTTTAGACTAATCTTAAAATAAGCAAATGGAAATATAAAGGTTGAAAATCAATTTGTTGTGGGGAAAATTGTAAATAATAGGAGAATAACTTGCAAAAATAGAAAATGGTGTTGAATCAATGGTGAACTGAAGTTGGGAATCCCGATTTATCTTTAGATATCCTATTTGATTTGTTCTCTCAATTTCTATTCTGAAGTTGTGTTAGATAGAATGTACAAAAATAATATAATTTACTTCTCTCCAGTTCAAATCAATCCTACCTAATTAAGTCAACTACCATATCTCTATGTATAGCCAGAATAAGCCTTAATTAAGTACATTAACATGCGTTGGAATTTACAAGTACACCTGCCTGTCACGCAGAAGATCATAGCAATTATAAAAGCCTATTTCTAGCTTCTATATAAATTGCCAGATTTTACTACGTGATCTAAATGTCTAACTCACATCTCGATTTGTTAGAATGCACAAATCAATGATTTAGTGATCAAGTAAATCATGCATTAAACTTAGAAGTAAATTCAATACATAAAAATAAAAGCCCAAAAATTGAGAGTTGAAATCAAATCATCAAATCTGAATTACATCATTCTTCCCAACTAAAGGATTTAGTTATTCATGCTAAAAAGTAAATAAATAATAAAAATAGAGGAGTTCATCGCCAGGTTTAGGCTAAGAATCACGAATAAGGAGTAGATCTTACACCAAGCTTCAACTCCCATCTTGAGTCTCTTCTAAGACCACGAAAATCTGTCACAAATGGGCTTAATTGTGGTGTGTTTTGCTTTCAAAAAATCCTCACCAAAGCTCTCCCTTTTTTTCATGGCTTTCTTCACTATTTATACTCTCAAAATAGGTCTCCAAAATTTCATAATTTCGTGCAAAAGTAGTAGCCAAATCTGACAAAAAATAGGAATCCTCATCAAAATAGGAAAATTTGCGTTTTTAGGTGATACGGCTGTTTGTCTCAGCTCATTCACCCGTATTTGCCTTTCTGTTAATTTTTTCTTACTGATGTTCACTGGTTGCGGCTGTATCTATTCACGTTACGTCCGTAAGTTGTCCAGATATGGCCGTATGACTCACTTCGTACGGCTGTATCAAGGTTTCTGCACCTTTCTGACTATTTTCTTCCAAACTTGGGTTATGACCGTATAGTAATTGCAACTCAGGTC
The DNA here is from genome assembly GCA_018223645.1 of Jasminum sambac. Classification (NCBI taxonomy): domain Eukaryota; kingdom Viridiplantae; phylum Streptophyta; class Magnoliopsida; order Lamiales; family Oleaceae; genus Jasminum; species Jasminum sambac. The sequence continues at coordinate 35,219,656 of CP073648.1, forward strand.
CTTCAGCTTTCGATTTTGTTCATCTTGGTCCCCATTCTTTAACTTTTTACACTTTTCGATCCTTTTCAATTCTTTGCAATGTCATCCATCCATGCTGGTCTTTCTCCAAAAAATAGAAAAAAATATATGTGCTAAAGACTCTAAAACACTTATAAAGACTATGAAATAAACAAAAACTAAACAACTATCAAAGGAGATTCAATTGTTTTTATCACCCAAATTACTTAGAACTTGAAAATCCATCTTATTTCTCGTATTCAAAGAAACTCTAGTTTATCCTCACTTGAGAAGTCAATTCAAAAAAAAAAAAAGAATAAAAAGAATACATGTGGTATAATCTCTCGGTTGTTCTATCTATGACCACCAACACCCCCAAATCAAAACCCAAATAACTAGCATGATCTTAATCCCCTACTAGTTAAATCCCCCCAACATCATGACCTTCGCCCGTTTCCCATTTTGAATTTAAAATACAAGTTCATCCTTCAACAAAACAACCTCATCTTCATTTCAAACGAAAACTAACACAATCTCCCTTTTGAATTTCGAATAGATTTCAATTGATATCATCCAATTTCCATCTTTCCCCTTATACCGGTCACATCATGACTGTAGCTTCTCCTCACGCATCCTACAATCTACAAATAACAGGTTTAAAAGCCATTCACAGCCTTCAAGAAACAAACCCATGCCCTTCAGCATAAGAAAAGAAAAATTCAAGCCGAAACCTCTACTCAACCTCGACTTTCGTTGCAAGTAGCCTGCAGTAATTGGTAAAGCCTTCTCACTTTCACCCTTTCAATATCAACGTGCCACCACCACCTTCAACGAGCGCCCCCTCACCGGCACTCACCATGTCACCATCGGCCACGCCCCAAATTCAAGCACACAAAAGCACTTGCACATGCACACAGCTATACACACACACACACGAAGCTACACATATGCACCGCTTTTACCGCTGGCCACCACCACTCATCCACCCACGAAGACATCCTCACAATCGCTACCACTAATCCCAAAATTCTCAAACAAAAAGAGAAAAGAGTAGAAAAGAAGAATAAATCAGTGGTTGCCGCCAAGCCACCACGTCATCACCACAGCTTGAAGGCAACGGCGCTGCCAGTAGTCACCGATGGTGGGCTGGTGGCCTTGACTTCTCAGATTCTTTTCCTTTTTTCCCCTCTCTTGGTTCGAATTGCAGCAGCAACAAGCTGACAAAACGATTTTAGGTTTTTAAATTAAAGAGATTTTGCACCTTAAGTCCCTAATTTCACAAGCCTATTTAAGTTAGTCCCTTTTCAATTATTTTCGCTAGTTAGCCCAAAAATCCCATTTTCCCACGAATATCCCTATGATTATTAGTTATTTGCACAAATAATCCATAATTTCTAATTTTTCTTAAAAAAAATAGCGTAATGCTTGGAAAAGTATTTATTTTAGCCCCTATAGTTTTATATCTAATTTACTTACTTCAGTATTAGAACAAATTCTAATATTTTTACTTAGTTGTAGACGACGCAGTAACTTAAAGGAACTTCCCAGCTTAAGCTCGAACTCAAGGAGTAAGATAAACCCCCAGCTAAAAACATTTATTTTTGAATGTGTGCATAACTAATTAGTATACCCTTTAATCGCATGTAACATTAAATGGTGAAGATAGGCTCCAGGTTGCCGCTACTTCTCGTATGGAGACCCGTAGTCAGTCCAGGTCGGTTACTTCTTCCCCCCTCGTTCTATATGTTGACGAGTTTGCTGGTGTGGAATGTTAGGGGTATTCGGAGTTCAGTTACTTGGAGGTGCTTGAAAAAGCTCCTCCAGATGCATGGTGTTTCTGTTCTTGTTATCATTGAGCCTATTATTTTGCGCCGTGACTTTGCATTTATTCGTCGGTTCTTGGCGTTTGATCAGGGTTCCAGAATTAGACTGATCGCATTTGGTGTTTCTGGAAGGAGGGTATTACTGTCGATGTTCTGATGGATCACCCCCAGTTTCTACACCTCTGCGTTCGGCATCCTCGATTAGCTCGGCCTATTTATCTGCCCCTTGTCTATGCCTCCTGTGATTTTGTTGAGAGGAGGGTGTTGTGGACTAGTTTGCATGATATTTCTATTGGCATGGATCACCCTTGGTTGTTGGTGGTGACTTTAATGTCATCGCTCCTGAGAGTGAGCGCACTGGCTTCAGTACGAGGGATTGGGGTATTTCGGACTTCCGTAATATGATGTTGGGCTGTGGTCTCTCGAATGTTGGGTTTGTTAGGGAGCCTTACACATGGACTAATCATCGGGTGTGGAAGCGTTTGGACAGGATCTTTATGAATCCTGAGGCAGCCGGTTTCTTTCATCAGTTGTCTATTCGCCATTTGAACAGGCATTATTTGGACCATTCACCGTTACTTGTACAGTGGGAGTTGTTTCCACAAACAGAGCCCCGACCATTTCGTTTCCTTAATGTTTGGGCCCGCCATCATGATTTCCAGGCTTTTGTCTCTCAGAAGTGGTCATATCCCTCTCGTCACACAGGAATGGGCTGCTTTGTGGGAGAAATTCTTTTGGTTGCGGCAAGGACTTGGTTGGTGGAATCGGCATGTGTTTGGGAACATCTTTGATCGGGTTCGAGATGCCGAGTTGTCTGTTGATGAGGCTGAGCGGGTTTTTGACAGCGACCCTTCGCCCGGGCATCACGAGCGGCTACATCGGGTTCAGGCTGACCTGAACTGCATCCTGTCTATTGAGGAGGGATTTTGGCATCAAAACTTCGGCGAGGGTTGGCTGGCTGAGGGGGACTGTAATACCATATACTTTCATTCTTTCATCCAGGGGCATCATACTCGATCTGGTATTCATTATATCCGAACTTATGAGGGTGTCGGTTTATCTGATCAGCAGTCCATCTAGAGCTCAGCTGTGGACTTTTTCCAGGGGTTGTTGTCCTCTCCGGAGACCTCGCGGCAGCTGCTTCAGCCGGGTATTATTCCTTCACTCGTCACCCCAGAGGATAATGCTCGGTTGAACGGGCTACCTACTATTGATGAGGTTCATGAGAATGTTTTCGGTATTGATGGGGATAATGTGGCCGGGCCGGATGGGTTTACGTCTTTGTTCTATCAGCGGTGTTGGGATATTATCTCGGAGGACATGTATCGAGCCGTGCTTGACTTCTTCGGGGAGGTCGGCTCCTTTGTGGTTTCTCTGCTACTTCTATTGTCCTCTTACCCAAGAAGGAGGGGGCCTGTGCTTGGACGGATTTTCGGCCTATCAGTCTTTGCACGGCGTTCAACAAGATCATCACGAAGCTGTTGAACACCTGCCTTGGCGAGCTCCTACCACGTATTATTTCGCCCCAGTAGAGTGGTTTTGTTCCTGGGCGTTTGCTTGCGGATAACATTTTGCTAGCACAGGAGATAGTGCATAGCCTTGACAGGAGGGTCAGGGGAGGCAACGTTATGCTCAAACTTGATATGGCTAAAGCCTATGATCGGATGGAGTGGGATTTCTTGATCTCTATGATGGAGCAGTTGGGTTTGACTAGTTGTGGATTGACAAGATCAGGCGGTGTATTTCCGAGTGTCGATTTTCGGTCCTGGTCAACAATCAATCGGCTGGCTCCTTTCCTTCCTCTCGGGGTCTCCGACAGGGCGATCCGATTTTCCCTGCTTTGTTTATGATTGCTGCTGATTATTTCTCAAACCTGCTCACTCATTGGTTCCAGTAGCACAGTTATATGCAGTTCCTTTATGGGGGTCCTACGCTTCTCTTACATCTCTTCTTTGCTGATGATATTATTATATTCGCCAATGGTCAGAAGCGGAGCATTCAGCAGTTGATGGCGTGCCTTGAGCACTACGAGGGGGCTTCTGGCCAATTGGTGAATCGATGCAAGTGTTCGTTGATTGCGCCTCGTCAGGGTACTCCTGCTCATTTCCATAAATAGGAGACCTTTACGGGGTTTGTGCGTAGCCAGCTTCCTATTATTTATCTTGGTGTTCTCTTGTATAAGGGCGCCCGTCGGATCTTCTTGTTTGATGCTTTGGTCCAGAAGACCCGAGGCCGTATCTCAGGTTGGGCCAGTCGGTTGTTGTCTCCTGGGGCACGTATTACACTGATCAGATCTGTTCTTTCTTCGATGCCGCTTCACCTATTCCAGATTTTGCAGCCTCCTAAGGCTGTGCTGGAGCGCTTATTCGGTTTATTTGCCCACTTCTTGTGGCACTCTCAGGACGGGGCCCCTCGCGTCCATTGGCGACGTTGGGAGGAATTGTGCCGACCCTCGGAAGAGGGTGGCCTTGGCTTCAGGCGATTGGACGATATGGTTGATTCTTTCTCCCTGAAGCTTTGGTGGTGATTCCGTTCTCAGGACTCCCTTTGGGCTATATACTTGCAGGATAGATATTGTTGGGGACAGCCTCCTGCATAGGTTCAGCCGGCCTATCTCGACTCCAGGGGTTGGCGGCAACTATTGGATATCAGGGCGACTGCTGAGTCCCAAATTTTCTAGCAGCTTGGTCATGGCCGGGTGTTTTTTTGGCATGATTGTTGGATGGGGGATGCTCCTCTCAGTGTTGCGTGGCCTGATTTACGGTCCCCCTCGGTCAGGGTCCAGGACTTCTTTGATGACACTAGTTAGGACTTTGGGCGTTTACTGGAGACAGTTCCTGCTGACCTGGCCGTTCGGATTTCTTCTCTCCCATTGGACACTGCGGTCCCTAATAGGATGTTGCGGTAGGATACCTCTGATGGCCGTTATATACCTCGCTCTGCCTGGGAGATTGTACGACCGCATATTGGTGCACGACCCGTCTTCCCAGACCTATGGTGCCCTATGGTACCGTAAATTGTCTCTTTCTTCCATTGGCGGCTGTTGCAGGGGCTCGTGGCCGTGGACCACGTGATTTGGCAGTGGATTCAGGTGCAGATGTCTTCACGTTGCCAATGTTGTTCTGATGAGGAGACGTTTCAGCATGTTTTCATCAGTGGTTTGGCTGCGTCTCGCATCTGGCAGCACTTTTCTGCTTTTTTCCATATTCCGTCCCCTAGTGCTGACAATATTTGGCACCATGTTCAGCAGTGGCATTCTTGTGGTCAGTCTGTTAGGCGGGACCACATTCGCATCATTCTGCCGAGTTTCATTTTTTGGCATCTGTGGACCGAACGTAATGATGCGAAGTATAGGGGGATTGTTGTTGACGCCAGGCAGATTACTTGCTGTGTCTACAGAGTTATTTCACTTCTCCATGTTGCTAGGGTCTTCAATTTTCTTTACTAGCGTGCCGACGTCGATTTGGCTGCTCGATTTGGGGTTTCTATTGCTACTCCCCCTCCTCCCTTCCTGTTATGGTGTTCTGGCTCAGGCCGTTTGTGGGCTCCTTTAAGGTGAACACAAATGGTCGTGTGGTTGATGGTAGCGCTGGAGGGGGTGGGTTGATCCGGGACCACCATGGGCACTGTGTTCCGCCCTTCTACTCCTTTTATCGTGATTGTGCCATTCTGGAGGCTGAGCTCCGTGCCATACTTGACGGACTTCTGTTGGCACGCTCTCTTTGTTTGGGCGCCATTTGGCTAGAGGCGGATTCTTTGGTTGTTGTTCACTGCATAGTTCGAGGAGGCGGTCCATGGTATCTCCAGCTTCTTCTCCGGCGTATTCGTCAGCTTCTCCGACGAAATAGGGATGTGGTCTCTCACATATTTTGTGAGGGAAACCAGGTTACAGATGCACTTGCTGCTGAAGGCGTATTGCAGGAGCGGTACGCAGAGTTTGATTCACATAAGCTACCTGCCTCGGCCAGAGCTCTCTTTCAGATGGATCGCCATGGCTTTCCCTCCGTCCGTGGACACTAGCGAGGGTACATTCATTTTAGTATTCTTCCTTCTTTTTTTTTCATTCTTTTGTACATGGAGATAGTACCTCCTTATTTATTGTTCTGTTATTCATTTATTCATTATTGTTAGGGAGATAGTATCTCCTCATTTACTACTTTTCGCATATTTATTGTGTTTCATTGTTTGGAGGTCAGGTCTATGGCTCCCTCCTTTTTGTACTTCTCCTTTTTATTAATAAAAAGGTAGGGGGATTCCAAAACCCCACTAGCTAGGCTCGGCGGACGCGTAAAACCGACGTGCGGGTCGAGTTGGTCCTTTGCTTAAAAAAAAGGTGAAGATAGGCTTCTTGCCTATTAATGAGAAATGACACGCTTTTAGCCTAATTTAAAGAACTGATGTCCTATTAAGCACTATGATCACGTGGACGATAAGAAATCGAACTTATGATTATCTATTCGTAATTATGCGAAGTTTAATGTTTACATTCTACGTGGATAATATATGTGCTAATATTATATTCGCATGGGGTCTATTAAGTATAAATTTACTCACGCTTTCCATATTATTAACCATCCTACAGACTAAGGGGCTGAAGGCGCAGCGACTAGTAATGGCTACCAAAATGAAGCATCTTTATTAAACTCATGTTCTTTTTTTTCATTTAAAAAAAGAGATTTCTTTCTTAATTTCCTTTGTCAAGACTAAGTTATTGGTTGCAAATAAAGTTTAAATTTTATTTCCTTTCTGTTATTCCACTAATTTACTTTCAAAATTAAACACGATAACAATGATGTGGCATTCTGGGAACTCAAAACTCAAGGTGTTACAACTAGGTGTAAGAGAGGGTCTACGATTTTGCAAACTTGCATTTTCTTCAAACCAAAAAAGAAAAGAGAAAAGTACATGTTTTCAAATGAAACAAAGGCCACTTTCATCGCTCCGTCTACCTTGCCCGAGGTAAATTTATGTGGAATTATACTTGTGACTGATATAAGATATTTATTACATCCACGGCTAGAGAAATAGAGAGTTGGAGCATAACAAGGATCTTTTATGCATATTATATATGATGTTCAGTCCTCGAAATTAAAAGAATACTAATCGTAAAGCCCACCTAAACTGAACTTCACATAAATGGAATAGATCAAACATCAAGATAGGCTTTGCGGTTCGGAATTACATGGAATGTCAGAGGGTACGCATCGAAGTTATATCAAACTACATCTATCGCTTCTGGTGTCTGTGCCAAGAGACCATCAAAGCAGGTTTCCAAACGGATGAGATAGAGTCTATCAGGCACCTACTGAAGACCGTCCATATAGTGAACGACTGCTAGCTCACCAATTCTCTAGCGATATGCAGGATCGTTGGGGAGGGATTGTGAATCTTGAGATTATCTGCGATGAATTCGTTATGTATTGGGACATATTCTTGGCAAATGAGCAGTCAGCAAGACATGAACCATGCCAGCCAAAGGATTGGGATAACCTCGCACACCTACGTTGTGCCCTTAGTGCGCCATGATTGTCCAGGAAAGTGGACGGGCTGAATCAGGCACTTACACGCAGTATAGTCATGCTACACCTCTTGAATCACCCAACTGCCACTTAGATGAGCTAGAAGACGCCGCCACCTCACCCAACTTTGCCCTTCGAGGCCCAAGGAAGACAAATAAAGGAGACACTATGATTGATAGCACTATTATGTAGATGCGTTTTTCAAATTTTATCGAGTAGTGCAAGATTTCATTCATTTTAGTAGGAGTTTAGTGTAACTTCATTGAAGGATTCTTTCATTATTAATAAAAGAGAATTTTTTATTGGTGTCATGTCTGAGTTGATTTCTTTATGACATAAAAGAGTACACTTATGACACAAGAGTTACAAAATTTTTATTTGCTTAGGAAGGATGTTTGGGCGTAGAAGACCAAGGTGAACTACATCCCAGGGAGAGAATGCTCCTAACAACCTTGACACGATGGCTCTAATGCAGAACCTTTTCCAGGAGATGCAGAATATTGGGAGAAAACCGGCCACCAATTGGTCCTGCAATGTCTATCATGGAACAATTTGGAAAATATCACCCACCAACTTTTGATTGTGGGAGGAGCCTTTAGATGTTGAAGAGTGGCTCGATGAGATCGAAAAAATCTTCAGAGACATTAACTACCCAGAGAATCAGAAGATTTCGTGCATGAAGTTCATGTTAAAAGTGGAGCTAGCCACTGGCGGAAGGCAAACACGAAAACTAGGAATACAAAAAAACGGACAGTTTTCACCTAGGAGCAATTTAAGCGAAGACTGAAAGACAAATACTTTCCCCAAGCTCTCCGAGACCACAAAGAGATAGAGTTCACTGAATTGAAACAAGGTGCTATGGACATAATTGACTATGAGAGGAAGTTTGATGAGCTCGTTCATGACGTCCCACACCTGGTCGATACCGAGGAAAAGAAAGCGCGTCATTTCAAGAGGGGCCTGCACCCTACGATTTGCCAAATTTTAAGTGTTTCAGAATTTCCCACGTATGAAAAAGTTATCCGGAAGGCACAAGCGGTGACCTATTAAGGAATCACACTCAATGGGTAAGGAAGAATAAGCAACACAAAGTCTAATGGAAAGGGAAAATGGCAAGGCAGGAATCAGAACCAGAACCAAGCCAACACAAAACAAAAGGCCCAATTACGGACTAGCTACAAACTAAACTACTGTAGACATTCCCCAATGGCCACAAAAGATGCAAGTGTTTGTGGTGCAAGAAATTCTATTACAAATGTGGAAAGACGAGTCATATTGCTCCAGAGACTACTGGCCCAGCCAACCAGGTAGAGGATACTAAGAAACCAAACGCTAGGGTGTTCGGCAATGGATGCGGTGAGGACACAGATGTGACAGCAGTATACCATTTAATTTGTCACATGTGTTTACCTCGAATGTTGTGCACCTCCTCTATTATGATGATGACAGTGGGATAATAGGTATATTATCCATTTCGGGTACCCTCATTTATGCCCTCGTAAACTCAGGAGCTAATCACTCTTTTATTTCAGAGGCATGTCTAGCTAAGTTAAACCTGGTAGGAGAGAAAACTGGTAGCATACCTAAGATTAGCCTACCATTTGGAGGAATTCTCAATGCAAAAGTTATATCCAAGGCCGTTTCGATGGATTTCGATGGAGTAGTTATGGTTACAGATCTAAACGCGATCCAAATGTCCAATTTCGATATCATTTTAGGTATGGATTGGTTGACCAACAACCAAGCAGCTATTCCGTGCCACGAAGGAAGTAGTGTTTCGGAAGGATGGAAGTGAGATACTCAGATTTTGTGGGCCGAGAATTAGGGCTCTCCCCCACCTTGTCGCCTTGTCTCAGCCTTACAGGCCGAAAAGATGCTGACTAAAGGTAACTGCCAAGGTTATCCAGTAAGCTTCCAAGGCGAGCAAAAGAAAGAGATCACAGTTGATCAGGTACCTAATGAGTACACCGACCCTTTCGCAAACGAGCTACTAGGCATTCCGCTTGATAGACAAGTGGAATTCTCAATTGACTTGGTACCTGGAGCTGTTTCTATATCGAAAGCTCAGTACCGTATGACACCAAAAGAATTGCAAGAGTTTAAGTTTTAGTTGTAGGAATTGCTGGAGAAAAGCTTCATCCAGCTGAGTGTATCTCCATTGGTGCACCTATAGTGACCGCGAATTTCCTTAAATAAAAATATTTAACTAAATAAAATCTCGAACGTATCGCTACGACTTCACCTATAGAATTTAATAGCGTACACTCGCCTAGTTGAATTTTATATTATTCATTATTATATTTAATTATTACAAGAAAATAATTTATAAAAAATTTATTTATTTCCAAATTTACTTTTAGGTCCTCAAACTATTCAATTCTTTCAAATTGACCCCTAAACTTTTATATTCATTCAATTTTGGTCCACAACTTCTATATTATTTATGAATATTTAATATTTAAGAGTATTAACATAAATTAAATTCCTTATTAACTAGACGGGGCATACGAACAACTAGATAGCTGATTCTCACAGCTTAATAGGCTCAAAACGCATGAGAGAGACCTAAAGTAGGCTCAAAAGACTCATTTTTACTTATCGCGCATTTATAGTTAATAATCTGCACTATATGAGTGTTTTTAGTATGTAATAGACTTGCCTTTGCGCAAATTACCTGCCTTCAGGTATTATTAACTTGTGTGGAGCCTACTGAGTATTATTGAAATACTTATTCCTTTCATTTTCAACAAATTATAGATTGAGGAGATCGGAGTCATGGCGAGTTGTGGGAGCCCTCTAAGGTTTATTAATAAGAAATTTCATTTATTTTGTTATTTTAAACAAACTTGATGTATTTAAGTGTGCTATTTTAAATATTTTGAACTAATTAGTATTTTATGTTGAATGTTTTGAATTATTAGAGATCGAACAATGGAAGATACTCTAATATGTTTGCTATCTAAAATGAATTTCCGACCTGAATTATTTGTTATATTTCCACATTTAAAATTTTATTATTATTATTAAAAAACAAATCGAAATGTTTTAGAAAAAGAACTAACGTTCCAGGTTCTTAGAACTCGAGACCTTACAGCGCTCGTGTTATTTGTAAAGACGAAGGACAGTAGTATGAGGATGTGTGTCGTTTATAGAGAGCTCAAAACGCTAACGATTAAGAACAAGAATCCTTTCCCAAGGATCAAGGACTTGTTTGATTAGCTGAGGTGCTGCTATATTTTCAAAGATAGACTTGAGTTCAGGTTACCACCAATAGAAAATCATACCCACCGATATACTAATGACAGCATTTCGAATGCGATATGGGCATTACAAGTTTATAGTAATGTCGTTAAGTCTCACGAATGCTCTTGCGGTATTTATGGATCTCATGAATCGAGTTTCTATTGGTTTCTGGATAGGTTTGTCATCGTGTTCATCAATGACATACTAGTTTACTCCACGAATCCCCTAGCACCAGGGGGAGCATTTGAGAATTATGTTGGAAACCCTAACGGTGGAAGCATTATATACCAAATTTAAGAAGTGTGAGTTTTGGCTTGAGAAGGTTAGATTTCTAGGCCACATCGTCTCCACTAAAAGTATTAAGGTCGACCCTATTAAGGTCGAGGCTATGAAAAATTGGCCCTCACCTTCCAATATGGGTACAGTGAAAAGCTTTCTAGGATTGGCCAGATACTATCGGTGATTTATAGAAGGCTTCTCCAAGATAGCCAGCCTATCAGTCAGCTAACTCGAAACGACATCAAGTTTTAGTAGACCGAACAGTGTGAGAAGAGCTTCCACGAATTGAAAATGAGACTTGTTTCAGCACCAATGCTTACCATTCGAGAGGGAACCGAGGGTTTTGTTCTTTATAACGGCGCCTCCAAGCTTTGATTGGGTTGCATTCTAATACAAAGTGGAAAGGTGATATCTTGCGCTTCGAGACAACTGAAACCATATGACCAAAACAACCCAACTTATGTTTAGAGTTAGAAGCGGTAGTCCACTGTTAAAAATTTGAAGAATTATCTATGGGGTGTAAGTGTGAGATCTACACCGACCATAAAAGCCTCAAGTACTTCTTCACTTAGAAGGAATTGAATATGAGACAACATCATTGGTTGGAGTTGGTGAAGGACTACGATTGTACTATCCACTATCACCCAGGAAAAGCCAACGAGGCTACAGATGCATTGAGTGGAAAGAGTACAGGTCAATTAGCAGTATTGGGCACAGAGCAAGATCAGCTGATTCGTCACTTCTAGAACCTAAGAATCGAGATGCCTACCCCGTTGACGAGAAAATTAGGCCGACTGGGGAGCCTAATCATTAAACCCGATTGGAGGGATCAGATCGTGGAAGCTCAGAAGGATGATAAGTTCTCACCAAAGATCGAGTCCAAAGTAAGTACTGATAAGAGAGACGAATTTGAGATTGTAGCCAATAAGGCACTAATGTTTAGGGGCTGCTTATGCGTATCGAAGAATGAACATATTAGAAATGAGATTTTGATAGAAGCACACTCGGCTCCCTACATGATGCATCCCGATGGAACTAAGATGTACCTGTATTCGTGTAACTCATTTTGGTGGAGAGACATAAAGGGATGTATTGCGAGGTTTGTATCTCGAAATTCAGTTGGTTAGCAAGTCAAGGCTGAATACCAGAGGCCTTCGGGGATTTTGAACCCTTTAGAAATATTATGGATGGCAACAGGTCGAGCTCGAGACGAGTTAGTCGATTCCGTGGCAGACCCGCATGAATTTTCTCAACACGTTTCTGACCCGCAACGGGCCAACAATCGGGTTCGGGTCGGGTCGATGTTGGTCAGCCTATTGGCCTGATTTTTTTTAGAAAACAGAGCTTTGATTATTTAAATACAATTATGTAATTTACTTGTGATGATATAATGGGAGTTGACAAAGAATTGTGAGCTGAGTTAGGCTGTGAATAGGGAGTAATTAGCAATAATTTACCTATGTTGGGTTTTCAAGATCGAATTGGAAGAGGTGACCGATGAAGAATGAGAAAGTCGAGAGAGAGAGGTGCAGCTTAAATTAATAGATGCGTATGGGTAAATGGTAATACTGCAATAGGGTAGGGAATTAAATAAGGGTTTCAGAAGGTAAATGGGTTATTACTTATAAGATGGTAATGAGTTGTGTACTTATGGCTTAAAAAAATGGTTGGCTCAGGTTAGGCCACCACCGACCTGAGCCCGACACGATACCCACCGCTGGTCACAGGAATCGACCCGAATCCGCCCCACTGACCCACGGGTTGGCGAAATTCCAACTCATTCAGGGTGGATCGCCGGTGGGTTTGAGGCAGATCAGGGTTTTTTGCCATCTCTAGGAAATACCAAAGTGGAAGTGGGAGAAAATGACCATGGATTTTGTCACCGGATTACGAGATTAGTGAAAGCCCATGATGCCACCTGGGTTGTCGTGGATAGGCTTACAAAATTTGCCGAATTTTTGCTTGTAAGAATGGCCCTTAACATAGATCAATTAGCACATATCTACATTTGGGAGATTCTTCGACTACGTGGCATACCAGCATCTATCGTATGAGATCAAGATTCTAAGTTTACATTCAGATTTTGGGAGGGCTTACAAATTTCCATGGGAACTAACTAAAATTTAGTACAGCTTATCACCCTGAGATTGGTGGACAGTCCAAGAGTACTATACAGACGCTAGAAGATATGTTACGAGCTTCTGTATTAGACTTGAGTGGAAACTGGGAAACCTACTTGCCGTTAGTAGAGTTCGCCTACAATAACAGTTACTAAGCCGCCATTGGTATGGCGCTTTACAAAGCTCTATACGGATGACGATACAGATCACCAGTATATTAGGATGGGTTGGCGAGAGGAAACTTTTGGTGCCAAAAATAGTGGAGAAAAGTATTGCTGCTATTGAGAAGATTAGATCACGAAAAAAGGCAGCTCAAGATAGGCAGAAAGGCTACACAGATGTTAGAAGAAGAGACCTAAAATATCAAGTCGGAGAAAAGGTGTTTCTCAAAATCACACTGATGAAGGGCGTGATGCATTTTGGTAAGACGGAAAAGCTTAGATTGCGCTATATCAGACCGTTTGAAATAGTGGCAGATGTTGGTAATGTGGCTTACTGATTAGACCTGCCACTGTAGCTCTCAACTATTCATGACGTATTCCATGCCTCACTGTTGAGAAAATATACAGTAGATTCAAGCCATAAAGTGAGCTACGATAGTGTTGCGATCAAAAAAGATTTGATGTATGATGAAGAGGCACCTTTTTGCATTGTTGATAGAACGGCCCACTCTAAGAAATAGAGATATCCCTTTAGTCAAAGCCCAGTGGGACAAGTATAGTAGAAATGAGGCTACTTGGTAGAAAGAAAATGAGATCCTAGCCAAATACCCAAACCTCGCAGATCAAGTAAGTGAAAATTTCGAGGACGAAATTAATTTAGCCAGGTTTCATAAATAACATATCTTTGACTTACAGTGCATCACTATGCCATTACTCAATTTATTTAAAATTTCATAGACCATCTACAATTAATATAATTTCCCGAATGAATTATTAGGGGCAATTTAAGATGTTATTAGAATTATTATTATTATTTTGGTCCGCAGTTAATTACTTTACGCATTTCAAATTTATTAATGGGGATTCAAATATTTTTATAACCCAAATTACGTAGAAGTTGAAAATCCATTTTATTTAGGCTTAATAGCGCAGTCAGGACCCGACGTTTATACTCACTACGCACTCCGGACTTGAACTTTTTTTCTTGGAATTTTTGTCCCCAAACTAATGTTTCTTTCCGCCACAAGGGCTTTTCATGGTAAAAAGGCACTACTGGGCTTTTAATTAAATAAATTTAATTTTACTTAAGCATATAAGCCTTTAAAAACATGTAACTCACCTTCATGGAATTGTGCCACCACTGCATCTCCGCCATCTCCCTGCCACCCCCACCACGCCACCGCTACCCCTTGACTCGTCCACCGCCCCCAAACCTCGCCGACCACCACAGTCGCCGTCGGCAATGGGAAAATTGACCGCCAAGGCAAAACACAAAAAACGCCACTTTCTTCCCCAAACACCAACTCCATGATTCCGGACACTTCCACTTACTTTCCTACCATAGAAACGAGCGCCTATGATGGTATTAATCATCCTCAAACTCAATTTTGTATGGGTATTCATGGATTAAGCACAATCACAAATAATTACATAAACCCTAGTTTTCGATCTAACAACGAATTGCTCCATTTTTCCTCCAAATAGGTGGCTCAAAATAGATATGTAGCATCCTCTAATGATGTCTCACAACCCCAAGAAAGCCAATTTGCAAAATCGTTTCGCGATCAAAAGGCCCCAAATTTGCACAAAATCCAAAATGTAGGCCTCAATTTGGACATTTTAAGAGCTGAATTAGAGGTTGAGCTAGTAGACAAAATTGTTCCCCGTGATGAAGCGCACCCAACAGTGGTGGTGTGCGATCGAAACGCATTGGTTGGTCAACCCTCATCCTATCAGCGCATGGAATTGAAAGGGGTATAAATGTCAAAAGTCCTTATGGCGCAAAAGAACATTAGTTTGGGGACGAAAATGCCAAGAAAAAAAGTTCAAGTCCTGAGTACACAGCGAGTATAAACGTTGGGTCCCGATTATGCTATTAAGCCATTTATCCTATTCAAAGAAAATCTAGCCTATCCTCATTTGAGAAGTGCTTTCAAAAAAAAAAAAAAAAAGAAAAAGCATACATGTGGCCTTATCTCTCAGTTGTTCTGTCTCTAACCGCCAACAGCCCAAATCAAAACCCAAATAACTAACATGATCTTAATCTCCTACCAATTTAATCTCTCCAACGTCATCAACTTCACCCACTTCCCACTTTGAATTTAAAATACAGGTTCATCCTTCAACAAAACAACCTCATCTTCATTCCAAACCAAAACTAACACAATCTTCCTTTTGAATTTCGAATAGATTTTACTGGATATCATCCAATTTCAACATTTTCCCATATAAATTCACACCATAATTGTATCTTCTCCTCACCCATCCTACAATCCTCAAGAACCAAATCCATGACCTCAAGAATAAGAAAAGAAAAATCCGAGTCGAAACCTCGACTTGACCTCGGCTGTCCTTGCAAGTAGCCTACCGCAATTGATAAAGCCTTCTCACTTTGACCTTTTCAACACTAATGTTCCACCACCACCTTCACCGAGCGGACCCTCACTGCCATTCACCACATCACCACTGGCCACTCCCCAAATTCAAGCACACATAAACAGTCGCACATGCACAGACTCACGCACATAGCCATACATGCACACACGAAGCTGCACACAAGCACCACCTTTACCAGTGGCCGCCACCACTCGTCTACCCACAAATACATCCACACAATCGTCATCACTAATCTCCAAATTTTTAGAGAAAAAAGGAGAAAGAGAGAGAAAAGAGTAAAAAAGAAGAAGAAAGCAATGGTTGCGGCCAGGTCATGCCAACATCGCCAATTGAAGGCAGCAGTGCTACTGGTGGTGTCCTTGACTTCGCATATAATATTAGCACACATAATGTTCACATAGCATGTAAGCATTAAACTTCGCAATATCACAAACAATTAATCATAAGTTCTTTTACTTCTCTTATCGTACACGTCATCATAGTGCTTGATTGAATGTCGGTTCTTTAAATTAGGCCAAAAGCTTGTCATTTCTCATTAGTATGCATAAGCCCATATTCATCATTTAATGTTACATGCGATTAAATAATACATTAATAAGATATAAGCACATTATTAAAATAAAGGATTTTTTTGTTTGGGGGCCTTCCTCTCCTCTTGAGTTTAAGCGTAAACTAGGAAGTTCCTTTATGTGCTTAGTTTATGCATGCCATCTACAATTAAGTAATAATATCATAATTAGTTTGAATATTAAAGTAAGTAAATTAGATATAAAACTTTTGAAAAGATTGGGGCTATTTTTAAAAGGAATTTAGAAGTTAGGATTATTTGTGTAAAGAAAATAAAAACTTGGGCGTCAATTCAAGTAAGAGATAGGAATTTGGGGGTGAGTAGCTCAACACACCAACATAGGGACTAACTTAAAATTATTTGAGAAGTGGTGACTTGGGTGCAAAATCTCTAATTGAGGATCATTTTCAAGCTTCTGTTCTCATGCTGTACCAATACATAGAGAGAGATGAATGGGGAAGAAGGAAGCGGGTCCACCTTGATGACTCACCGTGGCGAAATCCTTAGCACTAGCAGCGACAGCAACGCTGGCCATCGGTGGCGCAGTCATGGAAGGTTGAAACCCATCGATTTCCTTCTTCTCTTCTACTCTTTTCTCTTTTTCTTTTTCTTTTTTTTTTTTTTAAATTTGAGGATTTAGTGGTGCCGATTGGGTGGACATAGTAGGTGAGTTTCCGCTGGAGATTATGGGCTGTGGGTGTTGCTTGTGGATGGCCAGGGTTGTGGTGAAGTTCTGTGTACATGTGTGCACGATTTTGTGTGTGTGTATATGTGTGCGATTTTGTGTGCGCGTGTGTCTGTTTGGGCTGTTGCTGCGGTTGTGTAAGAATTGAGGGCGAGGTCGACTACCTTGTGGTGATTGATAATGGTGTAGACGGTGGTTGAAATAGAGTGCATCGGCTGTATATGAAGATTACCTGGCTGAACACGTCTCGGTCAAGTTCTCGACTCAGGGTTTTGGGGTTGAAGGAGATGGGCGGTCTATTTACAGAAGAAATATGATGGTTGCTAAGGTTGCTATTGAATTAGGAGCTGAGTGAGGAATTAGTGAAGCCAAGACTTGAATTTATCTATACTACTATTAAAAGTCTAGAAAGGATGAGAAATATTTTTTTTCCATTTTTACCCTCACATATTAAATTAAATTATATTTGCATCATGCCTTAAAATTGTTAAACAACCCTTTCAATTGCCCTTTTAAATTGTAACTATGAAGAATTTTTTATTTTTTTTTAAAAAAAAAATTGACACTAATATAAAATGATTTTTTTGTTACTCTATTTTCCATTTTCTCATTGTTTGTATTCCTTTTGGTTTATCATTCATAATTTTTCCTATGAGTTTTGACGATGACTTCCAGGGATCGATCTAGGCATTGGGCAAACATGACTGTAGCCTGTGTCGGCCCAATTTTCACTTTTATTATTTTGAAATTTTACATAGAAAAAAATTGTACATATAATCTTAGTCAATTAATTGTTTTATTTATTACAGACCGTATCATCAAAATTTCTAAATCCTTCCCTTAATGAGTTTTAAATATATGTGTGACGTCATTATTTAATGAAAAAGTATAGAGTTGATTGCATGCATTAATTCTGTCAAATGCTAGCGAAATGACATGAAATAGTACATAACTTTAAAATTGAAATCAGCGGAAAAAAAATCCTAAAGAATGATTTTTTATACCTTTTTAACTATCAAATAGAAGTCTCTGAATATCAATTCCTTCTTGAAAAGTAAGTTATTGATGAAGTTTGATTAATTATCATGCAATTAAGTTATATAAATAAATTCAAATAGTATGTACTAATTAAGATATTTAACACAAATAAGTATCTCAAATTTGTGCCATGTTTTTGAAAGAAAATTTATACTATTTAAAAAGAAATTACTAACTATTTTAAGTAATCAATTTTAACTCTGAAAAATCTTATTGAAATTTTTGAAGGTATGGGAACGCTATAATTTCTTTTAAATGTGTTAACAATTCTCACAAACTAAATTTATCTTTTCCAAAATCTTTCTCTTAGCAAATTAAATTATATATTGAATCCAATAATTAATATATAAGTAGAAAATATATTATAAGTAAAATATATTTTGATTAAATTTATCTAATTTAAAAATATTTTAGAATGTATTTTAAAATAACGTGCAACGAACATTCACAAGAACTAGTAGGAGAAAAAATGTACAAATTGGATGTTGTTATGATCTTCATTTTAAATTTGAATAGTAATTTTGTTCTTTGAAATGAGGATTATGATAGATGATGTTCGGCTTCCACATGAATTTTAAAAAGGAGATTAAATTGAAGTGGAGATGAATGGCATTTGTTGACTATCAACTTTCCCCCACATTTTTTTTTGGAAAGAGATGAAGGGTTTGATTCTTAATGATAACAATAGCAATAATAATAACAATAATTTGGGTTTTTCAAAAGAAAGTTGTGGAATTTTCATATTATGCTGAGCCAACTGAACTAATAATAATAATAATAATAATAATAATAATAATAATAATAATAATAATAATAATAATAATAATTTAAATTGCACCTGAATAATTTATTTGAGAAATTATATTAATTGTAGATGGTGAGCGAAGTTTTAAATAAATAGAGTAATGGCGCAGCGACGCGCTATAAAATATTTAAAGTTTATTTGTGAAAATTTTGCTGTCGCTACAACCTTACCTGCTTAAATTAATTTTACCCTCGAAATTTTTACTTACTTGATCTACAAGGTCTGGGTAGTTAGCTAGAATCTTATTTTCTTTCTCGCAAGTAGCCTCATTTCTAGTGTGCTTACCCCACTGGACTTTGACTACAAGGACATCTCTATTTCTTAGCTTGTGGACCTTCTAGTTAATAATCAACAGAGGTGCCTTTCATACGCCAAATCTTTTTGGACCTCAATGGTGTGGTAGCTTACTTTATGGTTTAGGTCTGCCATATATTTTCTCAATAGCGAGACGTGGAATACGTCATGAATAGTTGAAAGCTCTGGCGGCAGGGCTAATTGATATGCCACGTTACCAACCTCTTCCACTATCTCGAATGGTCCAGTGTAGCGTGGTCTAAGCTTCCCTCTCTTACCAAAACACAGCATGCCCTTCATTGGCGCAACTTCGAGAAATACCTTATCTCTGACTTGAAATTTTAGGTTCATTCTTCTAACATTCGCTTAGCTTTTCTGTCTATCTTTGAGCAGCCTTTATTCCTGACCTAATCTTTTCAACAGCGGCAACTGTTTTCTCCAGTAAATCTGGTCCTAGGATTTTTCTCTTGCCAACCTCGTCCCAATATACTGGTGATCTGCATCATTGCCCGTCGAAAGCTTCATACGGCGCCATACTAGCTGTGGCCTGGTAGCCATTATTGTAGGCAAACTCTACCAACGGGAAGTGGGTTTCCCAGCTTCCACTCAAGTCTAGCACACAAGCTCGTAACATGTCCTCTAGTGTCTGTATAGTATGGTCGAACTGTTTATCAGTCTGATGGTGGCGCGCTGTGCTAAACTTCAGCTTCGTACCCATAGCATTTTGTAAACTTTCCCAAAATCTCGAAGTGAATTTTGGATCTCTATCAAATGCAATCGATACTGGTACTCTGTGGAGTTGAACAATTTCCCGAATGTATAATTATGCCGACTTATCTATGTTATAGGTTGTTTGAACTGGTAAGAAGTGGGCAAACTTCGTAAGCCTGTCTATGGGGACCCAAATAGCTTCGTGTCCCTTTACCGACCTTGGTAACCCAATCACAAAATCCATTGTGATCTTCTCCTATTTCCACTCAGGTATCTCAAGAGGGTTCAACAATCCCGAAGGCCTCTAGTGTTCAGCCTTGACTTGCTGATAAACTAAACACCAAGAGACCAATCTAGCTATACATCTGTTCATGTTTCTCCACCAAAAAGAGTTGCGCAAGTCCCGTTACATCTTAATTCCATCAGGATACGCTGTATAAGGCGTGGAATGTACTTTTGTAAAATCTCATTTATGATCTGCTCGTTTTTCGGTACACAAAGGCATCCTGTAAACATTATTTCCCCATCGGCTGTGATTTCAAATCCAGTTGTCTTGCCAGTATTGACTTTAGTCTTGATCTTTGCTAAGAACCTATCATCTTTTTGACCTTCCGCAATTTGATCCCGCAAATCGAGTTCATGATTAGGTTGGCTAGTCGGCCTATTTTCAGGTCGACATGTGTGCACCTAGATCCTTAGGTTTTGGAAGTCATGAATTAACTGATTTTGTTCCATGCCCAAAGCTGCCAACTCTCCAACATTCTTTTAGCTTAACGCTTCTGTGACCTTGTTGGCTTTCCCCAAGTGGTAGTAGATAGTGCAATGGTAGTTCTTTACCAACTCCAACCAATGACGCTGCCTTATATTTAGCTCCTTCTGAGTGAAAAAGTATTTGAGGCTTTTGTGGTTGGTGTAGATTTCATACTTACACCCATATAAGCAGTGTCTCCAAATTTTTAGTGCATGGACTTCTGCTACTAACTCTAAGCCATGAGTTGGTTTGTGTTGCTCATATGGTTTCAGTTGTCTTGAAGCATAGACTATCACCTTTCTTCTTTTCGCATTAACATGTAGCCCAATCTGAGCTTGAAGGCATCACTGTAGATAACAAAACTTTATGTTCCCTCTAGTATAGTCAGTGCCTGTGCTGAAACCAGTCTCTTTTTCAGCTTTTGGAAACTTTTCTTACATTATTCAGTCCAATGGAACTTGATGCCTTTCAAGGTCAGTTGGGTCATAGAGCTGGCTATCTTGGAGAAGCCTTCAATAAATAGACGACAATATCTGGCCAATCCTAGAAAACTCCTTATTTTTCCCATATTTGAAGGCGTGGGCCAGTTTCTCATAGCCTCAACCATTGTAGGGTCGACCTCAATTCTTTTAGCCAAGACGATGTGGCCTAGAAATCAAACCTTCTCTAGCCAAAGCTCACATTTCTTAAATTTGACATACAATTTCTCTGCCCTTAAGGTTTCCTCCTCGTGCTATTTGAGATTCCTGGAGTAAACTAGCATGTCATCAATGAAGACAATTACATACATGTCCAGGTACTGATGGAATACCAGATTCACGAGATCCATAAATACTGCAGGCGGATTCGTGAGACCGAATGACACTATGGTAAACTCGTAATGCCCATATCACATCCTAAACATTATCTTTGGTACATCGGCGGGTTTGATTTTCAATTGGTGGTAACCCGATCTCAATTCTATCTTTGAAAATATGGCAGTACCCTTAGCTAATGAAAAAGTCCTCAATCTTCGGGAGAGGATATTTGTTCTTAATCGTCAGCTTGTTGAGCTCCCTTTAATCAATGCACATCCTCATACTACCGTCCTTTTTCTTCACAAATAACATGGGTGCTTCCCAAAGGGATACGCTTGGCCAGATGAAACCTTTCTCCAATAACTCCTCCAACTGGACTTTCAACTCTTGCAATTCTTTAGGTGCCATACGGTATGGAGCTTTGGACACAGGAACAGCTTTGGTACCAATTCGATTAAGAATTCCATTTGTCTATTAGGTGGAATGCCCGGTAGATCATCTGGGATGATGTCAACGTACTCACAAACGATTGGCATCTGAGCAAAGGTGACCTCGCCTGTTGGCTCGCCTTGGAAGCTGACCAGATAACCTTGGCAATATCTTCTGCGCCTATAAGGCTGAGATGAGGTGGAGAAGAGCCTTAATCCTTAATCCAGAAAATATGAATACCTCATTTCTATCTTTCTGAAGCACTACCTTCCTTTTGTGGCACAGAATAGCTACTTGGTTGTTGCTCAACCAATCCATGCCTAAAATAATATCAGATCACGTTTAGATTTGGAACTAGAACTACTCCATCAAAATCCATTGAACAGCCTTTGGCCATCAACTTTGGGTTGAGGATTCCTCTAGATGGTAGGCAAATCTTAAGTACAGTACCCGTTTCCTCACCTACCAAGTTTAACTTAGCTGGGCACCCCTCTGAAATAAAGGAATGTGCAACTGCTAAGTCTATTAGGGCATAAACCGGGGTACCCTAAATGATCAATATGTTATCCACTAACATTACTGTTAGACGGAAGGTGCATTACATTCGAAGTAAGGACATGTGTTAAATTAATTAGTTATACCTGATATCACATCCGTGTCCTTTGCCACGTCCATTGCAGATACTCTGGCCTTCACTTTCTGTGCATCCTCTGCCTTCTTGCCTTGCCCAATATTTCTAACTAGCGCGGAGTGGCATTCTAGATCAATATGACTTGCCTTTCTGCATTTGTAGCAAACTCCCTTGCCCCACAAAAACTTGCCTATGTGGTACTTGCTGCACTTAGGGCACTGGGGAATGTCTGTAGTAGCCTTGTTCCTTGTTTCTCTGTTATTGGGCCTCTTGCTCTATGTCTGGCCCCTGTTCTGGTTTCAATTCGGCCCTTGCCACTTTCTCTTCCCATTAGACTTTGCATTGCTTATCCTTCCTTGTCCTACAAATGTGATCCCGGAATAGGTCACACCTGTAGCTTTCAATCAACTTCATGATATGTAATATATTACAAATAGTGTGTAGTGAATTACAAACAATGTGTCACCAGTTATAAAGATTGTGTAATGCATTACAAAGAGTATGTAATGTATTACGGAGGATTCCCATTTCTACTATTAGTTCTTTGTAATTTACTACAAAATATTCGCATTCTTCTATTAGCTTGTGTAGTTTTTGATTTTTTGGTATAGAACCTGGGGGTAGTGTCTGTTTTGGGAAGATAGCTTATGTTTTTTGTGTATCTCGACAAACCAGATGCAATCTACCACTTTCCTGCTACTAATGTGAGGTTTTTTTTGAAGTTTTAACTTTCATTTCTGAGTTATCGACAATTATTACAAATTTTGAAGAAAAATATTTTTGTGCCACGTGATCGCCTGACAATTGTAACATGCGATTGCATGGTATAATCACATACCCAATGTTTGTAATTAAGTTCATTTTACTTATTTTGTTAATTATGACTGTTCAATCTTTGTAAAAGTGAAAAGATCCCTTCTCTAAACCCCGTTTGTTTCTTTTTTGAAAGCTCATTGTATTTTTTTTAATATGATTTTTATACCATTTTCACTTTTAAACATTCACATAATTGTAACTTTTTTTATTTGTGTGTGGCTTTTTCTTTGTAACTTTTTTGTGTGCAACAACTTTTTCTAAATGTGTTTATGACTTTTTAGAACCCATTGTTAATTTTGTTTGTTACCTTTTAAAAAAATTATAAAAATTAAAGTGTAACTTTTGCATTTGGTGATCATCGAAATCCAATTGTGAAGGCAAACCCTGCCCAAGTGAGTCATGCGGTCGTGTGACATGGTGAAAAAACTGTGAGCACAATTGCATAAGAAGGACGCATTTTTAAAATTTCAATCCTAAACTCGGTTATGTCTTTGAATTTTCCAATTTGAAAAGAAGAAATTAGCTGAAATATGATTTTAAAAATTGATGATCGAAAAAGAGAAAAATTGATAGCTATAGAAGATTAAGTTTTTATTTTGACAATTGAGAAGACATATTGATCTTAACTAAAAATCATCTTCTAATTATAAGATAAAACTAGTACATAATCACATCTATGCGATGCATGGAAGTTGCAATACATTGACAAATTATATTTTAAATTCAATAGGATGTAAGAAAAATAATTAAGCAGTAATTACTTGAACCGTAAATATTTTCCTAACCCGTAATGTGGTCCATATAAGAATTCTGTTTTCATTAGTAAATATGCTATTCTTGATCAATACGATTCGTTAAAGGACATCTTTTCCAATTATAACTCTACCTCGATGGACGGTTGAGATTAAATCCTAAATAAATCCTAATTGGAATTCAGTCCTCTCTCTGCCTATAAATATGATGCTTTATTCCATCATAAACATCAATTACAAAATCCAACACATAAGGATTTATAGGCCAAGAGGAAGAAACCGAATTTCTCATTGAAGATCAAATCTCTATAATGAATGGAGGTATTTCTCTAACTCTCCTATTTTAATTCCTACGTGATAATCATATTGTTCACGATCTTAGGGCTCATGTAAATAATTACTATTACATGTGGTATCGGAGCTTAGGTTTTCGAACACATGATTGTCCGTCCATAGATTATCTAAATCCATAATTACTGGATCCTTAACGTTGAAGGCGTTATCAGATGTGCATATGTGTGCCTCTTTATGCATGTGCCTTGTATATAAAAATTCAAAGTCTAAATTCATCCCGAATGTATACTATTATTCGTTTATATTGGGTCAATTTTCTGCAATAAGTTGGATATCCATGTGATATGTGCATGGAAGCCGATTTAAATTTTCCCCTAATTACGTACACATGATATATATATATATATGCATCTAAATTTGTAAACTGATTCCAACTTGCCGTCTAATTATCGAATTATGGGTATGTGCATTTATGATCTAATTCGACAGACTGGCATTTACATTACATATATGCATATAATGGGTCTAATTATCTGTTCATATTATAAATGAAATTCGACTTGGATTTGTTGAATGTGATGCCCTATTATTTCGGCTATTTGTCATGAACGCAGATTTATGGACATCTTGTGTATTACTCGATTTCGACGGAGGAGTTGGTCTCAAATGTGACTGAAAATACATGAGTTATGATCTTGAGGATGAGTTGCTGTTCCGGTTTTATACCGCTGGTAGGTGCCTCTCCAGCAGGGGGTCGCCGCCCCTGTCGGATTTTCTAGCTACGGTGGCTAAGGGTTACCAACCGTAGGTGCAGCATTAAAATATAGAATAGGGGCTACATCCGAAAATTTGATGTATACAGGAACCTTTGTGCAATTGCAAAAATTTAGGTTATTTTCACATGATGTCTTTAAAGGTCATTAAGAATTGAAGTTTTGCCCTTGAAGGTTATTAAGTTTGCACTATAGCCCCTAAAATTCTATCATTCAGGTTGGGCCTTAAGTTTTGGCAAATTTTATATTTTAAACCCCTAAAGTTGGGTTTTATTACGCTTTAATCCTTAAAGCTTAAGGGTTTTAAGATTTAATCAATAAAGTTTCTTAGTTTTAAATCCTAAAACAATAAAGTTTAGAATTTTATTAAATTCTAGTCATTAAAGTTACAATTTTGAAACTAATAATCCTTCAAGTTTGGACTTTTCAAGATCTAGTCCCTAAAGTTAATTTGGATTATAAGCTATTTGCTAATCAAAGTTGTATACTTAGGGTTCACCACAGTGATCCTAACAAATACAATGAAATGTGATCATCATATTACCATCATAAAGTTCAAAATACGTTCGTCGGTTCAACGTCATATTAATTAGTTGCCCACAGGCGTACTATATCATAGTTAAATCAACAATTAAGGAGTGTTTATATTTAGATCAAAGGATATCCACAGATACCTTGATTATCTAAAATATCACTCGATTAAGCTATCTATGAAGAATATTATGACCTCGAATGGTATAATGTATAGAAATTATGGTGACTACCCACAGGAGCACCTTAGTTTCATGTCGTATATATTCAAACCTTATGAATGTGTTGATTAAGTTCAAGATGCTTGGAATTGTTGTACAATACACAACGCCTGATTCTCCATGGCATAATAGTGTAGCTGAAAGACTAAATTGTACGTATTGGTTAGATTCATGATGAGTCATGCTAATTTACATGTATCCTTGTGGATGGATGCTCTATGCACAACTGTTTATATTTTGAAGGTTCCTAGTAAGGCAGTTCCAAAGACATATTTGAACTGTGGTAAGGAAGGAAACCAAGTTTAAAAACATCTCCAAGTTTCGGGTTGTCCAGCTGAGGCTAGAATTTATAATCCATATGAAAAGAAACTGGACTTTCGAACAGTCAGTGGTTACTTTATAGGTTACCCGGAAAAGTCCAAAGGATATGAGTTTTACTTCCCTAACCATAGTACGAGAATTGTTGAAATCGGTAATGCCAAATTCTATGAGAATGGCGAAACCAGTGGGAGTAATAAAATTCAAGATGTGATCATTAAAGGAAATAAGGGTACCTATCCCTGTACCCTCTATTTCGAAAGATGAAACAAGTCCTCTTATTGTTGAACAGTTAAACAACGAGGGGAATACGTTCAATGAACAACAACTCCATAAATGAGATTATCGATTTCATCTCGAAGCGATTAACTCTTTAATGCAATAATGAAGTTGCAATCTTCTTCTCCAAGCATGAGAGGATATCTAAGGGAGCAAAACACATGCACCCTAAATATCTATCATTGAAGCAAGATGTTAGAAGACGAAAAGTTATTGTTGAGCTCCTAATGCGCTTCTACGTTTACTTCTATTTTCTGTTTTCTATTGTGCACCTTTTATGATTGGATGTATGATAACAGAAATCGTCTTTGTAAAAAAAAGACATTATGGGACCATTATGTAATCTCCAATTATGGCCTAGTTAAGAAAGTTGTCAATGATGTGATACATGGAAGAAACCATGTTGTAGAATGATGTGGGATCGCCGTGACTCCAATTGATAACCGAATTGACCAAGGCACTCATGATAATCGACTAAAGAAGAGTTTAGCATATAATGCGCGTCTTATGTATCCTAAATGAAAACCTTAATGGATCTTCCTATGAGCCAAGTGGGAGACTGTAAGAAAAATAATTAAGCGGTAATTCCTTGAACCGTAAATATTTTCCTAACCCGTAATGTGGTCCATATAAGAATTCCATTTTCATTAGGAAATATGCTATTCTTGGCCAATACGATTCGTTAAAGGAGATCTTTTCCAATTATAACTCTACCTCGATGGACGGTTGAGATTAAATCCTAAATAAATCCTTATTGGAATTCGGTCATCTCTCTACCTATAAATATGATGCTTTATTCCATCATAAACATCAATTACAAAATTTAGCATATATATAAGGATTTATAGGCCAAGAGGGAGAAACCGAATTTCTCCTTGAAGATCAAATCTCTATAATGAATGGAGGTATTTCTCTAACTCTCCTATTTTAATTCCTACGTGATAATCATGTTGTTCACGATCTTAGGGTTCATGTAAATAATTACTATTACATAGGATTGTAATTATGATTAATAAAAATGAATGGCATATGAAATAAGCATAATGTGGCTTTATAATATAAAACTTAAAAATGGAGTTTGTTTGACTATAACTCTATCGCAAATCAATGTTTTCAATCAATAATTTTCGATTATTGACATTTTAGACACCAACATAGCGATAAAAATTAGTTTTGATTTTTTTTAAAGAATTTTTTTAGTTGTTTTGCGGAAGTGAATTTTGGACATATGATAGACGTTTTCACTATTTTTGAAAATTAAAAAACAACAAAAGAACGCTGGGAAAAGAGAATTAATGAACACATACAACTGCTAAATATATTATGCAAAAGCAATGCTCGTACTATTTTGTGCAATAAGAATTTGTACACATGAATTTATGAAGTAGTTCGATCAAACTCCCACACCTTAATCATAGCTGAAGTGATATTTTTTTTTTTTAAACGCTGAAGTGATTATTAGATAATTAGTAATTCTTAAATCTACATTACTATTTCCAGAAAGCCATAACGCTGGATATAAGCAAAATCACCATCCACTGAAACCTTCCTGGCAAAAAGTTTACAGCTGCCAATAATAAAAGAGAGAAATAATCATCACATGCCGAAATGAATCCTTATTGGAATTCGGTCATCTCTCTACCTATAAATATGATGCTTTATTCCATCATAAACATCAATTACAAAATTTAGCATATATATAAGGATTTATAGGCCAAGAGGGAGAAACCGAATTTCTCCTTGAAGATCAAATCTCTATAATGAATGGAGGTATTTCTCTAACTCTCCTATTTTAATTCCTACGTGATAATCATGTTGTTCACGATCTTAGGGTTCATGTAAATAATTACTATTACATAGGATTGTAATTATGATTAATAAAAATGAATGGCATATGAAATAAGCATAATGTGGCTTTATAATATAAAACTTAAAAATGGAGTTTGTTTGACTATAACTCTATCGCAAATCAATGTTTTCAATCAATAATTTTCGATTATTGACATTTTAGACACCAACATAGCGATAAAAATTAGTTTTGATTTTTTTTAAAGAATTTTTTTAGTTGTTTTGCGGAAGTGAATTTTGGACATATGATAGACGTTTTCACTATTTTTGAAAATTAAAAAACAACAAAAGAACGCTGGGAAAAGAGAATTAATGAACACATACAACTGCTAAATATATTATGCAAAAGCAATGCTCGTACTATTTTGTGCAATAAGAATTTGTACACATGAATTTATGAAGTAGTTCGATCAAACTCCCACACCTTAATCATAGCTGAAGTGATATTTTTTTTTTTTAAACGCTGAAGTGATTATTAGATAATTAGTAATTCTTAAATCTACATTACTATTTCCAGAAAGCCATAACGCTGGATATAAGCAAAATCACCATCCACTGAAACCTTCCTGGCAAAAAGTTTACAGCTGCCAATAATAAAAGAGAGAAATAATCATCACATGCCGAAATGAAATCGCAAAAGATCAATAATTTGATTAAAACGTTTACATTTTTCGAATTAAATAGTTCAATGTAATTTCAAGGCCTGAAATATTCTCCAGTTATTTTAAAATTAAAATTCTTTAATGCTACTTGTATAAAAGCATTATTGAGTTTACAAATATTTTATTTAACCAAAGTCAAGCAGACTAAAATACTAATAGCAAGTAACAAGAATAAAATAGTCATTAAATGTTATGCATAACCCCCTTTTTATTTTTTCCCGAATTACAAGGGGAGTGTAGGGCCCTTTCAACCGTAAACCACATGAATTTTGGTGAGTGTAAAATCTTTTAGCATTATGAACAATTCGGTTTTGATACAAGTAACAAATTATTTGAAAAAGTTTCATACATCAGACCTTTCAAAAATAAATAAATAAATAAAACTGAAAATACAAAAAGTCCGTGCATAGTATTCAAATGATATAATACGTATATGTATATACCATATTCTGTCAAATTAAAGGTTGGATTTTTCCAATAAATAGCGTGTTTATGCAACAATCGACCGTCTTAATTAAACTAGTCCATCTTAAAGTCAAAGACGCATTGTTGTTGACATTAACCACATAACAAAATAAACGTATCATAATCCATCCATTTTCGACCAACCAATTACTGCAACGACGATTATCTCACTGGATTAGAAGTAATGCTATAAGTACATAGATTCCTTGTCACATACTTGCTACACACATGTAAGTTTCTAATTTTACCCTTCATTTAAATTAACAATACTAAAAATTGGATTTTTAGAGGTGGTCCATCATCCTTATATAACCTCGTACCTATAAAGCATTAGAGGCGATATGCTGTTATGTCACCCTTAATATATACTCTATAGACACGAGGCTATATAGACAATAGGTTGTTCTTAAAAGTCTAATTTCATGTAGTGTAAAGGTAAAATTAAAAACTTGTATGTGTGTGGCAAAGATTTGTGTGTACTTATAATATTTTTTTTAAAACAATCTTTCATTGCCATAATTATTGTTTGATTGGATGAGCCAACAAATGTGAAAACACATTTCGACTCTTCATTTCGGCCTTGTTCTCCTCAACATAATTCAACACAAATTTTATCAATTTTTTTTCTCTCATCATTTACAACCACTCATTCAATTATTTAATATACTTTTCCCAAATTTCAACCACACATTCAACACGTATATTAAGAATATTAACATTATCACCAATCAAATATACCCGAACATATAGAGTAATCTATGAGACAGTACAACTCCCGGTCCTCACCTTGATTACCATAATTATTGTTTGATGATGGGTTCGAGCTAGAGCGGGAAACCCTAATTCCTAGTCTTTCACAGTCGGATCCAAGGGCACCTGTTGGTTGTTGACACATAAATTAATTGAGTTTATTACCTAGGTTTATGAAAACGTGACCAAAAAGTAATATATATATATATATATATATATTGCAAATTTAAGCAATGAAATTAAATAATTGGCGAACTTACAATCTCTGTAGCATGGGAAAGCCGAGATGTTGAGCAAATTATAATAACCGTAGTTGCACTGGCACGTGTGCGTATACATTGCATTCTTCACGCATCTCCCTTCCCCGCAGTAGATCCAATCACATGCTAAACAAATATTTAATTTAACTCGAAATTAATTATTTCTCACTGAAAAAAAATTGAAAAATACCACTCCACACATATATTGACCCGATTTGAAGAATATATATATTGTGGGTCGGGGTGTGGTCGGGTCAAGTCAAGACAAGAAAATTACGATCAAAGAAAGATGTGTTGTAGGGAACTGGTGGAAGTGGTGGCGCAGCCGGCATGCACGAGTAGTCAAGAGAGCCTGCAAAGAATAAATGAACGTTTTATGAAACTTGTCAAGTAAGCAATTACATTTGTTAATGCTAAAGGTATAGCGTAAGCCTTGAAAATGTTAAGTATGTTGGATAAATTTTTTTTTTTTTTTAATGTAAATTTACTTTTCGAAACTTTATTCTAATATTAAAATTAATAAAGTCTCATAATTAGTAGGAAATAAGAAATTACAATCGGGAATGATGCATGGAAGGTACTCGAGATTTTGTTCGTCATTGAGACGCGTACGTCTCCAGCCATTATCGCAATTGCATCTGAAATTAAAAGCGACGTTTGTGTTTGCCTCACAACTTCCTCTTCCACATTGCACTTCTTCACATATATTGTCTAGCACGCACCATCAACAAATCATCAATACACATGAATTATAATTTCACCCGTCTAAACATATATGACATATATATAAACGGAGTTGTTCACCATCAAAAATAGTACTCTTAAGGGCTATAGTCATCCGTAAAGCCTCGTGCATATAGAGCAATAACAACGATATACTCATACTTGTAGAGTATCGCTTCTATTTACTATACAAGTAAAAAACTATAGAGACGACTGGGTCGTTCCTACTCCTATTTACTCTACAGGCACGAGGTTATATGGACGGCTCAGCCGTCCTTTAAAGATCCAGTTTTTTATAGCAGTTGACATTTTTAGACGAAACACAAGAAGGAGGTGTACCAATAAAAGGAGGGAAAATATCATCTCCTGAGGCTAGTATGGGTAGTAACAGCAAAATAATTGCCAGGAAAGTCTGAAAATTTTGTGCAGATGCTGCCATATTGTCACGCGAGATGAAGACTGACGAGGGATGTATGGGGTGTGTGTGGTGTGTATATATACCATGCAAGAAATAGAGAATGGGGAACTACATTCACTCTTTCACACATATATATATGACTAAATGCATGTAATTTCAAAGAGCGATCCAATAAGTCTTCAAGACTTGTATTAATTAAACCCTAATTGTCTAGGTTTGTTGTTGAAACTTTCAGTTACTAATATTAATATCTCCACATTTTATTACCAATAATATAATTATAAGAAAATTATGTACCGTTTTCTATTCTTTCTAGAGAGTTTTAACTTTTGGGTAGTTGATGGACAAGTCAAATGGAACGGGGTATTATAACAAATAGCTGGTCAACTCAGAAATTTCGAAGCATTAACTCATATTTAAAAGAATATTCAACATGTAAGTTGATTTAGTCCACACTGGGTGTATACTATAGCACATTCCCAATGGAATTGCGGTATATCATTAGAGATTTTTTTTTTGATTGGGTTGGGTGCCACATCACCTAGGGTGTGATATAGCGTACACCCCAAGAAGTGTTGGATCAACTTCATACGCTACAAGAAAATGAACTTTTAAGAAAGGTGCATAGCGCCGTCTTATAGAATAATAGAACATCATCGCTATTCTATGCATAGAATGCAGTATGTTGCTTATCGCTTTCTACCGGCATGACACTATAGAGACGATTGTCGCCCCTAAAAGTCCTGTTTCTGATAGTGATATTTAATGTAGTCCGCACATTGGAAAAAAATGTTGAATAAGTTAATAAACTTTTTTAATAAAGGGATTTTGCTTATGTAATATGTAAAATATTACGTGAGATTGACGTAATCTAAAAAATAACAAATTAAGATTACAACGTGCTATCTCTAAATCTACAATATTAATTTTTTAATTAATTCGATTTGAGTATGTAGCATAAATCAGAAATCACCTAATTAGCATTAGAAGGTTGCAAATGAAACTCATTAGAGAGAAAATGACAATGAAAATTACAGTATATTTACGATGCTCAATTACAAGATAGTTAATGATTAAGATGATAAATTAATTATAACCACCGTAATTGGACATCATGGTTGATGAATAAATAGCAATGATGGGTTAGTCATTCTGGGTGGGGGACGGGGTTGCGATTGGAAAAAGGGATTACGTACGATTCAACATTTCAGCCTAGCTATTGAGAAAATTTTGCTAGTAATTTAATGCATTTAATGAGGCACCCTCCAACTCTGAGTACTTATATTAATGCCATAATTAACTATCAGATATCGATCACCACAGAAGGAAATTAAACCAGAAAATGCTAAAAGATCCACTAAGTAATACTGCTATTTAAAAAAGTGAATGAGAAATTTGGGGTATTGATTTCTCAAAAGTTGAGCGTGCTTTATTTGAGCGCAGATTTTTTTATTTTATTTAATTTCT
The DNA here is from genome assembly GCA_018223645.1 of Jasminum sambac. Classification (NCBI taxonomy): domain Eukaryota; kingdom Viridiplantae; phylum Streptophyta; class Magnoliopsida; order Lamiales; family Oleaceae; genus Jasminum; species Jasminum sambac. The sequence continues at coordinate 35,252,481 of CP073648.1, forward strand.
TAAAATTAATATCGAGCAAATGAGAAATTTCTCAAACGGTGGAACTTGAATTGTTTTATATATAAAAAAGTGAAAAATTAAAATTAGAACATTCTTTAGTTAAATTGGCCGGTGATATTTGTCTCATTTTATTTGTAACGTACAAGTATGCCCCAATGTCTTAGACATATGTATGTATGTATATCTTTTGGGGTCATTTACGCAAAATCCCCCAAATTATTCGTTTTATAATAATTTTAACTCTATTCTTTTTTTTTTTTTGTCCCACTACAAGTCCCCAATCTTTAATTTTATTTTACTACAACCCCCTCTAACGGATTCTGTCAATTAAACCATTAAGTGCATGAAAGTTTGGGGAGTGTTATGAAACTTGACTATTTTTTTGTCTTTTAGTGCAGGAAAGTTTGGGGCTGTTGTGAAACTTGATTTTTTTTTTTTTTTTTTTGTCTTTTAGTGCATCAAAGTTCGGGAGTGTTGTGAAACTAGAATATCATGTTTTAAAAATGTGCAAATTAGTCCTCAATCTTTTTAAATTACACAATTTTAAATGTAACTTTTTATATAATTTCATTTAAACCCATAATTCAAATTTTGACAAAATATTTGAATTAATTTGATATTAATTAGATTGTTTTATCGAATTTTTTTCCGCATTAATATCATAAAAAAAGTAGTTAAATTAAAATTAATTTAACTAATTTAGGATTAAATTAAAATTAATCTTTCAGTGTATCGACTGCGCTTCTAGTCCAAAATAATAATAAAAAGTAGCTCACATAGTAAAAAAATTGGTGTACATTCGGTCCCAAATTTTAGTTAAATTTTACCTTTTATTTTTTCCGAATTTTAGCGCAAATGGTCCAAAAAAACTAGCCAAGTTGCAAATCAAATAAAAAAATTTTAAAAAAAATTTTAACTCCCAATTCACCCACCCGATCGCCAAAAAACCACCACTACCAAGTGGTGGTGGTAGTGGTTTCACCACCACTACCAAGGGGGCGTTCTGTTTGTTTTGTATTTTCTGTTTTCATTTCTGAAAATATTTTGGTATTTTCTGTTTTCAATTGTTGTTTTGAAGACATTGAAAATACGTTTGGTTCGTTATTTTGAAAAATTATTTTTGAGAAGAGAAAATAGAAAACGTGTTTGGTTTACACTTTTAGAAAAATACAAATTTGTATAATCAAAATTCCAAAAAGGTCCTCAAACTATTCAAAATGTTCAAAAAAGCCCTCATCTTCACCCCACCCTACCCCCACCCCATGCACCCCCTTCTCTCTTCAACCAGTGGCTAGCGATTTTGCCGGCCACTGTGGTGGTGCAAACCACCAACTCTTGGTGGTTCACACCACCAGCAGGTGGTTCGTGACCACCTGTTTGTGGGGGTCTGACCACCATTAATGGTGGTTGGACTACCAGATCTAGTGGTTTAGCCACTCGAACTTTGGCGGCGGCGATTGGCGGTGGATGGTGGTGGTTGGCGGTGGTCGGCGTTGGTCGACGGTGGCCAACGGTGGTCGACGGTGGCCGGTGGTGATTGGCGGTGGTTGGGACAAAATGTAATAAGTATAAAGTTTAAAATTCGAAAACACGTTTTTCCTTATTTTCGACATTTAACATAGAAAATGCCGAAAATGGTAAAAAGACGTTTTCGTGTTTTCTATACAAATCTTGAAAATATTTTCGAAAATGTATTTTCTAAAACAATGAACAGAACGCGTTTTCAACATTTTCGAAAACAGAAAATAGAAAACGGCAAACAAAACGCAGCCTAAAATTTTGAAATGTTCGGCATAATTTACACCATTTTGTGTAGAGAGATTCCACAGGACCACAAGGATTGCGATGCTACAATCTATTCTAATATATAAAGTATGATCCACCGACGTATGAAAATACACACAATTTCCCCTCCTAAACATTTATTTATTTATATTTAATTTTTTTTGGGTTTCTATATTTTTTATTATGGAATGTTCACACACGGTTGTAATAAACACTAGTATAGATTGGTTAACATGTGGCGGCGGTTGTTTTGGAGATCGGGTGGCGGTTCTTTGATCGCCACCCAAGGCTACGGCACCCAATATCACCTTTTGGGTGGCGGCCTAAAAACCACCATCCGACAAACTCTGGTTGGCAGTTGTTTTATAAAAACAACTGCTACCCATTGTTCCTTTTTATTTATTTTTTGAAATTTTTAAAACTTCGGGTGGTGGCTTCCGTGTGTAGAATCGCCACCCGTTATTCCTTTTTTTTTTTTAATATTTTTAAAACTTTGGGCATCGATTTCCTCGTGGAGAACTGCCACCCATTATTTATTTTTTTTTAATTTTATTTTTAAAACTTTGGGTGGCGGTTTCCCCGTGGAGAACCGCCACCCGTTATATATTTTTAATTTTTTTATTTTAATAAATATTTGGGTGGCTGCTCTATTGGTACAATCGCTATCCCTTATAATTTTTTTAGATATAATTTTTTTCCTACTATTACCTATTGTAAAAAAATGTAATACAACTCAAAAATCCTACAATACCTGCAATTACACTATATTTTTCTGCAATTACACTTCATATAACTCAAAAACCGCTACAACTAAATGCCAACACTAACTAAAGCAAATATATAACATTGAATGCACGATTCTAATATATACAACGCAGAGGGTGCAAACCGCAACTCCAACTAATTAACAAAGTAAAACTACCTAACAAAATGTATATACAACTCCAATGCAACTTTACACACAACTCCAAATCAAGTTCATGACTATATGTACATGACCACAAGCACAAGACTTCGCGTGAAGTTCGATGCACGAAAACAAAATAAAACCAGAAGTAAAATGAATTTAAATGTGTAAATGATCATTTCATAACCTCTCGAAAGAATTCAACCCAAAGTTCTCGTACAAAATCGATGTCATTCTGAGAATACTCTTCAACTTCATTCACCTGTGAGTGAAATGAAATATAATCAGTTATATAAATTTTTAATAAAGTACTGAATGCTTAAATTAATAATCTACATTTTACAATAATAAACACACAGTTGTTAGTTCATGGCCTTAACCAAAATCTATCATTATGTCATTCATATTCTTCATGACGCAGTAACCACACTTATCACCTTGTGGTTGTTGCATACACTAAAATTTGTATATAACAAAAAATAAAATAAATAATAATAAAAAATAAACTTTGAAAGAAATCCATATATCTTCAGATCAGAAACGAACCAAATTATGAAAAAAAAACTATTATTGTTAAAATTTGTGTATATACCGGAGGATATTTTCATTCAACACTACTTCGCAGTATACCCATTTCGTTCCACATCACTCTAAAAGCCCTACAAATTTAACTCATAGGAATAATATTAATAAATAAGAAGTGATCTAAACTCCAACTTATCACACGAAAACCAATAACTGTAGTGAAAGTCATTGGATATTCACTTACACAGATATGGGTGATTTGACCTCCAAAATTCTCTCTTGATTAGCCAATGAATCCAATATGTATACCGTATTGGTAGAGGCCTCGATGAAAAGCAATAACCAGTGATGACTAACAAATGAGATAGTTAGCTTTTCCAATAACATATGTATAATTTTCGAACTAACATTGGATGTATTAAAGTATAAGAGATCTTACTCTTGGTGGTACGGAGCCAAAATGTATTTTTTATCCTTCAAACTGCCCAGTGCTTGATTAATGTAGACTGAAGTCTATCGATGTTGAGATCTAATCATACCTGCTAATATTTGCGACAACTTTATAAAGCCGAATGGTATTTCATACGGCTTGCAATTCCGATGAATGTACCTTTCAAACAATATATGAAGAATATGTATTGGTAACCGAAAATGAAAAAAATCTCCTAACTTCGAAATGGAATTGAAGTCTCACATTTGAAATACTTCCAAAATATGAGCATTCAACCATCTCATCATCATGAATTCGGGGACATCAGCAGCAGTAACAAAAACTTCAGTATCCGATGATCCAGGAGACAAGTCGTCGAGCGAGATCACCAACGTGTCATTACTAACAGGCATCATATTGATCAAATTGACTAATAGCTTACAAGAGCTAGGAAGACCCTAGTGCTTTGCTTCATCAACGATATTGAGTTGTCAAGTTGTTGACATAACAAAACTTTGAGGCTTCTTCTGTTTATCAGCTCGATTATTCTTATTACATACAGTAGTATCCTACAATAGTAAAGTAGTCATTACAACCGGCACATTAAATAATTCTGTAGTATTAAAAATTATAAAAGCTATTACATACTTTCAAAAAAAAAATAATAATAAGTACAAGATATTACCAAACTCTCAACAACTTACATTTTCCAAGCGAACCATGTATTTAGGCCACTGAACAAAGCTTCCCATGGCGTCCCTTATCTTTACTAAGTCATCTCGAACTGGCTCAGGAAGAGGCAACTCGCGACATTGCTCATGAACCATATCAATCCGTACCTTGACATTTCCTTGCATGCGTTTGCAACCATGCACGATAATGTCTTTTATAATAGGATAGCAAGTCCGTTGAGCTACCTGTTGTATCTGGCCTTCATATAGTATAGACAGTATACAATTACCAATTTCCTGTCGGTCAAAAAAAATTATCAAGCAATAATTAATGTTGGCTCCTGGGAATAATTGTAAAGCTGATTATTAATAACATTTTGTAATTAAGTAAATATTGCGATTATTACCAATATTTTAAAAGTAATTGAATTTTTTTTAAATACCATAATGGCCATGAATGGATCTGGTGCAGCCGAGGCATGATAAACACTGCTATTAGTAGCAGGTTTGGTATTTGGCATCATTGCTCCCAACTTAGTGGGCACTTCGATGCCTAGTCGAATGAGGGAATCAACAACTCTCTGTTGCACCCTATTATCAAATTCAGCATTCAGTTGACTTTGAACCTCCTATGCAACCCACTGTCTAAGTCACCTCGGTCTGAAGTGCGTTTCTTGGATTGCTGAGACGGTTTTCCAAAAATTTCCCTCACGCCGCCTGCATATCCACTGAAAGTCCTCAGCTGACCCGGATGATCCTCTTTCCCTAGGGCTACTGAAAGTATGTCATGATGCTGGTTCGGGACGAATGTCCCCTTGTCAACTTCTTGAGACTTATCCACATGTTCCAATAAAATGTAACTAAGTGTTCGTAGTTATCATTGGTTAATTTATCAAAAATATGCACATTTAGAAAGCAATACTCACCATCTTGTCATAAACCTCTTTAATATCATGGGGATATATCAAAGTTCGCCCTAAAGGGTAATTATGTGCCCAGACATCTTTCATCCCTACATAACTCACGGTTCCCATGTGATGGGGGTACTCATTATGTGTCTGGCTCTGCTTCGGCTTCTCACTAATGTCCTTTGAGAAATTAATAACATGCCATTGGGGTGATCAACAAAGTGGGTACGATACTCACACTCCCCGCATCTAAATTTTATTTTAGAGAAAAAAGGAAAAGAATGACTGCATATTTAATTGTCAGCACTAGAGTATGCCTGAAATTTTTTACTCGTGACTGTTTGTTTTAATTCCTTCTAATCTTCTACCGTAATGAAGTGATAAATCTCCATTGGGGTGTCTGTTCTTCATTTCTTTGCGCGAATCCACTTGTTTATGAATTTTTTTAAAATTTCTCATTCGTAATCAGCTTGTGATACAATCTTTTTTTTTAAGTTTGTCATCCTTCAAATTGCACGTTGTCTGCCGTATTCAACAAAAGGGTATATTAACCTTAGTACTAAGAAAAGTTGTGTTATTTAATAACACAATTGCAGTTCACATTTTTATTACCTTAATATCTTCCTAAATGGTGTCCTTGAGGCCGTGTTCCACATGTCTCTAGCCACCGTAATTTATATGTACCTCAGAGGTTAAAACTACCCCAATATAAGGTCGGAACCCCGTGCTATGTGGCCCCTTCGGCCTAAGCAGATCATCGAAATCATCATCCGTCAACTAAATATTCTTTCCCTTCCACTTCGACACTGTCTTCGGCCTCTACTTCGTCTGGTGCTGCTATCAGCACACGGTGAACCTGATGGGGATGAAGAATACGGCATGTTTGTGCCCTTCTAGTGCATCCCTGCACATTTAACAATATTAATAACTACGACAATAGTAAATAAGAATCTACAGGTTAGCAATGAAGATAAGATATGACATGCAAATGAATTTAAGTTACCAATAAATAGTACTGGAATGAAACTAAGCTTACAGAAATAGTAATCCGGCCTATCATTCCATATACTCTCTTTCCTGATGGTCCTAACGCAGGTAATTTATTCCAATGTTGTGTTTTTGCGGATCTAATAGAGGTAGTTCAGTTGAAAATGGAAGCGTTTCATCCCAATGGTCATATTTATCTTCATCAACCACATCACCGATACCAACAATGCGTCTCTTTCCTTGGAGACCAATTGACCACTTTGCTTCGCCCGAATCAGTAATATAAAACACTTGTTTAGCCTGTGATGCAAGTACAAACGGGTCATTACAACTTCCAACCCGAGAAAAATCCACCCTAGTGAAACCCACACTACACCGGATTAGACTTTTTATAACACTTTAATATAGCATTCTAATAAATAATTCTATTAATTAATATTGGATTTTATTATCATCTAATTCCATAGAGCTCTTAACAGGTCAGCCCAATTCGTCTAATAAATATCCACTTCCAGCTTGATTACTCTGTAAATCACTCCCCTGTATCTTTTCCCACTCCGAAAAATTTCAACAATATAATTATGTTCTGCGCCAAAAAGCTAAAGCATGCCGTGACCTTCGAAAACCTCTTTCACGCTGTCGACTTGTTTTAATTCGTCTACCATCATCTTATTGTCAGTAAGGAATGCCCCATTTGCGCTTGGCTGGGAGCATTATAAACGAAGTTTTGGCTCTCTAATCCTCTTCAAGGTATTCATCTAAACTCTTATTTTGTTATTCTTAAAATCAAACCCCAATAGAAGACCAAAAACTTCTCTTTTTTCCCTAACTCTTTGCTCTGAGTAATCTATTTAGGCTCGTTTCATCTCTTGAAATCGTGATTATTAAAGTTTCAATTTTTTTAAGGAACTGTAGGTGCGAAGATAATTCATATTTGGATTTTGTTCAAAAATATTGTGTGCTGTAGTTTGGGAAAATCGTGTATCAAATACAAAAGGTAAGCTAGTTTGTATTTAATATATTTAATTTAATCAGTTTCTTCTTGTGGCGATTACTGTTGAATTTACTTGGAAGTTCGTTCTGACCTCTAGTGATAATTATTGCCAGATCTCTTTTGCAAATAATTCATTTTTGTTAATCAGTCATATCAAGTTGTAAATTTTTATAGTTTTTTCCTTATTTGTTTGATCTCAAAATCAACATTAATGCTAAAGATTTAAATCCTCCTTTGTATTGGTATTATCCACTCTCCAGTGAAGGCTATACTAATTATTGTGCTAATTTTGTTTTACTTGTAGTATTACTCCAAAATTGGATATTGGCTTCAGATTCCCACCTTCAGCACAAAGCATATAACACCTTTTGTAGAACGAAATTAAATAAAATTCTAATTATATATGAAGAAAAAATGAAACCAAAAATAAAAACTAAATTATCTCTAGTGTGTTAGTGAACACTTTGCTTCCTCCTTTGCTATTTTGGCTTTTCTGTGGAACGATAGAACTATGTGGATAATGCGAAGTCTATGAGTGCTCAAAGATTCATTAAGAGAGTGATGTTTGTTTTAGAGAAAGTTTGTCAACTACTTGATGGAAAGCATATGAAAGAATCAATATTGGCCTTGGGGAGTACATTACACTTTGGGAAAAACCAAAGATCACATAAAGTCTATGGAAGTCAAGGTTACAGATAAATAGTTATGCGTAGATCAACATTGAGTTAGTAAGATCTTGACTATAATTTTTAAATGCATATACTTCTTTCTCCATTTGCAGATCATGTTTTGTGGTTAATCTTCTTTCTCATACATTAAATCCATTTTTTTTAAGTTTTGTTTCTTTTATCGAATTTCAAATTAAAAAATTATCACTTTTGGCTCATGATTTTTCGAGGCCAAACATGTTGCACTTCTTTGCAGATAATATAGACCTGAAGGGCCAACCTAATTGCTTTGCCTTCTGCAGTTTTTTTTTTAACCTGTAATGTAGCTGTAAAGTAGGTGATGAGGAAAAGCCTTTTTTTCCCCTTTAACTACTTACTTTGATGGGTTATTTGTTGAATACTTATAGAATTCCAAGCTTTAGTATCGTACAAGTATATAATTTATATCTATTAGTAAATGTTGAAAGATTCACACACATACACCATGTATAAAAGGAGAGTGGTACACATTGATATATAGATGTAAAATAGACACTTTATTTTTGTTGCTAAATATTGTGCATTTTTGGGCTTTTACGTCTTTGCGCATTTAGTAAGTTGTCCAATCTTAGCATAACCTCATAATGTTGGCTTTTCTATATGGTAAAATCTCGACCTTGATATCCTTGTCAATAATATAGGTAATGGTAATGTTTTGCCTTACTGTGTTGTTATTGCCTAATTTATGTTTCTCATGGTAAAAAATTGACCTCAATATCCTTAATAAGAAACTACTAGCATAGACACTAGTCAATTAGTTAAACCACGTTAATCTAAACCCATAATTTCTTTATCCATTACATGTAGATCATTGAAATATATCTTGACATTATATTATATTATGTTCATTTATACGATTAGGATATTTTTTCGGTGCTGACATATCATGGAAATAGAATGGGTGCATCTAAACAGTAATTAGTATTCCGGTTTGTTTCTATATTTATGTTTTTATGCAAAAATCCTTAAACACCATATTTTGAATTTTTTAGGGTTTCACAAGAGTGCATGAAAGTATCGAAAAAATTTGTTAAGGTTGCATTTGATAATTTAGGCAACTCAGAAAAGATTTTATGTCCTTGCAGGGATTGTAGAAACTTAAGCCACCAATATGCTAGTGTAGTTCATGAGCATTTGGTCATAAGAGGAATGGATCCCACATACACAAATTGGTTTCACCATGGAGAAAAATTAATTGATAATGATGGACCTACATCCCATCCCAGACTAAAACATTCCATTTATTTGAAGTTGTACAAGTAAATGACGTACATAATATGGAAGATTCAAGAGAGGATTCGACTGATGACATTAGTCATTTAGTCAGGGATGCAGAAACTCCATTGTACCAAGGCAATACAAAATATACAAAGTTATCTTCTATTGTTGCACTATATAAGCTGAAAACTATTAACGGTTGGTCAAATAATAGTTTTACTAAGCTTCTAAAAATTCTAGAGGATATGTTGTCCATTGGTAATGTAATTCTAACCGCTACATCGTCAGTTAAAAAGTATCTTAAGACACTTGATTTAGGATACGAGAAGATTCATGCATGTCTCAACGATTGTTGTTTGTTTAGAAATGATCAAAAAGATTTAGGGAGTTGTCCAAAATGTGGTTTATCGAGATGGAAGGTTGACAAATAGACAAAAAAGACGAAAGTAGGTACACTTGCTAAGGTCTTAAGATACTTTCCTATGGTACCTCGACTTGAAAGGATGTTCAAAATACCAAGCATGTCAGAATCATTGACATGGCATTCAACTAATAGAAGTGTGGATGGAAAAATGCATCATCCTGTGGATTCACTATCATGCAAATTGATTGACAATAAATGGCTTCAATTTGCAAAGGATCCACGCAATCTTAGGCTTCGTCTTTCTATAGGCGGTTTTAATCCGTTCAACAATTTGGGCTCCACCTATAGTTGTTGCCGATTATGTTGGTGATTTATAATCTTCCTCCGTGGTTGTGCATGAAGAAAGAAAATATCATGTTGTCATTATTAATTCCAGGGCCGAAAGAACCTGGAAATGATATTGATATATACTTGCAGCCACTTATAGATGAATTACATGAGTTGTGGAATATAGGGGTGAATGTTTATGATGCTTTCACTAAATCGGTTTTCAACTTAAGAGCGATTCTAATGTGGGCTTTTAGTGATTTCCCTGCTCTTGGAAACCTTGCTGGATGTCCTATTAAAGGAAGGATGGGTTGTCCTGTCTATGCTGAGAATACTTGATAAGTGCAATTTATGCACTTATTTAGGTCTCTTAAACTATGTATTTTTCTTATTTTTAGTCAATTTCATATTTAATTTTGTGATATTTGCTTCTATTTCAGTAAAAATCGGGAATTGAAGAAAATATTACAAATTTGAGCCAAATGGGACACGATTCAGAAGTTGAAGCACCCAATCAGAAGAAATAAAATCAGAAACGTGAAGAGAAATCAAATGGGAGCCAGGTTGGAGAGATTTAAAAGTTTGGGGACTCAATTGATCAAAGTTGGAAGTTCAGGACTTGCTCTGCAATTAAACCATGGAGACTAAATTGGAATTGGGCAAAAGTTGAAACTGGTATAACCATGCGGTCGCATGCGCGACCGCATGCCTTTACAAAATTATAACCATGCGATCACACGCGCGGTAGCATGGTTATATCCGGCAGATTTTCGGAAAACTTTCCAAAATTGAATTGGACTTTGATTTTTTGGGCTTTCTTGCATCTATTAATACCGATTTCGACCTAAAAATTGAGGGAACGTCAGAGAAGAGGAGAGAACGAAAATGGAACAATCAACTTGGAGAAACTTGGAGAAAAAGCCACAATTGAAGATCCAAATTCAAGAGCTCAACATTAACTCGGTTATGGCTTTCTCTTCTCGTTTTTCTTCTATTCTTTACAGCATGTTAGGCTAGATTTCTCATAGCATTAGGGTAGAGATGAAACTTTGATTTTAGTTTGAATCCGGATTGTTAATTTGATGTTTTGTTAATTCTTATGCTAAGATGAATGTTCGGTTTTGAGTTTTCAATATAATTATGCTTTCTTTTACAACTTGTGGCCAAAGTTGATCTGTGATCTATTTATTGCATTGAGAAATCATGAATAGATTAGGCTCTTGTTGAAAACCACAAAGTCCGATAGGGGATGAGAATATCACTATGCTTTGTGCGATGTTTTTATGCAATTCTTGCGTTGTAATGCATTTTTATGGCATTGTTATCATAGAGATATAGTTAACACGTCATATAAATAGGTTGAATTCTACTTGAGAAAGATTATTCAACAAATTTTGTGAATTGAATCGTCAAAATTAACTTTCATTGTCAAATTAATAATCCGGGGGATGACTAATTGAAAAGTGGATTCGAAACCTTAATGTTAGTTTTTCCATATTTGATTTAAAACTATAAAAAATCATTCTTTTAATTTGTTCCAATTTAATTCTTAATTCTTAATTTTAGATTTAGCAATTTAATTTAATAATTTAATTTTTGCAAGATTGGAAATTAATTGATCTCAACTTATTCATTTCGGTTAAGGCTAGTTAGAGTGAACATGGGAATAAATCAGTCCTCGTAGGTATGACATCCGGACTTTAAAAGTCCTCTTTATTACTTATACGATCTGTACACTTGCGGTATGGATTCATTCGCAACAATACTCATTCGCAGTGGTTAAAAGTTAGTAAAAAATTGCATACATGGGCCATAGACAATTTTTTCCATTGTCTCATTCATTTAGGAAAAAAAGGTCTTGGTTTGATGGAAACGAAGAAAAAGGAAGTAGACCTAAAGTCATGATAGACAGCACGTTTTGGCTACCCTTAAAGACCATGTCAATGATTTTGGAAAAGGTGAAAAAAGAAAAAGAAAAACAGACGATAGAAGCTTGCTAACTTGGAAAAAAAAGTATACCTTTTTTAACTTTCCTTATTGGAAGGTAAATTTAAATAACCCTTATTTAGTTACTTAAATTATATTATTGCACGTCATGTTCATTGGTAATAATAATTATTTTCCTTGTTCCATTATATAAGGTATTGCCACTATGTCATAATTTGGATGTAATGCACATTGAAAAAAATGTATGTGAAAGCCTCATTGGAGCTTTGCTAGACATCAATGGAAAAACAAAAGATGGATTGAATGCTCGCAAGGATCTAGAAGACATGGGAATTCGGGAAGGGTTACATCCAGAAGACAAAGGTAATAGAACATATCTTTCTCTAGCTCCACATACATTATCAAGGTCAGAGAAACAAAACTTTTGCAAGAGACTATTAAACTTGAAGTTACTGGATAGATATAGTTCAAATATCTCCAATTGTGTGTCCTTAGATGAATGCAAAGTGATTGGCCTCAAGTCCCATGATTGCCATGTTCTCATACAATAGCTATTGAGTGTAGCTTTGAGAGGATTACTTCTGAAAGGACCAAGAATCGCAATTTTTAGATTGTGTAACTTCTTTAACAAATTGTGCCAGTGGGTTATAGACAGGGAGAAAATTGCTACCCTTGAAGAGGAAGTTTTTGAAACTTTATGCATGCTAGAAAGATTCTTTCCTCCTTCATTCTTTGATATCATAATACATTTGGTTGTTCATTTGGGAAGAGAAGAACGATTACGCGGCCCTGTTCATTTCTGTTGGATGTATCCTTTTGAGAGGTGCGTAATATGTAGTTTGCTTAAAAATACAAGTCTAATTTATTGGCCAATATTTTTCTTACTTTACTACAGACACATGAAGATATTCAAAGGATGCGTTAGGAACCGTGCACGTCCTGAAGGTTGCATTGCAGAATGCTATCTTGCTGATGAATACATGAATTTTTGTACCAAGTATATGAACTAACTAAGAGAAGTAGATCATAAGGAGAATCAGGTCCAAGATTGTGTGGGCAATGTCATTGTCAAGGGACGACTCCAACGTATATTACGTTGAGCAAGGAACTGCTAGATATAGCACATCGCTGCGTGTTATTTAATACATCAATAGTAGAACCGTATTTGAAGTAAGTCATTTTTATCGTAACAATAGAATATAATATGATATAAATATTTATTTGTAATCTAAAAGTCATCAATATTGATAGGATGCACGAAGAAGAGTTGAAACAAACCAATAAAAATCTTGCAAGAATGAAAGCTTGTTATGGAAGATTCAAATAGAAAAATTTCGAGCTTGGTTAAAGGAGAAGGTTGCATGCAATTCTTTTTAGTTAACTCACACCTTAACCTTTTCAATTTCATGAATTGACTTTGTTTATTTTTTGACAGATTAAAGTGGGACGTAATGCGAATAATAAAACAAATATTCAAGAGTGGCTCGCTTATGGTCTTAAAATGCAAGCAACCCTTATACTGACTACATTATGAAAGAGCAACGCTTTCATATAAAAGACGTTGAAAAATCTACACAAAATAGTGGTGTATCAATTGAAGCAACCACCTTGTGTAGAGCTAGTGCAAAAGACAATGCACAAGTTTATGATGTTGTTGCATTTTATGGAGTCATTAGGGAAATAATTTTATTAGATTACTGCACAATAAAGGTTCCTCTCTTTAGGCGCGATTGGGCAAGTGTTGGCAATGGTGTTAAAGTAGATGATTTCTTCACACTAGTTAATTTACGCCAAGGTCAAAATAGATTTGCCAAAGACCCTTTTATCTTGGCATCACACGCCAAAAAAGTATTCTATTGTAGAGAAAATGATTCATCTAATTAGTATGTGGTCCTTAGAGCACTAGCTAGAGGTTTCCATGATTTAGAAGTAGATGAGTATGAGGAGGTGAATTGTTATGTTACAAATGGACCTACTCTTAACACTGGTGATGTATTTGAGGAAGTTAGCTATGTTAGAATGGATAGTGAGGGCACTTTCGTTTGACCTTGTAACTTTTGGCTAATGGAGTTATGTTGCTTATCATTTTCATATTTTTTGATTTTTCTTTTCCTAATTATAGTAGTAAGTTAAAGAAATGATTGTTTTCATATATTTATTATTTTGTTGAAATTTTAGAGTTCTTTGTTAAATAATGGTAAGATTTTTATTCTTTTTATATGTTATGACTTTAATTAATTTTTGAATTCAAGGACTAGCAATGATTTTATATTTTCTAAATAGGTTGACATAATGATTGAAGGTGGAAATGAGATAGACGTTCATCCAAAAGCATCACGTAAAAGGAAAACAGATCGAAAACCTAAAGCCAGTATCCACAGGGCATCAAAAGGCATTCAACGTTCTAAACATTCCAATGCTCTTTCCAACAAGAATTTGCATGAAGAATCCCATGAACATGATCTTCCTCCAGTTGATCCTACCGAACATGTTGCTCAATAGGATCTTGATTCACTGCCAAATCATTCAAAGAGAATTGTAATAGATGATGAGGATCATGAGATTATACCACAAGATGATACTATGTTCAATGAATTAGTCCATGAAGACGATAATAATTTAGGAGAACAAACTCGAACATAGTCTATGGGAGATACTTAACAAGTCAAAAAGACAAGAGCCACTTCACAATTGAAACACTTGAAAGAGGTTGTTCATCGAATTGAGGCACCGTTCAATGGATTGGGGTAGTCATTGCCTGTGACTTTGTCTTCCTTAGGCCATCTTATGCGAGAGAATGTACCTTTAATGCTGTCTGATTGGATAAAACTTTCTGATGATACAAAGTATGTTTTGTGGAAAGATATTCAGGTAAAATTCTGAATTCTAAACCATAATGTCCATTTGATCTCACGTTAACTTATATGTATGTCACTTGCAACTAAATTTCAAAGTGGAAGATTGGCAAAAAGATTACATTTTTAAGGAGATGGGTGCACTTTGGAGGGCATCCAAGTCAAGACTTGTGAAAAAGATTAGAGCTGCACCAACTCAAACTTGACAATATACCTAATCCTCAGCAATGGGAAACATTTGTCAAGGATAAGATGGGTGCTAAATTTATGGTAAGTAGTAAGCTTTTTATTTAAATTTGTATTGCACGCTGATGAATCATTCATGTGAATGCATCTGATTGAATAACTATTAGGCTATAAGTCAAATAATGCAATAAATACAAAAGAAACAAGTCCCACACACATGTAGTCGCAAAGGATTTGCTACGCTACGCGAAGATCTGGTAATATATCATTTAGTTCTTATGTATTTTATCAACTAAATATTTTTAAAGTCTTTACTCCAATAATATTAATTCTTGTAGAAAAAGAAGAGCAGCAATCCAACATCTATAAGTAGAAAAGAAGTTTGGACAGCAGCACGGTTGAACAAGAATGGTGAACCTGTGTGTGAAATTGTTACCAACACGCTTGTAAAAACCACATCTTCAATTTATTTGAAGTTTATATTTATATATTTATATACAGATATATAAATATATTTTCTTCTAGGAAAACTTAAAAGAAGTTGATTAGCATGAATCTGATAATAATAATATAAAAGATGATGCCCTTGCAAAAGTGCTTGGCGCAGAGAATTGTGGACGATTACAAGGACTTGGAGGTGGAGTTAGCTACAAAAAATATTCTTTAAATGAGGAACACAATCATTTGAATGATCAAGTAGCTCAAATGGAGAAGATAATTAGTGATATGGTGAAAAACAAGGTTTGTTAATTATTGTAAAAGCATTCATCAGTAAATTATTTTGTATGTGGTTCTAATTAGTTTCTTGAATTCCATCTTATGCAGTCTCAAGAGAATAAAAATAATTAATTATCCACCACTCAACTTCCTTCTTCATCGGTAAAACTCATATTATTTTTTTCTCATTTTTTATAATTATTCTTTTAATTAACAATGTTGTTGTTGATATTGTGTATTTGTAGAGTGCCATTACTACTACACCCGGCAAGTGTAAAATATTAGATTGGGTTGGAAGTGGTGAAGAGGTTGCAGAAGGAACTTTGTCTTCGAATGATCCAAATACAATGGTTCATGGCATCCCCCTTGGTCCCAATGCAATGAGAGTTTGGGTTGATATAGCTGAGAAACCTAATGCATTCTTATGGAGGCCTTCTCCTGATATGACTTGTATTGAATATTGTGTCGGTACTACAATCACATGGCCAACTGATAAAATCGCAATGAAATAGAAGGTAAACATTTTGTATATATATTAGATATAAGTTCGACTAATTATTTAAGGTTTTAACATTTTATTAATTGGTTTATATTTGTTTTCGGGTTACTGGTGTGAGACTTGAGATGAAGAGCAGATGCTATTTTATTTTTCTCTTTTAGGCAAGCTTTACTTTTCAATTATTGTGAAGAACCTTAAGATCTTTAATTATTAGTATGGATGTTCCTTCTATTGTTAACATTTTTTAGGTTACGATCGTAGATTTCATTTATCTATGAAGGAATATTATTCTTTTCATATGGTGCTCAAGGATTACTATCTATTTATTAATATTAAATTGTTTGTAGTAAATTTGCCAAGTATATTTACATTATGTTATCGAACGTTATAGTTAAGAAAAAATTAGCAAAAAAAAGGGCCCGTTGAACTATGACAATGAAAAAATGCTATTAAAAAATTCTAGCAAAAAAGAAATGCTATTAAAATGTAAATGAAACATGCTACGAATGCTATGAATACTGAAATTGAATGCTATCAAATGTAAATAATAGCATTCACGAAACATTGTTATTGATATGATACAATAGCACTTAAAAATGCTACCGCACTAGCAACAGTAGCATTCATAGAAATGCTATAGATTGTAATACATAGCATTCACATAATGCTATAGATGTCCTCATATCATAGCATTCTTCAAATGCTATAGAATAACTTCAACTTTCAATAACACTACTAGTAATAGAATTCATTTGAATGCTATTAATTCTCATACATCGTTCACAGAATGCGTTTTATGTTCTAATGCAATAGTATTCATTGAATGCTATCATATCACACAAAGTTTCGATAACACCATCAATAATAAAATTCCCGGGAATGCTATCGATTGTTAAATATAGCATTCATAGAATGCTGTAGATGCTCTTATACGATAGCATTCATAAAGTGCTATTGCATGTCATGAACTTTCAATAGCACCACCGGTAATAGCATTCGTAGGAATGTTATCAAACCCAATTAATAGCATTTTTAGCATGCTATTGATGACATTAATAGCATTTTTCGCGTGCTATCGAACCCAATTAATAGCATTTTTCGCATGCTATTGTTGTAGTGCCAATTTATCTTTCGATACACCCCATGTTGTCAACCCATTTGCATTGAAATACACACATCTAGAATATCTTGTAATCAAGTTCCCAAATTTCTTCAATCACACCGCAGTATGTATCGCTACTATTATCAGTGGATGATGCAACCTATGTGACTGCACTGTTCTGTATCATGCTTTTATCGTCTTGACCTTTTGTAAAAAATGTGTATCCGTTAATGTCAGATCCCTAGTAAGAGGTAACACGCGACGCGTGCCCGTATGCCAACTACTTGATCGTTTCTGTAATCATTTTCGGCATATGCATCAACTGGTTCATTACTTTATTCTCGAACCATTTTGCGAAACAATGATTATGTTCAGTAACCAACCACCTCTCCCCTTTGAACGGTTCTCTACCTTTAAAATTGCCTTGTGCTCATCGAAGTATGGTTGAACTGCAGCAAAATGATGCAAGACGAAAAGATGAGCTTTGGCTAGGTCTTCAGCACTGGGATCGATCAGCTTGCGTCCAACAATACCTTTACATTCAGGCCTTCCCTCGTCTCGAGATATAGGAATACCAATGGGTTTGACTTTTGCTAGGTCATCAGTACAAAACTCAATGACTTCTTCAGCAACATAACCTTCTACGATACTGCCTTCAGGTCTAAATCAATTTCTCACATGTTCCTTTAGGATACCCATGAACCTTTCAAATGGATACATATTGTGCAAGAACACCGGGCCTAACTGCTTAATTTGTCGAACCAAGTGAATAACCAAGTGTATCATAACATCCAAAAAAGATGGTGGAAAATACATTTCAAGCTGATAGAGGGTTACAACAATGTTTGCCTACAATCTATCTAACTCGTTCAGATCAATAACCTTACTAAATATTGCATTGAAGAAAAAGCAAAGTTGTGTAATTATGCGCCTGACATCTTCTGGCAGTATGCCTCGAATAGCAATCAACAAGAGCTATTGTATTATAACATGACAATCGTGAGACTTCATCCCTACCAACTTCAAGTCCTTCATTGACACAAATCATCCGATGTTTGATGAATAATCGGATGGAACCTACACACCTCTCAAGGGTTCACAAAATTTTTGCTTCACTCTTTTAGATAAAGTGTAACAAGCCGCTGGTAGGAATGGGCACTTCCCTGGCTCTTCAATAGGTGCTAACTCTGACCATATTCCCAAATCCACCATGTCTTTTCTAGTACTTACATAATCTTTCGTCTTTCCTGAAATGTTTAGCAACGTCCCGATAATACTATCGCAAACATTGTTCTCTACATGCATGAAGTCAATACAATGTCTCACTTCTAAATACTTCCATTATGGTAAATCTCAAAAGATCATTCTCTTCTTCCATATACTCTTTTTAGTCAGCTTAATAGTCTTGCCAAAATAAATTGAAATATCGTTAACTCGTTCAAAAACCCCTTCCCTATACAACGGCAATCGTGCGACCCGATCCTTGATTTTCCCATCGAAATCCTATTTATTTTCTCGATATCTATGATTTTTAGGAAAAAAGGCCCGATGATCCATGTACACATTTTCTCACAATTATTCAAATATACGCTAAAAGTTGCATCTTCGCACACGGGTTATGCCTTATCACCCTTGATCGTATAACCTGAAAAGTTCCCAAAAGCTAAGAGATCATTTATGGTGCAAAATAGCATTGCACCTAAATTGAAATTCTCCCGATGATTAGCATCAAACACTTCTACACCCTCATTGGTGGTGTCGTAACCATCAAATAATAAATTTGATTTTCCTCACTTGGATTTAAAATAAATATAGTAGTGGTAAGTAAGGGTTGAACCCAACAGAATGATGTAAAGCTAGTTAAAATGGGCCACCAAATAATTTGGGGGTTTGTTGGCAATCGTAGTAAAAACTAGAATTGAAATAACAACGTAAAGAACAACTAAAGGAGAAGATTAATAAAGCGAAAACCACCTAGCTCTCTGGTTCAGTCGAGTCTCTACTTGCACATCCAATTAATCATAATGCGTTCCTACTCTCTAGTCAAATAAATAACCCTAGGCAATAAACAAGCTCTGACTACCTGAATTTTTCCTAATTCAATTAAATGAAATAAGCTCTTCAATTAATCCTAACCAATTGAATAACCTAGATTAAGCTCTCTAGGTTTAAGGTAATGGTTGCATTTATCACTAGGAAAATAGGCTAAACTAAGCAACAATCACACAAACTTGAATCATTTAACTTAGGGTTTGTTAATCCTAATGATGCGTGATCATTAATTGCTACCAATGAATCACAAAATCAACAATTGTAGATTGAAAACTGATCCTAGCAATAGATCTAATAAAATTCACATAAACTGACTAGATCTAAATAAACTTCAATAAATCTTTAACATTCAAATCCAAATAACAAACCAATCTAATAAATAACAGTAGATAACAACGTTACTGAATGATTAATTGAATAACAAGCTTCAACTACGACATCCCCTTTGAACTAGATTGAAACGCTTAGCCAATCATATTCTCGGCTAAAATATACGTTTCGAATATAATTCTGCCGGAACATGAAAGGCTATTTAAGCGATCTCTTTAACTTTATTTACACTTAAACTCTCCACACTTTTACTTAAAATAAAATACAAAAGAAAATTAGATATAAAAAAATGAATACTAGACTAAATTATAAGACTAGGAATATAGGATAAGAGAGCGTTTTTGCAAGTGAGCGAGATGTCCCAAGGGGTTAGTGGCCTTGCCCTTTTATAGGCACCAAAGGGATCTTTTCATTGTTGGATTCAGCCATTGTCACCCCACTTTTTCATACCTTTTAACTGTCTTTTACACCGATTTTGCCTTGGGCACCACACAGCATCATCGAGTTATCTTTCATTTAGCACTAGAATCACACTAATTGGATCTTTGTAGGCCAACTGATGGCCTTTTCACTTAAAGTTTACATTGGATGCTTCGAATGTTCATGATGCTATCTTCAAATCCAATTTTCGTCCATTTTGGCTCCCATTTTTATCGCGATAGCATTTGTAGATAATCAAGTTATCTTTCTTTTGGTACTGGAATTAGGTCAATCAAACATCTCTAGCTCAAGTTATGATCTAAACACTGAAGGCTGCTCAGTGAATCCGAGTTGCTGATTTCTATTTTTCTTACTCTGTTTATCGATTTAAGCTCCTTTCAACTCTTCGTGGCCTTAGACATGAAAATTGACCAAAAAAACATAAAAACACTCTTATAAAACAATTATCACACAAAAACAAATGATATTAGAGAATTAATAAAGTGTTTCTTAAACACTTATCAAACTTCCCCACACTTCGACTGTTGTTCGCCCTCGATCAACATAACGAACACATGCCCATCAGAAAGACAAGTTCACCAGCCCGTGAATATCTAAAAACCAAGCAATTCTTTCCAAAATCATCTGACTAAAATTGGAAATCAAAGCTCAACATTGCAAACCCTTCCGAACTAGCCAATTTGTTTTTTATACCTTCGTAGATCACTCTGTATTTTGTGAAATGGCTCCCAGGATCCTGTGTAGTAACGATTTTTTCAACAAAAATCATTTAATAAAAGCAATACATGTTAGGAAACCATGGTAAGAATTTTATTCGTGAAAATTTCTCCAGTCTCAAGAGTTATCACCTTCAATTTTTTTTAAATACTAGCATTTCAAACCACTGAATTGTTACATGTAGTGAGATCAAGTACCCTCACCAGATTTTCCCTTAAACCACTGAATGTTTACCATATGCTTGCTAATCGATCACATTGGACCATTCAAGTGCGCGCATGCAAGTAAAGGTTTTTTTAGGTTGTAATGGGGCTTCAGGATAGGTAGGATAGACGAGGATCATTTTAAGTTCAATAGTGATGGAATTTCATAAACGTAACAACAAAGACAATCTCAGTTTCCCTTTTTCACGTACAAAAGAATTTTCTCTTTTATCCACTTGAGTATAATTTTGTTGCTTCCTTGTTCACATACAATTTTCCTCCCGTTTTTGTCATTTTTGATGACAAACAAGATCAACTGACATTGGGTTTCCCATTTGTTCTTCTTTTCACTCAAAGGATATATAATACAATATTCACTATAAATCATTTTTTTTTCAAACCTTTTGTTGATCTTTCAGGTAGCTTATCAAATCCTTCACTTAGGGTTTCAAAAGTGGGAAAACAAGAACGAGAACTTCATGGCTAAATTTGTGGTTCAATTTCCAACAAAAAGGCTTTAAAGCGTAAAGGGGCTACCAAAGTAGGGTAAATAACTAGGTAGGCATATTTAGATAGCTGAACATTGGCTTAACATGAAATTGCCTTTACTATCATCTACATTTACACACAAGGGCATCACAACATGCATACCAAAGCAAGTTCTAGAAGAATAAAACCATGCATGACAACACACATTCAAAGAATAAGAGCTCAATGAAATGAACATGCTCTTTCGAGGCTTAAAAGCTCACAATTTATGGACAGTATGTAATGATCCCATACAAACTCTCTCAACAAAAGAAAAGTTCACAAAAAATTCAGACTATGAGACCTTAACATATGCTGCTAACACCAAATGCTTTCAAGTTACTAGAGATAAAAGTTGAGATGATATTTTCAGTTTAGTGTTTAGGGGTTTTAAGGTGCAAAATTTTCAATAAAACCCAAGTTCCAATTATGATCAGAAGATGATGCAAAGATAGCATAAATGTCACAGGTTATTTACACACAAACATGCACACATGCTAGAAAACACACTCAAAAATACGAATACCTAACAAAATAAAAAGGCAAAATAAAACTTGCAATCCCCTATAGCAATTAGCAACTGTTTTCTCCGAAGCAGAAGAACAAATGAATTTTTTTTACCACCTTGAACGTTCCACCTAATTCGGCAAAAATTAGCATTAGGCGAATGCTAATTCCGTGGCTCCCATTTTTTTTATATCCGATTATCTGCACATACTTATCTCACTCTGAAATATCTCTCATTCTTATCAAGGTAACTGACAAACATAAAACTAAAGAAGTTAGAGAAAGGAAATTGGGTTGCCTCCCAAAAATCGCTTGTTTATAGTCACGAGCCTGACTTTGCCAATTTTTCTCAGTTTTTCTTTTCCAACTTTTCTAACGTCACAACCTCCAGATTGACAGTTTGAAATCTTTCATAATAGGGTTTGAGACGGTGGCCATTTACCTTGAACACCTTATTGGTCTTTAGACTCTTGATTTCTACTGCACAATGGGAAGATATACCAGTAATAACAAATGGTCCAACCCAATGAGAACGAAGCTTACCTGGGAAGAGCTTCAGTCAAGAATGATATAAAAGTACTTTCTGTCCAATACTTAAGTCCTTTCGTGAAATACCTTGGTCATGGAATACCTTAGTCTTTTCCTTATAAATCATAGCATTCTCATACACTTCATTTTGGATCTCTTCAAGTTCGTTCAACTGAAGCTTCCTGTGCTCTCCTACTTTTCCCCAATCCATGTTACACTTCTTAATTGCCCAATAAGTCCTGTGTTCAAGCTCAACTGGCAAATGGCATGGCTTACCGTACACTATCCGATATGGTGAAATCTCGATAGGAGTCTTGTGTGCAGTACGGTACGCCCACAAGGCATCGTACAACTTCAAACTCTAATCCTTTCGGTCTTGGCCAATTGTTTTCTTAGGAATGGACTTTACCTCCCGATTGGATATTTCTGTTTAGCCACTTGTCTATGGATGATACGCTATTGAGACTCTATACATAACTCCATACTTTTTTAGTAGAGTTTCAATAATTCGGTTGCAAAAATTAGTCCCTCTATCACTGATCGTGGCTCTTGGAATCCTGAACCTGCTAAAAATGTTAGATTTGATAAACTCTACGACCACTTCAGCATCGTTAGTCGGGTGGCCTTTGTCTCTGCCCACTTAGAAACATAATCAGCTACTAACAATATGTAGGTATAGCCAAAAGAATTTGGGAAAGGTCCCATGAAGTTGATACCCCAAACATCGAAAATTTCACAAACTGTGACAGGAGTTTGAGGCATTTCGTTATGTTGGGATAAACTACCTATTCTTTGACATTTTTCACAACATTTCCAGAAAACATAGGAATCTCTGAACAGAGTTGGCCAGTAGAATTCACTATCCACTACCTTCTGAGTCATTCTTCGAGGTTCGAAATGTCCTTCGTAAGTATAAGAGTGGCAAAACATCAAGATGGACTGGTGTTCAGACTCTGGTACACACCTTCTAATGATCTGGTTTGAACATCTTTTCCATAAGTATGGGTAATCCCAAATGTAGTACTTGGCGTCACTTTTTAACTTGTCTTTCTTTGCTTGTGGGTAACCTATAGGGATATGGTGAGAGGTCATATAATTTACTAGATCAGCATACCATAAAAGGTTTGTTTCTATAGCAAACAAAGCTTCTTCTGGGAAAGATTCTCATAAAAGCAAGTCATTTTCTACTCTCACTATCTTGCTGAGATGATCAGCCACCACATTCCCAGTTTTGTTTTTGTCCTTGATTTCTAGATCAAATTCTTGTAGCAGGAGAATCCAATGGATAAGCCTTGGTTTGGCATCCTTCTTTTCCAAGAGATGTCTCAGTGCTGTGTCACCTGTAAAAACAATGACTTTAGAACCCAAAATATATGGTCTAAATTTTTCTGAGGCAAAACCATAGATAAAAGTTCTTTTTCGATGGTGGAGTAATTTGCTAGAGCTTGGTTCAAGGTCTTGGAAGCATAGTAAATCACGTGAGCTGCTCGTCCAATCTTCTGTCCTCCCACAACATAATCATTTGCATCACACATTATCTCAAATGAAAGGTCCTAGTCTGGTGGTTGAATGATCGGCGGGGTAGTCAATTGCTTCTTCAGTTGGTCAAACGCCTTTTTGCATGCATCGTTGAATTCAAATGACATGTCTTTCTATAGCAGACTACACAATGCAGATGCAATTTTGGAAAAGTCTTTGATAAACCGGCGCTAGAAACCTGCATGTCCAACAAATGAACGCACATCCCGTACACTGGTGGGGTAAGTTAGTCCAGATATTAGGTCTACCTTAGCCTTATCTACCTCGATCCCTTTAGCAGATACAACATGCCCTAACACTATTCTCTCTTCTACCATAAAGTGACACTTTTCCCAATTCAAAACCAAATTACTGTCAATGTATTGTTGCAAAACCAACGTAAGGTTTCCTAAACATGAATCAAAAGAGTTTCCCCACACATTGAAGTCATTCATAAAAATTTAAATGATGCTGTATAAATAATCAGAAAATATGCTCATCATACATCGTTGAAAAGTAGCAAGGGCATTGCATAGCCCAAAAGGCATACGTCCGTACAGAAAAGTACCAAATCGAAATGTAAACGTGGTTGTTTCTTGCTCCTCAAGTGCTATAGCAATTTGAAAATACCCCGAAAAACCATCCAAAAAGCAATAATGAGTATAAACAGCTAACCTTTCTAATATTTGATCAATAAAGGGAAGGGGAAATGGCCCTTACGTGTTTCGGCATTTACCTTTCTATACTCAATACATACCTGATATCCCCTTCTTGATTTTCTACAACTGTTACATCGGATTTCTTTGGAATTACCTGCACTAGAGTGGCCCATTTTCTTTTTGAAATGGGGTAGATCATCCCTGCTCCAAATAGCTTGAGAATTTCGTTTTTTACCACTTTCATCATTGGTGGATTCAGCCTCCTTTGGGTTTGTCTTGATGGTTTTGCTCCTTCTTTTAGCTATTTCTGTGCATGCAGACTGGTGGACTTATACCTTTGATATCTACAATTATCCACCCATTGGGCTCTTTGTGATCTCTTAGGACTCGAACCAATTATCCTCCTCTAGTACTTCCAATTTGGATGAAATGATTACGGGAAGTGTTTCTCCATCTCCAAGATAAACGTACTTTAGGTGACTGGGTAGAGGTTTCATCTCCAATACTGGTGCCTGCACAATTGAAGGTAACAATTTGTTAGGAAGATCTGTTGCTTGGATGGTTTTAGTATTATACCTGCTTTCATCTAGCTCCAATCAATTCAATGCAGCCACTGTGTTTTTCAACTCCTTGTTCAATTCAACCTCTTCTCTCGTTCCATGCTCAATCAAGTCCGTAAGTGCTATCTCTAAGTCATCTTTACAGTTCAATTTAAAAAATCTTTCCACGAGAGGAACAACAACATTAATAGCATAAATAGAACAGTTATCATTAGAATGTTTCATTGCATCATAGATATTAAATTGTACAACATCTCCATCAAATGACATAGTTAGAATGCCCTTCCTCACATCTATTATGGTCTGAGAAGTCCATAAAAATGGTCTTCCTAGAAAAACGAGTATGGGGTTAATAGAGTTGTCATCATTCATATCCAATACATAAAAATCAGCAGGAAAGACCAAGCGTCCTACTTGCACTAGAACATCCTCCACTACCCCATCTAGATAACTATTAGAATGATTAGCCAGTTGGATTATAACGTTAGTTTCGCTCATTTTAGCAAGTTTGAGTGAAGTGTATATGGATTTAGGTATTACATTAATAGAAGGTCCTAAATCGATCAAAGCTCGGTCTATCGTAGTGTTACCTATTTGGCATGGGATGGTGAACATACCTGGATCTTTGCATTTAAGTGGCATTTTCTTTTGAAATAGGCCAGAAACAGTGTCTCCCATTTTCACATTTTTATTTCCTTTCAATTTTCTCTTGTTGGTACATAAGTCCTTCAAAGCGTTTGCATATCATGGGATTTGGTTGATCGTATCCAACAATGGAATGTTCAATTCTACCTTCCTAAATATCTTTAAGATCTCATTTTCCTTGTCATTTTTGCTTGTTTTCGCCAATCTGCTAGGAAAAGGAGGAGGGGTCGATTTGACAGCGATATGAGGGTTAGAAATTACCATGGTCACATCTTTCTCAATTTCATTTGCTTCCTCATCTTCAATTTCGGGATCTTTTCTCTGTGAGCTTTCAATCTCTTTTTCATTTCTCAAGGTTATCGCACTCACATTTTGAGGATTTACCTCTGGCTGCGAGGGTATTTTCCCTCCAGATTGTCATTCCAATCGGTTGATAGTGGTGGCCATTTGGTGAACTATGTTTGCCAAGTTCGAACGCTTGATTTTGTGTCCTGTTGGAATTGTAATGTGTTAGAGATCAATGTCTTTACCATATCTTCAAGAGACATACCTGAAGATTGTGGCTTTCTTGAAAATTTCCTTTCTATTGGAATTGTCCTTGTGGTTGGTTAGGAAAAATGTCTAGGGTCTGTTGGATCACTATCTGAGATTGGGGTGATCTCTCCATCCCTAATTGTAGGTGTTCGAGCATGGATTGTATGGTTGTTTTGCGAATGCAAAGTTGCCTGCCGTATTTACCTGTTCCACATTGTCATCTTTCAATATTAGACATGAATCTGTTGGATGTCCCACGCTTGCATAAATTCCACATGCTTTTACTTGTTGTGAATTCCCTATAGCGATTTGTTTCACAAGAGTTGTTAGTTCAGAGAGTTGATTTTCAATGCTAGAACTACTTACCTCATTCACACGTCGAACTTGTATGTCTTTGGTTGAATTGAATTGTTGGGAATTCTTGGCCGGGTTTTCAATTTAATCCCTTGTTGTGCGAGGTGTGTTGTCAACCAATACTCCTCCTCTAGCTGCATTGACCATGCCCATATCCATTGGTGATAATCCTTCATAGAAGTATTGGATTAGGAGTTGGTTAGTGATTTGGTGATGTGGGCAACTAGCGCACAGCTTTTTGAACCGTTCCCAATATTCATATAGGGATTCTCCTTATTGTTGCCTTATACCACATATCTCTTTCCTAATGCTTCCAGTCTTAGAAGCGGGAAAATACTTCTCCAAGAATCGCGTCTTCATTTCGTTCTACGTGGTGATGGTGCCCGAAGGTATACAGCAAAACCAATTACTTGCGAATCCTTTAATGAGAACGGAAACACTCTCATTTTGATTTGTTCCTCGATCACACTTGGTGGTTTCATGGTTGTACAAACCACATCAAATTTATTGAGGTGTTTGTGTGGGTCTTCACCTACAAGACCATGAAATGAAGGTAACTAATGAATTAGCCCTGATTTAAAATGTGGCGTTGTCCGGTAAAGTAGGAAAAGTAATGCAAAGAGATTGATTGGTTCCATTAGGAGCTGCCACTAGCTTTCAATGTTCGATTGTTATCAGCCATCTCTTCGTCTTGTTGAGTTATTCTAACAGATTTTCTTAGCCTACTTCAAGTTCTTTCAATTTCTAAGTCAAACCACAAAGGAGATTGATTAGAAGATCGAGTGTTGTACATAAACAGGTCAGAGAGAAATAAAATAAAATATTAGCGCGAACAAACTAAATCAACACCGTTCCCCGGTAACGGTGCCAAAAATTTGGTGGTGTCGTAACCATCAAATAATAAATGTGATTTTCCTCAATTGGTTTTAAAATAAATATAGTGGAGGTAAATAAGGGTCGAACCCAAGAGAACGGTATAAAGCTAGTTAAAATACCCCAACTAATGATTGGGGGATTGGTGGGCAATTATAGTAAAAACTAGAATTGAAATAACAACGTAAAGAACAATTAGAGTATGTTTGATTCAACCTTTTTTTTCGATTTCTGTTCTTTTCTTTATTTTGAAGGAAAATATTTTCCTTGGGGGGAGGTGGTTTTTATTTTTCGGGAAAAGTTTGGTTCTTTTTTTTAATGGAAAATTTACGTTTACCATAAAAATAAGGAAAATGATCAAATTTCATGAAAAAAACACAAAACTAAGAAAAACAACATTATTTTTCAACTTTCAAACTAATACAATCAAACATCTACAACTACTATTTTCCCTGGAACACTTTTTCCTGGAATTCATTTACCCGAAAAATTTTTCCTTCCAACCATTTTCCTGGTTTGCAATCAAATACACCCTTAATCGAGAACATAAATAAAGAGAAAACCACCTAGCCCTCTGGTTCAGTCGAGTCTCTACTTGCACATCCAATTAATCATAATGCGGTCTTATTCTCTAGTCAAATTAATAACCCTAGGCAATAAACAAGCTCTGACTACCTAAATTTTCCCTAAATCAATTAACTGAGATAAGCTCTTCAATTAATCATTTCCAATTGAGTAACCTAGATTAAGCTCTCTAGGTTTAAGACAATGGTTGCATTTATCAAGATAAAGAAAGTTTCCAAGTGTTGGGACGAGAACAAAAGTGTGCTAAAGATTGAGGATGAATTTTAGCTTAGACAAAGGGGGAAAGGTTATTTCTGGATGAATTGTAGATAATTGTTTCTAGTTTTCATAGGATTTTGAATCACCTCAATCGGACATTGGACGAGAAATTTATCACCCAAGTAGTTGACACTGCCAGGTTATCAAGTTTGCGCACGGAGATCTAATCCGATTAGGACTTGGAGGCCCATTACGTTTGGGCCTGATCAAGATTTTGAGGCAAAGAATACCCTATATTAGGGGACTCTTGGGAAGAAAACAAAAGAAGAAAAACGGCGAGCGAAAATTTGGAGAATCAAGAGTTCTTTAAAGATTTTCTTGAGTGATTCACTTGATGGCTAGTTCTATCACTTCCATTAATTTTTATTTGACTATGTTCTTCTAATTTTCTTCAACCAAGGGATAGGATGAAACCCTATTTGACCATGTGATTCTCTATTTATTATTTGATTCTTCATATGCGCGTCTAAAGTTTACTATTCGTTCTTCATAGATTAATTAAAGTTAATTTCTTTCATCACTTCTATCATGTATTGGTGATTGTTGGATAATAGTTTAATTATTCCATGCTTGGTGGTTGAAGTATATAATGATTATCTTTGAGTTATCGTGAGATTACAATGATGATTGGATACTTGGAACATATGATTTTTAGATTCTTTGTTTTCTTTAATCTTATTATTACGATAATTGTTTGGTGAGTCTATTAGAAAAAATGGAAGGGGACCAACATTAGATTTTATTAATTGGGCTTCGTTGATAAATTTATGGGTAGACAATAGATTGATTTCGAATTGTCACTCGAATGTGAATTAAATGTTGATTAGTGAGTTGCTCGGTTAACTAGTGGTGGATTCCAAAACCTTGGTTGTTTTAATCATCTTGATATTTACTTTAATCGTTTATCTTAATTTCTCTACCAGTCTTTTTAGTTAATTAAAAATATAAAAATAAAACATTTTCAATTAGTTTAGTTACGAGTACATTTGGGTTAAATTATATTTTTTAAATTCGCAGTCCTTGTGGGTTCGACCTCGCTACTCATTAAATCTATATTTCAATAGATTCGTGGCGCTGCGAGTTATTTAACATTTGACAATAGCTTTTGAGAATTTATTTATTTATTTAGTGGGAAGCGGCAATGGCATGCAGTTGGCAATTTACAGAGACACAAATCCCAGAGCCTAAATACCAATATTCCATTAGTCCATTACCTAATTTGAAGCCCCTCCGCCGACCCATCTCTTCTCTAATTTCTTCTAATATTTCAAGGATGAACTAGTGTTTCAAAGTTCTCCAATTTAGTTTGCAAATCAAAAAACCCAATTGATGAATTTCGAACTTAGTAGGCAAATTGTGGAATTTATTTAGTTGGAACTTGTGGAGTAAATACAACATGTCGCTTCGCCTAGGACAAAGGCCGAGAGAGCTGAGAGTAAGTAGACACCATCTCAAAGAGGAGCACAACTCAAATTGAAGTCTTTAATAGGCAGCAAAATCAATATACTTTAATTTTTAATCTTAATTTAATAATGTTCCAAAATTGTTATTATTTTATTTCTCAATTTTCTGCTTTTCTAATTCCAAATTTTCAGTGGTTGGTTGATTTGTTCAATTCCTTTGAAGTTTGAATAATTAAATTTCCTGGTTGTTTATATTGAGAATGATGTATTTGACAATTCTGATAATGATGTAATTTTAAAGCATTATTAGAGCATGAAACCGCATTGGGTACAAATAAGGTATATTTGAAATTTTTTTTCATTATAGTTTGTTGATTTAAATTTTCTTGTAAACTAATTTATCCCTATACAGGTTCGAATTTCTGACTCTGCCGCTAGATTAAAATACCAAAAAATGGGTTAAAATCTAGACAGGCACACACCTTTTCGCATTGGGGTTTTCTTTGCAGCTACCAAATATCTGTAACACCCCGAGTTCTAAATACTCGGAACATCACCTCACCATTAGAAACTAACGTTTGAAGCCCAAAAGCAACAGTAATAAACAGAAATCAAAACTTCACGGGATATTATTTATCAATCAAATGTTGACATTTCAAATTTTGAAATAAATTGATGCGGAAATAAATTAATAAAATAATAATAAAACAAATAGTTTAACGTCTCAATAATGAAAATAAGAAATCTTAAATGAGCTCTCAATAAACTCTTCATTATTCCACCCCCCAATGCCACGTTGTCAACTCCGCAATCTGCAATTGTTTAGTTAAAGAAAATATGACTATTTCATAGAAATACTCAGTAGATCTCCTGTGTGATAATAATTCCATATTACATATAAACACATGATCATGTAATCCAAGTGATAAATTTCATGAAAAAGTAATAAATACAAGTTCAAATTTAGTCTCATGCATTTAAACAGTAATTCTCATTTATCATATGCTTGAATAAGCAAGTAATTCATGGAAATACGCACCACATACAAACACATAATAAGAATTAATCATCTATGTGCAATTTTGAAAATAAAAATATTCGTAGGTACAGATCGGCCTTAATCTGAAAGTTTGAGTGGTAAAACTGCAAATATCTAGGTTTCTAGCTTCTCGTCAAGTCCTAAAATAACTAAAATAACTCCAATTAGACTGTCGGGTAAATTAAGTCACTAAATTTGAAAAGTTGGAGCTGATTTGCAAAATTAGAGAATTCGAGGGAGTAATTCGGAAGTAAAACAATAGTTGAAAGGCCAAATCAGCAATTGACCGTATTTGAAAACTATTGGACTCAATCGAAAATGAATTAAAACTTCGGGGTCTCTTGCATAAATAAAGTATGGGGACTAACTTGAAAGTCAACCGAAAATTTGGAGGGTTTAAAATGCAATTCACTTGAATTAAAATCATAGGATCAGTTGAACATAAATTAAAACTTGAACATTTGAATCAAATAAAATAGGAGGACTAACTTAAATAACTATAGGGAAAATCATGGACCAAAGACATAAATAACAATTCTGAGTAAATATAAACCCCTCATTTGTGTACAGACGTGAATTTTCATCGGGGAAGAATGAGAGCGCCAATCGCTGCCGTCTCCTGTGAGTCACAAATTTGGCACATTGGCACAAGGTGGTCAAGCTTTCAAATGAGGGACCGATGCGAGGGAGAAGAGGCAAAGGCGAGGGAGAAGAGGCAAATACGAGGGAGAGATCGTGTGAGAGAGAGAGAGAGAGAAAAGGGTCACAGGAGAGAGAGACGAAAGTGGTGGTGGAGGCAGCGACCGGTGGCGACGCCGGTGAAGGCAATCGGTACGTACGTCTCACTCTTTTCCTCTATTTCTTTTCTCTTATCCTTCTCTTCTTCTCGGTAATGGCTATGTGTGTGCGTGTGTGCTCGAAAATAGGGGCTAAAAGATGGTGAAAGACTTACCGAGTTCGTAGGCTTGTGTGCAAAGTGAATGATCGATGGTGTTTATATAAGAGCTTATGGTAGTAATTAAGGAAGTTAGGATAATCTAATTAAGGAAAATAGAATAATTTGAATTTTGGTAAGTTATTGACCACCAAGATTAGGGTTATGGTTTCTGATTTGGGGCTAGGAATAAAAAATTAGGCCTTAATTAGTTGGGGCTAAATTAAAATTAGGGTTTAATTAAATTAGGGCTAGATGAGAATTGGCGAAAAGTTAGTTCAACTAACTTTTCCGGCTAAAACTTCTAGTTGCTATAACCTGTCCTACTTAAAATAATTTCGTCCTCGAAATTTAACTTACTCGATTAGCGAGGTCTGGGTATCTTGCGAGAATGTCTTCTTCCTTCTCCCAGGTGGCCTCATCTATGCCATGTTTACCCCACTAGACCTTAACTAAAGGAACTTCTCGATTTCTAACGACATGAATTTTTCTCTCTAGGACACGTACAGGTGTCTCCTCATATGTTAAGTCTGGTCAAATGCCAACTGTCAGAACATTCACCATATGACTAAGGTCATAAACATACTTTCTTAGTAGAGAAATGTGAAACACATTATGCACTGCTAAAAGTTCTGGTGGCAGAGTTAGATGATATGCCACATTCCCAACTCTTTCTAATATCTCGAATGGACCAATGAATCTAGGCTTCCATTTTCCCTTCTTTCCAAAATGGAAGACTCCTTTCATTGGTGGAATTTTAAGAAACACTTTGTTGTCAGGTTGAAACTCTAAATCTTTCCTTCTTTTATCTGCATAGCTTTTCTGCTTGTCCTGAGCAACTTTAACCTTTGATTTGATTTGTTCAATAGCCTCCACTGTCCTTTCAACCAGTTCTGGCCCCAGCATCTTTCTTTCTCCAACTTCATCCCAATAAACGGGCGAACGGCGTCGACGACCGTACAGTGCATCATAAAGGGCCATACCAATGGTGGCTTGAAAGCTATTTTTATATGCAAATTTAACTAACGGAAAATGGGTTTCCCAACTGCCACCCAAGTCAAGTACACATGACCTCAACATATCTTCCAAGGTCTTAACAGTTTGCTCAGATTATCCGTCGGTCTCAGGATGATCAGTTGTACTAAATGTCAACTTAGTATCCATTGCTGTCTGAAGGCTCTTTGAAAATCTTGAAGTGAATCTCGGGTCTCTATCTGACACTATCGATATTGGCACACCATGTAGTCGGAAAATTTCTCTGATATAAAGATGCCCCAACTGGTCCATATTAAATGTCATCCGAATGGGCAGAAAATGTCTTGACTTTGTGAATCGATCCACGATGACCCATACAGTGCCCTGCCCCTTTGCTGTCTTTGGAAGACTAACGACAAAGTCCATAGAAATCTTCTCCGACTTCCAGTCTGATATCTCTAACAAACTCAAAAGCCCTGATGGTCTTTGATGTTTTGCCTTCACCTGTTGGTAAATCATACACTTAGCGACAAATCTGGCAACGCTTCTCTTCATATTCCTCCATGAAAAAGTACTAGGCAAATCTCTATACATTTTGGTTCCGCCAGAATGAGCCGAGTAAGGGGCAGAATGAGCTTCAGTCATTATCTCATCTCTCATTTGTTCATCCTTCAGCACGCAAAGGCAACCCCTAAACATGAGTGCCTCATTAGTTGAAACCTCAAAACCAATCCTTTTCCCTGTACCAATTTCAGATCTAATCTTTTCCAGAAATGGATCACTCTTCTGTACGGTAATAATTCAGTTTCTCAGGTCTGGCTTAACAGTCAAAGTTGCTAATCCAGCTGGTGTTCGAGTTTATGGAGCAATAACTTCGATCCTGAAATTCTATAAATCTCGTACTAACAATTGCCCCATGCTCTTTCTGCTCAAAGCATCTGCGACTACGTTGGCTTTACCCAGATGGTAAAGTACAGTGCTGTTGCAATCTTTTTCTAGCTCTAACCACCGTCGTTGCCTCATGTTTAGCTCCTTTTGGGTAAAGACGTATTTGAGCCTCTTGTGATTGGTGTAGATCTCGCATTTACTTCTGTAGAAATAGTGATGCCAAATCTTTAAAGCGCGCACTACTGCTGCGAGCTCCAAATCATGGGTTGGGTATTTCTGCTCGTACAGCTTCAACTACCTAGGAGCATAAGCAATGACTCTCCCTTTCTGTATAAGTACACAACCAAGTCCGTCTTTTGATGCATCATAGTAAATGGTTGTGTCGTAACCATCAAATAATAAATGTGAGTTTCCTCACTTGGTTTTAAAATAAATATAGTAGTGGTAAGCGAGGGTCGAACCCAAGAGAACGGTGCAAAGCTAGTTGAAATGCGCCAACTAATGACTGGGGGGTTAGTTGGCAATTGTAGTAAAAACTGGAGTTGAAATAACAACATAAAGAATAATTAATAGAGAAAATCAATATAGAGAAAACAACCTAGCTCTCTTGTTCAGTTGAGTCTTTGCTTCCACGTCTAATTAATCATAACACGTTCCTACTCTCTAGTCAAATTAGTAACCCTAGGCAATCAATAAGCTCTGACTACCTGAATTTTCCCTAATTCAATTAACTGAGATAAGCTCTTCAATTAATCCTAGCCAATTGAATAACCTAGATTAAGCTCTCTAAGTTTAAGACAATGGTTGCATTTCTCACATGGAAAATAGGCTAAACTAAGGAACAATCACACAAGCTCGAATAAGTTAACTTAGGGTTTGTTAATCCTAAGGATGCACTATCATTAATTGCTACCAATGAATCACAAAATCAACAATTGTAGATTGAAAACTGATACTAGCAATAAATCTAATGAAATTTACATAAACTGCCAAGATCTAAATAAGCCTCAATAAATCTTTAACATTCAAATCCGAATAACAAACCAATCTAATAAATAAGAATAGAAAACAACGTTACTTAATGATTAATTGAATAACAAGCTTCAACTACAACATGCCCTTTGAACTAGATTGAGACGCCTAGCCAATCATATTCTCGGTCAAAATATACATTTCAAATATAATTCTGCCGAAATATGAAAGGCTATTTAAGCGATCTCCTAAACTTTATTCACACTTAAACTCTCCACACTTTTACTCAAAATAAGATACAAAAGAAAACTAGATATAAAAGATGAATACTAGAATGAATTATAAAACTAGGAATTTAGGATAAGAGAGTGTTTTTGCAAGTGAGAGAGATGTTCCAAGAGGTTAATGGCCTTACCCTTTTATAGGTACCAAAGGGATCTTTTCACTGTTGCATTCAACCATTGTCACCCCAATGTCTCATGCCTTTTGACTACTTTTTACACTGATTTTGCCTTGGCAACCAGAGATAGCTATTGTGCATCATCGAGCTATCTTTCATTTGGCACTAGAATCACACTAATTGTGTAGCACCCATTTTAAATTCTTCTATGAATATTAAATTAAGTGAATATTTATAATAACATACGTGTAGTTCTTTTGTTTTGACTCATAATATGACTTTAATGGTTGCGTTGTTGATCTCGTGTTGCAGTGGGAGGACTTGGATGTTGTCACGGTCAAAGTACCAATTAGAATGTTTCATTTCACGAAAATGAGTTTATGTGTTTTGTTCTTATGTTTGCGTTTAATTTATTTGGAATTTAAAACTCCTTTCCGTATTTGCTAATAATTTGTTTGCTTATTGTTTATGAATTGGGTATTTTAGGTTTGGGATAATTTGTGAAAGTCTATTATTGAAACTAAAACCATAAAACCCAACATTTTACCTCTTACTCTTAGCCCAAAAAAAAAAAAATGCTTAGGAATTGAAGAGAACAAGCCCAACTTGAGTCCACCCAATAAAATCCAATCAAGACAACCCAAAAACCAAATACTTCATACACAAGCCGGCTCTCTCTCCATCTTCACGTACGGGTTCTCCCTCTCTCTCGTGTGTCTCTCTCTCGCTATTTCTCTCTACGACAATCCAAGCAAGGAAGAAGAGGTAAAATTTGATAATTGTTCTTGTTATACACTCTCACACACACCAATCGAGATTCACACAATTACTTTTCCATGTTCTTTTGGTAGTGTTTTCCTTGATTTTGATTAGGGCACATTATAAGTGTTCGATATAATGCTTGAAGGGAGTTACCCATAATTTAGGAGATTAGAATTGGTTAACTGCAATCTGCCCCTGTCTTTGTAATGCCATAACTTTTAGCATACATTGAATTTTTTGATGATTCAAATTGGAGAACAACCCTATGTGAGTTATCTATCATTTAGAGTTGGTTCGGCATCATTCGGAGTCCCGTAAGAGTTTTTATTTCACTTTTTATGAACTTGGGCAGACTGCACCCGAGAGCAGATTGGTGTCCTATAGGAAAAATATTTTGGTGACCCAAACGTGCTTGTAATGAGCTAATTTTTAAGTATGTTAGATTTCCATGAGTTTTATGCCTTGGGTATGAAATTCATGATTTTATGACTTCGTTTCCTATTTTAATATGATTTTACAAAGTGTGCCGCATAAACAGAAATTTCAGCCGTGAGTTTCTCGTGCATTATTCATAGCCAAATTCATTTGGGTGTGTTTGGCAATTTCATGCTCCACTTAAGTATATGCATAATTGTGTTACTTTATATATGATTTGGTTATATGAAATTTTTTTTATTGAATTATGAAAGTGAAAATGGTCTTGAGTTGATTATGGGAAATTGCCTTGGATGTATATATTGGATACTGATTTTTTTGCATGATTTCATCTACTAAGGGTTCATATAATTCAATTAGTATATGGGTGTTCATGTTGCAAATTGATAAATTCAGCCTTCTTGTGAATTAAGTGTGCTTTAAAGGTGTTTGATGAAATTCTTGAATGAAATTTCCAACCAAACTAGTTGCTGGGTATTTGGGCAGACTGCTTTCTCAACTTCAAACATCATAACGGATTGTGTAGGCTGTATTTCTGCGTGATTCCAATTAGAAAATGACCATTTACGAGTTAGGTATCATTTAAAATTGATTTCATGCCTTTTGGGGACTTGTGGAGGTTTTTATCACACTTTTCGTGAGCTTGGTCGGGGTATACCCGAGAGCAGTTCTTCGGCCGGAAGAAAAATGTTTTTGCTAAGCAAACGTGATCCTTATGAGCTGATTTTTGACCATGACGGACTTATATGATTTTTATACCTTCTGTAAAAATTTCATGATTTTATTCCACCGTTTCCTATGTTAAATAATATTTTGAAAGTCCCCTACCCAAACTGTAAATATTTCCAGATTCTGTGTTGGAGTTAAAAATGTGTTATGGCATCTATAGTTGAGCTT
This sequence comes from Jasminum sambac, assembly GCA_018223645.1. Classification (NCBI taxonomy): domain Eukaryota; kingdom Viridiplantae; phylum Streptophyta; class Magnoliopsida; order Lamiales; family Oleaceae; genus Jasminum; species Jasminum sambac. The sequence goes on from CP073648.1 coordinate 35,289,607, forward strand.
TTGGTGTGATTTTAAATTATAGCATAGAAGGGCGAGTTAATTAGACAACCAATTTGAATTCACTTGGTTTCGTGCCCCAAGTTTGGAGTTATGCCCTTCTTAGTAAAAGCCGACGTTTTGAAAATGTGAATTTAAGTTAAGTTTATGTTAATTGACTATTTGTAAGTGCCTAAACCGTGGATAAGTATGGTTAACCTGGAATTTTATGGTTTCTTATATTAATGACGGATTTAGGTTTTATTGGCACGTCGACACCGTGACAACCAAGGCTCCTCCACTCGCAAACTTATAAAGAAAAGAAAGCTAAGGGGACCCCAGGCAAGTAAACTTTACTTAGTTGCATGTAAGATGAATGGGTTAAGGTAAGTTGATGTACTTACTTGGCCTCTCTGTAATGATGTATGATCTTAGCACTATTTGTTTTATGTTGTATAAGCACTATACATGCTAAGCAATGATCAAACATGCATAAACATTAAATCATTGCATTCATGAGCACGTTTGGTCAATGGTTTGAAAGAATAACGTTTTGGTTGAAAAGCGCAAGTTCTGAAAGAAAGATATCTCAAGTTTTAAGAAGGAATGGGTGTACCTCTACGTCATGAAAGGGGTGAGTGGGAAATGGGGCGCGGGGGACCGGCGTACCCGACCGAAAGTAATGTGAAAGCGAAAGAAATGTGAAAGTGAAAGTAATGAAAGTTTTACCGCTTTGCGGTACCTACCGGTAGAATGTTTTCTGGTTCCAACTAAGAATGGCCCATCTGCGTGATTGGCTAGAGGATACACCAAGTGAGCTCACGATTGAAAGAAAATATTTTGAGAAAGGAAATCGAAAGGTCAACGTAAATGGGAATGCATAAACCCAAGTTTTAAGTAGTACATCTCAATCGCATGCATCACTTGCATAAACGTTTACTTGCTGAGCTTTAGCTCACCCCTCCAATTTCCCTATGTTTCAGGTGATGAGAATTGATGCGTTGAGGAGATCGCTTGGAGGCAAGCTCACCCAATACCCGTGTCATTATTTTTCGAGCTTTAAAACATGGAAATTGGTTTAGAATTTATTAGTTGCTATTCTTTAATTTAATTTCTTTACTTCTTTAAAATGCTGGTTTAATCCTTTGAGGAGGTTGTCATGTTTCCTTTAGAAGTGTATTATAGATTCGATGGAATTGAAGGTTGGCTTTCTAAAAAATGCTTTTTGGTTTACTCGAATGGAGAACGATTATGGGTTCTAGATAATGTGATGTGGAATGTATATATATGTTTGACTGTTGTGCTCGGGTGGAATCTCCCTACAGGTTGGTTAAGTCCAATTTATAAGGGATACTCTGCCGAAATTTCTGTAGCCTTTTATTTTAAAAAAAAAGAGGGGGGGGGGGGGGGGTTATCTCGAAATTTATTTACCTTTATGCTTTTTAATTTAAAATAAAGGTTGACACAAAAAAAAATTTTATATATGAAATAGCAACTCAATTTATTTTATTTCCGCATTTAACGTGTAAGATATGGTGACGCGTCCAAACTCAGGAATTCTAGGTTTGGGGTGTTACAAATTGGATCTAGGCCAAGTTATGGCCTTTTCACCGAAAGTTGACATTGGATGATTTGAATGTTCATGATGCTATCTTCAAATCCAATTTTCATCCATTTTGGCTCCGATTTTGACCAAGAGGCCAGAGATAGCATTTGTATATATCAAGTTATCTTTATTTTAGCACTAGAATCAGGCCAATCAAACATCTCTAGCTCAAGTTATGGTCCAAACACTAAAGGTATCTAGTGAATCCAAGTTGCTGATTTCCATTTTTTCATGCTTTGTTTATCCATTTAAGCTCATTTTAACTCTTTTTGGCCGTTAGACATGAAAATGGACAAAAACACATAATAACAAACCTATAAAAAAACTTATCACACAAAAACAAATGATATTAGAGAATTGATAAAATATTTTTCAAGCACTTATCAGCAAATGACGAACCCATCTGAGAAGTCAGGGATAGTCAAAATAGGGGCATTCACTAGCCTGTCCTTCAATTCCTGAAAGCTCTGCTCACACTTCCCTGTCCAATTGAATTTCGCGCCCTTCCTGGTTAACTGTGTTAAAGGTCCTGCTATCTTTAAGAAACCTTCTATGAATCATCGGTAGTACCCAGCCAATCCCAGAAAGTTTCTTACTTCACCAACATTAGCAGGCCTAGACCAATTAGTCACTGTCTCCACTTTGGAGAGGTCCACCTCAATTTCCTTAGCCATTATGACATGGCCTAGGAAACCAACTCATTCAGGCCAAAATTCTTACTTTTTGAATTTGGTGTAAAACTTTTCCCTCATCAAGACTGAGTGTTCTCCTTAAATGTTCTTCATGTTGTCGTGGGTACCTTGAGTAGATTACTATGTCATCAATAAAGACGATGACAAACTTATCCAAAAATTCATTGAAAACTCTGTTCATTAAATCCATGAACACTGCTGGGCATTGGTCAAGCCAAAGGGCATTACCCTGAATTTATAATATCCAGACCAAGTCCGAAATGCCATTTTCAGTATATCCCTAGACCTAATCTTCAATTGGTTATAGCCTAACCTCAAGTCGATCTTGGAGAAAATAGCTACTCCCTTCAACTAATCGAATAAGTCCTTAATCCCCGGGCGAGAATACTTGTTCTTTATCATCAACTTGCTCCGTAAACAATAAGATACACATCCTCATGCTCTCGTCTTTCTTCTTTAGAAACAGCACTAGGGCTCCCCGTGGAGATACACTCAGTTGAACCAATCCCTTCTCAAGAAGCTTCTCCAGTTGAACCTTCAACTCTTGCAACTCCTTGGGTGCCATCCTGTACAGAGCCTTGGAGAATGGAGTGGCCCCGGGCACCAAGTCGATGCCAAATTGCACTTGCCTCTCAGGTGGAATTCCGGGTAAGTCCTCTGGGAACACATCGAGATATTCTCGTACTCCGGGTTCTTGATCCAAGCTCAACTCTCCAGCGGACTGACCTTGCAGGCTAACCAAGAATCCTTGGTGACCTTCCTTAGGACAGTAGCTTCCTTGCCTTGATGACTGAGATAAGACGAGAGATCTCTCTAATCTTAGATCCGTAGAGCTTGAATTCTTCTTCTCCATTTCTATGGAATGTAACCTCCTTCTTGTGGCACATGATCGTTGCACGGTGACTACTAAACCAATCCATGCCCAATATAATATCAAAGTATTTCATCTTAATCACATGCATGTCCGCTCTCAAAACTAAACCATCAAAATATATTCGTACAGCTCTAACTATCACTTTAGTATTAATCGTTCCTCCTGATAGTAAACTAACCTCATGGGCACTATCGGTTTTCTCTCTCCCTGATTCCAGTCTAGTTACACAGGCATCAGATATAAAGGAATGCGTAGCACCAGAATCTATTAAAACATATATAGGAATGCCAGAGATGGATAGCATACCTAAAATCACATCATTATCCTGGCTAGTATCCTCTTGGGTGATTGTAAACACCCTAGCCTTTCCTTTCTTTGCTTGCTTGGCCGGCTTAGCCGGATTATTGCTCCTAGTTGAAACAGAGCAACACTCTGCCACCACATGGCCCGATTGACCATACTTGTAGCACACAGCCTTCCCCTAAAGGCATTCTCTATGATGGTGCTTATTGCACTTAGGACATGGTGGAGTGGTTCCTGAAGCTTATCCTCTAGCTGACCAATTGTTGGGTCTCTTGTTGGGAACATTATCCCTATTTTTTTATTTTTTATTTTTTGCTTTGCCACTTCCTCTTCCCTTGCTCCTTTGGGTAACTCTGCTTCTCAGGTTCGTCATCAGCAAAACATATTGCCTGGGCCTTCTGCACCACTTCCCAATAAGTTGGTAGTTCATGTCCCTTCACAATTCGACGAATGTCCTTCCATAGACCATGCTCGAAATGTCGAGCCTTCTTATTTTCGGTGTCTACTAGGTTCGGGGCATACTGAGAAAGCTTTTCAAACTTTCTCTCGTATGCAACGATCACCATATCACCCTGGACAAGATGAAAAAATTCTACCTCCTTTTTATCTTGTACCCCTTGAGGAAAAAATGTGTCTCTGATTTGTTCCTTGAAATTAGCCCATGTTATAGCTGCCCGTTGAGCTTCGATTTTAGACTGCATGGCTGAGGCCCACCACTGAGGGGCCGGACCAAGCAACATAAACTTGGCACATGCTACCTTCTTATTCTCCTGGCATTCTACGTGCTCAAAAATATTTTCAATCTATCGCAACCATTCCTCAACTATGAGTAGACCCTTGCCACCGTCGAATGTAAAAGGGTTATACCTTCGGAATTGCTCAATAGTTGACACAGTCGATGCTGGTGTTGCTTGTCTTAACGCTTGCATAGTTGCCAATAACTCTTTGATAATGTCGGTTTGTCATGCCATCACCTTGACAAGGCAAAAATTGGGTTATTGCGTTTGAATAATAAACATTCAATATTGAAGTAGAGGAAGTCATCTTAATTAGGAAGTAGAGGATAGCATGAATAAACCAAAAAGAAATAAGTTTTATTGAAAATCTCAAATTCCTCGATGAAGATATATAGATAAAGCGGTAGAGCAACTGAAAATAAAAGTGAATGACCAACTACTGACAAAACTTCGCTACTAGTTCATCTATCTAGTCCCTCAATCATCATCTGTAACACAAGACTTTGCCTCTAAGACTTCCCCTAGTGCTTCCTTTTCATTCTCCTCTTGTTCCTCTTCAGGTTCCACTTCAATATTCTCTTCTTGCGCGCTTGCGGTTCCTCTTTTGGCTCTTGTTGGGGTTCAGGCTCAGGCCGAGTTATCCCTTGCTCTCGTTACACGAGCCAAAAATGCACAAGTATCTCATAGAACATGTCACAATTAACTGCTCCCACCGTGGCGCGCCAAGTGTCGTAGAGGATCTTATTAGTAGATCCTTGACTAACAAGACCCAGGGTGTCTATCAAGTGGGCAATGGAATGTATATCACTTGCCTCGAATCCCATCTTATAGCGCATTGCTGAGCCTCGTGGACATGCTTCACCCAATCATAGATATGCCCAGGCAATTGGGCCCTGAGATTTTGGTAGTCTAGTATAGCGTTGCGGCCAAAATTGGCAATAGTCTTGTTATTTCCAGCCATGTCCTAATCCAATTACGAGAGGTCCAGTTAGTTGGGGGTTTTCTTACATTTCTTAGTTAAGCATTGAGCACTTAAAAGGATATATTATGCTCAAGCTCAATTCTAGTTGGATACAAAATCTTCTCAATGTTCTCGTAAAATTTTCTAAGTTTCCAAGTATCCGAAAATAATAAGCAAATAAATAATGAATCATATTAATTACCTTGGAGTTGGCAAAGCGTGCGATGGCCAATGGAATCTTTTATTCTCAAAATGTCGCTAAAACTCACCACCTTTTTGTTAAAGAGAAAATAATTTTTTTTTTTGAAGTCTACAGAGATGTAGGCCCGCTGTGATACCAAATTGTAATACCCCGAATTTTAAATACCCAAAACTCCACATCACCATTCTAAACTAACTTTTGAAGATTAAAAGTGATAGTAATAAATGGAAATATAAACTTCGCGATATATTATTTATCGATCAAATGTTGCCATATCAAATTTTGAAATGAACTGATGCGGAAATAAATTAATGAAATAATGATAAAATAAATAGTTTCATGTCTAAATAATAAAAATAAGAAATCTTAAATGAGCTCTCAATAAACTCTTCATTATTCAACCGCCCAATGCCACGTCGTCAACTCCTCAATCCGCAATTGTTTAGTTAAATAAAACATGACTATTTCATAGAAATACTCAATAGATCTTGCACATAATAATAATTCCATATTACATATAAATACGTGATCATGTAATCCAAGTGATAAATTTCACGAACAAATAATAAATACAAGTTCAAGTCTAGTCTCATGCATTTAAGCAGTAATTCTCATTTATCATATGCTTGAATAAGCAACTAATTCTCTCATGCTTGAAATAAAGCAACTAATTCATGGAAATACGTAGCACATGCAAACACATAATAAGAATTAATCATCTATGTGCACTTTGAAAATAAAAATATTTGGAGATACAAGTCTACTTTAATTTGGGAGTTTGAGCAGTAAAACTGCAAATCTCTATGGTTGTAGCATCTCATCTGGTCCTAGAATAATTAAAATAACTCCAACGGGCTCTCGGGTAAATAAAGTCTTAAAAATAAAGGAAATTATTAAAAATGGGATTTAAATGGAGTAAATATGAAGTTTAGGGATTTAAATCCCTAAATTTGAAATATTGGGGTGAATTAGAGAATTCTAGGGATTAATTCGGAAGTCAAACGATAGTTGAAAGGCCAAATCTGCAATTGATCATGTTTGAAAACTATTGGACTCAACAAAAAATGAATTAAAACTTTGGGATCTCTTGCGTAAATAAAGTATGGTGACTAAGTTGAAAGTCAACCGAAAAATGTAGGGTTTAAAATGCAATTGACTGGAATAAAAATCATAGGACAGAATTGAACATAAATTAAAACTTGAACTTTTGAATTAAATAAAATAGGAGGACTAACTTTAATAACTAAAGGGAAACTCAGGGACCAAAGACATAAACAACAATTTTGAGTAAATATAAACCCCTCATTAATGTATAGACATGAATTTTCATCGGGGGGGAGAATGAGAGAGTTTTAGCTGTTGCTTGTCTCGGCCGTGAGTCACCGTCGGTGGGGCACGTTGCTGCCAGCGGTGGCTATTTCAACTAGGGACCGATGTGAGAAAGAAGAGACACAGACGAGAGAGAGACATCGAGAGAGGTATAGATCGAGAGAGAGAAAGAGAGAGAGAGAGAGAAAAAGGTCACAGGAGAGAAAGACAGAAGAGGTGGTGGTGGAGGAAGCGACTGGTGCCGATGGTGGTGTAGGCAATCGGTAGGTCTCTCTCACTATTTTCCTCTATTTCTTTTCTCATCTCCTTCTCTTCTTCGTGGTAATGGCTGCGTCTGTGTATGCGTGTGCTCAAAATTATGGGCTGAAAGATGGTGAAAGATTACCGAGTTCGTAGGCTTGTGTGAAAAGTGAATGATCGACGATGTTTATGTAGGAGCTTAGGGTAGTAATTAAGGAAGTTAGGATAATCTAATTAAGGAAGATAGAATAATTTGAATTTTGTTAAGTTCTTGAGCACCAAGATTCGGTTTAGGGTTTCTGATTTGGGGCTCGGATTCGAAAATTAGGGTTAATTAGTTGGAAGCAAATTAAAATGAGGGATTAATTAAATTATAGCTAGACGAGAATTGGGGAAAAATTAGTTAAACTAACTTTTCTGGCTAAAATTTTATGGTCGCCACACATCAATCTAAAATAAAATTTTTGCTTTCTTTCGCCAATGTATATTGCCTCGTTTTCAGGTTTCAAGTCATCATTTGTGAATCTATTCACTATATATTCTCAAGCATAGGTGGCTATACGAGCTTGACTTCAACTGAAAATGATTTTCCCAGAATTATTTATTTTTCTTTTTCTTTTTCTTTTTCTTTCTTCAAATTATATATTTAATTAAATCGATTGACAATTTTTTTATTCAACAATGCTATCAATTATCAATGTTTATCCATTATTAATGATGAGTATATAATGTGCATTGCACATGATACAGAATGCTATTTTAATTTTTTATTCTTGGTGCAAATAAATAAATTATTATAAAAATCTAATAAATGAAGTCTAAGAAGTCCAATGTGCAAGAAAGCAATTGAAAACTTAATTTTGAATCAAAATTTAGCTTAGAATTTCACGTAATCATTATCGTTTTTGAGTACACAAACATTTTCTTATAGAACTAAGAAAATCTTTATGTAGTTTTGTTATTTTCCATGACATTTAATTATTCTAATTGAACAGTCAAATAAAAAATATTTAATGGCTTCCATTAAATATATAAGGTTAAAACCAATTGATAAGCGTGTCACCACTAATAAATTTGTCATATTAATTATTTTCTCCAAAATCTATGCATAAATAAACCAAGGACATTTTCCTATTTAAACTTGTATTTTTCAAAATTAAAAAATTATTATTTTATTCACATTTCCCACTCATCTATTTATATTTATATATAAATAAACCAAGAATATGTTTCGGCTCAAACTTGTATTTTTGAAAATTAAAAATTATTATTTTATTCACATTTCCTACTCATTCTTTTATTCACGATAAGCATTATTTTATTCCTTTCAAAATTGATTCATCATCCCTAAAATCACTTTTGTGTTCCCAAAATCCCTCCGCATCTGCCTCTCTTTCTCTCATCCGCTCAATGAGGAAAAACATATGCCAAATACCTTATGGTTTTCTAAACTCACAAATTTAATTGATATTTCCATAGAAATTTAACTATTGAGGATTCTAAAAGATATAAATATGTAAATATCCAAATTATATATATTTTTTCAAATTTTCAAAAAAAATTATTAATTGACTTATATAAACATTAGTAGAAAAGGGACAAACGGTGGCAGTTGTTTTGGGTTTAGGGTGGCAATTCTTGAAATGCCATCCGGGCGACACCCCAAGTAACAAAAAGGGGGGCGGCTCTAAAACCGCCATCCAAAAATGTTTAATTTATATTTTTTTTTTATTTTAGAAAATAATGGGTGGCGGTTCTTTGATTGAGAACCTCAACCCTATATATATATATATATATATATATATATATATTAAATCATTTGGGTGGCGGTTCTTGTGTTAAGAACCGCCACCTAATACCAATTTTGAAAATAAAAAATTCATAGAAATCGGCTGCGAAGAAAACAAAAATGCAGATCAAAACAATTACTTCAGAAAATGCCGATCTACACAACTTAAAAAATGCAGATGCATACAAATTCTACTAGTAGAGAAGGGTCCTTCGTAGTCTTCTCCTTCGGAGCCGACTTCTTCCCGCCTGCTGCTCCTGATTTCACAGCCAACCTATTGAATTAAACAAACTCCAATCAATAAGATAAGTATAGAAACATTCAACTAATAGATCGTAGATCTGAATACAAAGAAAACAGGGAGAAACGATTGAAATCGTACTTTCTATCAGCCTTCTTTGATTTAGCCTTAGATTTACCTCCTTCCATCTCGAAACCTACAAGAAAAACAGCAAAAACATATGAAACTCATTCTGAATCGGCGGTGAATCGGCAAAACACCGAGTTAAAACAACTCGCCATGCCTAGAGAGAGAAAATATTAGCCTAAAATAGAGAGGATCAATTTTGTATACATAGGAATTCCTTGTTTGATTTAAATTTGTGACGACATCTGCTGAAGAACTAAAAATCTGCCATTAATGTCAAGCTACTAAAGCTTCCTATCTATTGAGGAAAAAGGAATGCGAATTTGTGTGGAGTTTTCTAAAAAAATATTTGGGTGTTCCTCTATTGTTTGTTGTGTAATGTTTATCTGAAAAGATGTTGGGTGGCGGTTGTTGTCTAGACCCGCCACCCGTTGTTCAACAAAGGATGGCGGTTTTTGCTAATAATCGCCACCTCTTGCTAAATTTTTTTTTTTTAATGCAATATTGGGTGATGGTTTTTTCTAACAACTGCCACCCAATAGGCGATACCCAATGTCAATATTGTACTTGTGAAAATATTTGACCTTATTCTTCCATTTTCTATTTTCTAGATAAAGTTTGTCGTGAGATTTTAATGGAGTCTAATTCAGTTGCAACTCCTAAATATTTGTCATTTGAGGCATATCCATTTTCTAAACTAATGAATATCGCATTTGCTTCTATATTCCTAGATGGAAGCTTATTGCTAACTGATATAAAATTGTTCTGTTAAGTACTTATATACTTAGAAGTCGAATATTTTTCTACTAGACTAACTGTTAGCATAGCATAAGTATTGAAATCTATCAACCTCAATGCTTGAATTAATCCATTATATTGTTGTCAATAATAGACCTTATTTTATTTCACCATTTATTATTTTAAAAATTAAAATTGTTATTTAATGTCATAAGAATTATAAATTTTAGATTGATTTTCCAATTTTAAAAACATATATAGATAAAAGAACAGGTCATGCTAGAGAAACATAGAGAGTTGCATAAAGAGCAACATAAGTAGGGAAAATAATTATATCACCCTTACTGTTTCTTATAGAATATTACACAATCATTAAGGATAAAATAAGATTTTCACATCTAATATGTCACCTATTATGGCAAGCATTATGTATATTTAGCATTATCCTAAAAGAACTGAATAAGAATTATTTTATTTAATTTTCTTTATTAATAATTAATAAGAAAAAACTAATTAATGTATAAGACATGCCCCTTGACCCATGATCTATAGAGTTGCCCCGACCCGCGACTTCTAAGGGCAGGTCAAGCAGTGGGCCGAATCAGATTTTAAACCCACAAGTTGATCAATGAAACAATTTTTCTCTCAATAGAATTTTTTCTTTAGCAAATAATGAATGAGATAACGGTGAGACACTTTATCGTGGATTTATAATTTATGAATTCAAATATTTTTCGTTTTCAAATGTTCAAATATTTTTTCTTATATTAAACATTTTAATTTTAAAAATATAATTATATTAATAGTTAATAGAGGCGGATACATGCCAACTCAGGCCCGCACCAAAAAAATTTGCACGTTGCAAAATCCTTACTCAAGTTCTAAATTATATCATGGACATATGCCTCACCGTGTAACACATGGGAGAAAATGCTAGTAAGATTTAAAATGAAGAATCAATTAATGTAATATGACCAATGATTAATGAGTATCGTAAATTCCATTTTTTTTTTACCAGAGAAGCCAATTGTGGGATCGTGTTTTCATTCAAAATGACACGAGAACATCGGCTGATCCACATACAGATTTTGCTTGCTGATTTTGTTTACAATTTCAATCAAGCTATGCTAATTTCGAATTAAATCCTCTAATTTTCAATTCTTAATTATGGCAATCGTTTAAGTGCATTTTTTGGTCATAAAGATACACATCAAGGGCCATGTAACGGTAGACAACGGAAGCAAACTTCTCACATGCAGATTTGACAATGTTAGTGTTAGTTATGGTATGTACAAAGCCCAATAGTTGAACCGGGTTAAGTTGTCTTGGAGCTCAAGAAATCCTAGACCAAATAGGTTTGTTAGAAACCTATGAATAACCTATTAATGTCCCATAACTGGACAGGTTAGTTGTCTCTTAATTCTCTCTATAATTTAGCTAGCACTAAGATTTAGAGAGAGTATCCCACTACGAAATTGTTCGTGATTCAAGAGTAATCTTGGCGTGTGGATCACCATTGGAGGCCGGACGATTGGATAGCTGTGGAGACGAAAGAAAAAACGAGAGATTCGCCGTGGAATCCGCTTCTATTTCGGTAATCTCTAATCACAGATCTCATCTAAGAAACGAGTAGATCCAGTTTTGAGTTGCCTATTTTTATATTCCGTTGTGCATGATTTATTGGGAAATTCCTAACAGTGGTATCAGAGCTAACTCATTTTTCTTGTTGAGATTTGTTAGATTTTTGTTCAATTAACAATGGTTGTTAGTATATCAACTGATTTGGGTAATTGACTAAAATTATTTGTGAGACAATGAATTCTAAATTGGATTTAGAAAACGAACCATTATCTTTGGTGTGAGAACTTGTTTTCGAAACTCCGGTTATGATAACATTGCCGGAAAAGGTTCTCTACGTAAGATTGTTTAGGGTTACACCTGAGGGGCTCACCGGCGTGGCTATGTCAGGAGATGCTGACTGCAGCCGACGCCTTCACTTGACCGGTCGACAGCGATTGGTTATGAACCAGCAACGGCAGCCTGCTACTGTTCGCGGCGGCCTGTTGCTGTTCGCAGTAGCCAGAGTCTTGGGCGCCGCCTTCTACCGGCGCCTAGGTCAGACCGAAGGGTCGGCGGCTGCTCTGACGTCACCGGCCACGGCTGGATTGAAAACCCTAAACCCCAAACGGGAATTCAGATTTGGGGATGGGGGGTTCTATGCAATTTTCGAAATTGCAAAGGACCCCCCCGAATTCTATTAATTGTTAAGCTGGCCCATCTGTATATTGCATTGGGATCCCCTTTTAATGAGGAGTTTATAAATTAGTTGCTAGGGTTTAAAATGCAATTTTGGAAGTTTGAAAAATCTTTTTTTTTTCCTTTCCCTCCTTTTAATTGAGTCAAAAATTTACGCCTAGCAAAATTGTTTGGCCAAAATTTTGTTGGATTGTGTTGAGATTTTGACTTAATTGTGATTTTACTGTTAATTGCAAATTTGACCCTTAATATATAATTTTTGAAAGCATATATTAAAGTTTGACGTTAATATAATTGACAAAACAAAGAGTTGTTTTGTAAATCTCCTCTTTGTGATAAAATTGAATAATTAATGAGATTAATTATGCGACTTCATGGAATTGATTGGTTACTATGATTAACTAATTAATTTTTAATGTAGTTAGCAAAATAAGGAGTTATTTTGTCGTCTCCCCGTATTAAAGAAATTAATTGACTAATTGGATTAGTCATGAAATTTTATTGATTAGTTAATGAGATTAACTAATAAAATTTTAAACTAATCTACAAAACAAGCAGTTATTTTGTGAGTTCTCTTCTTGTTAATAAAATTTATTGATTAATTAGATTCCATAAAATTTTGTGAATGTGCAACTAATCAGTAAATATGATTAACTGATTAAACTTTGACGTGATTGACAAAATAAAAAGTTATTTTGTTAAACCCCTCCTTTGTGATAAAATTGAATGATTAATTGGATTAATTATATGATGAGCTATTAATTAGTTAATACGATTAACTAATTAATATTCGTTTGGTTCATTTCTTTATTTTCCTAAAATGTTTAGACAAATAATGTTATTACCCAAATTTAGAAATTGATATATTGTTAATATTAGATATTGTGGATGATAATGGACCAGATCAATGTGATTGAATGAATGCATGGTTTCATTCCTTATTTCCTGTTGGGGGCCTACGTGCCTATTATTAATTTGGGCATGCGTGCCAATTAATTTCTTAATTTAATTTCGGACCTGCGAGTCTATATGATATGACGTATGTGCCAACTAGTATCGGATACGAGTTGGAGTAGAAGATGGAGATCACCGGAATTAACCAACGAAGAACGAAGACATTGTCCCCTAGGAATTGACCAACTAATTTTCCTCTTGGCTCGGAAAATTAGATAGAAATACGTCCATAATCATTCACTAGTTTTATTATGCTTGATAATTGCATGGCTGATGTTGATTGTTATGCATTATATTATTGATGAGACTGATCCCCTTAAAAATAATATTAAATTCACGATTAAACGCTAATCCATGCCTTCCAATGTTACGGTGAAAAATTCGATTTCCACAATTGTAGTCAGCTTGTTGAGTAACTCAAGGTTGCTCGATCGTTGGAAATATTCTTCACTGTGAGATATGTGATATCTCTCAACATTGGGTTGAATTTAACTAAACTTTATTTCTTGTTGAGTAACTCAAGGAAATAGATCTTAGAGGCACGTCAAATAAATGTATAAGATGTACAAGATAAATGGCTATCTACTTGATGATCTAGGAGTCGAATGGAGATGTGATTGATAGGTGTATCTACATGAATGTCAATTAGGGCTTGTTGAGTAACTCAAGGTTCTAATTGAACAGACAGGGTCCTAGCCCACTAATAAATGTTAGAAAATTATTCTTTCATCAATGTTGGGGGTCATTGATTCAGTGGGAGTATAGTCAATTGAATAGAAGTCCATATTTTATTAACTTTATTGTATGTATTAATTGTTATTCTATTATCATTTCTGTCAATTACATTATGAGTAATACTTTGAGTTTGAGAAGCATAGTTGATGCCAACAAACTCATCGGAACTACTTGAGCACTGTACTCAAATATAAAAAGGGAGTTGAATGTCAGCACACTTACTGGACTTTCTTACACTGACGTGGTGAATGTGAGATTTGATCTCACATATAGTTTACGATATGTCATAAACAGATTATCCGAAAAATCCTGCCAAGATAGTATTGCTAGGACGATGTGGATTTACAAATATCATGTGATGGTCATAATGCAGTATGTATGATATATACTTGCAGTTATGAGTTGTAAATGTCGCATATGGGTATGGATATTTATATTGTTTCGTTATCTCAAGGAGTTGACTCATGTACTGAACAATATAAAATCCAAACTTGTTGTTTGGATGCTTAATGGTAAACAAGTCAAACGTTGACTTAGTTAAATATTCACTGCCTAATGGCTTATCACAATTTGTTGTGAATTAAGATGTGAATGAGATTCACAATACCCGCTAATCTGTTTAATATGCCCAATAACAGTCGAGGCATATAAAGATATATCCAAAGCCAATAACACTTTGTAGAGACAAAGAAGATTGATTTTTGGCATGGAACTGTAAGACGAGTATAATCATTTGAAGAAATGAATCTTGGAGAAGATTCTACTTCAAATCACATGTTATCAAAACCCATATTTGAGTCTTTTAGGTATTAGATATTGGATGGAGATCTCATATTTAAATATGATTGAGACTTAAATAGGAGAGTTCACTGCAAAGTAAGATAATAGGACCTATAGTAGGACATGAAGTAAATGTTACTTCATTCAAGACCTATTATTTTCGTTATCCTTTTATTTTGTTTTACAATGAATATTGTGATCACGTTCTTGTGAAGAACATTACTTCTATTCATATTGAGACATGAATAGTTGATCCATTAAAATTAAGAACAATAGCTATTCACAATCATTTAATGGAATCAGCTATAGAAATAAGATCAGTAATATTAGATTTCTAAAAGTCTATTATGAGAATAGAAAATACAAAGGGTATAACGGTAATTATATCCTATTCCGATATCAAAACATGTTAACCTTAATTCATACTGATGTATTGGGTTGATATGTATACAAGGTCGGAAAATAACCTTTCCTACATCGTCAAGCTTAAGAAGACTACATACTAGATGTAGTATCTTATACTTGATGCATGAAAAGTTTTGAAATGTTCAAAAGAGTTCAAGCAAAAGAGAAAAGCTATTTGGGGAATATTCTCACGTTACGATATGATCGAAGTGGAGATTATTTAAGGATATGATTAGAAGAATGAGATTCTCGTTCAGTGAATTTGGGGATATACACCACTAATCTAATAAGAGAAATTGTTCATATTAATATGATACAATGTAATCATTATACCTAACAATTCGGCCCAAAATTGTTTTGGAGATAAGCAATAGAGATTGCAAGTGACACACTGAATAATATTCCATCTAAGTCGGTACATAAAACTCAAAATAGTTTTGAGTAATAATACTTAGATGAAGCGTGAGGGAAATCTCTTGATAGATATTCAAAGTAAATATTTTTGGGTATCACTATCCTCACTTTTAAGATTACAGTCGTCTTGTCGAAGTATGATCTGATCTTGGAAAAATTGGTTTTCCTAAAAGGACAGTGGGAATAGAATCGACCTTGAAAGTATTCGAGGAACCACAAAAGAGATTAACCAACTAAATGAACTAGTTACTAAACTTCATTTGATGAGGTGGAAACTAGTAAAGAAGAAAAGTTCTTAAGAACATATTGGCTTCATGTAAACCGTGTTAGGGTTCATCTATAGTAAGATGTGATCTTATGGCTGTTAATATGGTATTACTGGTCAAGGATGACAAACTTGCGGTTTATAAAAGGTAAAAGTCAAGGTGTTAACTTAAAAAGGTATAGATTGATACACTAGAATTCGAAGTGGGCTCCATGTACTAAAATCAAGGTGCTGATTTTAGTTACAGAATGAGTTAGACCTATAGTTTGTAAATTAGCTTACAAACAATCTGTTGACATGGATTGTAACGCTCACAAGACGAGATTATTAGAGAATGTTGCAATCAATGGCAAACGTTGCATTTGAGAGCGAAATTCACATCCATAATCGTGTCTTTGTTTATTTGAATTCTAATTGCTGTAGATGCTCATGTTTGAGAAATGGTTGTCAAAAACTTAATCTTGATCACGTTGCATCTGATGCAACTTAAAATTTTTGAATCCATAAGATCAAATTAAGAGTGTGAGCATACCCAAAGGAGTTGAAAACTTCATTTTGATGAGATAATCAAATAGTTTGATTTTATCATAAATGAATATGACTAGTGTGTCCAAGAAGTTAGTGGGAGTATAATCGTGTCTCTAATACGATATGGGGATACGTGTTATTAGAAAACGATATCTCCAGAGAAAATCCAAGGTTTTCTTCATTAAGGATTTAGAAAAGGGATGCATATAATTTTGGGATAAAGATCTATACAGATAGATCTAGGAAAGTGCTTAGCCCATCTGAATCCAAGTACATAGATGAAATCTTTAGAAGATTTTTCATGATAGAGTTCTAGAGAGAACTATATCCGATAGGGATGGGATTACACTCTCGAAAGGTGTTGGACAACACCGGTTGAGAGAGATTACATGTACTAGATCAAATGTTTCACATGTTTTGGAGGGGAAGAAAGTTTCCAAGAAAACAATGTGGGAAACATTGAATAGTGGTCAAAAGAACATTATTAGATGCTTGAGAAGCACTAAATATATGCTACTATGGAGAAATTGAACTGAGAGTTCAAAGATTTACAAGTGCCAGTTCCTAATCTTGAAAGACAATCAAGCAATCCCAATCCGGATAAATTGTTGCTCATAAAAGTAGTATGATCAATTGGAAAGGTTCCAAATGAATGCAACTACTAAAACTCAATACACAGTTACTTTAGAAGTAGTAAGAGAAGCGGTTTAGATTGTTAAGTTGAATGTTTTCCTAGCATTGTTGATCCAATACAGATTGTGATAACAATGGAGTTATCACAGAAGCGAAGGAAACCCAGGTCTCATCAACAATCTAAATGTGTATTGAGGTAGTATATTTCTTTAGAAGAGATGATACAACGAAATGATGAAAGATTAGAACAAACACAAAAGATCTTTTGACATAGTGGATGTCGTAGTATACTCATGATGGTCATGATGAAGCTATATATATTAGATACAATAGCATTTGGATCTGTTTGTGTAAAATTTGGTGTTGCAATCTATGTTGGACATTGATGTGCGTAAACACCTAATTAATAAATGCACATGAATGGCAGACCTATTATTTTACATATTCGTGTTGTCTCATCATAACAACTAAAATAATAGAATCCGTAGAATAAATGTGGAAAAACTTATTAATCACAAGGTGTTGTGATAGTGAGATAAAAGTTTTTAGCACTTATTCTTAAATTATCCCTAGTCATAGCAATGACAAAACTCGGATATTGTTATTGCGGATAGACTAGCGCGTATCGCATCTCTTTCTTAAGAAGAAAGTAACTGATCTCACAAGTTAGAATGTGGAGACATTCGGATGGACACGTGGATGCTTCGTTAGTGGAATAAGCATCTGGATGACCAGCCTAGAGATACTACGTAGATAGTTATCCTTGCGTCAGTAGTTAATCTCTAATGCGCAGTGTGGAATTGGTCCTTTGACTTGAGAATACCATAGAACCTTATATAAGGATTGCTTTACTTTGGCGGACATTGAAGGATACTCTAACCATGGGTTGTCTGGAAATGCCGTACAGGTATAGTGAGAGATGCATGAAGGTAGTGAGTATTCAATAAAGGATTCATCACTCCTGGATAACGAGAGATTATAACCTGCATTTCGCCCAATCAAGTTGATATAAAGTCATTGGCCACTGTGGGATTGTGAGATTGAAAGGAGTTTTCAATTACAATCATTAATTTAATCAACATTGAGTTGAAAGCGAACAACATGGTTGGTTGAATGAGATTGACGCGAATCCATATCTCTAAACCGATCAGGTTATATTGATGAAGGGATTATAGTTCCACGGTAACCACACATGTAAAGGTTTCGTCATTACCACATGACTTATCCCGTCACTTGGGTTGCCATGATACATTGCTAGATGTCAATCATGGACAACGACATGGGTCAATCAATCTAGGTGAATCGATGATAAACTAAAATAGGGATTTCACTTTATCCTATCTTTATAAGATCAAATAGTGACACCATGATGTTTGCCATCGTGAGTGGGAGCCTGATGGGTTACACACAAAGTCAAGTACTCATATCTTGAAGTGGACCTTGTCCAAGTGGGAGAATGTTAGTTATGGTATATACAATGCCCAATAGTTGAACCGGATTAAGTTGTCTTGGAGCTCAAGAAATCCTAGACAAAATAGGTTTATTAGAAACCAATAAATAACCTATTATTGTCCCATAACTGGATAGTTAGTTGTCTCTTAATTCTCTCTATAATTTAGCTAGCACTAAAATTTAGAGAGAGTATCCCACTACGAAATTGTTCGTGATTCAAGAGTAGTCTTGGTGTGCGGATCACCATTGGAGGCCGGACGATTGGACGGCTGTGGAGACGAAAGAACAAACGAGAGATTCGCCATGGAATCCGCTTCTATTTCGGTAATCTCTAATCACAGATCTCATCCAAGAAACGAGCAGATCCAGTTTTGAGTTGTCTATTTTTATATTCCGTTGTGCGTGATTTATTGGGCAATTCCTAACAGTTAGAAGGAAGTATTTCACAAACCAGATTTGATTTGAGATCTAAAATGAATGTCAAACTGAAAATGTGGTAGTGACGATGGCGGTTGTTGGAGTAGTGACACTAGGAGTCAAGTTTAACATTATCCTCCTTTGGGAGGGCGAATTTGGAGGCTAAAAAAATTGAAAAATATCAAAATTTTTTCTTTCATATTATTTTATTCATCGAGAGTTTCAATTTCAGTATAATATTAATAAATAATTTTTATTTTTTTAAAAAGTCACTTATTTTTGTAATAAATTACTTATATATCTGTAAAATAAGTAAATTTTAAAATAGTATCAAGGGAAATTGGCGCATTTGGTTTAAAAAAAGTAGGGCGCATTTGGTCCATTTTAAAAAAAATGGTAGTGCATTTGGTTTTTAAAAGAAAAAACTTTGATGCGAATTTGGTCCATTTGAATGAAATCCGTCCATTAAACTGTTAATCAAAATCAACTTTTGAAAACTTAGGTGCACATTTAGTCCATTTGACGTGAAATCAATTGCACAAAAGGTCTGAAGCTTTAGACATTATTACAATCAAGTCTTAAAATTTGAAAAATATATACTTTAGTCCCAACTTTTAGTTAAATTATACAATTTTACCTTTTATTTTTCTATGGGTGCTTATTTGGTCCATAAATAATTTTATTAAATTAATTTAATACTGATTAAATAATTTTTATAAAAAATTTTCAACGCAGTAGCATTTTTTTATATTAATATAATATCACAACTTTCGTAAATTTTCTTTAGCATTAGAAATACGGACATTTTGATTTTAAACAATAGATAATAATAAATGTAATTATTGTATCTAAACAAAATTTTATTAGGAATATATCACTGTAAAAAATCTACCGAACACAAAAAATTGATCACAAAAAATTAAAAAAAGAAAATGAAAATGAATAAAAAAAACCCACCCCACCCAAAAACCTACTACTGGTGTGGTGATGGTTTCACCACTACCACCACCTCCTCCTGGTGGAGGGTGGTGGGCTTTTTAATTTTTGATTTTTTTATTTTCTTTTTCTTTTTTTTTTGCGATTAATTCATTGTATTCAGTAATATTTTTATAGTGACACTATAAGATTTTTACCTTTCCTCACAAAATATTTTTGTAGCGAAAGGTCTTTATTTGTAACGAAGTGGCAGAAGAGACAAAAAAATTTGTAACTAGCTTTGTGGGCTAAACCTCAAAATGAAAGGTAATAGACTATAAATTATGGGGAATTTGAGGACTAATGTTTGCCGCTACAAATTATTTGAAGACAAATACGGTTTGTAGGGAAATGTTAGAGACGACAAAACTTTGAAATTGTGAGGTGAATTTTGTCCATACAAATATTTTGGAGATAAATACAGTTCGTAATGAAGGATTAGAGGTGATAAATATACTTTGTCTCCTATTGTCTCTCCTCACAAATTCTATATTTCAAAAATAAATAAAAATTATTATCTTTTAACTCGATCCACTAACCATCTCTTTAACTAAACTCAACCTAACCTGCCTTGCTAGACGCTTAGTTGGCTTCAACAATATGTAGTGCATAAGAATTGAATCTTAGACCTTATGGTTGAGATCTCAACTATTAGGCTATTTTAATTTCTTACTATTCATTCTAATTTTCATTGATATAATATATAAGTTATGAGTGTAAATTTTGCAATTAGTTAACTACAAAGTTTAATTTGTCTGCAAAAAATTTATAGACAAAATCATATCCCTACAGAACTTTTTTTTTTTTTTTTGGAAAATGTAACCTTTGCCTACAAATGTCGAAAAATAATAGAAAAAATCACATGCCTACAAATTTTTTTTTTTTTTTTTTTTTGGAAAGATATCTTTTGACTAGAATTTTCAATTTATTTGTGGAAAATTTGTGAGGAAAATTATAAACCTGCAAAGTTTTTTTTTTTTTTTTGTGGAAAAAGGAAACATTTGGCTACAAATTTTAATTTATTGGAAAAGTCAAATATCTACGAAATCTATCTTTTGTGGGAAAAAATATCATTTAGATACAAATTGTAATTTGTCTACAAAAATTTTGCAGGAAAAAATCGCATGCTTACAAAATTGTACTTTTTGTAAGGAAACATCATATGCTTACAAAATCCATTTTTTGAGTTGGAAGATATCCTATAGCTACAAATTTTAATTTGTCTCCGGAAAATTTGTAGCAAAAATCATATGCTTACAAAATCGTTTTTCTTTGTGGGGAAAGGTAACCTTTGGCTACAAATTTAATTTGTAGGAAAAATTGTATGCCTACGAAATTCATTTTTGTGGGCAAAGACATTCTTTTGGTACAGATTTTAATTTGTCTACAAAAAATTTGTATTCGAAATAATATGCCTATAGAATCATTTTCTTTGCGAGGAAAGGTAATCTTTAATTACAAATTTTAATTTGTTTTTAGAAAATTTGTACAGAAAGATAAAAATTCTTTTAGTGTGATATATTCCTAATAAAATTTTATTTAGGCACAACAATTACATTTATTATTAATTATTATTTAAAATCAAAATGTGCTTGTATTTAATGCTAAAGAAAATTTTCGAAAGACCACTAGCAGTGGTGGTGGGTTTACATTTATTATTAATTGTTGCTTAAAATCAAACTGTGTGTGTCTCTAATGCTAAATAAAAAATTTTGAAAGTTGTGTTATTATATTAGTATGAACAAATGCTACTGCGTTGAATATTTTTTATAAAAATTGTTTAATCAGTATCAAATTAATTCAATAAAATAAATTATGCACCAAATAAGCATCATAGAAAAAATAAAAGGTAAAATTATCCAATTTAACTAAAATTTGGGGTTAAAGTATATATTTTTCAAATTTTAGGACTATATTGTAACAACACGTAAATATTGGAACCTTTTGTGCAATGTATCTCAAGTCAACTAGATCAAATGCGCACCCGATTTTTCAAAAGTTGACTTTTACTAACCGTTTAATGGATGGATTCTATCCAAATGGACCAAATGCGCACCAATTTTTTTTTTTACCAAATGCACTACCTTTTTTATAAAACGGACCAAATGCGCAGTCGGGCAAGAATTTTTGGATCAAATGCGCCAATTTCCCTAGTATAAATTATATATCAAAACTATACTCAAATTGAAGCTTTCGAAGAATAGAATAGCGTGGAACTAAAAAATTTGAGATTTTTCAATTTTTTAGCCCCCGAATTCCAAAGGAGGGTAATGTTGGTGAACAAAACTGGACTCCCCAGTGGGCATAATATCGAGAATGCTACGGGAAGAACTGAGCTTCAAATCCATAGAATTATGAAATCCCATTCTTCACCTCATTTGAAAATTTAAATTGTGTGAATAGTCAATACACCCAATTTCATGCACAATACTATTAATTCTCCGTATTTATTTTACTACGAAATAATGCCGTGGAAATAATTATTAATATTAAGTTAAATGCCCATATTCGTGGCAAATGGCAGATGGAGGAGTCGTAAGTGCAGGCCATTTAAATTTTGGTCAAAGGCTTGTCTTTTATGGAAATTCAATTTAAGAAAGAAAATTAATGTTCATTGTCGAATCCCTTTATACAAACATTTATACATCTCTATATGTATTAGATATAAGTTGAAGTTCTATATTTTCACTGGTAAAGTCGTAAGGATTTATAGTGTGGCTGGTGCAAGCATGGGCAAGGCAAGCAAATGGATCAGAAATTTCTTGATGGGGAAGCGAGGGGAAAAAGACAAGAAATCTACATGTGCTTTAGATTCTGCACAAAGTTTAGGAACCCCAATGCAGACTATACCATCAACTCCTAAAGTTAGAAGGAGATGGAGTTTCAAAAGATCAAGCTGTACAAAACCCATGACACACCAAAGTAACAGATCTTTCGACTCGAGTATGATTCGAAGATTAGAGTTTCTAGCATATGAGAATCAAGAAAATCATGCAAAAAGGGTTGTTATGGCAAGAAATGAATCAAGAAATAGGAGAACGATCATGCAAGCAAATGTTGCTGCTACCAGAATTCAAGCTGTCTTTCGTGCTTATTTGGTATGCAATCATTAATTCCTTTCTCTTTAGTTATTTGAATTTTTTTTTTCTTTTTTTTTTTATGTGTGTGCACGCCCGCGCACGCAGAAAAGCGCGCCACCACTTTTGATGCTACCCTTTTTTGTTTTCTGTTGGTATTTTGGCAGGCCAGGAGGGCATTGCGAGCGTTAAGAGGATTAGTGAAAATACAAGCTCTAGTAAGGGGTTACCTGGTACGAAAACAAATGGCAGCCGTGTTGAGGTCTATTGGTGCTGTAATGGCGATTCAAGTTCGAGCTCGCATTCACCGAGTCCAAATGGCAGATGAACAACAGGTTACCCTGGAAACAAGAAAAACATGCAGGCAATCAGTTTCGGACAACCAGGTTATGAACGGATTTCGGGTCAGCTTATTATTATTATTATTATTATTATTATTATTATTATTATTTGATAGGTTATTATTGCTATTATTTGAGTGGTTCTGTATTTATTATTTGAAAGAAATTAAATGCAATCAAAATGGAAAGTAGCCGATATTTTGGAACGGACGATAATGGAATGCATGCCTATTTTTGAGTAGTTCCCTATTTATTATTTAATTACATAGAAGTGAATGTCGCATTTAAATTACACTAAGCATATTCGATATCTAAATGGCTCGATATAATTTGACACAGAATAAAATGCATTCTACAAATCATTCGAACAACAGTATGACTATCAAGGAATCTAATATGTAGTATTGGAAACCTACACCTGTGTTCCTCATTCTGTCTTCTTAAACGAGCACTTGGGTCCTTGTGAATTCCTTCCTAATAAACGGTGTATGCAAATTTGGCAACAAATAAGCGACATGATTAATACGTTTTAATGTAGGAAGAGATGATTGAGAATACAAACAAAAGAAGGGGATCTCTGAAGAGTAGAAGCGCACACATAAATCATGCTCTTGCTGGAGGAGTGGAACACAGACTGTGCTCATGTAATTCTGGTCGAAATTCAACCTCACAAAGGGAACATCAACTTAGGACATGTCCAAGTCCATCAACTATGTCACTTATAGATGAGAGTTTAATGCTCTATGATGAGCAGTTAGAGGACTTTTCGCTGGATATGGCACGGCGAAGTTCAAGACAGTACACTGCTTGGTCTAAACCCAAGGATAGAGAAACACCACTGAACAATGATCTTCAAAAGCTCACAGATCTCATTCCTCCTCACTCCCACTTTGTACCAAATTACATGTCAAACACAAAGTCATCAGAAGCAAAAGCCAGGTCACATAGCGAACCAAAACAACGTCCCCAATGGGGAAAGAAATCAAACAGTAGCAGGCGAAGATCGTCAATGGATGGGAAGAATGACAATGAGAACTTGTACCCATGGTTATTCAATCTTTATGGATCCAACCAGTTCAGAAATGAGAGGGACTTGGATTCCACAAGTACAAGGACCAGTAGATCTAATCACAGACAAATCACCAATCACATTTGAAGTATGTTAACTTTTCTGTTTACTTTCATGCATTTCTTAACACTTTGAGGCCTCTGATTATTTATTTATTTATTAATTATTATTATTTTTTTATTTGATTGCAGCCTCCTATCAATCTGTACTAATTCTTCATGACCAAAAATGGACTTCAAGTCACGGGTGATCAAGATGATGAAGGCAGAGCTTGAATAATACTGCATAACTAAACACGAGAGTAATGTCCACCTCCATCATGCGATTTTGTACTTCCCATTTTCTCAAGTCTATCTTCTTAAGGAAGGACCTCTGTTTAGGGATTGTTGTTTACAGTTTAATACTGTTCTTGTAACTAAATAGTCATACAAGAAACCGACACTTGGTTGGATTTATCTCTTATGTAGAACTAAGCATGCATATGACCATCTTTTACCAGCATCAAATCTTTTTTTCCTCATAACTTCACGAGTTTATCAATCTAGATGCAAAGACAAAGATTAATCAGAAAAATTTATAATGCATCACAGAGGAAAAGGGAAGTTAACCTTACAATCAATTAGAAGCATTTTTACCGAGTGAAAAGTTGTTTACCTTGCTGGGTTGTTTTGCTTGGAGCTTGAGCCCATGATAAGGACATCATGTCACCATTTTGACTCGGAATGTTACCTAAAGGAATCCCCAAAAAAAAAAAAAAAAAAGGAACAGGGTAGGGAGATAAAGGAAGGAATAAATCAAAAGCTGGAAGCAGATTGACACTGCTAAAGGACAACGGAATATCTACTACACTGTTTACAGTAAACTGTTTGCTATCCCGTCCATTAATTGACAACGAAGTGCTTGAATATACGTGGAAGAATGCTAAAGACACAATAAGATTTACGCTCTACTACTTCTGCCGCTGACTGACACCGGATGTCAAAAACTGATAAACGCTACTAGTTTTATAGCAAAGGTATTTTTGCATATGCAGACTGCTTCATTGATCTTCTCGGTTTAAATGTATTTTCTTTAGAACTTGTGGTCACTTGCAGACTGCTTCACTAGTCTTCTGGTCTCACCGTATTTTCCTTGAAGCTCTTAGCCAACCAGATTGCAGTTTCCCTGGAAGACACTTTCCCAGGCCCAAAAGGCTTCAGTAACACCCCAAGTTCTTCAATTCTATCTTCTTGTAACAATCTTGCACTAAATTCAAGTAATCCTTCCAAAGCTTCAGCTCGTTGTCGGCAAGAAGACATATTAAAGCGGCGGCGTCTTTGGTCCGACGATGTCCGGCTTGACGTGCCAGCTGTAGCATTCTGATCAGAGCAATCACTGCCATCCGCTGGAACAGTTAATGTATGCCTTTGAAATCCTTTAGAATTATTATTGATGCTCAGCCTGTCAGATCTATCAGGAAACTGAATGGTGCATCTATCCTTCATGATAGAGCGGTCACCCTGTGGTGAGCTAGAATCTTGAGCAGAGTCAGATGAAGTTTTATGTGCATGAAAAAAGGGATCCTCATACGACAATAAAGGAAATTCAATTATCTTGTCAATTCGAGGGGCATTGACTGAAACATCTGGAGACTTGATAATGTCAATGTTTCCAAGACTAGTTCTATGACGTGAACTGCGTACAGCGTCTTTGGCCGGTAACGGCAGAGAAGCTCTACGAGTAGTGGCAACAGATTTCTTAACCAAGGTTCTTGAATTCTGGAGCTGCATAAATCATCATTTTATTAAAGAAAACACGAGAAAAATGTAGAGTGATTCAGGGAGAAAATAAGCATGTATGCTTCTTCAAATTTTCCTTGTATTGTGTAAGAAATGGAGGGGAAGGGAAGGGAATAGAGAAAACCAGAGAAAACACATAAATTTTTTATGCATAATTAACTTATGTACCCTTAATTTCTTAGTCTACATATTCTAGTTGCGATTAGTTTACTCATCAAATGACTTACGAGGGTACAGAATGAAACAGCAATTTTATTAGGGTATCTAACCCTTTTTACTTCCTCACTTTTAGATTTCATCTCGAGTAAAACATGTGATGTTCACTGTCAATTTCCACTAGTGTATTTTCTCCTACTCTTACCAACACAAGATACAAATTTAAATTGCCGGGTTATTGTTTACTAGAAATCTCATCCAACATAAATACGTCTGACTAAATATTGTTGATCAGTTGGAGAGAGACAGTTTCAGAATGATAGCGCCATACCAATTGATGCAAAAGAAACTGCGCCATACCAATTGATGCAAAAGGAACTGTCTATAAGTATCCTAAAACGAGAGAGGATAACTAAGTTTTACAACTTTCTCGTTTAGTTCAAAGTTTGTAGTGTGATATGTAACACCTGATCTTCAGTTATACACTTTGAGCACGCATTCTTATTGATGACATCATCAATTTAAACGCAATTATTTGATTACTTCACTTAACAGCTTGTTTGACAATTTTCTGTATTTCTAAAAACAAGTACATTTCCCTCTTTAACCACACATTTAACATTCATTTTTCATATAATCTCTCTCAAACAAGCTCTAGGAAATTACAAGTGCAATATTAGTTTTAGGATGCTACTGCACTACTACTTCATAAATGGTATTTTTTCTTTTCCTTTTATTTTTTATTTTATTATTATCCTTATTATTTTGGGATGGAGATTTTCTTAAAAAAGTGAATATTTAAAAAAATAAAAATAAAAATAAAAAAGGGTACCAGTTTAACGAAATGTGTGGTTAAAATTGATTTTGGAGAAAAATAACTTTCAGGAACGCTAAACCAGGTAAGCATTTAGTTTGATTACCCCATTTGAGCCTCTATTTTAATTCGAGATTGTTTCCTTGCTTTAGGGGATACGTATTTCCTTCCGGATGATCATAATATTTAAAATCTAAAATTTGTAATCATGCATCCCTCTGTGAGTTGACTGGCTATTAAGTTCATGTCATTTAGTGTAGAATCGTAGATACTACAAAATAAAAGCTTAACAAAATAGAAATTAAGGAACAAGCAGCTAAGCTGGACTACATGTTTTTAGGACCAAAATTTTAGTTTTTAGATCAATGGCCTAGCCTCTTAAGGTCAATAAATCGACAATTATAATTGAGATGACTGGCTAAGTAGTTTATTAATTCATTGCAACCCCACGAAGACAATTAGCAGATATATTTTCATAAATTCTCCATGCCTTTTTATTTACGGTGAAGGACCAACATGCATAACTCCACCTACAGTTATCTTGTGATCTTACCAGTTCACAATTCTTTGACAGCTCTGAGTTTCTCTTGGAAGCACTTACGACTGTTGCTTTGGGTTTCTTGGCAATCTTTGAGGTTCGAGAAGTAACATTTTTTGTAATGATAGTCCCTTCATGCGAGCTTCCAGTGGAAAATTGTTTAACTCTCTGATGCAGATCAAAAGGAGTAATTTCAGCCCTTTGCATAGAAGAATGATAACTTAGATCAGCTCCAGATACACTGGGATTCAGAGTCCTGTCATTTCCATCTGATAATCGTCTCTCTCTATTCACCGGAGCATAGACATTAATTGGCTCTGAGAATCTAGTTTTTCTAGTTATGTTTGTTTCAGATTCTGTCCATTGAAGTGGGATACTGTTACGTCTGGGGCAATTGAGTTTGAGATGAGTATTAACCACATATGGTTGAAGGTATGGGTGCCTAAGAAGCTCTGCAGCCTGCAACAATGATGATTTACAGATCAGTTAAATAGGAAATATTTCGTGATATACTAATACACGCCAACATACCGCTAAATAGAAAAGAGGAAAATAGTTCAGAGGGGGCTTGTATTTCACTAGGGTATGCTCTTAAGGAGCTTACATTTTATGCCTCTAAAGTGATACAATCCTAACTTGTATTCTACAATAGGTAAAATTTGGAACTGCAGTAGAGGCATACATTAGGCCGAAGTTCTGGATTTTTCCTTAACATGCTCTTCACCACACCCCTACTGCAAGACAAATGGGCAAAACTATTTCAGTTAGCGGGTCAAGGAAAGAATACATAAAGAAAATAGTGTTTCAAGAAAATAAAATTAAAATGATGTTCCTTCATAAAAATCAACTTTCATACTGATATTTATCAGATTCAGATAACATTATCATAGCAATCTTTTCTGTACTTGCTAGACATTCACTGCCTTCCACTACTGTATGCACTAGATGAAGAAACAAGTTAATTCAAATTTGTGATTCATAAAATTTGGTTTGCTAATTCAAGTTTTTTGACATAAAAATAAACCTAATACAATAATTTCAAAACAAGTTTAAGAAAATGAAAGAAACTACAAAAGAAAGGTTGAAGGTTGTCTCGACTCTCGAGGAATGACAAGAAAACAGTTCTTTGCTATAACTTACAATGCACCAGAGTATTTCGCTGGTAAGGCTGCCACAATAGACTTGTTTATTTTATTGATGAGCGCCTGGATATCCTGCTTAAAAAATTCCAGCAACTCATAATTAGCTCAAGACAAACAAATTACACAGCATAATGTTTCTGATTGATTATAGATCAAGGATAGAGGCCCTAACAACAAATTAAGAAACCATAATACAGATGCTGGATATAAAATTATTTCTTAAATACAAGTAAATTCACATCAATGAGGAACACAGCGAGACAGTTTAATATGCTCCTATAGCACGCACCGGAGATTCTCTCTTCTCCATTTTTTTATTTTTATTTTTCCTTTTTTTGTTATTAAATTCCTTGAAGACAAATAGTTGACAAACAAATTGATCATATAAGCACGCCTTGGGATTAGGTTAACAGCAACTTACGAATGCTTTGAATGCAGGTTTAAGTGCTGTCATCTCATATATGCAGCATCCTGCATGACAGGATATGGTAGCCATTAGCACAGTTGAAGTAAAATTTATAGACTGTTGATATGAATTTAGATCTACTTAAAAAATAAAAAAATAAAAAAAAAAGTAGGAATCTGTGCTTCCGTGAACTTATATGACTGGGAGTGTGATTTCAATTAGAAAACATCTAGCTTACCAAGGGACCATATGTCTGATTTGGAACCATAAGGTATATCAGCAAGAAGCTCGGGGCACATATAACTAGGAGTTCCAACAATCTGAAAACAGAACAGCAAGAATGAGGATGATTCAAAGAAAAATAATAATAACAAAATAACTAAATAAATAAATAAACAAAACATAAATTAAATCCTATATATATGATGACCACATATTACTTACAGAGGAAGCAAGATCGTCTGAAGTCAACATCTTGGCAAGTCCAAAATCGCCTGCAACAGCAATCATGACAGCTGAGGAACACTCTTATAGTTTCAAATAATGGGAAATTAATTTACATGTATAAAAACCTCTTACCAAGACGAATATCTCCAACTTTTGTCAAGAATATATTAGAACACTGCAGGAGTTTTGCAACAGCACGATAAGGTTTTACGAACAAAAAATCTGTAATAAAAAATCCACCAAGGAGATAGATGGCTGCAACTAACCTTGACATCACGATGAAGAATATGATTCATGTGCAAATAGTCAAGTGCCATAAGCAGTTGAACTAGCCACTTACATAGTGTCTGCAAACAGACAGCTTTATCAATTAGATAAAACAGTCATACAAAGCTGCATATGAACAAATTAGTTTGCCTGATATAAACCAAGCTGCAATTGTGTAGTGCAAAAGTAAAAAATACCTCTTCAGGGAAATAGATACCATTTGCTTTTTTTATGGCTTGTGCCCTACAAACCAGAAATAGCAGAAGAGTTGAAGATCTATCTGTCTTTCCTTTTCCTTTTGGGGTGTGTTCGTGTGAACAGGGGTAGAGGATACTCATCTCATTCAGAAACATAATTCATTAACCAATGGGTATAGTTTGAGAAAGAATAATAACTTACATGTCTCCACCTTCACAGTAACCTATGATAATGCACACATAGCAACCCTGAGAGGAAAGTTAGGAGAAAAAAATAATGTTTCTGAGGGCAAGAAATGGAATGTAGTGGCTCTGACATTTCTATCAACAACACATAAGATTCTCACAGTATTTATTTTCTTTTTTCCCCCTAATTTCGTGGTAATGATCATGTCTTCCTTTTATGGTAATCAAGAATTGTTTAAGAAAAGACTAATAAAATTGGTGTCAACTATGAAATACTACTGCTACTCACCCACTTACCAAGTGAAAAGGAAAGGTATTTGTCAATTGAGGAACATATTTCTTTACACTCTGCAGAAAATGGGAACTGTCTAGCCAAATTATACTTTAGTATTTCTTATTGCAGTAAAATTCATCTGCAAATCCTTCATTTTATAGGCAAGGCACAAAATTCAGAAATGTACCTTTCTCACCTGATTTATAAACGAAAAAGGTATTATTTCGACAAGTGACTAAAAGCTTATACCCAACTTCAATTATATGCTGAGCTAAGGGTGTAAGTAACTTGTAAAACTTCATTATTAGTTCAACAGATCTAAAGAAGTTCATTTTTCACGTTTATGATCACAACACGTTCAACCATTGTTTTGAAGTTGAACGAAGCCAAGGACCAGCTACTAATTTAGGAGGGAACCTACATTCATATACTAGTTTGAATGGCATAGCTTGCACATCGACGGCGAAATTCTCTATACTAACTAGAGAAGAATACTAAACAACAAAAATATTAAAAATCTGTAGTATGTATGTTAAGGAGACAGAAGCAGACATCAATTTACCTTCTCCACCCATGAATCTTTGTACTCCACGATAAATGGATTTTTCATTTTTGATATGAGCTCCATCTGTAACAAGTGAGAAAGTGCATCATTTTAGATATCTGAAAGTATAAAAATCTGGAGACCAATGATTCTGTATATATGTGCACACATCAGAAAACAGTATCAGATGTTGCATGACTAATACTGCTTCTCGAGATCATTTACTCATTGAACATTGCAGAACTAGTGCTACCATATCATGACATAATTTATCCCTTGTACCATATGATCAAATTCCACATTGCTTATGGTCAATTTCAGTAACACTAAATGCTACATAAGATCTGTGATGGGAAATGGGACCGGCAGCAGTCTGCAGAACTTGAGTGGTCAGGGGCTGATCTAGAATTATAGTTCAGTGGGGGCAAGATTAGAACACAAGTGCGGGGGTTGGAGTCGGGGGTTCGGGGGCAGCGCCCTTGAAATTTATTTATTTTTTAAATATAACATTTATACTCTAAGTTTTATATTATTAGAAAATATCTAATAGTGTATTATATACTAAAAAGCTTTGAAATTTACAAAATGTGAATGAAGAAGAAATTACAAAATACGAGATATTTGTATACTTTTGTTGCCTACGTTTCCTCTACTTTGAAAATAATGTATAATAGTTTCATTATCAATTTCTTTTAAGTTTTAATACATCTTTCTCAATATACACTATTCTACCGGGTCTCTGCTATTCGAATAGCCTTTAATTCAACTTCAACATCTAAATTTTACTAGGGAAAATTTGTATTTTAAGAAAAATGATTTTTCTTTTTCTTTTTCTCCCGTTTATTTTCTTTCTTTCGAAAAATCTGGACTGCAGTGGGGACAGCTGCCCCCACTCTAGATCCGCCTATGCAGTGGTAAGAGCAAACAAGATGAAATTTCCTATACTACTTACCTCCTGATGTGCGGATCGACGTGTCCGATTGGTTTGGCGGGCAAGACGAATCTTCTTTAAGACATACCTTAATATTAAGTCAAAAACTAATGATATAAAAACAATCAATGATTTAAAAAATGCATTGTTAATGATTAAGTTACAATTATGTAAATTCGAAAGGTCGGGATAAGAGAGAAAGGAGCCGCATAATAAGTTCAAAGCTTACTTCTTCTTTTCAAGCTTATGCCGCACAAGAAGGGCTGAACCAAAAGCACCCTTGCCTATCTGTTCCAGTATTTCATACTTCTCCATTGCCTACTAATTTAGCTTCCGATAAGTAGTGAAGTCAATTCAAGAAAAGATGTTGCAGTCTGCTCACAAGACCTCCAATCAAATATCATAAGCTGAGTAGGTTCCCTCCTTTTCTCTGGGCCCTGGATCAAAGTATGGAGAAGGAAATAGAAGACAATGGCACACAGTTCAAAACACAGTCGAACTCAGAAGCATATAGCTTCAGCATTAGTGTGATGCGCCAAAATAATTACATTAAATTACTTTAAATAAATTTGAATGAATGGGAGATATGCGAAAATTCTGGGTAACAAGGAGCATTAATTCTCTATGCAACTGAAAAGTAGTCAAAAGAATTGAGATCTTTCAGTAATGAGCAGTTACAGACCATAAAATTAACGGGAAAAAAATTTAAATCCAAATTATGGAAATCTGTAATGAAGATCCACTCCTAAATAGAGAGAACACAATGAGTTATGCATCAGCATTTTTGCAGAAAAACTAAACAATTAACCACGGAAAACACAGGAAATTGTTCTTCTAGCTCTAGCAAAGCAAAGGATAACCGAATCACATACCTAAAATGGCAAATGCAGCTGAAATGAAACTGAAAAATCGACAAATCGCACAATATATAGAGTAAACTGAGGTCACGGTCAATTCAACAGATTCATTCATTGATTTCATCGAAAGAAACTGCAAAAGGAAAAGAGTAAAGCTGTAAAATGTAAAAAAGGAAAAAGGAGATAGAAAAATCACCTGAAATGCGTAGTTTAAGTGTACTGCGGATCACGAGCTGCTTTGAATAGAGAGAAAGTGCAATGCGAGCAAGGTAGTTGAGCACATCGCCGCAAAACGACACCGTAGCAATGCCGGAACTAACAGTAGATTAGCAAGAAGAAGCAAAAGCTTTCTCCCCTCTACTGCCATTGTAGCTAAACCATGTTTTTTAGAGAGAGAAACAAAGAGACAATGTGCAAGTGAAACAGAAGCAGACAAAAACGGAGAGATAGTGAGAGAAAGCGGGATTAATATACTAAACTAGAATAAGATGCTTAATTAAGAAGATTAACAAAGGGTGAGGTTAAATGCAGCCTGTGGATTACTTCATGCACCTAACTTTTGATCCACTTTTCAATTATACCCCTCTCCCTCCTCTCCGCTCTTTTACTCCCCCTCTCTCTCTCCTCTCTCCGCTCTTCTCTCTCTCTAGTTTGCTGTGTTTGACAGCGAACTTCGAAAAAAAAAATTTTTTTTTAAAGTAAATTTTATGGAAAATATTAAACTACCAATAATTTTAACACCTCCATCACTTTTAGATAGACAATTATAAAATATGCCATCTACTATTATGCCAGCGATTATGACATACATTATAGTGTTGTAGCATGGTCCAAATTTTATTTGATTTTTTGTTGATGGATACAATTTTTTCAAAATTTTTATATCCACTTTTACAAGTAATTTCGAAATTTTTTGCAACCAATTTGACGATGATATAATAATTGGCTTTATTGTCTAATACAGTTATTAAAAAATCAAAATTTTTGCAACTATTTCATCGGGTAATTTCAATTTTTTTTTACTTTTTTGCAACCACTTTAACAATTAATTTCAAAATTTATTTGATAAACTTTACCCGGTTAGTTTCGAATATAATTATTAAACAAATTTAAAAAAATAATAATGCAAAAAAATTATTGTTTTTTCCTTTTTCCCCTCTTCGCCCCCAATGGGGCGAACTGCCTCATTGCTGTTCGCCCCATTGGGGGCGAACATAAATAAAATTAAAAAAAAATAAAAAGAATGCGAGGGTATTATGGGAATATGGTAAAAACATGGGTGTATAAAGTAAAGGGGTGGGTGTATTTAGCCCCACCCATTAACAAATGGAAAGAAATCTAGTGTCAGATTCATTTTATTGTATATTTATAATAACAATAAAGATTAAAATATTCATCATTTAAATAGAATATAAAACAATTTTTTTTCATTTTAATTAGGTTACACAAAACTATAATAAATAGTATAATTTCTCATATTATTATCTTTTCTTTTCTTTCCTTTCTTTTTTTTTTTTTTTTTATTTTGGAAGCATTATATTATTTTCCAAGTTGTGTGGTTAAAAATCAAATGAATAACACAAGGTTTAATCAATTTACATCCACTTGGATTTTATAATTTTTGGCATACATGCATTAAGGGGCAGTTTGATTGGGGATAAAAGTTATCCGCGCGGTATTCCGTGTAAAATGTATGGTTAATATTGTATTGAAAAGTGTGTATGTGATTGAAAAGATGAGAGATAAGAGTATGGAATAAAAATTATATTGGATAGAACAAGGCCTTTGCACGATTTTTTTTCTTTATAGATTCATGTTGGAAAAAAATTTTAGTTACTAATAATATATCGTAATTTCAATATTCACCTATAAATAAGTAGCCATGATTTAGTGACACGAACTAGTAGAAATAGTTTCACAAGCAATCTTGATGTCAAATGTTATCTAATTCAAAGAAATAAAAAAAATTCCAACGCATGTAGAACATGTTTGATACAATTTATTCAAAAATTATTTTTTTTCACTATCATTTTTAATTATTTATTGTATTAATTTAATAATTTATTTATATTATTAAAAAATCTTTTTCGTTGTTCATAACTATATGTTCAAAAAGTATTAACCTCTATCAAATAAACCCTTAGTGACGATAAGAAATGTCGCGAAAAAATAAAACATGAGTAATAGTATTAATAGTGATGTGTATATTACATTGTTATATAGTCGAGATTCATCAACATAAACTATAAACTGCGATTCTCAAAACATGTATTCAAGAAGGTAAATTGAGATAGATACATTGAACTCCTTAGAGTGTACTAAAGAAGGGGATCAAGTGGGTCTGTATGAAGTTAAGTAGGTCCAACAAGTATTGGTCGAATTCACAGCCAAAAGTAGAAAACTATTGATTTTTATTTTGGAGCTGAGGCTTTGAATGGAGAGGGGGGCCAGGGCATGGCCCCTACAGTAACAATTCCGGTAGTTTGCAAGAATAATTGTAGCTTTGTAATACATTTAAAATAGCATTAGACTGGTTTTATTAAGGCTCTCTAGGTAAATTGCAAAATTTAGTCCTCAATCTTTACACTTATTTGCAATCTCTCCTCCAACCCTTTTTTTTTTTTTTGAGATGATATGCTCTCAACATTTGAAACATTGGCAACATTCATGCAAAACTCACTTTTCCATATGTTTGACCATTAGTTAAAATTTTTCGAACTTTTCTATTTAATAAATGGACGATATTTTTGCAATTTAACATTCATATTACTGATAAATTGTAAACTTAGTCCCTAATCTTTACACTCATTTGCATTATTATTATTATTATTATTATTATTATTATTTGAGCTAGTTGACCCTTAACCATTGAAACGTTGGTACGTTTATCCAAAACTCACTATTCCGTTCATTTGACTATTAGCCAATTTTTTTAATTTAGTATTTAATAAATAAATGGTATTTTAGTAATTTAACATGTATTTTACTAATTTTATGAAAAGTTAAATATGAAGTCTTTCTCTTGCAATGTAAGTATCAGCATTAAAATTACGATCAAACCCCTTAATTCATCAAACTTTCACACAAAATTCCATATCAATACATGCATGTCCTTTATTACTTGTAATAAATTTTCTTAAATTGTATAATGTAAAGTTTAACTTTCTACATATTTTAATTTTGACTCATAATTTCATGAAATTAATCTCATCATAATGAAATAGTTTTCATCGAAATTATTTTATAACTAATATATCTTTGCGCAAATTTTTTTAGGTGAAGTATCTCGACTCGAAAATCTAAACTCGAAATAGAATTTGTTTATAAAGTGGTCAAAATTACATCAATGAGAGGGGGATATAATGAGCCTTATCTATCAAAAGAATTACAACGGCATAATAGAAACTAAAATGCATGATGTAGGAGTACCATTCCAAATGAATGACACAAAATGCAATAAAGATGACACAGTCTAAACTCTAATTTTCCAAATGTATCGAATTCGTCGCCGTCAATTTTGATAATGCCCAAAATGAGTCCGTTGAGATTAGAGGCAAAGTAAATGACCAGACCAATATGATCATGACCTTGTCTAGCAAACCAATTTGTTACTTTATTTAATTCTCGCCATATGTGATGGATGGATCTGTTAGCCTACAACAATTGTAGAGACCATGGACCTCCTTTAGGCTTCCTCACCAGTTACAGTGCATGCTGTGAGTCAATTTCCACTCACAACTTCTCATATTTGTAGGAATGGCATAGCTTGAGACCTGTGTAAATAGCTTGAAATTCAGCCTCAAAGATATTATGACCATCAGCCAAGTTTTCACTAAATGTAAATAGTAGGTTGCCATTAGTATCTCTAGCAATTCCTCTAGCAGCCAGTCTGCCATCTCTGCAACTCGCGTCAGTATTGAACTTAATGATGCCATCTAGAGGCTTAGTCCGATGTACATCAGCATAGGAATAAGAAGGAATACAAGAGTTATGCTGTGAGAGGCGCAACAAGTTCAGCAAAAACATAACAGCATAGTTAACCCTGTTTGGAAACATATGAACTCTTTCAAACTTAACCATAGCTCGCTCAAGGGATCTACCAAATTTTGAAACAAAAAGATAAACAATGGCACTTTCTGTAGGGATCTACCAAATTTTGAATAGAACAATCACCAGTGGAAAAAATTTGCTAGGAAATATCACAATAAGAAGACCTGATGCCAAATTTATCGAAGAAGAAATCCCAAACAGTGCTAGCCACCCTTCCCTTGATAAAGATGTAAGAGATAGATCCCTCACTATCACAACAATTTCACTTGGAAGCCATGCTAATGTTTAGCCTCTTTTTTATCACATTGTCAATAGAGATCCACCATTTCCACAACCTCTAAGCAAATTGTAACGCCCCGAGTTCGAAGAACTCGGAACGCTAGATCTTTCTTTAAAACTAACCATTTTTTTTCTTCTTCTAATATTAAATGCGGAAATATAATAAATAATTAAAAGCGGAAATTCTTTTGATATAACAACCATCTAAAGTGTTTTAAAAATTATTGAACACCAAACGTCCAAAACATCCAAAACGAGTTACTAAATAGTCCAAAGGTTTGAAAACGATATAATCCCATACATCGGGTTATCAAAACAACAACGGAAGTAAAGTCATTTATTTAATAAGCCTAAATAGAACTCCCATGCCTCGTCACGCCCCCGAACTCCTCAATCTGTAAAAGAATGAAAGGCGTGAGTATTTAAACAATACTCAGTAGGTTCTGTGCAAGTTAATCATCTATACAAGTATATAAGGCAAATAGTCATGTAAACTCTGTAATATAATACCCGAAGGTAACTCTGGGCCCGAAGGCAAGTAATTTGCCCGAAGGCAAGTAATTTGCCCGAAGGCAACTCTGGGCCAGAAGGCAATTCTCTTACCCGAAGGTAACTCTGGGCCCGAAGGCAATTCTTTACCCGAAGGTAACTCTGAGCCCGAAGGCAAGTCTAGGCCCGAAGGTAAGCAGTCACATCAATTACACACATTTGCACACTCATATAGTACAGATAATTAACAATAATTGCGCGATAAGTAAAAATGAGTCTTTTGAGCCTACCTGAAGTATCTCTCGAGTTTTGAGCCTACTAAGCGGTGAAAATCAGTCCTCTAGCTGTTGGTACGCATCGTCTAGTCAATAACGAGTTTAATTTATGTTAATATTCTTAAAATATAAGTATCTATAAGTAATATAGAAGTTTGTGGACCAAAATAGGAAGAATATAAAACTTTGGGGGTCAATTTGAAAGAATTTAATAGTTTGAGGACCTATTATGCAATAAAAGTGAACTAAAAATATTTTGGGCTCAATTATAGGATTTTTAAAACATGAGGGACTAATATGCAATTAAATTTTGGGGGTTAAAGTAAATATGAAGAAGAAATTGGAGGATTTAAAGTGAAATAAAAGTTTAGGGGTCAAATTGCAACAATTGAAAGTTGGGGACTTAAAATTAAATAAAATTTGAGGGCTCATTTAATTATAATAAATAAAATGGGGGATTAAATTTGTAAATAATATTTAGGGATTAAATTATAATAATTAAAAGCTGATGACTGCAAATTAAATAAATTATAGGATCAACTTAAACCAAATTATAAAATAGGGGGACTAATGTGCAAAAACCGGATTTAAATGGAATGGGTCGGGTCAAGGGTGGATTAGGCTTGGATCACTTTCTTCATCACCCGACATCCTCATCTCGGCTCTTCTCTCTCACGCTCGTCTCTCACTTTCGGGTTCTCTCTATCTCTCGGCTTTTCCAGCGAGTTTTTGGCCGTGAAGGTGGAGTCATGTGTGGTGAACCTAGTGGTGGTGTCTGATTGAAGTAGTATTGAGTTTTGAGGGAGAAATCAAGGCTTGCACACTTAGGTAAAAATTTGGGTATTTTCAAAATTGGTTCGATTCACTAATAATTTTTGAAATTAAACTATACAACAATGTTCTAGGGGTGGAGAGGAAGGTGTAAGTGTGATTTTTCTGAATTAAAGTCGAGTTTTTGGACGAAGTTGATGTTTGGGCCGAGCTCGTTCGTGTATGTGTAATGGCGTGTATCTATGTGTATGTATATATGCGACTGTGTGAGTGTATGGAGGTGAAGTGGTGATGACGGTGGAGTTGCGGTGATGATATGGGGGTGAACGGCGGTGGAGCGGCGGTGGTGACTCGGTGGTGACTCGGTGGTTGCGCGTGTATAGTGTATATACGTATTTTTTTGTATGTATGTTTATATATATCCTACTTACATTAATGACCAAGTAAACACTACAAAAATTTGATTAAAAACTTAAAACAATACAATAGAAATAGAAATAAGATAAAATAGGGAAGATCAAGAAATCTTACCACTTGAAGTTTGATTAGTTGGATAAGAATGGATAGATTGATCTTGAGGTTGACAATGGAGGAGAATGGGGCTAGGGTTTAAGCATACTCAAAAAGAGTATTTAAGGGTAAAAGTTAGAATAGTATTTACAAATGGGCCTCTAAATGGGTTTCAAAAATATAAATAAAATTATAATTGAACAAGAAGTTAAAGGTTAGGGATTAAAACGAATGATTTCTAAAGTTTGGTCCTCAAACATAAATTAAAAATAAATAAATATTTTATAAATTTTTGTTATTTATTTTTATTTTAAATAATTCAATATAATAGTAAATATTATAAAATTTTAACTAGACGAGTGTACGCTATTTAATTCTATAGGTAAAATTGTAGCAACACGTTTGAGATTTTCACTTTAATTAAATATTTGATTTAAGAAATTCACGGTCACTACACAAATACTGAAATTTTCGGAGGCACAAAAGTGTCCCAAATTAATTGAAAGGAGTTTTGGAACTTTTCTTTCAAAAATTCTCTACACAAGATGAGATAGAGAACTCACCAGAGGCATTAAGGGCCCAAATGATTTGACCAAGTGCACCTAGGATGGGTATTTGCATAATGATTCTGACTATGTGGTGAGGTAGGAACTGGAAGAGTTTGTCCTCATCTTAGCACCCATCCTTGTGAAAATCTTAAGAATTAAAGGATGTGGGATGTTTGAAGAGCAGCATCCTTTAGGAGCCCAATCTACAACCATTGATCCTACCAAAAAGAGATGCATCCATGTCTAGGTCTCCAAACAACAAAAGACTAAGTCACTTCTCTAATATTCAAGAGCCTTTTGCACAATGGGGGGAATTATGTCATTTACTCTGAATGGTGGACGGATGTGCATATTTACAGTATTTTGCAATGAGTACTCTACTGGTCCAAAAAGTTTTAGCCTTCCTTAATTTCTACCACAATTTCATATCAAAAGTTTTAGGCAGGTCCTCAAGACTTCCACCTTGTTATGTAGGAGACATATATTGGACCAAACAGTCCACTATAATTTTTTATCTTCAAACTTGTCACCCCATACAAAACTATTAAAAAGTTTATCAGTAGCAGGCAATACAAATTCAGGTGGATCCATTGCCTGAAGGAGATACAATGGTATAGTGTTAAGCATAGATTTGAGGAGAAGAAGCTTACCATTAGCAGAGAGGAAATGGTTTTCCCAAGAAAGAAGTATTCTCTTGATTTTTCAAAGGAGATTTTAAAATAGGAGGATTTTCCTTTTCCCTTTGGAGAAGATTAATCCATTGTTGTGAGAAACCAACTGTCTCAAGGACCTTAAAGAGTGAATCCTAATCAACTTTACCAGAGGCCTTCGCCATATCAAGTTTGTGAATGATGTTCCTTCGTCTAACCTTTTTGTTGATCTAATAGAGAAGATTTTGAGCCAAAGAAGGTTTTCAATAATGCATCTCCTCTAGATAAAGCTACATTGATTTGGGGAAGCCTGATCTTAATAAGTTTGGTAATGATCTTATAGAACGAATTACATAGACTTTTAGGCTGGTAATCCTTCCACACTATAGGGGAATCAATTTTGGGGATCCTTATTAAGGTGGTAGCAGCCACTCTTGGAGACATCATCCTTCCAGAAAAGTAATCAATCACAGCCTCAACCAAATCATGCTTGATAACAGTCCAACATTTCTGATAGAAGCAAGAGTTAAATCCATTAGGGCGAGCCACACTCCAAGGATCAGTGTTGAGAATACTAACATGTATCTCTTCCTCAGTGGGTGTCAAAAGTAAGGAAGAGTTGTCTTCCAAAGAGAGTAATGGATGGTAATGTTAGAGAAGATCATTCTCTTGAGATCTAGCAATATGTTAAAACATTATTTCAAAGAAACCAATAGTAGAGGCTTCAATCTCTAAAATGCTCTCAATGACTTGGCCATTCTCAGTACTTGACATCTTAGCCCTCACATGGTTAATTTTGACTTTGGCATGAAAAAACTTAGTATTTCTATCCCCTTCTATCAGCCATTTAACGCCTGCTTTTTGTCTCTAGAATAACTCTTATTCCTTAAGTATGTGATTAAGATAGGCATAGGCAGGATGTGTCAAAGACTCTCTCCTTTTGCCATGCCTCAACTACAGCTTGAATAACATTACTATGACAGTTACCAAATTGCTCTCTGTTCCACTTCTTAAGAGTAGTTTTTAGCTATCGAAGCTTTTGAAAGATACCAAACATACCCTTAGAGTAGGGTACCAATTGGGCATTCTAGGATTCCTGAACCACAACAAAGAAGCTTTCATTGGATGGGTAGCAATTCAAGCATCTAAATGACAATTTGATTGTATCTTGAGGGCTAAAGTTTCTCAATAGTAAGGTTTAATGATCATACCAGTCTTTATTCAATACCTCCATTTTAAGACCAGGAAGAAGGCTCAAGCAAGTCCCTATCCATCTTTTCAAAAAGGGTATTCTTTGACCAAGTAAAAAATTTCCCTTCCAAGGGAACCTCAATTATAGAACAATCAAGGATAAAGTTGGAGAAGTCATGTAATGATTGAGCATTAGGAGAATTTCCACCCAATCTCTCAGAGGGAGAGCAAATGGTGTTAAAATCCCCTCCAATGAGCCATGCAATATCACTAGAGGATGACCTAGAGATAATGCTAGCCATAGCTCTTGTAAGGACACTATGGCCTTAGCATATACAATAGAGAACAAACATTGCAGCTGGTCTTGTTCAAAAAGGACAGTCAGGTATTGTTCATGATCTTCACTAGAAGAAATGTGGCATGAGTCATTCCAAAGGATCCAAATCTTACTATTAAAGTTAGAGGCAGTATGCTACAATCCCAGTCTGGTACTATAAGTCTTCAATTGTTCTTTAGATACCATAAATTACACAAGAAAAGAGACAAGAACGCTTGTGTATTTAAGAGAGAAGTTAAATTCTTCATCTAACAAATGTTTTAAAGATACCTCGAACAATTCAAAATAAAGCTGATAACATCATAAATGAGATAGGGTATCAAGGCCAACTTTTGTTTCACTTTTCTTAGGTGCCCTATCTCCTTCAAATTTGGGTTATTGTAGTTGAGAAACTATGGTAGGAGAGGTCAAGTTTGGATATGAGTTGTTGTTTCTAAAAGTCCCCTGAGAAGAAGGATGATCACGAGTATCAAGTTTCCCATAGCAGGCTAACATATCAGTTCCATTAACCATCTCATTAACCTCTCCAGCCCCATTGAGAAAGGTAAACTTGTAGAGTAACAGAACTTTCACCAAGAGTAGGAGAATACATAATGCTCCTCTGAAGGGCGATCTTAAATTTTTTACCTTTATCCAGAGAAGAAGGTTGGTAAGGGATCTCAGTAGTCCCTATATTTGGTGCAGAAGGCTGGTCAGCCTTCTGATGTTGAACTTTAATAATCTGATCGGCAGCGATATCATTTTCAATAAGAGAGCCTCAACCTCATTAGCAACGCTGTCAAGCCTGTTAAGGCTTGTCCGTTGGGATCCACTGATAATTTTTCATCACGATTCTAGGTTTGATTTTGAGATCGTTAGATTCTGTATCAATAACTTTACCTGGAGGGTTCCTTTTCTTATAGTAACACTTAATAGCCTGATGTCCTAGATGATGGCAATGAGAGCAATAAACAAAGGCACCATGTTTGATATCATCCTTATATAAGCCAGGTTGCCATACCTCAAAATCATAATTTCCAACTCAAATATGTTCAGTGTGTGGCTTCTATAAGTCAATTTCAATACAAATTCTAGCAATAGTAGGCCAGCTCTTTGCTACTATAGGTTCATCTTTTTTCAATGACCGACCAAGAGCAACA
The DNA here is from genome assembly GCA_018223645.1 of Jasminum sambac. Classification (NCBI taxonomy): domain Eukaryota; kingdom Viridiplantae; phylum Streptophyta; class Magnoliopsida; order Lamiales; family Oleaceae; genus Jasminum; species Jasminum sambac. The sequence continues at coordinate 35,332,498 of CP073648.1, forward strand.
ATAATTGAAAATAAGATAGCTCTATGGAGAAAAACAAAGGTCAATTGGGGAGAGCAATCCATATGCGCACCACTGAGGATTCCTTCTTAGGATCAAAATTGAACATATATTTGACATGCGCATAGGGGATCCTCTAGTATGCTAAATTATCTTAAGAAACAGGCTCACGTAGTCCTCCTCGAGGTCGAAGTTGATGATGATGTGTTTGCTATCAAGCAGACAAATAGAAAACTCACCTTTAAACCACATGGATTGCAATGTTTCTTTAACCTCTGTGGTGGACGGTCGATAGTGAGCAAATTTGCCAATTAAAGCATGGTCGAGATGCCCAGAAAGCATACATGAGAGATCCTACTGCACTAGAATATAGAACCCGATACATGTAGTCAATCTCATCATCTAATTGTGGAGATTAAAAAAAAAGATGACAATTTGAAGTATACTATTAATGGAGTATTAACAAGCTTGACTTTATGCGTATTAAACCTGCAAAAGACTTTCGCAATGTACCCTTTCCGACTTTGATACAATTTGCCTGCCTTTCTATCTCTCTGAATGTCCATTCCAAGTATCCTCTTTGCAACTCCTAAGTTTTTCATCTCAAACTCATTACCGACCTGTGCTTTTATGTTATTTAATTATATTTTGTGTTTGGCTACTATTAGCATATCATCAACAGAAAGAAATAAGTATAAGAATGACCATTTTATTGTCTTCTTGAAGTAAACGCAACTGTTACAACTACTTATTCTAAGATCATGAGTGGTTACATGAGAATCAAACCTTTTATACCATTGTCTTGGTGACTGTTTAAGGCTATAAAGAGACTTCTTCAACCAACATTCGTAGTCTTCTTTTCCAGAGGCAACAATACCTTCTTGTTGCTGCATGTAAATATCCACTCTAAGTTTTCCATGCAAGAATGTAGTTTTTAGTTCCAACTGATGCAAATCAAAATTATGCATGGACATAATACCGAGCGAAGCTCCAATCGAACTACGCTTGACAACTAGAAAGAACGCGTCTGTAAAGTCAACACCTGGAACCTGACTATAGCCTTTCGCAACCAATCTAACTTTGTATCCAAGTTCTTCAACTCCAAGTGTTCCTTCTTTCGTTTTAAATACCCATTTGCAATGAACTATTTTCTTATCTTTTGGAAGTCTCACTAAATCCCAAGTGCCATTTTTACGAAGAGATTCCATTTCTTCTTTCATAGAAATTGTCCATTTAAAAGAATCTTTATGGCGACTTGCTTCTGAATATGAAGAAAGTCCTTCACCAAAGTCAATGTCCTTAGCCACACTGAAAGAAAAACTTTGTAGGCCTAATGTCTCTTCTTGGTCTGTTTTTAGCAATGGAATATTGTGGTGTTGGTGGTGGGAAAGAAGCAGAATTATCCTTTACTTCTAAATTTGACTATAGTGTAGACTGAGATTTGGGGTTGCATATTTTGTGACTTGATCTGAAATTCCATCAGTGTATTTGTTTTTTGCTGTTTGTCAGAACAATCTATAGGAGGTGAATGTTGAAGCATTGCAATTTCATCAAATGTGACATCGCTGATAATGATGACATTTTTGGTTTTTGGACACCACAATTTATGGCCTTTCACCCGAGATTTATAGCCAAGGAAAATACACATTACAAACCTATGTTTGAGCTTACAATTAAGTAGGACATCTATTGGGCATATACACATGCACAAAGATACCGCAAGTGTATGGGCCGTACAAGTAATGAAGTAGACTCTAGGAGTTCGGATATTGATCCCACGGGGAAAGGTATTTGTAATTGAGTTACTAATTCTAGTGGAAAGAAAAACTATATACAAGAAACACAAACAAATAAAGAAATGGAAATACAACTAACTAACCTACACTAAGAAAGCAATAAAAGGAAGACAAGAAAGATGGGCATGAATGGAGATGGAACTTGGATAAATAGATAGTCGAGATTCATGATTTTACTTAATATAAGTTATGCTAATCCGTTGTTGAACTTAACATATTATCCATCTTTGATGTTAAATTCGGTTTTCCTTATATAACTAGCTCCGCTCTCGCATGTCAAGCAAACGTTAGTCAATTGGTTCAACCTATTACATCTCTATGTCAATATGTTACAAATCAATCGCATCAAGATTTGTGACAACAACACAAAGGATCGCCTAGGGTAAGATGCACATCTCTATCCTCTACAAGAGCCTAGGGTGAATGCTATTTGGTTTAACAAGTGCATTCCCATCTCTAGGATCCTACACTCACCACAAATGCACACACTTGGTGATCAAGCAAGCATGTACAGGAAACTCAATAACAAACACACATGAAATAAATAATCCAATACAAATCAATTCCAACAACTCAAATGGACTAACTAAACATATATTGAGATCAATCAAAAATCCCAACTTCCAATATTAGCCCATAGTAAAGGAAATCATAGATACATATACTAAGAAAGTTCAAATGAAATAGAAATGAAAGAACAAAACAAGATTATAGACAATTTCCCTTTTGTAGAGCAAAGTCTTGTTCCTCCAAAGCTATCCAACTTCTCTTGATTTCCTTCCTTTCTTCTCCAAGCTATCAACCCCAATACATACCCCTAAACTAAAGAAAAGAAAAGAGGGAAAGAAAGAAAGGGATAAGAAAATAGAAGAAGAAAGAAAAGAGGAAGACGAAAACTCTAACCCTAAACCTAAACTAAGGATGATGATATGAATTGGGGATGGAAAGGGTATGTAAAAGGACGCAAAATCATGTACAAATGTTCCCCTAAAGGTCCCCAAAACTGAGTGAAAGTTGAGGGCAAAACAGAGAAGAAATAGGAAAACCCATTATGTTACGGTCGTATCTCGACTTTATACGGTTGTATTTTACTCTCTGCATAAAAATGACCAATTCTGCTCTTCTGACTTATGGCCGTATCTATATGAGTTACGGTCGTACATTGGATCCTTACGGTCGTACCAATAATGCATGCCAAACTCCCTCAACTTCTGACATGCTGCACTTTGGTTCCTGATCTTCATCTGGCCATATCTTTTGATCTGGAACTTGGAATTGTGATCCGTAAAAAGGGTTGGACTCCATATTCCGTGCTCTTCCATGTAGGCTCAAAAATCTCGACCGAGAAGATCTTCACATATATTGCACCCAAAGCCCTTCAACTTTCGACTTGTTGCGTTTTAGTCCTCACTTCGGGTTTCTTTGCACTTTAAGCTCATTTTGCCCCGTTTTGTCTCATTTTCCTCCACAAGGAGGAATAGTACCTACAAATATAGTAATTACGCAAATATAAGTAGAAGTCTACTCCAATTGACAGTATAAATGTATAAATAAGTGTACAAATTGAACGTTTATCACACCCCACACTTAGGTTCTTGCTAGTCCCGAGCAAGACTATCCACAACAAACACACAAACGAACAAAAATAAGAAACTAAAGGAAAAACAAATAAAACAATTCTCAAGTAGAAAATTGAAATTAACTCACAATTTAAACTATTTCAAAAATATTTATCTCATCCATTGCAAGTAGTCATGTCAAAACATGAATTGGATCCAAAAAGTTCGTGGTTAGCAACCCGACCCTCAGTGGTCAAATATATCTTTACTTTGTCGTGATCACTCCTTACTCAATTTCTCTCGAATCCACCCAGTGATCACCTAAGGTTGCTTTCAATTACTCTTTTTCTTTCGAGTCAAATTTTGGGCAAATTGCATCGGCAAAATCAAAATCGAGCAAAGTGACAATTCTCCTAGTTTTGCGTGCTCCAAATGACAAGCTTCCACCAGGAAATTTAAACCCGCTAGCTATCTAAATCAATGTTTCTCACATTCTCTCTTTTTTTTTTATATATATATATATACACAAATGCAATGCAAGGCCCTCAACTAGGGGTGGGAAATGAGCCAAGCCGAGTCGGCTCGACTCGTTAACACCAAGCTCGGGTTGCGTTTGTGAAATGAGCCGAGCCGGCTCGATTCATGGTCCAAATACACTTTTCGGGTTCAGCTCGGCTCGTCCGGCTCACGGGCCGAACCCGAGTAGTCCACAAACGGCTCGGCTGGACTTGATTTTTTTTTAACAATTTCAAGCGTTCAATTAGTAACTTTCTTTTTTGAATAATTACTTAAGTAGTTTAGTAACTTAAATTAATTAGTATGACTTGTCCATGTTGGTTAAAAGTAAATATTGATTAATTAAAAGTGAATACGAAAAAATTAGAAAAGAGTCGAAATGAAAATAGTTTTTCAATAAAAAATTTAAAATTGCAACTCACTAAAATTTGACGAGTTCACGAGTCGGCCCACGACCTTTACGAGCCGAACCCGAACTGTCCATTTCCATATTTTTCAGCTCAGTCCAAGTCCAAGTTCGTGTTTTGACAAAACCAAACCCAAACTTTTGATGAGCCAAATACACAAGCTCACAAACTGTCCAGCTCGTTTGCCACCCCTACCCCCAACAATAATGTTTTTTCAACGAACCATGCAACGAGCTTTAGATCGGTGACTCTCGAGTTTGTCACTCAAGGCACAGGGCACAGAATACTCCTTAGACTTAATAACTCAAGTCGGTGAGACAAGAGAATGGTAGCGCAAAGGAATGAATGCAAATGCTAAAGCTAACACTTTTTTTTTTGGATTTCCGTGGATTAGATTACTAGCAATAGGTCATTACCTAGTTTGGACTTGTCAACCAAAGACACTCGACACAAATAACATGCACGGAACCATCACTTTACCAAACAAATTATCCACCGGCTCATTCAACCACTTACGAAGGAAAAAGTGATTCAAAATGGGTGACATTTGGTGAAATGAATTCAAGCTCTACTCTCATTCACTTCTCCCTACAACTTCTAAATCGAATTAACAATGAATCATGACTTCTATGGATCAAGTATTTCGAAAATGAGCTCAAGTAGCTACCTCGTGAGTTAAAATCAATTTAAAATTCGAGAAAAATAAAGAAATTTGCACAAACGACTAA